>CM077578.1:41194230-43594230 GCA_039657325.1 Stephania cephalantha
TGACTTGGGCGTTGACCAAGTCAAAGTACGCTTGGTCTCATTTCTCGATGTTTCCTATCGGAGTTCCTAGAACTCGCTTAACATCCACTATAAGCAGGGTGACTCTTCCTTGGGGTGGCATGGGCAAGGGAGCAAGAAAAACCTGTAGAGCATGCTCAAGTGTGCATGCCACGGCACTCCAACGACGGACTACGGAAGCTACGACCCTTGCTCTGCTGGGACCTTGGGACGGATCGAGCCCCGGTTAAGACCTGGGGTGTGCCGAGGCTGCACGCCTAGGCACCACCAATCGGTCTCGTCCTCGAGCATGGCGAACTATGTTCGGGACTCGACCAAGTCAAGTGCAAGCACAGCGGTTATGGGACCATCTTCGGGTCATGGCTCTCAAAGATGACCAAGTACAACCCAAAGAACTTCCGGCACATTTCAGCACGTGCCTATCGACCATGTGGTCAAACTATGTGAGGGAACCAGTGGCAAAGAAAGCTAAGGAAGTTAGCTAAAGGCTCGCTTTGAGGCACTACATGGGTGTGGTGGTTTACTTAGTCTCGTGTAATGTACATATGACATGTGTCATCAAGGCGCTATGTAACTAACTTAGCTCTGCTTTCATATAAAGCCAAGTGTACGTAAGCTTCGAGAGGCACGAGTTCATGCATGAGAGGCATGGCGATGCATCGGATGCTAGAGTTGTAATCTCATTGAACTAAGTAATAAAACTTTTCGTGCCATTGTTTCTGCTCAATCACGTTTTCCTTGGCGTGCAAACTAAGGCATACCCCAGGCACCACGGGTCAAGTTGAATGAGAAAAATTTTCTTTAGTAGTAAACTTCTCACCAAAGTGCCCCGTGACAACCGGGGTATTGGGAGAGCCTCATTTCGCACGATATGCGACCCAACAAATGCAGAGCATCCGAGTAAGAGGGTAGCTCACTAAGAACACATGATGGCAACCATCATGAGTGTTCCTGGAGGCAAACAGAAAGTGTTCAAACGACTTGCCACAGCCTCATCAAGGGTCGAAGATGCCTGCGTGGCTTCCTCGGTGGCCAGGACAAGAGTCACAAGGAAGCTTCGGTATCCATGCGTGGGAATCCAGATCTCGAGGAGCGGTTGCCGATGTTCGGTGCAATAAAGTGGACTCACCACCGGCATAAAGGAGGGCAGCGGACGTGGAGGTAAGTCTCAAGCTCAAGAAAGAGTCACGGAAGGAAACTTGTAGGTTTCAAGTGCCATGAAAGTGGCATCTAAGTGCGTCTGTGAGCTAAAGAGATTTTCGTGCAAAGCTAGAGGCGCCAAGGAGCTTGAAAAACTTTCTCTGTGACATGAAGCACACTTTGCTATCAGTTCAAATCCAAGAGTGACCAAAAAGAACATCTTGACTTCCACGTATTCGGAAGCACGCAAAACTTCGCGGAGAACCAAAGAGTCGATAATGATGTACCGGCTGGCCCACCAAGGATCGTGGAGCTGTGAGGTACTAAACCCGGAATCAAGCATCAATTCTTACCCACAAATGCGGTATGGTAAGCGCGGAAGCCTTGCTCTCACAACACCGAATCTGTGAAAAGTGACTCAAGTATGTAGAATACAAAGTTAATTCTCTTTTTACTACTTGACATTAAAAATATGTCCGAGGATGACAAGTTGTTCAATTTCACTCACAGATTGAAAGACGTGGCACAAATCGAAGCTGCGAAGGCAAGTCGCTAAGGACTCAAGGAACAAGTGCAATTGCGTATGTGGAGAAATTTCTCGCTGATTACAAGACTAATACTGTGCTTCTTTTCAACCAAAAGTTAAAAGAAATACAAGGAGTAAGGATCAAAGGTGGTGGATCCAAGAAGGAGGAGGAGCCTTCTTCAAAAATCGCTGTTAGTCCCAAAGCATCGATGTCGAAATGTGGTTGTTTCATACGCTGACGGCTCCTCATCGTGTGGGTAAGGGATTGCCCAAAGAAAGATAAGCTCAACGCGATCAAGGCAGATGAACTGGAGGTAAGGATTAATCCACGTAATTGCTTAACATGGTGCGGTAGCAAAAGCGTCATATGGGATTAGCTGGGGCTGATGTTTCATGAGGCTTAGATCAATAACCAAACAACAAGGTGTCGATTGACTTGGGAGCTACACAATTGCTTTGCTGGGTGCAGAGAACCTAGCCTTTAGGTTTGGGTTGCGGTAGCCTTACCAAAAGTGCAAGCATGACGCGGCAGCTTTAATTCGAACCGAAGAAGTGTTATGGGCATAGCCTCGGACGCTGGCATTCGAATTGGTACTTGGTGGCAAGGTAAATTTGATTGTTGCTCCGTCGGATGATTTCGAGATCATCAGAGAAATGATTTTTTACGGGTCGGGAAAGTTTACGTGATTCCATCACTTCATGACTTGCTGGTCATGGCCACGATTTGCAGTGGGTCGTGTTTTGTTCCAAAGAAGGCGAGGTAAGGCAAAGGCATTACACCAAGGTCAGGTGGCACTACAAGTACTGGATCGATGGAGAAATGTTGCTTTATTTAGGCGTGTTTCCCAAAGGACAGCGAGTCACAGTGTTCCACGAGGCAGCATCAAACATTTCGGCTGGGATGTCGTGTTAGCCCCTCAATATTAGACTCCTGAGTAAGCTGGCTAGCAAATGGGAAAACCTAGCAATATCCGGGTTTTGGTGGACTCTATGCTCTACGGGGAGGCTGGGATGTCGGATGGTCCACCACGGGATGGTTCCTGCAAGATAATACACAGTGAGGCTCGCGTACGCGCATCGGGTGAACGTATGCGTGATGGACGAGGAAGTGTGTATGGGCGCGGACAAGGTCGCGCTTAGCGCGCGCTGGGCACGACGCCTAAAGGGAAGCACAGCCGGCGCCTTGACACGAGCACGCTGCTCCGGCACGCTCTTTCGTTTATTCCTCAGCGGGAGCACAGTCGGCGTCTTGACACGAGCATGGTCAGGCCTCGGCACTTTCCTCGCGCGCAGCACTCTCAAGTGAGCACAGCCGGCGCCTTGACACGTTCCTCGGCGCATTCCTCAGCGGGAGCATACAAGGCGTTTGGGCACGAGCACGGCGTGCCTCGTGTGTTCCTTCGGCACGAGCAAGGTCGCGCCTTGGCACGAAGAAGGCCACGCCGTGGCACGAGTAAGGTCGCACCTGGGCACGCGCAAGGCATATACTCGCAAGGGTCGACAAAGCTTGACCTGGGCGCTGCACCAAGTCAAAGTACGTTTGGTCTCATTTTTTGATGTTTCCTACTTGAAGTTCTAGTCGCTTAACATTTACTATAAGGAGTATGACTCTTCTGTGGGCGGCATGTACGGCTAAGGCAGCAAGGAAGACCTTAGAGCATGCTTTGGGCGTATATGCCATATAAAGCATCACGATGTACCATGGTGCCGGCCACCTCGAGCCCTGGGACTCCTGGGATCGGACCGAGCCCGGCTAACACCTGTGTGTGCCTAGCCGTTAGCCTGGGCACCACCAATCGACTCCCGTCCTCGAGCAAGGCGAATCATAGGCTCGGGACGGACTAAGTCTAAGTCGAGCTTATAGGCTATTATGTAATTACCCCTGGGGTCATGGCCGGGCCAAGATGACCGGCGCATCGTCCAACAACTTCCGTACATTTTGAGTATGCGCTTATTGACTAGGGGTCAAAGCCGGGGTTATGAAACCAAAGTAAGAAAGAAAGGAAGGAAGCAATTAGGTGGCTATTTCTGAAAGCACTACACTTAGTTCATGGTGGTTTACTTAGTCTCGTGTAATGTACATAGGATACGTGTCCCCATGCAGTTATGTAACTAACTTGGTCGTTTTGCTATAAAGCCAAGTACGTAAGCTTCGAGAGAGGCTCGAGTTCATGCATGAAAGGCAATGGCATGCATGAGATGCTACAGCTCAAAATCTCACGAACTAAGTAATAAACTTCTTTCACGCCATCATGTTGCCGTTCAATCACGTTACGTTGGTGTGCGCGAACGGCGTGCCCCAAAGCACCACGAGTCACGGCTTTGCGAGCACTTTCCTTAGTGGTAAACCCTCACTTAACGCCTGTTTGACAATGAAAGCATTAATTAACACAGCATTAGGAAAAATTATCATACTCTTTAAAGATACACAAAGATTAGGAAAAAATTATCATACCTTTAAAGATGGTCTACAAATACTCACAAGTTAGAAAACTCGCTGTACGCTACAAGGAGAGCTTCCTTCAATGAAGCAAGAGACATTTAATGCTGAAAGGAGGAAAATAAAGCTTCAACAACTTCATTGAATGCTTTGCACACTTTATTTATAAATAAACAAATCCTTACATCTCACCGCTGACAACATATCCTCACTCATTGGATTACAACACACAACACACACACAAAATTCACTTATCGCTTATTACAATGTACATATACCTCGAGATACACACCAATTACGTAATCAATGGTTCACTCTTAACATCCCCCTCAAACTGCGGGGAAGAGAAGTAAGACTTACTTTGTCCCTTAAAAACAAAAACCTGTAGACAAGAAATGATTTAAAGTGAAAATATCAAGCAACATTATCAACCTAAGGAACAATGATGAATCCCAAGACAACTCGCCAACAACACTTTTATCTCTCCGACATAATGAATATCTAACTTCAATATGTTTAGCAAGTGAGAGCGATAAACTGGATTCTCAAGCTAACGTAAAGAAAGACTATATATTATCACACCAAACAAGAGGACTAAGACTAAGAGAAATTTCTGACTCCGTATCAGGATCTAATCCAACGAATTCACCATATTACTGCGCTATAAAGAGCACGATATATCTGATTCCATACTAGATCGGTGCACCATTCATTGCTTAGATCGCCAAGAAATCAAATTAGATCCCAAAAATACGTATCAACCACATGCATTTCCTATCATCCAATCGAGGCAAATTTCAATCACATCGTAATACCTGAAATGAGAAATAACTCAAGACTCTGGCTTAAAAAACAAACCCAAATCAATAAAGATTTTGTAGATACCGCAACACTCTCTCAAGAGTTTGCCAATGCAATACCGTAGAGACCGGAATTGACTTAAAGTATCGATAATATAAGCAATGTATGGTCTAAGATTAACAAGGTGACGGAGACCACCAAGCAAACTCCTATAAAGAGTTTTATCATGAAACAAAGCATCGCCATCCTCAGACAACAATGGCCTACCAACAAAGCAGCGGAGTAACAATTTGGTTTGCATGAGACATACCTCCCTTTTGTAAAAGCTGATGAATATAAATGTTTGAAGCGTTATTACAAATCCTTTCGCAGACTTCCATTTAACTTCCATTCCCAAGAACAAATTCAAATCTCCAATATCTTTTAAGTCAAACTTTACCATTCGACTTATTAATGAAAGATTGAATGGAAGCATCGACAGAACCAAGAATTATAATGTCATCCACATAAACCAAAGACATACAACACAACTCGCTTTACGATGATGGGATGAACAAAAGATCGCTTACCAGAATTACGGAAAGCCCCAAGACAACAAAGCGGATTTCAACTGATCAAACCATGCTTGAGGAGCTTCTTGGACGCAGACCATACAAAGCTTTATGTAAGCGTACACACACTACAATAGGTGGCGAGAAAGATCCACAAACCCCATAAAGCTCAGTTGTCGCAGACTCTCCTCACCTAACTGACCATTTAAAAATGCATTATCGATATCAATCCTACTAAATGACCAACCAAAACGCAATGTACCAACCACAAAATAACTTTGTCAGTGGTAAGCCCTTAACAATGTGACTATATAAGTCTCATCAAAATCAATACCGGCATTTGTTTAAACCCTTTCGCCACTAATATAGCCTCATAGACGACGATAGATTCATCGAATTCCTCTTAATAAAAAATCCACTTATTTCCAACAACATTTCGATCAGGAGCGAGATGGAACCAGCATCAAAGCATCATTTTTTCGATGTAGAGCACGACATTTCGATCCATCACGCCTTCCAACGAGGAATCAAGATGTGCCAGCAGCTGTGATGCGTGAATATCATTGCTCACGAGTTGGGACGTAGTAGACAAAAATACTTTTCTTAAACCGATTCCATCTCAGTCTTGAGTAATCATCGGACGGATGTTTTGCGGATCCACACTCGGCTCCCCTGAATCCTCAAAGAATACGAAATGTAACCTCAACTGAAGTTAGGGACACCATTCACTTCCGGTTTAAGAAGATAAAGATCTCGACGGAAGTTAATGGCCGATGCGGAACCAACAAAGGAAAACCGATAAAATTCAAAGCGACAGTAGGAAGCTGTTGTCAGACAGACTTTATCGAAAAATAAAGAAGGATAAGGAAATTCATTCTCGCCGAACACAACATTTCTAGTGATGTAAATCTTCCCTGATGGACTCAAACACTAGTAGTCCTTACGTCAATCGCTATACCCCAAAAATATGCACTTTTTCGCATCTAAACTGGTACTTAGCGAAAGTATTATAAGGACGCAAATATGGAAAGTTAAGCACATCCAAAAACCTCGAAGTAAAGTTGCAATCTGCGGATTCATGAAATACTTTCTCAAAAGGTGACAATAACTACGCAAGATTTTTAATAGGAAGCATTTATTAATCAACGCAGCAGTTATAACAAGCATCCCACCAAATAGGTTCGCAGGTACTTCACGCAGCTAGCAACGCAAAGACTCATTTCAACTATATGGCTAATGCCACGTTCGCACCACCATTCGCGTACATGCATTTATGAGGACATGGATGCTCAAAATAATGCCACATTCATCAAGTACAACATTTAAAAGATCTATACTCACCACCACTGATTGAACTTTCTTGATAGCAGACTTAAACTCGATTCTCCACCATTTTCTTAAAAGGCATAAAAGCATTCAAAGCATCTCGATTTCAATTTCAAAGGATATAACCATGTAAATCTAGTCGAATCATCAATAAAATGAATGTAATATTTTAAAACCACTCGAGAAGTGAACGGTACAGACCCCACAAATCAAGATGTATCAACTCCAAAACATTATCTCGATATTCGAATTTGCTTTAATGAAATTGTATTACATGACTCATTTAAATGATACAAGATCGATAAAGATCAAGATTGAATCGAATGGAAGATGAAGTTTTATGATGCATAACCTGCTGGAGTGTCTCAGGTGCCGGATGACCAAGTCCGAATGCCACAGTTGAAGACAAACTTTTATCGGACACAAACAAAGCAAGTGATGTAGTTAAGGTAACTCGTGCACGCTGACTGTAGATGCTGATATGGGGATCGCTTTGTATCGGGTTCGCTGCTAATCTCATCGGGGCTCGAAAGTCCTTCACGAAACATACATGAGGATGAAACCTAATCAACACATTGTTATCTCTCGGCCAATCGTATATACCCAACAAATTCTTTTAATGTTGTGTACACAGTGTTGTTATGAAACGATAATGCGTAATCAATGATGGAATGCACAGCACTACAAAGGCGCACTTTTAAAGCAATCGACCATTACCAACCATTAAAGATCGATTACCCGAGTACGCGCAGCATGAATCGGAGTGATCCCCAAAGAATACGAGTTGTAGGCAATTCACTGCCCATGTACCACGATCCATCATGACCAAATTTTCCACTGCTAGAAAGAAAGAAGAAGGTTTATGTGGACAGATCGAGGAGTGGAAAGTGCTTCATCTCATGCGCAGGAGAACTCCCCGTTTCGAGAGCCCATGTACTTCATACCGCTCTATAAGAACATACAAATTACGTAATGTCCAAACTTCCCACAAATTTGACATGTGGGTTTGTCATTACTGGTCGATGACTCAAACCCCTTCCCGCCTCTAACCTTCCATTACTTACCACCTTCAATCCGTATTGGCTCTATTCCCCATCGGGAATTCCGGCTCGAATATTCGACTTACATTCATCGTTTTAATTTCCGTAAAGATTAACGAGATGGAGAATCCTCGCAACACCAAAGTATTTTCATTATACCGATCCAAAGGTTTCTTCAAACCCGACTGCCAGAACAGTGTAGTTCCCGCCACGTAAATCACATCTTCCCCGCAAGAAGGCTAGCAATAGGTAGATATTCCCTTGGCTCAAACTAATCAATACACTCGAAATCAAATCATCTCAGGTTCACCTGATCCTGGAGAATGGCTGATTGCTTTAAATACATTTCATCTGTGTATAAATACTCTTTCATTTTCATCACTTCCTTACGAGTCAGATGGAGTAGCTTTCTTGAGAGATCGAACATGAACTCTATTATTGTAGCCAAAATATGTTTCGATTTCTTTCCATAATTCATGCGGTTGCTTGTTTCTGCAGACTCTCATAACTGCATCAGCAAAGATCGGCATCATCGTGATTTATCAACCAACCTAACAAAAATCGATCCCTATCGAACCAGATCTTCAGATCTGGATTCGGTAATCCATCACCGTTAATTTTTCTCCATTTGCAGAGATCTAAACAAATGACCATCAAGATCAAAACCTTGAATAAATTTCGGAATAATCGATTTCCACAATAGAAAATTTGTTCCATCAAGCTTTATAAATTGACAAATTGACTCTAAAGAACTACTCAAATGAAGCATCAGAGCTCAAACCTGAGGTAAATTTTGACATCGAACCTCAAGATGGAGATCCCTCGTCTACTTAATTTCGACTGCTCGTCATTCACACCAACAGACGATCTTATGAACTTTCTCACTAGATCTGACTCTTTCTTCACTGATCTAGCTTGTTTCACAACCAGATCTCGTAACTTCTCCACCAGATCTTCGCTTGCTTTTCACAACATTTCTCAGATCCGACTCTTTCTTCACCGGATCTAGTTGTTGCACAACCAGATCTCGTGAATCGCCTCCAATGGTATCTAGCTTCATGCATGGTTCGCATTCTTCTTTAGATTCGACCCGATTCAGCCTTGTTCTTCGTCGATTCTTTCGTATCCGACTCCTTTTTCACCAGATCCAAATGTTTCGACTACTCGATATTCGCACAAATCCATGTCTGTAGAGTAACTCACCAGATCACGTAATGAATGCGGAGTGAGGATGCCGAAGCAGAGGCGGCGCGTTACGGCTCAATAAGCCGAGCCCCGCCTCGTCGTCGAAAAATTTCGGAAATACACCCGAGAGATCTCGTTTTTCTCCCTCTCGATCCTCGCCGCCAGCCACTCAACGCTCGATACTACGTTGACGCTCAAGGAGAGCTTCAATGAAGAAGAGACATTAGAATAAAGAAAAGAGAAAAAACAAAGCTTCAACAATCATTGAATGCTTTGTACACTTTATTTATAAGCCAAACAAACTTTACATCTCACCGTTTGATGTAAATACATCTCACCAGTTGGATTACAACACACAACACACACACAAAATTCACTTATCGCTTATTACAACAACAAGATATATTCTCGAGATACACACTAATTACAGACCAATGGTTCACTTCCTAACAAACTCAACTCAATAGATACGAAAAAAATTCGACAATATTCAAATACTCAAAACTAATTCTTAGGACGCATTGATTAAGAATGGGTTAAAAAATTTGAAAAGTACGCTATCAATTACACTAGATCAATCGTGACCGGAAGATTTTGATCAATGTGAATCGGCCATTACTGACTAATTTCGATCAAGCATTTGATTGTTGCTGCTGCCACAGGCTAGGGCTTTCTCAAAAGTAAAATACTAGAGAACATTAGAAAACAAGATGAAATACACCCCAAATCCACATCTCCTCCTCTCTGTTCAGCAATGAAATACATTAGAAATCAACATGAGATTTCCAGAGGAAATGATCCAATTGTGAGTTTTTGAAGAGAATATTATGATGGGCGTGAGAGCCCGTGAGTTGAAACGCAAATGCCGTTGGTGCAACTGAGAATGATTTGCTCTGTCTCCACTTCTCTGAATCTCTCGCTCAATCATCACATCCGCAATGGTCGAATTGCCGATGCCCGGAAACTCTTCGATCGAAGCCAAGAACTCCGCGACGTCGCGACATGGAACACAATGATTAGTGGGTACTGCAAGAACGCCAAATCGAGAATGCCCAGTACTTGTTTGATAAATGCCTCAGAGATGTTGTATCATGGAACATCATGTTGGGTGGTTTTTATAGGAGCAATGACAAGGGGAGAGTGTTGTTGGGTGTTTTATAGAAATGGGTAGAACTGGTTTTAAGCTCCACCGAATTCACACCTGGCGAGTGTGATCAGCGCGGTATCGGATATGCGGGTTTCGAGTTTTGGTTCCCAGCTTCATGGGAATGCAGTCTGCTCGGGACTTAATTCAAGTGTTTGTGGGGTCTGCATTGATTGGTGGGTACACCGGGTATGGGGTGTCGTCAAGTGATCTTCACAAGTGTTTGATGAGATTCTTTCAAAGATATCACGTTTCGGAACGATTGATTTCGGGGTATATGAGTATCGGAGTTGTGGAGGAGGCTTGTAGGATGTTTGTAGAGGATGCCTGAGAGGAATGTGGTTTCTTGGACTTGTTTGGTTCGAGGGTATATTCAGAATAAGAAGATGGATGATGCCTGTCGCAGTTTTGTGATAAGATGCCCGGAGGAAGAATGTAGTTTCTTGGACTGTGATGATCAGTGGGTATGAGAGGAATGGCAGGTTTGAAGAGGCTTTGGAGTTGTTTGTGTTAATGTTGAACTCGGGTGTGCAACTGAATGAGTTTACGCTTTCTAGTGTTGCTAGTGCCTGTGCAGGTAGCTCCTCTCTCGTTTTTGGTAAGCAAATTCACTCAAGCATACTAAAAACAGGTGGTGCCAGCTGATGTGTTGTTGTTAAGCTCCCTTGTCGATATGTATGCAAAATGCGGGATATTACTGCAGCAGAAAGTGTTTTGAGTACTATTCCTGAGAAGAGAGCTTGCCATCTTGGAATTCAATCATCGGAGGTTATGCTAAGCATGGCTACGGAGCAAAAACGTTGGAGCAATTTGAAAGGATGTAAAGAGGGCATGGTATCAAACCAGATAATATTACATTTGTTCATGTAAACTAACAGCTTGTGCAATATGGAGGGTAAAGGTTGAGAAAGTACGAGGCACACTTTGAATCTATGGTGTTTAGCGAGTTTGGTATCCAACCTGAGAAGGAGCACTTTGCATGCATGGTAGACCTTTATGGACGAGCCGGTGAACTAGAAAAAAAGCAAAAAAATTGATTAAAAAGAATTCCATTTGAGCCTGATATTGTGGTTTGGGGTGCCTTTGCTTGGTGCCTGTGGCTTGCATTCAAATTTGGAATTTGGTTTGTTTGCTGCAGAGGGAGATGTACAAGCTGGAACAAGGTCATCCAGCAGCATATTCGTTGTTGTCAAAGATTCATGGAGACAAAGGTGAATGGGCCAGAGTAATCGAACTAAGGAAAATGATGGAGATTGAAACAAAAAAGCAAAAGGCTGGAAGCTGGATCGAGGCGTAAGTTCATGTAAGTTTTTTAAGCTAAAATCTCTTTTCCTGAATGGGAGTTTCTGCTAAATTTGTGAGCATAAATACATATTGAACATACACGCTTAACATTTGGGGTAATTTATTTGTAACCATTATGAGCTAATCTAATGCATATAAAAATTTTATTTATGCAAAAGAACTAAACATCAAAATTCTTGGCATACTTCACCTGAGCCAAGAGGTACAATGAGCTTTATAGAAGTCCCTTTTTCTTCCTAGGTACATTCCGCAGCACCTTTTCGATATCACATGCCATATACAACAACAACAACAACAACAACATAGCCTCACTTCCAAAAGGTATAAATTGAGAAGGTAATAATACAACCTAGTACGTTATTGCCCACTCGAGTGTGTGCTGCGTGTGTGTGTGTTTTAAATTTCATCGACAGCCTATACAACTCAGTAAGATCTAAATTGGCTTTGCATTTTTTTTAAATAATTCTATATGTTGATAGCTACTCGATTAGAATTGATAAGCACAAGCTCAAATAAACAACTCAAAATAAATCAATTAAATACCTTGAATAAATAGAAACTACAGAAAGCTTATCTGAATTTGAATTGTTAACCTCAGAAAACTAGCGTAGCCCATAACTAATGATAAAGGCCCTAAATCTATCAAATCTAATATCTTTGGAATTAGGGAAAGGATAAAAATAGAAGAAAATGTTAAAAAAAAAAACTTATCTATATTTGTATATTGGAAGTAATAAATCAGGAAGAAATTTCATCTGAAAAATAGAAATCTAGCTAGGAGTAGTCAAATTAGTACCTCTTCTTGTCACCTCGTTTCTTAAAACACTGATGCCAATAATGGTGCTGAATCACCTGAATTGACTGCTCTGGAATGCCTCTTCCAGTATTAAAAATGAAAAGGCTGAAATCTGATTTCTGCGACACCGCCTAGTTCACTACTCGAAGGAAACAGTTTTTCTTCAGAAAATGACTAATCAAAAGTAAAGTGATAGACATACTAATTTCATACATATGCTACAATTTTTTTTCATGATTCTAAGGAGTTTGACTACTACTATTTAGCAAATGTATGCATGGAAACATTGGAAAGTATGTCATCTGATCTTTTTCCTAATCAAGATTCCTTCATCCAGACATTTTCTCAAAAACACCACACCTTCAATTTGCATAACGTTCCAACCAGACATCATCCACCTTCTTCATTCTTAAACTCGATAATTGCAACAACCCAGAAAAGCCATTAAAATTGCCATGAATCAGCCAAATGTATCCGTTGGCAGTGAAACATCTTAAGATTCAAAGCTATCGACCTTGCTCTAAAGCCCCTTGTTCAGATTAGTGAAGCCCAAATCACAAGTGAATCAAGTGATCAAACAACAAACTAACTTCACTTCTTGAAAAGTAAGAATTCATCTCTAATTACTTTTTTTTTATTTATTAGCAATCGTGATTTTTTTTTCTTATCTGGTCTTTATTTAATTAGGCTCAAAAATTAATCATAATCTAAATGTCTTACCATTACCATAATCATTATCCAGAAACATATACAGATCCATATCTTAATTAGACTCAACTGACCATCTTTCCTAAGATTAACTTTGATTTAAACTCTTTAAGTTTGAGCAGAACTCCAAGCAAGCAGTACAATAGAAGTAGAAGGAATGAGTAGTAATTGGACTTAAGAGGGATGTTTTTTAATATAGGGAAGAGCAGTAAAAAAAGTCTGAATTATCGCAAGAGTCAAGACCATAACAGCGTTCATTATAGTGGTAACTGTCCATGGATTCTCAAAGTATTGAGTACCTAAGTATGTAGACCCACTCTTGTCGTTATTGAATGGAAATACTTGTTCAGTTGGTCGTAAAGGTCGGAGAAGTGGAAGTTCCTCGGAAAAGTAACTCCTGAGCATATTTTTTTAAGCAGAAGTACCACTTCTTCTTCGTCATGACCTGGTAGTTGGTTGATTATTCCTCGTTTAGAAAGAAATTTGACACCATCTGCATCTTTCGTGATGTTCAGCATAAGGCAAGCATAAGAAGTGAACTCACTGGTGGGGCAATCACTGCGCATTGCTCAAACGCCACTAAATTTGGAAGGAGAGGATTCGACAAATCTTCTATAATGCTCAAAGGTGGGATCTCCAACACCCTAGTATTACATTTGAAGATAACATTGAAAGGATTATCATTAGTACCTCTTCTTGATATTGATACCTGCAAAACTCAATTCTTTTGCTGAGGGTATCAATGATCTATCTTCCTTTTGTCTGTCCTCAGCTCTACCGATTGTGACGTGAGCAGAACATTGACGAGATGAGCCAAGAAGGGAATTTCGGAGCAAGTCAAGCAAATGATCGCTACTATCAAGATGCTGCTGCTGACGATGGCCAAAGTAAGTTTTTGGCACTACCGAACGATGTTGAAAGAAATCCAATGCCAACTCCTTAAGAAATGTGGATGGTTCTTGATCGATGTTGATTTCACGAAGTTGGTTTAGTGATACCAAATGCTCAAGAACAAATAAGGGAAGCTGATTTTCCAGCAATATCAGATCCCAAGCAAGACAAGAATGCAACCTAGGTGTAGTGAATAACGGATCACTGTCGACTACCTCTCTACCATGACTCTTCTCCATTATTGTCCGATGCCTGATAAAGAGCTCAATTATGAAGCACCCATCAAGTATCATCATTTCCACAAAGGCATTGCTGCTTAGCTTGTTAAATGTTTCTGAATAAGATTCGCGAGCCCTCTTCTCCAAGCGCTTGAGACTTTGCACAAAGGTAAGGTCTACAGTAGGGGAAGATAGAGAGCTACCATCATTACTGGACATCGAAGATTGGTGCCGAGACAAAAGAGACTTGAGATAAATCCATTTTTGGTCTTGCATAGCTTGCAGGTTTTTGCTACCATTGTGAAAGGGGCCAACTGAAACTAGTCGAGGAACATATGCATTTTCATTAGCTGCTTTGAGGTTATCAGGAACCTTATAGATGCTACAATTCTTGTTGGCAGGCAATGCAGAAGTAAGTGTGAGCTCTTGGTTCAGAGAAGATACCAAGTCTTTGTCCATCAGCTTCATTTCTGATCTCCGTCGACGTATGGGTGCATGTCCGTTACTCATTTCTGCCCTGCAATAGATGGGAACAAGTTTCAGAACTGTTAATCACATGACAGTTAAACAAAGGAAGAAGACGAAACCTCAAACAGATTTGTCTCCAAAGCTTTCTGCAATATTAGGTGCTCAAGTCTTTACTAGGATAGCTTATCCTCTATTTGCTTCTTCTTGAGTTTCAAGTTCACCGTAAAAAAGAAGAATGGATACTTGCCTTTCATTCCAAATGAAGAATTTTCATTTAAAAGTAGTGTTATTGTTCTTGACTTGCAGGAGCTAGCAAGAGACTTGATCAAGGAATATGTGTTGCTTACTTCCCTCAATGATTTTTTTTCTTATTTTTTTATTTTTATGTAATGCCTCATTAATCATTATTGAAGACTTGTGCACAAAATTTTTAAAGTCTTTCAAGCAAGTTGAGGGTAGATCTTTCTCATGGCCGTCGTTTCTCTCACAATAGTGGGTTTTTTTTTTGTTAAAAAAATACAATAGAGGGTAAAAAAAATTGTTTACTTACAAATTATTGAAGTAACCATTTATTAACAAAAGAAAGAATTCAAATGAACTTAATTGTTATTTCAATGCCCTAAACAGTATATATAAATAATGTTGCGATAACCAAATTGATGGTTTAAGATTCGAAATAGAGACTTAATGCATTGATGAATAATTTATTAATTAGACCCGTTTTTTAGTTACTCAAAGTTGGATTTTTCGTTTTTCAAAAATATGGGGGATGAATATATCTTAAAACAATAAATAACATAAATAGACAAATATCTTAAAATTAGAAAATAGAAAAAATTAAGAAAATCCTTAAAACGAAATGGTGGAAGAAGAGAGCATGTAAAACTTTATCTCTCATTCGAGTGACTTGCAAGCAAGATGATACCATGCATGCACAAGTTGTAACCGATCAATGTAAATGCGCGCACCCAATTAATTAATTAATTATGGGTGTATTTCTATTTAATTAGCAGTTAATTAAATAATTATGAGACGAAATAGATGCTCTTAAATTTTAAGAGCTAGATTTTTGTTTTAGTCAATTAATAAATGGAGGAATTAATATATTCCTTGAAACAACCAAACGCCTTAAATACTTTAAATAAATAAATACCTTAAAATAGAAAAATTAGAAAATTAAAAAATTAAAATGATGAAAGGAGGATACATGTGAACTTTCTCTCGACTCCAACTTATATATATATATATATATATTCAAATCCAAAGCCTAACACAATCACATCCCAACCTAAACAAATTCGAAATTTTGCCTAGACCCGACTACCCCCAATTCCCACGGCTTTCCCCATTCACGGCCTAACCTTATTTCTTCCAACCCCTTCAATCAAGACCGCACTTTCACAAAGGCCGGAATTCAACAAAGCCCGATAAGAAGTCGAGTCGAATCAACGTCCCACATTCCCACAGCCCCGTATGCCCACCCATTGACACCGTTAATTCCTGGGCCCGAGTTAGCTATATCCATTACAAAATCGAACCGCCTTGGAAGTGCACTAAAAGCCACACGCCCCCGCACCACCCATACCCCCTTTTATTTGTTTCCATAGACCTCATAAATACAACCATCTCCCATTCTGCACATATCCACCCCTCTACTCCCAAACTTTATCCCTACCTAAACTTCACTCCCGGGACCATCGAATTCCACTTTATTTATGCCGGGCCATCGAGAGCAAGACGGGGCAAATCCTCAAAGCTAAAAGCTAGGGAAGCGGTAATGGGCCCCTATCTCAAGTCCCGTAACTCTCTAAGGGCTGCCCCAACCTCAAAGGCGGAAAGACTAAGTGAAGGAAAGGAAAAAACTTGGTTAGTGTGGATGCTAAAAAGTTGAAGTTCTCTCCCCATTAATCTAAATGAGGTGGAGGCAACCTACGGCTATAACTGCGGGCACTTAAGGATACATATGAGGCTCCTGGCACGAATTGCTTGGGAGCATTGGGCCCAATTCCTCAAAGTCTCAAATAAAGGATTTTATTCGAATCCATCCGCTTGACGTTTTATTTCTCTGCGAAACCAAGAACCAAGACCAGTGTGTTAGAGAGTTAAGTAAATCAAGCACTGGGGCTTGATTTTGTCTTCCAGCTAGGCCCAAAGGGGTTAGGCGGGAACTTGCGTATTTTGGAACAATGCTTCAAGAGTCTAGATTGCGAAGTACGAGGTCCTACTTCATCGAACTATCAAGTTTTCTCGAAAGCGAGGTGGACAATTACCTTGGAGATTAATAAGGGTATATTTGAGCACGTGTAGGAGGGAAAGAATAGCCAAGATTAATGCGGCTTAGAGGACAAAATACGAGGATGAGACATGTGTGATTTTGAGGGACTTTAACTCCCTAGTCGGTCGGAAGGAAAAACTAGAAGTTAACCCTTGGTTTTTTTAGGAGAATTCTCGAGCTGGGTGGATTTCATCAACGATATTCAAGTTGTTGAAGTTGGTTTTGTGGGACCAGAGTTCATTTAGACGAGATCGAAGAAGTGGGATCGATATGGAATATAATATCTCGGCTACATCGAGATGCCCAAAATTCGTGGATTCTACGGTGATAAGTGGCCGAATTTATCAAAGACTTATCTAGTCCATGAGAAACACATATCAAGATTGACTCAAGTCGCATGACACTGTCAATCTAATGAGATGGAGACTCCTAGTTGGAGATGAACTCGAAATCGCGCGATACATGTCAATCTTAATGGAGACTCCTAGTTAGAGATGGACTCAAATCGAGGATGGTTACACATCCTAACAGATTATTTGATGTCAAGTATATATAGAGGGGTTGGTTAAGATATGAGGTACGTACAATTTCCATCTCGCCAAGAAAACCTTCTTGACGTCCCATCTAACTTGAGCGTTGAAGTGCTTCCCTTGGAGACCAACCTCCGGGGACTTTGTTTTGCAGGTCTTGCATGCGAAAGAGGCTAGGGTTTGGACGACGCGTGTCTGTCGTGGTCTCAAGATTTGAGGTACCCCTTTTATGTTTACCTGACAGATTGGCGCTAAAGGAAGGGCCTGTGGCGATCACAACTCGAAACGCAGGGGACACGAGACCCGTCCAATGGTCGTTCAAGGCAAGATCGTTCTCATGTTCCACTACGAGGACGTGGCCACAAGAAGGGCATGTCGAGGCGTGTAACGTCCGAGGCATGTTGAAGAAGCACATGGTGTTTCTAACGTGAGAGATGCTTGATTTAAGGAACAAAACAAAAAGACGGAGGATTGAGCGAGGAAAACAACAGTCGGAGACCAACCAGAAGCAAAAACGAAGTGGCGAGCTAAAGGAACAAATAAACATGTTACAAGGACAAGTTGACATCTTAAGTGGGTCAAGTCGTAATCAAAGCCGAAGGAGACCACTTTGGAGATTCGGATCGGGTCATCATAATCTTGACCACGAACACAAAATCGAAAAGGATGTTGAACAAAGAATTTGGGAGGGACTTGAAAAATCAATTCCGCACAAAGATACTCTTTGGACATATAATATATATGGTTTTGGCCGCCACCTTTTGTTCGGGAGATCTTGGATAAACCCACGAAAAGGGTTTAAGATGCCAATCATAGACAAATATTATGGAACTGGAGATCCTTCCGAACATGTCCTAAATTTTGATGTTGTTCTTCTTTTACATAGAGTGTCGATCTTTGTGAAGTGTAAGACGTTCCTCAAACTCTGACGAGGGACCTACCCAAAATTGGTATCGCTAACTCTCATCCAGTTCACGATAAGATCTTTCGACCTACTTGAAGCGAAAGGTTTGTTAATCGGTTCTATTGAAGGAAATACACATGCAAATAGTTATTGCATCTCGGTGAGTGTTTGAGAACATACCGGGGAATCTCTTAGAGATTATATTAGACGATTTACCAAAGAAGCCTTGAAAGTCCCGAATTTGGACCAATTAGTATGTAACGACCCATTTTCCAAATGGTCACACGGGTCGATGCGGGCCCACAACCTGGCCTACCAGCACCAGCTGTGTCCCACATGCTAACTCATCCACATGCCAAATTCAGCGTGAGCTGAATTTAATAGTGAATTAAATTCAGGTCGTTACACAGTAACAGTTGTAGCCCTTACTAACGGGACTACGAATGAGCATTTAAAGGTCTCATTGGCAAAAACCCACCCGCAAATATGGATGAACTTCAAAGGAAGGCTGGAAAATACATGGTGGTTGAGGAAGTCATCCAGCCAGAAAAGGAGAGAATAGAAGATCGAAAAAGAGGAGGAAAAGATGACAAGAAGCGTGACTTCAACAAAAAATCGAAGCCAAACGGAACCTCTACTACTATTGCATGGTTCAATCAGTATACTCATCTTAATTCCTCGAGAGGAAAAATTCTCCTTGCCATTGAGTCAGGGCCTTTTATCAAATGGCTAAAACCCATGAGGGCGGATGCTGCTAAAAGGAATAAAAATTAGTATTGTCGTTTCCATAAAGATCATGGCCACGACACCAGTAAGATTGGAGCGAGGCATGAAGGAAAAACTCGAGTTTTTAGTTCAAAAAGGACACCTTAATCAGCTTTTTGAAATACCAACAACAAAACGAGGAGAAGGGATGATCGACCGGAAAGAAAGGAGGTCAATAGAGAAAAGACAGATAGGGTTATTGTTGGTGTCATAAACATGATATCTGGAGGACCAACAATTGGATGAATTTCATCTTCTTCAAGGAATGCGTATGCTCGATAGGCTTTAATAGTAGATATATCACCCAAAAAGACTAGAATGGACCAGGAGATAGTCTTCACAGGTAAAGATTTAGAGGGTGTCAAATATCCACATGATAATCCATTGGTCATAGAAGTCTTGGTAGGGAATTTCACAGTCAAAAAGTCATTGGTTGATAATGGAAGTTCAGTGGACATTTTGTATCACAAAGCTTTCACGAAATGGATATAATGATAGTCAATTGACCTTGACTACTCTTTGCACCATTATATGGATTCCCAGACAAAGTTAGAGTTAGAAGGCTTCATTATACTCCTGGTGACCATAGGACCGGCTTCTAACAAGTAAATACACACGGTCAATTTTATGGTGGTCAAGTGCTATTTCGCATACAATGTAATTTTGGGACGGTCGGCGCTTAACAAGTTCAAGGCCACACCATCCACCTATCATCTCAAGATGAAGTTCCCTACTGTTGAGATGGTGTATAAGAAGTTAAGAGGAGTGATAAAAAAATAGCATAAAGTTGCTACTTCTTTTGCAATCAAATCCAAAGTGTTGCTTGTTGGAGAAGTCTTACCTATAGATTTTTTGATAAAGAAGATAAAGAGTGAGAACGACCGTGAGACCCATGGAGGAATTGATTCCCGTACATCTCGGATGATGAGAATAAGGAGAAAGTATCATGTATTCGAGTCTTCATTAAAGGTGAGATTGCATCTATATGTTGTTGCTTTTCTTTTAAAAGGAATAAGGACGTTTTGCACATCGGGTCAGATGATATGACGGATTAATCCTAAAAAATTCATCACACATCGCTTAAATGTTGACCTTTTAAAGAAACCATCAATGAAAAAGAAAAAGGCATTTGCCCGAAACGACAAAAGGCCGTAAATGAAGAAGTTGATAAGTTGCTTTCAAGCGGGGATCATAATGGAATTTAGTATCCCGAATGGTTGACTAATTTAGTAATGGTAAAAACATCTAACGAAAAATAGAGGATGTGCACGACTTCACTTATCACGAACAAAGCATGCCCAAAGGATTTTTTCCATTACCAAGGATTGATATCTAATAGATGTAGTACTGTCAATTAAGCGCGAGTTATTGAGTTTCGTGGATGCTTTTAGCGCACTACTTTGTAACGACCCTAAAATTTAACTTGTGCCATATGTCATTTTAGGGTCGTACGTAGGACCTACTTGTCGTTGATACGTATGTCAAAACCTCGAGTCGACACCGATGTATGCTATTTTTGTTTGATGCTTGTATTATGTATTATACATGATTAAATAATTTAAACTAATCAATTTCGGAAATGTGCGAGTAAGATATACTTGGGCATATCGGTGTCAAGACGAATCTAGAGACATACTTCGAGTTGCGTGTCGACGATGGGACCGAGGCAGCGGCTTATGGGATAAGTTTTATGTGAGCTAATTAAGGTTTTATACTAGCTTTAATGTGGCCAAGTTTAATGTGAAATTACGTGGGCCTAAGTTAGTTAAATAAATGAAATGGCCACATGATATGCATCGAGACACGTGTTGAGCAATCTAGAGATTGGATGAGTCAACTTGAAGTGTCATTTAACTATGACTTAGAAAATTACTGAATGAAGGTGGACTACCAGACAAGCCTCGAGATACGCGTGCACATAAGATCAATGGCTATGGTTTAAACATATCAAATATATATAAGTCAACATTTTGATCCTCATTTCATCATCAAAATCGTCATCAAGGAAGAACAGAGAAAGAGAGGCTGCTGGAGTGATCAAGGAGAAGGAGAGGTGAGCAATTCATTGATAATGTGTTGAAGAAGAAGATCAAGTCATCAAGCTAAGTACTCCATTAACATAGCTTGGTCATATTCTTGAATTTTGTGGTGTTGTTGTTGTTGTTGTTTTATCTTTGGGTTGATGTTAGGGACCTTTAGTAGTGTGTATGAAGGGTCCTAAGGCATCAACAAGGCCTATGTGTAGAGGAAACCCAGAATTCGAAATGCAGAATTTTGGGTTCTGCAACACATAGCACGCTAGGAAGATAATCTAGTGCGCTAATATTAATTAACGCGCTAGATGTTTGAAGTGGCGCGCTAATGTTGAAATTAACGCGCTAATGTCAAGAACTAGCGCGCTAATCAAGATTAGCGCACTAGAGGTTTAAGGTAGCGCGCTAAAGTTGAAAATTAGCATGCTAATATCAGAATTAGCACGCTAATTACCCTGGAGGTACAAAAATCTGCAATTTTCAAAAGTTCCTTAAACACTCTAAACAGGTGTAAAACCCTAAGAAAATGTCATAACATACTCAAAAACTTAAAATATGATATCAGGAACCTAAGAAGATTTCTCGGGAAGTTTGAACCCGTTTTCGAGTGTCGGGAGATTGGATAGGCTAGGAATAAGTTTGTCGATTTGAGGTAAGTAAACCAGCTAGGAAATGCACAATATTTCATTTTAAGCTATTGATATTGTTGTTCATTGCTTTGTTATCTATCCTTGGAATTCCATTCTGATTGAGTTGTTTGAGGGCAAGTGAGTCAACAGTGATCCTTGGAAGGAACAGCTGGCTGAGGTAACATACCAGACTCATGACCTCGAGATGCAATTTGCACTTTGGATATTGATGTTGATGGGGTGTGAATTATTAGCGTGGTTTTTAGGAAGTCTCACTATCTCGTTAGGGCTTTTGAGTGTACCAAGTCCTAGAACCCGAGTCTTGATGTTTTGCCAAGACTCAATGACCTATTAGTTGAGACTACTTGCGCCTCTCTGTTTGCTTTCCTGGACACTAATGTATCGATTACTCTTAATTTATTTATAGTTTTTATTTATTCATGCGTTCTTTTACCTTTCTTTTTATCTCCATGAATATAGACTGATTTATTTATTTTGAAATGTTGTTTAGTATCATATTGGCATTACTTACCCGGACTCGTTATTCTTTCTTATATTTAACTGAGCGCAGATCCGCAATCGAGTAAGGGAAAGGGGCCAGTGCTAGGAGATTTATTGTGAGGACTTTGGAAGCGACCTTCTCTCACATTTTTGTAGGTTTTGTATTACTTATGTATATTATTTTTGTCACATGTGATATATGGGTTTTGTGAGATATTTTAGGACATGGAGTATATGCGGGGTTTCCACACTCTAGGTTGTCCTCACTGATTTGTGTAGAAATTTGTTTAGATTTGTTTAAGTTGAAATAGCTTCCAGCATAAAATTTGATAACTTACAAATTTGAATAAATCACTATAAATGCTAATTAAATTATGCTGCCTTGTAATGAAAAACGGTTAGGAATGCTAACTAGGCTTGCGTTAGCGTCACAAGGATTGACTCGGGGTCCACGTAAGTTTAGGCTGGGCGAGATATAGTTTGGATTGTGGAACTAGGGCCGTCACACAACCAAATACAAATGGAGGAGTCAGACAGATTAAAAGTTTCATTCATCATGGAACATGGTTTGTATTGCTATAAGATGATTCATTTTGGATTGAAGAATGTTGGAGCCACTCACTAAAGGTTAGTCAATCGAATTTTTAAACCCTTGATAGGGGCAACTATGGAAGTTTATGTAGATGATATGCTTGTGAAAAGTAAGGAGTCGATTGATCATGTTCATGATTTACAATAGGCATTTGATATCCTTAAGAGATATTAATTGAAGCTAAATCTGGCCAAATGTGCATTTGGACTGGAAAATTCCTTGCTTTTATGATATCAAAGCGAGGAATTGAAGCAAACCAAGAAAAAATCAATGCAGTGATTGACATGAGTCCACCACGGACAATAAAGGAGGTGTAAAGGCTTACTGGGAGGATTGTGGCCTTGGGAAGATTTTTGTCTCGTTCAGCGGATAGATGTATCCCATTTTTTAACATCTTGAAAAGACCGACAAATTTTCAATGGGGAGATGATTGCCAATAATCTTTTGACGAGTTGAAAAGGTATTTGGCTACTCCACCTTTATTGGCCCCATAGCAGGGGAGACCTTAAGTTTATATCTTACAATTCCAGTGTAGCACTGAGTGCCGTCCTAGTAAAAGAAGAAGATAACATACAAAAGCCTGTATACTATATCAACAAGGTACTACAAGAGGCAGAAGTTTGATACGCACAACTAGAAAAATTTGCCTATGCGTTAGTGGCGGTGGCAAGAAAATTGAGACCATATTTTCAATTTCATCTAATAGTGGTGTTTACAAATCAACCACTACGGAAGAGACTTCATTCCTCGGATGCCAGTGGAAGAATGATCAATTGGGCAGTTGAGCTGGGGGAGTTCGATGTCACCTATAAGCTAAGAGTTGCTATTAAGCGCACAAGCCTGGCAATTTCATTGTAGAATGCACAAATCCATCACATGATGAAAGCCAGTCTTCATCGTTGGTTTCACCAATGTCAGAGTATTGGAAAATACATATTGATGGAGCATCCAATGCTTCAGGGAGTGGTACAGGAGTACATATTGAAAGTCTGGGTGATTTCATTATAAAATCTACTTTAAAGTTGAATTTCCCAACTACCAACAATGAGGCCGAGTACGAAGCATCAATTGCTAGCTTAGAGCTTGCATGGTCCCCTCTAGGCTGAAAGAATAAATCTCTTTAGCGATTCACAGTTGGTGGTGATGCAGATAACGGATTATATAATGTGAAGGAACCAAAAATAAAAAAAATATTTTGAAGTCGTAAAAGCTTTAATGGCCAATTTCGTTGAGTGTTTGGTACACCATATCCCAAGGGGTCAGAACATGATAGCAAATGTCATTTCTAAAATGGCAATACTTGAGGTCGATAGGAAAAAAACAATATATTATGAAATTTTGATGGAGCCAAAGATTATAGTAAAACAGGTAGCTACAGTAGAAGTAGAAAAAAGCTGGATGGATCCAATAAAAGTTTATTTGGAAACTAGTGAGTTGCCGCAAAATAACAAGGAAGCCAAAAAGTTTGCAGTCAAAGCTGCTCGGTTCTCAATGGTTAATGGAAACCTTTATAAATGATCTTTCACTTTTCCATTATTGAAATGCCTTGCGCCAGTGAAGCGGATTATGTGTTGAGAGAAGTACATGAAGGTATTTGTGGGCAACATCTTAGAGGGAGAGCGTTGGCTTACAAGATATTGCGCCATGGCTACTACTGGCCATATCTGCAGAACCAAACAATTAAGTTCGTGCGTAAGTGTCCCGGTTAATCGAGGCATGCGCCCATACACTATCAACCATCAGAGATATTGTCACGAATAATCTCTCGTTTGCCTTTTGGACTATGGGGTATGGATATTCTTGGTCCATTTCCTCCTGCCAATGGCCAAAGAAAACTCATAGTAGTGGCAGTGGATTATTTTACCAAATTGGTTGAAGCTAAGGCGCTAGCATCTATAATAGAGCAAAAAATCCAAAAATTCTTTTGGAGTCAATGATTTGCAGATATGGCATACCACAAGTCCTGATAATTGACAATGGTAAGCAGTTTGATAGTAACAAATTCAAGGAATTTTGTTCGGAGTTTCATATAAAGCAGAGGTTACCTCAGTTGCCCACCTTTAAACTAATGGAGGCGAGAGGTAACAAACAAGATTATTCTAGATGGTATAAAGAAAAGTCTCGAGGAAGCAAAGGGCCTGTGGGTGGATGAACTTACCAATATTCTTTGGGCGTATAAAACTACAAGCAAGACAACAAATGGTGAAACTTCGTTCCAACTTGCTTTCGAAACCGAGGCGGTCATACATGCGGAGATTGATCTGCCAACTTTGCGAGTACAAAACTTTGATGAACAAACTAATGGGCATAGGCTTAGAGAAAATCTGGACTTTTTGGAAGAATGCAGAGAAATCGCGGCAATAAGGAAAGCAGAGTACAATATAAGAGTTGCTAGGTACTACAACTCCAAAGTAAAATGAAGGGCTTTTCGTGTAGGGGACTATGCCATGCAAAAAACAGAGGTGCCAGAGCCCAAGTCGGTTGAAAAATTGTCCCAAAATTGGGAGGGCCCATCCAGAGTCAAGAAGGTCCACGAAATCGGGAGCATGTGAATTGGAAACAATGAATGTCTATTTTATTCCACGTTCATGGAATATAGCGAACCCGACAAGTATTATCGGTAGAATTTATTTCAAGCTTTGTTTTCCTTATGAAAAGACATTTTCATTTAGTAGATTTAGTTCTTCAATAAATGAAAATCGGGCTTTTCTTCAATCTATTTAATAAAGACGGCCTTGTTGGGAGAAATTTGAGAGTTCATTACTTTTTCTAAAAAAAAGGATAAACACTTTCCCCCAGTTCGAAGTGTCTAAGAGACATCATTATCAAATAAGAGGAAGAGCGCATTAAGTGTCAAGAGACACTATTCATGGTTAAAAAAGGACATAACATACAAGTCTATAGACTTAAAATATGTTCTTTTTTTTTCAAAATAAGAGGACCTAATTTAAGTCCTTTTACAAAAAGGACATAGCATACAAGTCTAGAGACTCAAAATATGTTTTTTTTTTTAAGATGACCTAATTTAGGTCATTTACAAAAAAAGAACCACGACATACAAGTCTAGAGACTAAAAATATGTCATTTTTTAAAAAAGAAGACAAGTCGAGAGGTGATGTGACGGCCCCAGTTCGCTCAAACTGGGCTTCGCCCGGCCTAAGCCCACGTGGACCCCCGAGCCAGTCTCGCAAGGTCAACGCATGAGACCTAGTCGACTTCTTAGATCCATCATTATAAGTAAATTCAAAAGTTTTAAATTGAGTTATTAGTATTTTTCAAGTTTTACAATTAGCGGAAGCAATTAATACATTAAATAACTTAACAATAATTGTAAAAGAGGTGGACAACCCAAATTTGGGACCCCTGCATAAATATATCATCATCGAGGGAGAGTAAATACAAGATATACAAAAGATTCACCTAGCTATGGAGCCTTCTCCTTGCTGGACCGTAGATCTGCACTCAGTCAAACCCAAGAATGGCGAGCCCTGGTAAGTAACGTCAGTATGACATATATACAACATTGCGAAATAACCAAATCACTCGAATTCATGCAAGTAGAAAGAAATGAACAGGTAACGCATGAATATAAAAGGCGTAAACAAATCAATCGATAAGTGAGGCCAAATAGCGAGGAGTCCCGACGAAAGGTCGTTGAGTCGAGCAAAGCCCGAGACTCGGGTTAAGGACAAGACACTGCCTCCCAGCCCTAACCCTTGCGACTATG
This sequence comes from Stephania cephalantha, assembly GCA_039657325.1. Taxonomy (NCBI): domain Eukaryota; kingdom Viridiplantae; phylum Streptophyta; class Magnoliopsida; order Ranunculales; family Menispermaceae; genus Stephania; species Stephania cephalantha. Next base: position 41,220,744 of record CM077578.1, read on the forward strand.
AGATATCCACAGACCCTGATAAGTCCAGATAAGAGCTCATATCACAGATAAACAATATCCATGACTCACTTGCCAATGGACCACTCAACCAACAGCAATTTCAAAGATAGCTAACAACGCAATGAACAACAATATTCAATAGAGTAAAATGAAATGACTGTACAATTTCCTAGCTGGTTTACTTACCTCGAGAAATCGTGAATCGTCCTCAAAACGTCTCGCTCACGCCTCGATATGCGCACTTTCGACACCCGTTATATCATCCTAAGTCCCTGGTGTCCATTTATACCATTTAAGTTACTTAAGTCATTCAAATCAATATGTTCGCGATTAAAACCGCAAAATTCCAAAATAAAGGCCACGAAATCACTCGATGCCAACACCAAAATATGGTTTAGGCCCCTCGCCATGGCCTACGCTTCGCGTCTTCTTCACGAGCAACCCATCGCGTCGTCGAGCTTAAGTCGAAGTCACGACGCCTTGTCCATTTGTTGTTGTGTCTCATCGGGGATCAATCGGTCGGCAACACGCCACCGCGCCGTTGCTCCACGCGTCGTTCTCGCGCCCTTCTGCCAGAAGCCGCTACTTGCCATTGCCCAGGCCGCACCATTCAGTCAGAGCGCGCCGCCGCGGAGTCGTGCCTCCTCGTCCCGGCGTCATAGTCCTTGGAGCCGCCATCCGCGGACTCTCTCGTCGCTTTGTCGCCATCGGCCAGGAAGCTCTTGGTCGCCGATGCACTGCGAGTCCGCGGCTCGGCTGGTTTGCGTCGTCATTGTCCATCCGCATATAGCTGCCGCTGATCCTACGGGGCCGCTATCTTCTGCTGACGCGTATGCTCATTGTCATGCCATCATGATCGCGGCTGCTCGCCTGGCCGTTCGTCTACGTCGTAGGCTCCCCGGAGCCACTGCCCCTCGCCGGCTTGTCGCTGCACCGCGAACCGCCGCTTGTGATCTGGAGCTCTGCCGTCTGCTTCTCCCTCTCCGCCGTCTCTCTCTCTTTCTCTCTCTCTCTCTCCTCTTCTCTCTCTCTCTCCGCCGTGTCTCTCTCTCTCCGATCTCTCTTCCTCCCTTTCTCTTTCTTTTTTTCTCTTCTCCGATCTCGTTTTCTCTCTCTCTCTCTCTCGCTCTTATCCGATCGTTTTTATTTTTTATTTTTATTTTTATTTTTTATACTTATCGCCTCGATTTTTGTGTCCAAATGAAACCCAGAAAAAAACGTATTTTCGCCAAAAATTGACAAAAATATCATTGCACTCAGAAACACGGGTACACCGCGTCTAAACCTTAACTTAACCCTAGTTCGCGTCGATTTCGATCCAGGATCACGGCGAGTGGGTTCCATATACGACCTTTGAAATGGCAAGTGGCACGAGTTAAATTTTTAGGGCCGTTACAGGTGAAGTTATAGTAAAATCCAGAATTGATACGCGTGTCTGTTTACGCCATGAGATGATTGTTACTGGCTTTGAGTTGAAATATCTCAATCTCATTTTTGGAGAGAATCTCTACATTATGGGCTATGACCCCATCTTTCATGTTGATCTCTTTGTCTTTCTCCAACAAAGTCACCTCTAACTTCTCATTTTCTTCCGCCAATGCCGACATCTTCTTAATTGCTTCACTGTTGTAGAGTTGCCTCTGCAACATGAACCAACATGTACTTCGTTAGCAAAGCAAAGCAAAAAAAGGCAGTTGAATTTAAGGCTTACAGTCGCCATGTTTTGATAAGTTCTGTTGACAATAACTTGAAAGGTCAAACCAAATGCGGCTTAGCGATCAGCCAGAGTCACGACTTTCAGAATACGTTCTCTTGCAGTACTCGTGTTAGATAACATAGAATCACAAGTCTTCACTCACCAACTCGAATTAAAATATGACTTACGTCCAAGATGAGTAAGAGGTGTAGGAGTCGAATCTCATGATCAATTCAGGAGTAACTAAAGATGATCCGAATTAATGTTTTGCACTTTTGTTATCACGCCTATCTTGAAGACGTATTGTTTTCTCTCATCTTTAGCATTCAAAGCTTTCATGATTTGCAAGAGCTACAAAAAATGGAGACAAGAAATATGCGAAGAATGACACGGCAAAGGGGAAAGAAAAAAATTAAAAAAAAAAAATATTTCAAAAGGTAAGCATACCACTCCCCATGAACTTCGGCTAAGACCAAGACCAGACCAAGGATAAGGTTGATGGGGGATTAGGTTTCGCAACTGCTAGCGGGCTTGCGTATTTTCGAAAGTGAGTCCCAGCTGGTGTTCAACTTAATGAAGTGCAAATACTTCCCTAATTTGAACTTCTAGGAGGCGGAACTTGGGAAGAGGCCATCTTGGGCGTGGAAGAGTATGATGCCTAACAATGAGGTTATGAAACAAAGAATTAGATGACGAGATCAACAATGAGAAGAATGTACACATTTGGGAAGATGTGTGTGTAGCAAACAAAAGTAAAACACGGTTGTGGTCGCCCACGAAGAGAAGGTCTAACCTTGGTTAAAATACATAGCTTTATACTTCATTCACTTTGACAAAATAATATTTTAGATTCTCATAGCCTAAAACTTCATGAATCTTCGACTACATTCTTTCATTTTCTTATGTCTTTTTTTCATATACCATTTTGATTTAGGTATCTACAAACCTTAATCCTCAATACTTTATAAATTCCTAAGATATTAATGTACACCGAGCCATCTTGTTATCATCCCGAAAAGACCACTGACACATAAATCTATCCCATAGATATAATAAATCCAACAAATAACATATCTTAAGCTTTATCTTATTATCAACCCCAAACATCGGTAAAATTGATTATCAAATGTTCCAATACCAAACTGTATTATAGTTATTTCTTGATATTAAAATATAGCTAGCAGAGCCAATAAACTTTAGGCTTTGATACCAACTGAAGGGTGATATCCAGTCTGAAACCCTAATTAAGCCTCGGTACACCAGTCAAACTCAATTAGAGTAACGATCTGATAAATGTCGTCCTTCATATCCAATAACCTTTCAACCTAATAATCACAACTTTGTATAATTTGAAATATCGAATAAATAATTGAAAATGTAGTGGAATAAATACTTTAGGGATAAAACAAAAGATATACAAAAATCAATATAAACCTCGGTCGTAAAACCATATCCCAACCCTTTTTATTACAAAACAGTAATTCAATACAATATAAAGATATAAAAAGTACATTACATTAGAAGAGATCTCTAAACACCTAGATCTTCCCTTTTCCTTTTTGTTTTGTGCTAAACTGTATACCTGAAATGTTAAGAGGGATAAGCGCTCCATCTTGCTTAGTAAGTTATACTCATTTACCTATCAACTATCTACTAGTAATCAATGAATAAATGAATAACGACATGAACCAATAATAGCTACTTAAGGTAACAAAAATGATTTAAACAATACATATAAGATGCAAGTCATTTAGTGTATCGTAACTGTATTGTGACCCTTCTTTCCAATTATTTTTAAAATGAGATTATTCCTCTCCTTTACGCGAGAACATATCATAAAGGGTTCTACACTAGCCTAATGTAAAACTCCATATAGTGTATTAATGCCTAACTAAGATTTCGACTCTAATTGGATATTGAATGGATAGGGTAATAGTTATATGTTTCATTTTTTAATTAGAGGTCGATACATATCCACCTTCCTCTATTTTCTCACAAGAGGTCGGTACTTGTCCACCTTCCTCTTGTGATTATTGGAGGTTAGTACTTATCCGCCTTCCTCCTTAAGTTCGACCGAGGTTTGTACTTATCCGCCTTCCTCATTACGTTTAATTAAGGTTGGTACTTATCCTCCTTCCTCATTATAATCAACAAAAGTTGAAACTTATCCTCCTTCCTCAGTATATTTTCACTATGGAGCCCTTTCCATTTCACTTTCGAAATTTAAGTTATAAAACATTAAAAACGTGAGTCACATTACAGTGCCCCAAACCCATTCCATAAGATAAATGAGCTAATATACTAATTACATAACATAATAGATAAAACAATTGAGTCCCACTTGCCTGTGTCGACTTTTTCTTAGCTTTTTAATGACTTACACAACTCTCGGCATTTTTAAACCTTTTCCTCTCGGTCAAACACCTAAAATAAACCAATTGTTATCAATTCAGGTTAAATCCCAAATTTTTAGGGTCCTTAAATCAACCTCAAAACTAGGCTAAATTACAGCAATTTTGATGTTTTATGGAGTGGGAGCGCGCTCCTTCATTTTGTGGGGCGTGCTCCAAAAATTGGGCTCCTCACAGTTCTTGATGGGAGCGCGCTCCATCGTCGAGCATCCCAACAGAAAACAAGGCAGCTACCCATGTTCAATTCTAAGTATTTATAAAATTCATATAAAACCTCCCCAAACTCATCGGGGATGGCCTAAAATGAGGTCTTACACTAACAACAATCATCAACAACAACTGATAACAACAAATTCATCTCCTACTTATGAATTCAACCCAAAACTAATTTTAAATTTACCCGATAAGTGAGGATCACTGATTTATAGTGGTTTGAATCCTTAATTGCTTCGAATAACACCAACGGTTCTCTTCTCAGATTCATAAAACCGCCAACTGCTCTCCTTCCTCTCATTCGATCAAACAGTGAGATGTTTCAAGTTTTTGGTTTATAATTTGATTCTCCTCGAGATTCATATTGCACATATCTCGAGGCACATCTCGTAGGTTCAATACATTCCATTTTATGTTTTATCTTCCTCGAGATATGTGTTGCGTATCTTGAGGATGATCTTTATGTCTACGTCGAAACCCATCAACATGTAATTGCCTTATTCATAATCAAACATATTGATATCTTTGAGATTCATGACGTGTATCTTGAGGTAGATCTTTATGACTATTAATAAATCACCTCACTAGCCACCTCATCCCACGCATGCTTGCCACCTAGTTCACTCCATGCACCATTTGATCTATCTAGAGAACATAAAACATATATCGAGGCATATCTAAAGCCTATATTTTGTCATACATGCTTATGTAGCACCATTTGATTTTCATGGAGATGTGTTATACACGCATATCTAGGCATGACTAATTCATCAATTTATCAACGTTCCATGTCCCCTTGCACTATTCACCTCCTTGATGCTTATGCTATATGTATCTCGAGGCAATTAAATGGTTTAAATAATTCGATCCAAACTATATGTTATATATATATATATATCAATTATATATATACCTATGTATTTTCACATGTATAAATTCATCGGGTGCACCAACAACCACCCTCGAGCGTGCACATTATTGTACATCCCACATGTGTCACCCTCGACCCAGCATGTCACTAGATGTCCACCAATTTCTTAATTAATTTTAATATATATATACATGTTGTATATATATACTTATATTCCTGTATTTACAATTTCATCGTGCACGTCACCTCACGACCCATGTGTGTCACCCTTGACCCACACACGATATTAAATGTCCTATAATGTAACGACCACTAAAGTCTAACTCGTGCCACGTGTCATATTAGCGTCGTACGTGGGACCCAATTGTCGTGATACACATGTCCAATTCTCGAGCGTCGACACCGAGGTATGTTATTTTTAGTTTATGCTTGTATTATTTATTATATATTAATTGGACAATTTAAATTAATTGATTTCAAAAATTTGCGAGTAAGGTACACGTGGGGCATATAGGTGTCGAGACATGAGCGAAGACGTATCTCGAGTTACGTGTCAACGTGTGGCCGAGGAAGAGATTTATGGAGCAAGTTAAAATTGAGCTAAATATGATTTTATAGTAGCTTTGATGTGGCTATGGTTGGTATGCAATTAATGGGCCTAAGCTAGTGTAGCAAATTAAATAGCCACATGATGTGCATCGAGACACGCATTGAATAATCTAGAGACAAAGAGTTAACTATTGGTGTCAATTAGGAGCGATTAGTGAGACAAGTGTGTCAATATACACTATTAGACATGTCTCGGGATACGTATGTGGAAATGGATGCGTGGCTATGGTTCAAACCATATCCATTCCCATATAAAAATCCCAAACCAACCTTATAAGCTAACTTTTTCCATCTCATCATTTGAGCAAGAATAGATGGTTTGCTGGAGTCATCAAGGAGGAGGAGAGGTTGAGAAAAACCAGTGAGATTAGTGAAGCTTTGGTGATCAAGCTTGGTGTGAGCATCAACTATGTAAGTTCATACACTAATTCATTTAATTTAGCTTTATAAATTCATGAATTTGATTGGTTGTTGATGGGAAGTCTGTTACGGACCCTTGGCAAAGGAGGGCGAGGGATCCGGGGCGCGGAGGAGGCCTAGACATCCAAGAAACAAGAATTCTACACTGTAGAATTATGGGTTTTGCAATATCTAGCGCGCTATGCCCTCTAGGTAGCACGCAAGACGTTCTGGGCAGCTAAGTGTTCTTCGACAAGGAAGAACATTAGCGCGGACTAGAGTTATGTAGCGCTGTGTATGTGACTTCCCTAACGCGCTACCGAGGCTCATGACATAAACTTTTGAAAATTTTAAAAACTTATTAAACCCAATTAAATAAGTTTTAATCCAACCCTAGCAACTCTAATACACTATAAAACATATCAAACAACTTCAGGGAACTAAAAAGAGGTCTCGGGAGTTCGGGAACGTGTTTTGGGGTGTCGGGAGGCCGGATAAGGTAGGAACAAGTTTCGTGACTTGTAAGTAAACCAACTAAAAAATTTACAGTATTTCATTTTAAGCTATTAATTATTGTTGTTCATTGCTTTGATATTTATATATCCTTGGAAATTCCATTCTGATTGAGTTGTCCCAGGGCAACTGAGTCAACGGTGATCCTTGGAAGGAGTGGTTGGCTGAGGTAACATACCAGAGTCATGTCTTCGGGATGCACTGCACTGGATATTGATTCTTTACGGGGTGTGAGTTCTTAGTGTGGTTGTCCTAGGAAGTCTTACTATCTCATGGGTTTAAGGGCTTGTGAGTGTACTAAGTCCTAGAACCCGAGTCTTGATGGTTTGCCAAGATTCAACGACCTGTTGGTCAGGACTACTTGCACCTATCTGTTTGCATCCCTGGATACTCATGTATCGATTTCTTTTGATTTATTTACAATCTTTTATTTATTCATGCGTCCTTATACATTTCTTTCTATCTGCATGAATATAGACTGATTTATTTATTTTGAAATGTTGTTTAGTATCCTACTGACATTACTTACCTGGGCTCGTCATTCTTGTGTTTGACTGAATGCAAATCCACAATCGAGTAAGGGAAAGGGGCCAGTATTGGGAGATCTACTGTGAGGACTTTGGAGCGGCCTTCCCTCTTGTACTTTTGTTGGTTTTGTATTACTTATGTATATTTTTTTATCACATGGGGTATATGGGTTTTGTGAGATACTTTAGGACATGTACATGATATTATATCTCACATCTGTTCATTATTCATGTTGATTGTGATATGCGGGGTTTCCACACTTTAGGATGTCCTGGCTAATTGTTTTAGAGTTGTTTAGATTTGTTTAAGTTGAAATCGCTTCCGCATAACCTTTGATAACTTACAAATTTTAATAAGTCACTATAAATGTGTAATTTTGCTGCCTTGTAATGAAAAATGGTTAGGAAGGCCGACTAGGCTTGCGTTGACGTCGCGAGGATTGACTCGGGGTCCCAGCGTAAGTCTAGGCGAGCAAAGCCCAATTTGGGTTGTGGGCTCGGGCGTCACGGTTGGTATCGAGCCTAAGTTTTTACGCTTAACTTCAAGAAACAACCCACAACCAACATAAGACACAAATCGGTAATAGAGTTAGGACAAGGTTGGAACTTAGGTGGAACCCTATGATCCTAACTTAAGTCTTAGTTGGGAAGTGAGGAGAGTTGGGGGAAATTAAAATTGAACTATATATGAGCTATTTGATGTATTGTAAATTAATACTATCAATAGTTATGTCATGATTGAGGAATCGCATTCTTTGCAGATTGTGATGGCCGATCAGCCTGAGATCAACGATAGCGCTCCGGGTGACGTTCATGAGAGGTTAGATGAGATGTCCCAGGTGGTCACCTCACATGGCCAGTAACTTTAGGAGGCTCTCTAACTGTTAAGGGCACATGCTACACCATCACTTTCTACGTCTGCAGCACCTGTCACTCGGGGCGGGAGTGCACCTACAGTACAAGACTCTATTACGGCTCCTACAGTGTCGATAAGACTTGTGATTGATGAGGGGGTTCAGGTTCGGGTTGAGAGAGTACCACTACGCTTTGATACATCGGCCCGAAGGATACGCTAAGCACGCACACTTATGTAAGTACTCAGGCGACGGCTGAGGCGAGGTAGTCTCGCGAGTTTCAAAGACATCACCCAGAGAAGTTTCAGGGTGGTACGGATCTCAGAGCGGTATAGAAGTTTATGAGGAGTCATAAGAAGATCCAAAGTGTCTTTGCCACACTGGATCATATGAGGCCGAGCATCTCATCATCTTCGTTGTTCGGAGAGGCTGATGTTTGGTGGTGTAACATGGTGGCGACGAAGGGGAAGCCTAAGGACTGGGCTGAGTTCAAGGGAAGATTCAACCATAAGTATTTCCCTCATTCGGTCAGGAACATGAAGAGGACCGATTTTCAGAATATTTGGCAGGCTACAGGCGAGACAGTGATGCAGTATATGGGCCGATACTTGCAATTGATGGATTATGCAGGGGCATAGCTGATACAGACGCTGAACAGGCCTACTATTTCATACATGGCTTGCTGAGTGAGATCAGGACTATAGTGATGACCACAACTCCAGGAACTTTACATGAGGCCTACGAGATGAGTATGGCTAGTGAGACCTTTTTGAGCATGCGCCCTGGTGCAGTAGTCGCGGCTCCACCACCATCGCAATCAGATATCAGATCTAAAGGTGACGGGAGGAGGAAAAGACCTAGACAGTGGAGGTCGAGGGATCGAGCTCAGAGTGTAGGATCTGTTGCATCTCCACCATATATTGCGCGTACTGCGCCAATACCATCTTCTCCAGTGCGGAGTTATGCCAGCACACCACAGTAGCCGACACAGTCAGGTCCTCAGCGACAACAGTATCAGATGGATGAGGGCAGTGGCAATGGTAGGGGCAGAGGTAGTGGTCAGGGGCAGAGGTATGAACAGGGTCATAGTTCCTGTATCTATTCCGCCGAACCGGATGGCTCTGAAGGAGCTAGAGGAGCTGAGAGGACAGCTTGATGGGAAGTCTGTTACAGACCTTTAGTGAAGGAAAGCGAGGGATCCAGGGCGTGGAGAAGGCCTAGACATCTAAGAAACCAGAATTCTGCACTGCAGAATTCTAGGTTCTGCAATGTCTAGCGCGCTATGCCCTCTAGGTAGCGCGCTAGACGTTCTGGCAGCTAAGTGTTCTTCGAAAATGAAGAACACTAGTGCGCTATATGTTTTCACCTAATGCGCTAGAGTTATGTAGCACGTTATGTGACTTCCACTGATCGCTACCTAGGGACTCAGACAAACTTTTGAAAATTTTGAAAACTTATTAAACCCAATTAAATCGGTTTTAATCCAACCCTAGCAACTTTAATCCACTATAAAACATATCAAACAACTCTAGGGAACTTAAGGGAGGTCTCGGGAGTTCGGGAACACGTTTTGGGGTGTCAGGAGGCCGGATAAGGTAGGAACAAGCTTTGTGACTTGTAAGTAAACCAGCTAGAAAATTTACAATATTTCATTTTAAGCTATTGAGTATTTTTGTTCATTGCTTTGATAACTATTATTGGAAATTCCATTCAGATTGAGTTGTCCGAGGGCAACTGAGTCAACGGTGATCCTTGGAAGGAGTGGTTGGCTGAGGTAACATACCAGAGTCATGACTTCGGGATGCACTTTACTTGCTGAATGCGATTCTTGACGAGGTGTGAGTTCTTAGTGTGGTTGTCCCACAAAGTCTCACTATCTCGTGGGTTTATGGCTTGTGAGTGTTCCAAGTCTAGGAAACTCGAGTCTTGATGGTTTGCCAAGACTCGAGGACCTGTTGGTCAGGACTACTTGCACCTTTCTGTTTGCATCCCTGGACACTCATGTATGGATTGCTTTTGATTTACTTACAATCTTTTATTTATTTGTGCGTCCTTATACATTTCTTTCTATCTGCATGAATATAGACTGATTTATTTAGTTTGAAATGTTCTTTAGTATCCTACTGGCTTTACTTACCTAGGCTTGTCATTTTTGTGTTTGGCTGAATGCAGATCTGCAATCGAGTAAGTGAAAGGGGCCAGTACTGGGAGATCTACTGTGAGAACTTTGGAGCAGCCTTCCCTCTCATACTTTTGTAGGTTTTGTATTACTTATGTATATTGTTTTTATTACATGGGGTATATAGGTTTTGTGAGATACTTTAAGATATGTATATGATATTATATCTCTCTCATCTATTCATTATACATGTTGACTGTGATACGTGGGGTTTCTACACTCTAGGATGTCTTGAATAATTGTTTTAGAGTTGTTTAGATTTGCTTAATTAAGTTGAAATCGCTTTTGCATAACTTTTGATAACTTACAAATTTGAATAACTCACTATAATGAAAAATGGTTAGGAAGACTGACTAGGCCTACGTTCACGTCGCGAGGATTGACTCGGAGTCCACGTAAGTCTAGGCTGGGCGGGGATCAGTTTGGGTTGTGGGACTGGGTCCGTCACACATAAATTTTCAATTAGGTTTTTACTTTCCAATTATATGCTTATATTAATTTACAACAATAGGCTATATTATATTCAATTCATAATCAAAACAACCAAACACAATACATTCTCACAAACGTACCCACGTGCTAATTGAAATACATCGGGCTTAACCGCGAGCGTAACTCGGGTTAATTAGTGTTGGGATTAGAGTTAATCGCCTACTTAGGGACACAGTTCATTACAAATCCATCATTCACTGCAACCTGGACCCGATTGTCTTTGATATCAAACACATCATTAAGGGTTGGGATCTCTTTGATTCATGTTTTACCTCTAGAGATAACAATTTGAAAGCACATGTATTAGCTAACCGGGCTTTCATCAGGACTGTACTTTGGTTAATCCCCCCTGATATTTTTCTAAACTAATACAATATATAACTATTTGCTTTGAAAAAAAATGTTGGACAATAAAAAAACAACGAGCACATAGAAACATAGTAGAATTGAGGATGTTTAATTAAGGCAGCGGCTAAACGGACCCCATAAATTACTAAACGGGCCCCATTGCTAAGGTGTACCCCAAATTTAAAAATATTTTACTAAACGGACCCCACTTTTTTGGAAAATTTCCAACATTACCCTTGTCTTCAACCAAACAAAACATATTCATCTCTCTCATCTATTTTTTAGATCAAAAGTAGTTTTCGATCCCCCACATTCAATTTTACGCTAGTTTGGGGTCATTGTGATCGGCGTTTGCATTGAAGTCGAGGATGCACGAGGTAGGCTTAAATTTGTGGTTGGTAGAGGTCAACGAGCAAGGGGAACCACCGGCGGGGTCTTTGCGTTTATCGCTCTATTGGGTAAATTTTTCATTACAATGTTAGCGGGTTTGATCGTGAAGAAATTCAGCGTATTTTTGTTGTCTTTTTCTCAATCTTGGTCGGTGCGATTTGTGTGTGGGTTTTTTAAGGTTTAGAAATTGTTTCTCGAGATAATCAGCTTCACAAGGCTGAAATGTGTGCATATGGCACGACTGTGTCAAACCGAGTTCAGCCTATTACATTCAAAAGCCCCATTGAACCAGTGTTTAACTTGAACTTCGGTCACATATGGGCGATACCGTACATGGGTTACAACCACCCAAATGCTAAGTAACCTATATACATACATTATGGTTTAAGTCGTCCATAACTATTGTATTGATTTCGATCATAGATCTCCGAACCTCTTAAGATCTTTGTTTTTTGTTTAATTTCTTATGCCTGGATATATTCTTGTTGTAGCAATACTTACATTGAGCACAATTTGTATCGTTTTGAGGGATGAGGAGAACAAAATGTCAATTTGGGAGCTCTTCGACTATAGGGCAAGGTAGGAGGAGGAGGCAAGAGTGGAGAAGGTAGTCTTGTAGCACCCAGTGGAGAAATTTGCTCCTCTAAACGAAGCGCCACTTCATCAAACCATAATAAGAAAGTGGATCAGAATAATCACCACCCAACCTTGCAAACGGGCCAAGCAAGCCAATGAGAGTGACGTGCAACGGGTGAGACTAGAATGGAGCATGGGGGTGCAACTTCTTACATTAGGGATAGTGATGGTCTCACACACCGAGGCGAGAGTAGGGGAAGGTGCGAGCTTAGTAATACACCAACGGATGTTGTAGGTTAGAGGATAATCTTTGTGATATTGAGGGTCGAGACTCCCCCGAGTACATCGTCACATGCGGAAGACGAAACAACCACTTCATTTCTGGTGGCTCGACCACTTTAGAACTCTTACCATCATTTTGTAACCATGTATTGCTAGACATTTAGAGGAACAAGGTACATATTGCTATCCCTTGGTTAAGTTATGAAATGTTTGAGGTTCTTTGTTATCTACTATTGGTTCAACTTCTTTTGTAGGCTCGAGGATTCCTCAAATGCATCAACCATGGTTCTCAAGTTTCAATTTGGCAGACTATCCAGACACACCCGGAGAAGGAAAGGGTGAAGAAGTTGATTGCAGACAGTGGCTTATGACCTTTAGGTTATATCTCGTATGAAGGAAGCAACCGGGTGTTAATCTCTGACATTGTTGAGAGATGGTAGCCCTATACCAACACGTTCCACATGCCATTTGGAGAGATGACAATCACATTAGATGATGTACGGGTCCTTCTTGAAATTCAAGTCATTGGAAAGACAGTAGCTGTCAAGTCGAAGGAGCGAGTTGAGGTGACAACTATGGTAAGATGTTTATTAGGGATTCCAATTGGTGAAGTTGATTAAGAGATTAGGATTATGCTTGGCCTGACTGTGAGGTTGGCATGGTTAAAGGACCGATTTGCAGTCCCAACTAAAAGACTTTTAGATGATGAGGATGATGAAAATGAAGAGGAAGAGGAAGGGTCCGAGGGGAAGAAAAGGCTTTACCTGTATCCCCCTGTCAGTGCTTGGTTAGAGCCTACATTTTATACCTTCTCGGAGCCACCGTTTTTGCGAATAAGTCTGGTACAAGAGTCCCCATCACTCTCATTCAACTTGTGGACGACGTGGATAACATTGGGCAGTATGGATAGGGTGGAGCGGCACTTGCTTACTTGTACCGTCAGCTGAGCATTGCAAGTCACGCCGAGGTCACACAAATTTGTGGATACAAGGCCTTGTTAGAGGTAAAGTATTGAACAAGTCATTTAAATTTTATTTTAAATTACTTTGTTTGTAACATTTCTTTTATGCAGGGCTGGATGTACTATCGCCTACCATTTATCAAACCGCGTCTCCGTAATGACTACAAAGTGGGAATGCCACGAATGATGAGGTGGCACAATAAGATTGATTCGAGGCTAACGTTAGAGCTTCTCATAGATTTTAGGAGGCGAGCGGATAGGATGCGACCCGAAGAGGTGATGCACCCACACTACAATTACCTACACTTATAAATATATTTTACATTTGTGACTAATATTCATTTTTCCCTAGGTGTTTTGGCATACAACTAAGAAGAATGCACCTCCAGTGTTAATGGATTTCATTAAACCGCAAAATCCTGCAAGAGTGTTGAGGCAAATGGGATATGTTCAAGGCATTCCAAAAGAACCATACAAACCCATTTATGCAGATAGGAGCAACTTAGCCCATACATACTCGATGAAGTACGATTCGACCCCCAAGTTTGGGAGGAGTGATGACCATTTCATTGCTAGAGAACGACGCGGGAAGAGGATTGTATTTCCATGGCAAGCTGCACCAGGATACCTTCAATGGTTTGAGTCGGTGAGCCATCAATTTGCTGAAAATCCTGAACATGTCACCAAGGTGATTGATGAAGACGAGCCTACTTTGGTATAAATTCTATTTTTCTTATAAATGTAACTTTGGTGTTTGTTTTGGCATTTACTTACTCATATTATTTCATTGATAGCGTAACTGTCGAGCACTTGACATTGCATTGCGGTTTAAAACGATGCCTAAGACCCATGTTACGGCTAAAAATGCAATTGCAATGGCAGATGAGGTGATTGCCTTTTTATCTGAGTTGAAGAGGAAGAGGAAGACATGGTGGCTAGCACAACCACCCACGGCGATAGAGCTACAACATCCATGCTGCTTTGCGGCTATATATGGCTCCTCAAACAAGTGTTGAACATGCCTCAGAAGTTAGGAGCTAGATTTAAGTGTTGGTCATCCCGTTAAAATTTTGGACAAATTTGAATTGTAAATTGTTGGCCATCCTTTTAAACTTTATGAACCTTCTTTTAATTGTTTCATATAATTTGGGAATGGTTTTACCTTACTGCTGTTATTGAATGTATGTTCTTGGCAGCCATGTTCTTTTCATTGCTATATACTACGGCCAGCGGACATGCAGGGCCGAGAAGTATGTAACTATAACGGCCACAGTTGGCAGATATTTTTTGTTGCATTTCGACACCGTATTACCGATTGATGTTGTTATGTTTCAGTTATAACTATCAACTTTGTGGGGTATGCGTAGTACTATAATAGGGTATGACCAGATAAACGGACACATGTAACCAAAACTCGTATTTTCGTTTTGAATTAGGCTCATCGAGATATGAGAACATCTTTTGGAATTTTCAGACTGAGAGCACTCAGAACCTACAAAAGTCCTGCAACAATGGGGTATGATTCGTACTATAATAGGGTATGACCAGATAACGGACACAGGTTACCGAAAGTCATTGTTCAGTTTTAATTTCCATTAACTGATATTCGACACGGAGTCACGGACAATCAAGCACCGAAGTATTATGTGTTTTTTTTTAACTTCCCAAACATGGGGTACGCTTAGTAGTATAATGGGGTATGACCAAATAAACGAACACTGGTGATCGAAACTCATTGATCAATTTCGGTTAAAATTAGCTTATATTGTATGCACAATCTCGGACAATCAAGCTCCGAAGTATTATTTGTTTCTTTTAACTTCCCAAATATGGGGTACGCTTAGTAGTATAATGGGGTATGACCAGATAAATAGAAACTGGTGATCGAAACTCGTATTTCCGTTTCGAGCTGGGCTCAGCGAGATATGCGAACAACTTTTGGATCCGTTAGATCGAAAGCACTCAACACTTGTAAAAATCTTGCAACTAAAAAGTGGGGTATGCTTAGTAGTATAATGGGGTATGACCAGATAAACGGACACATGCGACTGAAACGCATTGATCAATTTTGATTTTCATTAACTGATATTCTACGCGGAGTCACGGACTATGAAGCTCCGAAGTATTATGTGTTTCTTTAACTTCCCAAATATGAGTATGCTTAGTACTATAATGAGGTGTGACCAGATAAATAGACACTGGTGACCGAAACTCATTGATCAGTTTCGGTTATCATTATCTAATATTAGACGCATAATCTCGGACAATCAAGCTCTGAAGTATTATGTGTTTCTTTTAACTTCTCAAATATGTACGCTTAGTAGTATAATGAGGTATGACCAGATAAACGAAAACTGGTAACCGAAACTCGGTTTCGAATAGGGCTCACCGAAATATGAGAACAACTTTCGGACCTGTCAGACCGAGAGCACTCAGAACCTGCAAAAATCCTGCAACAATCCTTTCAACTGTGCAAAAAATAAGAACTTCAACGAACTAAAAAATTTATAACAAACATGTTCAACCTTTAGAGACCAAATTTAAAGCATTCCATACAAAAAACAACTAAATTACATTAAAAATCTAGCCCGAGAACAACAAAATAACATCAACATGTATGTATATTCCAAAGAATCAAAGTGTACCAAAAAAAGAACATGACGCATACACGCGAAAAATGGTGTATGAACATGCAAAAAATTTCATCCTCCTATGAAATCCCTATAAAATCCCTATGACTATCATTGCTATACCCACCCATGTACATGTCGATCTAAACAGAGCAACTACATGTGAATCGTTGCTATACCCACCAATGTACACAAAAAAAATCGATGTCTATCACTAGAAAATCAATGTCTAGGCAACAAAAAAACACAACCAACATATCAATCGAGAGTTATCATCTTCGCTGGTCTAGTTTGTGTTGGTCTCGCCATAACATTCAACCCATCCGGCCAAGTCCTACTTACACGTAACGCATATACATCCCATTGTTTAGAGACATGAGGTAGAGGTCCGCCGTCTTTCATTCGTAACTACAATTGGGAAATAGTTAAAGTAAGTTCTAAAGTCATAATTAAAATTACAAATACCATTAAAGATATATGCAAAAGTTTACCATAACAAAATGATTTGCGTTAACTAAGCACAACCATATGACTTGTCTTTTAGGTATTTGAGAGGGCTCTTGTAAGGCAGGAAACCAAGTCACAGACCCGACACAAGATAATGAAACAAATGCCCTATCATAACAATTGGCGACAATTATGCCCATATCTGGCAATGTGAGCCATGAAGAACCCGGTGCAAAGTCGCTCTGAAACATGTTGATGAAATTTCTAATTGTGTCAAAGTTTTCCTGTAGGTGGAACACATTGATGTAGAAATCCCTATGACTATCAAGCTCTCGCACTAGTTCCTTCCTCACCTTCATCCAACCAAAGTTAGCTTCATATCACAATGCCTCGCCTATTGCGCGATACCCATAGTTCCCATCGGACTCCACATTCCTTGTCTCAAGCTTGAATGGTAACCACAAATATGGTACTTGATCAATAAACCTAGCAGCCACTTGAGATCGGGTCTTTGATCACCTAGGTGGTGCAAATGAAATCGATGCAGTAGCTCCACCGCGTCCCTTTCCCCTCCCCCTCCCACTACTCCCATAAGGATGGTTCAATGGAATTGGAATCACCAACCACATACTCTTGGGTGGGTCAAGGCTCGGTAACTGACCTAGTCTCCTCGACAAGAACCTCATCGGCAAGAACGTCCTCGACAAACACCTCATGACCAACATAACGAGCATTATCAACAATGACTGTGCCTCCTCTACGGCCTTAGCTCGAGCATCAGCCATCTCAAAAGAAGATGGAGTCCTCGTTGTAGATTTCTCAAGTTTCTCCATTTTTCTCTTTTTTTTTGGACTTCTTCTTCTTCGGACCCAATGGACCACTATGAGGCTGTCCCCTAGTCTTAGTTTTCTCTTTGGGTATGGAAATGACAGTTGTAGCTGAGCATGTGATTTTCCCCAACTTTTGGATAATTTTTGTCCTCACATCCGCATTCCCGCTTCGGAACTTAGACTCAACTGCTTCCATCTCAGCAAGATACTTATGGTCATCTTGTGTTCAAGTTTAATTTCCTCCAATGTGGTAACACCTCATCAAGACTAATTAGGCTACCTTCCGACATATAAATTGCAAGCTCTTGGGCACACTACAACTTATATGCGGCCCTTAACACACATCCACATAGAAATCTATCAAGGGCAACACCATCATTTACCTTCTCCAATTCTTTGTTGATTTCGTCCAATGCGTACCGAGATACAAATCCAATAATCTTTGCTGAAAATGTGATGTTCATGCGATGTGCAACGAGATGCATGGACCGGTTGAATGAAGCCTCATCTGCCCTTTGTTGGTGGTCAAGAACTATGTGTATGGACCTCCACACATCCCCAAAGTGCCCTGCGAAGTCCCCAACTCTTTCTTCAAAGTATAGTGCGCACCCTCCACCCGATTAGTAGTTGCATTCCCAAAATGCAAGACCTTATCCGTCCATGCATCAACAAATTTCTCCTCATGACACAACCATGTGTGTCGGACATAATCTATCAAACCAGGAACTCCTCTATACTCTTCTTCAAGCTCCTTAACCCTACCCATGTATGATAATTATGTTGAAGCGTGTACCACATTCATCCACCTCTCATACCATCTGTCGTAGTCCGCTTGATTAGAAAATAATTATTTCTTCCTAGCATGGACATTTCTATTCATGTGCCAACCACATAGTAAGTGTGTGCAACTTGGGAAGACTTCCTAAACTGCCCCTAAAAAAGCTTGATCTCTATCGGTCAATATCACCTCAGTCTGTATCCACCCAACCAATAAATCCCTCAACTGCCTCAACGCCCATTCATAGCCAGACATATTCTCCTTAGCTAAGAATGCATGCGCCACAATGAAAGTCATGCTAGTGGAAGTGACGCCGACAATCTCAAGCAATAGGTACTTGAACCTTAGTCTTGTAGGTGCAGTCCATAATCAACACATGAGGAAAACATCGAATAAGCTGCAAGGAAGTAGGGTGAACAAAGAACATGCCCTTGGTGATGTCCGATCCTTCAAAACACACGTGCTGCTTAACATATCCATGCTCATCCAAGTTTTGAAACAACATTTGCATCTTTGTCTTGCCTTGAGCTTTAATCCTTCTCAATCGGGCTCTCTCATTGTAGATTGTTTTGATGACAGTCACATTATACGGATTCTTGTCCTTAATGCTAGTAAGAATGTGTTTAGGTTTTGCACTAGTCTTGCTCAAATCATCTAAAATCACCTGTTTGGTAAGCCTTTTGAGATATGCATGGCCATTCAAATTGTTTGAGAACTTGTGGTTGTGAACCTCACGCACAACTGTAACATGTCACTTATCATCTAAGGCATGTTTCACATTAAGCTTGAATAGACAACCACGCTTTTTCGAAGCAGTCTCTTTAGGCTTCTGCTCATCCTCGTCCCAATCCTTTTCTTTACACAATTTATCTTCAGCCAACTTCAGCTTATTTGCCTTAGACATCTTAGGTACAAATGCACCATACCTCTCGCCTCCAATAGACAATCTAGCTCTCCTACCAATTGGAGCATCAAACTTCAATATAATGACCACAAATCCACACTTCTTAGCTGTAGACTGCGCCCAATTCAGTACTTCCTAATTGCATGGCAGGCTTAAAGGTCTCGTTGAAGTCTGAGAAATCATTGCTCGATTTAAACCCTATCTCTTCAATAGGAACTGCAGTAGGAACCTACAAGAACGAAAAGAATCACTAATGAAACACTGAACAATGACATAACAATCATATTTCATCATTTTTATACTGTGCGGAAACTCAGCTCCGATACTTATAAATAGGTTTCGGTCACTTATGATCGAAAACTATTTCAAAGTATCGGACAGGTGTAGCCGAAAGCTAACAACTGGTAACGATCAAGTTCAGACGAAAGTCATTGATTCATATTGGGTGAACTTGACCGAGTAGAGTGCAAGACATGCGGCACAATAGGGCAAAGGGGCGTTTTAACGCCTCGCCCTGTGTGCCCGACAATCACGGCCAACCAAAAAAATTTACAACGCACGTGTAAATCGTTACAATACTTCAAATCTTACCTCATTTTGCTCTCATTTGCTTCGATTTGACACATCCTTTGTGTTTTCCATGATTACTTGCTCGATTTATCCGAAACTCGATGCCCTAGCGAATCCGAAAATGGAAACAATGTGAGCAATCAGAAAAAAATACAGAACAAGCCAGCGAACCAATATAGAAGAAAAGAAAATGGACTTACTTGGTCGATTCTGTGACGATTCACCCTTGTTTGCTCGGAAAATGTGATTCGCGTGTGTGGGAGACGAGAGGGTTCGAAGAGTAGATGAAGGAGTTCTTTTTTTCGATTGATAGATTTGGGGTATGCTTGAGACAAAACCCCTTATATATTAAGGGCAATATGGACATTTCACCTATGAGTACAAAAAAAAACTAAATTTTTTTGAAAACGGGGTCCGTTTAGTAATTTATAAGGTCCGTTTAGCCGTGGCCTTAATTAATTAGGTGGGTGTGTGGTATATAATACTCGTAAAAATAGAATAAGAAATACGTAGATTTAAAGAAAAGTAGGTGCAACATCAATTGACACAAAAGTTGGTGAAAAGAGTTGCGGTGGTTTAAGAGTTTGATCCATGTAGCCGACTCTGACTAATTTAAAGTTGTTGTTTGTTGTTTGATTGTAAAACTGATTATCAAATGAAATCTTTGGTATTACTATCAAAGGTCCCTGGGTCTTGGTGTCCAAGGAGATCTAATTGGGTTGCTTGTACTATTTTGTAAGGTTTCAACAGTTTAGGTCACGAGAGAGTATAATTGGAAAGAGATTCTCGCGTACGCCTACGCTCATGCCTCAGTAATGCAAAGCTGCCTCAATAGTGAAAAGTTGATATTGGGGAGACTGCACACATAGATCAGGATATCAAACTGTGTTACCTAAAGTCGTGCCTTTTTATTTTTTTCGGGTTTTTTTTTTAATTAAAAGGGTAGATATCACCCAAATTACATTAATATATGTTCTAATCTAAAAAAGAAAATGGCGCGCTAACAATGATGCCTATGATAATCTAACAAAATCCTTAGTCATCGCCTGCAATTCAATTGATACTTTCAATCTTCCATATCATAATGCTCCTCATCAGTAGCTTCAACCGTGTTCATATATATTAAGGTATTCACTTAGCGGCTCAGTTTATTTTTTTGGGTTTTTGCTTGCATACTTTTACTTTGTTTTTATATCTTTTTTTTAAAAAAAAAAACTTTGCAAGTAATATTTTGCATACATTGGAGCATTCAACTTTAAAGGATTTTGATGAGTTAATGTAATTTCTTTTATAAAGAAATCTAATCTATTTTTTCAATTATCAAGTAAATGCATCATTTATGGACTATTGACGTTCTATTCGATTAGTAGTTCTCGAAAACCTAAAATTTCTTTTCTTAATTCACCTTGTGATTTTTTTTTATCTTGAACCGCTTGATCCTCCTTTTCAATCGGTGGTGGTTCCAATCACATATTTTTGCATTTTATTTATTCATTTATGCGTGGCTAGGTTGGTATTTTTTTAGTTTTTCTTTTCATTTTATAATTAATTTGTCTTCCTAGTTGGAAGTTTTCGATTTGTCTTTCCTTGTTGGAAGTCTTAGATTTTCTTCCATTTTTGAAAGCTTTGTTATTTGTTATGTGATTCTAGTGGTATTTGTGTATTGTGATGCATTCTGATGTTGTTGAAAGCGGTCTTAATCGATCTTGAATTGGTAATTGTGTTATTTGCTAAACCACTCGCAACAAATCGACGAGATAGTAGTTGTTGCTAAACTCTTTGTTCTTGGTGCAACTCAATGACATATTTGGTATACATTTGCGTTCAATGACATTTGTGACAAACGTCGTCACGAACAACAACGAAAGCAGATGCATTCTTTGATCAAGTCCATCGATCAGCAAAGACGTGTCTGTTGCAAATCTATTGCTATTTAGCAACATGACTTATCTGTCATTGATTTGCCTAATCAAAAAAGAAAGCGTTCTGTCGCAACTAATCTCTGTTCTTTGTTCAATGACGACAGACAATGTCATGTCATGATTTTGCCCAATCAACACTATTGTATTTGTCACAAATCTGTTCTTTTTTAGCTGATCGGGATCCAGGTAAAAAGTAATTTTTAAATTAATTAATTAACGAAAACATAAAAAGTTTAAATAAGAAATGTCCTGCAGCAAAATTTGCAAAAACAATTTAAAAGATACAAATATTTATTTTATAAAAACAATAAGGCTGAAAGCCATTATTTGGATGAAGGGTAACATATACAAACTTGACTAATGAATTAAAATTCGATTAGCATCATATAGATAAAATTAGGTTCCAACTTAATGGTGTGTGTTACTATATCGATACAAGATTAAAATCAACTGCCCAAATTCGATCCACATCGCTATTTTCACCCTCTGCGGCCTGCAAAATTTATATATTAGCAAGTAGCAAGAGAGCACACTATCTCGATACAAGACTAAAATCAATAAAAAATCAGCAAACATTGACTTTAAGTAATTGCTAAGCTAATGACATACTAAATAAAAGACCATGCATCTCAGGATATATTAGGTTCGCACTGTGCCATTTCATCGGGTAGCTAATCAAGCTAGAAATTATAGGTTAATAGAAGTATAGAATAAGTGGTAGCATGGCGCAATGCCACATAGAATAATTTACTTAGAGTAATTATAATACAAGACCAAGCATCTGTCACCAACAAAACATATATATATATATATATATATATATATATATATATATATATAAAATTCTAGAATTAGAAATAGAGATAAAGACCCATGATGTACATAGGATATTGCTCATCCAAAACCAAAGAAAAAACTTCACGCACAAATAAAAAAAACCTGTTCACATACCCTCTATTTTTAACAAATCCAAGAAAAAAATAGAATGTAATGTTCAAATCCTGATCTAATGAGTAAGACATTTAAGTATAATGAAACCCAACACATTGAAATAGAATATAAAACTATTTATAACAAATCCAATAAAAACAATTCTAACATGTTTGTACCACAACTATGGTGAAGTGATATGGAGGTCAGATAGGCGTTGTCATAGATAACTAAAGTGACTAACTCAATGAGCAACATTATGCACGCAATAATAATAATAAAAAAATATACAAATGTACGTAGTTGAAAAGAGATTGGTAAGAGAAATAGAGACACACACGAGGAGCCTTCTTCATAAGTCCTACATAACATCAATAAAAATGAACAATTAGAAGAAAGAATGTTAATGACAAGCCCTTAGCCAATACACACACACACACACAAAAAAATTACCACTGCATGAAAAATCATGAATAGAAGACATTGAAAGGTAGGTAAATGAAAGAACATAGGCTATTACAAATGGACCAAGTCCTTCTCATGACATTAATTATTGAATGAAACCCAACACATTGAAATAGAACATAAAAAATATACAAATATACTTGAAAAGAGGTTGGTTAAATATGTAGAGACACACATGAGGAACCTTGTTTGGAGTGCCCATTATAGCTATGTCTATGCACATTGATCTGCTAATGAATGCAAGATTGGTGGTGGAGTTGGGTGTAGGATTGGAAGCAAATAGAGTGAAGGGATGCGGAGGAGATGGTGAGGAAGGAAGGATTGCAAAAGAAGAGGTGGCCAAGGTGATAAGAGAGGTAACATTTTGCAGCCAACCCGTGTTAATTAGGAACATGCATAAAAACGTAAGACCAATAGATTATTTAACATACGTTAACAATCCTTACAAGTAGGTTTTTATATGTGTTAGCTCGTTGATAGAAGTGAAATCATTACATATATGGAGAAGAAAATCTTCATGATCCTAGAATAAATAGATTATTTTTTCTCAATTTCTTCCGAGGTCGAAAATACATTAGAGAAAAGATGAACACAATAAAATAGTGTATGTATCTTGAGCTCACATAGTTCAATGAGGCCAAGGTGAATAAGTTGGAATCTGTCTCTCAACACTGCTACCTTGGGCTTCACTAACTTTGAAGAGTTTAATTTGGATCAATAATACTTAAGTTTGAAATCCTTACATGAAGCATAAAACAAATCATAAGATGCAAACAACCTACATTTATAAATAATTTCGAATATGAGTAAAAGAAAAACATTCAACTTTGGAAAAAAAAATTAAAACTTTAAATAATGAAATTGAAATGATGGCTAAAAACAAAACTAATGGCAACAACCAGAGTTCTTACAAAAGAATTAACTTAGCATTGACACACTTGGTAACTCATGGTTGCAACATAAATATGGACATAAGTCTAAGATAATATGAAAAGAAGAAATTGGAAAAAATAAAAAAAGAAAACAATAAATTAAAAATGAATAAAACTAGGACAACCTTCAAAATTACATTTTCACATATATAAAACAAATAGAACCAACACATTGAGAGTACAAGCGAGCATTAGAAAATGAGTAAATTCAAGTACAAGAAAATCTAAAAGTTGAATTAACCTACAATAATTTAGGAATTCATGACAAACCATCCAAAAAAAATATCTATTGAAACCCTTTGAACATACCTTGTGAATCTTCCAAGAAAATCAACTCCAATAAAAGCATCAAATGCACACACATCACAACAAACATTTCAAACTCCACAAAATCAAACCAAACAAAAAGGGGGAAATAAAGAACACACAAAATCCAAAACCCCCAAAATTTCACACAAAGAAATCTCAACAAACAACACTGGACAAACTGAAAAAACGCCACCTTAATCGAAAGGAAAGAGAAAAAGGAGGAGATGGCGGAGCTCCCAAACCCACCAAAGACCAAACCCAAAAGCCCAAAAAATTGCCATGAAGCCGACTCAACAATGAAATCGACACCTCCTACACAAAACCCTACACCACCGAGTCCTCGTGACTCCCGACCAAACCCACAACCTTCTCCTCACCGATGAGCCTCCTCCCGGTACTACATCGCCCGCAACTACGCCAACGCCTGCGCAATGCCAACGCCCGCCGATAACACCGCGCCACCGCCAAACTCCCCCTTGGACAACACCACGGTCAACGCCCGAAGAATACCAGGTCCCCCACCTTCGCCGCCGCCAAAAACTACTCCGCTACGGCCTCCGCCAGCGCCCTCTTCGACAACACCACCACCGTCGTCGAATACCAGTCCCCCTCCCTCGCCGCCGCCAAAAAAGTGCTCCACCAACGCCTTGCCGACTCCTCTGCTCCCCTCCCTCGGTCCAGGAGCCGCCCGAGTGGGGGTGGTCACCTTCGCCGAGAGAGGAGCCGAGGGCGGTGGAGGGGCGTCATCGGCGATGGTGGCCGCTGGAGCCGCAAGGAGGTCGATAGGGGTGAGTGATGAGAGTTGTGAGTGGTGGAGGAGAGTAAAAAGAAAATGAGAGATAGAGGAGTTGTTTTCGGGTAGAGAGAGAATAAGAGAGTGAGATTGGTTTGAGAGGGGAGAGAGAGAGAGAGCACGTGAGAGGAGAGGGAGTGATCGCTAGGATAGGAGAGATAGTAAAATAAAATTTTATGTTGCGACAGATCAGCGGCGAGATCAAGTCGCATCGTGATTGTCTATTCTTGATCATCGCGAGATCGCGACGGACTTTTTTTACATCGGCGATTAGCTACGGATCATGCGACGAGAATCAAGTCGTTGATCGTAGAAGATCTTTCACAACCTCATTTTTTTATTTTTTACTTTGCTACAGATCAACGACAGACTTGATTCTATCGCTGATCTGTAGCAGATCTGTCACAACCTTGGCGGGAAATGTATGGCGGGAGAAATCAGCGACAGATCTGTGACAATATACAATTTTTCACAATTTTTGTCACAAATCAGTCACTGAATTGTTGCTTTTGGGTCAACCGAGTCAAACAATTTATCGATCTGAAGCTTGTTTGATTTGTTCTTTGTTTAGCAACAGATTATGTCTGTCACAATTTTTTGATGCTATTCCACCATGTTCTTGTAGTGATTGTATCAATTTTACGATCACTTTCACAATCAAATTGATGGTAGTTCTTTTTTTATGACTATTCTTTTAAACAATAAGGATTAACGAATCAATGAACTTTTATTAGGACAACTGATTCTATATATGTTTGGTCCTGTATCGAGCCATTAACGAAGTTTCTATATATTTTTCTTCAAAAAAAAATAAATTTATCATTTATTGCCATTTTGTAAATAATTTGACAAAAAAATATCTTTCCATTTCGACTTGTGTTGCAAATATAATTGAGCACATAGTAACAATTCTGTAAATAAAAGAATGATCACAAAATATTTTAAGGTGAAAAATAGTTTTGAGAATTGAATGCAATGTTAATTTTTTATTGCAACGAAATGGTATGAATCATTATATATGGTCCAAAATAAAGTTGCTTTTATGGATTAAGCTTAATTTTGTTAAATAAAGAAAGTTGACAAAATTCGTAAAAAATAACTTTTTGTCACAATAGAATAATGTAAAATTATTTTTGTAACTTAATCTGATACCAACTTTTTCACAACTATAAAAAAGAATATTATTCATAGGCTCATAGCCATTTATTTATGCCTCTCATAAAATTTTTTTCTCACGAAAAGAAAAAAAAAACCGTTATTTATAACAAATTAACTTTTGCTACAAAATTAAACTCGTCACAAAAAATGCATTTAATTTGTTGAATTATTAGGAACTAGCTGGTCTATGAACCCCCTACGTACCTTATCTGCAGACTGCTTTCATGGATAACCTTTAAAAGTGTTTCAGTAGCAACTTAATTGTGATGAGTGTTTGGAGTGTTAGTTTCGCGTTATCAATAAATGAAACATATTTTATATTCTTCAAGAAAAAAAAATAGAAAAAAAGAAACAGAACCTTTAAATGTATGTGTTTCAATAGCTAGTAAGGTTTAATTCTTTTATATTATCCATGATCACCAACCCAACAAAGTTAGTGTATTTCCTTAATCCCCCTTAAAGGAATTGCAATATCTGAGTGTATATATATAGGAACGGCCAAGACTATTTCTATATATCATTCAATTTGCTCTTTTTTTCGAATTTCCAACTTCTCAGAGAAACACTACAAGAAAAACAAGATTTAGCCACAACTTTTCGGCTGCGAATAGTTTTTTTGCTACTAAATGAGACTTTTAGCTACAAAGATAATAGTTTGTTGCTCAATTCCAAAAAATCAGGTAAGACTTTTTATAACATCTTATTTTTGTAGCCAAATATAAAAAAATAGCTACAAAAATCATGAGTCGCTACGAATCAATAAAATCGTGGCTTTAGCAATAAAGAATTGTAATCAAATATTTGCTACAACTTATTTTTGTGGCTAATCATAATAAATAGCTGCGAAGACGTACGATGTCGTGGCAAAAATTAGCATATGTTTTTTGGAAAAAAAAATTAGATATTAAATAAGTAAAAAAACATGCATCAAACATGCAAGTCGTTTATCGTCGTGCAAAATTATAAGTAATACAATTACTATCATATAAAGAAGGTTTTAAAAATATCATATAAAGAAAAAAAATCTAAAATAAGATATTGTAAGTGGACTTTCCCACTCCCCACAACACAAACCCAATCGTGAAGCTCCCAACACATCAATTTATTTAATTTTTTTAACAAGAAATAAATTAACCAACTTTGTGGCTTGAACCCGGCCTGACCTTTATATAAGAGACCCTATATCAAATCAGTGAGTCATCCACTTGATTGGCTTATATAAATCTCTATGATCTCACTACAACATTGATCGTTCACAAACAAAAGCAAATTAACTATGGACAAGGATCTGCACAAAGCCGCGCGAAAAGGAGAAGACAAGAAGCCGGTCCCGCGAAGCTTCATGAACATCAACTCACACCGATCACAGAGGACACTGTTCTACACGTAGTAGCCATGTACAGTGGAAGCATAAACTGCGCAGAAGTCCTTCGTCACGCTTGTCCCGACCTCATTAAAACCACCAAAGTTAATGGCGACACCGCTATTCACATCGCGGCCCTTTCCGGGCACCTTGAATTGATAAAGCGACTCGTAGATTGGGCCGAGGATGTTCGCGACTCGGAGGACGGAGAGCCATTGATAAGGGCTC
Organism: Stephania cephalantha; assembly: GCA_039657325.1. NCBI lineage: Eukaryota > Viridiplantae > Streptophyta > Magnoliopsida > Ranunculales > Menispermaceae > Stephania > Stephania cephalantha. The sequence goes on from CM077578.1 coordinate 41,248,324, forward strand.
GGAATTATAGTGACGGAGACACTGCTCTACATGTTGGTGTGAGAGTGCGCAATGTGGAAGTTGTTGAGGAATTAATTGGGGCTGATAGTGAGTTGGTTCGCATTCGCAACTTCAAAGGCCAGTCTCCCTTAGCATTGGCTTCCGGTGCAGTTATGATGATGATTTCACACTACATGGATATAGGTACGTACGTACGTATACTTCAAAGGATACTACTAGAACTAGAATGACAACAATTATGTCACACTGCAAGACACATTGGCTTACATGAGCAGTTCATGCGGCCTCAACCAACGTGTTATAAAGCGAAATCTATATATGTCGGCATCCCGAAGTGAGCATGAATGACTCTTGTCGGCCAATATATCTTGCAGTGTAACATGCGTTATCATTAGCACTTCTCTACTTGAAAACTATAGGCATCCAGTTGCGCACAAGCCTATCAATTGAGCTAGATGTGTCGTTAGATTTGCATTGAATCATGCATGATTGCGTGATATTGTGGCACATCAGTCAACTATATATATTAGGCGTTTCGTACCGAATACAAATATTAAGAAAAATAATGTTAATCATAATTAAGTTCAAATTACATTATTATTACGCGCCCATTATTAACACAAATATGCAAGTGCTTAATTTACTTATGTGGTTAATTAACTATATTTAAGTTTTTATATCATCCAATAAAAGAAGAGTTTGTGTTTGATTGTAATTAAATGTTTTAGTTAAAAAATTGTAAAATAGTTGTAAATGGTGCAAAAGAGCCAGAAAAGTTCTCTTGATGAATTATATATGAAAACATCTTATATTTTTTTGGAGAGTTTTTGTACTATGCATTATATTTTTTTTTGATAAATTGGAGGCAATACACCTCTTGCAATCACCAAGGTTTGAACTCATGACCTTTTACTTTCGCATTCTATACCAAAACCATTGGAGCATCTAATTGGTTAGTACAATGCATTATATTTTAGACTTGATGAGGTAATTGTTGGTCATTTTGAGCAAACTTATTCCTTGGAAGTACAAGGGATGTCAATGAAGTGCAATATTCCTTTCATTAGAAGGTAATTAGTACAACTTTAGAGAATTAAGTGCACTCACTTGACAAGCTTGCCCTCTAAACAAAATAACTTTAACTTTTTTAAAAGATATTACAGTCAATAACCATTGCAATTGAATTAATGTTTTCAAATAGTACTAACTTTTGAGGATGGTATGAATCAAGGTATCAACCACATGTATATACATTAGCTTTAAGTCACACAATAACATGTACAAAAATTGGCCTAATTAGTGATGGAGAAATTTGTCGTTAATCATCTAAAATTTCGTTGCTAAAGTCGTCAGTAATAGATTTTGAGGCGGGAAAATTTGGTGCATTCCACTTGGGATGGATCAAATTCGGTCACTTTCATATTTCTGTCACCATTCCAACGCTAACTGGTCAATAAGTCAGAACCCTTTCTGTCGCTGATACTTATAACTACATAACACTACAACAAAAGTCACTTTTCATGACACAATTTATACGACACGTTTATAAAACTCTCATTGAAATCGATAAATATGACTGTTATTCTAAAACATGTCATTAAATGAGTCATATAAGTGTTTACAGTGAGAGAGATCGCTAAGATGACTTTTGTTTTTGGTTATCAATGACAAATAGCACATGTCACTAAAAGTTAAAGAAAAAACGGTAGAAAGTTGGTATTAAAAAAACTCGCATTTGTTTTTTCTTTGTATTTTTTTTTTCACCGCTCGTTTGCTTTTCTCTCGCGCGCGACGCGAGAGCCGTTGCATTTATAGCTTCATCAAATGCAAAAATCTAGGGTTTCTCAAATGGATCTCTCTCTCTCTCTCTCTCTCGTTAGTTCACTCGCACGATCGCTTGCTCTGTGAGTATTTCGTCGAAAACCTAGATCTGAGATTATGGAGGATTCAGAAGGTGGGTTATGGTTAGATCTGGACATGAGCAGGAATGGTTCTTCGTCCTTGATTTCTTAGACCTCTTTGACTGTTTGTGTATGTGTTCGCTTAATCAATCTTGTTCTGGATCTAGATTTATGTTTTTCGGTGGCAGAGGAGCTCAGATTTAGAGTCAATTTGGTTTCAATGCCATTCTCCTTTGATCGAGTATCTTCGTTCTTCTCCTGTGGAGGTTCGAGATTACGATTAGGTTTTCGATTATCTGTCAAATAGGGCCAATCAGTGGATCTCCTTCTTCTAATTTATTTTCTGATCTGCTGAAGACACGAGTAGTTGATTGCACTACAAGAAAGAACTGATTCAGCAACAAACTAATCTGATGCTGAGGTGGTACGATTTTGTTGCTAAACCATTCTGCAACAAATCAGCGACAGATAGTAGTTGTTGGTAAAATATTTGTTGCTGGTGCACCCCAGCGACATAATAGGTATTTTGTTGATGTTCATCGACAAATTTGTGACAAATATCTGTCACTGAATAGTAATAGAAACACATCTGTTGCTGATTGAAGTCCAGTCACCACGGACGTGTCTGTCGCAACTCTGTTTGTTGTTGGCAGACATGACATCGTCTGTCATTGCCCGGCTGGGCCTAGTCAGCAAAGACGTTTTCTATCGCAAGTTTGTTGCTGATTAGCGACAGAAAGCATATGTCGCTGACCGTGCCCAGTCAACAAAGACGTTGTCTGTCACAACTCTGTTGCTATTCAGCGACAGACAGTGTATGTCACTGACTGGTGCGCAGTCAGCAAATACGCATTGTGACAAATTAGCGACAGAGCTGAGTTGTCGCTAATTGTCGAATGGTAATTTTTTCAAAAAAAATTATAAACAATAAATAGTAAAAGGAAAACCTGCAGTAAAATCTGCAAAACCAAATTAAAAGCTACTAATATTACAAAAATTGGAAAGATGTATGTATATTATCAAAATTTGACAAACAATGTTTGCAAAAGAATGAGATTAACATTTCATAATTAGTACTATACTATAAAGTAGTAAATGAACATTATTCAACAATCTACAAACAACTACACAAGCCGGCTACACAAATTTACATATATACAATGTGTACAAAACACTCCTACAGCATTCTTTCACCGATACATAGATATGCACTATACAAATTCTTTAGCTAGCAGAGCGTATCCCATCCAAATCCTGAAAATAAAAAAGAACATGAACAATATTCGACATGCAACCAAAATATTCCAACAAAAATTAGAATAACATCACATCCAATTTTAGTGAAATTGAAGACTATAAATACTCTTCTTAAGCAACTTGAGATGTAGGCTACTTATTTAAAAAGTATAGTTGAATCTCAACTTAAAAGGCTAGGTTAAGGTTGAATATAGTCGGATTTGTCCCAAATCTAGCTTTGATCAATGTAATAAGTAAACTATAAAGCAAAATCATTTGGATGGAATTAAAGAGAGTTGTAAGATTAAAAAGAGAAGACAAGGAAAAGAAAAAAAGAAGCCAAGTACAAGATATAGCACTCTTTCAATCAAATATAAGGTATAGTGTGGCTTTTAGCAAAACTCGTTCTAACACAAAAGGTGCATTCATTGAGAATCCAATGTTTTCAATATTGGAACATACGAGGACAGTGAGACATCTAAATATGAATTGAAGTAAACACGTACTCATGCAGTCTTGCATACTGAGCCAACTTTGTTTCATGAAAGATTATTGATAAGCACATGTGTTTTGGTTCCCCTGTTCCTTGTATAGTAAGACCAGTATCTGAGTTTTTTTCACTCTCCACTTTCAATGGCATAATCACTTTGAACTTGCACTAGTTTACATCAAATTTGTGTTGTTTGGAATCCAATATCATGAATTGAACCATAAGATTTCCTAGATTAAGTTTAATTCCAACACCACTTATTCACAAAGTATAGTACTATTTCAAGAAATGTCTCCACTTTTTGTAATGAAGTCTTACTTAAGGTTTCTTGATTAAATTCATAAGTTAAACTAGCTAGTAAAAACTTATGACACCAAAGAAATGTTAACTCTAACAAAAACTTTACCTATAAAAAATTTTGCATGAAAAAGCATATAGTGGCATTATTATTTAATACAATAATTTGGTCTCTCTAAAACCAAAATACTATCTCAATCAACCCACATTCTCCAAAACATTAGATGCAGAAAAATAAACATAAAATTCAACATGGGAGTTGTAAAGTAATTATATTTTACCCAGCAAAAACAAAAAGCCTTGTCAACTCCTTCTCTATAAGCAACACCAATACCAAATGTCACCGTTGCACATACCTGCAAATGAAGAATCACATCGACTACATTAGAAGGAAAAAAAAATGAAGATATACATTGACTCGTAATTAAAAACTCACCATCAAAAAAAAGATAGAACATCCAATCACTATTGCCATGGCGGTGGTCGCGGAGGCGGCATAAGTTGCAACATAAACTCATCATGATCATCCAAAAGATGATGTCTATCCTCAGGCATCTCTCTATGTGGATCGGTCCAATGTCTAGGCTGGTGGTCATCCAGGTGCGCAGACTGAAAAGGTGCCGGTGGACTCAGCGATGTTCTGTCGATCGTCAAATGTCCAGGCTGGTCGTTACTCTGAGGACCAGAACGCTCTGTAGCCGGTGATAGTGGAGGTCTTGGTGTCGGAGGCACGTGGGGCCTAGTACCAAGGTGTTGCATCAACAATGCCTATATACGTGCTAAACGGTCCTGCATCTCTCGATTTTCTTCTTGGCGTTCCATCTTGTCCCTCTGCATTTGTTCTTGTCGTTCCATTCGCTCCTTCAGCAATGTTTCTTGCAACCTCTGGTGGTCCCGCTGGAGCTTTTCCAACTCATGAGGTACATACGCTGGTCCTCGAGATGAGCTTGCTTCCCCTGAAGATATGCTGCGATGATAACCTTGTGACCTTAATCCGTAGACACGTCCCTTGACTTCTGGCACCACCTCAAGATAAATCGCATCCTAGACAATCGATGTGTCGGGGGACTGGGTGGACATCTCCTCCAATCTCCGAGTGAGTTCAGCCTGCATTAAATTAATAAACTAATAGTTAACTGTACTGTTATCTTTTAAATTGATGTGCTACATGTGTTGTCGCGAATAAACGCTTTGCAATCGAGGTGCTAGGGGAAGTAATACATTTTTTTCCTAGCCTGCGGCACGCCACTCCATCCTTCACATTTAATTTGTTCATACCTTGATTCACAACAAAACTTACTCGTCATCAACTCTGAATCCTCGCCCAAGTAAATCATGCACATGGACTCGCAACAATCAATTTGCTGGACTGGGAGTTATATTTGACTCGGACAATATTGGTAACCAAAATAACCACATTAACATATGACCATAAACTTAGAATGTTGATTTGTTGGTGTTTAGCAACATATTGTTGAGTTGTTGATTTGTTGTTGTTTAGCAATAAATTCTGGTTGTCGCTATTTTTAGATGCTATTCCACCATATTCTTGTAGTGGCTGGAAGCATAACCTAGGTACGGTTTCGTTGAAATATTGAAGGTAAGACTTAGATTTCCCAATTACAATAGTAAACGAAAAAAACATAACGATTCAACAGATTCCAAAATAGCAAATAAGTATAAGAAAATGCGCAAACCACGAGTGCTCCGGCGAGGATGTACTGGAATCGGATTAAGCGAGGCTGAGACTGTGATTCGAAGGTCCACTGCATCAACTTCCTGGTCGCGAGGCACTCCACGAGTCTACTATGCCTTCGTGCTAGTCCACCGGGGTGAAGCTCGGGCCGACGCCGGTGTCGGTGTGCGAGCGGTGTATGAAGGAAGGAGAGAGGCGGCGGAGTCGCGGATGAGGAGAGCAACGGCGGAGTCGCAGAAGAGGAGAGCAGCGGCGGAAATGCGATATAGGCCCTCCACCAGTCTGATATGCCATTCGTGCCAGTCCACCGAAGCGACGTTCGGGCCGACGGCAGAGTCGATCGGTATGCGATCGAGCGGTGTATGAAGGGGAAGAAGAGAGGCGGCAAAGTCGCGGAGGAGGGGAGCCACGTCGGTAATGAAATAGAGGCACTCCACGAGTCTGTTATGCCATTCGCGCCAGTCCACCGGAGCGACGCTCGGGCCGATGGCGTCGGCGTGCGAGCATCTGTCGATGCAGAGGAAGGAGATAGGTGGCGGAGTCGCGGAGGACGACGATGATGAGAGTGGCGATGAAATAGACCGGGATGACGATGGAGACGGTGGTGGCGATATTGATGGCGACGATGATTAGAGTGGCCGTGAATGGGGTTTGGCGGGGGTGGTTTGCGCAGAGAATGGACGAGGAGGATGGGTTTTACTTTTTAATTATTTTTCACTTTGCGACAGATCAGCGACATAATATGTATGTCGCTGATCTGTAGCAGATCTGTCACAACCACATTTACACGTATGGGTTTTGGTTTTTAATTTTTGACTTTGCTACAGATCAGCGACATAATCATGTTTGTCGCTGATTTGTAGCAGATCTGTCACAGCCACATTTTTAATTATTTTTCATTTTGCCACAGGTCAGCGATAGAATATGTCAGTCGTTGATCTGTAGCAGATCTGTCACAACCACATTTACACGTATGAGTTTTGGTTTTTTATTTTTGACTTTGCTACAGATTTGTCACAGCCACATTTACTATGGTGGGAGAAATCAGCGACAGATCTGTGACAACATACAATCTGTCACAATGTTTTGTCACAAATCTATCACTGAATAGTTGCTTTTGGGTCAACCGAGTCAAACGGACTGTCTGATGCACAACTGTTGCTGATTTGTTGCTGTTTAGCAACAGATTCTTTCTGTCACAATTTTTTGATGCTATTCCACCATGTTCTTATAACGTTGTGGTAGAGAGATTTCATTTCACATATGTTTTTTTTTTTTTTTTTTTTTTTTTTTTTTTTTTTTTTTTTTTTAGAAATTTGAGTTCTTGGAGAGAATTCTGCGAGAAGTTTAGAGGTTTTTTGTTCTGAAATTTTGGTTTTTGGTGTCAAAGTGAGTCAAAGTTTTGATTTCTGGAGAGATTGAACTGAATTGGCTTCTTTTTTGACTAATTAATTGAAACAGATGAGTTTCAGTTTGCGTGGTTGGTTTTGAGATGTAGCAAGTTGAGTATGAGTCCAAATCCGCCATTGGCGTCCAATTCTCCTCCACTAAGAGCAGTAGTATTGATATTTAGATTTGAATTAGTGTGGCTAAGAGAGGTTCGGCCAATTAAGTAGCGTCGATGTACCTTAAATTACAAGGTACATCATATACTAAGTGTATATATATATATATATATATATGTCCTCGCAAAAAATATCAAGAACACCGAGAGCAGTAGTATTGATGAATAAGATTAAAACAACAAGTCTCCCTCTACCACCAAGAACACCTTGATGTACCTTAATTACAAGGTACATCTAATAACTTCTAATTACTTACATATACATGGATATATTTTTGAATGTGTGGTTGATGTCTAGCATGTCGTCTTATTACATATATGATTTTGTTAAAAACATAGCTTGTGTGTCGATTTGATTGGTAATTTTTATGGATTAAGTTTTAATTTTCTTCTTTTAGTTATATTATTGCCAAAAAATGGGCAAATACTAGATACATTATATCCTAGTAATTATGTTTACACGTCGAATCCAAAAATAATTTTCATATCTTACGCATTATTGGCTAAATGAAAATGTCTGACTCTATGTTTTTTGTTTTTTCGGGTTTTTTCTATTGTGGTGTATAAATTACCCTTGAATCTTTCACAAGAGACACCTACAGCCCATCACCCCATCCACCCTTCAAGAGATAGACGCCATTTAGTTGATTGCAAGTAATTTTGCTATTGGGTATTTGAGTCTTTTACTATTTTGAATAAATTAAAACTGCGCCTTTTTCCCTACTCATATATCACTAATTCTACTTTTATTATATAATAATAATGTGACGTAAATATATATTGGACGAGATGATTGTTGGCATATATTTGTCAATCTAACGTTACTTGGTGGCATTTTTTTTTTTATTGCTAGATGATGTACTAGAGGAGCTGCAAGAAGGGAGCACTCAAATTCCAATAGCATTAAGGCTCCCACGGCCAACGACAGGAGAAGATGGAGAACAAAAGAATGAAATAACCGCCACTACTTCTACTTCTGTAGAAACCCTTGGTAATTTAGTTAATTCCTCAGTTTTCATTCTTTCGATCCCTTAATCTTTGAAAAGTCATTAATTCATTAATTTGTTAATTATTTATTAATATTTTTCTGGTATTTCAACTATTCCATAGTGCGCTTCCATAAATAGCTTCATCGATGGAATATATATTATAAAAAAATGGTGATTAACGTTGACAATGATTAAGTTGACTACTAAAGTTGAATTTATTTTTAAAGAAAGAGTTGTAATTAATTTTGTACATATTTCAGAGCTCTGTTTTTTAACCCTTTTCAGAGGTGTTTTGCGTTAAAGGAAACTATAATGGTTGGTATATTTTCATAGTTTAAGTATTTAAGAAGTTTCTATATTTTGGTATTTAATTAGTTTAGGTAACTTTCCTTATTTTATGATTTGTTCAGCTCTATAAATAAGACCACTCTATTGTACTCAATTTGCACACATTAATACAATTCTTAGTCTCTTCTTTGAAATCTATCATGATATTAGAGCTTAGTTTCTAGTACTAAGTCGGTCGACTTTGATCAAGTCGACGACTGCTCCGTGGTGCTCGCATTAGTGTGTTCTCGTTCGCTTTCTTGATGTACGCCCATCCTGCCATCCGGGTCTCCCTCAGTGCATCCTCCTCCGCATATGCGTCATCTTCTTCTGTTGTTTGCGATGCGCACATCAACAATCTTTTTTTTTCTTCTTGAAGGTGAAGCTAATTAGTTATTTAGCTTCAACTCCACATTATCATTAATTATTTTGTCTTTTTGTGACAATAAGTGCATTGTGGTTGATGTTCTTGTTGAGACACCGTGAAGTACCATCTTGTTCTACCATCATTGTCATCAATTAGAACGATGCCCGTGATGTTTTTCTTGCCCGAAACCCTTTTTGCCGATTGTCTGCCGACCACTGTCCGCATCTGCCCGCTCCACGTCGACACGTTTGCTCCTTGTATGCTATATGTCAAGTCGTCGACTCGTCGACTCTGCTATCTTTTAGTCGTCGACTCAGTCGGCTTCGATATCATTGTTCTACGATTAGTTGTTCGATTACTGCCACATCTAAATCATCATCATTGCCGTCTTGGGTGGTCGTTGATCTGCTCATAACGAACTTTAGATTTGTCAAGTGTATTGATTTGATTGACAACCTCAAGTTGATTTTCATGAACCAACTTGAGTTTGAGGGAGGGTGTTAAGGAAACTATAATGATTGCTATATTTCCATAGTTTAAGTATTTAAGAAGTTTCTATATTTTGGTATTTAGTTAGTTTAGGTAACTTTCCTTATTTTATGATTTGTTCAACTCTATAAATATATAAGACCACTCTATTGTACTCAATTTGCACACATTAATACAATTCTTAGTCTTTTCTTTGAAATCTATCATTTTGAAATACTAAATTAAATTTGTGGAATTATTAATATGATAACACTTTTAAGGAATAGCTTGTAAAAGTTATAAAATTTTATGTGCAACTTGAAATGAGTCCTATATATGTGGAAAAGTTTTTTGAAGCCTAGTTTTGCAAGGATTTTGCGGAACTATATTCCAAGTTATAATTGAAAAGTTATGGTGCCTACCAAAAAAAGGTTATGATTGAATTACTAATCAATTGGTTTAAGAAATAATAAAATGTATCAAGAAATTAAAACAACCTCACAAATCTCATTTTTCATTGTTTCACTTTCAAATTCTTGGAAAGCTTGGGTAAAAAGGAAATCATGAAAATATACAAATCAAAACTCATTTCAAATTCATGATTTTTTATTTCTATTAATTTTTTTAATTATTATTTTATTATTTTTTTTGAAGTGGGTCTTAGTACTCTAACTAAGATAGAGGTGATGGGTTCGATCAACAACTACACTATTTATCCTTCAACCTCTGGGTAATTAGCGGTCGGGGCGCCCTCCTATAACCTCGTGGGATTAATCAGGAGGTGCTGATGAGGCGATTTAGACACCCACGATAATAAAAAAGAAATTATTAATTTTATAAGCTTAATTAGGAGATGGAAAAAAATCAAAGTTTCGATGAATGTACATAATTAAAACTTCACGATGGATTAGGGTTCACCCAATTAATTCAAAATTTAACTTTTGCATCTTTGAGTTAGCATGAATAGTACTATATATATAGCGTGGCAACAACAACAACAGTTGAAACGAGCATTCTCATCTATGAATATATCAAAACAAAATAACAAAATAATTAAAATAGGTGATGATGAATGATTGAATTAGGCATGATGGTATGAGAGAGACATGTTTGTTGATACAGGTGATAATAACATATATTTGCAACGTTCTAAAACTATCTTTGTGTTATTATTATTTATTTCAAGGCTGTGAATCACGAAGAGCATGGATGATCGACTCGTCGTCCCTATCAAATTTTGAAATCAGAGTACTTTTACTATTTCTTACAGTATTAATGATTGGTATTCATATATACAAGAAGAACCTTGAATTTTCTCTCTAATCAAGGAAACTGAAACAGATACAAATCAATACAGATCCTCAAATCAAGGATATTAAATGAATTAGGAAACAAATAATATTCAATCAAGGATGCTAAATATGGTAGATGAATATGCACGGCTGGTCTACTGCTAATATACCCTCTCAAATTGGAGCATGGAGGTTACGAATGCCCAACTTGCCAAGAAGATATAAGAATTGTTGAGAACCAAGAGCCTTGGTGAAGATGTCAGCGAGCTGGATATTAGAAGGAACATGTATTGTAACGATAGAACCTAATTTAATACAATACCAAATGAAGTGACAATCGATCTTGATACACTTTGTGCGCTCATGATGTACAAGATTAGCAGCAATGTGGATGGCAACACGATTGTCACAATATAATTGAGCCAATGAAGAAATGGGAACCTTCAAATCATGTAGTAAAGTGCGAAGCCAAATAACTTTACAAGTCGTAGTAGCCATAGAGCGGTATTCAGCTTCAGTAGAGGAGCGAGATACAATAGTTTGTTTCTTGGTTTTCCAAGAAATGGGAGAAGATCCCAATAGAACAAAGTAACCGGTAAGTGAGCGGCGAGTAATTAGACAACCGTCTAATTGGAATCGCAATAAGCATGGAGTTGAAGATCGAATTTTAAAGGTAGAAAGATACCTTGTCTGGGTGCGGATTTAAGGTATTGTAGGATGTGTATAGCTGCTAACTAATGTACATGACGGGGTTGCCGCATAAATTGAAAGAGAATATGGACTAAGTAACATAGCTCTAGTAGAATGATGGTTAAGTAGATGAGCCACCCAACAAGTCGTCGATATGCACCAGGGTCATCGAGTACGCCACTATCATCCAAAGCCAATATGTGGTTTTGTTCCATAGGAAAAAGGTAAAGGTTTGCTTCCAAGGAGACCTGCCTCTTGTAATATATCTACTGCATATTTGCGTTGAGACAACACTATACCATCAGGACAGCGAGCCACCTCTAACCCAAGAAAATATTTTAGGTGGCCAAGGTCTTTGATATGAAACCAAACATTTAAATAATCCTTGAGTGCTTTAGCATGTGAACTGTTGTTGCTAGCAATGATGACATCGTCCACATATACAAGTAAAGCGGTGAAAGAAGTATCCTTACAATAAATAAAGAGAGAGAGTGTCTGCTTTCGATTGAGTAAACCAAAATTAAGAATTTCGCAAACCATTGGTGTGATGCTTGTTTAAGACAATAGAAAGACTTACGAAGGCGACACACACGATTATCAGTAGGAGCTAAATATCCAGGTGGAGGTGTCATGTACACTTCCTCATCAAGGTCTCTGTGTAAGAAAGCATTGTGGACATCAAGTTGGTGTAACTCTTTTGATTTAGCTGATGCTACTACCAATTAAGTTCAGACTGTGGTGAGTTTTGCAACAAAAGCAAAAGTTTTTGTGTAATCGAGTCCTTCTACTTGTGTGTAACCTTTAGCCACCAAACGGGCTTTGTATCTCTCAATTGTCCCATTAGAGTGATACTTGATTTTGTAGACCCATTTTGAACCAATGGGTTTCTTTCCAGATGGTAAAGCCCCTAAAGTCCACGTATGATTTTGTTCAAGTGCATCTAATTCTTTCCGTATAGCTTCTCGCCATGAAACATCTTTAGTTGCCTGCATATAAGACTTAGGCTCATCATGTTGAGTGATGGGCGCCAAGAAACTAGTGTGTAAATGAGTAAAATTAGAATAAGAAAGAAAATGAGACAATGGATAGGACGTACCTGAGGATGCGTGATTGGAATAGGGAGACGAGATGCAATTGATTTTGGCAACTAAACATGAAAGTCACTTATGTGACTTGGCAGCTTTGTCGTGCGCGGGGAACGTGCGTTTGGTGGTATGGAGGGTTGTATGTTAGTGGAGGTGCTTGATGTCTCTACATGTAAGTTTGGTATGTCAAAAGTAGTAGGATGTACATGATCTATGGTTGAGTATATGGGATCATCAATTTCAAAATTTATGGGGTCCTGTCAGGGACAGGTAAAGGAATGGGTATTTTAGTGGGTGAAGAAAGAGATAAATGTATAGGGAGAATCTCCTTATGATAGGGAAAAACATGTTCATAGAATACAACATCTCTATAGGTAAAAGTCTTATGTGTTTGCAAGTTATAAACCTTATAGCCTTTTTGACCATGAAGATACCCGATAAAAACACATGCTACGACACGCTCAGAAAATTTATCTTTCGATCGAGGCAAAATAGATGCATAGCAAAGAAAACCAAACACGCGAAGATGCGAATAATTGGGTTAGTTGGAAAATAAAAGCTCGTAGGGACTTTGGCCAGATAAAAGGGGAGTAAGCATATAATTAATTAAATAAACAACAGTTAGAATGCATTCCCCCAAAATTGAATGGGTAAATTTGCTTGGAGCTTTAAAGCTCTTGTGACTTCAAGAATATGTATATGCTTACGTTCTATAACTCCATTTTGTTGGGGTGTATAAACACTAGAAAAGTGAGTAAAAATCTCATGTTGTTGACGATATGACTGAAGATTATGATTTGCAAATTCAGTCTCATTGTCACTAAGAATTATTTTAATACTTTTTCCAAATTGTCAAATTGTCATGGTCATAAATGAAACCAATCTAATATAAACTTCTGATTTTATGGACATTAAATAAACCCAAGTGGTTCTAGTCTAGTCATTTGCAATGCTTAGAAAACAATTAGCTTGATAAAGATGGAGTTTGATATGGTCCCCAAACATCACAATGAATCAACTCAAAAGGTTCATGTGTTCTGATAGTACTACTAGGGAAAGGGTGTCGAGTTTGTTTAGCTCGATGACATGGGTCACAACACTTATTAAAAGACTTAAAAGAAAATGGACCTAAATCCTTAAGAAGAGACAACCTATCAAAAGATAAGTGCCCGAGACGTTGATGCAATAATCTAATTTGAGAATCGGAGAGTAACGCTCGTTGCTGCGACATGGATCTTGAGTACCCGAAAATAATAAAGACCATCTCGTAATTCACCCATTCTAATCACCTTCCTCGTTGCTAGGTCCTGTAAAACACAAAAAGGAAGGAAATAAATGAGCAACACAATTTAGCATTTTTGTTAATTTGTTAATAGAAATCAAGCTGCAAGAAAATGATGGTATGTAAAGGTCATCTTTAAGAGTGATAATAAGAGTAAGGAAAATATCACCATGTGACTTTGCCGAAACTAGAGACCCATTAGGAGTTTTGATTGACATAAATTGAGATATTTCTTTTTGCGAAGAGAAGAAGTTCTCTTGAGATGTCATATGATCTGAGGCACCTGTATCCAAGATCTATTCATTTTCATCAGTGAGTGAGAAATTTGTATTACCTGCAAAGTTGGTTGTACCCACAAAGTTGGTTGTAGAAGCATGACTTTTTCAAGGTTGAGCATGGATATGAGTTGAGCATACTGTTCGTTTTTCAACTTGCAATTGGAGTAATGTTGTTACCTCCACTTTTCTCCATGTGTTGTGTATTGTGAGCTTAAAACATGGAGCTCAAAACAAGTTTCTAGGTAACCATTCTAGGTAACCATGTAGCTCAAAACAAATTTCTTTGGTGTGCCTTGCCTTTTTGCAGTGATAACAAACTAGCTTAGAAACGTCTTGGCTATTTGTGAAATTACGATTGTTGTTAGATCTGCTGAAACTATTGGTCAAGAATGATCTTTGCTTGACGGATGGCATTCGCAAATCAACTATCAACTATTGTCGTTCTTCTTGAGCTACCTGTGCATAAACACGACATAAAGAAGGTAAAGGTTCTGTATTCAAGATTTGAGAACGAACAATTTTATATTTTTCATTCAAACCCATTAGGAACCGGTGGACTTTTTCTTTTTCTCTTTCTCCAACAAGCACTTTGGCCAAACCACATGTACACGGTGGAATTTGAGAATAAATGTTTAGTTCTTCCCAAATGCCTTTTAGTTTGGTGTAGTATGCTGAGACAGTCATGCCTTGCTGCAAGGTATTCATCATCTCGGTTTTCAATTGATAAATTTGAGGATCGTTACCTTGTGAGAAACGTTCCTCTAAATCCTTCCATAACTCATGTGATGTCATAAAAATGCAACACTATCACATAGTGTACGATCAAGCGAGTTGAAGATCTAAGAAAGGACCATTGAATTGAATTTGATCCATGCGACTTCCATTTTTTAGCTAGATGATGGACGTGGGATAGATCCATCTACGAAGCCAAATTTATTTTTGGCTTGGAGTGCATTGGTCATAGCACGATGCCATGTAGCATAATTCTCTTCCTTTAGGAGACAAGTTACTAATGTTGTCCTGGATTATCTGAAGCATGAAGAATGTAAGGAGACGAGGTATCCAATGCATTGTTGCTTGAAGAACTATCTTCACCATGAGAAACTTCGAGTTTTAACCACACTCGATACCGAGATCAAATTGTGAAATCAGAGTACTTATACTCTTTCTTACATCACTAATGATTGGTTTTTATATATACAAGAAGACCTTGAATTAGCTCTCTAATCAAAGAAACTAAAACGGATACAAATCAATACATATCTTCAAATTAAGGATATTAAATAAAGAGCCCCGCTATTGGCACCCCACATATTAGTGAAGGCACACCATTGTTGAGGGCACCAAGTGGTTTACCAAAGGCACCCAAAAAAAATTTGACTGAAATCCCAAAATTGCCCCTAAGTGCACCCCACCATCAATCCATCAATTTGATAAAACGAAGGGGCAATTTTGTCATTTGCATCTAGGTAAAATTTAGAGGAGAAAATAACCATAAATTTTGAGTGCCTTTAATAATAGGAGGGGTGCCCATAGCGGCACTCTAAATAAATTAGGAAACAAATAATATTCAATCAAGCATGCTAAATATGGTATATGAATATGCTCAACTGGTTTACTGCTAATAGTCCCCATTACAATGTTCACAGGTGGGGCAAGGTGGCAACTATCAAGACACAACTGTTCATTTTTTGTAATATTAACCCCAATCCAAGGAAGAGAGAGTGTGGTGATTAATTTATGTATGAGCTTTAGTATGAAAGTGAGGGTTCACTCTAAAATTTCAAGGCAAGATGAAGTGTCACTCCATACTTCAAAGCTTTATTTTTTATTTTTTATTTTTCTAATAAGCCGATGTGCATGGGACTAAACCATAACTTCAATGACTTAATGATGAGGTTTCTCATTTCAAGAGCTCCAAGCGGTTTATAAAATCTATACATTCATGAAGGAAATAGCTTGGGTTACCCAGACTTTTGCATAACTATTCATTGGGTCGGGGCCGTCCGATATAGCCGGTCTTGAGTCTTACAAATGCAAGATAAGCCATTCCGAGCTCAGGTTGTCAAAGCCTGAAACCTGGGTTTGTATAATTTAAATATATTTTTTATGTACATATTTTTTGAAAGTAGGGATTGAACATTACACCATCTAATATAAAACAATGTTCTCAACCATTAAGCCAACTTCCACCTAGTGCTCAACACTTAACATTTATTAAATATATTAATTATTGTTAAAAGTTTTTTTTTTTTGGATAAAGATGATTATTGTTAGAAGTTAACAAACTTTATTTGGCCTACCCAAACCTGGCTTATAATAGGCTTGGGGAGGCTTAGGCCCGACAAATTTAAAACTGCCTTGGGCGGATGTGGACATGGCCTTAAAAAAGCCCGCTCGATGAAATTGACACATGCCCTCCGTCGATGTATTCTTCAGTATTAACAAGGCAAAAGTGGTGATGATGTGGTGATTTAATTTCTATATTTAGTGATGTTTAATGGAGTTTTAAAAAGGAATGTAACGAGGTTTTGAATAAGACTATATATTGGGCATGCCACATGGCTCGTCGAGAAGGCTCGATAATACTCATAAAGTGGCCACCCAAGATACAACTTATATATATATTAGAGTTGGAGTTGATGACACGGTGAAAGAGGTGATGATGTGGCGATTTAATTTTTATATTTAGTGATGTTTAATGGGGTTTTACAAAAAAAAGTAATGAAGTTTTGAATAAGGCTACATATTGGGCATGTCACGTGGCTCGTCGAGAAGGCTCGAAAATGCCACGTGACACACCCAAGATACAACTTTAATATATATATAGATATTAGAGTTGGAGTTGATGACACGGCGAAAAAGGTGATGATGTGGCTATTTGGTTTCTATATTTAGTGATGTTTAATAGAGTTTTAAAAAAGGAAGGTAATGAGGCCTTAAATATGACTACATATTGGGAATGCCACGTGGCTCGTCGAGAAGGCTCGAAAATGCCACGTGGCCACCCAATATACAACTTTAATATATAAATATAAATATAAATATAAATATAAATATAAATATAAATATAAATATAAATATAAATATATATATATATATATATATATTAGAGTTGGAGTTGATGATGTGGCGAAAGAGTTGAGGGTGTGGCGATGGGGATGCCACGTGTAAGACGTAAGTTTATTCTCATTAGAGTTACAGTTGATGACATGGCCAAAGAGGTGATGATGTGGTGATTTAATTTCTATATTTAGTGATGTTTAATGGGGTTTTAAGAAGAAAGATAATAAGGTTTTGAATAGGGCTACATATTAAGCATGCCACATGGCTCGTCAAGAAGGCTCGAAAAGAAAAAAAACTTACAGATGTATAGCAAAAATTAGTTTAAATGAGTAAATAAGTGAGTATTTTTTTATTCCATAACTAAGGTAAAACGGGTTTTGAAAATGCGCCATTAGTGTGCAATGTTGAAAATACACGAATGGCGCATTCTCAAAATGCGCCATTCATGTATTCTGAACATCCCACGTGGCATCCACGTGGTTTGTTCCATAATATGAATGGCGCATTCTCCGAATGCGCCATTCATGTTTTTTAACACTCCACGTGGAGTGTTCCATAACACGAATGTCGCATTCTCCGAATGTGCCATTCGTGTTATGTGCACTGGTCCGTGACATTTGCACGGTTTGCATTGATTGGTTTGCCACCTCGAAATATGTGCGTGACCTTTGCACGGTTTGCATTGATAGGACGAGGTTGTATGAGTTGTCCACCTCGAGATACGTGTGCGACGTTTGCATTGATTGCACGAGGTTGCATGAGTTGCACACCTTGAGATACATGCGTGACGTTTGAATGAATTGCACGAGGTTGCATGGGTCGGCCACCTCGACATACAAGCGTAGCATTTGCATGACTTCTTGACCTCGAGATACATGTGTGACGTTTGCATGAATTGTCTACGTCGAGATACGTGCATGTCCTTTACATAAGTTGTTTACCTTGAGATACGTGCGTGACACGGGTTTTTCACCTCGAGATACGTATGTGTCCTTTACATGAGTTGTCTACATCGAGATACGTGCACGACGCGGGTTGTCCACCTCGAGCATGTCATTTGCATGGGTTCTCCACCTCGAGTTGAACAAATAACTCATTATGAGAAGGAGTAATTAAGACAGTTTTGTATTTTGTATAGATGACTCCTTCTGAAAATGAGACATTCATTCCACTTCATCAAACACATCATGTCATACATCCACATCATCATCAATAGCTCCTTTTCAAAATGAGACATACCTTACTTTTGTAATTTTAAAGTAACCCCCCTATTTGATGAATAAAAAAGTAAACCCACCCTATTTTTTGAAAAACACCACTCGAAAATGCCACGTAGCACCCAAGATACAACTTTAATATATATAGGGAGTTTTACCATGGTGATCGGGAAAAATCACCATGGATGGTAATATTTAATTCTAGCCATTAGATCTTGATCTAACTATTCAATTGAGTCATTGTGTCAAATTTTTGAAATGGGTAACCTATTGTTCAAGTTACTACATTTAATATTCTGCATTTAATGCATGCACTATATTTAATATTCTACACATGATTATGAGAGTTAGTACCTTTAATTATTACGCATTATGTTTACTTTTTAAAAGTATTGGTGTACTTTAATTATTTGGAATATATAATATAACGCAATTTGATTAGTCACAAAAGTCTTATTTTGATGATGAAAAAAAAAGTCTCATTTCTTTGTAAACTTTTTTAATTACTTTTTGTTTTGCTAAATAATAAAGTATGTAACATAAAGAACTTTTTATATATTTAAAACAACAACAATAAAAAATAATATATATTTATGATCTAGTCTTGTGATTTTGAGAAGAAGCAAAATTATGAACAACTATATTCCTTTTAAAACATCAACAATATATACTATGTTCATTTTAATATTAGAACAAAGTTTTTAAAAATATATGTCATGCACAAAATTATGTATGTTGTGTACTTTTTAAAAAGAAAAATCATTAAATTAAATAGATAAAATATATAATATATAATTCAAGAATGAGTTTTATCGTTATTGACAACTAAAAATATTTTTCAATAAATTTAAAATTTCATTTTTTTACTATTTAAAAAGCCGGGGTGTTTAACTTTTAAAAATACAAGTTGAGAATTTAATTATTTTTCTTTTATATTTCCTTCAAAAAATAATTAGCAAGTTATTAATGAACTCTCTTAAAGAATAATCATGCAATATGATAAATTATTTTATTTAATAAATTTAACTTAAAAAAAATCGATTGGAACATGTTTTGTTAATAAAATTTAAATTTAAAATAATAATTAATCATAAAATGTCACATTTTTCTTTAAAAATTTATAAAATGTCACTTCTACATACTAATACAAGTCACACATATTTATCTTCAAAAAGAAAATAAAATAATGAAAATAAAAACTTAATTGAGCTTTGGACAAAAAAAACTTTAAAACTAAATTAATACATACATAACTACTATCAAGAAAAATAGAAAATGATATGAAAAAGTATAAAATTTAAATAAGATATTACAATATTATTTTAGAAGTTATTATTAGCTTTAATTTTTATATCAAGAATTACGTTATATATTTAAAAGGTAAAGCCTTTCTTTTATATTTTTTACCAGTCGCAATTCCGCGTTCAGCGCATGAGCAAGACCCAAGTATCAATGTAAAATGAAAATAAATCTAACGTAAAAATAAAAGTAAAAAAATTTATGATGTAATCTTTAATTGATTTTGAAGCAAGAAACAATATCAATGGATAAACTGAGTTTGTTCTCACTAGGTCTGTGGTCAAATTTATTTAAAAGGGTTAATTAAGCAAATATATCATGATAATTTTCTATTTTGTAAATTTTTAATGTCAGTAGCTTTAATTTTTTGTCGGAGAGTGTCACCTTAATAATTATTGGGAGAGTGAGCATAAAAGCAAAATATAATCAACAATAAAAGTTTGCAAGTTTTCTTTATAATAAAAAAAGAGCTTATGTTTTATATCATTGGCTAAAATGAAAAAAAGTTTAGATGCTACAATGTCACTCCTAAGTCACTTTTTTATGACGTGGCATGTGCACCCCACATGAAAATGGATGTACAAAAATAGTTCTTAGATGTAAAACACGCGTGGTGTGCATTTCGAGTCGCTCATCAACACCTCCCAAAGATGTGGAGCAGCACGCCATGTTAAGGGATGTGATTTTTGGGTGTCATTTGTAGCATTTTCATAAATAAATAACAAATGAAATAAGCTCACAACTAAAGAAAAAAAAACCGAAGGACGTAATGTCACGTGTTATCGAGTTTCTCCCCAAAGATGTTCCATTACTTATATGTACATACACATAGATTTGTGCATGGATGGAGAAATAAATTTTCATAATAATATATATCAATAATGATTATGAAATTTACAAATGTATCTCAAGATGACTATCGCTACAAAAATGTACTAGATTAGCGACGGGCAAACCCGTTGCTAATCTGGTAAATCCCGTCGCTGAATTGCATTTGCAACGGGAGTGTCCGTCGCTAAAAATCTCGTCGCCATTTTTTTGCGACGACATCTCGTCGCCATTCCAGCCATGTGTGCACGATCAACACACTTGTTATGGCCACGCTATCTGCATGACGACGGGTTCTTGTCGCTAACCCCGTCGCCAAGAATGATGACACGTCGGCAGGGCGATGGCCACGTGTCATCATTTGGCGACGGGAGCCGTCGCTATCATGTCGTTTTTTGGTCGAATTTTTATATTTTAAAAAATAATTTTTTTCTTTTGTTACCAAAAAATTATTAATTTATATTTAAACTAAATTTAAAAGAATTTTTTTATTTTAAAATAATAATAAAATGAATATTCGAAGTTTAAATATTATAAAATTATAATTATAAAAATAAATGATTTTTTAATTAAACTAATAATAAAATAGTTTTTGTATATACATTTTATTTGGTGGAAAAATCGATTTATATTTTATTAAAGTTAAAAAATTTAAATTAATTATAAAATTATAATTATAAAAATAACTGATTTTTTTTAAAGTTAAAATTAATAACTAATTAATATTATAAAATTATAACTATGAACATTTTAATTAAATTTAATTAAATAAAGAAATTTCGATTTTTATGTTTTATTTGGTAGAAAAACATTTTTTTAGATCGAGTAATAGATTTACAAATAAATAAACACAAATTTAATTACTTAATTGAAATAAAAAACAGTAATTTGTATAAATATAACAAATTAAAAGATTGTTATGAAGTATAAAAAAGCAAGTGTGAGTACAAAATATTAAACAAAAAAAGTATAAAATCAAAGTAATAAGAGTGTACAGAAGATGACACAATTGTCGAGATCGTCGTCGGTCTCTGAGTCATCAGGAACATCTCGTGGAGGCCCGAATGAAATCCCAAGTCGGTCCATTGGAGCCTACTCCATGCGAGCTAACAGCTCCTGAAACTCTTACAACTCGTCACGGCCTAACGTGTTATCCTGCATAACCCATAAAAGTGACGTCTGCATGTTCTTAATGTCATTCCTCAGCAGCTCAATGGGCTTATCATGAGCAGAAAATATGTTGAGAAGATCCTGCTATAGCTCCAGCTTCAGCATGTCTATGCCTCGACCCCGATGGTGTCCACCCTAATTCATATGTCCGTCCTTTGTCGTCACGCTCCACGACGGACAAATATAACTCAGTCTCATCAATCTACGTGTCAGGCTGTGACAGTGTGAGCTCGAGACGTCTGTTGCATATCGCCGTCGAAATTAAAATTAAAACAGTTACAAGTCATTTATAGAAATCATTAATACATATCATTAATTAACCAAACAAAATTGAAAAACAAAACTATTTTCTTACGACAATCCTCTCTACTCTCTGATCAAGGAAAGTTACGTCATCATGACCTTTAGTATCGAAGTAGAGGCATAACTCTAAAGCAGTCGGTGGTCGACCTAACTTCTCCTCCTGCAAAACAGTCGGTATTTAAAGAGGATTAAGTTTGAGATTTAATTATATTATATATAATATATATGAGCTTATTATAATATAACTTACTAGCCTCTCTACGTCCGATAGATGGATATGAAACCACCCGTATGCACTGCTACACCCGTATCGAGTCCCTTTGTCTCCGTTATCTGATTCTTGCTTGCTCGCTCTGACTTCTTTTTGAATTTTGGGGTGGACCGCATCTTCTTATAGTGCTAATCTCGGTAGATACATGTGCCTGCTTTTTATTTTTGGAGCACATCTTGCTAATGAAATCGGCATACCGAGTGGCAATCTGCCTGTCGTACGCCTCTCTGATAGTGCCGTCAGCCGATGGCTCCCAATCAAAAGAAAGCTATGGGGAAGAAAATTAAAATTTAAATATAACTAAAAAAATCTTTTCGCTTTTTCTCTAAATCCTAAGTAAAAGAAACAAGTTTAACTTAAACATTTTTACCTTCCATTATGTAACGACTCGTGTCCTTAACACAGTGATTAACGTTAATCGATATCTAATTAACTCGAGTTAGACTCGTGGTTAAGCCCGACTTGTCTCGATTAGCGTGTGAGTGCGATTGATGTGTTGTATTGTGTTTGTTTGGTGTGGAAAAATAAATAAAATTGACGGTACGCCTAGTGTGACACATGTAAATCATGGGGGATCACACTGGGAAATATGGAAGCAATGTGTACGTTTGGATGTACTCATTGGCGTACGTGGCGAACAAAAAGTTGTAAAAATATATAGGTATATATATACTTATATATATGTTGGTATATAAATAAATATATATATAAAAACTATATATAATTGGAAATAAAATAATTGGAAAATTATGAGACGCCTAATACCGTACATGGGTCGTGGAGTGCACGCTCGAGTGTACTCGTCGGCGCGCACGACGAAATTATAAATGCATAAATACATATGTCATCTCTCTCCCAAGGTCGCACTGGGAGTGAACCAGCGAGCCAAACATTTAAAAAAGAAAAAAAGAAAAACAAGTTCTTGGTTTCGGATGTCTTTGCGAGGATCGAGAGGAAGAAGAAGAGGGGGTTGGTCCCTCCGAACCGGGCCTGAACCGGTCCAGTTCAACCGAACCGGACCGATCCGGTTCAGGGACCAAACCCCATCCTTAAATAAAAAAAATAATACAGTAAAAATAGAAGAAAATAAAAGAAAATGCTGGGAATTTATAGAAGAATCCAGAAAAATTGGGAAATGTTGTAAATTAAGTTGGAACTTGCTAAAAACTAGAGAATGAAAATATGAGACTTAGAACTTCTACTACTACGAACTAATACTACAAAAAAGAAGAGAAGAAATGAAAGAGTTGGAATGAGAAGTTCTTCATTTAACTTGGTGTGATTTTACAATGAGGTTGACACCCATTATATATGCCATTTGGTGATGATGATAAATGTATTTAGACAATGTTTACAAGTAACACATACATCACACGTCATACAAGTACTCTTTACAAGCAACATTGACAATACATGGAATAGTGATTACATTGGATATTAATACAAGTAAGAGCAATGCTTGATATTACAACTCAATGACAAAGCCATACTTGACAATGTGGTTATCCAAAATCTTGGTCAATTGTTCATCCATATCATAACACTTCCCCTCTATATGAAAATTATTGAGAGAATGTGCCTCGTCAAAACTTCTACTAGGAAAAACCTTATGGAAGAAATATAGTAAAAGAAAAAGAGTACACTTTGTTCTCATAAATCTTAAGATGAGTATAATATTGTTAGGATTGCCTCATTAAAAACCTTGTTAAAAAAACCCAATGGGATAAAACCATAGCTAAGGGAAAAAGAGTGCAATACACTAATCAATAACTCCCCTCATGTGAACATGGGTGAAACTTGTTCGTTTCTTTACTTGTAATGTCCTTAAGTTTACGCAGCCAATACCATATGAAAGCCTCTTAAATGTCGTAGTTGGTAGGGCTTTTGTAAATAAATCAGCAATATTTATCACTCGATCGGATTTGCTTGACATCAATTTCATCATTCTTCTGAAGCTCATATGCATAAATTTCTTTTGGCGAAATATGTTTTGTTCTGTCCCCTTTTATGAATCCTTCACTTAATTGTGCGATATATGCTGCATTATCTTCATATAATATGGTTGGAGAATCTTTTATTGAAGGTAATCCACATGATTCTTGAATATGTTCAATCATATTTCTCAACCATACACATTCACGACTTGCTTTATGAATTGCAAGTACTTCGGAATGATTGGAAGAAGTAGTAACCATAGTTTGCTTTATTGAATTTCATGATACAGGAGTATTATCACAGGTGAATACATATCCCGTTTGAGAACTAGCTTTGTGAGGATCAGATAAAAATTTAGCATCAGCATAACCTTGGAGATTCAATTTACTCCCCTCGAGTAAAATAAACCCATGTCACTTATCCCTCGAAGATATCGAAAAACATGTTTGACACCATTCCAATGTCTTCGAGTTGGTGAAGAGCTGTATCTTGCAAGTAGGTTGACAACAAAAGCAATGTCAGGTCTTGTACAATTTGTAAGATACATAAGTGCACCAATTGCACCTAAATATGGTACCTCCCGACCAAGAAGCTCTTCATCACTTTCCTGAGGTCGAAATGGATCTTTATCCACTTCAAGCGCTCTGACAACCATTGGAGAGCTCAATGGATGTGTCTTGTCCATATAAAATCTTTTTAATATTTTTTCAATATAATTTGATTGATGGACAAGTACTCCATTTGGAAAATGTTCAATTTGCAAACGAAGACAAAGTCTTATTTTTCCAAGTTCTTTCATCTCGAATTCTTTTTTCAAGTATTCGGATGTTCTAACGATGTCTTCGTGGTTTCCCACTATATTTAAATCATCAACATATACAACAATAATCACGAATCATATTGATTATCTTTTAATAAAGACACATGCTCAAAGTGGACTATTTGCATATCCTTCTTTAAGTAAATAATCACTAAGGCTGTGACGACCCCTCTCCTAATCTAGGGCACCGCCATGCCTAATCTCGTAATTAAGCCTTAATCCTATCCACGCAGGACTCAACTACGTATTAGTCAACCTTTACAACCTAAACGCCTTTTTTCTTTTATTCGGGATAAGTAACACACTAGTCCTACCAGTTTATAAAATTTAAAGTTAATTAAAACTTTTTATTAATTTAATTATTTAACGAAAGTCTTATTGATTATGCGGAAGCAATTAGTAACTTATGCGGAAGCCATTTATAAAATCCTAAGTGTGGAAAATCAGGAAATGACATCACATATATAAAGTCATCAAAATGCAGTGAAACAGTAAAATAGTCTAAGTCAAGTCGGGGAACTAACGCTCAACCCAATATACAACCCCAAATAGTATCTGAAAGACATATATAACATATACAATCAAAATATCAAAAGAAGACCTACAATTGATGCAGTGACGCGCCGCGGGCTTAGGGATAATCGCCGATCTTCTCCTTGCTCGGCCTGCTAGTAGACGACTCAGCACCCACCGTCATAAAAAAGACGGTGAGTACAAGAATAAAACAGTAATCCCCGATGACAAGTTTAATTTGCATTTTCGAATATTCAAATGGTATTTAAAAGCATATAAATGGGAAAACTGGAAAATAAACCATATGTAAGTAAATACTAGAGTTAAACAAGTGATACTGACACTAGGCTAAGCAGTTGTGATTTAGGTCTGGTCGGCAGTGAAACATGTCACTCCGACTCAATAATCATATAGCACAAGTGACTCTAACCCAAGTGTTACTAGGGACTTTAACCCCGGTGTGTAGACTACCTCAGGGACTCTAACCCCGAGTATCATACAGTGTTAAGTAACATGTGCCAAAATTCCCAAGGACTCTAAACCCCGTGAGTCGCGCAATCCTCGATCGAATACATGACCTAAATGCTAAAACTACTTTTTAAATTTCAAGAAATAACAAGTATGGATTGTCAAGACATAGGCACATCTACACACCTAAACAAGTAAGGAATACGAGTCCTCTTAAACATTTATAAGATATTCACTAGCCTAATAGCATGCTATTTATCATTCAATTCACATTTAAAACAACAAGAATAGACATAGCAAGGGATAGAATCAATGAATCAAATCAAATAAATGGATATCATGCAAACTAGACTCATCAAGTGAGCGTAGACACAAAGAACACATTATATAAGTTGCTATTGGGTATGCAAGGACAACAATTAATAGAAATGAAATGAAATGCCAAGTAAAGTTGCTATTGGGTATACTCACAACAATAAAGTAAAGTCCTAGCTTTCCTGGCCTCCCGATACTCCAAATCTTGTATTCGCTCTCCCGTACCCTTTTCCTAGGTTCCTGAGTTTGGTGTCTCGTTAGTTCAAATATAGTGGGTTTAAGCTCAACTTAGTGGTGTTTATTGTGTATTAAAACTGGTTCAATAGACTTTAAATCAATTTTCCTAAATCAGCCCCTAAAGACTAAATTAAGTTTCAATTTCAGTCCTACATTTTAACACACTTTTAGGCATGAAATGGTCCAAATATCGAAATCCTCCATCAGCACAATTATTGTTGGTCTCTCTCTTAACTTTCTGGAAAGGTTTAGTTTGCAAAATTCTTATTTAAAATGAAAGAGATGTTATGATTTTACTAAACATAGGTCTAATTGGAATTTAATCGTACCAGCGGAGTTAGAAAATCTATTTATCCCAATCTATAGTTTCTAAAAATGTGATTTTTGGTCACAAGTCAAAAAATATATCCAAATACAATATACTAAAAGATCAGCTCATTTGGATAAGTAGTTAGGGAGTTATTCCCTTAATAAATTTAGTTTCAAAACTTTCATTTTTAATTCCAGCACCTACTTGTAGAGCATGTTTGGTAATAAAAAAATTTGAATCAAAATACCTTCAGTTAAGAAAAGTTATTCCCCTTTAAATAAGCTTTTAAATTCCACTAGTTTGGATCAATTTGGATATGAAATGAGTAGATTATGACCAAATTACTCAGGTTGATTCCTAATACAATATGCAGAATTCTAGTTTTGGTGTTGCAACTTCAAAAACTCATATCTTTATGATTTCAAAACCAAATTAAGAATTTCAATATAGCTGGATTATCAGCTTGAAATGAGGAATCCAAATATATAAATCAATTGCAAATACTCAATCATTTACCATATGAAATTAGCCTAAAATCATAACTTGTTCTAATTTTCAACTAAAAAGATGTGTACCTAGTTGATGTAGCACCCTAGCTTGAGAATTTCTCACCAACTCCAATGGATTCCTTCAACACCTTAATGATTCACTCATCTACAGCAATTCCTTCTTCTTCTCCAGCAAAAATGAATGAGTGATTTGGTTTGCTTGTTGTTTGATCACTAATGTTATATATCAAGGTGATGTTCCTTCCTAGCCCTTGATCTCCATGGATTTATGTATCCCGATGAATATCTAATGGTCCACCTCTTGCCATATATCCCACTAACTCCCACTAACTCAACCTCAAGTGACACCATTTCATTACTCACCTAGTTCCTAGATGTGCAAATGTGTATCTCTAGACCAATCCTATGCTTTCCATTTAATTTACTCAACTATATGCCTTTAATTTGATTTACATTAACGAACAAAACCATAGGCTTATAAGTAATTCCTTATTTCATATTAATATTAAATAAGACTTACCAAAATACTAACTACCCAGTTCCCCGGCTTGCATGCTACTCAAGGCGCATCCCCGCTCTCGTCTCGAAGCCTACGACTGTACAAACCGACTTAGTAAGTCTACACAATACATAACACTAGGCATACATCAATACAAAAATACAATATACATCAGCCACGTGCCTCGTTCGGTGCACGTATCACGGTGTAGGTCCCACGTCAAGGGTCAGTGATCCTGATTAAGGAATTAAAACGGGGGTTAGAGATTTGGGTCGTGACAAAGGCGTTTGTACCACATTCATCCGGATTGTTTCAATTCATACAAAGACCTTTGTAATTTTATAGAATGCATGTTA
Organism: Stephania cephalantha; assembly: GCA_039657325.1. NCBI lineage: Eukaryota > Viridiplantae > Streptophyta > Magnoliopsida > Ranunculales > Menispermaceae > Stephania > Stephania cephalantha. The sequence goes on from CM077578.1 coordinate 41,276,402, forward strand.
TGAGGTTTTGATTTTATTTCTTCAGATATTTCAAATCCTTCAGGGATTCTCATATATATCTCACTATCTAGGGATCCGTACAGATATGCTGTAACGACATCCATTAGATGCATATTAAGCCCTTCAGAAACCGCAAGGATTATCAAGAATCGAAATGTGATTGCATCTATAACAGGAGAATGTGTTTTCTCATAATCAATGTCAGGTCTTTGTGAGAAACCTTGAGCTACAAGTCTTACTTTGTACCTTGTAATCTCATTTTTTTCATTTCTCTTTCGTACAAATACCCATTTATATCCAACAGGCTTTACACCATCTGTCCAAAAACCTCTCATTTCTTCAACGAGTCTAGCTTTTCTTAGATAGCTCTTGCCAATTTTGCCAATCAAGTCTTTTTCGACATTCGTCCACTGATCGTGGTTTTGGGTCATCATCATTTTCACATATTTCAAATGACACATTGAAAGCAAATATATCATCAGGAACAATATTATTTCTATCCCAAATCTTACCAGAGTTTGAATAATTTATTGAGATCTCATTATTTTCATATTTTCACTCTTTTTTCTAGAGGCACTTATTCCTCGTTAGAATCAACTTGTTCCGAAAAATCCTTATCAAAGGATTCTTGTGCTTTCTTAGGAGTATTTTGATATGCATATATTTTTACACCTGTTTTCCTCTTTCGAGGAACTGTATCATTTGAACCAATTGGTCTTCCACGCTTTAAGCGTTCATTTGTTCTTGTTCATTTTGTTGCACAAAGACATCAATTCTTGCAGGAGCATTTACAACTGGAATATGTGATTTTGTCACTCGTTTTGCGCCAGTAAATGCATCGGGTAATTGATTTGCAATTTGTTACAAATGAATGATCTTTCGAACTTCAAGTTTACACTGATTTGTGCGTGGATCATAATGTGATAAAGTTGATGCATTCCAAGCAATTTCGCGTCATTTCTTTTGAATTGGCTTCTTGTCTCCCCCTAATGGTGGGAAAATTGCTTCATCAAAGTGACAATCAACAAAACGTGCAGTAAATAAATCCCTTGTTAGGGGCTCAATGTATCTTATGATGGACGATAAGTTAAATCCAGCATAAATCCCAAGTTTTCGTTATGGACCCATCTTAGTTCTATTAGGAGGTGGTATAAGAATATACACTGCACAACCAAAAATCTCAAATGTGAAATATTTGATTGTTGACCTAAAATGAGTTGCATGTGAGAATGTTCATGGTATGCAGTAGGCCTGTAACGAATGACAGATGCTGCATGAAGGACTGCATGTCCCCAAACTAAAGTTGGTAACTTAGTTCTCATGATTAAAGATCTATCAATTAATTGAATGTGTTTAATCAGAGATTCTACCAAACCATTCTGGGTATGCACATGTGGAACAGAATGTTGAATGGTAATTTCTATAGACATGTTATAATCTTTAAATGCTTGAGATTGAAACTCTCCAGTATTGTCAAGACGGATGGTCTTGATTGGGTTGTCAGGGAATTGTGCTCTTAACCTAATGATTAGTGCTAAAAGTCTAGTAAATGCAACAGTACGGGTCGAAAGCAAACAAACATGTGACCACCTAGTTGACGCATCTATCAAAATCATGAAATATCTAAATGATCTACAGTGAGGATGAATAGGTCCACATATGTCTCCTTGAACGCGTTCTAAGAAAACTGGAGATTCCACAACAATTTTACTTAAGGATGATTTAACTATCAGTTTACCTTGAGAACAACTGACACAATTATAATCACTAGCTGAAAATATTTTGTGACTCCTTAAAGGATGTCTATGCGAATTATCAATTAATCTTCGCATTATTGATGATCTTAGATGACCAAGTCGGTCATGCCATAAAATGAATATCTATGGATCATTAATTTTCTTAATTAAGATTACATTCGTTTCGACATGCCTTATATGAGTAAAATATAATCCAGAGGATAAAGCTGAGAATTTTTTTAACACTTTTTTTCCCATTTGAAACTAGTGTGACATAAATAAATTCTCTATTATTTTCGTTCATGGTTTCAATGTGATATCCATTTTTTCGAATATATTTAAAGCTAAGTAAATTCCTTCTAGATTTTTCAGAATATAAGGCATTGTCAACATGAATTGTTGTTCCCCTAGACAACATAATATTTGCTCTTCCGGAGCCATTAATCAAATTGGAGATGCCAGATATTGTTTGAACATTAGCCTCAGCTAAGTTCAAATTAGAGAAATATTCTATCTTTTTAAGGATTGTGTGCATTATGGCACAATCAACAAGACATATATCGCTCTTATTTGATTCATGATTTGAACACATGATTTGATGATTCATTTATACAAATAATGTTTGACAAATTAGAAAAAGAGTCATATTTTATTCATAATAAGAAACTAGTACATATAAACTAAAAAACATAACAAAAACTAGTGCATAGAATTATTGAAAAGCATTACATATGATCATTAAAGTTATAGAAATTAGTGTTTGGATCATCGTGAAAATCTGGGACATCCATATAATTAATGTCCGATGAGCCATCTCCAATAGTGAAGTTCATCTCAACTGTTTTGCATTTCTCCTTTAAGTAGGCTTGATAAAGATCAATAAAATGCTTAGACGTGCGGCATACATGAGCCCAATGGCCTTTCAAACCACACATGTGGCATGGTTGGTCACGATTATGAGCATGCCCATTTTCAGCAACATTCTTTCCCTTATTTTTAGTGGCGTCATTTCTAATCTATTTATTTTGGAACTCATCGTCACGAAATTTAGAATAGGGCTTGCCACGATCTTTGCTGATTGATCCTTTCCCATTTTCATATCAGTGGTTTTTCTTTCCTTGACCATTTTTATGGTCATTATAAGATGCGATATTTGCTTCATTAATTGAAGCGGAACCAGTTGGACGGAGTTGTGCTTCTTCAATAGAAGCTCATTATTTTGTTCAGCCACCATGAGACAAAAAATTAATTTCGAGTACTTTTTAAATTGACGCGCTCGATATTGCTGTTGCAATAACAGATTCGAGGTATGTAAAGTACTGAATGTTTTTTCCATCATTGTCTCATCGGATATATTTTCTCCACATAGCCTCAAATGAGAGGTAATATTAAACATGGTGGAGTTATACTCACTGACTGTTTTGAAATCTTGTAGCCTAAGATTCAGCCAGTCATTTTGAGCTTTTGGAAATATCACCTTATTTTGGTGATCATATCGCTCTTTTAAGCTTAACCACAAGGTGAGAGGATCTTTTATAGTGAGATACTCACTTTTCAACCCTTCATAGAGATGATGGCGAAGGAATATCAGTGCTTTCGCACGGTCTTGTATTGATGTTTCATTTCCTTCTATAATAATTTCTCTCAAGTCTTTAGCTTGGAGATGTATCTCAGCATTCGGTTTCCATGACAAATAATTATTGTCAGTGATATCGAGGGTAACAAATTCAAGTTTTTAAAGGTTTGCCATAGTCTGAAAATATGTCAAGAAATTGAGTAAATAGTTTTTGTCTTTTATATAAAATAAGTAATATACGATTAAATATATGTTCACAACTTGATTATTAATATATAAAATGTATTACTTGTATGAGTTGGTGTGACAACCTCCAGGTTGGGTGGCGAGACGAAGTCTACTTAAAACCATGCCTCATCGAATGGGATAACCCGTCTCCTTTCAATGTTTAGCTTTACTGGGGACAAGGCTTACCCACTATCAACCCAAACTCATAGCGCTATTTGCAATATAAAAATCAAGAATAGAGCATAACTAATCGTTTGTAGTATAGCGAGAAAACTAGTTATATCACATATTGACTTTTGATTTCTGATGTAGAAGATCGTACAAGACGCAACTACAGAGCATACTTTCGCAGTCGGTGACGTTATAATGCATAGTGTATGAATAAAGTATGCATATGTAAGTGATGCATGTGATAAAAAGAAAGTAACCATGATAACATGGAATGAATTGAACTTATTTAAATTAACAAAATTTATACGTTCCTAGCTTTGTTTCCTTAGCAAGCCTTCTTGAACTTCAAGATCTCCCCTTTGTGCAAGAGTAAGCTCGTGCTGATAACGTGTTGTAAATTAAGTTGGAACTTGCTAAAAACTAGAGAAGGAAAGTAGGAGCCTTAGAACTTCTACTACTACAAACTACTACTACAAAATAGAAGAGAAGAAATGAGAGAGTTGGAATGAGAAGTTCTTCATTCATCTTGGTGTGATTTTACAATAAGGTTAGGACCCTTAAATATAGGCCCTTTGGTGATGATGATAAATGTACTTAGACAATGTTTACAAGTAACACATACATCACATGTCATACAACTCTTCACAAGCAAAATTGACAATACACTGAATAGTGAGTACATTGGATATGAATACAAGTAAGAGCAATGCTTGATATTACAACTCAATGACAAAGCCATGCATGACAATGTGGTCATCCAAAATCTTGGCAGTTGTTCATCCATATCATAACAGGAAAAAATTATATTTGTAGACCAAATCAATATAAATTCGATATTTCTAAAAAGTGAAAAATGTCGTGTCGACCCAAATATTAGTAAATTGGTTTTGAATTCATTTGGAATCATTTTAAGGGTTCTAAAAATGAGGATTTGAATATTTAATAACCTCAAACGGTTTGTGATAGGCTTGGAACACCGAGAAAGGTCGAGTAACCCGAAAGTTGAGGAAATTGGAAATGGAGACTTAACTCGAGGTAAGTATGGAATCGTTTAATTATCAACTTTGCCTGGATATTCTAGTATATGTAGATCATGTAGTTTATAAACTAAAATGGGGAACTATGTACACTGTGATAGTTTACAATAAATAGAAAACGGTGTTTGTAATGGCCCAGTTTTAATTACATTGTTAATATGACGTATTTTCAAACGTGGACCCCACCGTTAGGACTGGGCACGCTTAAGATAGGTAAATAGTTAGTTTTGTGTGCTGTTTCCCTAATTTACGATGTTTATGCTTAATTATGTTGAATTGCACAACAATGTGTGTATTTATATTATTATTATTCATGTGAGATAGTATGATGGGTATTCACCTCGATTAGCGTGTAGACGCGTATATCAGGTAGGCGAATGACAATACACTAAGTTGAAAAATAATGCATACATGATATATGAATAAAATGCATTAAATAATTAATATAAAACGTTGTTTAGACTTTTAATGGCGTGAGTGTACGCGAACGATACGCGTTGCAGCGCGCAGCCGGGTACCGAACGCTCGGAGGTTTAGTGTATGGGATTGAAGGAGGATAAGATCAAGTGAAAAAGTCACCAATCTAAGTCACCTTAGATGGACTTTTTGACCTTATTTCAATCATCCAAGTGTTTCTTGGGATCTACACACACATTAGATGACAAAAGACTATAAAAGTCAAAAAATATCTTATTTCACCACCTTTTCTCTTTCTTCTCTCATTTTGGATGAAAATTTGGGGGATTTTGGTGAATTTCATGATTAACGCGCAAATTGCCTTCTGGGACAAAATTTTTAATTTAAGACTTGTGTCTTAGCCCTCTCAATTAGCTACTCTAACTGGTTTTACACCCTCTCCTCATCAAAATAACGTCAATACATCAATTAAAACACTTCAGATCATTCAATTAACCCAATTTTCTCCAAATTCATGCATACACCAAATTTTTTAATTTCATCAAAACCATTAAATCTAATCAAACCAGTGAACAATTCTTTATAGATATGGTCTAACACACATATAATTCATCAATTTACACCCAAAATCCAGAGATCTAACCATCAATTCTCGAAATTCACTAAACATGTCTAAAATTGATTTATTGGAAAGTGGAGAAGATGAGGAAGATGATTACCTTGGTTTGTTCTACATATTTGACCTCTAAGTGATGAATCTCCTGCTCCAAATTTTCTTTCTCTACACTGGATTCCTAAGTTTGCATGAATTGTGTGATTGTTTTGATCAACACTCCACTCACCCTCTATTTATATGTTTGTTGGAATCAATTATGCATTCGTATCCCGAGGCTTACTTTGTGGTTCACAAGCATGCTGTCCTACACCTCCTGATGACTCCAATAGCCCACTCACCTCCTAGTACTAACCACCATGATGATCTAAATGTCCATCTCAAGGTCACTTTTATTTCATGTTAAACTATAGGCTTCATTTATTCAATTAATTACACATTATCTTTAGCCTAATCAAGCCATATGGTTAGTGTTTTATTTATCAAATTTAACCAACTCATGGTCACACTAACTTCGGCTACCCGTACCCGGTGCCCCGCGTCTCCACACGCATTTCGAGGCAGCTACCCATCACACAACCTCACACGCTCTGGTTATTTAACATGCACACATGCAATGTATTTAACAAATAACTTAATAAATTGCATTGCAAATAAGCCATCCAACATACAATTTAACTAGTGTACCTAGGTTGTCGTGTGTCCTAGCCTACCTGCGGCGTCCACGTGGATCTGAGCTGGCGTCCATATCTGCAATCACGATATAAATAATGGCGTTAATAAAACAGGTCGTTACATGGCACTGCGAGCGGCACTGTGACTCTCACGGCGCCACCTGCGACGCCATTTCACCTGGAATAAACAAAACTTTTTCAAATTTGGGTTTTAATTCGGTCAATTAGGGGCCTATCCCGGGGATCGATTTTGGGTGTAATATGAATTAATATGCTGGATTTGATAATCTAATATGAATTTGAGAAATTCCAAAGTTTGGGAAATTGATAAATTAAAGAATATTAGGTACTTAGATTTGATCTACGCGTGTTGGGGCACGCATTTGGAGGCGTGGAGATCATTTTTGTATTAGTGGAGCGCGGTTTGAGGTGTGTAGTAACCCAATTGAAATTCTATAGAGTATTTATTTATTTATTTCTTTATTTTCCTTCCATTCAGTTATTTCATTATTCCTTTCTGGTATGGTTTATATGGACGGTTTGGTTGAGTGCACTCCCACCAGGCCATTCTATATGTATTTTCACTAGACCATAACACGTGTCACTTGAGGTCTTCGTGGATAGTTCAACCCGAGGATCTTTTCGGTGCACGTGTCGATGCGCCGTGGGACCACGCCGGCCATCGAGAGGACCCGGAGGCTGGCCATGCTGAAGTGTGACTCGCTGGTAGTGCTTGCGGGAGAGTCCGGAGTATGGTGCTAGTCTGACTTAGGTTGTAGACATACATTTTGAGCTTGTCTATTATGTATTCATGCGATGAGCACAGTTGCCTGTTTTAGTTTTCCGCATGTTTATTTAATAGCTTTATTCAAATTCCTGTATTTTATTTCGATAAATGCTTATTGAATTTCTTTGGGATTACTCACTCTGGACTCGCCATCTGTTTTGTTGTAATGGCTTGAGTGCAGACATCGGTACGAGTCGATGCAAGGGAAAGCTTGAGGACTATCTGTGATAGACTACAACATCTCTCGTACGTTTGTATATATTTATATTTACTTTTAGGATTCGGGATACATTGTGAGCTACCCATGATTTGTATATTGGCATATTTTGAGGACTTTGGCCACCTTTCTGATTTTGATATTTATATTATGGGTTTTCCAGATTAAGTTGATGCTCTTAAGACTTGAATTTATTTGTTTATTGCTTGATCAAGTCTAATAAGTCTCCCGCTGTGATTTGATTGTTAAAAATGATCTTAACAGGTGAATCGAGTCAAATGAGCTAACTTGTAACTTTTCATAATTTAAGTTGGTCAAGTATTGGGTGTTGAATAAAGTTGTGTTAGTTAATGGCACGTGGGACACAGTTAGACTTGACGTGGCAGGGTTGTGGGTCCGCGTTGGCACCCGTGGCGGGCCTCGGGATTTGGGGCCGCTACATATAATCAGACGTCGACTTCCAAAAATAGAACATAGACAGTATTAAGAGATCATGAAATGCAGAGATAACTTGTCGGCGTTAGACTCCGCTAGTCTCACTAGATAGCGTAGAGACAGGACTGAAACCTAGTTTCAATCAAACCAGACTCCAAAACAAGCTTATCCCCCTCACTCATTTTATGTATGAATGATCAAGAATGATAAAATGCAATACAGATTATGATACAATTACAGGTACAATGACAAATTCCATAAATAGTAAAGATCACTGTAAGATTTACTCACAACCAACCAATTTTGAACGTAATTTTTGGGGTTCTCAGAGCGTCAGATCTCCTTGAAAATAGATCCAATAGCTTCCCTGCATACCTAATTATATTATGGGTCAAGCTTTAAGTGAAACCAAATCATGAAACCCAATGAAAACTGCAACCAAAGTACGCTTGAGAACAGTTTCCAAAAACATTAATTTATATAACTGTTTCCACTTGCTTTCAACTAGCCAATTTAGGGTAACTTTTAAACCTTGAAAACCTCAATATTTGTCATGATGACCTAAAAGGAACTTGTAGTACTCATGTCATACTTTTCATAAACTCTAAGATCACTCAAATCGGATCACCGACAAAGAAATTATGGATTTTCCAATATGGTCAGTCAACTAGGCAAACTTTATTTTATTTTGAACTGAAAAACGTCTCCAAATCAATATTTTCACAATTAAATCCTCAAAACACGACAACAAACACCACAAACCACTCGATTTTAGCATCAAAATATTCTCACAGACTGTAGAGTCAAATTGGATCAAAACTAATAATCCATTCATCCAGAAACTCAAATTAAATCAATATCAACTTATACAAACATCTCCAAAATAGTTATTAACTGAATCACATTAGTTCAATTCATCAAAGCCCTAACCCACGTCATTGAGATTTATTCCAAATTGATACAAATCAACCCAATAGATCAATTAACAATGATTTCTACCAATTTCCACCAAAACCCCGTAAAAGAAATCGAGAAATCGCAACAATTCAAATTGAATTGAGGAAAATGCCCAACATTGAGTATTTACCAAATTGCGGGCCGAATACCTCGTTTTCATCACGAAACCTTAGTTCGAATTGACCATCTCACGATGCTCTATGATTTTGAGGAAAGAAACCAGGTGAAAATCCAACGTCGAGAGCTCGTAAAGTAAAAACTCGACTGAGAGGGTTTAGAAATCAACGAAATCAAAACGTTATGTTGAAACGTTTGATTTTTTTGATTTTTAGGTTTTTTTTTCTATATATGCTGCTTGTCAACTTCTTAATTTTTTTTATTTATTAATTCAAGAAATCCTTATTTTGACGTGTTTTGGTTTCCGGCGCTCGTTTTCGATTTGATTTTTTACCAAATTGAACCAAACTCTTGACAAAATAGTTTATCTTCATAAAATGTCCATAATACTGGTTTCGGTTACACCAAAACCCTAAAAAAATCTTAACTTTGTCCACGACATACTAAAAGTTTATGGACCAATTTTCTTGTCATATTTAGCCAAACGTGCCCTGATTTAGACTCAATCTCAACCGCAACCACCACCAACTAATACGAAACTCGAGATAAGTCTTGTAACAACTTCGTTCCCATTTTACACTATCACTGATCACAATTTGCACGTAAACCGAGGCAAAATCTTCACGTAAGGATTAACACTTAGTTAATTAGTTTTTGAACAACTAATAATTTATTTTCACTCGCGTCTTTCAGACACGCACTTGCAACCCCGAATATGACAAAATAAGGATACACCTCAACACACCTCAACTTCATGACAAAATATCATATAATACACACACTAAGCACACAACATACAAAAATAAAATATTTCTTGTGATCTCTAGTCCATAATGCGCAGGTTTCACCTCAGATGCTTAAATTCCAAATAAAATTTGACAATACTTAATTAGTATTGTAATCAAGTTTATGAAATTCTCGGATATCACAGTTTTACTCCAAGAGAAGTGCTAGAATGACAACAAATATATCACATCGAAAGCCACATAAAGCCTTTGAGCTGCCCATGTGCTCCACGAAATACGAGCATACACAATTTCGATGCATAATACGTGAGTCGAGACCGCATGAACGCTCTTGTGGTCCGATGTGAGTGTCAATGTGACATACTTGTTGTCATTCTAGTATTTTCTTTGACTCTAAAAGGGAATAGTACATATAAATTTAAGGAGAGATCCACTCATCCATCCTTAAGTATTTATTTATAAAATTATACTTAATCGATATGAGACTATATTTCGATCCATACATTTTCAACAAAAGTTGATATCGATGAGTTTTTCCTGAACAAAATACGTACACAGTCCCCGTCTCTACGAATTGATTGATGGGAGTGGTAAAGAACTTTTGTTCAGTACTTAAGAGGGTCCCCTCTTGTTTGAGGCCCAATATATAGCATATGTTCGAATGTAGTTAAACCCAAGAAAAAAGTTCCCACTGTGATTTCGGAGAGCACAAATTGATGTATACCTAAACGACATGAACGACTGTGTACGTGGCAATTATGTATCAAAAGCATACAACCCTAGGACTCGCCGTTGCAAATAATTAATAAATCTATATAATTAGGAAATTTTTCATTTCCTTTTCACTTATCTATATCTATATCTATATCTATATCTATATCTATAATAAGCCTATATCTTGAGTGTGCCAAGTAGCGGTTTTGATCTTTTTCGTAGTGCCACATAGCATGTTCAAGATGTAGATTTCGTCAAACAATATGTGGCATATATGCCACGTGGCGTTTTAGATCCTTCTCGACGCGTCACGTGGCATACTCAAGATATGGTCTTATTATTTCGCACATGTGACATTTTCAAGCCTTCTCGTATCGTCACGTAGCATGTCCAAGTTGTAAGTTTTGTCAAGCTATATATATACTATGTGACACGTGACATTTTGGAGCATTATCAACGCGCCACGTGTCATACTAAAAATGTAAATTTTCATGACTTGTATATGATATTTGCCACGTGTCATTTTGGAGTCTTCTCAACGCACCACGTGTCATATCACACATAAGTTGAAAACGTTACCAAATTAGAATTTAACTCTTAATAAATAATAAGACAATTTTATTTATAAGTAACGGTTTAAATAGATTGATCAGTAGTGAACTTATTTAATCAGATGCAAATAAGGGTGATTCCTATACGTGGTATGTGCAACTAATGTATAATTTAATGTAGTAAACTAATGTATTTTTAGCAAGGAATCAATGCAAAATTCCAAATTAAAAAACTTTCCATCTTGGGTGTGAAACGTGACGTTTTTTAGCCTTCTCGATAAGCCATGTCACACCCGTAGGCTTATTCAATGCATGGGCGTTACGTTTTGAAAATTGAATGCCTAATTAACTACTCATATTTTTTGAACTCCAATGTAACATTTTAAATCCCTTAATTATAATAAAATAGTTCGGTATCATTAAGAATTTGTAACTGTAATTGACTTTTCAATTCGAATGTAATGTTAAAATAAACTAAACGTTTCAAATATAAGTAAAATGTTTCAAATGTATTTAGCTATTAATAGAGATGATTGGGTTCGATTGGCATCGACACAGCCATCATCATCACTTTCGTCAAGATCGTGACCATGACATATTGCCATCTCGGGCCATCATTCCCATGCTCCACTAGCTACAACATCTACTTCGCTACCGCTCCAGACACCTAGACCTCCTCATCAACGACAACAGTCTCATCAACAACTGAATCATCCGCGTATAATGTATCGAAGGTAGTCCTACATCGTTGCAACAAATTGAGGCCAAAGGTTTTGGCTTTGATAAAATTTAGTAGTCTTTTGATGGACTTAGATTTGGTACCTCATTAGTGAGCTTTAGTTTTAGAATGTAGATAGTGAGTCTATTGCTTTGTAAATTTTGTTTCTCTTTAATTTTCGGAATGATACATACTTTAGACTATTCTTATTCTTTTGTGACAATGTACCCGTCCGATTCACAATATGAAGATCGATATCTCGCTCAATTATTTATCTCATCGTTTGTTTCACGGAGTCCCTCGCTTAGTGAGTACTATTAGTCTCATCAATTATCCGAAGGAGTTTCTTTTATCTATCAATCTCATTGTTCATCCTTGTCCCTTATATTATCCCTTGGGTAAATTATTATCAATCTCACCGTTTGGATTTTTTTTTCAAATATTAAACTAAAATTATTTTAAGTTAATGCCCCACGAGTAAAATTTTGAAACTACTTTGTGTTTCTTCCGAGTATTAATCTAATGCACTAGGCCTCTTCCGCGCGCAAATCGCGAGATGTCGACTAGTTACTTAGAAAATGTTAGTGTGAATTGCCATGTACATTTGTTATACAGTTGTTTGTGCATTTTCCATGCTTTTCATATAGATGTTTCCATGCAAATTAATAATCTATATATATATAATAAGCCTACATCTTGAGTGTGCTATGTAGCGGTTTCGAGTCTTTTCGTAGCGCCACATGGCATGTTCAAGATGTAGGTTTCATCAAATAATATATGGTCTATGCCACGTGGCGTTTTAGATCCTTCTCAACGCATCACGTCGCATACTCAAGATATAGTCTTATTATTTCGCACACGTGACATTTGCGAGCCTTCTCATATCACCACATAGCATGCCCAAGTTTTAGGTTTTGTCAAGCTATATATATGCTATGAGACACGTGGCATTTTGATCATTTTGGAGCATTATCAACACGCCACATGTCATATTAAAAAATGTAGATTTCGACGACCTATATATGGGGAAAAATTACAAATGTACTGTCAAAATTAATATAAATGAGTATAATAAGTTAGGTTTTTTTTATTCCAAAACTAAGGTAAAACGCATTTTGAAAATGCGTCATTAGTTGGAACAATCTACGTGGTGCATTTTACACGAATGGCGCATTTCCAAAATGCGCCATTCGTGTATTGTGGAACATCCACGTGGGTGCCACGTGGATGTTCCCTAACATGAATGGCGCATTTCCAAAATGCGCCATTCGTATATTCTGGAACAATCCACGTGGCGCCCACGTGGATGTTCTCTAACATGAATGGCGCATTTTGGAAATGCGCCATTCATGTTTTCTGAACACGGGCGCCACATGAAGTGTTCCACATGGGCGCCATGTGGATGCCAAAATAATGTGGGATTGTCCACCACGAGATACGTGCGTGTTGTTTGCATGAGTTGTCTACCTCGAGACACGTGCGTGACGTTCGCATGGATTTGTCCACCTCGAGATACGTGCGTGTCGTTTGTATGAGTTGTCCACCTCGAGACACGTGCGTGACGTTTGTATGGGTTGTCCACCTCGAGATACGTGCGTGTTGTTTGCATGAGTTGTCGATCGCTAGATACGTGCGTATCGTTTGCATGGGTTGTCCACATCGAGATACGTGTGTGACGTTTACATGGTTTACTTCGATTGCACGAGATTACATGGGTTGCCCACCTCGAAATACGAGCATGACCTTTGCACAGTTTGCATTGACTGGACGAGGTTATATAAGTTGTCAACCTCGAGATACGTGCGCGACGTTTGCATGGATTGCACGAGGTTGCATGAGATGCACACCTTACGATACGTGTGTCACGTTTGCATGAATTGCACGAGGTTGTATGGGTCGCCCACCTTGACATACGCGCTTGTCGTTTGCATGACTTCTCCACCGCGAGATACATGTGTGGCGTTTGCATGAGTTATCCACGTCCATATACGTGGGTGACGTGGGACAAAATAACCCGTGACGTAGGACACGCAGCGAGATACGTGTAACTACCGAGGCACGGTGGCCGAGGTAAATGTTATATTTGTTGGTGTTGTGTGATTTGTGGTTGTTTTTTCTGTCGGTTGTGGTTGTTGGTCCGAGGTAGGAGACTCGGACGAACTGCCATGAGCTCAAGGGACGGCAAGGGAGTCGTCTCCCCTGCACGAACCCAACTTAGGGTTGGGGATGGACGCCCAACCCCAGTACAAATGAAAAAAAAAATAAAAAAATAAAAGTTTACGAGAGGAAGAAGATGGGTAGCCCGGGTCGGGCTACCTCATATGGGCCGGGTCGGGCCGACCGGACCCGGGTGGGCTGGGGTCGGGCCGACCCTGACCCTTTGGAGAAGGGGTCATCACACACTGCTTCGAGTTGAACAAAGTACTCCTCTTGAGGAGTAAAAAAGAGGTTGTGTATTTTGTATAGATGACTCCTTTTCAAAAAGTGTCATTCATTTTGTATATATGACTTCTTTTCAAAAGGAGTCAATCACTCCACCTCATCAACACACATGCCACATGACGCCACATCATCATATCAATGTCTCCTTTTGAAAAAGAGACATACATTGTTTTTGGAAAAAAAAAGTAGCCACCATTATTTTTGGAATAAAAAATATTTCCCACCTTAGTTTTTGAAAAACCCCCTATATATGGTATTTGCCACGTGTCATTTTGGAGCCTTCTCAACACACCACATGTCATATCACAAATAAGTTGAAAACGTTACCAAATTAGTACTTAACTCCTAATAAATAATAAGACAATTTTATTTATAAGTAACGGCTTAAATAGGTTGATTAGTAATGAACTTATTTAAACAAATGCAAATAAGGGTGGTTCCTATATACGGTATGTGCAACTAATGTATAATTTAATGTAGTAAACTAATGTATTTTTAGCAAGGAATCAATGCAAAATTCCAAATGAAACAATTTCCCATTTCGGTTAAATATATAATTTAATGTAGTAACAAATGTAACTACAACTTTCCATCTTGGGTGTGCTACGTAGCGTTTTTTAGCCTTCTCAATAAGTCATGTGGCACACCCAAAACGTAGGCTTTTTCAATGCATGGGCGTTACGTTTTGAAAATTGAACGCCTAATTAACTATTCATATTTTTTGAACTCCAATGTAACGTTTTAAATCCTTTAATTATAATAAAATAATTCGGTATCATTAAAAATTTGTAACGGTAATTGACTTTTCAACTCGAATAATGTTAAAATAAACAAAACATTTCAAATATAAGTAAAACGTTTCAAATGTATGTAGCTATAAATAGAGATGATTGGGTTCGATTGGCATCGATACAACCGTCATCATCACTTTCGCCAAGATCGTTACCATTACATATTGCCATCTCGGGTCATCATTCCCATGCTCCAGTAGCTACAACATCTACTTCACTACCGCTCTAGACACCTAGAACTCCTCATCAACGACAACTAGGGGTGTCAATTTTTTTCCGACCAATTGGCCCGATTTTGTCCGAGCCCAAAAAAAGGGTTTGGACAATAATTTTCTAAATCGGGGCCGGATCTAGATCGTTCGCGACGCCCTTCCTACAGGGTGTTCCCCAAGGTTTTTTTCGGAACCCCAGCTCCAACTTCGCGACCTGAATTCGATCCAATTCCTTATGGTTCACCAAAACTACCATAGGGTACGTTCAAACCACGTTAAAACTGTGACGACCCCTTCTCCAAATAAGGGCACCGCCCGGCCTAATCCTTAATTAAGCCCTAATCTCCCATATATGACCTAACAAGGAACTAGTCAGACTTATTTAAACAATTAAAAACCTACCAATTATCCATTATTAAAAACACAATACCGTACCACCTACAGTCAACTAGATAGTTCAACTACCTAACGAATCAGAGTTAATTTCAATTCTTCAAACTAACAAATTATTCAGCGGAAGTCTTCTTAAGTTACTGGTGGAAATTATAACATAGGGCCTAACCTATTGTGGAAAAACCAGGAAATAGAGATCACATGCATGTATAAAACAAAAATGACGATATATACAACATGTGTATGGTCGGGGTTCCTATTACTCAACCCAAAAGTAAAGTATCAAGTACATAGAAAATGTAATACAAAAGAATGCAAAACCTACAAAAATATGTCGTAGCAGTTCTCCACCGGCTCAGAAGTAGTCGCCAATCTTCTCCTTGCCCGGTCTACTACTCGACTTATCTGCACCCACCGTCACAAACTAGACGGTGAGCACATGATATTATTTAAGTAATACTGAGAGACATTTATCCACATTCCTAAACATGTAACAAGTATCAAGTGGCATAATCAATATAGCAACTATGCTGAAGAAGACATCATGCAAAGAGATACTCGAGGTAAACAAATGTGAAACTGACTCAAGGTTAAATAGTAATGTTTTAAGGTCGGTCGGCCGTGATCTTCATCACATCAGCCTTTCCACTACAGATGGAGCTATGCTCTACATCATAATTTAAAAAGGTCGTGCTTACGATTACGCCTTTTCTATTCCAAGTGAATTAGTCGTCACCGGAATGTATACTTGCTAGCACCCTCGAGTTTTAAAACTCGTCATGCTCACCCAAGTTATTCTTGCGCCAACAAACCTCGAGGTCCGGTTACCCCGTTCGAGGCACGTTACCCCGTATGTCATGCAAGGTAATGGAGAAATCCCCTGACATTCCGAAAAGTCTAGTGACCACCGTATGAAAGCTGAATTTCTATTATCATCATTAAATGACCCTAAACGCAAAAACCACTTTATTTTCCAAAGATAACGTGGTATTGGAATCCAAACAATACGATTGCATACTAATGCACAAATAGCAAGATTTGCAACAACAAACAGACTTACTTAATAGCATGCTATGTCACGGACTACCAAACAACAACAATCAAAATGACAAAGGACATGATTTGGAGTCAATGATAGTACAATGATCAACAAAGTATGTCATGAGCAACCTCATAAATTGAGAAATAGAACAAGTCATAGCATATAGATTCCAAAGGCAATTCAGTCCAAATAACTGAGAACAAACAACTAAATGGTGTGAAATGTAAAGCAATGTCTTACTCAGTTTACTTACAATTCACACGTTTGTCCTAGCCTAGTCGATCCTTCGACACTCGGAAACGCGTGCCCAAATTCCTGCGTTCTCCTTTTGAGTTCCCTAACATTTGACAAGTTATCAATTTAGATTCAATATTAATTATGTAAAATCTCTTAACTGTCCCCAAAATCGCATTCCAAGAAAATGTACCTTTGCTACAAAATAGTAGACACAAATATTGAATGTGATTTTTTTTTCACAAACAAAAAATATGTTTGGACTCTTTGAGTCCAAACTTAAAGAGCTTTTTACTAGTAATTTAGGATACACAACTAAATAAAAAGACACAATTACTTTCACCCTAAACACCAATACACATGGACACATTCACCACCTCCACCACCTTCGTCGCCACACACATTCTTTGGTCACCGCCACCGACTGCTGCCACCGCGTTCACCACCATCGATGGCTATTTCTCTCTTTGGTATGCAGACCCCTTTCACCGCCACGACTACTAGGTTTCGCCGCCGACATCGTCATCTTTCACCGTTGTCCACTACAAAAAAACAGCAAATCAGAAACGGAATTTAAATCAGAAACGGAATTAGAAACGGAATAAGTTCCGTTTCTAAATTAAAAAGTTAGCGACGGAATTGAGACGGAAATATTCAGAGACGGATTTGAGACGGATCAGAGACGGAATTAGAGACGGAATTAGAGACGGAATTAAATTCCGTCTCTAAAAAATGGCGCCAACATTCCCACCAAAACTTTCTTTTTTTCAACCGTTCATTATGTCTCGAGATTCGTGCATGCTTGATCTACATACCCACAACTGTCCGTCTCTCCCTAAAATCACTCAGCTCTCTCTCTGTCTCTCAAAACCTCTCTCTGTCTCTCTGTCTCTCAAAACCTCTCGAAACCTCTGTCTCAACAAACCTCTCTCCCTCACCGCTCTCTCTCACCGTCACCGCTCTCTCCTCTCTCTCTCTCACCGTCGCCGCTCTCTGCTCTCTTTCTCACCGTCACCGCACTCTCTCTCTCTGCCGCTCTCTGCTCTCTCTCTCTCGCACCTCTCTACTCTCACTCTCACCAATAGCCATGTTGTTCGTCTGAATCGATTTCGCGTACCAAACCCTAGATTTAGTCCCCTCCGATTCCGTCTTGGTTTCTAGGGTTCGTTCTAGGGTTTTTTGATGAGGCGTGGAGTCTAAAATCGAGTTCGTGATCGATAGGGTTTTGAAGGGTCTGCGGAGATTCGGAGAAATGACGGACCAGGAACTGGAGCTCGAGCTCAACGAAGCCGGACGCGCCTCGGCGACCCCCAGCTCGGTCGACGACTTGCTGGGGATTCTCGATGTGAGTTCTGTTTTTGGTTTCTAGGGTTTCGATTTCAGATTTTTTTTTATTGTTTGGTTTCTCGAAGATTGCATGTGAGTTTCTTGGGGTTTTGTGGTGTCTAGGGTTTGTTTTTGTGTTTTCGGTAATGGGGTTTTGGTAGAGTTTTGTTTGGTCTTGAAAGCTTCGATCTTTCGTGTTTGGTTTTGTGTTTTTCAGTTTTTGTTTCAATTTGTTCAATTTTCTTCCCTCCCATTTTTGCTGTTAAACAATTTTCTTGTAGGTACTTACTGAATGTTTGTAGAAGACATTGCATTTAGGTATGTTTTGAGTGGACGCATAATGTTAGTTCTGTATGTTCTTTTTCGACAATTTTATTTCTACCATTGCTTATGCTGCCTTGCTAGTTAGCAACTGTGCTCTCAACATGGCTTGTGAAATTTTGCAATTGGAACTTGGAAATATGAACTTGCGCTTATTCGGATCGCCCGGAAAGTTTTATGGACAAGCGCAGGCGCATGTAAGTATGACATACATATTTATATATTAGAGGTAGAGAGATTTTGGAGAATTTTTAAGGAGATGATCAAGCTAGGGGTGGTGTACAAGTTGGTAAGTAGATCTACACAATTAGTTTGCAAAGTTTTGTTTAAAATTAGAGGTTCAGTTTTTGTTTTTCTTTGACTTATAGGGTAAATGAAGTTATTTTCAAAATTGCTTTACATATTTGAGGAGGGACATGCTTCATATAAAAATTCGCAAGATTACAACACGGTTTACAACAATACAATAGCAAACTTCAGCGAGATAGCGATTCATACAAGCAAGCCTTGAACATCTTGAACAAGAAAAGTCTGTAATGATAGAGAGCCTCGCAATGTTGCAGGAAAATATGGCATGTTGCAGGATGAATTATCTTCATTCCAAGTAAGTATGGTAATACTTGGAAGCGTTACTTCTTTCCATGCAGTAGAACTTGTCGAATTCTCCTTCCTCTCCATTTTCTTGTTTGAATCATCATGCTTGAATCAGATGTAACCTTTTGTAACTTAGTTGAATTTATAACTTTCTGCTTAATTATTTGTTTTTAGGTGGTCGTTTATGAAGGGAAAATCAGAGAAAAACCTTCCAGCAAAGAGGAAGCACGCCAATTCATCAAAGGTTTGTGTCATGTGTGTTTCTTCCCCATATTATAGATAATACATTGTTGTTTATTTCTTCTCAAAGTAAAGATTTTGCGCTTGATACCGAGGGGATTAAGTATTCAGATTCTTCTAGTATTCCCAAAGATGGCTTCTCCAGACTTCTTGATCTTATTCAAGTTTCTCATAATGTCGATGAGAACTCAACCTATTATGACCATTCCCAACTGCTCAAGAGATTGCATGTTGTGATTTTTTTCGCCCGATGACAAGGTAATCTTTCTTTGAGCATTTTATTTGTTCATTAGATTCTGAAAAGTCTCTTAATTGATTTTAATTTCCATGCCTAACTAACCTGCCAAGTTCACAATCGAACGAAAATATCAATCAAGTATTCCACTGATGTTTTGGTCCCCTATCACCCTGGTAATATTCAAACTCCTACTATTATTTACCAATGTGAGTCTATGATAATGTCCAGTCTAGATGTATTCAAATAAGAATTAGTTGAACTGGCATTCCATTCTTTAAATCTTACTCGCTACTTAAACTTATATTCAATGTATTAACTGTATGTATGTCTTATGCACTTACTTAATTGGTTTAAGTTTCCAACATGGTAGTAGTTTCATTTTCACTATATGAAAATATTCCTTAATTCCTCATGTTTACCAATCAAATCCATTTCTTGTCTTGCAATTGTTCTAACTAATTCCATCTTATAGGAATGTGTAATTAGAGCAAGTTTCCCTAGCTGATTTTACATCAATAGTATATTCCTTGCAGGTAAACCCAATAGAACATGCCAAGGAAAGATTTCTATTTAAAGGGGCACTTTAAGTCTAATTCTTTATGATTTCCACTTCAATCAGTCCATTAAAGTCCTTGATAACTCATATCCAACACTACTAAATATCTCGATGTCAAAGAAGTTTCCTCGCTCTTTTGTACGGTTGTTTAGGTATGATTCAATATATGTTAAAATCTATTATGCATGCATATATGATGTTAATATACGAGTCACATACTTGTCTTTTTTTTTTTTGAAATCTAATAATCTATTTAGATCTTTAATTTTAGGCTGTGTTTTTTGTTTGTTTTCCAAGGGTTTTCACTTGTTTTGTTCTACTTTTCATGTGCTAATTTCCTGGTATGTATACAGCTGCTGTGAGAAAGGAGATATCTGACGAAACTGATCGAGAGACAGGGCGTAGCAAACAAATCTCTAGTGTTCCCATTCATCTTAGTATTTATTCTCCAAATGGTGAGATGACATTTGCATTTATTTTTTTTAATCCTCCTCCTTATTCTTCACTTTATTTTTCTGTTACACATGTTATTACAAATGTAGAAGTCTTTGACCTTTAGAACAACGACAACATAGCCTCAGACCCAATTAATAATTGGGGTCGATTGAATGGATCGAACTCTTCCATTGTGCTCGATTTAGCGCAATTGATGGTGAGCTTTTCAAACCATTTAAATCTCCCCTAATTAATGCGTCTCAAGACTTATATATGTTTGATCCATTGTCATCATGAAATGCATCAAACATATATGTCTTTGACCCTTAAAATAAGTAGGAGAAATGTGAAGCTTTCATTTTAAAGGTAGAAAGCTGTTCACTCTACATAAACTGTTTGTTTGACTTAAGTAGAAACGTGAACTTTTGATAGCTTGACTTTTGATATGTGCACTGTGCATATTTATCTCTTTTGATGGCCATCTTGACTGCCTTGTTTTATGGCTGTAGTTATTTCTCATTTCTAACTGAAATGGTCATTAAGGTGCATTCCTTGCTTGTTCTTTGCCTTGCCTTTATCATCTTTGTTCAATTGCATGTTCCTTAGTTTTGTTAAATGTATATTCGAAGGTATTGTTGAATAATTGACTTGCTAATGGCCATGTATGGCTTTAGACAGAGAATATAGAGATAAAGAGCCAGATGAGATGTGTATTGGTAGTAGTAGAAGTTGTTGATGGTGTCATGGTGGTGTTTCCATGTTGTGAGTTGTGATCTACCTTCCAATTAAAGAAAATTCTGTCTCCTGTTAAAATGGTACTTAATTTCAGTGTAGAATTGGTTTTCTTGATTTCTGGATGGAGACTTCCATGAGTATGATAAGATTCCAAAAACCATGAGTCCATTTTCCATGAGGCTAAACAAATTGTGCCTGAGGACTAAATAAATGACATTCTAAAATGATCAATTCATCATAAATCACTATGGGTTTGTTTCAATAGATGGATCTATTCATCATAGATGGAAGAGTAGTTTTATTGCTTCCACATGTGTGTATGGCTTTAAATTCACTAAACTATGATAGAATCTTGGTTTATTTGTCTTTGCAAAACTTGGGTAATATCTGTTAATCTGTTTATTGTGATCACTGATTTTTTTTTAATGAGTTGTGTAGTTGGACTTTGATAGTGCTTCCCCACCAGATCATGCATGGAGGAGATTAAACAGCCATGCTAAATAGTTTCTAGTGTCTTTTAGCATATAGTAATGCTTATGATTTGATTTAATAGATGATATTATTCTCTTGCATTCTTGTTTTTGTTTTTCTTCTTTAATTCACTTCGAATACGAAGTCCGTTAGTATCATTTTTTTACACCTATAGTTTCTAAAAAGCACTCTGCTGAATTAAGTGCCAAAGCGAATCAGATACTTTTTTTCCTTTGAAATTTTTAGTTGTAACATCTTTCTCTTACATTTTTCATTTTATTGTATTTTCATTTTCCTAAGTTTGAAAACTTGAATCAGTTAGAAACGTGTTTTATAGTGCTGCTGTCCATTTTTATGTTGAACTAAGTTTGAAAACTTGATCAGTTCGAAAAGAACTCTGCTGAACTAAGCACTCTGTTGTTTCATGTTGTAATGCAGGTTCATTTTTTTATGGTGCTGCTAGTTTCTAAAAAGCACTCTGCTGTCCATTTTTATGAGCTCCTACTCATCTTCTTCTCTTGATTGTCTTACTACATTAAGTTGTGTAGTTGGACTTTGATATTTATGCTTAATTTTTTTGGTAAATGCAGTACTCTAATTCTGATACTGTGGTGTATGTTGGTTGTGGAGAAAGAGGAAATGAAATGGCAGAGGTATGTGATGTCTATGTTGCTTATCATAAACTGTTATGCATTGAAGGTTGAAGCTGTAATCCCTTAATTTTTCAGGTTCTTATGGATTTTCCTCAATTGACAAGGACATTGCCTGATGGTCGTGAGGAATCTGTTATGAAGCGAACTACACTTGTAGCTAATACTTCTAACATGCCTGTGGCTGCTAGGGAGGCGTCCATATACACTGGTACCGAAAGTTCTAGTATATCATATGAGAAGCAGTTGTTAAGCTCCACTGAAACCCCAAAGTTCTAGTATATGCTTACTTTGTTGGTTCATTTCCATTGCCTTATTTTTGATACTTGAATACTCTTCTTAGTATCGAAACGTTTTCTTTTACTCCGATCTGTTTGTAAGTGCCATATTTTTCACACTATAATATAATGCTTCGTGTTGCTCCTATCGAAACTAATGAGTGTGTGATTGTTGTAGGCATTACAATTGCGGAATACTTGAGAGATATGGGTTACAATGTCGGTATGATGGGTGATTCTACTTCTCGTTGGGTTTGAAGCATTGCGTGAAATCTCGGGACGTCTGGTAAGTTTCTCTCTTTGAATTTTGTGTACTTCAAATCTTTCACTAGCCTCCTTCCCGATTATGAGAAAATGGTGTGGGATCTTCAAACATTTTTTTTTTTATAAAGATGGATGCGATCTGTTTTTCTCATGTCATTTTTAAGTATGTTTGTGTTCCTTTGCTAATTTTCTTGATAATATAATGTTTCGCTTTGCTACACGTTTTGTTAGGGCAAAAAATGACTATGTTTAGAATTTCGTATTGCAATCTTGATTCGTACGTTAATTGTAATTTGTTATGAACATGCGATGAGTTGTTAATATTTCACTTTGGTTTTACCTAATCTTGGTTCTCTTTGTTGCCTAAAATGAGTTGTCACCTTTGTGAAGCGATCCGTATCAAAACTCATTTTTATTTTTAAAACCATAAAATGTGGATGCTTTAGCTTGAAATGAAGTTGCGGTTTCCTATTTTCTCATTATGCTCTTAAATATTGATTTCACTTGGGATTAGACTCATTCTCCATGTTAAAGTTTATCTAGGTTGATTATTCGACTACTTAGCATCTTTTTTGGAATGAATGGTGTCGTGTTTATATGTGCACCCATTCTTTTGTATGCTATGTATAAATAATTTGTAGATGACAAATTCGATAGCTTTGTTTTCTACATCATAATTTTGAATTTTTCCTCAACTTTGATTTGTCTAATTTTACTTTTCTTGATCCGTCTTGATTCCCCCTCCCATAAAATTTTATTAATTGATTACGATGTAATGTAACATGTGAAGAACATACGTGTATTTTTCGATTGATAATTCTTTTCCCTTGGCTGTGCAGGTGGTGTTGAAGAACATCTCAAGACTTTTCGATTGATAATTCTTTTTGTGCATATTTATAGGATTGTAAGTTTTTTTTTTTTGTGGTTGTTGAACAATAGGATTGGTGGTTTTGTGAATACTTAGAAATTTGGAGCATTTGTAATACTATACAATTTTTTTTGGATATATAAATCTTTTTCAATTTTTAATTTTTACATTTTTGTTCTCTCATTTGAATATTTGTTGATATACGTTGTCGATGTATGAATGTAAAGTTTTGCTTTTTTGGGGGATGTTAGCACCCCCAAGGAGTTGTTGGAGGGTGCGAGCGATGGAGTAGGTCCTATGGTTGTAATTTCAAGTTATAGGTTGGAGAACCAATTGGATTATGTCTATTTTTGAAAATTAAACAAAAAGGAAAATTAGAGACGGATTAGCAACGGAATTCAGACATTCCGTTGCTATTCCGTCTCTAATTTTCCAGAATATGCTAATCGAAACGGAATCGAGACGGAAAATTCCGTCTCTAATTATTCCGTCTCGATCCGTTTCTAATCGAGAGACGGATCGGAGACGAATGTTAAAATTCGTCTCGATTCGTTTCTAATCGAAACGGAATCGAGACGAATTCATGAATTTATTATTTCCGTCTCGATTCGTTTCGATTAGAAACGGAATCGAGAACAGAATGCAATTAAAAATGTACCATTTTTGAAAAAATTCCATTTCGTTCCGTCTACATTCGTTTCTAATTTCGTCTCTAAATCGTCTCGATCGAAACGGAATTTATTCCGTTTCGATCCGTCTCTAAATCGAAACGGAATCGTATTTCCGTTTCGATTGAATTAGCAACGACGTTTTTAGAGAGCGGAATTGATTCCGTCTCTCGTTCGTTTATTTGCAATTAGAGACGGAATTTTTGCAAATCGAGACGGAAATTTCGTTTCGATTTGCTGCTTTTTTTGTAGTGGTCGACGACCTCCCTTTCTCTAAATATATATATATATCTATACTTCACCGCCAATTGATCCCACGATGAGCAAAGTGAGTACTAAGGAATCGAGTTACATTGATATCATATCAAACAAGACACACAAAAATACATCAAATTCCAAAGAAACATGTACTATAAAATTGGGTGAAACTCACTAAAAACCAAATTACAATCCCAATCCAAATATGTTGATCAAAGTTACCAATCTAAAATTCCCACAAATCCCAATTCCAAAATCCACTAAGAATATATCACAAAACCTCATGTGTGACCCTAGTCCCCACCAATCGGGCCCCACCCCGAGTCATCCTCGCAAGGTCAACGCAAGTGTAGTCGACCTCGTTTCCATTATTATTACAATTTAGTGTTTTAAAGTTGAGTTATCACATTTTGCAAGTTTTAAAATTAAAACAATGGAACTAAACTTAAGCAATTTAAATAACTCAAATTAATAAAAAAAGTCGGGACCACCTATGGTGTGGAACCCTGCATATATACATATAACATGCATATCAAGTAATGAGAGTGTGAATGGAAACCATATACATGTATCGGTACGTCGCACATCCCCAAAAAATCCCAATGTGACAAAACATTATATATTTAAGTCATACAATAATAAGAAAACCTACAAAGTGAGTAAAGGAAGGCCACTCCGATATCCTCGAGTAAATCGCCTACTATCGGCTCTTACCCTTGCTCGTCTGTGGATCTTTGCTAAATGAAGGACTGCAATTGTCACAACGCGTGAGAGACAATTCTAGTGAGTAAAGCCAGTAGAGTTTCAATCACAATTCATAAATTTAAATAAATAAGTATAAGTATCATGCGGGAATTTAATAGACATAAAAGTAAAAGAAATGGCATGATAAATGGACTAGAAAGCAGTAACAACGAATAAATAGTGCCTAAGAGTCAAGGGCATGCATTTAAGTGGTCTAAATTCATCGAGAGCGGGTGCCACTACTCGACTTCCTAGAACCGTGACTTTTCAAGTCAATATGCTCAGTTCGGTGTAGCGTGGGGGCATCAACGGTGCCCCGAATACCTCGCCCACGACTACTACCTATGATCCAATACTCGGGGTGAGGTCACGTTTATCCATCTAACACCAAACCCCGGAGTACCTTTCTGACACACTCAAGCCTTAGACACTCAATGATATAGAATAGAGTCCAAGTAACGTGATGATAAGAAATAAATTCAAGAAAATGATAAGAATCAGAATTGATCCTCTAGTTTGTTTACTTACCTTAAACTACGCGAAAAATACGCCACCGCAGCTTTAACATGCCTCCAAACTAGCCCTTGATGCCTGACTCTATCCGCTTAGTTCTTGACATCCATTTTAGTTGGTCTTGGTGTGTTAGAGTCCATTTAGTTCATTTCAGCCCATATTTAGTTTCTAGTCATTCATCGCCTTTTAATTAATCTAAATAAATATACAAATGACTCAATACACCCGAAAATGAATTCGAAAGACTCTAAGTATCAGTTTCAGTGTTAGTAAACATAAACCAACGATTAAAACTCTATTAGGAGTTGATTTGGTGGGTTGGAGATCCATTTACAAAAATCGCTAATGTATATAAGTTTTAGAAACATAACTTTGATATTTCAAAACGCGTTTGGAAACGCGTGTTATGTAATCCGAAATGATACAAAAATCGAAAGGCAATGAAATGATACAAAGAAACATTGATCTGAAAAAATTGAGCTAAATCCAATGAGTGGAATGCTTCGAAAAATCAAAACCCAAAATCGGCTCAAAAAGTTACAAAAGGGCTATCCCCACAGAAGAACTATAACTTTCAACCTATTTTTGACAAACTATATAACTTAATTTTGGAAAACTAATGGTCTAGGTTGTTCTTCTTCGTCTTATCTTTCCAACGGTATGCGGAGCGTCAAAATCTGAGTCAAAACGAGAAAGTTATAGTCGTTTTACGAAAATATGTCAAGCTGTCCCGTCTGCAAATACAGTAGCGCGCTATCTGGCCTAGATACCGCACTAACTGTGTTGCGGACTGCTTTTCTCCATGTCAAGATTTGAGGTTTTCGACCCCAAGCCCCACTTAGGCCATCTCCAACGCCAAAAACTCCAACAATGGGTATCCCCATCATACAACATCAAAGACAACATCCATAACATCAATTTGATCAAATTTATTATGAATTCATCAAGATTCATACATACATGAATACACTATAAGTTCAAATTTGGAATTCACTTGAAACCATTTGCAAAACCATTTAAGAAAACGAAATTAAGAGATCAAAGTGCAGTCAAAAACCAGTAGCAACTTTGGATTTAGTTAATGGATAAATAAATCTTAATTTCCAATCCTACTTGATACAAGAACAAAAGACGTGCACTTACTTCAGGTTGTGTTCTTGATAGAGCTTTGATTTTCTAGCTTCTTTGTCTTGATTTCCCTTCTTTAATCCCCCTTCCTCTTTGAATTTTTAGCCACCTTCTTCTTCTTCTCTTCTTAAATGTGTTGAAACATTTTGAGAACAAATGTTCTAACTTTCCTTTTTATAGTCTAGTATTCATGTCTCTCTCTAGATTTCATCTTGCGTATCTCTAGGAACATTTACAGCTGAATTTTAATTCTTCACATGCACCTCTAGATTGTCACTAACCTTGCTCATTTCGCATCTCCAAACCAATCTCTATATGTGGTTTTAAGTCGAGTGTGTGACTTAGGTGTGTCATTCGTTCATATTCTTCTAACTTAGGCATTTTACATTTTCTCTACTACTTGGTTCATGTGTATGTGCATACTTTTTATTTGATTCAATAACCAAGTTAAATAACTAGCTTAAGTTTCCCATTCCCATCGACTTGTCTTACATGCCTGATGCGCCGTGCATGCATTTCCAGATCAAATACTCATAATTTCTACACTTTGATAACCTTAACTATGCTTTTGATATAACTAGGATAATACACACATCACACAAAAATAAAATACCTCGGTGGCTGGTGGTCGCAACAGCGTTGGCAGTGACGGTGGTCACGCAAGGCGGCGGTAAGTGGTGCATGGTGGATTGAAGAAGAAAGTTATTGAGTTGTATGAAGGGTATTTAAGTTTTTGTGGTTGTTTGAGTCTGGGCTCATTGAGTCCGTCTAACACTACCCTGTCACTAAATAAATCTAACGACAATTTTAGAACCACCTAATAAATGTATCATTTTTTATGATCATGTAAATAGTTAGAAAAAAATTATCTTTCCATCCTATTGACTTATTTGGGTAGCATAAATAACTGAGCACTACTTTTTTTGTCAAATAATTGAGTACTTGTAACTTGTTGCTATGATCTGTAAATTAAAGAATAGTCACAGTATTGTTATTTTTTTTTATTGCAATAAAACAAAATGAATTGTTGATGATGACCATTAATCAATGTAAATTATAAAAATGGTCCAAAATAAAGTAGCTTTTATCGACTAAACTTATTTTCGTTAAAGAAGAAGTTGACAATTGATCATAACGAGAGTTAAATTTTGTCACAAAAAATTAGTAAAAAGAGATTTTTAAAAAAAAGAAAGTAACAACTTACTCCGATCAAAGTTCAAACTCATAATCCTTTACTCTCAAACTAGATATCAAACCATTGAGCCACCCAAATGGTTGATTGGTAAAAAGAGATAAATATAAAATCATAATTTTAACTGATCATGTCAATTCCATTGCAACTAAAAATAAGAATATTATATATTTACGCACCAATAAATAGTCTCGAGATGCCTTTGCAACTATACTAATTTAGCGGCAAGGTTAATTTGTTACAACTGTTAGCCGCAAGAGATGCATTAATTAAATTAATTTGTAGAAGTGCTAGAATGACAACATAATGTAACATCGCAAGACACTTTCGTTTATATGAGTCGTTCATGTGCACCTCGAGAAGCGGATATACACAGATCTCAATGCATAACATATGAGTTGGGTTATATGGACGTCTTGTATAAGCCAATATGTCTTGTAGTGTGACAATGTTGTTGACATTCTATTATTTTTCATTAATAAATAATTGGTCAAGACTCAACTCATGATGTATGGGCGTACAAGTTTATGATGATATATTGTGTTTGGGGTACAACGAAACAAATTTACTTGTCCCTAGCTAAAGGGTGTAGTGCACTTGCAATAGTATCATAATTTTGACTGAGACTGATATGTAATAACCACATTATATCCCCTATTTAAGGTGGAAGGGCTGAACGTTCTCATGACGGCTACAAATATGAAAAAGAAAAATATTTGAAGAACTTAATTTAGTTGATAAATTAGTTAGATTTGTTTATATTGTTTAATAATAATCATCCTGCATGTACAAACAATAAATTTATATCTTAAGAAAAAAAAAAAATCTAGAAATTAAGATATGGTACCAAACCATTTATAAACCTAGTTAGGCTGGCTATAAATGAAGGAGTTCCCATGCATCCTCCACAACACAAACCTCCACACAAACTCATTCATGGAGCTCCCAACACATCGATTTGCTTAAATTTTTTCTACAGATACACTAGAAGATTTACTAACATATAAAGGCAATAAATATGGACAAGGACATCCACGAAGCGGCACGAAGAGGAGAAGACAGGAAGCTCGAAGAACTGCTAAGAAGCCGCTTTCGCGACGACTCCTCAAACCTTCATGAACATCAACTAACTGCAATCACAGAGGACACTATTCTTCACGTGGTAGCCATGTACAGCGGCAGCGTAAACTGCGCAGAAGTCCTTCGCCACGCTTGTCCCGGCCTGATTAAAGCCACCAACGCCAACGGCGACACCGCCATCCATGCAGCGGCCCTTTCGGGGCACCTCGAGTTGCTAAAGTATCTCATATTTTGGGCTGAGGGTCACGACTTGGAGGACGGAGAGCGGGTCATCAGGGCTCAGAATGAGGATGGAGAGACTGCTCTAGATGTTGGTGTGAGAGCGCGCAATGTAGAGGTTGTTGAAGAGCTGATGAGAGCAGATAGTGAATTGGTTCACATTCGAAACTTCAAAGGCCAGTCCCCTTTGTTTTGGCATCTGCCAGGGTAGGTACCTCCTCGGTTATGAAGAAGATTGCGCAATACATGGACATAGGTACGTATATATACAATCAAATATACTCCATTGTATAGCAAATGTATTGTGTGTCTCGTAAAATTTTAAGTTATCATCTTTCTTTTAGATACTACACTTTTGAAAACTATAGTCATATATATCCGAGTTACGAGTGAGCTAGGATGACATGCATGTAAGATTTGGGAGATGGAGTACTCATAAATATAATGGTTCTAAAATAATGTTTCTAGGTAAGTCCATCTAGCTCATCTAGTTTTAACTATGAAACTTTATTTTCTCTTTCTCCCCTATATATCTTTCAGTTATGTGGCATAAACTCTATTTCTCTTTCAACCACAAACTCTATTTCTTATTTTTATTCTTTTTATTATTTATTAGCATTAATTTTAATAAATTATTTTATCAGTAAAAAATATAAAAAATATAATTTTATTTTTTTAAAATAATATATAGATATTTTCTTTTTCAAAAAAATTAAAAAATAAAAATAAAAGAAACGCCAAAATTGGTGTTCTTCCACTATTTATGAACATTATTTTAGATTTGGGACGCTATTTTAGCGTCCTATTGGAAAGTTGCTCTAAGAGAGTGTGTGTGTATGTTTGTGTTTTTTTGCGCGTGGCCCAAATCTAGCTAATTAACTAGTATTGGTGATTGTTAGATGATATCCTAGAGGAGCTGCAAGAAGAGAGTAGCACTCCAATTCCATTGATGTCTCCACAACCATCAGGATTAGCAGGAGGAGAACAAAAGAAGGAAACCATGTCCACATATTCACTAGAAACTCTTGGTAAGTAATTTAGTTCTTTAATTTTGCTCCTAAGGGGTGCAGTGCAGTGTTTTTTTTTTTTTTTTTTTTTTTTTTTTTCAGTTCATATATATGGGGGTGCCCGACTAACTCCATAGGATTAATTCATGAACTACAAAATAAGGAGGGACTAAAAAAAGTTTTCAATACCTATGATAAAAAAAATGATAATTTCTTATTTTTTTCTTATATTCTTCCCTTCTCATACATCTCGAGGTTTATACATATATATGGATATATCTAGTGCATCATAATCATTTTTTTCGATGTCATTCTAGCACTACTCAAGATGAAAATAATGCCGAAATGACATTAGAGCACACAAGAACGCACATTATATATATAATGGACACCCATGCTATATACTATACGAGAACCCCTGAACCCCTTAAAATGTGTTGTACATTAAATGTTTTGTGCATTTATGACTCATAGATTAATGTGTTGGATTAGAATTCAATGGTTGTAATAAAATGAGGTTCTCATGACATGGGTATTTTTGTGGTTCGATCCCATGGTAGTAGTACTCATATATATACTAGTGGGAGGGCACGTGCTACGCATGTGAATATTTCTAGCAACTTGACTAATTAAATCAAAAGATTCAATTTACATAACTTGACGCAATGGAGATCTTCTAAACCAGTTGAACGAATCCACGAACAACTCGATCTAGGTCAGAACTTAAGCCAAAGTTCGAAAATTCGTTTATTCAAGCAAAAAAACTGCGAATTACATCTAATAGGTCGCTTAAATAGCGAAACCCTAAAATTTGCCAAAAATAGTAAAAAGCCCAAAAAGCCCTAAACTAGAAACTAGACGAAAAATAGAAACAAATGCCGCAAACGGCAATAAAAACGGAAATTCCTAATGAAAGTTATAAGCTAAACAAAACTTTCATAAAATATCAAAATTGCCGTTTTGGAGGGCGAAACGATGGAATTTCGCCGAAAAACGTCGTAGGCACAGCGTAGCTGTGAACCGTGATCTCCACGCCGTTTCCAATCAACCCATGCCCCCGGAACACCGAAACTCAAATGCCCGAACTTCACCGAAATTACCAAAATGCCATCCTGTCATATCTTTTCATATTTTTCCAAGAATTTGCAAACTAATTCTTGGACTTCATCATTATCCCGTCAAGAATTTGCAACTAATTCTTGGACTTCATCATTATCCTGTCAAGAATTTGCAAGCTAATTCTTGGACTTCATCATAACTACTCATATCCACAAAAAGAAAAGATAACTACCAGACGGTTATCTCTCTCTCTCTTTCTCTCTCTCCACGTTTATCACTTTCAAATCCCCACACAATCTCTCTCTTTCCACGAGTATCACTTTTAAATCCCCACTTTTATGTTAGTTAAGTCGAATTTACCTAAACACCCCTACTTTTATTTTTTGAAAGATTTTTTCATCCAATCAAATGTTAACATTAAAGGATACTTATTTAAGGCTATTTTGGCTTCAAGAAGATCCTAGGTAGGGGATATTTCCATTATATCTAATATATGGGAACTCCTTAAGACAATTTTGTGCTAATGCGACAAATCTTTTTAGTAAAGTTAAAAGATTTTGCTAAATGGTCATTTGAAATTGAAAGGGGAAGACACTTTTAACAAGTTAAAATCACGAATTTTAGCGAAAGCCTCTTCGAATAGCCAAAAAAAAAAAAAAAAATTAAAATTAAAATTAACACAAAAGTATATATGAAGTTGTCTTAAAAAGTGAGTTAAAGTTAAAATTGAAACAAATCTCAAAGTTTGAGATTTTTCTAAATTTTAATTGAGAAAATTTAAAATTTGAAATTATTTTAAGAAAAAATATAAAGTTTGGGATTATTCTTACTATTTATACCGACTAAGATACATGCAAGTTGTCTTAATCCTGACAGCTCATGGATTATTAAAATAAAAGATCTTTTAATCTTACATATATATACAGGCTACCAACATAGATGGAACCCTCTCCACCATGCAGCATACCATGGCATCACCCTCAACATCGAGAAGTCTTTGAAACGAAACATCAAATACGCCTCAGAGCAAGATGAGAGTGGCCAATGTCCTATTCACCTTGCAGCTTCTCAAGGCCATCTCTACTGCATCAAAGTTATGATCCGCGAACTCGAAGACACCATACATCAGAAAAATAGAGATGGCCAAAATGTCTTTCACATTGCGGCCAAGACGGGCAAAAAGGAGATCATGAAGTACTTGTTGAGAAACTTGTCCCCAGAATTCATAAGGCATGTAAACGATGTGGACAATGAAGGAAACACTGTTCTACATTTAGCTGTCAAAAACTGGCACCATGCAATCGTGTATATGCTTGTAGGTGAGAAGATGACTGTTTTGGATGCACCAAATTATGAAGGCTTCACCCCATTGGATATTTGTGAAAGAGAGATGCTATCTCCACCTCAATTTTCACAGGTACATTCTTATGTTTTTTTTGTTTTTTGTTTTTTGCTTTTTGTTTTTTTTTGTGATTTAACTGTATCAGACGAGGAAAATATATACTTAGAATGACAACAACAATGTCACACCACAAGACACATTGGCTCATAAGAGTCCTTCATGTGACCTCAACCCATGTGTTATATATCGAGATCTCTGTATGCCCGTATCTCGAGGCAAACATGGATGACTTCTTGTGAGCCAATATATATGTCTTGGTGTGACATATATGATATTGTCATTCTAGCACTTCTCATTTGATAATGTGCAAGAATGTATCTTGTAACTAGTCAATCCTATCTAACAAATCTTTTGTAGAAATTATTGACTTTCTACTATTATTAATTTATTTTATATACAGCTTGTCATCTTGAAAATTCTGAAAATGGCAAAAGCAGAAAGCGGCAGGAAATATGTTAAGACGTTTGGAGGGCAAGAGAACAATGAAAAAAATTATAAAAGGAAATTGGAGTATTATCGCGGATGGATCGACACTTCACTTATTGTGGCAACACTTATCTTAGCGGTCACCTTCGCTGCAGGTTTTTTTTTTTTTTTTTTTTTTTTTTTATAATTTCCTTATAGAAAATTATAAAATATTCTGTCAAACCAATGAAGCAAGCTGATCTCAACCACTTCTAATTTGCTTCAGGTTTTACAATCCCTGGAGGCTACAATAGCCAAGGCATGGCTGCTCTACTAAAGAAACCAACATTCTGCATTTTTGTGTTCTTCAACTCATTGGCAACATACGTGTCACTTCTTATCATAGTAATTCTTTCGCGGGTTGTGCTAACAAGTGACTTCGACTCGTTATCCACTGCGGTAAAAGTTTGCACGCCATTGCTGGGCATAGCGGTCTTCTTTTTGGCTGTAGCATTCACCGCCGGCGTTTTTTCGACGATGAGCAACCTTACATGGTTTGCCTACGCTTTGCTTAGTGTCTGCATGACCTTGACAATTCTTATTTTGTTTCTGGTCATAGTACTTCATATGTTGCTCTCAGCTGACTTTCACATATTTTTTACCTTCACCTACCGGGTTGTTGTCCCCTTGATGTTGTGGTTGAATCGGGGTGACGAGTGACCATATATATATATATATATATATATATATATATTTTAATGAGAAGCAACCATGCCATATGATTGGCTACAATAAATTAACTTAATAAAAGAGGAGATTGATCGAGTTATATCCTTTTCACATATATTAATTTGCAGATCTATATATATATATATATATATATATATATATATATATATATATATATATGTATAGTTGTCAAATCATTGTGCATCGAGATGTGTGTTACCAAGCTATGAGCATAGTGGCAAGAGGGGTTTTGACTCCCTCTTCCTACAAATTTCTCGAACTAGCCTAATTTTGTGTGTGGAATGAATTCTAGATCGATTGGTCTGTTCGCTTCACAAATACAATAATCCAGCGTGTAAGGGATTGTGGCTTGGGTTAAGTGATTAGCCCCGATTGAGTTACTTGTTCGGTTGGGTGTATTCAGATTGTGATTGAATTTTTGGAGGTTGGTGGAATGACCATATGCTCCCCAATTCATGTTCCCCATGTCAAAATCAATTAAAACATTAAACCCTATTCGGTTTTGGTTTTACAGAACAGCCGAGTCTCACAAGTTCATATCCCCAACAGCCTCACCTCATGGGCCCTGATGGATGTGAACGAGTTTAGCCGCGAGGCGGACAAGATCTCGATGGCGGAGATGTGGCGGAGGTTGCGCCAGTAAGGGTCGTAGGGGACTCACACGAGGGTGGTGTAGTTGTAGCCCATGTGCTTGTCGATCGACGAGGAGGTGGTCGGGGGCAGTTGACGAAGGTGATGTCGTGTGTGTGGTAAAGCATTCTTCGGCGAGGGACGGGGAGGAGACGACTAGGACGGGGCGGGAGCGGATTTGAGGGAGATGATGGGGCCGAGGGAGGCGGAGAGGGCAACGAGGGTGCGGTGGAGGGACTTATTCTTTAGAAGATAGAGGTGGCCGAGAAGGGGGAGGGAGTATTAGGGAGATAGGGGGAGGGAGATAGGAGGAGGATGAGAGTGAAGGAAATGGAGGGAGAGGGCAGAATAAGAGTAGAGATTTTGTTTAAGATGGATGTGGTACTTTGGTAACGTTTCAAGTCCAAGCATTGAGACTAATTAGTGACACCAAAAAGGATGGTTTCATTTAGTTACCTGTATTGGGTATTAAATAGTCTCGTGGACTAGTTAATCCTCTAATAGTGTGTTCGAACATTGGATTACATAGCTATGGATTAGGCGTAATCCGAAGTTGGAGACTTGTTCGGTTGACATGATATGATTTTACGTGGTTTAATTCATCAAAATGACGATCTTACCCTTCCCATATAAAACCCCACAACCGTCTTCACGTCCACATGATTCGATTGCATCGTCATCATCGTCCTCGCAACCCCTATTCGAAACCCTCAAAATCGAACTCGATCGAGTGAGTTTCACCCAAATCAGTGCAACCCCAACGATTGGGAGGTTAAAGAGAGTAGTGTTTGTGAAAAGGGAGGGGCGAAGGAGGAATATTGAGTAAAGAAGTTGAACTTGATGATGGACTAACTAAGGAAAGGGTAAGGGGCCACTTAGTTTAGTCCATAGTTTGTGTGATTAGCTAATCCGTTGCATTATCTAATCATGCGAAGTGAACAATGGATTACATCTAATTCAATGGATTAGCTAAGCAGTCATGCGAACCGAACACACTGAACACCGAATTAGCCAGTCAAGTGTGGGCAATCCGACTTAAGAAGGTGAAGCAAACATGTCATATATGTTCTAGATTTTAAGAGCATCGTTTTCTCTTTGTTGTATATTTTTAGGGATAAAATTGAAATCAGAGGATTGGTGGGTGTTGATTTTTTATGTTGAGCCCGCTTGCACACATAAGCATGAGCTCGTGGATCTATACTATATAGTTATGATATTATTCCCAACTTAACCACCTTCAACTTATATATGTATCAGGTTTTAACTCAAAAGGTCTCGATATGTATTAATTAAAAGGAGAAGCATACTTATATACTTCTTTACAAAGTCTTACTCAAATCATCGTGGGATTATTATTTTTGTCTATATATATATCTCCAATAGTGGGATGGTAAGAATTAAGCTCAACATAGTATCAATTATCAAAGGTGTGGGGTTTGATTCATGGCCTCCCCCCTTCTCCCTCCAATTTCTTCCTAAGGTCCTTGGTGGGGGTAAAAACCCCCAAGGAACTGGTCGGGTCCACCACCAGTCCGGTGTCAACGCTGGTGGCTCATATGCCCCTAGCTATCAAAAAGAAATTGAAATCAAAAGATGTTTTTATTCAATAATGTGGCGGCCCTCGCCGCCCCGGGGTGACGTGTCTCCATGTACTCCTTGCCAGCTGGCCCAACTACACTTGTACGGCACCTGCCCGTCCTTTCCTCTGTCTTGAATTTCGTATCCACGTGTGTGTACAAAGTGTATATATGACATATGCGATGGAAGTTGTACGTAAATGCGAAAAAATATTAATCAATTTAAACAAAACCTCTTGTGGAAAACTAAGAAGTATTTTATTACTCCCCGCTTCCCAAAAGAATCAAAATATCAAAATAATCACACGTACAAGTAATTCTCGAGGTAGGCGATCGAGAGATAGTCGCCTAAGATCCCCTTGCCTTTACTTGTACTCGGATCGCACTCAATCATCACGGAAGAAAATGGATGACGAGTTCGGTCGGTAAAATCCCAAGGAACTCCTCTCGAGCATTCATATAAATAAATGCAATTGAAATTCCCGGGGAGTTATACATTTGTGTCAATAAATACCGTTAAATAAACATGCGGAATGTAAACGAGACAACCGCAAGTAGGGCATCGCATGCGTAAATAACAATAAAGTGCAAATGTGTGTGTCTGTTCCAGTCGACTAAACCATACTTCGGAGTTCCTTCCAGGATCCCACTAGTGGGCGCACCCAACTAGCTATCACCCGATCCTCTCAAAGCGGCATAGACCTACGACGCACCGACACATGTAGCGCTTCCTGGTCGTTATCCACCAAGCACTTCGATACACATGCTATGGTCTAGAATGCATAGACACACAACGGAAAATCCGGTGGGAGTAACTAACCAGCCGTGAAAACAACGACAAGATATAGATATAGGAAAAATCACAAGGAAATACTTTGAATTGAAAGGAAGTACAAAACAAAATAAATACTCGAGAGTTTTTCCATTGGGTTTTACAAACCTCACAACGCGCTCCACTACCCCGTAATCAACCCCGGGTCCAAGTCCACCGAGTCCTTGGTCGCCAATTGATCACCGTGTCAACCTATATCCATTTATCAATAATTTAATTTAGCATGAGAATTTACAACAAATTTCTAAAAACTTTAGACCAAATTGCCTATTTCGCGCTTTTCGATGCAAGACCCCGCAAAAAGTCGCGTCCGAAATATCCAAATAATATCGCACGTATTTTTATGCAACATACACACTTGCGATGTATTTCAATACATTTCACCCAAATAAGCATCCAACACACAATCACTAGCATACCTAAGTCCCCATGTGTCCTAGCCTACCGCGGCGTCCACGTAGATCCGAGTCGGCGTCCACGTCTCAAATTGAATAGAAATTTATAAAATGGGCCGTTACAAATAATCTTAAGAAAGCAATGAGAGAATTTGAAATTGTATTGAAACTTGTGTTCATGCTTTTTCAATACATGAGTATAAATATACAAATTCACAACGACTATGTAATGTTAGCTAGTTAATGACTAAGAAGGACTTAGCCTCTAATTGATTCATACAAAAGGTAAGGCGATAACATAAAAAGGAAAGTAAAATATATCTAATAGTCCCCCTCAAATTGGAGTGTGTAAATTTAAAATGCCCGCTTGTCATGCGGTTTATAAAATTGATATATACCTAATGATTTGGTGAAGATGTCGACAACTTGATCATGAGAGGAAATGAGAAGAACTTGAAGTAAACCTTATTGAAGCTTCTCTCATACTACATGACGGTCTATCTCAATATGTTTTGTGCGCTCATGGAAGACCGGATTAGCTGCAATATGGCGGGCTACTTAATTATCACAATGAAAAATATTTCCGAGAGAAATGAAATACCAAGATCTTGAAGTAATGTAGACAACCAAACAATTCTCAAGTTGTCATGGTCATTGAACGATATTGAGCTTCAGCGGAAGAATGATATAAGGTGGATCACTTTTTACTTATTGAAGAATTTGGACTTGAACCAAGAAAAATACAAAATCCTATCGTTGAACATCTTGTCATTGGACAACTTGCTCAATCTGAATTGCTATATGTTGTGAGCTGTAATGAACTTTTAGATAATAGCAGAATACCTTGACCTAGAGTTTTCTTCAAATAATGCACAACAAACTATTAGCAGCATCAAGATGTGGCTTTTGAGGTTAATTCATAAATTGACTCAAGATATTAACATTGAAAGTAATGTGTGGCTTTATAATAATGAGGTAGATGAGTCGACCAACTAGTCGACGGTAGATGGAGGGATCTGCTAATAGGTCACCACTCTTGTTGTCAAGTTTGAGGTGTTGTTCCATAAGAGTATCTGCAATGTGAGCACTAGTGAGCCCAAAATCATTAAGCAAATCTAACATATATTTCTATTGACTTAAATAGATGCCTTCTGGTGAACGAGCAACTTCAATTCCAAGGAAATATTTAAGTGTGCCTAAATT
The DNA here is from genome assembly GCA_039657325.1 of Stephania cephalantha. NCBI lineage: Eukaryota > Viridiplantae > Streptophyta > Magnoliopsida > Ranunculales > Menispermaceae > Stephania > Stephania cephalantha. The sequence continues at coordinate 41,315,248 of CM077578.1, forward strand.
CTTAACGTGAAATTGACTAAAGAGGAATCTTTTGACTTCAAGAATTGCATCAGGATTATTTCCTGTAATCATAATATTATCAACATAAATTAGAATAAAGTACATAAAGAACCATTTCACAATATAAAAAGTGAACGACCAACATATGATTAAATAAATCCAATAGATAATAAAGAAGTAGAAAATTTTACAAACCAATTTCGAGATGCTTATTTCAAACTCTAAAAAGATTTCTTTAATTTACATACTAAATTATGCTCCCCCTTGCGAGGATGACCAAGTGGATAGAGCATGTAGATATCTTCATATAAATCACCAAGTAAGAATGCATTTTGAACGTCAAATTAATGCAATGGCCAATGCTTTATTGATGTTACAGCTAATAATGTTCGCACAATTACCAATTTTGCAACATGTGCAAATATTTCATGGTAATCAATTCCTTCAGTTTAGGTGTACCCTTTTGCTACTAGGCGTGCTTTGTAGCTTTTAATGCTACCATTTGCATGATGCTTTATTTTATAAACCCACTTACAACTAATTAGGTTTTGATTAGCAGGTCAAGAAACAAGATACCAAGTGTTAGTAGTTTCTAATGCATGAAGTTCAGTTTCCATTGCTTATTGTCATTCAGGAATATGCTTAGCTTGAGAAAAACTAGTGGGTTCTACTAGAGAAGATAAAGAACTAAGAAAAGAATAATGTGCATAAGAAAATTTATCATAAGATAAAAGCTTTTGCAAAGAAAAATTGTACTAGTTGATGATGAAGATGTTTGAGCATTGTAACAATGATAATCTTTCAATTTTACTGATGGTTGTGATACTCGCAATGAACGCTTTAGAGGAGGAACATCAACTTGCACTAAATCTAAATTGGGCTCATTATTATTATGAGAGACAATGGGTGTAACAATAGGCATAGAAGGAAATATAATAGGATGATATGGTTCATGAAGCAATTCTTCATTTATCATAAATGGTTCATCATTAACTATTGGCAACTATATATTGTTTTTGGAAAAATAATTATATGAATTAAAAGATTGACAAGGAAATATGCTTTCTTAAAAAACGACATCACGACTAACATAGATTTTTTGATTTGAATATCAAATATTTTGTAACCTTTTTGGGTGAAAGGGTATCCAATACAAATTTCAGGAATGGCGCGTTAATCAAATTTATGTTGGATATGAGTATTACGACCAAAACACAAACAACCAAAAATAACCGTATGTGTATATGTATGCAATTTATTAAATAATAATTCATAAGGAGTTTTTTCCATCGAGGACTTTAAACGAGGTCCTATTAATTAAATAAACTGTAGTAAGGATACACCCACCCCAAAATTTAAAGTTAAGTTTGCTTGAAAATGAAATGCTCATGCAACATTAAGCACGTGACGATGATTGCGCTCAACCACACCATTTTATTGAGGCGTGTAAGCATAAGTATGTTGATGAACAACACCAACTGAGGCAAAAAAATCATTAATATTTTTATTGAAAAACTCTAAACCTTTGTCTGTACGTATTTGTTTAATAGAAACTTTAAATTGGTTTTTAATCAAAATAAAAAAGTTTTGAAGATAATAAAATGCTTGTGATTTTTGTTGCATTAAATATACCCATGTAGTGCAGGAATAATAATCTACGATAGTTAAAAAAAAGGCATGTACCGATAATAGAATAATTACTATATGGTCAACATGAATTAAGTCAAAACAAGCAATAGATTTAGTAGTACTATGACTAAAAGGTAAGCCATAGTGCTCTGCCAAAGGGCATATTTTGCATGAACATTTATTTGAAAATGAAACATTAAAGTCTAAACTAGAAAACTTTGGTAAAATATTAACTTGGATGTCCAAGATGTCAATGCCATAAATTTACATTATGAGAATTCGCAAAAGAAGTAAAAGGAACAACATTGTATCTAGATAATAAAGACCATGGCGTTCTTTATCCACTCCAATTACTTTCTTCAAGAGTAGATCCTGAAGTGTGCAATAGTTAAAAAAGAATTGAACAAAACAATTTAGATCTTTTGTAATTTTAGTAATAGAAAGCAAATTAAGTTTAAATAAAGGAACATATTAAGAGTTCTTAAGTGTTATGTTACGTGTGATGTTACATGCACCAATATATGATATATAAATGAGATTACCATTTGGTAGTTTAATTGGTAAACCTTAGTAAGGTTTTATACCATGTAAAGAATTCAAATTATGTGTCATATGATTTGTGCAATGACAAGTCAATAATTAGAAATATTTTTATAGTGTAATTTAGGTTGATTTTAGATATAAATGTTGATATTACACTAGGTATTCTCTTGTTTTTGCGATTTCAGGATTTAATTAGAAAAAATAAAAAAAAATGTTAAAAAGAGGAAGAAGAGTAAAACAATCAACTGAAGAACAGGTCCATTGAATTATCAGCGATATGAAAATATACATGATTCGCTACATAAATCGACGATGAGAAAAACAAAATGAATAGCCAGTGAATTGAGATTTACAAAGGAATTGCCAAATGAATCAGAAGAGCACAAAGAGATATTTTCAGTGATTAACTCTCGATTTATCAATAACATATGATTCGCTGACAAGTCGCTGAGGTCGGTGATGAGTTTTTTTAGATTATTATGAAGAATTTGAGTTTATCTAAGATTTATATAGCTTCAGAGACTATAAATAGAACCTTAGGGTTTCGAAATTAAAGGCCCTATTTTATCTAAACAAGTTTGTAAGAGCTGTAAGTTAGTTTTTATTGAGTTTATGTTTGAAGCAACATTGGAGCTTTGTTTATTTCAATAAGAGGTATTTATTTAATTTTGCCTTTCAATTATATTATTGCGTTGTTTATTTCTAGCATGTGTGAGTAGTTTATCAATCTAGACAAATCCTAGACATGTATATATTTTAGATTGTTATATAGTTACAATTAAGGAATCGTGTACTTAACGCTTTAAATTTATTCATACACAACAATCACGGTTTTAATAAATTGTTTTTGCATATTACAACTAATGATTCTTGTGTTACATGCATAGTTGTAAATATGTATTGTAATATTCGATTTTCTGAATCTATGTTTATGATTATTGACAACAATTATAGAAGTAGTAAGATTAATCTATAGTGCCAAATTACCCGAGTGGATGTTCTAGGTGATTGTGGTTTAAGTTATTTATTGATTGACATATTCGATTAATTCGATCTAGATTAGGCATGATTTTCATTGAGTGTTAATGCTATCGTATTTCTATTTTATTGCGTTTTATCCAATAGGTAGATTTACAATGATAAGGACGATACGACTATTTTCCATTGAATATAAGAAAATCGATGGTTTGCTAAAGGTTATCAACCTATTATGAATTAGGATTTAATGATTCCAAGAAATGTGATATAATTATAACTAGGTTAGGAGATAATGTTATGTTCTAGTGTTTGAATGCAATCCAAGTATATTACATTGTTTAGTGGGGGTTTGTTTAGAAGTTTGTTTAGATAATTATATTATATTGAATTTGAATTCGTTTAATTAAGTTTGCATTGAATTGTTTGAATTAGTTTAGTTAGTTTGGTTAATTAAGTCGGTAGTCATAGTTTTTAGTTATTTAGTATTTTAATTCTCATTTAATTAAATTAACTAAATTAAGAAAAAAAAAACACTTTTCTTAGAAGTTTACAAAATCACTTGTGGAGATGATATCTCACTTACCACTATTACAAATAATAAGAAAATACGGGAAACTATTGTGCACGCTCAACACGTGTCAATTTTAGTGCCACTACCGGGGGATTTTAATATAATTTCTTATGAATCTTTCTCGTTGTATGCCATAAAATATGATGGAAGACGAGCTAGAACTTATTTTTAGGCAATAAGATAAAAATGTAGAGGCTTATGAACCAATGTGCATTATTTTTCCTGTAGAATTCCCCGACTTTGAATTAGAGTTTGCACTCATCAAATTTTTACCACACTTTCATGGTGAAGATGATAAAGATCCCCAAACATTTACTAGGGACATATATAAAGTAAATGCGAAGAAACCTAAGGATGTAGAACTTGAGTGTGTTAAACTGAAAGTTTTTCCCTTTTCATTAAAATGTCAAGCTCTATATTGACTTTTCTATCTTCTTCCGAATTTCATAACCACTTGTTCCGAAGTGTTACAAGATTTTATAGATAAATATGTCTCAACACGCAAAATTAGTCTACGAAGACAAAGAATTATTACTGCTAGGATGAAAACTGAGGAGACCTTTGGTGAGTCTTAGGATAGGTATCAAAAGTTGATCTCATTATGTCCACAACATGGATTTGCAGAAAGAGCTTTAGTGAAATATTTCTATTAAGGATTAAACCATCTACAACGAAGATTTTTAAACACAGTATGTGAAAGACCATTATTCGAACTAACACTAACTTTAGCTATGAAGTTATTAACAAAATGACTAAACAATATACGCAATAAGGTGAAAAGAATAGACCCATAAAGGAGATACTTTATCAAGAGAAGAAAAGAAAATTGAACACATCAGATGATAACATTGATGAATTAAAAAGCATGGTTGAGCTATAATTTAAAAAATAGATCAATCCAAGTGAAACCTTATGCTTAATGAATATCATTTAATGCAAGAAAACAAAATTGAAGAAGCTAATGTGATGATGAACCATTATGGTGGATTCACTAAACCTAATTATAACTCTACTGACTATATAAATTATGTACAACCAAATATAGGAAATTGTCTAAATAACCAGAGTTATCAAGGATTTAGGACACCTACACGGATTGAAAGAACCATTCCATTAGAAAATTCAAATAAGAAGCAAGATCAAATAATCGAAGTCTTGCAAGGTGATATTAATGAATTGAAAAATCAATTAACTCAAATGAACCAACAACTTAATACATTCATTAATCAAACTAAAACACCTACTCAAATTGTTCATACTAGTCAAGCACAAGTTAATGCTTTATTTAATGATAATGAGAAAGACACACATATACATGAAAAATACCTAAAAAGGGTATTAAGAAAAAGAAAATACAAAAAACTATTGAAGAAGAAAAAGAAAAAGAAAAGAAAAGAAATGATGGCTAATGTCATTCATACTAGAGAATGGATATCTGAATAATTGAAATATACACATTTTCCTGAAAGGCTATACCCATTGTATTTAGCTAGAGTTGAAGCTTATGAAAAATCTTCTAAAAATCTGTCCTTAAATTCAAAGAATTCTTTCAAAACATCATCATAGTTAGAAAATTGCTTAATTGATTCCATCAATGGTTCATTGATTTCTCATTATTGGTGGGCACACATGGGGTTTCATTCCTATTTCGGTTTGCGTATATATTGGTTGTGGCTAAATCGCTTGCACGGGTTACTTGTGTTAAGTGCTTGTGTCGACGATAGTAAGATATACTTGTGAATGTCGAGAGGGATTTAGGGTGTTCCCTTGACTTGAAATATCATTTGGAGGGATTCATCCTATAACCGTAGTTGGAGTTTAGTCACTGAAGCCTGTAAGTATGTATGTGGTTCTTATTCAACTTTATCGATTACTGAGTGGTGTAGGTCAGGGTTTTCTCATGATTATACGGTTGTTTAATTATTAATTTGTATATTTTCGAGCATGTTTAATTGGTATATGTTGTTTATTTATTTCACGCTACAGATTTTGCTTGTCGTGTGTTGCCTACATTCATGGGAATATGACGTATTGTTGCCAGGTGTTATATTCGCATGTCTCGTAGTTATTAGTTTTATTTCATGAATATTGTAAGGACTTATCTTAGGATTTTACTCACTAGACTTGTCACTGTATTTATTGCATGACCAAGTGCGGATCCTTCGACAAGCAAAAGTAAGGGCAAGGGCAAGGAAGTACCAGACGACTTCTTCTGAGATTGTGGAGCCAGCTCATGTGTGACTACAATATGTACTTAATTTATATTTTTGTTAGGTTTTGGGGACTGTAGAACACTGAATACATGTATATAATTTTTTTGATATACTTATTCCGCCTTTGATATATACATGATATCTTTTTGTCGGGTTTTCCACTACTTAGGATTGTTAAATATTGGATAACTTACTCATTTAAAGATTTTCGCTGTAAGATGGTATTATAACTTCATGAATTGATTAACAAGCTAACTAAATCAGTAATGCTTATTTAAAGATTAATTAGCTAGGTTAAGGTTAGCTGAACAAGTGTAAGCAACCAGTTAAGTCGCGAGGCATCAAGGATGCAAGGGCCATGAAGTGGCAGGGCATGGTGATGTGGAATGCAACATGGCGAGTACTAAGGCGGCCTAGAACTTGGGGCCGTCACATAAAACAATAGCCATATGATGTCCCTCGAGATACATAAGAACACACAAGAGACCAATAGAGTATATATTGGTGTTAGTTAGGTAGAGGTAGTGGAAAGTTAGTGGAATTGTGTCAAGTTGTAGGTCAATAGATTAGTCTCCAAATACGTGTGTACATAAAGATTAATGATTATTAATCAACCTTATCTTTATATATAAGATTGGATAGATCAACCCATGCAATTCATTTCATTTCCATAACTTAGAAGCTATGGAAGTTGGTTGAAAAATTCAGGTAGATCAAGGAGAGTTGGAGCTCAAATCAAAGTGTCATCAACCCTAGGTACACATCTCTCTATTTCGAGTTGAAACCAATTCTTGTTTTTTGCCATTTTTAGAGGGAATATGGTTAAGTTTTTGCAATTGGTTTATATATTTGTATTCCTCATTTCAAGCCGATAATCCAGCTATTAATTTGGTTTTGAAATAAAAAAGATATAAATTTTTGAAGCTGTAAGACAAAAATTGAGATTCGCATGTTGTATTATGAACCAAATTTGAGTAATTTTGTCATAACTTGCTCATTTTAAATTAAAATGAACTTAATCTAGTGGCATTTGAAAGCTAACTCAAAGAGGAACAACTTTGTCTTACTGAAAATTTTGTAATTCAAATGTTTTCATATCCAAAAGTGTTATACAAATAGGTGATTGAACACATTACGAAATTCTTGAAACTAAACTTTTAAAAGCATAACTCCCTAATTACTTATCCAAATGAGCTAATCTTTTAGTTTGTTATTATTTGGTATGTTAGCTGCGTTGTAACCAAAAATCACGAATTTTGAAATTATAGATTGGGAGAAATAAATTTTCTAAACCTGCTGGTCGGATTAGGTTCCAATTTGAGTTATTTTTGGTAGAATTGCGATACCCCTTTCGTTTTAAATCAAAATTTCACAAACCAAACCTTTTCAAAAAGCTAAGATATAGACCAAAAACTTTATAACTAGGGAATATTTTGAGATTTTGACAATTTCATGCCTAAAATTGCGTTGCAATATGGGACTAAAATTTTAATGTTGTTAAGTCTTAATGGGTTATTTTGAGTTAAGGTTCCTAAACTCATTTGACCTGACCTAAACACAATTTATTTTGATTAATTTGATATCAGGAACCTAGGGAAGAGTCTCAAGAGTTTGGATACGAGATTTGGTGTAATGGGATGCCGCTAAAACTAGAATTTTACATTGCTTGATTTGAGTATACCTGTTGATTTTTTTATTTGCATTTCATATCCACTTTATGCTTGTTTATTATAGTCAATATTGACTATGTCTAGCGTTATACTTTCATATCATGAACTTATTTGATACCCCTCATTTATTGAGCTTGACTTTCATGATATTATGATGAATTGAATTCCTTTGAATCTATCCATGTGCTTTATGTCATTTCTTGTTGTTTCACAGTGAATATAGTGTAAATAGCATGCTATTAGGAATTGTGAGTTTGTGAATGAATTTATGGACTAGTACTCTTTGGGAATTGTGATTTATAGCATAGCTAAGCATTGGAATCCTTAACGAGTCAATTTCTTGAAATTATAAAGTAGTTATAGAATCTAGAGTCCATTACACTATGTTAGAGTTGATGGACACAAGTGGTTAGAGTCCCTGGAGATGTCAACGCTTGCCACTATGACGCGACACATGGGGTTAGAGTTCTTAGGGTTATCGATACACAAAGATTAGAGTCCCTGGTGACACTGGGGTTAGAGTCCCTAGTGTTATTAGACAATGCGATGTCACGCATGTCCTTTAGTGGCCTTAAAGGATTCAATGACGCATGTCACGGCTGACCGGATCTAGCTCATAACTATTTAGCCTCGTGTCAATTTCACTTGCTTAACCGTGATATTTCTTAGCACATTTCTGGTACTAATATTTCTTTTTTGAACTTATGCTTTTAAATGACATTTAGTCTTTTGGAAATGTAAATGAATATGTCAACAGGGATTACTATTACTTTTTGTACTCACTGTTCTTTTTATGACGGTGGGTGCAGAGCCGTCGACGAGCAAGCCCGGCAAAGAGAAGATCAGCGACTACCTCTGAGCTAGCAGCGTACTTCTACATCAACATTTTGTAGGTTTTGATATTTTATGTATTATATAGTTATGTTTTTTATACATCTTGGGGTTGCATATTGGGTCGAGCGTTTAGTTCCCCAACTTATGATTACCATCACATTGTTTATATTTGCCACTTTATTATACGTATGCATGTGATTATTGTTTTCTGATTTCCACACTTAGGATTTAATATATTTCTACCGCATAATCTGTTAAAACTTCCAATAAACTTTATAACTCTTAAAAAGTTTTTAATCACACTCTGAAATCTAGTAATATGTTGACATGTGTATTACTTATCCTTAACGCGTATATCGAGGATATTAGGATAGAAAGGTCGACTAATATGTACTTAAGTCCTATATGACTATGATTTGGGCTTAATTACAGGATTAGACTGGGAGGTGCCTTAAATTAGGGAAGGGGCCGTCACAGTTGGTATCAGAGCCAATTTTCTTTGTAAGTAAGGTACAAACTTAAATAAAACACAAATTTTAGATGTGGAAAACTAGACGATCCTTGCTTAGAAACTATTAGTTGGGAAGTGAATGAAAGTGAGATGGGGATTTCTAATATATAAATGTTAGTTTCTATATGTATATATATTTACGTTATCTACGTAGATGCTAGTGTCGCAAACGTCGTCAACTTGTAGAGCGCGATGGTAGATCGACGCAAGATCGGAGATTGCAGCACCTCTTGTGGTGCAGACTCTTCCAGTGGTGACCGCGCTGGTAGTAGAGACAGCTGATGGACGTGCCACCCCCATGCCCACATTTTGCAGCACATCAGTTGAGGTCCAGCTTGTAAAGGACTTTATCAGACTCAAGCAAGCCTACTCTGATAGAGTGAGGAACACTAAGAAGATCGAGAAGTGGGTGCTATCTTAAAAGAAGCTTCACAAGATACTGAAGATCGAGTATAGACTTCGAGCGTAGATCTCATCGTACACTCTGGAGAGAGACGTCGATGTTAGGTGGCGTATGATAGTAGCAGCTCATGGAGAGTTTGAGACATGAGAGGCTTTCAAGTAAAAGTTCTATCAATAGTACTTCCCGCCTGCAGTGATGAAGAGGTTGATGAAGAAATTCATGAACATGAGACAGGGAGCAGAAGAGTTCGTGATGCAATATATGGACTGATATGATTATCTGAGGCAGTTTGTCGGGGAATTAATAAGAGATGTCAATTGAAATAGGTGGATTAGATTTACCTATAGACTTTAAGGTTCTCGAGGTATTAGAGTTCGATGCATTATTTGGGATGGATTGGCTAGCTGCGTATCACGCTCATATCAATTGTTTTAGTAAAACAGTGATCTTCGAGATCCCAAGATGTCTGATATTTACCTATAGAAGTAGTACATCGAGAGCCGAGAGTGCGAGAGGTTTACTTGCGACTAGCGGAAAGATTGAGACTTTGATAGCGTTATATGTAGTAGCAGAGAGTTAAGGACCTAGACTTAAGGACATACCGATTGTTTGCAAGTTTTCAAATGTTCTTTCGGAAGACTTACCTGATTTACCATCACCGAGAAAGGTTGACTTCATCATTGAGTTACTACCAGGTACCAGACCAATTTCCATACCGTCATACCGCTTGGCCCTGAAGGAGTTGGAGGAATTGAAGACTCAGCTTTAAGACTTGGGACATAAAGGATTCATCACCCCATCCATTTCACCATGGGGAGCACCCATTCTGTTTGTAAAAAAGAAAGACGATACTTTGAGACTATGTATTGACTACAGACAGCAAAATAAGGTCAAAGTCAGGAACAAGTATCCACTACTGAGGATTGATGATTTATTTGATTAGTTGAGAGGAGTGCAGTTTTTGTCCAAGATAGACATGAGATCAGGTTATCATCAGCTTAGGATTAGGGAGCAGGATAGGTCCATGACAGCATTCTGCACGAGATATGGACAGTATTAGTTTAATGTCATGCCATTTAGGCTGACTAACGCCCCTGCAATATTTATGGACTTGATGCACAAAGTCTTCAGACCAATTCTAGATTGCTTCGTAATAGTATTCATCGACGATATTTTGATATATTCGATGACACGAGATGATCACGAGTAGCACCTCAAAGAGATGTTTCAAACTTTGAGGGAGCACCGACTGTATGCCAAATTCAGTAAGTGTAAATTTTGGTTTTTAGAGGTTCAATTTTTTGGGCACGTAGTGAGGAAAGCAGGGATAGCAGTAGATCCAGCCAAGATTCAGGCAATTATGGATTGGCCGGCACTGACGTTAGTGATAGAGATCAGAATTTTTTTGGGTTTGGCAAGGTACTACCGTCGATTAGTGAAGGATTTCTCAAAACTCGCTTCACTGATTACTAGATTGATACAGAAGGATGTCATTTTTCAGTGGATAAAGGCCTATGACCATGCATTTGATGAGCTAAAGATATTGTTGACTACTACGCAGTATTAGTATTGCCAAAGGTTGGACAAGGGTTATCGGTGTACATAGATGTTTCTCATATGGATCTGGGTTGCGGTGTTGATGCAGGGCGGTGGTACGGTAGCTTACGCCTCAAAATAGTTGAAGGTTCATAAGAAGAATCACTCCACACATGATTTGGAGTTGGCAACAGTAGTGTTTGCACTAAAGATTTGGAGACAACACCTGTATGGAGAAAGATTCACACTCTTTAATGATCACAAGAGTCTGAAGTATCTTTTCACACAGAAAGAGTTGAATATGAGACAACGCAGATGGTTGAAGTTTTTTAAGGACTATGACTTTTCTCTAGAATACCATCTAGGAAAAGTCAAAGTAGTCGCTTTGAATCGCTAAGTAGGAGACAGGACTAGCGATACCAAGGTTGTTAGATGTCATATGACACGAGTATGGTTTACTCGAGGCAATAATGATAGTGAGTCATGTAGAGGTTCCTATCGATACTCAGTAATGATTTGTGCTCAAATGAGATCACAAAGTTGTCTACACAAATAATGTCAAAGGGTCAAAAGACCGACATATTGTTTTTTAGATATAGTAAGTTAGCACAAAGTACAGAATGCACAGACTGGGTTGAGACTTCATATCAGTGTCTGGGATACAGGGGCAGATTATGGCTACTTGAAGTACCGCAGCTTAGAGATGAGATTCTTCAAGAGTCACACGTTCCCGATTCACTGTTCATCCAGGCAGGACCAAGATGTACCATGACATGAGGATACATTTTTAGTTGCTGGGATGAAGACGGATGTGTCTGAGTTCATCAGGATTTGTGGGATCTGCTAGAAGGTGAAAGTCGCACATCGCAGACCTGGAGGATTGCTACAGCCTCTTCCCATCCCACACTAGAAGTGAGAGGACATCTCTATGGATTTCGTGATGGGATTGCCGAAGACCGTTAAGAAACATAATTCTATATGGGTGATCGTTGACAGACTGACGAGTCTGCTCATTTCCCACCAGTAGGCGCGCATTATACATTTAATCAGTCGAGTATACTGTTCGAGAGAGAGAATTATCAGGCTACATAGAGTACCATTGACTATCATGTCTAACGGAGATTCTATGTATACGCCCAGGATGTGGTGGAGTATGCAGGAGCAGTATGGTACGTACATGCAGTTCAACACCGTTTTTCATCCTCAGACTGATGGGCAGACTGATAGATTGGTTCAGGTCCTCGAGGATATGTTATGGGCTTGTGTGTTGAAGCTTGGCGAATCTTGAGAGGAGTACCTACAGTTGTGTGAGTTTGCTTACAACAATGGTTATCAGGCCAGTAGTGAAATGGTGCCTTTTGAGGCTTTGTATGGCAGACCATGTCGCATGCCATCGTGTTGGGCTGAGCTAGAAGACTGGGAGATTGTGGAGCCTAAAATTGTTGTTGACCATACTGAGAAAGTCAAACATATCCGTTAGAGACTCAATGGTGCACATGAGAGGCAGAAGATGTATGTAGACAAGTATGGTAGTAATCTCACGTATATCGAGGGAGCCTATGTCTATTTAAAAGTTTCCCATCGAAAGAGTCTTCAAAGATTTAGGGTGAAAGGCAAGCTTACACCGAGATTTATCAGGCCTTACATGATTAAGAGACTAGACGAGAAAATTACGTATGAGCTTGAACTGCCTCCAAATGTCAGGGATTCATCTAGTCTTTCATATTTTGATGTTTCGATTAGCTGAGTCGAGATCAGGTGTTCGACCGATTGTGGATTTGAGTCAGATAGACCTCAGTGATGATATTACTTATGAGGAACAGCCTATTTAGATCATGGATCGGAGGGTACAACAACTAAGGAATAAGTCTGTCCCGAAGGTTCTCGTCAAGTGGCAATTCCATGATGATATGAAACTCACTTGGGAGCAGAAAAACTATATAATGGACATGTTTTCGTACCTCTTCGAGTCAGATTTTAATCCTAACCTAAATCTTAATTTCGAGGATAGAATTTCCATGAGTTAGGAAGATTTTTCATGGCCCAAGTTCCTAATCTCATTTATTATTCGTGATTAAGATTTCTCGACCCGTAAAGTGGGACCCGCACCGTGATACATGCACTGATCGATATGTTAGATTTGTTGTGTTGTATGGCTAGTGTATCGTATATGTGTAGACTACTTAATCAGTCCTACTTGTATATAGGTGTCGAGACGTGGGTGAGGAAACGCCTTGATATGCATGCCAATGTGGGACCGAGGTAGAGAGTGTTGTAGTAAGTTAGTTTAAGCTTAGTGTATCTTAAATAGTAGAACTAATGTGGCTATAGTTCATTTTATATTAAATGTAACCTAAGTTAGCAAGACAAAACAATATCAATTTGATGTTCCTCGAGATATGTAAGGACAAATCAAGAGACCAATAAAGTATATATTGATGTTAGTTAGGTATATTTAGTGGAGAGTCAGTGAAATTGTGTCAAGATGTACGCCATTAGATTAGTTTTGAGATACATGTGTATATACAGATCAATGGTTATTAATCAACATTATCTTTATATATAAGATTGGATAGATCAATCCATGCGATTCATTTCATTTCCATAACTTAGACGCTAAGGAAGTTGGAGAAGAAGAAATAAGAAGAATTGAGGAGGTTTTTGGCTGAAACACTCAGGGAGATCAAGGAGAGATAGAGCTCAAATCAAAGTGTCATCAACCTTAGATACATATTTTCTATTTCAAGTTGAATTTCAGCCATTTTCATAGGGTAGATGGTTAAGTCTTTGCAATTAGTTCATATATTTGGATTCATTCATTTCAAGGTGATAATCCAATTATTAAGAAGTTCTTAATTTGATTTTGAAATAAAAAAAATATGAATTTTTGAAGTTGTAAGAGCAAAATTGAAATTCTACATGTTATATTATGAACCAACCTATGTAATTTGGTCATAACTTGCTCATTTCAAATTGAAATGAATCCAATCTAGTGGCATTTGAAAGCTAACTTAAAGGGGAACAACTTTTTCCTACTAGAAATTTTGTAATTCGAATGTTTTCATGTCCAAAAGTGCTCTACAAATAGGTGATTGAATGCAATACGAGATTTTTGAAACTAAACGTTTAAAAGGCATAACTCTCTAATTACTTATCCAAATGAGCTGACCTTTTAATATGTTGTTATTCGATATGTTAGCTGTCTTGTGACCAAAAATTATGAATTTTACATAATTTTTCTATACCCACTGGTCGGATTAGGTTCCAATTTAAGTTGTTTTCAGTAGAATTGTGATCTCTTTCATTTTAAATCGGAATTTCATAAACCAAACCTTTTCGAAAAGCTAAGATAGAGATCAAAATCTTTGTAAGAAGGGAAGATTTTGCGATTTGGACAATTTCATGCCTAAAATTGCACTGCAATACAGGACTAAAGTTTCAATGTTGTTTAGTCTTAAGGGGTTATTTGAGTTAAGGTTCCTAAACTCATTTGACCTAACCTAAACCCAATTTATAGGGATTAATTTGATATCAGGAACCTATGGAAGAGTCTCAATGGTTCGGATATGAGATTTGGTGTATTGGGAGGTCGGTAAAGCTAGGATTTTACATTGCTTGATGTGAGTATACCCTTGATTATTTTATTTGCATCTCATATCCACTTTATGCTTATTTGTTGTAGTCAATATTGACTTTGTCTAGCATTGTACTCTCATATCATGAACTTATTTAAAACTCCTCATTTGTTGAGTTGGAATTTCATGATATTATGATGAATTAAATTCCTTTGAATCTATTCATGTGTTTTATGTCAATTTTTGTTGTTTTTCAGTGAATATAGTGTAAATAGCATGCTATCATGCTATTAGAAATTGTGAGTTTGTGAATGACTTAATGGACTAGTACTCTTTGAGAATTTGCTTTGTAGCATAGCCAAGCCTTGGAATCCTTATCGAGTCAATTTTATGGAATTATAAAGTAGTTATAGAATCTAGCGTCCATTGCACTATGTTAGAGTTTATCAACACATGGGGTTAGAGTCCTTGTTAGAGTCCCTGGGGATGTCCCTAGAGTTGTCGATACATAAACCCTAGTGATATTAGACTATGCGATGTCACGCATGTCCTTTAGTGGCCTTAAAGGCTTCAATGACGCATGTCACGGCCGAATGATCTAGATCATTACTATTTAGCTTCGTGTCAGTTTCACTTGCTTAAACATGGTATTTCTTAGCATATTTTTGGTACTAGTCTTTTGCATTGAACTTATGCTTTTAAATACCATTTAGTCTTTTGAAAATGTAAATGAATATGTCAACGGGGATTATTGTTACTTTTTGTACTCAACGTCATTTTTATGACGGTGGAACCGGTGGGTGCAGAGCCGTCAATGAGCAGACCCGACAAAGAGAAGATTAGCGACTACCTTTGAGCCAACGGCATACTTCTGCATTGATATTTTATAGGTTTTGATATTTTGTGTATTATACAGTTATGATTTTTATATACATCTTGGGGTTGTATATTGGGTCGAGTGTTTAGTTCCCTGACTTATGATGACCATCACATTGTTTATATTTGCCACTTTATTATATGTATGCATGTGATCGTTCTGTCCTGGTTTCTACACTTAGTCTTTAATATATTGCTTCCGCATAATCTATTAAGACTTCCGCTAAACTTTATAACTCTTAAAAGCTTTTAATTACTCTGAAATTTAGTAATATGTTGATATGTGTATTACTTATCCTGAATGTGTATATCGAGGAGATTAGGATAAAAATGCAGACTAATATGTAGTTAAGTCATATATGGATAAGATGTGGACTTAATTATGGGATTAGGCCGGGCGGTGCCCCAGATTAGGAAAGTGGTCGTCACAGTTAAATATTGCATAACTTATTCACTTAAAGACTTTCGTTGCTAAATTCTAATATAACTTGATAAATTGATTAATTGGCTAATTAAATCACTAATACTTAAATGAAGAATAATTAGCTAAGCTAGGGTTTAATGGAAAACGTGTAAGCAACCAGTTAGTTCGCGGGGCATCATGGATAATAGGCCATTACATGGCAGAACTAGGTGACGTGTGACATGATGTGGCAGCGCCCAGGGTTGCCTCAGAATTTAGAGGCGACAAATGATCGACTGTGACGTGGCACGAGAGCGAGTACACGATCCTAACATTGAGCACGAAGATCGAGTAATATATTATTTTTGATGTGAAGGATGCTTAGTGAATTGTATATATGTTGACTTATTAAGTCATTTCTACTTATATATAAACATTGAGATACGAGTGGGGACGTGCCTTGAGATATGTGCCGACGTGGGACTGGAGTAGAGAGTGATGTGGTAAGTCCTAAATTAGTTAAGTGTAATTAAAAGATAACTAATTTAATGAGCCTATAGTTGAAATTATATTGATATGGCCTAAGTTAGAAAAATAAAATAATAAGTTTTGATGTGCCTCGAGATGCATGTTGGCACCATCACTAGGTAACTTAAGTTTTGATGTGCATTAGATTGATTAAATTAGTGGGTTGTAGGACCAGGCTATAGGCCATTAGATTTTCCTAGAGATGAGGGTGTTCATGTGACGACCCTCCCATAACTAAGCGTCGAGTTGCCCGGCCTAAACCGTTACCGAAGCCCGATACCTGAACCAGGCCTAAATAATGGCTTGGCAACCTTATTCAACCTATGAAACTACACAATTATACATGTGAAACAATAATTACGGAATTTAAAACTAAAAGGTTTCATATGTTAAACAAATAATTCTAAACAAAGATGTTCAAGTATCCCTAAGTAACTGCAAACATATAATACCAATGTATTAAGTTAACAAGTCTCGGGGATTAGAATCTACCTCATTAAGTACTTAATATAACCCATGTTTAGATGTTTTGAATATCGATAATATAAATAGCATGCAAAGTTCACATCAAAGACAAAGCTCTACACTATCGCCTTCCCTTTATCCCGCGCTGATATCGATAAAGACGGACCTGAAGAGTAAGTGGGGTGAGCTAAAAGAACCAACGAAGCTCAATAAAGCAGAAAACCCGCTCAACCATCAAACATACAAGTAATATCTACTAATCATGCGAGTATATCATGAATTTAAAGTAAATATAGAAAAAAAGTATATCACAATTATCCTTAGTCAACTTCATAAATCATCACATAGAGAACATAAAAGCATTTATAAAACCAAATCATCATGCAAGGGTGATTCAAGAGAGATACCATAAAAGCATAATAATATAGTAAGTCGAATCCCATTCAATCCGTACTAGTTATTGACAAGAATTTAGTGACTGATTCCCCTACTCTTGAAGTGATGTAAACCATTAGTTAACATAAAGGCCTTTACGCCCCCTAACTAGTCCTATCAAGTCCACAGTAGGTTTTTTCAAAGCCATCACCGATGTTTGCATCGATCTCATGTATTTATCTCATAGTGTGACTCGAGTAATGGCGACAACCATAAAATGCACAAGCGGTGGCGATGACCACGTAATTGTGTCGAAGTCAACGTAATGTGGCGACAGCCACATAATAGGTCAAATAGTGGCGACAACCACGTATATGAGATAAAGACAACAAGAGCAATGGGTAACACATTCACAATCCATAGATAGTCACATTCAAGTCAATAATAAGTCGCAACCCATTCCCCATGTCTTGAATTAAAATCGTGAGATATAATAATATATAATAGAATGTCATACATGATAATTGAGCAAGCTCCCCACTTATCTCGACTCGCTACGATATCCTTTCCCGGTCTTCGAGCGCTCGGGGTTCTATGTGAACCGTCTGGCAAATCTAAACAATTAATACACATTACATCAATGACAAGTCACATTTTAAATTCCAATTTTCCATTAAATTTACTTTGGGTGGTCCCACAGGTCCCTCGTCGTTCGGTGCGAGGGTCGAGGTGTGGGACCCGGTCTGTCTCCCTCGGGGATGCAGTAGTGCCTCGTTTAAAGGCAATGATTTGTTTTTGTTTTATTTATATTCCATTTCATTTTACTTTATATATTTATTATTATTATTATTATTATTATTTTTATTATTATTATTTTATTTTTTTGTACAAGGGGCCAATTTGGCCCTATTAAAAGTGGACCAGGGGCGTAATTGGCCCCCGATTTAAGGACCGAGGCTAATCGGCCCCGATGGGGGAAGGGGATATCTCCCTCCTCCCATCACTCCATTGGGTTTCGCCCAAGGGTTGTGATTTGCTTCAGTGGGGTGGCCACTTTGTCCCTTTGTGAGGCCTCCTAGTGGAGGCCTCTCTAGCGTCGGGGGGTCCGCCACCCTCGCCGATGATATCAAACTTTCGTCGCCCTTGTCGACGATGTCGTGCGGCTCCCCCCCTTCGCGGGGTTCTCCAACACCAACTTAAATAAAAAACAAGAACAAAACAAATAAAGAGATGATTTGTACCTTCCACGACCACTTTGTGTCACCAACACCACCCAAGCTCTCATTTTTTATATTTTTTCTCGGGATTTTGAACCAAAGTGGTGGCTAGGGTTTATGGTGGATTTTTATAATTAGGGTTTCACACAAATAGAATTTGTGAATTTATCGAAATACCCCGATGTGGGTATTTTAAGTTTTCGGGTCATGAAAATATCCCCAATTTTAAAAAATTTCGTCCCGAAAAGTAAGAAGAATGATATGCTCATAGATCTAGATGTAAAAATGCTCGCCAAAGAATATTTATTTATTTCTTTTTTTACCTTATCCGTACCATTTCATAACTTGTCCGTCAAAACTTTAATGTAGCATTGATCCTTAAGCGACGATCGCCACATCAATCATTTTTTAGTGTTAGCGACGACTAACCTTTAGCAAAGATATTTCATGACTTCCGTGACTACGATCACAATATCCCTTCGTGGCAACGACCACTAAGTATTAATTTCTTCGTGCTAGCAACAACTAACACGACACCCTTATTATTATTATTATTATTATTATTATTATTATTATTATTATTATTATTATTATTATTATTATTATTATTTATTATTATTATTATTATTATTATTATTATTATCATTATCATTATTTTAACGAAGATGTACAATTACTCATGCGACTACGGTTGTCATGTCATTTCGTGGCGACGACCTCGAAGGTCCTAAGTATCTCGTGTTAGTGACTAGTACTTTGATGACATGGATGGATCATGATTCCCACGATGACAATTGTCTTGTCCTCGTGCTGCAACAACCGACGTAGCTCTCCAAGTACATCGAGCCTTGTGTTCACATTCATTCACGTATCTCGATGGAGTAACTTTTACTCTTGCGATATTGGCGACAACTAATAGTTTAATCTTAACGTTCAAAGCCCTTAATACAATTATGTTTTCGTTTCAAGTTCAACGTGATCTTTGTCTCTACCCCAAACCAACCCTTAGGTATCACTAAGTCTGTCGCAAGTTACATGTCCACGTTCGGATAATAATTCTAAGGACATTCCTTTATTAGGGTGTCCCTGATGCTAATGGTTCTCTTATCATTTGATTCATTATGATTTCACTAACTCTGAGGAACTCTTCAAACTATATATGTTTGAATTATATTTAGTGTTCAATGTAAGACATTCATTTGTCTCGTAAGAAGATTTCCATTTTTTTATATCCCCATTTTTATAACATTACCATCACGACAAAAAAGGATCAATAGGTTCGAATGACTTAAAAAAATGCACATATCACGATTACGAAAATGTAAAGGTTAACTCGCTATAAACCCTCCTCGAATCCAGCTTAAACAATCGCATGCACTCTACTCCTCATTGTTTGGGTCACTCTACCATCGAGACGTGCTCTTAACTTTTGGCGCTTATTTTTAAAATTACCCACCTGCCTGCAATTAAAACATGTTAGTCATGGTGTTTGAGATGTTTGCATTGATCGTTGTGGTGGAGGTGGCGGTCCATATGCCACACTCTGTATAGTCGAGGGTGTAGGGACATGTGAGTGTATAATGGTCCATATCAAGGTATGTGGTGCCCTCGATGCTACACCCGAGGGTGCATGACCACCTAAAGATCCTTCAAATCGGTGTTTCTTGAAACTATCACCCTGACTATTTTGGTCACTCCCAAAGCTACACTTTCCATAACCATAATGATCAAATCTTGACTGAAACTGCATGAAACCCCCCACAAAGTGCTGCCTCACACTTAAGTGCTCGATGGTATGCCTGCTGATATGTCTCAAATCCAAACGCAGCTACCATAGCACTAATATCTTGCCTCATTCCATCAATAAATCTCCTCTTACTCATGTGCAAACTCTAGCAACTCGTTATACTTTGATGCATACTCAGCCACTGACATATTGCCTTGTACTAAGGCAAGGAACTCTCGAGTCTTCACATTCTTCACTGGCTCTGGGAACCATTCTTCATAAAATAGATGCTTGAATTGTGGCCAATTCATATTAGTTCCCCTTGTCCTCTCGACAGTCATCCACCACTTAAGTGCCTTGTGTTCTAACAAAAATGCCACCAGCGATACTATGATTCACTCATTAATGTTCAAAGTCTTCATCCTATTTTCCATGTTTAGTATCCACTACTCAGCCTCAATGGGATCCTGCTCCCCCTAAAAGTGCGACACAACGTATTTCATAAATTATTTCCATATCTTGCCTATCCAAAGAAGCCTCTGGATCTCCATTCACCACAGTACAGCCGCATGCGGTTGTAGCAGAATCGGCCCCCTCCTCTATAGGATGATCCTCGCGTATACGTGCCAAATGAAATTTAGGACCCTGCCTTATGGGTGCTCGCTCTGCCGCCCTTGTGTTTCCCTGATATATCAGCTTTAGTATGTTGTCCATGTTCCACTCTTGCGATTGCGCCAGGTCTGCCAATCTCTAGTCTTGAGCGGAAGTCATGTCGTGAATGACCTTCTGGTATGTTTCAGCCATAGTAGTCATATTTCGCTCCATTTGAGCGCGCCAGTTTCTCTCATCCCTTTCCTGAGTTTCATTTAGATTATAGGAGTTTCCGCCCTGATTGCTCATAATGCAAGTGCGGAGCAGATAAGTGCGAATTAATCCTACAAATTAAGAGAGTAAATAAAATATCTAAAGGTGATAGATATCATAACATAAGGAAAATAACATTATTCAAGTGTTTTATTCAAGTTTTCAATCCCTTCCCCATCATAGGATTGGTCATTTATGCTCATTAAGTCAACTTGAACCAATGTCCCATACTATTGATTTGTCTAACTTAAACTTGACCTTTAACTTAAAGGCTCTACAACTTAGGTTTCACTAACCTAACCGCTTTCTCTAGGTTCTAATACCTATGCTCTTATACCAGTTGTGACGACCCTCCTTCGACCTAGGGTCGAGTCGCCCAACCCAAACCGTTACCCAAGGCCGATACCTGAACCAGACCCAAATAACGGCTTGGCACGCCTAATTTAATACAATAATTGCAGAATTTAAAACTGAAAGGTTTATATGTTAAACAAATCATTCTAAACAAAAGTGTTTATGTATCCCTAAGTAATTGCAAACGTATACTACTAAGGTAGTAAGTCAACAAGTCTCGGAGATTAGAATCTACCCCATTAAGTGCTTAATACAACCCATGTTTAGATTTTTTGAATATCGATAATATAAATAGCATGCAAAATTTACTTTAAAGATAAAGCTCTACGCTATTGCCTCCCTTTATCCTGTGCTGATATCGATGAAAATGGACCTGGTGAGTAAGTGGGGTGAGCTAAAAGAACCAACGGAGCTCAGTAAGGAGAAAAACTCGTTCAACCATCAAATATACAAGTAATACCTACTAATCATGCAAGTCTATCATGAATTTAAAGTAAGGACAGAGAAAAAGAGTATTTCACGATTATCCTTAGTCAACTTTATAAAGCATCGCATAGAGAACATAAAAGCATTTATAAATCAAATCATCATGCAAGGGTGATTAAAAAGAGATACCATAAAAGCATAATAATATAGTAAGTTGGGTCCCATTCAATGCGCACTAGTTATTAACAAGAATCCGATGATCGATTCCCCTACTCTCGAAGTGAGCAAATCATTAATGATGGATTTTATAATTAAGGTTTCACATAAATAAAGTTTGTGAATCTATCAAAATACCCCCGATGTAGATATTTTAAGTTTATGGGTCGTGACAGCTCACATAGGATCAAGGGTTATAAATAAATCACTCCAATATATATATAAATGAGTTAGTGGAAACTTAACTTTATCATCTCAAATTACATGCAAGGAGAGAGGGAGAGTTCTAGAGAAAATGACTCAACAATTGTTGTAGAAATTCAAGGAATTAGGAGTGATTAGTCAAGTTAGAGGTGTTCTACAATTAGGTAAGCCAATCTCAATCGCCACTTTGTGAAACTCAAACAAAAATCTTAGGTTTTGATTCGGTTTTGATTTTTTAGCAATAGGCAAATGAATTTGTTTTCAAAATCTAATTCCATATTTAGATTCTTTGTGAGATTCCACTAATTCTACTATAAATAAGTTCTGGATTTGGATTTTTTTTCATTAAGTTATGAATTTTTGAAGATGTAAGACAAAATTGGAAATTCTGCATATTGTTGTTATGAACCAGTCTCTATATTTTGGTTATAACTTCTTCATTTTAAATCAAAATGGATCCAATTCGATGGCATAACTCAAAGGGGACCAACTTTTTCCTACTGAAATATTTTGAAATTTGTATGTTTTCATGTCTAAAAACCCTCTCCAACTTTGATGATGAATCTGGAATTTCTAGGTTC
The DNA here is from genome assembly GCA_039657325.1 of Stephania cephalantha. Lineage (NCBI taxonomy): Eukaryota > Viridiplantae > Streptophyta > Magnoliopsida > Ranunculales > Menispermaceae > Stephania > Stephania cephalantha. Next base: position 41,337,946 of record CM077578.1, read on the forward strand.
ACAGTTTTGCTATTGTCCTACTGTTTTGAGCATAACTCCCTAATTTCTGATTGGATTGAGCTCATCTTTTAGTATGATGTTCTAAGATATGTTTTTAGGCTTCGATAAAAATATCATGAGTTTTGAACCCATGGTTTATAAGAAATGAATTTTACAAAGTTGATGGTCAAAATCAAAAACTATTTTGAGCCATTGTGGTAAAACTTTCATATCTCCCTTGGTTCTTATCGAAATTGCACAACCCTCATAATTTTGGAAAGCTAAGACAAATACCAAAAACTTCGACCTTGAGAAGGGTTTAAGATTTGAATGTTTTCATGCCTAAAAATGTGTTGCAACATGGGAACGAAATTGAAACTTTATTTGGTAATTAGGGGCTGATTTGGGAAGAGCAACTTAAAACGCATTCAACCAATCTGAATAAACAACAAATACACTTAGTTGATTTCAGGGGACTGAAGGAATGTAGCTTGGGTATCGGAAGCGAGTCAGGGTCGGACTCAGAAGTCCTAGTACGAGTTTGGAGTGGTCGAGAGGCAGCTTAAGCTAGTAATTGCATGAGTTATAAGTAAATTGATTGAGATATTTCTATATATATCATTTCATGTTGTTGCTTCTTGTTTATAGTTGTTTGGACTAGTTGCCTGTTTTTATTTTGTATGTCATGTCTTGAATTCAGTGTGTATGTTAAACTTTGATTGTTGTCAAATTAGAATGTGTTCAGATTTCCTAATTTGATTTGGGGTGTATGCAGCACACGGGGTATGAGACCCAAGGATGTCGGTATTCTAACTAGTTAGTGACATAAACCTACTATTTGAAGTTGATGAAATGAATAAGCTGCAACCAATTAGGGTAATACCGAAGTGTTATGTGAACTGATCTATTACATGAGGTCGATATGCCGTGTTTCATATCCAATAAGGATAATTCCTACGTGCACTGCTAGTTAAGCAATTACTAGAGGTCTATGTGATCAAATGGGCAATGTTCAGGTCAATGTGCTCGACACACGGTTGACTGGAATTAGTTCAATCTCAACGGTTGTGTTGATCATACTTTATTTAGTTGTAATGTTTTGTAATATGTTTGTGTTTCAGTATTATTGTGTTGTAAATATATACTTTTAAATGTGTTCTTGTTGTGTTTGAAAATATGGATAAATGTTTTACAGTGTTACTTTCTACATTACTGTACTCACCGTCCTTTTTATGATGGTGGGTGCAGATCCATCAAGTAGCAGACCGCGCAAGGAGTCGATCATTAACTACCATTGAGCCATTTACGGTCTGCTATTTCAGATTTTTTAGGATTTTGATATTTTATTGTATGAATTACTTTATGTCTTTTACATACTCTTGGGTTGTATATATTTGAGTTAAGCGATAGTCCCCCGACCAGACACATGTTTATTAGACTGTCATCTTCGTTTCGTTTTTTTACATATATATGGTCGTTGTTTCCTGGTTTCAACAGTAGATATTTTTTATTAAATTTTTCGCTAATAATATTAAAATGTTTTAAAATTTTTAATTAACTATGAAAATCACAACTAACGATAAATGAATAATATTTATCCCGAGCAAGTATAATGAGGTGAATGATACAAAAGGTGAGTAATACGTTGTTAAGTCTTACGTGGTCGAGATTAGGGCTTAATGACGAGATTAAGGCAAGGCGGTGCCCTAGGTTAAGGAAGGGGTCGTCACAAAACCTACGCATATGAAATCCCCTATTTTAATACATTTCAAGTCCAAAATATAGCAGAGATATAAGTAAAACAACTTTGCAAACAAGAAAATAGTTCTATGTTATGGCCTTACCCTTTCCTTTATCATGAGTAGTAGCAGAGGTACCTAGAGGGGATGAAATGGGGTGAGCAGTAAAATCATCAGGCTCAATACGTAAAGTAATGGTCCGCTCTACCATCAATCATCCAAGTACCTAGTATAATAAAAACTAGATTTCAACAGTTCAGGTCATGAGACGTAGTACCATTTTTCGAGCATTTAAGCATAGCATAACCAAGCATAATGATATAGTAAGATAAAACAACAATGACCAACTTGATATTTCAAACAAGGATAAAAGATGAAAGTGAATGCCTTTATATTTAAAAGAAGTGGCAACTGAAATACCAAATTAGGTAGTAGGCCTTACCTTATCCTTCATTCAATACCGCGGGTTAGACAACTTGAGATTCACAAGTCTAAGCACATATTATCCTTGCATAGCTTCTTCCCCCAACACTACGGATCAGGCAGCTTGAAGTTCACAAGTCTAAGCAAAAGACCTCGCAAAGTCATAGCTAAGGGAGGTCACCGTAGGTCTTCATTCCACCAAATCCTAGGTACCAATTATAGTCATTCTTTCCAAACATATCAATCCACGAGACATTCCAGAGATATAGTAATAAAAGGTGATATAATATGAAGTAAATTCAATGAAGAGATATCAAAGTGGATTCCAGGTAAAACATCAACAATTAGTTACCGAAAAGAATTCTAGCATATCTAGTATTATTACATGATTGATAATAAACCCCACTTACCTCTATCGTTGCTTTCCTATCCAACTTTCTTAAGTTCGATGTGTTCTCCTCGAGTGTCTACATTGGTATAAGTTTTTCACCGTTGTCGCTTTATTTATTAGAGGTGAGTTCATTTCAAAACATTATTAAATCCTTTTGTGAATCAATGTAAAACATTCGCCTCTACGACAAAGGTTTTCGTGGTTGGTTACCACACTCATGCCCTTGTCTCGATGATATAAACCTCGATAAAACTTGACAAATCTTGAAAAACTTTAAAAAATCGATTTAATTCTCAAAAACTATCCAAATTCCTTCCCAAAGGCCATGGGTTTTATCCATAGGTGGTGTGCGTGTCGCAAGTATAACAACTTGCATGTAGTAATAGTGCAATCAACTTACGTTGATCACGGATATCGTCCTCAGGGAAAGGTTATGCACTAGTTGTATATCACCTACTTAACTTGAATTATTTCTAAGGGATTCTTTTTTAATTGATTTTATGTCTAAAATAAACTATTCTAACAAATCAATCTAAATTTTACTTGAACTCTTATATTAAGGATATCTTTGTTCATAACTTCACGTAGGTAATTTAGTACTATGCTTTGTATTCATGTTTACATCTCAATATGTTGTGTGTAATGCCTTAAAATAGACAGATTTCCTTCAAATCCACTTCAGCCCATTGTCGTGACGAAAAAGATTATAATGTGCAAACCAGAACTCCACCTATCGGTGTGAATAAAGTAAGCTCCACATTGCTTTAAGTCTCAAATTATTGGATTCATAACCAACTAAGTTTATTATCAGCGCCTCCATAATCAACAACTATCTCTCGATATTGTGTATTCTACTATTGTATTGTTCATATCCGGATTAAAAGCTTCAATGGACACGATAATTCCTAAAGCCTAAGTTCATTAAACACGTGATCAAAATGTTTAAAACATTACGCTCAGAATCAATACAAGTTCTAATCATTGCACTTTTTATTATCACTTTTTATTCATATTTCAAAGCATAACATTCATACTATAGGATCTATTGATCCCTAAGATAAATAGACTACTTACACTCACACTTTATCGAAACATACAGATCACATTTCAATATAGATATCATTGCAAAAATAGAGATGAATATAAATATTACCTTGAATTAATCAACAAAACCAAATATTGATTGCAAACGTAGAGTCTTCAACATTTCTCCAACAAAAACTCATTAATACTCAATGCTAAACTACTCTAATGGAGTCTAATCTCCTTTTATGTGTTTTCTCTCTTGTTTACCGCATCCTAATACCTATTTATACTCTCTAATAACTATTAGAAACCCTAAATTACAATTTAACTCGAATTTAAGCTTCACTTTGTAATTTCTATGTGGTTGTCACTGTCACTAATGCCCACGGCACCGTGCATTATAAGCCACGACGCCGCCATTTCGCCATAGCTTCATTGTATGTTTTTGAGATCCTAGAGCCTCTGCGCTGTCCCCTATGTGTCCCCGGCGCTGTCCCTTTGAGCCAAGGCCGACACTACGCCGAACCTCCAGTGTTGGTTTTCTTCATTTCTTCTTCTCTCTCACGTCGTACCTTTCATCCCCACACCATGCATTCTCGTCCCACAACATCAATACATGCTCTTACGGGTTTTTGCTCCGCTTCTTCTCGTTTTTCCTTGATTTTTTCCAATACACCTTATTTCCATAAAAATGCAATAATACAATTAATTAGCACTCATTAGAGGATATTTATACTAAATATACTACTAAATTAATCATATATATACGTATAATCACTTATAGACGGGACATTGGGAGAAACCATTTGAATTCACATTTAACATAATTGAATATGTTTCAATGATTTACCAGCACCGTGAGTGTACGACGTTAGGAATCATTCGACCAAAATCCAGAATTTCCCAATTAGCACCGTGGCCAACATCTTAATGCCTGTAAGGGAAGCGTTGGCGCGACGCTGAGTGCGGGATTGGTTTTTCTAGAATCGAAACCTAATTCTCCACTCGCCAGTCTACGCCGACCCCCAAGGGTCTAAATCTGATCAAAACAATAGTAAATACTTCATTAAAATCACATAAAAATCAAATTACAAATCTGCCATTAAAACATAATAAATCTGTTTGAATAACACCATGATAACAACATTGATGATCCCTTCTCAAATTAGGGCACCGCCCGGCCTAATCTCGTCATTAAGCCCTTAACCTCCACCACGTAGGACTTAACAATGTATTAGTCAGTCTTTATAATAAACCTTACATCATTCTTAAACTTAATAGTATTTTAAAGTAAATTAAAATTTATACAATTTAAAGGTTATTCAAAGAGAAGTCTAGACAATTTAGTAGAAGTTATTCATATAAAACCTAAATATGTGGAAAACCTTGTAATAAAGATCACATGCATATATATAACAAACGGTGATAACTATATATCAACACGTGTTTGGTCGGGTAACTATCTCACAATCCATAGTATACATCCCCAAAAGTGTACAAAAGACATATATAAGTCATATAACAAAATCAAAAACCTACAAAATCGAGACATAACAAGACTCCACCGGCTCGAGGAAGTCATCAATATTTTCCTTGCTCGGTCCTCGCTACTCGATGGATCTGCACCCACCGTCATAAAAAGGATGGTGAGTACAAGAAAAGAGAAAGTAACAACGAGAGACATTTTTTCACATTTCCATATATACAACAAGTATCTCGAAAGCATAACAATAACAACTATCTTTGAAAAAATCATGGTATAAGATATTTTAGTTAAGTAGTATGAAACCGACACTCGGCTAAGTAGTAATGATCTAGGATCGATCGGCCATGAGTTACATCACATCAACCTTATTCTACTATTGAGGGTGTAAACAATATCATGAATGTCTTCACATCCTTACAAATGTCCATTTCATATATAAATACTCATAAGTACCCCTCACTTGTCATGTATACTTGTCATTAACCCCGGGTCTCATACCCACGTGTAATGGACCAAATTAATAAAATTAGGATTAGTGTTAATCTCGAGAGATTAACGATCGTAATTCGGGCGCTACGTGGACAACGCAGCTTAACTCGGACACGAGAATCGAGAAAATATGTTATTTATGGATTGTGGTTGTGTATATGTTGTGTTTAAAAAATAATTATTATTATTATATTGCACCGCATGTGTGTATGTTGCTATCGGGCGAGTTTGTGTGACGGATGTTCGCCTCGAAAGGCGTGTCAACGCAGGTGTTGGATAGGCGAACTACGGGTACACTGAAAAACTAGACTAATCCATGTCAGGATGACTAGTTAATCAATTAAAATGGGTAATGTGACCATAGGCCAAGTAAAATTTAATTAAAACAATAGGCTATGACATACCTCGAATTGCATGCCGAGACGCGGGGCATCGAGTGTCGGGTAGTCGAGGGTTAATGAGATCACAAAATTTATCAATTTGGTGAATAAAAACACTAACCATATATATTATAATGGGCCTAAGCTAATGAAATTGAATCAAATAAATCAATGCATATAGTTTGGTTATTTAAATTAGAAACCATGAGATTGTCCGAGAGATACGTGTTGACACATCTAGGAATCATGTGAGTAGCAAATTAGTGTCACTTTGATTGGGTTAGTGGGAGTTAGTGGGATACATGTCAAGGTGTGGATCATTAAATGAGCTTCGAGATACGTGAATACATGGAGATCAATGGCTAGGAATCAATATTACCTTAATATATAAGAACAACACATGTAAGAAAACCATTTTCATTTTCAACTTATGAATCAAGAGAACTTGCAGGAGAAGATGGAGGTTGATGGAGAGAAGGAATTCATGGAAGATTGGTGAGAATTTCTCAAGCTAGGTGGTACATCAACTAGGTACACATCTATTTATGTCATATTGAAATCATTTTTAATTTTTAGCTAATTCCATAGGGTAGATGATTGAATATTTGCAATTGATTTATATATTTGGATTCCTCATTTGAAGTTAGTAATCCAGCTATATTGAATTTCTTAATTTGGATTTGAAATCATAAATATATGAATTTTTGAAGTTGCTAGACCAAAACTAGAATTCTGCATGTTATATTAGGAATTAGCTTATGTAATTTGGTCATAACTTGCTCATTTGATATCCAAATCAACCCAAATTGGTGGTATTTGAAAGGTTAATCAAATGGTAACAACTTTGCTTAACTAAAGATGTTGTAATTCAATTGTTTTTATATCCAAATGTGCTATACAAGTAGGTGCTGGAATTCAGAAGAAAAGTTTTGAAACTAAACTTGTTAAAGGCATAACTCCTGACTACTTATCCAAATGAGTTGATCTTTTAGTATGTTGTATTTGGGTATTGGAAATATAGATTGGGAAGGATAAATTTTCTAAGTCCGCTGGTCAGATTAGGTTCCAATTAGAGCTATGTTTAGTAGAATCATGATATCTCTTTTGTTTTAAATCAGAATTTTGCAAACTAAACCTTTTCGAAAAGCTAAGATAGAGACCGAAGATCTTTTTATGGTGGAGGATTTTAAGATTTGGACCATTTCATGCCTAAAAATGCATTGTAACATAAGACTGAAATTGAGACTTAATTTAGTCTTTAGGGCTGATTTGAAAAGATCAATTTGAAACATATTCAACCAATCTGAAATACACAATAAACACACTTAACTAACTTCAGGGGACTTAGGGAGCGTAGCTCGAGTATCAAGAGCTTGTCGGTTCGTATTCGGTGTCTTGGGGAGTCGTAGCGCGTTTTGAGGTGCGTAAACCCATTAGAATGCCTTATAGAATTCATGATTTGGTTTATCGATTTCGCATTTCATGTGTGACTGCTAGTGGGCACACATGGGGTTTTCACTCCTATTTCGGTGTGCATATATATTGGTTGTGGCTAAATCACATGCTCAGGTTAATGTTGATAATGTTCGTGTCGATGGCGCTAGAATATATTTACGACTGTCGGGAGGGAGTAGGGTGGTCCTGATGTATAACAACGTCGGGAAGAGACCATGCCGTTTACTAAAGTTGGGTTTAGCCACTGTAAGCTTTGTAAGTATATACGTGGTTCCTAGTAGATTTATCGATTATTGGTTGGTGTAGGTCAGGGTTTTCTCGGAATTATACGGATGTTTACTGATTAATATTTTATTTCTAAACTGGTTTAATTGGTATGTGCTGTTTATTTATTTCACGCTACTGCTTTTGCTTATCGTGTGTTGCTTACATTTATGGGAATATGACATACTGTTGTCAGGTGTTATATTCGCATATCTCGTAGTTTATCAGTTTTATTTCATGAATATTGTGTGGAGTTCTATTAGGATTTTACTCACAGGACTCGTCACTATATTTGTTGGGTGATTGAGTGCAGATCCTTTGACGAGCAAGGGCAAGTGCAAGGACGTATTGGGCGACTACCTCTGAGATTGTGGGGTCGGCTCATGTATGATATCAATATGTATTTATTTTACTTTTCTTGGGTTTTGGTGACCATAGAACATTGATTACATGTATATGGAACTTTTGTTATACTTAACTCGCCTTGATATATATATATATATGGTATCTTTTCTTAGGGATTTCCACTACTTAGGATTTTTGAATATTGTATAACTTACTTAAATTAAGACTTCCGCTATAAAATTTTATTATAATTTGATAAATTGATTAACTGACTAATGAAATCATTAATAATTATATGGAAATTAATTAACTAAGTTAGGAATAAATGAAAAAGTGTAAGTAGTCAGGTAGGTCGCGGAATGTCAAGGATAAGCGGGCCATGACGTGGCAAGGCTTGGTGACGTGGGATGCGACGTGGCGGGTAGCAAGGCGGCCTGGAGTTTGGGGCTGCCACACCGTGAGCTGCACAAGTTAGTGGTGAGATCCCAACATCCCCAAGAATCTAGTGACCTCGTATGTCTCGGCTAACGCTATATATCATGGTCCTAGATAAAAACTACTTTCGTAACCCAAAAAATTACATGGTTTAAGAATCCAATAATGTAATTGCATATCTAATGGACAAAGGAAATTAAATTTACAATATCATCAAAAATCTACGTAATAGCATGCTAGTTCATTTGACTAGATATTTTAACAATCAAGAATGTCATAGGATATGATTTAGAGTAAATGAAACCATTTAATCAAAAACCAATGTCATGATAGCAAACTAATAAAATGAGAATAGACAACAAATCATGGCATGCAGTACAAAAGATAATTCAGTTTAAATAACTGAAAATGAATAGCAAAACAAGAATGAAATGTAAATAAATATCTTAATCAATTTACTTATAATCCACTTAATATCCTAGCTAACCCAGCCTCCCGACACCTCAAAACATGTATTTGAACCCTCGAGACTCTTCCTTAGGCTCCTGGTAATCATTTCATATGTTTTAGAGTGTGTTTAGACCATTAATTAGAGTTTTGGACTTGTTTAAAGTGTTTAATTTATAATTAGGCAAAAGCGGATTTTGTGCTATCAGAGCACCTAAACGCGCTGGGTGGAACGTCTAGCGCGCTAATGACCTCATTAGCGCGCTAATCAACCTGATTAGAGTGTTACACGTAGATAGCAAGCAAGTTAGCACGTCTAGTGTGCTATGTGTAGGAAAACTCAGAATTCTGCAATTTGAATTTTGAGTTTTCTCCACACATGGCTAACTCCAAAACCTTGGGATCCTTATTCTAACCTACCAGAGACCCAAGACACCTACCATGATCATAAGAACAGCCCACACTTCACAATTATATCCAATTCATCAAATTAAACTAAGTTAATGGTATAAATAGAATTACCTAGTTATTGTACACCATTAACTTGATCAACTCCTACACCAAACCAATAAATCTTCTCTTCCACTCCCTTGTTGATCTCCTTGATCTTCTTCTCTAACTTTTCTTAACTCCTAAGTTTATGAAATGAGAATGAAATGTTTGCATGAGTTGATCAATCTTATACATATGATAAGATTGATTAATGGTCATTGATCATAATGTACACACATATCATGAGACTAATCTAATGGCCTACATCTTGACACAATTCCACTAACAGTCCACTAACTTCCTCTAACTAACACCAATTGAAACTACATTGGTCACTTGATGTGTCAATATGTATCTTGTGGAATATCAATGCCTAATGTTTTAACTTGTTAATTTAGGTACATTTAATGTAAATTCAACTGTAGACATATCTAATTCAAATAATTAATCTACAATAACTCAAGTTAGCTTACTACATCACTCTCTACTCCGGTCCCACGTCAACATGTATCTCGATGCGCTTTTTTGCTCACGTCTCGACACCTAAATATAAGTATGAGTGACTCAATAGCCTACAAATATACAATATACTAGGCATACATCACAACAAATCTAATATATACCTCAGCCACATCGTTTCGATCGGTGTACGTATCTCGAGGTCCCACGTCACAGGTCAATGATTCTGATTAAGGACATTAAACTAGGATTAGAAATTTGGGCCATGACAACAACATTCAAAATAAAAATACATTGAAACCATGATTTCTTTCAAACCAAATAAATCAAAATGATGAAGTTAGAGAAAATGAAACAAATTATTACTTAGTTGATTTAGATTTGATGTTAATCTCTCTCCTCAACGCCACACTAGCTTTCTAAGGTTTCCTCCTATAAATCTTTTGTTTGTTTCAAAACCAAAGTGGCTACGTGCTTTTAATGTGGTTTAAACAGTAAGCTAATGAGATTAGGGGTTTGGTTAACTAGTCTAAGCCCTACATTTCATCTTGATCTCATTAAGTTGTAGGATAATCCTCCAGCCCATATTGAATCTATCCTTTCTTATCAGATTTTCAAAGTACCCCTATTTGTATTATTGACCATTCTGCCACTATTCTTTGTTTAAATAATTTAACAAGTTCTTGAAGTTTATTTTCATCTAATAGGCTTATAAACCTACCTAAGTCAACTAATTAGTGTATAATACACATATCATTCACACCAATATACAAGTGTCGTATATATTTACCTAAATATACTCGATACTAGGGTTGAATTATAATTTTAGAAATTCGGGGCATTACAACGAATATAGTAATACCTAAATACCGAAATTACATAAATATAGTAATTTTATATACTTGCATAGTATATCCCCTCAAACTCAAAGTGGTGATAGTGGAACCAATTTGAGTTTAGAAACCAAAAAAGTCCTAATCCCGAGAAGAAATTCGAGCTTGAGTTCGTAGTTGAATTCAGATTTAAGTTTGAACTGGAGTTCTGACTGTTATTCGGATTGAAATTCGAACTAAAATTCGGACTAAATCTGGACAGGAGTTCGGATAGCCGCATAAGACACCAATTAAGGACGAGCTTCACTCACGCTCAATGGACCGAAAACACAATGAACAAGTAGAATATGCAGAGTGTGCGACAACGAACATGTTGATTAATTAAGGACATTTGATGGCTCATTTGTGTAACAAAATGAGGAGGTCATATGCTCGCAAAGTCTTAACACAAACATGTTGGAGCCGAAATGCATCGACTGGCAGCAGTTAGAGCATCTCCAATGGTAAATGTGGATTTGGGATGTGGATTGCTTTGCCACATCGGTCGCCAGTGGAGGGTTTAGGGTAAATAGACATTCAATGCATAAAATCGTCACCAATAGGTAATGTGGATTGGATCTATCCTTGAAAACATGGCAATAACAACCCACTTTTTTTGTTCTCCTAGGTCATGCCTTGATTGTTATTTATATATATACAAGCAACGATGAAAATTTAGCCTTGTATGCATTTATCCTTTTTTACTAAAACTTATTTGTATTTATCTTTTATATATATATATATATGATAACTACAAAAACTATCCATAAAAAGTGGAACCTATACTAAACGAAAAATAGTGTACGAATTTTTCTTTCGTCACTTTTTTGTATTTTTTATTTAATTTTTTATGAGGTGACATAGCGTACACTATCTATCGCACTTCTACTTTTAGAGAGTGTGGTAGATAACGTGGACGGTCTTTTATGCCTCATCATCTTCATAGTGTTAATCCACATTACTATTGGAGAGAGTTTTTTGATTGAGGTGTTTATTTAATTTTAAGTGACACATATCCACCTCCCATCCACATTCTTATTGGAAATGCTCTGACACATGACACGCACGGATTTGACTTCGGGCAGAGTTGGTGCGCATGCACGGGCAGATGCATAACAGATTCACACAAATAGAAATAAAGTTGATGGTGACGCAAGGTGATGTCAACATGAATAAGAGGGCAGAATTGCCCTGGCCCATTGTTGATGCGCACAACGAGGCGCACGAACGAATCACGCGTGGTGATGAGCGGAACACGCAATGTGCAAGTACACACATACGATCCAAATCGGCTGGCAATATCATTAATGTTACGGATTGGAGATTGATTCGGTTAACACAATGATCACCGCGATTGGTGTATACCCTCGATGTGGTTACAAGATTGTAATTGCTCTTATCTAAACTTATCTTTTGATGTATCTATAAATATACATATAGTTGTACTCAAATACAAGTTGAATAAAACTCTAGTTCTTTAAAAGGTTTCATGGTATCATAGAACTAAATTTTCTTGTTCATCTCTATTTTTACATGTGGGTTGTACCAGTCTACGCATCTGCTTTGCTCACGTATTTGTTCATCTGTTTGTCTCCGTTGTCTGTCCACGCGTTCGCTCATCTCTGTCCCGTGTTGCACAAACGCACATACTATATTGCATTGGTTGATGTTGCTTTATGGAAAGAACCAATTTATGGAAAGAACCAATTTGTGTTCTTGATTGCTTTATTATGGTAAAACACCATACTATACTAATTTTTTGTAGTGTTTGTTTTGTTTTTCTCAATCTCGCTGAGCACGCTAAGCTTGAAACGCATGCTTGTCTATTATTTTTTTTAGGTATGACATTGAACATAAAGACTATCGTTGTTGGGATCCTATTTCTTGGAGATTGCAAATTTCCACACATGTCACTTTTTGGTAACACACTATGTTTTCCACATCATCCAAATTTGATATCTCCCTCCCCTGTTCTCGGCCTTTCTTCACTAACTCGTATGTCGAGCTATCATCCTTGTCTGATGCAGGTACTTCAGCTAAGCTTAATAATTGCATTCCCACTCTATCACCTAATTCTAAGGAATATGCTCCCATGTTACTCTTCCTCGTCGGTTTGAAAGGGTAACAAAACCTCCTCTTTACCTTAAAGATTATCATTGTTTCTCGGCCACCACAGCTGGTTCGAGGAACCTCACGACCAATTTGACTAATTTTCATAAAAGGTTCATATCTCCTTCGTTTTAACTCGGATTGTGACGCTCCGCATATCGTTGAAAAACTTAGAGAAAGCAAAACAATCTAGAAACATTAGATTTCAAGAATCAAGTCATTTAATTTTTCAAAAATTAGCTGAAAATCATAATTTATCCACAGGGATAACACTTTCGTGACTTTGAGCTGAAATGAGTTTAACAACATTCCAGGCATCAAACTATGCCTGAATTGGACCAAGATTTTCAAAATATGTTATTAGATCATTGTGAAAGTTTCCACTAATTTTAGTGATTTTTCAGCGTGTCTAACTCAATTTTCAAGTCACATTTCAACTAAAAATATCATATTTACAAATAAGGAATTGAAATCTCACTTGGAGTTGCAAATTGAGTTTTTGGACTTATAAATGAAATTTTATTAGTTGAAACCTTGGTTTCAAGTGTTTGAACGTCACGGAACCAACCTTAAGAATTTTAAGAAATTCTATTTATTTTTAAGTCATTTTCCAAGTTGTGGGAAAACTAACTTTCAAGTAATTATTTTGAAGTCCCTAAGGGATTAAGGGATTGTTTTGCAAACTAATGTTTCGAACCAACTTGAAATGGTTTATAATGATCCTAAATAGTTCAATAATACCCAAAAACAATTAATAAAGTGTATTGAACAATATTAAACAAGTTCGGACACTTTTAGCTATTATACCCCAAATTGACTTGAATTGATTTATAAGTCACAAAATGGGATTGCTTCGCACTAATATGTCAATTTACATTGCTCACATTATAAGAATCCTAATAGCCAAATACTAAGAACACCAAGTGTAAAATTACAAATGTGCAAGTTAGACTACAATTAAACTACATTAGCAACAATGATGGTAAATACAACTTATTGACTTTAACACGTATAACCAATCAAAATGGACACTAAGTACCTAGCTAGCTAGAGTCGGGCATCAAGGAATTGATTAGGACACGTGTCGGAGCCGCGAGAACGCGTGTTAGCTTTAATCTGAGGTATGTTAAACTAGCTAGAAAATGTACAGTAATTCAATGAGCTTCATATTTTATTGCTATTACACTATCTTACCTTTCTTGGAATTCCCACTCCAATATGAGTGTCCGAGGGCCAAGTGAGTCAGGAAGGTGTCTTTGATGGAGTGCTTGTCGGCTAGTTCTTGGAGTCATGACCTCGATTCACTGGATTGTTTGGTCGGGATGAGATGTGTTTTATATGAAGCACCGTTGATATCCCTCATTCAAGACGGTCTAGGTATAGGTCATGCGCCGCCGCATCCTAGGACCCGATGTCGCTTGTTGTTGCCACAACTCCTGTGGCACCCGCACTTAGTGGTCTTGGACTACTTGGGCACCTCTATATTGCTTCTTTTGACACTCATTTCTCGTTGTACTTTCATTACTCAGTCTTATTATCAAGCATTCCTTATAGCTTTCTTTCTATTCGCATGAATTTTAGACTGCTTTATTTATTTTGAAGTACTGTTTAGATCTTACTAGCCTTTTCTTACTAGACTCGTCATCCTTATGTTTGATTGAGTGTAGATCTGCAGTCGAGTAAGGGCAAGGAGTCGGTACTAGGTTATCTACTATGAGGACATCGGAGCAGCCCTCCCTTACTCACTTTTGTAGGTTTTTGACTGTTTGTATTATATATGTTGTGTTATCACACTTGGGATACTTTTGGGGTTTTGAGAGACATAAACGACTTGTACATCACTTTTGCATCCACCTTACACTTATCACTTGATATACATGTTTGATATATATATATATATATATATATATATATATATATGGTTCCACATATAGGTTGTCCGACTCCTTTACTTTATTGTTGAGTTATTTTAATTATTAATTGCTTCCACTAACTTGTAAACTTGCAAAATATTAATAACTCAACTTAAAATTTCAAATTAACTGATAATGATAGATTGGAAGGCTGACTAATCTTGCGTCGACCTCGTATAGACTGACTCGGGGGATCTACATAGGCTTAGGCTTAGGTTGGGTGGGGCCTAGTTTATAGGGAACTCGAGCCGTCACAATTTGTGGGGGCAGGGCTCAGTTTGTGGGGAACTAAGTCGATCTTTATCAAGAAATGTGCACTGGATAATCATTGATATATATACGCGTATAATGTATAATATATAGTAAAAACTTAACATGTATATAACCCTAACTCTACCCACCTCACAATCACTTCCCAGCTAGAGTTCTAAAGCAAGTACATTAGGTTTCCACATCTAAGGCTTTATTCATTAGGTGATATGCTCTTTTGTTATTAATTCCCGAGGTTCCTCGAACCGTTGGTTTGCTACCAACTATGGCGGCCCTGTGCCCCGAGGCCGCCATGCGAGCTCCTACGCGGGTCCCGCAGCCCTGCCGACGTCAACACCACGTCAGCACTCCTCGATAGCTGTGCTAACTCGTTAATCAGTGATAAAATCAATCAATTATTCAATTATTTGTTAGCATTTCGTTTGTCATTTAAAGAGTTGCGAGTGGATAATCAGAAGTTTACAGTGGAAGTCTTAACATAACGTAACCATAGATTTATAATACTTTCTTGTCATATAGAGCGTCGTTCCTACTGTGGAAAACTCGGGATAAATTACACTATATATCAGGCGACAACATACAGTGAAAAGTAAATATATACATGTATAGTGTCTATCAAGTCTCCTATAATCCCAAAAGTATAAACAAAATATCAAAATGAACATGTACTAGTAAGTCCTGGACTGTAGGCAATCAAAGATAGTCACCTAAGATCTCCTTGCCCTTACCGGTACTAGGATCTCGCACCGATCATCACAACAAAACAGATAACGAGTCCAGTGAGTGAGATCGCAAAAGAAAACCACCGAGCATTCAATAATAGAGAAGCCAAGAATAATGTTAAATAAACATGCGGAAATAAACATGCAACTGTAAGATAATCGCATGTATAACTAACACCAATATAAACCAAATAATTATGTCACGCGTAGCAAACTAGACCATACTTCGTCAATCCGGATGATCTCAGCGGTCCGTACCACACTGGCTCACATCCGGACTAATAGTGGAGGATTAGTCCATATCACAACCCACCGAACACGTGCATCGATGAGGTCGACGGCTCAGGTTGCCATTCACCGAGGGCTTAAGTGACACGTGCTATGGTCTAGCATACTAGAGCCCGTACAACACAACATCCGAATAAACTCCAGCGGCGAACAAAACTACCGACCATTATACCAAATCAAAGCAATGATAGAGCATGGATAATGAATAGCAAAGAATACAAAATAGCACAATTGAAACAATTAAATACTCAAATGTGTTTCTTAAGGGATTTACGCACCTGAATGCACACAGGATGTCGCTCCAACGCCGCACACGCCTCCTACCTGACACCAAACTATGTAATCCTAAGTCTCTCGATGTCAATTCAAGTTGTGTTAGGTGTGTTTGAGTCACCTAGTTAAGGTTTAGAACTCTAAACTAATTTCAACCTCAAACTAACAATCGAATCATCCCTATTCATAACAACTAAATTTCGACCCATTTTCGATATAGATAATGACTTTATTTTTGAAAAATGATGTGTGTAGGTGGTTGTGTTCTCTTTTAGCTTTCCAACGATAGGTAAAACGTTGAAATCCGACTTAAAACGAGGGAGATATGGTCGTTTTACTAAAGTCACTTAAATTGGGGTTGTCTATGAGAGGGAGGGCGCTCCCTCAAATGTGGGAGCGCGTTCCACGCTCAAGCAGAATTGCAGAAACGCAGTTTTGCATCCCCAACACAACCAAAAATCATCCCCAAATGATCTCAAATCATACCAGAACCTTAAAACTTAATCAATAATCATAAACCATCATAAATGTAACATATTTAAGTTTATTTAAATCAAAAATTTGCATAGATTGATATAATTAACATGCATTCATCATGAAACCTCAAGATCACAAAGATCTTTTAAAAATCAGTTTTGAAGCCATAATTCATAGGTAAACTAGACCTCATATTCACAAATCCTCAATTAGCTAATAATATCAGCCTTAAAACACCATAATTATCATACTAGATCAGTGAAATCAATGGGTTATTAGCAAATTCGAATTTCATTATAAACCAAAGTTTTGAAAACCATGTTGAAGAATTGTAGAAGATGAAGTTGTTTTACTTATATCTGACCTTCAATTTGAAATTCAAACACCTAAATCTCTTTGAAATCCAGTACTCCAGCTTCAATATGCACGCGTTTTTGTAGTTGTTTGTGTTGGAAATGTTGACACAAACCACTAAGTGTTGGTTTATATAATAACCTTACATCAAATGCAAAAATGTATCCCGATGACGATCTATGGTATCTATTTACACTATTAGGCACAACTTGTTGACTCGAATAAGACACTTGATAGCCTAGATTAACCTAAACTAATATCATCTCAAGGTTAATTTATGATTCCAAAATTTCTCTACCAAACTATAGGGCAACTCTTATTTAATTCATTAATCCACTAACTTAGGTAGCACATCATAATCATTTAACATATTACTAAATTAACCCAAGTAGTGGTCCCACTAACCCCCAACTACCCCGCACCCGCGTTGACACACTTTTTGAAGCGAATGTCCATCTCATATCCTCATACGATATGTCAATCTAACTCACACATGCGATGCAATAATGATTAAAATAATATTTAACATCGCAACTAAGCAACCAATAGAGAAAAACAACTATTTATACCTAGTCAATTGTATCCAAACCTATCTGAGGTGTCCACGTAGGCCTGAGCTGGCATCCAAATATGGAAATAAACTTATTAACAACATCAATAAATATTGGGATGTTACAATTCTTCCCAATTAGGGGAAAATTTTGTCTCGAAATTTAAGGTAAACAAAATCTTGTATCACGGGACTATTAAGGTAATCTAACGGCCTAAATGAACTTGGTACTATATTTTTCTTCTTTTGGAATCTCATATGGAATTATTTCATCTGTCTTGCACCTTAATAGTGGCAAAACACCCGACGACACCACTACTAGTCTCTTTACGAAAAGTAAGCTATGTTGGAACAATAGACGACACCACCACTTGTCGTTTCACAGAGAAGAATAAGATATGATGGAACCACAGACGACGCCACTCTCTCTTTCGTTCCTCCGTTCTTCTCATCATGTAGAGGGTTAATGTGGGTGGAACTACTGACGATGCCACACGTTCTTGGTCATGATCAATGTTATCGATGTGATAGTAGTATGATAAGTTGTAATTCTCCTAATATGTATTCAAAAATGCACAATAAAGCACTAACCAAATAACTTGTTAAGGCATAAAATAACATATCCTCAACATGTTGTCTGGTCGTCTCTCTGTCCGGCTGAACAATCACATGGGCTCTCTCTCTCGTCTGAGCCGACTCAGTGCTTGGTGGAGCTCTTTGGCAATCGACGTTGATGTGACCTCTCTGTCCACACTTGAAGGATATGCTTCTATTCGGCCTCCCTGCCTGTCTATCCCCATATCTTTGACCCTACCCTCGCCTCTTTGACTAATGTCATAACCTCCCTAATCTTTGGTCTTGTCTATACCGGTGTCTCGATTGCTCGATGACATGTACTACTTGTCTCAATCATATGTGTACGGATCGACGGATAATCATCCCTACGATCACAATCATCTATGGAGCTCCTATCTTTTTGTTGGTCATCGCATGATCCCTATAAAATAGATATATTTGCCTCTTCTACCTCCTGGTCCGACTTCAAACTCGCCCCGATCGCCTCTCGATCCAACAGATATGAATATGTCATATCTCTCAGTAAGAAAAGTCTCGTGTGTAAGTGCTCGGTCATATCTCTTGTAGAGTGCGAGACCCAGTTGACACAATAGCACTAACGATGATCTTCTACAATTCTTTCATGAAGTAGTAGATCTCAGGTCCCCACTATCCCCGCAATGTCCATGGAGAACTATAGTAAATACCAATATCTCTCAATATATTGAAGAATTGATGAGTTACCCGTCTCGGGCCGAAACTCCTCTCTCACCTCAGTGTGTACGTCTACACCGTATGTACTCATCATAGAACAACCGACAAAAATCTGCCCAAATCGTTGGATCTGGATGAGTGTCACAATACGTCGTCTACCAAACCGTCGCATTACTTCGAAAATAAGACCAAAAACTCATGCATGTATGCTCTCCTCAACTCTCGGCGACTTGTGCTTGCCATTGATGTGATAATAACCACTTCCCAACAACCTTCGATCATCACCTCCGTAGAAGAATTTAGGTGAAATCGATAAACTCCTTGATCGCCTTGGCCTCAAGTGATAAAGTGAACTTAGAAGTAGTAGTCTGCTGCTCTATTGTTGTCGGTGTCGGTGTGGGAGTCGGCATATCAATTAGTGCAACAACTGGCATTGTTGCCTCTGCTCGTGTCTCTTGAACTACTGCCTGAACAAGCGTCTGTGGGATAGTTGGGGCGACGACCGTGGGACTGGTAGTAGTCGGTACCGCAAGTACTATAGGAGCTATTACTACTACGGCGGTTGTCGCGGCATGAGCCTTAAGTAACTGTAGAATCTCGGTGAAAACCGAGCATTATGAGCCACAATTTGGTCCTCAACACTAGGTGTAGTGTAGCGGCCGTTCTAATCGATCCCGATTAACGGCAAATTACAAATTAAGAACATAAGCTCGGACTCACGTGGACGTCGCAGAAAAAGTCCAAGGCACGCCTAACGAGGTAAAATTTGTTATTTTTGTGTGGCGAGTGTTTATTTATTTTACTATCATTAAATAATTTGCGTCGCATTATTCGATATTTTATTGGTCGCGTTGTGCGCGTGTAGTGACGAGAGTGTACGATGTCGATGTGAGCGCGTAACGCCGGTGTATGTGATTGCACTGGGATTTAGCCGCCACATCACACATCACATCACATCACACATACACATCACCAAACCCATCCCTCATCATTCACTTTGTCTCTTTCTCCAAAAATAAAAAAAAAAAAAAATTCTTTAAAACGGGACAAAAAGAGAAGAAAGAGAGTGAGAGGGAGAGAGACAAAGAAGAGAGAGAGAGAGAGGGTGGAGGGAACTCCGGCGAGGAGCACTAGCGGTGCGGACGGCGGAGCCCACCAAATGACGGACGACAGTTGCTATAAGCGGTTAGGGAAGAGATGAGAGAGGGAGAGAGGGGGTGAGAGGTCGCCGAGAAAGAGAGAGAGCAGCGGCGGCGGAAGATCGGGGCAGCGACGACGGACGACAAGCAGCCGCCGACGGCGGAACGAGCAATGGCACGCAGCGCGCTCTCAGCCAATGCGCGACGCAACTCCGACAATGGGTGCGGGCGAAGCGGCAAACAATGCCGGCGCGAAATCGGCGGCGGCAGACGACGACAATGCGGCAGCAGCGCGAAGGCGCGACGCGGCAGCGACGGCGGCGGGCTGCGGTAGCGGTGGTGGTGAACGACGCGAGAGCGGCGGCTCGGTGGTGCGTTGTCGAAACAATCGATCCCCCGGTATGATTCAAGAATCAAACTTTTGGAATAAAAATCTTACAAATTTTGGTCCCATATTATAAATTCATTTAATGAGACTCTAAAATGATGAAAAATGTATAATTGGACACCAGGGACTTAGGCTACCATAGTCGGTGTCGGGTACGTATCTCGAGGCGTGTGCGGGCCGTTTTGAGGGCGATTGCGATTTATTTGAGGTAAGTAAACCCACGAGAAAATTAGTTAAAATTCATTTATGGTACTTACTTTATTTCACTTTTCAATTACTCCATTGTGCTATTTATTGTTGTTCATTTACTGTTCATCCACTCCCACGTGTGTATGTGTGTTTGTCGACGGGGTCGGGCATGGCACGGACTCACACCCCGGGGCTAGCTACCCCGCGCCTGTTCGAGTAATTGGTCATGTTAGGGCTATGCGGTGATTATTTTCCGCAAGACCGTAGGTTGAGAGATGTTTGACGAAGACCTAAGTCTTCATCATGGGTTCCTCTCGATAGATGTTTGGATGAGGTTTCTCCCGTTCAATGGTTCCTCTCATTCGACCGTGAGATGTTTGGCGAGGTGATCGTCATGGGTTCCTCTCGGTTTAGCTAAGACGATTCCCGGATGTCGACCAGGGTTCTCTGTCACGCTACACTCGTGTCCAAATTCGACTTCTCAACGACTTATTTTCATGCGATTACTTTATTCTTGTTCCTTATTTAAATTGCATGAATTGTAGCCGTTTTATTGGATTTCGTGAATATTAGCTAACGTTCTCTGGGATTTACTCACCTGGGATTTGTCATTGTTTTTGGTGACAAATCGCAGATCCTGCGACGAGCTGGGGCAAGGGCGTCTTAGGCGACTACGTCTGAGTTAGGAGAGCCCGTCGGTTGTTTTTGCGTAGGTGTTTGCATGCTTCAAAGACTTCCGCTTGATGTTTAATTTATATTAATTTAATAAATCGTGAACAACTTAACTTAGGAAATTTAATGTAAATATTCATAAAAATATCCATAAATACTAAGTTAAGGCGAATAAGGTACGTACAAAGGTTTAGGTCGCGGGCAATTAAAAATAAGTGTGCGGTGATGTGGCATGTTTGGTGACGTGTCCGGCGACGTGGCGGAACGCGGTTTGCCTCGAGTTTAGGGTCGTCACATGTAGCAATGATGGTAATGGTCCTAGTCCAATCGCTAGTTTGACCATTCTCTTGCGGAGTAATATGTTGTCCGTCCATCGTGATCTCCATCGAGAAACGAGCATCGAATAATCATCGGTATATATACGCGTATAATGTATAACATACAGTAAAAACGTAACATGTATATAAACCTAACTCTACCCATCTCACAATCACTTCCCAACTAGAGCTTTAAGGAAAATACATCGAGTTTCCGTATCTAAAGCTTTATTCGAAGTGTTATGTTTTTTTTGTTATTAGTTCCCGAGGTTCCTCGAACCATTGCTCTGATACCAACTGTGGCGGCCCCGTGCCCCGAGGCTGTCGTGTAAACTCCTACGCGGGTCTCACAGCCCTGCTGATGTCAACACCATGTAAGCACTCCTCTAGCCATGCTTACTCGTTAATCAGTAATAACATCAATCAATTATTCAATTATTAGTTAGCATTTCGTTTGTCGTTTAAAGAGTTGCAAGTGGATAATCAGAAATTTACAGCAGAAGTCTTAACATAATGTAACCATAGATTTATAATACTTTCATGTCATATAGAGCGTCAGTCCTACTGTGGAAAACCCGAAATAAAGTACATTGTATATCAGGCAACAACATACTGTAAAAAGTAAATATATACATATACAGTGTCTATCAAGCTCCCATAACCCTTAAAGTATAAAAAAATATCAAAATGAACACACATTAGTAAGTCATGGACTATAGGCAATCAGAGATAGTTGCCTAAGACCTCCTTGCCCTTACTGGTACTAGGATCTACACTTAGTCTTCACAACAAAACAGATGACAAGTCTAGTGAGTAAGATCTTAAAAGAAAACCACCGAGCATTCGATAATAAAGAAGCCAAGAATAATGTTAAATAAACACGCAGAAATAAACATGCAACTGTAAGATAATCGCATGCATAATTAACACTAATAGAAACTAAATAATTGTGTCAAACTAGATCATAGTTCGTCAATCCGGATGATCTCAGCGGCCCGTACCACATTGGCTCATATCCAGACTACGAGAGAATGATCGGTCCATATCAAAACCCGCCAAACACGTGCACCGATTAGGTCGCCAGCTCGGGGTGCCATTCACTGAGGGCGCAAGTGACACGTGCTATAGTCTAGCGTACTAGAGTTTGTACGACACAACATCTCGAATAAACCCGTAGCGAACAAAAATATCGACCGTTTTACTAAATCAAAGCAATGATAGAGCATGGATAATGAACAACAAAGAATATAAGATAGCACAATTGAAATAATTAAATACTCAAGATGTGTTTCTTAATGGATTTACGCACCAATGCACATAGGATACCACTCCAACACCTCACACGCCTCGTATTTGACACCGAGCTATGTAATCCTAAGTCCTTGATGTCAATTCAAGTTATGTTAGGTATGTTTAAGTCACCAAGTTGTGGTCTAGAACTTTAAATTAATTTCAGCCCTAAACTAACAATCGAATCATCCCTATTCACAATCATTGACTTCCGACCCATTTTTGATATAGATAATGATTTTATTTTTGAAAACTTATGTTTCTAGGTGGCTCTGTTCTCTCTTAGCTTTCCAACGATAGGTAGAGCGTCGAAACGACTTAAAACGAGGGAGATGTTGTCGTTTTACTAAAGTCATTCAAATTGGGGCTGCCCGGGGAAGGAGCGTGCTCCGTCAAATGGGGAGCGCGTTCCACGCTCAAGCGAATCGTAGAAACGCAATTACGCATCCCCAAACCACTATAAATCATCCCTAAATGACCTCAAATCATACCAGAACCTCAAAACTCAATCAATAAATATAAACCATCATAAATGTAACCTATTTTAGTTGATTTAAATCAAAAATTTGTATAGATTGATATAATCAATATGCATTCATCATGAAACCTCAAGAACACAATATTTTTAAGAAATCAGTTTTGAAGCTATAATTAATGGGTAAACAAGACCTCATATTCATAAATCCTCAATTAGCCGATAATATCACCTTAAAACACTACAATTATCATACTAGATTAGTAAAATCGGTTGGTTATTAGCAAATTCAAATTTCATTATAAACCTAAGTTTTGAAAACCATATTGAAGAATTGTAGAAGTTGAAGTAGTTTTACCTAAATTTGACCTTCAATTTGATCTTCAAACACCCAAATCTCTCTCGAAATCCAAGACTCAACTTCAATTTGCATGCATTTTGTGGTTGCTTGTATTGGAAATGTTGACACAAACCACTAAGTGTTGGTTTATATAATAACGTTACATCAAATGCAAAAACGTATCCCAAGGACGATCTATGGTCTCTATTTACACTGTTAGGCACAACTTGTTGACTCCAATAAGACACTTGATAGCCTAGATTAACCTAAACTAAGATTATCCCAAAGTTAATCTATGATTCCAGTATTTCTAACATATTACTAAATTAACCCAAGTAATGGTCTCACTAACCCCCAACTATCCGGCACTAGCGTCGACATACTTTTCGAAGCAAATGTCATTCTCAAATCCTCATATGATATGTCAATCTAACTCACACATGCAATACAATAATGATTAAAACAATATTTAACATCACAACTAAGCAACCAACAAAGAAAAATAACTATTTATGCTCAGTCAAGCGTGTCCTAGCCTATCCGAGGCGTCTACGTGGGCTTGAGCTGGTGTTTGAGTCTGAAAATAAACTCATTAATGGCGTCAATAAATATTGGGCCATTACAATTTCTTCCTTACATGAACCTTCTTCATATCGAAAGGCTAGTACTAACCCTAATTGAAAGCAAGCAATGATGGAACAATTATGTGCCTTAGAGAAAACACACACTTGGTACTTGGTGGATCTTCCTACCGGAAGACTCCTATTGAACGCAAAATGGGTTTATAAAATCAATACTCATTTTTATGGTTCTATTGAGCGATATAAAGCTCATCTGATTGAGAAATGTAACACACAAGAGTATGACATTGACTATGAAGATACGTTTGCTCTTGTAGCTCAGTTAACCTCTCGTTCGGAGTTTGCTCGCTCAATCACTTGGTATCTCTTTCATATGGATGTTAAGAATGCCTTTCTCAATGGAAATCTTGAGGAAGAAGTTTATATGCACCCTCCTCTTGGATATGCACACTTTCCAAATCAAGTTTTTCTTAGACAACAAGCCTTGTATGGACTTAAACAAGATCCTTGTGCTTGGTTTGCAAATTTCAATACCGCCATTACCAAATTTGGCTTCACATTAAGTCCTCATGACTCATCCTTGTTTACTCGCCACAATGATCGAGGCATTGTTCTTCTTCTATTTTATGTTGATGATATGATTATCACTGGGGATGATTCATTTGGAATTTCTAAGCTACGGGAATATCTCTGATGATACATTGAGATGAAAGATTAGGGACTATTAAGTTATTTTTTGAGAATTAAAGTCACATCTACTTCAAATGGATATTACTTATCACATGCTAAATATGCATTCGATTTGATCTCCCGATCTATGATTATTGATGCTTTGCTATTGCATCCACTCGTTTGCATATGAATGTTAAGTTAACTCTATCTAACGACACACATCTTCCGGATCCAACTCTTTATTGACAACTTGTTGGTAGTTTGGTTTGTTTTATAGTTAGTCGACCATATATTGCATATATTATTTGTGGCGGCCCTACCACCCCCGGGGTGACGTGTCTCCGTGTACTCCTTGCCATGTGGGCCCAACTACACGTGTCCGCCACCCGCCCGTCCACATCTCGTCTCGAATTCGTGTCCACATGTATTTTATCAAATTAGTTAGTGGATTATCAGTATTTGCTTAACTTATTCTCCTTAGGTTTTTAAATGTTTATTTTAATGTCTAACCATACTAGTGGGTTGTATCTTATAAGTTAACACATATATCAACAGAAGCCTTAATTGATATATTTAGTAAGTAATTTGGCATGGTAAACATTATTCATAACAGCAAATCCTACTATGGAAAACCCGAAAAAGCACTTTGTATATAAGCGACAGTACCGTAAACAGGGTATATATACATGTATTGTGTCATCACAAGTCTCCCAATACCCTAAATATCAAAATAAAACATGTACTAGTAGGTCCTCGATGGTGAGCAATTACATATAGTCCCTTAGGATCCCCTTGACCCTACTGGTACTAGGATCTGCACTCAATCATCACAACAAGACAGATGACAAGTACAGTAAGTAAAATCTCAAGGAAACCCTCTGAGCATTCGCATAATAAAGTAAATGAAATGCAAGAAATACTGTCAAGTAAACATGCAGAATATAAACAGGCAACTGTAAATGGCTCATCGCATGAATAGATAACAGATAAGCTAACAAATGTGGGTGCTCGCTCCAGATGGACTAGACTGTACTTCAGGTCACTAAGTTCGCATTAGTGGTCGCGCCCAACTGGTCCGACACTTGGTCCCTCGCAATGCTGGCCAAATCCATTGAGTCACTGACACGTGCACTTAGAGCAAGCTTAGGTTGTCATTCACTGAGGGTCGGGTCACACGTGCTACAATCCAGTGCATCATGAGCACGCAACTAGGAAAATCCGGGGGAGTAACCTCAACCCACGTCCAAGTAACGGAATAGAGTAGTAGAAACAGCAAGAAAATGATGGAAATGAAATAGAAAACATAATCAAATACTCAGAGTTTTTCAGTTGGGTTTTACAAACCTCAAACAGCTCTCCGACCTCCCCGGACTCCCGTATCCAACCTGACAAACTCCCGACACCGAGCTACGGTCGCCCAAGTCACTGAAGTCCAAGTTTTATATGTTTAGGTTATTTCCTAGTGTTTAGACATGTATTAAGTGGAGAATTACCAAAACAGCCTTTTAAATCCATATTTAATCTGTCTTTAGCACGTTAAAAGGTACACATAGCGCGCTAGGTGATGGTAGCGCGTTATGGGATTCATGAAGTGCGCTACTGTTCTTCAGGACGAAGAACAGTTGGAAATCAAGAAAGATTAGCGCTCTATCTGTCCTTTGGGACGAATTCTCAAGTTGAAAATTTTTTCTTTCTCCTCTCAATTAGCTACTTGTTTAAACATGTTTTACATACAATATTAACTTCAAAACAACATCTAGCACGCTAAACATCAATTTTAACCCAAATTCTCCAAATTCATGCATTCACCACAACTTCCCAATTTCATCATCATCATCAAATCTAGTTAAACCAACTATAAATTCCCTATGAATATGATCTAACATGTAATTCATCACGTTTTAACCCAAAATCGAGGTTTAACCATCGAACCCAAATTCACTCAATTCAATCAAAAATGGGTTCATTAGAGAGTGGAGGAGATGAAGATGATGATTACCTTGGCTTGAGCTCTTGAATTGGTTTATAAGGTGTTGAATTCTTTACTTGAAGTTCTTCTCATCTGGTTTTACTGGTTTTTGCATGGATAGTGTGAGTGGTTTGAATCAATAATCCACTAAGTCATGTACATATAAATTTGATTAAGACCAAGTGTGCATACGTAGCTCAAGGATTATCATGTGGTGTATAAACATGATGTAATACTCCCCTTAATGACTCTAATAGCACACTCATATCCTAGTACTACTAATTATGATCATCTAGATATTCATCTCATGGTCTTCATTATTTAGTGTAAATTATAGGCTTAACTTATTTAATTGATTTCACATTACATTAAACCTTATAAAACCGTATGGTTAGTGTTTTATTTATCCAATTTAACCAACTCATGGTCCCACTAACCTTCGGCTAC
The DNA here is from genome assembly GCA_039657325.1 of Stephania cephalantha. Classification (NCBI taxonomy): domain Eukaryota; kingdom Viridiplantae; phylum Streptophyta; class Magnoliopsida; order Ranunculales; family Menispermaceae; genus Stephania; species Stephania cephalantha. Next base: position 41,365,332 of record CM077578.1, read on the forward strand.
CCAGTATCCAGTGCCCCGTGTTTGGACACGCATTTCGAGGCGCGCTATAGTCAATTATTTAAAATTCAATATAGTTAGCCTATGGTTACATTATCCATTTCAATTTAATAACTTAGTCATATTTATGTAAGTTTGTTGAGTTTTTCTAGTGTACCCATACTTCACCTCTCGATACTCGTGTTGACACGCACTTCGAGGCCTACCCGTCACACACCCTAGCATGATATCGCTATTCAACATACACACATGCGATGTGTTAACAAATAAATTTATGAAGTGCATCACAAATAAGCAATCCTATACAAGATTTAACTAGTGTACCTAGGTCGACGCGTGTGTCTTAGCACCGCCCGACTACGTGGATCCGAGTTGGCGTCCATGTTTGAATTACGAGATGAATAACGGCGTTAATAAAATGGGCCGTTACAGTTCTTCCCAACTAAATAACATTTCATCCCGAAATTTAACTATAACTTAAACGTCATACCAGTAAATAGTTGAGGATATCGCTCTCTCATCGTCGACTCGAGCTCCAAGGTGAGTCCTCTCGTTCTATGATGTTTGCCAACGAACTAAGACCTCAAAGAGCTCCCTGTTCCTGAGAATCTGAACTCTATGGTCAACGATCTCTATCGGCCTCTCTTCGTAAGTCATGTCAGGCTGAACTTCAATCTGCCCCAAGTCAATCATCGGTCTCGGCCCTCACCTAGCTTGTCTCAACATCGAAATATGAAATATCGGATGAACCTCAGCTAACTCAGCAGGTAACTCTAGGCAATACACAACACTGCCCACTCACTGCGCAATCCTGTATGGCCCAATAAAGCTTAGTGCTACTTTTCCCGTAATACCAAATCTCTACTGACCCTTCCAAGGGGGAACCTTTAAGTATACCATGTCACCCTCCTCATAGCTCAAACCTTCGTGATACCGATCCACATATTTCTTCTGTTTATCCTGTACGGCTCGTAACCTCTGACGAATCTGTCTGGTCTTCTCTGTGTGATCAACAACTATCTCAAGCCCAACGGTCATTGTATCTTCCGGCTCTGCCCAACATGCAGGTGATCTACAGGGCCTCCCATACAATGCCTTAAATGGTGCCATGACAATACTCACCTAATAGCTGTTAATATATGCAAACTCACACAAAGGCAGATAATCCTCCTACGAACCCCCAAACTGCAATATACAAGCCCTGAGCATATCCTCTAGAATTTGTATCAGTCGCTCTTAATGTCCGTCGGTCTAAAGATGATAAGCCGTACTAAACTGCAACCTGGTGCCAAAATGCTCCTGCATAACCTCCCAAAGCCTCGAAGTCAACCTGGGATCTTTGTTCAATACAATAGAAACCGACACCCCATACAATCTAATAATTTCCCGCTCAAACAATATGCTCAGCTGTGGGAACGTGTACGTCATAAAAATCGAAATAAAGTGAGTCAATTTCGTTAGTCAGTCAATCATAACCTAAACTGCATTGTGATGCCACAATGTCTGCAGTAGTCCACTGACAAAATCCTTGGTGATGTGCTCCTATTTTCACTGTGGAATGGGTAACGACTGTAAGAGTCCACCGAGTCTTCTGTGCTCAGCCTTCACCTGCTGGCAGATGTGACAACTCCTGACCTATACCCTTACGTCAGCCTTCATCCCTGACCACCAAAATAGTCGCCTCAAATCATGGTACATCTTGGTACGACAAAGATGCACTATGTAGCGTGACCGGTGTGCATCCTCCAAAATCTCGTCCCGTATCTCCTGATCTGCATGAATCCACAATCTCCTTAGGTGTCTCAAACACCGATCCATAGTCTCTGGCCCAATCGTGCACTCCGGATCCCGAGCCAGACCACTAAACCGCTCGTAAAGCCCATCGACCTCTCGAAACTCGCCAACCCTATCAATCAATACGGTCAGAATTCTTATTTGACCACAAATGTGTTGCTTGGCTTTAGTAGATACCTCTGTCATGCACATAACTCATACAGCCTGTAACAAGACATGCTCATGTGTCATAGGTCGCAGAATAGTCTGACTATCAATTCTGCACCTGCTCAATGCGTCCGCTACGACGTTCGCTTTCCCGAGGTGATACTCAATAGCGAAGTCGTAGTCCTTCAGCAGCTCAAACCATCTCCTCTGGCACATATTAAGATCCCTTTGAGTGAATATGTAGCGTAAACTTTGGTGATTTGTATACAATATGAATCTCTCTCCATAGAGATAGTGCATCCAAGCCTTCAGTGCAAAAACGACAGCTGCAAGCTCCAGGTCGTGCATTAGTGAATGTAATATAGGGACGAAAGGTAGACTAATACGTAATTAAGTCTTATGTGATTTGGATTAAGGCTTGATTACGGGATTAGGCGGGCGGTGCCCTGTTTAGTAGTTGGGGCTGTTATAGTTGGTATCAAAGCCAGATCTAGAGAACTATATGGCTTAAGGCAATATGATGTGGCGGCCCCCAAATCCCGAGGTCGTCACGTGGGGAGGGGCGGCCCGCATGATCTGTCGAGATCATTGACCCACTAGGTCCCACGCGCCACTAACGTCTTTTGCTACAACACGACTACTCGATACGCGTGTTGACTCATTTCGTTAATCGCTTTAGTTAGACAGTTGAATCATTTTTAGCATTAAAAACAGCGGAAGTCTTAAATTTAAAACAAGTAAGACAATTAAATTCATCATCATATAAAACATCATTTATAAGAGCAACTCCTAATGTGGAAAACCCTGGGAAAATACTCGTATATAGGCGACAATACTAAGCGATAATATATACAAGTACGGGTGTCTATCCGGTCTCCCATTTCCCAAAAGTAAAGCAAAATATCAAAATCGCACGTACTATTAGGTCCTCGACAATGGCGATCGATAAAGTCGCCCAAAATCCCCTTGCCCCTACTAGCATCGGGATCTCGCACTCGACCATCACAAAAGCCGATGGAGAGTACGGTTAGTAAGATTCCAACGAAGTACACCGAGCATTTATAAGAAAATAAATAGATACCAATAAACATGTCAAATAATCATGCGGAAACTAAACAGATACAACCGTGTAAAAATCATCACATGAATAAATAACACGAGAGAAACAAAGTGTGTACTCGTCCGATCGACTAAATCGTACTTCGGACCCCAGGATCCTTTCGGTGGGTGCCTCCACTTCCTTTCACTTGGTTCCTCGCGATGCTTGCCCGACACGTGCACCCTTAATGCAACTCGGGTTGCAATTCACCGAGTGCCTCATCACACGTGCTACATGACCCTAGTGCGCCATAAGTACACTACGAATATCGGTGGGAGCAACTCAACCACCAACCCAAATGTATCACAGAATAGAGTACAATAACAAGGATAGGAAATCAACGATGGAAAAGTAAACCCTCGGCGACTTTTAGATGAAATCTTATGTACCTTAAAAACGCACTCAAGTCCCACTCACATCTCGAGAAACGCGCCCGACTCCCGACTATAGTCTCCTAAGTTCCTGGTGCCCAATTAAACCATTTTAACTAGTTTAGAGTCAAATTAAAAGAATTTATAATGTGCTGCCAAAATATGGAAATTTTATTTTAAAAAGTTTGGTTTGACACATTTTTGGAGTTATACTTAGGGGTGTCAACGCCCGAAAAATTCTCAAAAACCATTTTTCTATCTTTTTCTCATTTTTTCATATTTTTTATGATTTTATGGATTTTTCCATAAATTTTCTACCTATTTTTCTTATTTTTTCTGTAATTTATTAAATTTAAAATTGTTTTTAAATTAAATTTTAATATTATATTATTTAAATAAATGGGTGGGTCCCTGGACCGGGTTTGACCCGGTCCAACCGGTCGCTGACCTGCCGGGCCCACCAGTGTCGGGTCCAAGTCCCGGCCCAATCGGCCGGGCACCTGGACCGGCTGGCCCCGGCTCAGGGGTTGCACGCACGCACACGCGTGCGTGCACCCCTCCCCCACCCCATCTCCTTCTTCACGTAGACGTAAGTCTCCGTTGCTATTTTTTTTTCCTCTCGTGGTTAGGGTTGGGGTTGCTCTCCACCCCAAACTCCGGGGACTCGATAGCGATGGGAGACACCCTGCCATCTCCACCTTGGCCCGGTTCGGCCTCCATGGTTGAACCCCTCTCGCCTCCATGGCCGACGCACCAAACAACAATAAAAGCAACGACTCACCTTCTTCCCGCTTTTCCACCTTCTCTTCTCTCCTTCCCGGCTCTTTCTCTCTCCTCCTCCTCCTATCTGTTTCTTCTCCTTCCTCTCGGCCAGTGTGAATGTCGGGTGTGTGTGTGGGTGTGAGAGAGAGAGAGACGTAAGTGAGAGAAGAACATGATGATGGAGTGAGGTGGAGTATAAATAAAGGTAAGCTTGTTGACTTTGTGTCCTTAACTCCAAAGTGTGACACATCTGGGACACTCGCCTGTGTTTTCGACGTTTCGACGCCCGGTTTCGCGTCCGAATCGCGATATACGCGTACCGCGTCGTCACTAGCCACCCAATATCTATTCCATAGTAGTTACTTGGCCAATTCCTTTTTTATTTAATTTGTGTGTTTTAGTTTCCCAGGACCTAGTGTACCCAGCGATTCGCTCCTAAGTACCGTCTCGACACGTTTCTCGAGAGCGAACACCCGTTACACTATCTCGCTCGATTCAATGATATAAATACACACATGCGATGCTAGGTAAATAACTTGATATACAACATCGCAAATAGGCAAACAATCACACAAAATTACTATTTACCTAGTCGGCGTGCTCCGACCTATTTGAGGCATCCATGCGGATCGAGCCGTCGTCTAAGTCTCGAAAATAATCAATAATAACGGCGTAATTAAAGTTTGGGTCGTTACATATGATACCAACACGGTTGGTATTAGAGCATAGGTTTAGATAATCATGGCAATAAAATACAAACCTTAGTTGTGGAAACCAGATGACTTTTACCTAGAACTCATTAGTTGGGAAGTGAGTAAAAGTGAGATGAGGTTTTATTATATGTATTTGTTAATTTATGTATGTATATATATGTATGCGTTGTGTCACGTAGAAGCTGATTCGCGTTCGCTACTCATTGCAGACCCCAATGACTGATACACGCGGGGGAGGAGATGCTGAGCCTAGTGACAGTCAACCTCCTACTATTGCGAAGGATTTACAGAGACTGTCTAATCGAATGACAGCTCAGGTTCAGCAGTTGACTGACTTCATCGCTTTGATGACTGCTCGTTTTGCTCCACTGGCATCGACATCGACTCCTACGACTGCTACACCGATCGTCCAGTGCGCCAGGCACCTCTACTACGGCTTTAGCAAAGACCGATAGTCATGATCGCACCATGGTGGAGACACTGAGGCAAGGTCTGCCTCCCACGCCGCATCCTCCAAAGACTTCTACACGAGTACGAGATTTCTAGAAGATTGAGAAATGGATTCTGTCTCAAGAGAAACTCCATAGGATACTGAAGATTGAGGATAGACTTCGGGCAGAGATCTCATCTTACACTCTCGAGAGAGATGCTGACGTGTGGTGGCTTATGACAGTGGCTACTCGCGGAGAGTTTGAGACATGGGATGCTTTTAAACAGAAGTTCCATCATCAGTACTTTCTGCCTTCAGTAATGAAGAGGTTGAGACGAGAGTTCATGGACTTGAGACAGGGACTAGAAGAGCTTGTGACGCAGTACATGGACAGATATGATTATCAGCGCTAGTTTGTTGGGGACTTGGTGAGAGATGAGTCCGAGGATGTGTACCATTTTGGTGATGGACTCAGGCTAGATATTGGATATTACATTGTCAGTTCAGGCACGAGGACACTCGCCGAGATCTACGAGCGAGCCCTAGCACATGAGACATACTATCTGGGCAGAGTCGTTGATTGTAGAGCACCAGGTCCAGTGTTATCCGCAGAGCAGGCCATGGAGTATGAGAGACGGAGACAAAGGGGTAAGGGAGCAAGGGGATGGAACAGAGGTGCTCAGGGTTCGGGGACAACCACTCACCCACTAGTTGTGCCTCATGTATCATCCATTGCTCCAGCACAGAGCACAGTGGGCAGATCTCCCTTGCCACCTCCCATCGACCGGCCTTTACCGCTCTGTTGTTCTGCACTTCCCGCCCAAGCTTCACGCAATGCCCGCATGGTAGTTGAGGCCGAGGCGAGGCGAGGCCGAGATACTAGACGAGGACGAGACGACAGCGCAGAGACAGGTCGATATCGTGCACATGGCCGATTCATACTCAAGGTCGGTGAAGACGATTCACATGCTACATATGTAGACCGTTCGGACATATAGTGAGAGAGTGCCCCGTCCAAGCGACAATGTACGCACGAAAGAGCCGAGAGAGGTTCATATAGTAGCCCGATCGACGCAGACGCCATGCGAGGTCTCATCGAGGGTATGATTTCTATTTGCGGTAGAGATGCATGCATTATTTGATTATGGTTCTATCGTATCTTTCATAGCTGGTCGCATGATAGACATCATAGGTTTGAAACTTGTTAGGCTTACCATACATTTGATTTTAAGTACTGCAGCCGGGGATACAGTTTACCCTAATAGTTTCGTTGAGGGATGTCTGATCGAGATAGATGGGGTAGTGCTACCTGCCGATTTTAGGGTCCTCGAATTTTAAGAGTTTGACGTGATTTTAGGGATGGACTGGTTAGCAGCATACCACGCTCATATCGACTATTTTAGTAAGACAGTGATATTTGAGATCCCGAGGCGTCTAACGTTCACTTATAGAGGTAGTACAGCGAGAACAAGTGAGGTACGAGAGGTCGACTGCGACTAGGAAGGAGATGGAAGCGTTTATTTCATTATACACTCGTACTGCAGAAAGTCGGGGACCTAGTCGGAGGACATATCGATAGTTAGAGAGTTTCTGATGTGTTTCGGAGGATTTACCTGGTTTACCACCGTCGCAAGAAATTGATTTCATTATTGAGTTGGTATCGGGAACTAAACCAATTTCCATACCACCGTCTTACCGATGGCACCACGAGAGCTAAAATAGTTGAAGACTCGAACTTTAGGATTTGGGACAGAAGGGATTTATCACACCTTCTATGTCGCCATGGGGAGCACCCGTCCTTTTTGTGAAGAAAAAAAATGGTACTTTGAGACTTTGTATCGACTACCGATAGTTGAACAAAGTCACAATTAGGAACAAATATCCACTCCCGATGATTGATGATTTATTTGATCAGCCGAGAGGAGCACAATTTTTCTCCAAGATAGACCTACGATCGGGGTATCATCAGCTTAGGATCAGGGATGAGGATCTGTCCATTACAGCTTTCAGCACAAGATATGGACATTTCCAGTTCACGGTCATGCTATTTGGGCTGACTAATGCTCCAGCAGTGTTTATGGATCTGATGCATCGAGTTTTCATATCGTTTCTTGACCGATTCGTGATAGTCTTCATCGATGATATATTGATATACTCGAAGACGAGGGAGGATCACGAGCAGCTAAGAGAGATGTTGTAGACTTTGAAGGAGCATAGACTATACTCCAAATTCAGTAAATGTGAATTACCGTCGTGAGGTCAAATTTCAGGGCATGTTATCGGAACGGCGGGGATAGCAATGTGGATCCGGCCAAGATTCAGCAATCATAGATTGGCCAAAGACCGACTTCGTGTCGAGATCGAAGTTTTCTGGGTTTGGCGGGGTATTATCGCCGATTCGTTAAGGATTTTCTGAAAATCGCTTCACCGATTACAAAATTGACTCAAAAGACGTTAGATTTCACTGTCCGAGGAATGTGAGGAGGCATTTGCTCGGTTGAAGATATTATTGACTATTGTGCCGGTATTAGTGTTACCAGAGGTTGAACATGGATTTTTCATCTATACCGATGCTTCTCATGAGGTGCAGGATGTGTGTTGATGCGTGAATGTACTACAAGCATATGCATTCGACGCATTGAAGGTACATGAGAAGAATTATCCAACGCATGATTTGGAGCCGGCGGTAGTAGTGTTTGCATTGAAGATATGGAGACATTATCTCGTATGGATATACATTTACACTATTTACGGATCATTAGAGTCGAATTATCTCTTCGACGAAGGATTTGAATATGAGGCGGCGCAGATGGTTATAATTTCGGAAAGATTACGACTTTTTTTAGAATATCATCCGAGAAAAGCGAATGTAGTCACGGATGCGCTACGAGTGGGATACATTTAGAGATACGGAGGTTCCTACTTGGAAACCGCATTGAGATTTGCGCGCGAGATGAGAGTACAGACCGTATCTACACAGAGAGTGTCAGAGGGTCAGAGGACCGACATGTTGTACTCCAAGTTTAATGAGTTAGCGTAGAGTGCAGATTGTGTGGATTGAACGGAGACGTTTGACCAGTGTTTGCGATTCAGGGGTAGACTGTGGATATCATCATTACTAGAGCTGCGAGAGGAAATTCTTCAGGAATCACACCGTTCCCGATTCACCATTTATCCGGCGGGACCAAGATATTCCACGACATGAAGAGACATTTTTGGTGGTCCTGGGATGAAAGCGGATGTGTCAAAGTTTATTAGGAACTCATGGGATCTGTCGGCAAGTGAAGGCCGAACATCGCAGACTGGAAGATTGCTACAACCTCTTCCTATCCCACGCGTGGAAGTGGGAAGACATTGCGATGGGTTTTGTGAAAGAATTGCCGAGAACCACCCGAGAGACATGATTTCATCTCGGGTTATTGTTCATGACCGACAAATTCTGCTCATTTTCTCGCAGTGCCGCGCATTATACGTTTGATCGATTGAGTATACTGTTCGAGCGAGAGATTATTAAACCGCATGGGGTACCGGTGACTATTACGTCGACAAAGATGTTATGTATACGTCCGGGATGTGGCGAGTATGCGGGAGCGATGGCACGCGCCTTCGATTTAGTACGGCTTTTCATCCTCGAATGATGGGCGGTGAGAGATTGATTCGAGTTCTCGAGGATATGTTGCGGGCTTGTGTTTTGGAGTTTGGAGGATTATGGGAGGAGTACCTACCATTGTGTAAGTTTGCTTATAACAACGCTTATCATACCAAGATTGAGATGGAGCCTCTGAGGCTTTATATGGTGGACCGTGTCGCTCGCCATCGTGTTGGGCGGAGCGAAGACCGCATACCGTGGGCCTGAAATTGTTGTTGATCACACGGAGAATGTACGACGATTCGTCAGAAACTCAAGGGAGACCAGGACAGACAGCGGAAGTATGCGGACAGATATCGCGGTGATCTCACATACACCGAGGGATCCTTTGTATATTTAAAGGTTTCTCCTCGGAAGGGTCTTTAGAGGTTCGGTGTGAAAGGTAAACTTGCACCGAGATAGGTTTCCATACCTTTTCGAGTCAGGTATAAATCCTAGTTTAAATTTTAAATTTCGAGGACGAAATTTCCATTAGTTGGGAAGAATTATAACGATCAAGAATCTCTAACCGTGTTTAATTCCTTAAATAGGATCACTGACCCGTATTGTGGGACCCACACCGTGATATGTTCATTTACCGAGGCAAGGGCCGAGGTATATTTTATATTTGTTGTGATGTATGCCTAGTGTATTGTATATGTGTAGACTATTAAGTCAAATTTATACGGGTGTATAGGTATCGAGATGAGCGGGACGTACCTCGAGTCGCGTGTCGACGTGGGACCGAGGTAGCGGCTTATGGGGTAAGCTTAATTAATTTGAGGTAAATGTGAATTTATGTTGGTTTTATAAGTGGCTAATGTGGTCACATTTAATATAAGCATTAATGTGCCTAAAGTTGGTAAAATAAAACGATATGCATTAGATGTGCATCGAGACACGCATTAACTCATCATGAGACGAGGTGTCAACTTGTTGAGTCACTCAATGGTGACTTGAGGGACAAGTGGGACAAGGTGGTCCATGAGTGGAGCCTCGAGATACGAGTGCACACATTGATTAATGGCTAAGGTTCAAACATATCAATATATATGGTCAAATGAAGCAATAGTCAACAATTCTCATCTTATCATCACAAAATCGTTGTTAGGAGGAAGAGAGAAAGAAAAGAGGCTGCTGGAGTGATTTGGAGAAGAGGAGTGTGAATCCATTGAAGCTTTGGTGAGGAAGAAGAATGTGACGGCCCTAATTTTTCACAACCGGGCCCGCCCCCGGCCTAAGCCCACGTGGACCCCCGAGCCAGTCTCGCAAGGTCAACGCAGACTTAGTCGACCTTCCAATCCCTCATTATACGTAAATTCACAATTTTAAGTTGAGTTATTAATATTTTTCAAGTTTTACGATTTAGCGGAAGCAATTACTACAAATAAATAACTCAACGATTTGAAAAGAGTTAGGCAACCTAGTTGTGGAACCCAAGAAATATGTTATCATCGAGGGTGAGTAATACAAGATATACAAAAATTCACCTAGCTATGGAGCCTTCCCCTTCTTGGATCGAAGATCCGCACTCGACAAACACAAAAACGACGAGCCCAGGTAAGTAAAGCCGATAGGACATATACAAGATTTCAAAATAAATAGAACAATCGAATTCATGCCAATAGAAAGAAAGGAAACAAGTGAACGCATGAATATAAAAGATCGTAAACAAATCAATCGATGAGTTAGGTCAAATAGCAAGGAGTCCAGGACCAAAAGGTCATTGAGTCGCGTAAAGAGACCAGGCAGAGACTCGGGTTCAGGACGAGACACCTGCCTCCCAGCCCTAACCCTTGCGACTATGAGATATCCACAGACCCGGATAAGAGCCCCCAACGTACACTCAATTGGGAGATATCGACGGACGTCCGGTAAGAGCTCATATCACAGAGAAATAATATCATGACTCACTTGCCAATGGAGTAACGCATGCATATAAAAGACACAAATCAATCGATAAGTGAGGCCAAATAGCAAGGAGTCCCGACCAAAAGGTCGTTGAGTCGCGGCAAAAGCCCAGCAGACTCGGGTTTAGGACGAGACACCAGCCTCCCAGCCCTAACCCTTGCGACTATGAGATATCCACGACCCGGATTTAAGACGAGACACTCCGCTCCCAAAGATTAGCCGTGCGACTATGAAATATCCACAGACCGGATAAGAGCCCCCAAAGTACACTCAATTGGGAGATATACGAACGTCTAGGTAAGAGCTCATATCGCAGATAAACAAAGAGTATTATGACTCACTTGCCAATGAACCACTCCAACCACTCCACACCATAGCATTCAACGATATATATCAAAGAAATGAACAACAATATCAAAACAATGAATTTACCGTACATTTCCTTCGGTTTACTTACCTCGAGAATGTCTCGCTCACGCCTCGATATGCGCACCCGACACCCGACTATGCCTCCTAAGTCTCATGGCCTTCAATGGGGTCTCCACTCCAAAATTAATTGGAATCCATCGCGTCGTCGAGCTTCATCGAAATCACGACGCCTTGTCCACGATTGTTGTCTAGTTTGGGATCGATCGGTCCCGGCAACACGCCACTTCGCCGATGCTCCACACCGTTTCCCCGCGCCGCGCCGTCACCGCTGCCGCCCGCCGCCGCCATGGCTGAAGCCGTAGCTCCTCGCCGGCGTCATGCATAAGAGATGTGCCACCTCATGGCGCTGGAACCACCCTCCGCGACCTCGCTTCGCCCGCCTTGACATCCCGCTGCTGGTCCGCCACTTCTGCTGCGGATCCCGCCATCCGCTCGTCGATCAACGCCGATGCCCCGCCACGACGCTGCTGCTTGCGCCGCTGCTGCGACCGTCACCGCAGCTGACGCGCCGCCGCAGCGATGTCGCCGTCCGCAATAGCCGCACCGCCTTCGCCGTTTTTCTTTGGTCATCCTCATCGAAGCCTCCTTCGCGTCGTGACGGCACACGCCCGCAGCATAGCTAACCCGACCGGGAGTCGCGTCGTCACCCGTCATCCGAGCCTTCTTGCATGCTTGCGGTGTCTTTGGAGTTGCGCCGATCGGTCGTCCCGCCTCCGGCTCGCCCTCGCCGATCTCCTCCTCTCTCTAGTTCCATCTCTCTCTCTCTCTCACTTCTTTTTCTCTCTCTTTTCCATCCGATTCTTATCCCAATCTCTCTCTCTTTTTCTTATCCAAATGTGTCCTCGAGATTCGTGCAGAGCGGAACTCGAGGCACATCAAAAACATATTTATTCAATGTTTTCCTTAAAAATCTGTGTAGCACAAATCTCGAGGCATTAACCCGCCTCATTTCAAAATCTCGATACTCGCACCACACGCATCCCAATGCGCATTCATTTTATATTATTTTAATGTGACCACATTAAAACCACTTTAGCCTATTAAGCGCTACGTCGGTCCCACGTCGCACGCGACTCAAGCGCGTCCCCGTTCGTGTTTCGGCTCAACAAATTTCTCGCGTATACCAATTCGTAAAACACTCAACAATTTGCATTATAATCTTAAATTGGATATTCGGACATACGTATTCCGACGAGTGGATCCCACATACGACCCCGACCCGACACGTGTCACAGGTCAAATTTTCAGTTTGTTACGCCTTCCTAACGAATTAGAATTTCGTCCTCGAAATTGACGCAATTCTCAAAGGAAGATAATGTGTTATGAATGAAGACCCAAAGCCATACCCGCCCAAGGCCATACCCGCCCAAGGCCATACTCGCCCAAGGCCATACCACCATTTTACTATGTAGGGTTGGACTCCTCCGCGACAAGCCGGGCTCCTCCGCGACAAGTCGGGCTCCTCCGAGATCTCCTCGCAACGAACACACCGTCGGCCTCCTCCCATCAATATATGTCGGGGCAACATCCTCGCAACATATATTGGACTATAAATGTACACGAGTCCCATGATCCATCGTCATTAACATACTCATATCCGCGGATGTTCACGAGAATGTAAATAAGTTTCTCGACCGTACGTCGGTCTCTCTGTTCGAGTGGGTCTCAACCCAACTTATACCCTCTATCGGGTACGATCGATAGTAGTTGGACCTGTCGTGGCAATAACATGAATCGATTCCTGGCTCTGCTGTACCTGGTTATCCACACTCCCAAACAGGTAAGTTGAAATCCCGATCCAAATGGAACATGTCCATGTACTTGTCCCTGTGCATGACTAGACCATTGTCGTCGTCTCGTGCACTCGACTGGATCTCCGAACCTCGTCTCGGCCACTGTCTCGCCATCAACCTCTCGATGGTACTTATGCTAAGGATCCGACGGTCTTTGGTGATGTAATGCACTAGCGTAACTCTGCGCCTGGACCATCTAACACTGGCGCCATATACGCCGCATAGGTGGAAACGCAATATGTGATGAGGTTGATCTCTCTCTGCCACGACCATCTAACCTCGTGTTCCTCTCGATCATCTCCGGACCCTCGCACTAAATGTGACAATGCCGAGAATGCGACGATACTCCGATGCGTGTGCTCCCACGCTCTCGCTAGTCATAGCCTTCTCATTGGCCTCCTATACTGTGCTCGAGCCGTCGTCACTACAAAACCAATAAAATCCAGGAAACCGTGTATGACGTAGTAAGCTTGGTCAGTCGCAACCCCAGCATACTTCATCACGCGTATATACCGATCCATATACTGCAACCGACTCCCCGGTCCTCTATCGAATGGTCGAGAATCAGTTCTCTTCAGGTTACGAACTGTAGGATGAATGTACTTCCCCATCCTTGCACTCGGCCCTAATCCTTGAGCGTTCACATCGACACCACCGTAGTGCACAACCGGACATCGGCCTCACCGAATAATGAAGGCGATGCGATACTTGGCCTCATATGATCTGGTGTGTCCAAAACGTCATGAATCTTTGCTGCTCTGAGATCCGTACCACCGTGAAACTGTCGCTGAACTCGTGAGACTGCCTCGCCTTAGCCGTCACTCTAACACCCGTATCAATCGGCGCGCTCAACATCTCCTCATGTAGTGTCTCATATGTAGGAAGTACTAGCTCGGCCTTTTTTTTTGAACGATTTGCAGACTCTACCTCAACACGTAATTCATTTACAAGTCCCTAAAGGTGGTGGTCGACACCAACCCTGAGACGATAAATGCATAAGGTCACTAAGTGGAGTTACTTGGGCTTCGATCCAACATTACTACTCCAAAGCTTAAAGTCAAAGCTAAGGAGTCCGTACATGATGTAATCGTTAGCTCTCAAGTCATCTCAACCCTCTGCTCCCTCAGAGTCTGCTCTTCGTCCTTTCCGAAACTTTACTTTCCTATGATTTTCTTCAAGGGACGTATGCATAGGCACGCCATACCCCCATCCGACCTGTAGGGCTGGGCTCCAGCGCCTTCAATGCATTCTGGGTGCAACTCCACTCACACCATTTATGTCTCCCCCCATATACGCCAAGGGTACAAGCCCACCTCGAAACGCATATGAGACATCGTATATCTATCGATAGTTTCCCCAACTCTCCTTACTTCCCAAAAAAGACTTAAGTCGGGATCATAGGGTTCCACTCTAAGTTTCGCCATTCCTAACTTATGTTGGTTTGTGTCTCGAATGGCTTGTGATTTAAATCAAGAGTCGAATATTTAAAAACCATCGGCTCTCGATACCAACTGCGATGCCCCAATTTTTCACAAATCGGGCCCCGCCCGACCTAAGCCCACGTGGACCCCAGAGCCGCCTCGCAAGGTCAACGCAGACTTAGTCGCCTTCCAATCCCTCATTATACGTAAATTCACAATTTTAAGTTGAGTTATTAATATTTTTCAAGTTTTACGATTTAGCGGAAGCAATTACTACAAATAAATAACTCAACAAAGATTTGAAAAGAGTTAGACAACCTAGTTGTGGAACCCAAGAAAATATGTTATCATCGAGGTGAGTAATACAAGATATACAAAAATTCACCTAGCTATGGAGCCTTCCCCTTGCTTTGACCGTAGATCTGCACTCGGTCCAAACCCAAAAACGACGAGCCTGTAAGTAAAGCCGAGGACATATACAACATTTCAAAATAAATAGAACAGTCGAATTCATGCCAATAGAAAGAAAGGAAACGGTGAACGCGTGAATATAAAAGATTGTAAACAAATCAATCGATGAGTTAGGCCAAATAGCAAGGAGTCCCGACCAAAAGGTCGTTGAGTCGCGCAAGAGCCCAAGCAGACTCGGGTTCGGGACGATACACCCGCCTCCTAGCCACAACCCTTGCGGCTATGAGATATCCACAGAGACCCGAATAAGAGCCCCCAACGTACACTCAATTGGGAGAACTCGACGGACGTCCGGTAAGAGCTCATATCACGGAGAAATAATATCATGACTCACTTGCCAATGGAGTAACGCATGCATATAAAAGACACAAATCAATCGATAAGTGAGGCCAAATAGCAAGGAGTCCCGACCAAAATGTCGTTGAGTCGCGACAAAAACCCAGCGAGACTCGGGTTTAGAACGAGACACCTTCCTCCCGCCCCCCAACCTTTGCGACTATGAAATACCCACAGACCCGGATCTAGGACGAGACACCTGCCTCCCAGCTAGCCCTAGCCCGCGCGACTATGAAATATCCACAGACCCGGATAAGAGCCCCCAACGTACACTCAATTGGGAAATATCGACGGACGTCCAGGTAAGAGTTCATATCGCAGATAAACAAGATCTTGTGACTCACTTGCCAATGAACCACTCAACCACTCCACACCATAGAATTCAATGATAGATATCAAAGAAATGAACAACAATATCAAAACAATGAAATTAATGTACATTTCCTCACCGGTTTACTTACCTCGAGAATGTCTCGTTCACGCCTCGATATGCGCACCCGACACCCGACTATGCCTCTTAAGTCCCATGGCCTTCAATGGGGTCTTTCACTCCAAAATTCATTGGAATCCATCGCGTCGCCGAGCTTTATTGAAATCACGACGCCTTGTCCACGATTGTTGTCTAGTCGGGGATCGATCGGTCCGCAACACGCCATCTGCGCCGTTGCTCCACACCGTTTCCCCCGCCGCCGCCGTCCGCCGCCTCCCGCTCGCCGCCGCCGGCCGTAGCTAGCTCTCCCCGGCGTCCTACATGAGAGCCGCGCCACCTCTTGCGCCGGAACCACCCTCCGCGACCTCCGCGTCGCCCGACGCCAACATCCCGCTGCTTTGGTCCGCCATCTAACTGCTGCGGATCCCGCCATCCGTTGTCGGTCAACGCCGATGCCACGCCTGCACGCGCGTTCGCTGATCGCCCGTGCCGACCGTCATGCACGGACGCGCCGCCGCAATGTCGTCGTCCGCATTAACCGCACCCGCCCTTTCGCTGGTTTCTTGGTCATCCTCATCGAAGCCTCCTTCGTCGCGTCGGCACGGCCACAACAGCCCGCACAACTAACCCGACCGGGAGTCGCATCGTCACCCGTCATCCGCGCGTTCTGCTGCGCGGTGTTGGAGTTGCGCCGATCGGCCGTCCGCCTCTCGCCGCCCTCGCCGATCTCCTCCTCTCTCTAGTTCCATCTCTCTCTCTCTCTCTCTCTTTTTTCTCTCTTTTTCCATCCGATTCTTATCCCAATCTCTCTCTTTTTTGCTCTTATCCAAATGTGTCCTCGAGATTCGTGCGGAATGGAACTCGAGGCACATCAAAAACATATTTATTCAACGTTTTCCTTAAAAATTTATGCAAAGCACGAATCTCGAGGCACCAACCCGCCTCATTTCAAAATCTCGATACTCGCGCCACACGCATCACGAGGCGCATTCATTTTATATTATTTTAATGTGACCACATTAAAACCACTTTAGCCTATTAAGCCGCTACGTCGGTCCCACGTCGGCACGCGACTCAAGCGCGTCCCCGTTCGTGTTTCGCTCAACAAATTTCTCGCGTATACCAATTCGTAAAATGCAACTTCAACAATTTGCATTATAATCTCAAATTGGATATTCGGACATACGTATTTCGACGAGTGGATCCCACATACGACCCCGACCTGGCACGTGGCACATGTCAAATTTTCGTGTCGTTACAAAGAAGGTCATCAAGTTAGGTAACTTCTCCGCACCATAAACTTTGTGATTTCATGAATTTGATGTTGTTGTTGTTGTTGTTTTATGTTGGGATGGGTGTTAGGGACCTCTTGTAATGTGTATGAGGGTCCCTAAGGCAATAACAAGGCCTATGTGTAGCACAAACCCAGAATTCGAAGTGCGGAATTATGGGTTCTACTGCACATAGCGCGCTAGGTCAATAATCTAGCACGCTAATATTAATTAGTACGCTAGATATGTGAAGTAGCGCGCTAATGTCGAAACCTAGCGCGCTAATATAGCGCGCTAATTGCCTCTGTTAGCACAAAAATTAGCAAAGTCCAAACATGGTTTAAACACTATAAATGGGTCCAAACTCACTCTATAACCTATTAAACAACTCAAGGGAACTAAGGGGAGATCTTGGGAGTTTGGGAACGCATTTCGGAGTGCCAAAAGATCGAATTGTAAGTAAAGTCGTGAGAATTCTATATTCCATTTCATTCACTCTTATTAGTTTATGGTATATTTGTAGACATTGCTACTTGTAATCTCACGTCATGTTGTTATTGTGTCTATTCATGATTGAATGTTGTAACATGTGCCTTGTGACATGTTTCATTGATTCTAATTCCTACTCTTGTTATCATTTTTAATAGATAATTGATGAAAAGCATGTTATTGGGGTAATTTGGATTTGATGAGACGTGTATTCTATTCCTTTGGGCATTGTAGCCTAACTAGTTTTGGAGTCCTAGAGAATTGATATTGGTCTTTAAAACTAAAGTAGGGATTATCTAGTGTCCATTGCACGAGAGATGCGCGGTTCACGAGGACATGGGTCTACCGGGTTCCAGACTCACCACTACATTTGCACAAAGACACGAGTTATGGGACTCGGGGTGGTCGGCAAGAATGAGATTAATGTTATATAAGCATAGAGCGCATCTCCGCTATTTGTGTGAGATATGTTGAGCGCGACTCCGTATAGTAGTGGGAAAGGTTAGGTGATAGTTCTCACCGCCGACCGGACGTAGATCATCTCGACTTAGCCTATGTCGGTTTATACATTCTTAACTCGTGGTCTTTACTTGCATTACTTATTTCAAAGAATTCTTTAGCTACTTAATGCTTTTAAATACATTGTCTTATATTTTGGAAATGTGACATAGAATTATCCAGCTTATTACTTAAATATCATTATACTCACCGTCTAGTTTGTGACGGTGGGTGTAGGTCCGTTGAGTAGCGAGCAGACCGGGAAGGAGCGATTTGGCGACTCTTCTCACTCATTTTGTATGTCTCGACTTTGGTTGTATTATTATTGTTTATGTCATTTTAGGTTGTACATTGGGTTGAGTGACTAGTTCTATATATATATATATATACATGCATGTGATGTTGTATGTTTTTCTTGGTTTCCTACACCTAAAAATTTTGAATCATAAAAGCTTCCGCATGATCTTTAAAATACATGAGAATGATAAGGGAATTTTAATTAACTTAATAATATCTAACATGTGTAGTGAATGTAATATAGGGACGAAAGATCGACTAATACGTAATTAAGCCTTATGTGATTTGGATTAAGGCTTGATTACGGTATTAGGTCGAGGCGATGCCCTATTTAGTAGTTAGGGCCGTCATGACTACCCATGCGTCCACTTGGATATAAGTGACATCTATGTTTGAAATTATGAGATGAATAACGAGTGTTAATAAAACGGCCCTTTACATTGTTCATATTGTGAACCGATTCATGGCTATTCCCCATACCGCTCACTTCACTATTGTTCTTCGTATTCTCCGATATGTGCGGGATGTCTGTTTCATGGTTTACATTTCTCTAACACTTCCTCTATTGTTTTGTCTGGTTATTCAGATGTCGATTGGGCTGGTGATTCGACTTGATCGTATATCCACTAATGGTTATTGTTTTTTTCTTGGATAACTCACTAATATCATGACGCAGCAAGAAACAAACAATCACTTCATACTCTAGTACATAATTTGAATATCGGTCACTTGTTGATGTCGCTTATGAATTGCTTTAGCTCCGTTGGTTACTTGAGGATATATGAGTCACTCATTCCTCTGCTACTCTCCTACATTGTGACAATCGTAGTGCCATCCAGATCGTTCATAATGATGTTTTTCACAAGCGCACGAAACACATTGAGAATGATTATCACTTTGTTCGCCAACATCTTCTTCAAGGCACACTTCAAGTTATCACAGTTTCTTCTATTGATCAGACGACAAACATCTTCACCAAAGCTCATCTTCCGGGACGATTTTAGGACTTGATTCTCAAGTTGGTATCCACAACTCATCTTGAGTTGAGGGAGGGCATTACGATTGATTTGAGATTGATTCGATTAACATCACGATCATCACGATTGGTGTATATACTCGATCTGGTTACAAAATTATAACTGCTCTTATTTGAACTTATCTTTTAATGTATATAGTTGTACTCAAATACGAGTCAAAACAAAAATTTGGTAGCCACCTTTGACTTATAGATTTGTGATTTTAACTCAAAAGATCTTGATACTAATTAAGCGAGATAATCACTTATATATTTCATTACCAAATTTTATTTAATTAATGGGGAGTAACTTTCGATTCCCGCATTTCAACGTTCACCTTGAACCGAAGGCCATCTAACGGCTTTCCGGACTGACTACTCAAACCTTCACGAACATCTTATTATTGAGCAATTCGCTTGTTCTCCAAAACCCTAGATCACAAAAATGCCCCAAGTGAGAATCATCGCGAAGAATTTCATGGACATGGTGGCCGCATTGCCGGAGCTGAAGCTTGACAAGCTCTACGAAAACACCTTCATTTGCGAGGCTGTTCTAAGGTCCGCTCGATTTCACACTTGGCTTCTTCAAATTCTCTGCTTTTCAATAGTGATTGAACAATTGAGTTTTCATGCCCAATTTCCCTAATTTTTGTAGAAATTCTGGTATCAATTGAATTCGTACTGGGTAGGTCGAGATTTCCCCAATTTTTATCTTAATCGAGTATGTGCGAGTGATTGAACAATTGAATTTTCCAGGCATAATCGGTCTCAATTGTGTATGTTGATTGGGTAGGTCGAGATTTCCCCATTTTTTGTCTTAAATTGAGTATGCGCGCGCGATTGAATGATTGAATTCAGACCTAATTTTCCCTTAATTTTGTAGAGTTTATGGTATTGAGTACTGAATTGAAGAGGGGATCGAAAAAATTTGATCTTTGTGGACAGAGCTGTTGAAGTGATGGATATGACATGTTTGATTAAATGTGCGAAAAATGGGGTTTTCTTTTTTGGGTTTTGGTTTTCAGGTCTTTACCACCATTGGCCAAGAAGTATGTTCTGCAGCTTTTGTTCATTGATGCTCCCGTGACGGCAAAATCGATGGAAGAGTGGGTGCTTGCAGATGGGTTATCAAAGCATAGAGTTGCAATTGATCGGTTGATACAGTTGAGAGTGTTTCTTGAGACTACGGAGAGGTGTGTGAAATCTGCATCTTTTGGCTCTCAGAAAAAAGGGTTTTTTCTTAGTCTACTTATGTAATGATATTGCTGCACTGGAACTTTTAAATTGCTTTAGCCATGTATAATTGCCTAAACATGGGTAAACGCTACAAACAATTGTAACCCAAGTCCCCATTTTTCTCAATATTTTGTATAGCAACTTAGCAACTATTTTAACTCACACTCTTAATAACATTTTAGTTCTCCGTAACATGGAGGTTGCACTGAAATTCTCACTTAAATTTGTTGTGTGATTGTTTGAATTTGTTTTTTGATTGCAGGAAAAAAGAAATTAGCTACAGATTAAACCCTAAGTTTCAGGGTAACCTTCGGAAGTATTTGGTTCATGGGTCAGTATTAGCTTCGTTGGTTACCTTTTTGCGTTCGTTTTCTAGTAATTGCATATTCTGCTCATGGTTGAGTTCTTGACCTCAATTTGCATAACATAGGTCAGACGGATGAGCCAAGAGTTAAGGCCCTCGTTTTGATGCATGGTAGTCTTTCATTAATAGACGAGGATGGATTACTTGGGTTGAACTCTAGTTGAAGCATGTCTAAGGCTAAAACTTGTTTGTTTCCTTTTTATTCTTTTTTTTTTTTTTACTATACCCCGAAGTTCACCCTAAGTGCATTCATTGCAAGTTGAATTCATGATTGTTGTGAAGTATTTATTCCATTTCCATGATTTTTCAGTTCAAACATGTCATGTGGTCAAAAGGATTATGTTTTGAGTAATGACCATTGAACTTGGGAACTGCAGTGGAGCCCTTCCACGTGAACCAATGCCTTCAAACATAACTGTGAGGCTCCCAACTTTGGAGGAGCTAGATGTGTATGCTCTTGAACAATGGGAGGTAAGCACTTACGTAGTTACATATATGAATCATTTGAGTATTCGTCTATTCGTCAAATCTTGAATTTACTTCCCTAGGTCCACAAGTGTTTGGTGAGTCTTTTCTTTGTTCTATTTTGGTGATCAGTCCTGATGACATTAGCTTTTGGTAAACCAGTGCTTCTTGCTGCAACTTATTAGCTCATCCCAAGTAGAGAGATCGACAAATTTCAGCTCTTCAATGATGAAGGTTTTCCAGCGAGGTCTTGTGAGTCAGAGGTCCTGGTATTTCTTCTTCAGACTTCAGATATTGTGATTTCTCATACCAAAAGTGTTTGATTTATTGAATACCAGCGTAGCTTTAATTTATCTGTAGAGAGAAAGAAGCTCCAAGATTAACTGTGAATGGCTTTCAGTTCCTGGTGGGTATTACCTGAAACATAAACAAATAATACTTCTATGCTGCCTTTGCAACTGAACTTATATTTGGATTTGTTGCAGCTGATGGATACAAATGCACAACTGTGGTACATAATGAGGGAGTACATCTCAAATTCCGAAGTAATGAATGTTCACATTTAAATCTGTTCATGATTGCTTCTTTTTTTTTTTTTCCTTTTCTTTTCAGTTATGTAACTATTTCAACACAGCTCTGAGTATCTTCACCACCTTTGAGTGTGCATTTACTTTATCATATTCATCAAGCTCTCACTGTCACATTTTTTTTCCAATGCTCTTTCCAAATTCCCATGAGAAAGTGCGTTGACTTTTGTGGAACTCTCATGATTGAGGCAGGTGGCTTCCCCCTTCATCTTGATCAATTTACTAACGATTCCCATATAAAGTATTTTCAGTTTTGCATGAACGCATCGATCATATATGACTATGTTCTTCTTCTAAGACTAGCTACTGAAGCATAAGCTTTCCTTGAACCTCCCTTGTGGAGGAGATCCTTGTATAGCAAAATTATGTGTAGCTTTAATCAATCTTCACTAGCATTCGCTTATTCAGTTGCGTAAATGTTCTTCCTTACTATTCTTTCCTATTTCTCTACAGGATAGAGGAGAGGATCCAGCCGACTTAATTTCATTTCTTTTGGAATTGAGTTTCCATGCAACAGGCCAGGTACACCAATGTTGTCTCCCATTATGAAATCTTCAATTTTTCTGGAAATTATATTTGCATGTTTTGTGTCAATTATACATTTTCATATCCTTTTTGATAACGTAAAGTAGTTTTTTTCTAATGATTATTGCACCATGAGAGTCGAATCTACTTCATTTTGATTCGTATTCATAAAGAAGTCCTATTGTTACTGCACTTGGGACTAGCTGTGTAAATCGTATGAGATGTCCCGATGTTGTATAGGTGGATCCTCTTGTAACTTATAAGTATGATAAATATTCGTGCTTCTTTGCCCTTGTAAAAAAAAAAAAAAAAAGGTTGAATAGAGGGAATTGTCTCGTTGTAGCATCTGGGGATGTACCTGTATGCACTATGCATTGCTTTTGTATTATCGTCAGAATGCTAGTCTCAGTAAATCCCAGTTATTTTAGTCTCCAAATATCTCTCAAGTTGTGTAAATCAAGTTTGTAGCTAAAGCGACTTCCTCAGACCTCCAATGAACCCATCAATCTCATTCCATTGTGTTTCTGGAACCTCTTCTTAGTAGTCTGGCAATCATGCCCGCGATCATTCTTTGTTCAAAATGTCACAGCCATTTAGGTAAATGGTAAGTGTTTATTTAGTGCCTGAATTCCTATTTAGCTATTGGCTGTTTTTTACATTTTCGTTTTGAATATAGATGGAATTTAATTAAATAATTGGTTCAACATCTATTGAAAATTTAATTTCATTCTGTCGTTATGAGTTCCTGCATGTTTCTTGATAAGTTTTCGTTCTAAAACAAGAATCTCTTCACATGGGCCTGAGGAATTCAAACAAAGGGAGTTTTGGACTTTGGATTATATGTTTGAACTTTTTATTGAGTGTTTGATTGCATCTCTCTGTTATTTCAGGCTTACAACTTAAATACTTTGATTGATGTTCAAATGCATACACTTAAAGATCTTGCAGATCTAGGATTAGTTAAACTTCAGCAGGTAAATGATGCAAAATTTTCTGATAGCATTTTGGAAGATTGTTTTATGTAGTTTCCTGAGAACTGTTTTTGCTATAGTAATTTGGTGTTCTCCAGGGTAGGAAAGAGAGTTGGTTCATTCCAACTAAGCTAGCAACAAATCTTTCTATGAGTTTGACCGATTCATCAGCACGGAAAGAGGTATGTTATTTGTTGTTTATCTTTTATTTCTAGTAAATGTATGGTTGTTTTAGTTTCTTATTTTTCCTTTTTTATTTAATGGAGATTCCTTTTTTGCCTCCATATGATAGGATACTGTCGAAAATGTCATGCCTGAATTAATTAGAATTTAAATCTTGAGCAAAATGAGGATTATGAAAGCATATCATCAATTGTGTTAAATCAAGATGAGTGGTAGGCTTTGATCCATCTGGTTAACCCCAATTAATTTGGGAGCGAAGCTTTGTTGTTGTTTTAGATAATGAGCGAAGTCTGATACCTAAAGATCATATTAACAGTATCTGATTTGAAAAGCATTTATGAACAGTTTGGCGGCTAATTGTCATGTGTAATTGTAATTAAGTATTACGAAATTTCCAATATGTGAAGAGTCGTGCAAACAGGTATCTGTAGAGCTGTGACCTCTTTCTTTTTCAGTTTTTCTTATATTCAGATGGATTCATCAGACAAAAAAGAGATAGGCACAAGAAGTACTAATTTTAACGTAACACAATTACACAACTAGTTCATAAGTCTTAAAAAAGAGATTCGAAGCTGTGAAATAACTGTGCAAATTACAGAATACACTGCAGGGGAGTAAACACAAAGCTCGACATCTCTTTGAACTATCTTCTATTCCCCCCAGCGAAAGGCTCCGATTCTTTATGAAGCTGCTATTCATTCTTTTCTTCTGTTAATTTTGGTACAGTAAAAAGTGTTTGAACGGTGGGAAATATGGAATGATTATTCTTACAATGTTGACTTTTGCATATAATATGGAAAATTGCTTCTTATACTGGGTTTTGCACCTTGTGACCGAAGAAATTTCACATTTTGCAAAGGTCTTGATACATATACTGGATTTCATATATTAGGCTGATAAGGTGGTCTTAATATAAAAATTACTGTTTTCAATATGCTCATTGTATGTATCCATGGTTAAGTTTTATGTAAGTCATCTAGTTTTGAAACTTCTCTATCTTGTCAATTATGATGTTCTTCTGACCATGTGGTCCTGCAGTATGTTGTATTGTATACGTAGAATATATAACAAAGTTTAATATTTGAAAAAGGTGAGCTTGGTTGCTTCTGCAGATAATGTACTGCGAGACTCTAATTGAGAAAAAATGTATCTTCAAGTTTCAGTTTTTTATCATAAAGTTGTTCTTTGTGCCCCATGGGCTCTTTCTTTGTTTAGACTCCGTGCCTTTCAAATATTTACTTCTCAAAATTTTGGACTTTCTGGTTATTGAGCGGTGATTTTTTTTGTCAAGTTATTGAGTGGTCGGTTCTTATGTAATTTTTTCGTCAACAGGGATTTGTGGTTGTGGAAACTAACTTTAGGTTGTATGCTTACTCAACTTCTAAGTTGCATAGTGAGATTTTACGCCTCTTTGCAAGGTAAGCTCATCTGTTGTATAGTTTTTGCATGCAGTGTGTCTGATTTCAATCTTCTATTCCTTGAGCAAGACTGGCCTTTTGAATGATTCTTTTCTAAATCAATTTTGGCATTTTTTATGTCAAGAATAGCAAGAATGTTGAATAGGCTTGCATTATTGCTATTGGGTTTTTAGCTAGAAATGTATATTATTATTGATCAGTAACATGATTTGTATTCCATCAAATAATATTTAAAGATTTACAATATGAGGGCAATTAGTTCTTGTAAAGCTTTGTATGTGCAAGGCCCAGTCAAGTCTCGAGGGCATGGAGAGACTAGTTGTATTTGTGTAGGATTTAGTTTGAGAGTGACTGAGTTCTCCAAAATGCCAAGGCAAGTTAGAGATCCCTCTCCAAACTAAAAGAGACTAGAAGGAGAAAACCAGAAATATCTACTGCACTCTTGAATAATCTTCTCCAAAAATATGTTTTTACAATTGTGGGTACAATGGCTTTCTATAATCAACCAATATCCTACAAAATATTTACAAGCTAGCGAGATATTCAATGCGATATAATAGGATTTAAAATATTTTAGAATGATTCCACATACCAAAAATACATAATATTTCAACATATTCCTGCACTCCCCCTTAAGCTTGGCAATAGATGTTATGGAGTCCAAGCCTGTGAATCAATCTCTCAAAATGAGGTCTCTATAGGCTCTTGGTGAAAATACCAGCCGCTTGACTTAAGGTTGGAACATAGATGATACACACCAACCCCTCTTGTATTTTTTCCTCAATGAAATGACCATCTATTCCAATGTGTAATCATGATAAACCGGGTTGTGAGTAATACTTATGGTAGCTTTGTTGTCACAATAAAGCTTCATTGGTTCACTCACGCTTTGCCTTGTTAAGACAAGTTCTTTCAAGGGGTGTTGAAACTTTGTAGTTGGCGTGCTGTGTATGTTAGAAAGGGAGTATAAGATAACTCGGTGAGAGGTCTTTCTAGGCACCATACCTTTTCACAATGTTGATATTTCACCATTCCATTTTTTTGTTTCATATTTTCTTTCGATGTGGGTAAAAGAGCATGAATGAACTTTTCGTGGCATGAATGAATTAGAACTTTGGAGAATGCATTAGAATCTAAAGACTTTAAGTTGAGTAGGACGATAACCGAATACACGTATTGCGAGTTTAGAAATACTAGACATCAAGATGATGAAGTGGTAAAATTAGGAAGTAGAAGTTCCTAAGGCGAACCACTTTAGATATCTAGGATCAATTATACAAAATGATGGTAATATTGAGAATGATGTCACTCATAGAATTCAAGCTAAATTAAAGGAATGGAGGATTGCAAGTTTGCAACGGTGTAATATGTGATAGAAATATTCTTACCAAGTTATAGGAAAATTTTATAGAACCGTAATTATGTCCGCTATGCTTTATGGAAGTGAATGTTGGGCGGTAAAGAAACAACAAGTACATAAAATGAGCGTATTGGAAATGAGGATGCTTTGGTGGATGTATGGTAAAACTCGTAAAGATGGAATAAGAAATACATAAATTCAAAGAAAATTAGGAGTAGCATCAATTGACACAAAGATTAGAAAAGGCGGTTGCTATGGTTTGGACACCTCAAAGACGGCCTACAATTACCCTACTAAAAAACTCGACTCAATAGAAATTGAATAAATCGACAAGGTAGGGGTAGGCGAAGCTAACTTAGGACCTATTGATTAGGAGGGATTTAAATGATTTGAAAAGCACACTATCAATTGCACTAAATAGAAAGCAATGGAAGAGTTTGATCCATGTAGCTGACCCCAAATAATTTGGGATTGAAGCTATGTTGTTGTTGTTGTTGTTTGTTAACGGTTTTTCTATTAGCTGTGTTACTTGAACTTAGCTGAGGGTATGCGTGTAAAGGTTTGACTTGCCTATTCTCTAATTTTAAGGATACGAGTGCAAATGCTTACTTTTTATTGTTTTGCAATAGGAAGTTCTTGTTTTCTCTGTCTTTCATTTTTTAGTTTTTTTAAGCAAAGTGATTTCAAAAAAAAAAAATGGAGCGTCCAGATTTTAAAATGTTTGCCATTTGGCCTATTTTAACAAGTTTCATTCACCACTTTTTTGTTGTATGCTTTAAGTCCTCGAAAATTTCTTGGTCTGTGATGATTCGATTTCAAATTGCAGAGTAGAGTATCAACTTCCAAACCTTATTGTTGGAGCTATAACCAAAGAAAGTTTATATAATGCTTTTGAAAATGGGATTACAGCTGAGCAGGTAAAAGTGTCAATTTTGTAGCATATCATATGTGGTCCCTTTATTTTTGTCAATTTTGTAGCATATCAATGTTAATTATCATACCATGAGGAATTTGTTTAGGGTGATTTTCTATTCCTAGAGACTTTCTTACTTGCCTTCCTTCTGAAATTGCTATTTATTCTTGCTCAATTTTTGCCAGTTGGACATGAAGCATAGCATAGGCTTTACAACTATAGAGGCTGTTCTTCCCGTCATATTTTAATACACTAAAATTTATGGTTATATAATTTTTCATGTGAAAACCATTTGCGTCATCACCATCCAAGTGGTTAGCTCATTGGTTTGGATCAATTTCACTCATGGTCACGAAACTTAATCTTTTTTAAACTTTGATCACAAAACTTTCTTTTTTTTCTTTTTTTTTTTCAAAATGGTCACAAAACTTTTCAAAACTTTCACCCATGGTCATTCCATCTGTTTTCGTTAACGAACCGTTAAGTCATGCTGATATGGCACTGACTTGGCTAGGACATCAAATTTGCTCTATTTTTTTAAAAAAAATTAAATTTACTCTTTTAAAAAAAATTAAATTTACTCTATTTTTTAAAACAAATTTCAAAATTAATTTTTGTAACTTACAAAAAAAACGATCGGATAACCCACTTTGGGCACCGACTTAGTCGAGAGCCGTTTGATACACCTCGAGACACGTGCACACATCTTTTTATCCGATCATTTTTTTTGTTTTAAAAAATGTAGTAAATTTAACTTTTTAAAAAAATTGAGTAAATTTGTCACGTTATTGCCACGTCAGCATTACTTAGTTAACGGAAATGGATGGAATAACCATGGGTGAAAATTTTAGAAAAAAAAAAAAAAAAAAAAAAAAAAAAAAAAAAAAAAAAAAAAAAAAAAAAAAAAAAAAAAAAAAAGAAATTTGTGACCTAAGTGTAAAAAAGATTAAGTTTTGTTACCACGAGTGAAATTGACCCTCACTGGTTTGGTATGTGAGCACTTGTGTAAAAGGTTGAGGTTCGAGTCTTAATGGAGGCAACTTGGTTTGTTTGTTATAAAAAAAAAAAAAAAAAACTAGTCGCATCTTCTCTTTTCTTCTAGTTTTGTTTCAAGAAGCCATTTTTCTGCTTTTGACTCCTTAAATCACAAATATGCAGATAATTTCCTTCCTTCAGCAGAATGCACACCCTCGAGTTGCAGAGAGAACACCTTCTGTACCAGAGAATGTTACAGACCAGGTGTTTATAGATTATTGTTATTCTAATTGCTTACACTGATTTCTGAATTATCTTGGAACTATGGTTAGTGCAAGACTACCTGCTTTTACGCATGCGCATAGTGATGTCTACCAAAATGAAGTTACATTTTTAATAAGTGCAAGTAAACGACATTGTTATTATCTCATTAGTTCCTTGATTTGGACAGATTAGACTCTGGGAGACGGATCTTAATCGGGTTGAAATAACCCCTGCACATTTCTATGATGAATTTCTATCCAAAGTAACTACTTTTACTTTTCTCCTATAGCTTCTCTTGTCGTGACGAAAAGAATTTGATTTGGTCATCCCTTACCCTTGCAGGATGTATTTGAAGGTGCTTCTGATTATGCTAGGGAGAATGGTGGATTGCTGTGGGAAGACTCAAAGAAAATGCGCCTAGTCGTTAATGCGGAGATGCATGCCCAGATGCGAGAATATCTTCGACGCCAAAAGTAGTTAAGTATACTAATTATCACTTCAGTACCAGAAAGAGAAGACGGAGTTAGTGGTTTGAGCCATTAAATTTTTGAGATTTTGGATCCTGATCACCATGCATGAAATGGGAAATCTTCTCCTTAAAAACGATGAGGCTTGTCAAATTTTCCAGTCTGGTTTATGTTGAATTGTAAGCTCAATTGAAAGAGCGTTTTCATCATGTATTAATTATTCTATTTTGCTTAACTATATAGATCTTCTATTTATCAAAATTATCGACATAATGAGCATGTACTTGTTACAGTGTCACTGCTTTGTTCATTCTGGTATGAATTCTCATGTAGTTTTTATTTTAATTTTTTAATTTTTTTTAAATTGTGCTTTTCATTCAATTTTAAATATGTTTTTTTAAGTGAAATAGGAATTTTATTAATGATCAATGACTCCAGACAAGATAAACATGGAATCAATTGCTCCAATAAAAATACACTGATTCGTTAGTTTTTTTTGTTCAAAAAAATATCTAATTGTTGTGAATGCGATTGTAATATTGAAATAATATGACGATCAGGATTGTTCTCTACAAGCATTTGGAATACATGATATTACATAAACACCACTAAAATCATACAATGAAAAACAAAACTTTCAATAAGGAAAGACAATTCGTTGCTCGAATAATTAATGAGAAAGATGTACCACAACAAAAATAGAACCAATTTTTAAAGATTTGAATAGATCTATAGTATATCGAATAAATAAATAAATAAATAAAAGTTGTAAATTAAAGAAGAAAATTTTAAGGTTTGGAGCGGCCCCCTTTTCTTCGCGTGTGGGAAGATTTATATATTCTTTATAGATATAATGGGTCAATGAACTCTACCTATGTAGAACATTGTGCACTACATAGTAGGTCCCAAGTCCGGATAAACGAGACTTTGATGTTCATTTTTCATATCGATAAATGAGTAAGGGAGGTTGCAAACAGGGAGGCCTTAAGCATTTTCCACTCTTAGAAAATGAATGAGGGTTGCGATAAGTTGACAGCCAGTGTAAAACTTTTGTCACTCTTCATGAAATGAATCAAACATCTAAAATGAACATAACAGAAACGAGAATGAGAATGCTAAGGTTGATGTATGGTAATACTCGTAAAGATAGAATAAGAAATATAAAAATTCAAAGACAAGTAGGAGTAGCACTTATTGACACAAAGATTAGGGAAGAGCGGTTGCGGTGGTTTGGTCACCTGTAAAGACGGCCTACAAATATTCCCACTAGAAAATTTGACTAAATAGAAACTGAAGAAATTCGACGAGACAGAGATAGACTAAAGATAACTTGAGACGCTTTAATTAGGAGGAATTTGAATAGTTTAAAAAGCTCACCATCAATTGCACTAAATCGAGCACAATAAAAAAAGTTTGATCCATGTAGGTAGCTGACCTCAATTAATTTTGTATATGTTGTTGTATAATAATGAGGCAATGTTTAACTTTCAATTTTAAATATGTTAATTTTGTTATGAAATGGATGGACACTTGTGCATATATGTGACCACATTGTGAAGCATAATTCTCACATTGAATTGTAACATCAAGCATAACTCTCACACTTCATGTAACTTGTAATCCTCTCCAATGTGCACCAACTCTTCCATGTATTGTCTATGTTGCTTGTCATGTGTTGTATGACTTGTGGTGTATGTATAACTTGTACACATTATATAAGTACAATTATCATCATCACCAAATGACCTATTTAAAGGGTGCCAACCCCATTGTAATTGACACACCAATGTATGAATGAAATCTCAACATTCTCATCTCTAGCTTTTTTCTCTCTTGTCTTATCTTCTCTACTTGTTCTAGTAGTTCTTAGTTTATGTCTTATATGCTTAAGTCTCTAGGAAGTCCAACTTAAGTTCTAGTTGGCTTACAATTTCGTTTACAACACGTTATCAGCACGAAGTTGCTCTACAATTGGAGGTCTTGAAGATCAATAAGTTTTTCAAAGATATAAAGCTAAGAATGTATAATTTTTATTAATTTAAATAAGTTCAATTTATTTCCACGTTGTCATTGTTATTTCTTTTTTGTTACATGCATAATTAATTATGTAAATGTATTTTATTCATACATTATGCATTGTAACGTCACTTAGATTACGAAAGTATGCTCTGTAGTCATGCTTTTACGATCTTCTACATCGAAATCAAAAGTCAATGTGTGTCATATAGTTTTCTCTTAAAACTACAAACGATTAGTTATTGTTCTATTCTTGATTTTATAATACAAATAATGTTATAAGTTTGAGTTGATAGTAGGTAAGCATTGTCCCCTAGGTAAAGCTAAACATTGAAAGAGAGACGGGTTATCTCATTCGAGGAGGTATGGTATTAAGTAGACTATGTCTCGCCGCCCAACCTGGAGGTTGTCCCACCAACTCATACGAATAATACATTTTGTTTATTAATGAATCAAGTTGTGAACATATATTTAATCATATGTTATGATTTTACGTAAAAAGGGTAAAACTATTTTATATTAAATTTATTTTCAAAATATTATTCAACCATAGTTGAACTTGTTGCCATATTATATTACCGACAAGAATTACTTGTCATGACAATTAGATACTATAATTTGTTAATAAAACACCTATGCAAGACTATGTTGTGTTATACAAAATTTAAATCATTTGCCAATAACTCTTTAGAGATTTGAAAAGTGAATATTTCACTTTATATATCTTTTCACCCTATGGAGTTATAAATATATAAATACCAAAAACGGTATTGCTTCAAAAGCTCAAAATGAGCGGTTGAGTCTCAAGCTACAAAATTTAATTAGTCAAATATTAATTATAATTCCATGCAATTTTAATTACCTCTATGTTGAGGCTATGTGGAAATATGAATGATTAGACAATAAAAATAAGGTCACGTGGTCCGCCTCGATTTATTGCTTTGCAACAAATATCGAGTGCACACGTCAATCTAATAAATATTAAGGATTGATTTATTGTCTCATGGTAGCTAAGTAAAATAATGAGATATTATAAATATAATATCTAATAGGTCATTATTTATGCATATTATATATAGTTTATTTATGTATTTTTATTGTTGAATCTTCGACATATGGACCTAATTATCTTTATTGTTCATTTTTAGGATTTTTAGAATGCGGCTTGAATTCGTGGCGAAAAATTGTGTGAAATGGACTTCCTATATGCAACTTTCCATCTTGCGCCGCGTGTCACTCTCTCATTGGCAGTGTTCCTGTTGCAGTCCTCGTGTTGCCTCCCTATTCGTCTGCCAACTGCAACCGCTTGCATCAGCTACCTGCCAGGCGCCACATGCCGTGTCCAGATTCGTCCACGCGTTCCAGCAAAGCTGCCTCACCTGCCACTTTATGCCACGTGTCACATTCCTATTCGCCCGCTCGCGTCAGCAGCTGACGCATGTCTCTGCAAAGCTGCAAAAGGCCGTTGTCCCACCAATGTGCAAGCGACACGTGGCGGCGTCTGTTTCACCAGCGTCATCACAGCAGCCCTCGTCCAATCGCTGCTCGCCACGTCACTGCTGCCAGTGCTCGCTCATCAAACGCTGACACGTGGCAGAGACCGGAAACAAATTCATCACAACCGTTCGATTGTCCTCCACGCACGTGTCACAAATAAAACCCTGGTCAGTTTTAATTAGGTTTTGGCTGGGATCGAGTGGTGACATATATTTTTTCCTCTCGGCATCTTCGAGGTTGCTCGGAGCCGATCTCTCCCTCTTTCTATTTTTTTGTTTTTGTGTTCTCTTCCATGAGGCATTAAACTCATAGCTAATCAAGATCTGCGAGGGACGTTTGATCATAATATATCATGGATTTGTGAGATTTATATATTTTAATTTCAATCTTTTCTTTATTATTTTATTTTCTTTGGTATTATTTGAACAATTGAAGTTAAACACTTGTTTAAACCTTGATTTATTTGTCAATGAGTCGTAAGCACTCGTCCTTGTGCAATAAGACCACACTAGTGGCAATTGAACCTACCTACCAATTGATTAGTTTCTTTTGGGACCGGTTGAATACCTTAGAAATCTAGGCTAAATCGGACACACGAGTGATTCGGTTGTCTAGGTGAAGTGCCTTCACAAAGCCCATTCGGTCAACACATTAAACCTAATTCACTTGAATATATGGTTATGTGTTTGATTAGAGAAATAGTCACCGTCGTACCTTGGCTATCGAGATTAGAAATGCGAGAACCGCGTATTAGGTTCTATAGCTACACTATGATATTTTGATTTGCATATTTTACATAAATCGACGACCAAATCCAATCTTTTATCGAACCAACTTGTATGTCTTGACATAGGTGTTTTTATTAATTGTTTTCAAATTTATTTTCATTGTTTTATTTATTTTATTGATATTTAGATTAGCTTTATTATTCACTCTCTCAAAACCCCGATTTCCCTTTTTGTTATTTTTTGACCTTAGAAAGAATACCAATCCCTGTGGGATCGACCCTTTGCCACTATTCTACAAAATAGTTGGTTTAGGTATTTTTAATTTTATTGACGCGCGCCGAACGCGTCAATAAAATAATTTACCTAAACCAAATATTTTGTAGAATATTGGCAAATGGTCGATCCCACGAGGATTGGTTATAATCTTTCTAAGGTTTAAAAAAAAAAAATGGAAATCGGGGTTTAAGAGAGAATGAATTAATTAACTAATCACAAAATATCTAAAGCAATGGAAATAAATTTGAAAATAATTAATAAAAACACCTAGGTCAAGACATACAAGTTCGGTTCGATAAAAGATTGGATTTGGTCGTCGATTTATGTAAAATATGCAAATCAAAATATCTTAGTGTAGCTATAGACCCGATAACGTACGCGGTTCCTCGCGCTTCCTAATCTCGATAGCCAAGGTACGACGGTGACTATTTCCTAATCAAACGTATAACCCTATACTCAAGCGTATTGGGTTTAACACGTTGACCGCAATGGGCTTTGTGAAGGCACTACACCTAGACAACCGGATCACTCGTGTGTCCGATTTAGCCTAGATTTCTAAGGTATTCAACCGGTCCCAAAAGAGACTAATCAATTGGTAAGGTCAATTGCCACCAAGTGTGGTCTTATTGCACAAGGATTTGCTTACGACTCACCGACAAATAAATCAGTTTAAACAAGTGTTTAACTTCAATTGTTCAAATAATACCAAAGAAAATAAAATAATAATGAAAAGATTGAAATTAAAATATATAAATCTCACAAATCCATTGATACGCACATCGAACCTCCTTTGCGCTCTTGCCTAGGCTATAAACTTAGCCCTCCATCAAAGAACACAAAGAACAAAGAAAAATAAAAATAGAATGGGGGAGAGCGTTCGGCCGAGAATGGCCGAGTAGAGATGCGAGAGCGAGCCCTCGATTAGCCGAAAGGTCCAATATATAAAAATCAATTCCGGTCCATTCTCTTCCTTTTTTTTCTCTCCGACCGTTTCTATTTCTCCCTATTTTCTTTCTTTCATGCCTATCTTCAATAGCAATCGGTCGCTTTCTATCTCTCCCTCTTTTCATTATTTCCTTCCATCTATTATATTATAATATTATAATATATATATATATATTCTATTAAAACCAAAACATTCCTAACTTATATCCTTAAATCACGCAAGCACCACTTTGGACACATATATGCCTAGTTGTCCGCCATATCATCTCTTTCGTGTCTCACGTGTGGGCCCCACCAAATTCGTCTCGGGATGTGTGCTTGCGCGATTTTCGGTGTAAAACATATCCAGGCATATGAATACTTGATTTCGCATAGTTTTTCGCCCGGATTCAACCACGTACTCCAATAACCCCGAAAATAATAAATAAACGCAATTAGGCTAGTATTTTGGAGACTTGACAATAAAAATATATAAATAACATATATATAATATTACATAATTAACGACTCAACAAATACCCCCAAACTTAGGACTTTGCACGTCTCGAGCAAAGGTGTAAATGACACAGACAAATAAACTAGACTTCTAATATGACTATGCACTGACTCAACTACTCTATACCCGATTTAAAATTCATGGAGTTCTTTTGGTTTACATAGTCGCCAAGATAACAAGCCACTCATGAAATTTCAGAGTTAAGATATGTCAAGAACCGCAACCCAAACACAATTAAGATCACACTTTAAAGACATAGACTCGGTCAAGACAAAGGTCATCAACTACTCGCGGGTTTTCTTGGTCTACACATTCAAGCATGCAAGTTTACAATTTTACTTAATCTAGCTATAAGCACTCGAGCTAAATCTTTTTATTTGAGGAGATTTCATACACTTCCGCCTTTATTCATTTTATATGTATACTCTATTTTTCTTTTTCTTCTCCAAATTTTTTTTCTTCAAATAATACGGTCCCTGCTCCATTTCCTGTGGACCACTTTCCTCACTTTTTCCCACCACAAGTTTCTCTGCTCCATTTCATGTGGAAACTTGTGGGACTCAATATTTTGAAGACTCATGTTAGCCCTTCTCACTTTCACTATAATTATTAAGCAAATTCCCCAGTGTGGGTTAAAATATCATCAATTGCACAATTTCAACCGTCTACCCATTTTGGTATTTAGCACAAGACTTAACCATCATACTAAGTCCCTAATCATGAAATCATAAAAATGTTTAGCTACGGACTCGAGTGAGTATTTCTCCTAATTTTTCATAAGTTTCATGTCAAAAAGGCAACCATAATGTACTCATCCATAACCAAAGGTATGAAACAAAGTTTCGGGTGACTCTAAACAATATAATAATGAAAACTATGCTAAACACATGCATGAAAGTGTATCAACTCCTAATGAAGTGAGATAGATGAGTATGGAGGAAAAGAAATGGAAGAAATGAATGAATAAGAGATATCAAACACCACCAATACCGTCCAACAACCACATATAGCCGCATATAATTGAAAAAAAAATTAAATGATCTCACTTTCTGTCTTTCGCAAAGCAATCCATCCTACTCAATCCACAAATTCTAAAGTACCCCCAAACTTATTCCGAACCTTGTCCTCGAGGTTCAAAACAAGTCAAGGAATCCATGCAACAAAAATACAAAGAATAATGGTGAAAAAGAACATGGATAAAATAAGAAGATGATACAAGTGCACGCATAATAAAAGTCTCCAAAAACTAGTGAATGCTCAAATCTCGCATGTCCAGGTGACTAAGGAAACTATGAAATAAAATTATCATAATAAGAGCAAGAACTAATAAGCATGTGAGTTAATTCAAATGATTCCTATCAAATCTTGCGAGCAGAGTCTTTCAACTACGGGTGAAGTCAACAAGATGATGGAATGAGGTTCAGGGTTTTGGATCTACTTAAAGACCCGCCACTAATGTGGCGACTTAAGTTGGATATGTCTCAACCAAGTCTCAAAACACCTAAAACTCTAATAATATGTTAATTCCCAAAAAAAGAATATGATCAAATTACTCAAAAAACAATGTAATTTATAGTCAAACCTAGCAAAACTCAAGGGGCGGTCTAGTGCCATCGGTGCTCATCAAACATTCATTACACTGCAAAAATCCACGAGACTAAGTTAGGGATTTATTAAACATAAAAAACTAAAACTAAATTAAAACTGAAATAAATGCAATAAAAATAAAAACAAAGTTCGGGTTTGCCTCCCAAAGAGCGCATTTCTTTTAAGTCTGTGGCTAGACTTATTGTGATTCATCACGTGATGCCCTCTCCTTTGGAGATGTCAACAACGAATGGTGCATTTATAACTTTGGGCAATGCAACATGCATGCCCTCTTTCGTAGTTCGGAGCTCATTCGGGACCTCTAACACAAAAGAATCTGTCGAGTCATGGTCATCCAACACAAAGGTGTCGGCGAGTGTAGAAAATCCGCGAACGCTCCTTTACTTCCACCCCGTATAAGGTTTAACAAATATGCATGGGAGGGTGGGTGGTTTCACCAACACCAGAGGTTGGTCTTCCTTGCTCTCTATCTGCGGCTCCTCTGGCCGTTCTGAAATGACTCCAATTTCTAACGCGGCGTCATCATCATCATTCGGTGCAATGGACTTGTCCGGCTCAATTTGAAGGACTTCAAGTCCTTGCGTTGTTGCGCACCAGTAGTTCTCCACCGGTGTATCAACATTCTCCTCAACATTACTCAATGTATCAACATCCACATTCTCCTCTGAGTAAGAAGTTGGTTGTGTATTACATAACTCTTTCTCGTCAACCATATTCGGAGTATGGCATTCACTTGAATAAATTGAGTTTCCAAGTTTTGCAAGCTTGGAAACTCACGCGAAAAATTGTTGAAGCTCTTCATGAAACCGCTTGTTGATCATCTAGTAATTTTTTCATCATATTTTCTAAAGAGGTGCCTTGTTGAGGAATCTGTGGACTTGACATGAGCCCAAAGAAGTCGGGTTGTGGCGATGCATAGCTAGGATATTGATAATTCTCATATTTTGGATAATACGGACAATCATATGTGGAATGAGAATAATCTTCGCAGATTTCGCAAAACCTCGACTGTTGCACAAAAAAGAATGCATGTTAGAAAATTGATGTCCATTATATAACATACCTACCCCATTTACATTATAATAATGTGAGTCTTCGAATTGACCATAATTGTGGGGGTAGGAGGCTATCGCGGGTTGCTCGCATACATGTTAAGAACAAGGGACTAGATACAAAATAAAAAAAAATAAAAAATAAATAAATAAATAATAAATAATAATAATAATAAATAACCAAAGAAAGAAAAAGACCAATCCCTAAGCAACGACGCCAAAAATTGACGCGTCGTCGAACGCGTCAATCCCCATTCTTTGTTCTTTGTGTTCTTGGATGGGAGGCTAAAACCTCTAGCCTAGGCAAGACTGCGAGGGAAGTTCGACTACGCGTATCAATGGATTTGTGAGATTTATATATTTTAATTTCAATCTTTTCATTATTATTTTATTTTCTTTGGTATTATTTAAACAATCGAGGTTAAACACTTGTTTAAACCTTGATTTATTTGTCGGTGAGTCGTAAGCACCCGTCCTTGTGCAATAAGACCACACCGGTGGCAATTGACCTTACCAATTGATTAGTCTCTTTTGGGACCGGTTGAATACCTTAGAAATCTAGGCTAAATCGGACACACGAGTGGTCCGGTTGTCTAGGTGTAGTGCTTTCGCAAAGCCCATTGCGGTCAACACATTAAACCCAATTCACTTGAATATATGGTTATGTGTTTGACTAGGGAAGTGGTCATTGTCGTACCTTGGCCATCGAGATTAGGAAGTGCAAGGAACCGCGTACGTTACCGGTCTATAGCTATACTAAGATATTTTGATTTGCATAATTTACATAAATCGACGACCAAATCCAATCTTTTATCGAATCGAACTTGTATGTCTTGACCTATGTGTTTTTATTAATTGTTTTCAACTTTATTTCCATTGTTTTATTTATTTTATTGATATTTAGATTAGCTTTATTATTCACTCTCTCAAAACCCCCGATTTCCCTTTTCGTTATTTTTGACCTTAGAAAGATTACCAATCCCTGTGGGATCGACCATTTGCCACTATTTTGCAAATAGTTGGTTTAGGTAATTTTAATTTTATTGACGCGTTCGGCGCGCGTCAATATCGCTCCCGTCAATTAGTTCAACTTCACATTAAGAAGCATATGTTGCATATAATGATCATGATCGCAATAATAAATTTACTGGACGTGGAAAATGTGAAAATATTAGGTAAATGTCGTATTGACAATTCCACCAAAAATTGGAATAAAAGTGGTGCACCACTACAAAGGGAAAATAATTATTGACAATGAGCGCTCATAATTGTGACATTTTTGGTCACATATGAAAGGCTATTTTGCCTAAATATTGTCATATATATACCCGAATATTTTTGTGACCATTACCATGCCTTCAAAATCAAAGGCAAAATATTATGAATTTTATCATTGAAAATGACTTGATAAAACAGGCACATCGAGATGTGTTTAAATCGCGACCTAAATATGGGCGATGAGTTATGTCTTGTGTATCGTGCTACATGCATGTACATTATAATATAAAAGTGAATATTTCTAATTCGAACTTAGCGGAGGCTAATGTTCGAGCAATATCTGGTACAATAATCTTATTGTTAATGTCTTGTTCGTAAGAAGTCTACTTAGAATAATAGAAAATTTATCTATATGAATATGATTTAATCGAGTATAATATTACCGGCTTTAAATTCTGAATATATAAGACACATTAAAATGAATGTCGTCATAAATCAAATGACATTCATAATGTGGAAAGATTTATTTGATTATCCATAATCATCAATAATGCGAAAATATCGTAAATTCACACGGACATCCTTTATCGAATCGGATTTTTTATCACTGAGATTATCTCAAGGCAAATCGATATGAGACTTATATTGATTTAACTCTCCATTAATCATATTATAAGATGTCTTGGATCCCTAATAGGGAATTTATTTATAGCAAGTTTTGTTAATTGTCACTTTGATGAAGCGCTTTTCCCACCATTAGGGGAGATATAAGTCAATTCAAAAGGAATGACGTGAAATTGCTTGAAACACATCAAATTGCATTAAATTTGTTGTATTATGATCCATGTATAAATTAATATGAACTCGAAGTTCAAAGGATCATTCAAAGTAGCAACAAGTTATGAATCAATTACTTTATGTAAGTACTATATATAAAAGAGTGGCAATCAATGCTTCAACATTAAATGATTCATATAGAAAACGATGTCCATGTGCAACAAAATATGCACAAGATGTCCACCCATGTGAACATGAGGGGGAGAATCAAAATGAGTTTTTGGTTAGTGTATAGTGCTCTTTTTCCCTTTGCTATGGTTTTATCTTACTTGGGTTTTATTTGCAAAGGTTTTTAATGAGGCAATCTAACAATATTAAAACTCAGTATCTAGATTGATTAGTGTATTGCACTCTTTTCCTTTCGCTATGGTTTTATCCCACTTTGGGTTTCCTAGCAATGTTTTTAACTAAGCAATCCTAACATTATTATACTTCATATAAAAAATAAATAAATAAATTATGAGAGCAATTAATGTACTCGTTTTCCTATACTAGATTTTTCCCACGAGGTTTTTCTAGTAGGGGTTTTAATGAGACATTTATATTATCTCTAAGTGTATCAATGTGTTGCACTCCTTTCCTTATCTATGGTTTTGTCCTACTTTGGGTTTTCCTAGCAAGGTTTTTAATAAGGCAATCAATAAATATTATACTACAAAGCAATATTGTGACGACCCCAGCTTCCCCACGACACTTTGGGCCCCTGGCCGCCTAAACCCACGCGTGGACCACACGACACGTGGTACGTATACTTTATGGGTCGTTACAAATATTATACTCTTTTCCTGTACTAATTTTTTCCCACATGGTTTTTTCTAGTAGAAGTTTAACGAGACACATTCTTTCAACAAGTGTCATCCAAGGGGGAATGTTATGAAATGGATGGACACTTGTGCATGTATGTGACCACATTGTGAAGCATGGTTCTCACATTGAATTGTAACATCAAGCATGACTCTCACACTTCATGTAACTTGTAATCCTCTCCAATGTACACCAACTCTTCCATGTATTGTCTATGTTGCTTGTGATGTGTTGTATGACTTGTGGTGTATGTATAACTTGTACACATTGTATAAGTACAATTATCATCATCACCAAATGACCTATATAAAGGGTGCCAACCCCATTGTAATTGACACACCAATGTATGAATGAAATCTCTACATTCTCATCTTTAGCTCTCTTCTATCTTGTCTTATCTTCTCTACTTGTTCTAGTAGTTCTTAGTTTATGCCTTCTATGCTTAAGTCTCTAGCAAGTCCAACTTAAGTTCTAGTTGACTTACAACTTAGTTTACAACAAATTTCTCCCTAGTCATGGATTGAGTTGTTTGATTGGCTCTCATGAAATTTAGTCAATCCTAAAGGAGTCAAAAGAAAAACCCACTTCTTAGTTTTACCACTTCAATTTGTATAATGGGAATGAGGACAAGTTGTGTTAGGAATAAACGCGCAGCGGAAACACATCAAATACTCAATGTTAAAAGGAAAATACTAGAATGACAACGACAATATCACGCCACAAAACACATTAGCTCACAAGAGCTTTCCATGCTACCTCGACTCCCTGCTATGCATCGGGGTCAGTGTATGCCCGTGTCTCGAGGCGCACATGAATAGTTTTTGTGAGCCAATGTGTCTTGTGGTGTGTCAAATTGTTGTCATTCTAGCACTTCTCATGTTCAAAATACCAGACACAGTGCACAAGACACATGTCAACGTTACAATTGCAGTGTCCTTTATTTATTTTTTCTATTTAAGACTGACCAGCTAGGAGATTGGGGAGGATGGGGTGGAGTGATCCGATGGCCAGCGTGGAGATCGACACGCGACTCGATGCAAAACTACGAGAAAGTTGTGGAGGCGATGATGCGAGATTGAAAGGGAGTTGTTCCCTGAAGAAAAATCGGTTTTCAAATACTTCGAGGAGGAGGAGCGAGATAGAGGAGAATGGTGCATTGCTTTACGTCAAAGTACTTGGAGATGATGAGGTTGGAGGTTTTGTGATGTATCTAAGGTTGTCTTCATTTTAAGCTTCAATCCCCTACTTGCAGGTTTCTACCATTCAATAACAATTCTTCATTTACACATTTAGATTTTTAATTGTTTTGGGTTTTCCTTTTTTTTGGAAAATGTTAGAATGACAACATTACGTCACGATAGAATGCACAACAGCTGATGTGACATATAAGTCATGTCAAAATGGAGAGCTGGGAGTAGGGGTTTGATTTTTTAAAATTAACGATTTTGAATGGTTTAGAAAACTTGAATTGGTGGTTTTCATTTATAGAAAAATGTGGTTCACCAAACGCAAAACCACTCCAAACTTGGAATGAAATGGAATAGTGTTGAAGCATTTTCATATTGTTTTTAACTTTTGAAATGAACTTAAACTCATAATTTTGATTGAGTTTGTGTGTTTCATTGTATTTTTGGTCGATGATCATGTATGGACTATAACGGCTGAAAAGATATTTTATATTTGTTTGACGACGTGTACTACATATGTATATTAGTATTGCAAGACGAAATTTTATTGTCGATAGTGCGAGTAAGGTTCACCTCAAGATTCATGCGCGCTACGGGTAAGCGGGTAAATGGATATATTAGTGAGACTTCAGTTAAATGGCGATTATTGCAACTTGAACTATTTAATGACTTAGGTTTTTAATAAATTGATGTCAAGAGCCTAAATTGAGTTAATAAAATAAACGGAGCTAATGTAGTCACCTTAGATTGATCTTGAAATGTGTATTTGACACTTCAATTAATTCAAGTCACATATGTGTGTGTGTGTAGTGTGTTATTTGGGGATAAAGTGAAGTGATACATAGGAGGGTTTTGTAGTGTTCTTGTTCAAAGATAAGGTAGAGAAGGAAGAAGAGAAGAAAGAAAGAGGGAAAGATCCATGGAGGACTCAAGTGTGGCTTCTATTATTTAGGTAAGTCCCTCATTGTTCTTTACATTTTAAGTTTAAATAGTTGTTTGTATGTGGAATTTACAATTTGTCAAATATCACAACTTTAATAGGTGTATCACATTAATACATTTTCATTGCTTTAATGTTATATATAATTGGGAATTGAATTATTGAAGCTTGTTGTTGAAATTATAAACAATATTTTTTTGACAAAAAAAGGAAAAAAAATAATAATGAGTAACTTGTTGTGCGTCACAATGCACAACAAGTATTCAAGTGTGTTGAATATAGTATATATACATATAGTTGTTGTGGAGTATGGATGACCATGCATGTACACCAACATATTGTGTAGTCATGTAATTTGTATTTCTCACTTAATAGTACCTTCACTTGTCTATGTATTGTCATGTTATTTGTAACCATTTCCAATGTACACCAACTCTTCCATGTATTGTCAAATTACTTGTAATGTGTTGTATGACATGGGGTGTATGTGTTACTTATACACATTGTATAAAATACATTTATCATCATCACCAAATGGCCTATATAAAGGGTGCTAACCTCGTTGTAAAAACACACCAAGTTGAATTAAAACATCTCATTCTAACTATCTCATTTCTTCTCTTCTCCTTTGTAGTAGTAGTTTATAGTAGTAAAAGTTATTAGTCTTCTATTTCCTTCTCTAGTTCTTAGCAAGTTCCAACTCAATTTACAACACGTTATCAGCACGAGCTTGCTCTAGCATTAAGGAGATCTTGAAGTTCAAGAATGCTTGTTAAGGAGACAAAGCTAGGAAGGTATAACTTTTGTTATTTAAATAAGTTCAATTTATTTCTATATTATCATGGTTGCTTCATTTTATTACATGCATCACTTCTATATGCATACTTTATTCATATACTATGCATTATAACGTCACCAATTGCGAAAGCATGCTTTGTAATTGCATCTTGTACGATTTTCTCATTAGAAATCAAAAGTCAATATGTGACATAACTAGTTTTCTCGTTATACTACAAACGATTAATTATCCTATATTCTTGATTTTTTCTATCGCAAATAGTGTTATGAGTTTGGGTTGATAGTGGGTAAGCCTTGTCCCCGGTAAAGCTAAACATTAAAAGGAAGACGGGTTATCCCGTTCGAGGAGGCATGGTTTCAAGTAGACTTCGTCTCGCCACCCAACCTAGAGGTTGTCCCACCGACTCATACAAGTAGTACATTTTGCATATTAATAATCAAGTTGCGAACTTATATTTAATCGTATATTATTTATTTTATATAAAAGAGAAAAACTATTTACTCAATTTCTTGACATATTTTCGTACTATGGCAAACCTTCAAAAACTTGAATTTGTTGCTCTTGATATCACTTTGAAATAATTATTTGTAATGGCAACTGGATGCCGAGATACATCTCCAAGCTAAAGACTTAGGAGAAACTATTATAGAAGGAAATGAAACATCAATGCAAGACCGTGCGAAAGCACTAATATTCATTTCGTTATCATCTCCATGAAGGTCCGAAAAGTGAGTATCACACTATAAAAGATTCTCTTACATTGTGGTTAAGCTTGAAGCGGGAGCGATATGATCACCAAAAGATTGTGATATTTCCAAAAGCTCAAAACGACTAGCTGAATCTTAGGCTACAAGATTTCAAAACAAATCAGTGAGTATAACTCCACCATGTTTAATATTACCTTTCGTTTGAGGTCGTGTTGAGAAAATATATATGATGAGGCAATGATGGAAAAACATTCAAGACTTTTCATGCCTCAAATCTGTTGTTGCAACAAAGCAATATCGAGCGCATCAATTTAAAAAGTACTCGA
Organism: Stephania cephalantha; assembly: GCA_039657325.1. Taxonomy (NCBI): domain Eukaryota; kingdom Viridiplantae; phylum Streptophyta; class Magnoliopsida; order Ranunculales; family Menispermaceae; genus Stephania; species Stephania cephalantha. Next base: position 41,409,798 of record CM077578.1, read on the forward strand.
ATTAATTTCTTGTCTCATGGTGGTTGAACAAAATAATGAGCTTCTATTGAAGAACCACAACTCCCGTCCAATCGCTTTCGCTTCAATTAATGAGGCAAATGCAAGATCCTATAATGACCATAAAAACGGTCAAGGAAAGAAAAACCACGGACGTGAAAATGGGAAAGGATCAATCAAAGCAAAGATCGTGACAATCCATATTCTAAATTTCGTGGCAATAAGTTCTCAAATAAATGGAATAAGAATGACGTCGTTCGAATAAATGGAAAAATACTTGCTAAAAATGGGCATGCTCGTAATCGTGACCAACCATGTCACAGTGTGTGGTCTAAAAGGCCACTTTGGGCTCATGTATGTCGCACGCCTAAGTATTTTATTGATCTTTATCAAGCCTCCTTAAAGGAGAAAGACAAAACAGCTTGAAATGAAATTCACCGTTTCGGAGATGGCTCGTCGGACATCAATTATATGGATGTCCTGAATTTTCATGATGATCCAAACACTAATCTCGATATTTTTAATGATCATATGTAATGATTTTCAATAATTCTATGTACTAGTTTTTGTTAAGCTTCTTAGTTATATGTACTAGTTTCTTATTATGAATGAAATATGACTCTTTTTTTAATTTGCCAAACATTATTTGTCTAAATGGATCAACAAATCATATGTTCAAATCATGAATCAAATAAGAGCGATATATGTCTTGTTGATTGTGCAACAATGCACACAAATTAAAAACAAAGAATATTTCTCCAATTTCAACTTAGCTGAGGCTAATGTTCAAACAATATATGGCATCTCCAATTTGATTAATGGCTCGGAAGAGCAAATATTATGTTTCCTGGGGGAACAACAATTCATGTTGACAATGCTTTATACTCTGAAGAATCCAAAGAAATTTACTCAAATTTAAAGATATTCGACAAAATGGATATCACATTGAAACCATGAACGAAAATAATAGAGAATTTCTCTATGTCACATTGGTTTCAAATATGAAAAAAGAAGTGTTAGAAAAATTCTTAACTTTATCCTCTGGATTATATTTCTCACACAAGGCTTGTCGAAACGAATGTCGTCTTAAATAAGAAAATTAATGATCCAAAGACATTCATTTTATGACATGACCGGCTTTGTCATCCAGGATCATCAATGATGCGAAAAATAATTAATAATTCGCATGGACATCCTTTAAGGAGTCACAAAATATTTTCAAATGGTGATTATACTTGTGCTAGTTGTTCTCAAGGTAAATTGATAGTTAAACCATCCCCAAGTAAAATTGTTGTGGAATCCCCGAGCCTTTCTTAGAATGCATTCATGGAGACATATGTGGACCTATTCATCCTCACTTGTGGACCATTTAGATATTTCATGGTTTTGATAGATGCATCAACTAGGTGGTCACATGTTTGTTTGCTTTTGAACCGCAATGTTGCATTTGCTAGACTTTTATCACAAATGATTAAGTTAAGAGCACAATTCCCCGACAACCCAATCAAGACCATCTCCGCTTAATAATGCCTTGGAGAATTTCAATCTCAAGCATTCAAAAATTGTTGCATGTCTATAGGAATTACCATTGAACATTCATTCCACACGTGCATACCTGAAATGGTTTAGCGAGAATCTCGATCAAACACATTCAATTAATTGCTAGGCCTTTAATCATGAGAACTAAGTTATCAACTTCAGTTTGGGGACATGCAATCCTTCATGCAAGATCTATCATTCGTTATAGGCCTATCGCATACCATGAACATTCCCCATGCAACTCATTTTAGGTCAACAACAAAATATTTCACACTCGAAAATTTTTGGTTGTGCAATGTATGTTCATATACCACCTCCCAATAGAACTAAGATGGGTCCACAACGAAAACTTGGGATTTATGTTAGATTTAACTCATTCGTCCATTATAAGATATCTTGAGCCCTTAACAGAGGATTTATTTACTTGCGCACGTTTTGCTGATTGTCACTTTGATGAAGCAATTTTCCCACCATTATGGGGAGATAAGAAACCAATTCAAAAGGAATGACGCGAAATTGCTTGGAATGCATCAACTTTATCACATTATGATCAACGCACAAATCAAGTGTGAACTTGAAATTCAAAAGATCATTCATTTGCAACAAATTACAAATCAATTACCTAATGCATTTACTAATGCAAAACGAGTGACAAAATCACATATTCTAGCTGTAAATGCTCCTGCAAGAATTGATGTCTCTCATGCAACAAAATCCACAAGAACCAACGAAACGCTTAAAGCGTGGAAGACCATTGGTTCAAAGGATACAGTTCCTCAAAAGAGGAAAACGAGAGTAAAAATAAATGTAAATCAAAATACTCCAGAGAAAGCACAAGAATCATTTGATAAGGATTTATCAGAACAAGTTGGTTTTGACGAGATCAACCGCCTCTAGAAAAGAGGAAAATATGAAAATAATGAGATCTTAATAAATTATTTAAACTCGGTAAGGTTTGGGATCGAAATAAAATTTTTCCCGATGATATATTTGCTTTCAATGTGTCCTTTAAAATATGTGAAAATGATGATGATCCAGAACCATGATCGTGGGACGAATTTCGAAAAAGACTTGATTGGCAAAAATGGCAAGAGGCTATCCAAGCATAGCTAGACTCGTTAAGGAAACGAGAGGTTTTTGGATCGATTGTTCAAACGCCGGATGGCGTAAAACTGTTGGATATAAATGGGTATTTGTATGAAAGAGAAATGAAAAAAATAAAGTTACAAGGTATAAAGCAAGACTTGTAGCTCAAGGTTTCTCACAAAGACTGACATCGATTATGAAGAAACATATTCTCCTGTTATAGATGCAATCACATTTCGGTTCGTGATAAGCCTTGCGCTTTTACGAATGACTTGATATGCATTTAATGGATGTCATTACGTATATCTATACGGATCCCTACACAAAGGAGATATATATGAGAATCTCTCAAGGATTTGTATTATCCGAAGAAATAAAATCAAAACTTCATAACATGCATTCTATAAAATTACAAAGGTCTTTGTACATGGATTGAAACAATCCGGATGAATGTGGAACAAACGTCTTAGTGATTATTTACTTAAAGAAAGATATGTAAATAATCCGCTTTGCCCATGTGTCTTCATTGAAAGATCATCAACAAGATTTGTGATTATTGTTGTATATGTTGATGATTTAAATATAGTGGGTAACCACGACAACATCGTTAGAACATCCGAATACTTGAAAAATGAATTCGAGATGAAAGAACTTGGAAAAACAAGACTTTGTCTTGGTTCGTAAATTGAACATTTTTCAAGTGGATTACTTGTCCATCAATCAAATTATATTGAAAAATGTTAAAAAGATTTTATATGGGCAAGGCATATCCATTTAGCTATCCAATGGTTGTCGATCACTTGAAGTGGATAAAGATCCATTTCGACCTCATGAAAGTGATGAAGAACTACTTGGTCCTGGAGGTTCCATATTTAAGTGCAATTAGTGCACTTATGTATCTTGCAAATTGTACAAGACCCGACATTGCTTTTGTTGTCAACCTACATGGAAGATACATTTTTCACCAACTCGAAGACATTGGAATGATGTTAAACATGTTTTCCGATATCTTCGAGGAACAAGTGACATGGGTTTATTTTACTCGAGATGGGTAAAATTGAATATCCAAGGTTATGCTGATGCTGGATTTTTATCTGATCCCCACAAGGTTCATTCTCAAACAGGATATGTATTCACCTGTGGTAATATCTTTTTTCTCATGGAAGTCGAAAAGCAAACTATTGTTGCTACTTCTTCCAATCATTTTGAAGTACTTGCAATTTATGAAGCAAGTCGTGAATGTGTATGGTTGAGAAACATGATTGAACATATTCAAGAATCATGTGGATTGCCTTCAATAAAAGATTCTCCAACCATATTATATGAAGATAATGCAAAGCATATATCGCACGATTAAGTGAATGATTCATAAAAGGAGACAGAACAAAACATATTTCACCAAAATTCTTTTATGCACATGAGCTTCGAGAAGAATAGTGAAATTGATGTCAAGCAAATCCGATCGAGTGATAATCTTGTTGATTTATTCACAAAAGCCTTACCAACTACGACATTTAAAAGGCTTACATATAGTATTGGCTTGCGTAAGTTTAAGGACATTGCAAGTAAAGAAAGCTGAACAAGTTTCACTCATGTTCACATGAGGGAGAGTTATTGATTAGTGTGTTGCATTCTTTTCATTAGCTATGGTTTTATCACATTGGGTTTTCCTAGCGAGATTTTTAATGAGGCAATCTTAACAATATTATACCCATCTTAATATTTATGACAATAGTGTACTCTTTTTCTTTTACTATATTTTTTCCCACATGATTTTTCATAGTAGAAGTTTTAACGAGGCACAATCTCTAAGCAAGTGTCATCCAAGGGGAGTGTTGTAGAGTATGGATGACTATGCATGTACACCAACATATTTAGTCATGTAACTTGTATTTCTCACTTAATAGTACCTCCACTTGTCTATGTATTGTCATGTTACTTGTAACCATTTCCAATGTACACCAACTCTTCCATGTATTATCAAATTACTTGTAATGTGTTGTATGACATGGGGTGTATGTGTTACTTGTACACATCGTATAAAGTACATTTATCATCACCAAATGGCCTATATAAAGGGTGCTAACCTCGTTGTAAAAACATACCAAGTTGAATGAAAACATCTCATTCCAACTATCTCATTTCTTCTCTTCTCCTTTGTAGTAGTAATTTATAGTAGTAAAAGTTCTTAATCTTCTATTTTCTTCTCTAGTTCTTAGCAAGTTCCAACTCAATTTACAACAATAGTATATTAGTATATATATATATTACATATATAATATATATATTATACGTATATATAAATATAACATGATTTTTTTTGAATAAGAAAATATGAATAAAAGGCTAATTTTGATAAAATTTATCGAGTCGAGACTTGCTCAACGTAGTCCGACCCGAGATGTGGCCAATGTAATCGCAACTCGAAAAAAATATCAAATTTTAAAAATTTGAGGTGAATGGGAAGAAAATGAGACTAAATAAATTATTTGTAAAATAGAGACTCTAACATACATAATTAAATGTAAATTGACATCAGAAGCATAGGGAGTGTGGAGTGTCGGGTGCGTATTGCGGGGTACGAGTGAGCCGTTTCGGAGTCGCTTTGATGACATTTCAAAACGTTCCAGGTAAGTAAACCAGTTGGGGCCTTAACATGATTTCTTTTGGTCATTTATTGGTTAGTGTTTCTTTGCGATTACTTATCTTTGTGAATTCAATATAATTTTCACTCATGCCATCCTTGATAAATTGATATCCTTACATTATATTGTATTTCTTGTCATGAGTTGCTCTTTTTCGTATCCAAATAATGCTTTCTTTATTAAATTGTTGGTTGTGCATTCTTTGGATTCCGTAATAAGTGGGCGATATAGTAGTTACGGGCGTGGTAGAAATGCTTTGTGATCTTTTCCTCCACCGTAACTACACTATCGTTGGACTTACCTAAGCCCATGACGCTTTATGATTGAAGAAAGTCAAGCTAGTAGAAGTGGTCATGATCCACTTACGCTTGATGGACCCGATCAAAACGTCGGTCAAAAATGACTTAGCTAAGTCCACCGACCATCTTAAAAGTCAAGTTGTGGTACTTTATCGCACTTGATGGACTTGGAGCACTTAGATGTCTTTGCTTTATGTATTCGACACTCAATTATTCGTTGATATCTTTGTTAAATTGGAAATCATGCTTTATTTATTATTTCGTAGTAATTCTTGCATGATTATTCGATTAACCATTTATTTGACATTCGAAATACCGTTAAGACTCCTCGACTTTACTTATCGAATTGTCCTCATTTTGGTGACAATTGCAGGTCCTTCTAGTAGCAAGGGCAAGGAACCGATACTTGGTGACTTCTTCTGAGCCTTCCTTAGAGATTTTACTACTCTTAGGTATATTTCGTGTAGATATGTATGTATTGTTTTTGTTTAAAACTGGTTAACGGATTGAGCGAACACATGGATACATGTATATATTATTTCTCTCATTTTTTTCACCTGATATGCATGATATCTACTTTGCAAGGTTTCCACACTTAGGGTTGTCCCAATGTCATATTAGATTAAATTATTGTCGCTTTAATTCCTTTATTTTCCGCTGCGCAATTCATTAAATCTTGTTAAACTTAATAACAACTATAATAAGCGACTAAACTGTAAATGAAATGGTAAAAGAGGCTGACTAGGCATGCGTTGGCTCCACTAGGCTTGATCGGGGGTCCATGTAGGCTTAGGCCGGGCGAGGCCCAGTTTTGTGGGGAATTGGGGCCGTCACATAGACGTATGTTTTGTTGATGGACATTTATGGACTTGTATAAAATATGTGCAGGAACGAAGCCTTAAATCTAATGGAGAGGGGCCAAACCTCTACATATATCATCAAGTAAAAAAACGAATATGTAGTAAGTTCACATAATTAATTATCATCAAGTATTAACTCTAATAATAATAGTTGACCTCAAAAAAAAAAGTTTGGTACGAGGTCACATGTACAACATAAGTTTAAAAGTTAAGTTTAACTGTATAAAAGTAACAAATTTGAGGTAAAAATTGATTTCTTTAAAAAAAAAAATGAGAGCGGCTATGTGCACCCGGTTGTTTCTCAGGGCACCCCGATGATCAGGGCAGCTAATAAATTTCTCGGGGCACCCCGTCAAGTTTCCCAAATTGTCCATTTGTTAAAAAATGAGCACCCCGCCTGATCAGGGCACCCAATTTGTTTTTCAAGGCACCCCGACTATCTCGATCCCATAAGTTCGAGAAACAACATGTAGTTTCGGTCGCACATGTCCGAGATTATTCCTCAAGTCTCGGTATCCAATGACCGTGATTAGTACCACATAGTACATACATATGGTTTCGGTCGCTTTAGTCCGAGACTCATGCAAGAGTGTCGCTAGATACAACCGACACCCTATGTAGTGTCTCGGTTTTGTGTGGCCGATCACTTCGCATCCCTTGTACGAGTTTGAAAAATGAAGAAAATACGTAAAATCAAGAAAAAACATTATCTTGTTCTACGTCCGCCTCTCACTCCTTTTCTTCACCTATTATACATTAACGGTGATGCAAACATACCGAATCTAACAAACCCTACAATACAAATCGACATTATTATCTCCGAAATCGGTCAACTGAGTTCATTCAACTCGTGCGTATGTGCACGGATAGGGATTGATTGCACTTGTGAAAAAAATTAGAGGATTAAAGGTGGGTGCGCGGGAAGGAGAAGTTTTTCGATCGTGAGTGAATTGTTGGGTTTGAGATGACATTTTTGACATTTCTTTCCAAAACCAATTTTCACAAAATTTTTGTTGGGTGCTCTATCATTATGCGGGGTGCGCATAGCTTGACACATTTGCACGCCGTGTAGAGTATACATGGATGCCCTTGACTAACTAATGCTTGCGTACATGTACATGAAGATTTGAAGTGCGATGTGAAATATTGCCTTGAAACTTGCATGTATAGAATTTTAGGATTAAAGTAAGATTTTTAATTGCAGTTTATTTATGTTGCTTAAAATATCACTGATAAGAATTAGAACATGCAAGTGACATGATATTCTTCTTACTCAAACAACACAGTTGGGCAAGGGAAGGGGGAGGGGGCTATACTAGTTAAAAGTTAAATAACCAAAGCAAAAAATGCTTAACATAGGGGGTGAGGCCGGGGGCCATGGCCCCCTCAAATTGCCTTTGGCTTCATCCATGAATGTGTGGCAGTTTTTTTTTTTTTTTTTTTTTTTTTTTTTTTTTTTTAAATGTGTTACGTAAAAATCGTAATCGGATCGATCAAACCGCACAAACCTCGGTCGGTTAGATTACACTTTTGAAGATTCGTGATTTGATAGCGGTCAAGCCCGATTTTGGATAGGGGCCTGGTGGGCGACCGCCCCAGGCCTCCCATTTAATGAAGGCCCCAAATTTTGCAAAATGGTTCTGGTAGTTTTGTAATTTTGTTTTTTTAATATATAGAACGCTATAATGTGACGTTGCGCCTACAAAAAGCTGTATAACTTCCCACCTCACTTTAAAAAAAAAAAAAAAAAACCCTCCCTTTCAATCATTTAGGCCATGTTGGATTTAACTGAAAGAAAAGTGTTGTAAAGAAAATGACAAATTCTCATGAAAAAATGACATTTTCATACGTTTGATAACCAAATTTTTCTCTCGGAATATTTTTTTACGATTGCCAATTTTTCATATTAAGCCCATATATTTTTCCACTTATTATGGTGGACAAATTGAGTTTTCTATTGAGAAAGTGTGAGTTTTCATATTAAAGCACATTAGATTTATATTTTAAATATGAAATTTAATATATTTAATATATATGGTAAATTTTCATATTTATTTCAAAACTTGTTGTTAGTGATTTTTGAGGGAAAAATTTTTATATGTGCAACCAAACACATAGGAAAGTTTTCTTATGAACATTTTTTCGAGAAAACTTTCTCGAGAAAATTTTCTTTTCTTATAAAACATTTTCCTTACAATCACAGAGAGCCTTAACGTGAAAAAAAAGGCTAAAATAGAAAAAGCTAACGCCTAACGTCTAATGCCTAATTGACAACTCTCATACAAAATCTCTTTCACTTCTCAAAAATCTATATTTCAAACTTGCAAAATAAGAAAAAAATAAATCTCTATTTGTTTCTCTCTTAAACAAGATATTTCCGCAACATCACTCACGTCCGTCTTTTATTTAGAGCATCTCCAATGATAACATGGATTCAGACTATGGATTTGTGTCACAACAGGATGTGGAGAGGATGTCTATTATATGTGGCACTAGATAGATATTCACCTCTTAAAATGATCTCCAATGGTAATGTAGATTTAGACCATGGATTGATGAGTTGACACTTTTATTTTCAATTTTTATAATATTAGAGCATCTCCAATGGTAACATGGATTTATATCATGAATTGGTGTCACATCATGGATGTGAAGAAGGTATCTATCATATGTGGCACTAGATAGAAATTCACCTCTTAAAATGATCTCTAATGGTTATGTGGATTTAGACGATGGATTGACGAGTTGACACTTTTATTTTCAATTTTCATAATATTAATAAAAACTTTAAAAAAATTATTAATGTCGATGTGACAAATACCAAAATGTCTAGAATTAGACGTTGTGGTAGACACCCTCCACTTTAATTTCATGCCACACATGATGGACATTACGAATTCATGGTCTCATTGGAGAACATTTTTTAGGTTGGATGTGGATTGTATCCTAGGTGGATCCATTTCTACCTCAATCCATGGTCCCATTGGAGATGCAGTTATTCAGTACACCACATTTCTATTTTTTCCCTATTTCAATTCACTCGGATGTTTTTCTATTTCAACAAATGTTTTTACTAGTTATCAACTATTATTACTTTGATCTTTTCCACTTTCTCTTTTAAATCATTGAATTTAAATCCAATGAATTATATAGTGTTTTGGTATTTGTGCACACATTTAAGAGGTATTAATATGGCTATTAAAATGACTATTAGACTATCTCCAACCACAAAATTCTATTGTCTCCTCTATTTTATAGTTATGTCACATCAAACTTTATTTCTCCTCAACCACGAACTTTCTTTCTACTCTAAAACTTGATTTCTTATTTTCATTCTTTTTCGTTACTTATTTGTACTAATTTTAATTAATTAATTAATTAGTAAAAAAATTATGAAAAAAATATACTTATATTTATTAAAAAAGATAATATATAGATATTAAAAAACTTAAAAATAAAAAATACAGAGAACATTATAGTAGCGTACATTAATTGTTGAAAAATAGAGTCCAATTGGAGACAACCTGACTCTATTTTAGAGTTGGGGCTCTATTTTAGCGTTCCATTGGAGTTGCTCTTAGATCTAAATTGAATGGTCAAAAGAAAAATCACTATCCATGATAATTTTAAAAAATCACCATGGTAGAACTACCCATATATATATATGTATATACGACCCTATTTTAAGTTTCGACTTTTATCTGTGCCTAAAAAATGACAGAGTGGGCCCTAGTGATGATTTCCAAAACGATCAAACCGTGAACTCTCGATTTGGTGGCAGTTTGATAGTTTTTACCATCAAACCGCGGTTTTCCCACCCCTAATTGGGTGTGTCTATTTATGATATTTTGATATGGGGCTCACACGCCACATCTGCTATTATGCATTCTATTGTGATATAGTGTCGTGAAAGCATCTCTAGATAGATTCATAAGATATCAGTCACATAACTTGCCAAAAGTCAAAATTGCGGTTTTGATGGTTTGTGATTTAGTGGTGATTTGCAAAACGGCTAAACCATGAACATCCGATTTGGTGGCGGTTTGATGGTTTTCACCATCAAAACCATCAAATCGCGGCCCACCCCTAGTTGGTTCGATTTTCACTAGCCCGAACGAGAAGAAAGACATGAGGAATGCACCTACGACCTTGAATCGATGTGATTTTGTTCGGATTTGGATTGACGGTGAGAATGTGATTTGAGAAACGGGCGAATGAGGTTTAGGTGAGTGAAGTGAGTGGGGTAGGGTGAGTAAAAACACATTTATTTGGAAAGGTAGTTGGTCATTTCACCAGGGGGTGAACAAATTCAAAAATGAGGTACGAAAAGCAAAAAAGAGGGGTGTGAATAACCCTTTAGGTCATATAATTAAAGCCTTAATTCGATAAAAATATCATAACCTTTCATAACTTTTATTATTATATCATAACCTTTTTAGATTGTTTGATTTGTATCTCAAGTCAATTTTCAACTTAAAATTTGATGATATGTCACCTTAATATAAATCTAAAAAGCCACTTCATCATCTATAATTATCAAAATAATTACTAATTTTATGATTTAAACTCATTATTTAAGTTTCACATCATCAAATTTAAAGTTCAAAATTGTTTACATACAATTAAACAATTTAAAAAGGTTAGAATACAATAACGAATCTCACATAATAACAAACGTATAAAAGGTTATGATATTTTAATCAATTTTGTCTTAGGCTCTGTTTGGCATGCACAAACTAGCTTATCAACTAGCTTATAATCTACTTAAATAAATAAGTTGTGTTTGGTTAACAAATTTATTTTCAAAATAAGCTAGATGATAAGCTCCAATCATAAACGCTATTCCCACTAGCTTTCATTTTTAAAACGTCATTTTAGTTTTTTGTTCCAATTTTGCCCATTTTTTCTCTCTTCCCATGTAAATAGCCAATTATTGACTAAAAAATAACGAATTTTCATTTATTCTTTTGGAAACAAATTAGCGAATATATATAATAAAAAAACTCGTGTAATGTGCAAGTGCGACTGTGCAACGATGATAACACAATAATGACAATACCCTATATGCAACGTAACATGATAAATACATTTATGTTAAAAAATATGGTAATTACATTTACACAATAACATCCTTTAACAATATTATGGTTTACAATATTATTAGTATTTATTGGCCAAAATAATATATAGATACTCATTCAAGTAACATCAATTAATATTACTAATTTACTACAAATGAAATTTGGAACATTATTATTCCAAAAAAAATGTTTAATATAAACTATATGGGACATGACATGATATGATTACTATCTAAAAACATTAATATTACGTTATTCTACATATATAATAATAAATTTATTTGTATATGCAATGTAAATAATAGTTTATATAAATATGTCTTTTTTAAGAACTAAAAAGAAAGTCTTTGGTGTCATTTTGTATTTATCGCCTACTTGATCAACTATTTTTTTTAAATAATTTTGATTGATCAGCTAGATTATCACTATCATTATCGATTACTAGCTTTTCGCTTATCAAATAGACTATCGGCTTTTAGTTAGATTATCTCGCTATCGCCTAGATTATCACTAGTGTTACCAAACAAAGCCTTAATTAAACCACTTCTTTTGAGAACAACCTAGAGCATCTCCAATGAAGATGTGGATCGAGGGTGGATATGTGTCAATTAGGATATGATAGACATTGAGTTAAAAAATTATCTTCAATGTGAATGTGGATTTGATCTTTGTGGGTGACATGACATATACACTACCCTCTAGAAATAGAAAGTGTAATAGATAATATGCACTATGCTACCTCATCAAAAAATCAAATAAATGGCATTTAATTTTTTCAATTATGGTTGCTAATCTAAATCAGTAACACACTTTGCGTTTTTTATTTTCTTTAGTTTTTTCTTTGTATTTATCATATATATAAAAGATAAGATAATTTTCATCAAAAAAAAAAAAAAAAAAAGATAAGATAATTACAATTAAGTTAAAAAAAAAATACAAATACTAGTGTTATTTATGTCCGCTGTAACTATTTATATAAATATAATTGAAATGCATATAAATAACATTTGATTTTTATAAATATAATTTTTTAAGCACAATAATCGTTTAATAATAATAATCATTAATAATGTGACAATTTTTTTTTTAAAAAAGTCTCATCATTAATAGAAGGTGCATCTACGTTGTCTTTTCATTGTTCAAGTAGGGCGAATTGGGGACCAAGAGAGGGGGGATCGGATGGCCAGCGTGGAAATCGTGGAGCTGACACGCAATTCGAGGAAGCACTACGAGATGGTGGTGGGGGCGATGGTGCGGATCGAGAAAAAGCTGTTCCCAAAGCACGAATCGCTCGCAAAATCATTCGAAGAAGAGCTGAGTAAGAAGAATTGTGGATTGCTTTACTTGAAAATCAATGGAGACGACAACGACGATGACGACGTTGGAGGGTATGTCATGTATTCATGGCCATCTTCACTCTTGGCTTCCATCACCAAACTCGCAGGTATCAGATTTCAACCAATCTTCCACTCGCATTTCTTCAAGATTCTTGTAAATCAGTTAGTGGTTCGCGTTGTGTCGCGCACTGTAAAAAGTGAGAGAGCTTTTTCAACATTGGTGTTTCCACTGCCAGGACTTAAATTCGAGTCACTGATTAAAGGATAATAATCCGCGGATAATAATCCGCATTTCGTTGTGCCAACCAGCAGGTGTTGTTTTGGATCTTTAATGTTTGATTCGGTTTCTCCATTTCCCTTAAAAAAGAAAAAAAGAAAAAGAAAAAAAAGTTATAATTATGGGTCTACAAACTTTTTTAGCCCCTATTTACTTTGGTTAGACTCATTCTAGAATAACACTCTTGGCTACATATTTGAGTCTCGAGATGTGTAAGCCTGACAGTGGGACGTAGGGAGATTCTAGCATTCCCCTTCTACAAGAGTTAAGTCGAGCGCATCAACCTCACAGCTACCAAGAATTGAACCCACAGGTTACAACCTCTGTCCCTGTCAAAGTTAGGTGTTCATTTCTTTATCAATGCACTGCACCTATTGGAGGCCTTTCTCTTAGAAAATTGATGTTCTGAAAACCCAAATCTGTGTATTTTTAAGGTTTTATTGATCCGTAATCATGAACATGCAACATGGGTTTTCAATTTTCTAGTATGAATGAGTTTTTTTGATGTAGTTTGGCATGGGTTTTGTTGTTTGGTTTGGTTTCTCATTTATAGAAATTTAATGTTTTGAAGCCCCATGTTCGTGTTTTTGATGGTTTTATTGATCTGTGTGTGTTTTTTTATTATGGCGGTTGAAGTGAAGGAGAGGTACCAAAGACAAGGCCATGGAGAAGCACTGCTTAGAGCTGCAATTCAGAAATGCAGAACAAGGAACATTCAGCGAGTTCGTCTTCATGTAGACCCTTCAAGGGCTGCTGCTCTTAGTCTTTATCTGAAATTGGGGTTCCAAATTGATGAACTGATTGAGCACTACTATTCTTCTGATAGGAATGCATACAGAATGTACTTGGATTTCAATGATAATTGACAAAGATATTATGAAGAATTCTTTCTTTTTTTTTGTCCCTCCTCAATGTCTGAGCTTATTACACCGACTAATCAAGACCAACCAACTATAAGACAATAGGGAGTTTTTCCAATAGGTTCTTCTCCATATTTATGGCTCGAACTCAAAACCTCGATTAAGGGGTTGGATCGCATTCTCTCCTCTCAACTTTCATTGGCACACCTTTTTTTTTTTTTTTTTTTTTTTTTTTTACTTTAGCGGGAGTCAAACTTACGACGTGCCTAAATCTTCCCTTTTGGCAAATGATGCTTCATCCATATCACCAGAGATGCTTTAGCTCCATTGGAACACATTTTAATTTTTTCTAGAATACCACATTTTGATTACATGTATTGATGGTCATTTGGAGTGTAAGTTTATTCAGTTGGATTGGCAGCTTCAACCAAGTTAAAACTACAGCAGCTTTTACTTTACTAGCATTACAAATGCAATTCATCTTAAGATCCAAAAATGCCTATAAGAAAGTAAGTTTGACTCCATATATGATTCTAAGGATGCCATGAGTTTTTAAGATGAGATTTAGTGCAGAAGTATCAAAGCCAGAACTGGTTATAGAATGGGAAAGGCAATATCAAATGCATACATTTTTTCCTTACTTGTCACATGCCAACTCTAGATTCAAAAAATTGTGATTATAATGTTAAACAAGGAGATGATTCCTTCCAAAATCCATCTCATAAATATTACACAACAACAGGAGGTACAACCAAATGTGCACTGAAACAACAGATCATAAACCAATAAAATTAATGAATGAATGGCCTACTCATCTTTCTTTGTGGTTGTACTGCTTTTCGATGCCTTTCGCTTCATTCTGCTGTAGGGTCCTACCGTTCGATCCATAATGTACATATAAATAACTTGGCTCCATGACTTGTATGAACTTATATCGTCGTAATACTCCGGAGCAATCTCCTTCACTTTGTGTAGCTTGTTCCCAGGTATCCTAGGAAAATCATGGTGCTCATTGTGGTATCCAACACTCCATGTCATTAGGTTCAATGGTCCATAATATGAATATGTTTCTTGGTGTGGATTGAAAACATAGTGTTCTGAGATGAAGTGACCAGCCATTGGATGCATTCCACCCCCAACAAATGTAGAGAGGATCAAGTAACCTAAAGACTTCCAACCCCAGAAATAGATCATTATCGCATCGAGAGTGAGCTGGATTACCAAGTTTGTGAACTCCCAAAGTCCCGGGGCTTCGGGTTGAGAAAGAGAGGGCGGAAAGCGTAGAAGAATAGTTGGAGGACTACCCAGATGGACTTGGCCAGGATATTCGTGACAACATGGCCTTCGGTGTGGCTAGGAATGTCCATGTCGATGCCATCAACGCCCTGAAAGCGGTGATGCTCTAGGTGGTATTTTTGGAATGTCACGGACATAGGAACACCGATCGGAAGATTAGCAAAGATGCCCAACCAACGATTGTATACTGGAGTTGAGAATGCAAGATTGTGGCTGAGTTCATGGATGGCTAAGAATAGGTTGTGGTTGAGAAAAGAACCGAAGAAGTAAGCGACCATAAGTATCTTTAGCCAACCGGAATCATGGAGAATAGTAGCCGTCCAGAGCTGAAGCGAAACCACGCAAGCGATCTGCAAGACACAAACCAGGAGAAAAATTAAAAAAACACCACCTGATAGGTTTCCTGATAAATTGCTATCTTCTATCATGAATTCCACTGGCAGAAAAACTGGAGTGAACAAACATGAGGGCATTTAAACAATTTTAACTTGTAACACCACGTTTTCAAACGAGTTCTTTCACATTCAATTAAAACCACCAAGAAAAGTTGATCCTATCATAGCATCCATGAATATATTTCTACAACAAAAAATCATCCATCCATTAATGCTTTAGATCTGAACATGAGTTTAAGGTATTATTCTAAGATTTAAATCATCCAATTGATCTTCCAAAGCAAGTTTTTTATAACCAACTTCGAAACAATAGCTTCTAATAACCTGCCTGAATTACTGATAAGCTTACCCCAAGTTTCCATCATTAGTTTCAATATCCATTTCCAATATAGTCCAATGAAACATAATATTGAATCAGCTCATCCAATCAATCAATGCATTCTCCAAACTCCCTCGAATTAATTAGATTATATTGACCAGCGGATTAAGAATTAGATGTAAACGGAATTTCAAAGCTTCGAAAAACAAAGCAATCTACAAATTCCAATTAAAAACTTGACATTCTTATTCCTTAATGAAGCCAGTTGGGTCAGAGAAGTGTTGATGGGGATATGAGCATTGCACGAACTCAACGAAATTGAAACCAAACAATGAAGCCAATTTGATCAGAGAAAAACCAACAGTGGAATAAACCCTCAATGAGAAGGGCAAATTGAGTTCCATAACAAAACAGCAAATCAGTGAAAACTCAAAATCCCATTCAATCAAACAAACTAAAACAAAAGGACACCACCAACATTGATGAGACCCCAAATGACGAGAAACTCATAATTCACACAAAAGTCAGAATTTGTCCCAAAAAGAATCACAGAAAGCAAATTCAAAAATTCAAATTGAAATATAAACAATAAAAAGCCGGCATTTTCAATTTATTGGTCAGAACAAGAGAACCTAAACAAAACCTACAAAAAACGGATCAGACCCATTTGCCCAAATCGCCAGAGCATGAAAACCCAAAAATACCCACAAAAAAAGAAAATGTCCTAAAAATCACATTTTGATTGCTCTGCAGATCTAAACTCCCCAAAACAAACATACCCACAAAAGTTGACATTCAGAGGAACCAAGTATCAATGTTGCCACATTGGATTACATAGAGATATATAGAGAAAAGACCCACAAAAGAAAATGTCACAAAGATCAAATTTTGATTGCTCTGCAGATCTGAACTCCCAAAAACAAACATACCCACAAAAGTTCACATTCAGAGGAGTCATAGGAAGAGAGAGATTGAGAGATGAACCTTGACGAAAGCGAGTGGATCAGGACCAAAGAGGTCTCTGATTTGGGGGTACTTTGCGAGGATCTGTTTTCTTCTAGAGGCGTGAGGCTCGTCCGTGTAAGACCAGAAGAAATCTTTCGCCATCACTCCTTCCTCTGCCTCTGCCCCCACATTGCCCATCTTCCCCTGTTTTTCTCTCTATTTCTCTCTCTAGAAATATCTGTGAAATTGGGGTGAAAAGAAGAGAAGAGACGAGGAATTGAAACAGAGGCCGTGTTTTTTGGGGCGATTTTCTGTTGTTGGACTGAGTGAGTGAGAGTTTTAGAGAGAGAGAGAGAGGAGTTATGTGGTAATGAGGTGGTTGTTTGAGGCTTTTTGGTAAATTGGGTTGGGGTTTGTCCTGTCCGATCAAGTGTGGTGATGAGGAGTAGCCAGCTAAGCTGTGGCCACATGCCGCCACCTCCTCCTCCCCACATGCAAGGTCATCTTCTTCTCAAAGGTCTTGTTTGGTATGAGATGGAGATATGAGATAACTTATATGAAGTTGAGAACTAATTTTATTTAATTGTCAAACTCTATGTGAGTTATCTCCTAACTTATAGGGAATGGTATGAGATACCTCCCCACCCTTCCCCATAAAGAGATAACTCTCAAGAGTTATGTTGACACAATTACCCTTCACAAATTTACATTTATCTATATCCCTACTCTGTCGAATGCTTATTATTAATCCATAATGAAAGATTAAATAAATAATTCATTCATAAAAAGTATTTTGCAAGTGAGAAAAATATTTTTAAGAATTATCATTAGTTGTATTTTATAATATTTATTATTAATAATTGTTTCAAATAAATATAAAAATGCTTATAATTATTTAATGTTGTTTAATATTTTGTAAATAATATTTTATATTTTTTTATTTAATTCAAGTTTTTTTATTCTGAATAA
The DNA here is from genome assembly GCA_039657325.1 of Stephania cephalantha. Lineage (NCBI taxonomy): Eukaryota > Viridiplantae > Streptophyta > Magnoliopsida > Ranunculales > Menispermaceae > Stephania > Stephania cephalantha. Next base: position 41,427,703 of record CM077578.1, read on the forward strand.
ATAAATAATAGTTTGTGTGGTGAAAATAATAATGCTTTATTTATCTTAAAAATATGTTTGAAAGGTATTTATGTCAATTCCCACATTTTACGCTTTTAAAAATTTGCAACTTCCCTGCAAGTTTAAAGTTCAATCAAACATAAAATCTGAACTTACACTACGAGTTAACTTTAAGGAGTTATCTCCGATCGCACTGTAAGTTGGAAAAAACAAACCAAACGAGGCATCAGGGGGAAATGCTAGGACAACATCGTGTGACAATGCAATGCACAACCGATGATGTACGTGGCGAATGAGCTCCATATCAAAATGAGGTGTTGGGTGTGTTTTTTTATGAGATTTTGATATGGGTCCATACGCCACATCAACTATTGTGCTTTTATATTGGGACATAATGTTGTTATTCTAGGATTTCCCATATGAGCTCCACATCAAAATGAGGTGTTGGGTGTGCTTTTTTATGAGATTTTGATATGGGTCCATACGCCACATCAACTATTGTGCTTTTATATTGGGACATAATGTTTTTATTCTAGCATTTCCCATAATTAAGGTTATTAATTAAAGTTGTGAATTCAATCCCTCCCCGCTGTTGGAACTTGAGGGGCTACATCTTTGCTAAACTTAATCAACACTTTATTAATCTCTAATTTGTTATGTCACAATGTGGGGGCTAACACATATTTGTAGAAACATATAAACTGACTCCTAATTAAACTAAGGTCCTAAATAAACTCATGGACTAACTCATGGACTTAATCAAACACAAAACTAATTTAAATTACAATTATAACATCCCCTTATAATCTAAATTACTATATGAAATAAATAAAACGTCAACCCCTCATAATTTAGATTGTCACAATCTTATTTCAGACTCCATTACAACTTCGCACGACAACTTCAATTTGTCTGCATCGCAGAAGCAACTTTGTAATCTTCATCTTCAAATCATCGAGAACCACTTGTTCTCGAACGTGGCTTGATATCATCAGAGGCCACAAGACTCACATTGGGTCTAGCTTCGTTACTAGCCTAGCCCCTTTGGGACCTTTTTCAATAGGCTCCAAACCGATGCACAATGCACAATAGTTTATGTAGCCTTTGAGCCCTTGTCAACAATAATACTCCATTTTGATATGAGGCACACACGCCAAATTAGTTATTGTGCATTTTATTAATGTGACATAATGTTGTCATTCTAGCTAGCTAACATTTCCCCTTATGAATATATGATGCATAGTGCATGCATTTTAACGATGGTTATGCGATAGGGATACCTGTCGCTATTTTCGTCATCGCTATTTTTTTTGGCGACGGGTGTTAGAAATGGCGACGGGTTCCCGTTGCTTTTCTCGTCGCCAATACTCGTCGTTGTTTTTGACACATGTATGTGGTCAACCAAATTTTCTTGCCAAGTCACCACCATTAGCGACATGATCCCGTCGCTAAGGCCGTCGCCTTTAGATGACTCGTGGACGTATTGGAAGCCACTTAAGAGCAAAATAGCGACGGGAACTAGTCGCCTTTTCCATTGCTAGTTAATTAAACTTCTTTTATAAGAAAACGTTTTGTTTTTGTTTATTGTTTTTTCTTATTAATATTAATATTAATATTAATTTTTATATTTTAATAAATTATAAAACATTTTAATTATAAATAAACAGATTTTATATTTTTATTGAGATTAATATTAAAATGTTTTTTTATTTTAATATATACATAATAACACATTTATATTAAAATAAAAATTATTTAATTTCATTTAAATTAATAAATATCAAATTGAATTTTTATTTGACAATATTATGAAACATTTTAAATTATAAAAAGAACCAATTTTTTTGTTAAAATTAATACTAAAATAAGTTTTTAATTTATTTTGAAACATTATAATTAAATATAACAGTATCTTTTTTTGGTAAAAAAACAATTTTTTTGAAGTAACAATTTTACAAATAAATATAAACAAATTAAATTAAACAATTGAAATAAATAAATAAACTAAATGAAATAAATATAACAAAAGGAAGTCACAAGTACAAAATGTACAGTAAGATGGAATGTACGTGACTACGTACAAAATATGAAAAAAAAAAGTCTAAAGTCTAAAGTCTAAATAAGTGTATACATCAGACTCAATCGTCGAGATTGTGGTCGGTCTATGAGTCATCATGAACATCTTCTGGATGCGCGAATGAAATTTCAAGTCTGTCCATTAGAGCCTGCTCCATGCAACTTAACCATCCCTGCATCTCTTGCAACTGGTCACGGTATAAGGTTTTATCTTGGATAGCATGTAAAAGATTTGTCTACATCTCTTTAATGTCCCTCCTCAGCTGCTCAATAGGCTCATCATTGGCAGAAATAGGCCGAGAAGATCCAGCTCCAACATGTCTACGCCTCGATCCCAATGGTGTTCACCCTAATCCATATGTCCATCCTTTGTTGTCACGCTCCACGACAGACAAATACAACTCAGTCTCATTAATCGACGTGTTAGGCTGCGATTGTGCGAGCTTGATACGTCTGTTGCGTATCGTCGTCTGAAATAAGAATTTAAACATTCACAAATCATGTATATATGTCATTGATATATATCATTAATTAACCAAACAATCACTACAAAACTATTTTCTTTCGACAATCCTCTCTACTCTCTGATTCAGGAAAGTAACGCCGTCATGATCTTTGGTAGCTCCAAAGCAGTCGGGGGTCGACCTAATTTCTCCTCCTAAAAAACATATGTTTAACTAGGATTAAGTTTGAGACTTAATTATAGAATATATATTATATAAACGAACTTACTATAGCATAACTTACCAGCCTCTCTGCGTGATGATAGATGGATATGGAACCACCTGTATGCATAGCTACACCCGTACTAGGTTCTCCTGTCTCCGTTCTCTGATTCTTACTTGCTTGCTCTGATTTGTTTTTGAATTCAGGGGTGGACCGCTGTAACGGCCCAAAATCTCTAACTATGTTTAATTCCTTAAACAGGATCAACGATCTGTACCGTGGGACCCACACCGTGATATGTCCATTGACCGAGGCAAGGGTCGAGGTATATTTAATATTTGTTGTGAGGTATGCCTAGTGTATTGTATATGGTAGACTATTAAGTCAATTTATACGGGTATATAGGTATCGAGACGAGCGGGGACATACCTCGAGTCGTGTGTCGACGTGGGACCGAGGTAGCGGCATATGGGGTAAGTAATTAATTTGAACTAATGTTGGTTTTGTAAGTGGCTTTAATGTGGTCACATTTAAATAACCATTAATGTGCCTAAAGTTAGTGAAATAAAACAAGGAACACAAGATGTGCATCGAGACACGTATTCACCCATCAAGAAGTCGAGGTGTCAACTTGTTGAGTTACTCAAACAAGACTTGAGGGACAAGTGTGACAAGGTGGTCCATTAGTTGAGCCTCGAAATACGTGTGCACACAATGCTCAATGGCTATAGTTTAGACATATCAACATGGTCAAATTGAACATATAAGTCAACAATTGGTTTCTTATCTTCATCATCACAATCGTTGCGTGGAAGAAGAGAAAGAAGAGAGGCTGCTGGGGTGATTTAGAGAAGATGAGAAGGGTGTGGTCAATGAAGCTTTAGTGAGGAAGAAGAAGTTCTTCAAGTTAGGTAACTTCTCCACACCACTAAGTTTATGAAATCATGAGATTTGATGTTGTTGTTGTTTTGTGTTAGGATAGGTGTTAGGGACCTTTTGTGGTGTGGTCCATAAGGCGATAACAAAGCCTAATTGTAGCAAAACCCATAATTAGAAGTGCAAAATTCTGGGTTCCGCTGCACATAACACGCTAGGTCGATAATCTAGCGCTCTAATATTAATTAGTGCGCTAGATATGTGAAGTAGTGCGCTAATGTTCAAATTAGAGCGCTAATGTCGAAAACTAGATTAGCGCGCTAGTGGTGTAAAATTGCGCGCTAATTGCCCCTACTAGTACAAAAATCAGCAAAGTCCAAACATGGTTTAAACACTATAAATGGGTCCAAACTCACTCTAAAACCTATCAAACAACTCCAGGGAACTAAGGGGAGATCTCGGGAGTTTGGGAACGCATTTCAGAGTGTCGAGAGATCGGATAGGCTAGGACAAGCGTTGTGAATTGTAAGTAAAGTTGTGAGAATTTTATGTTTCATTTCATTCACTCTTATTATTTTATGGTCTATTTGTAGACATTACTACTTGTAATCTCACATCATGTTGTTCTTGTGTCTATTCATGATTGAATATTATGACATGATTCCTTGTGACATGTTTCATTGATTCCAATTCCTACTCTTGATGTCATTTTTGATAGATAATTGATGAAAAGCATGCTATTGGGATAAGTTGGAATGGATTAGACTTGTATTCTATTTCTTTGAGCTTTGTAGCTTAACTAGTTTTGAAGTCCTAGAGAATTGGAACTATTGATCTTTGAAAACTAAAGTAGGGATTACCTAGTGTCCATTGCATAAAAGATGCGCGGTTCACGGGGACATAGGTCTACCGGGGTTCCGGCACTCACCACTACACTTGCGCGGCACACGAGACATGGGACTCGGAGTGAGTGACAATAATGATATATATGATTTGTATGCGTAGAGCGCAGTTCCGCTATTGGTGTGGAATATGTTGAGTGCATCTATATAGTAGTGGGAATGGTTAGTGATAGTTCTCACCGTCGACCGGGACGTAGATCATCTCGACTTAGCCCGTGTCAGTTTATACATTTTAAACTGTAGTATTTACTTGCATTACTAGATTCAGCAATTCTTTCGCTACTTTATGCTTTTAAATACCTTTCTTATATTTTGGAAATGTGGCATAGAATTCTCCAGTTATTACTTAAATATTAATATACTCACCATCTAGTTTGTGACGGTGGGTGTAGGTCCGTCGAGCAGCAGCAGACCGGGGAAGGAGAAGATCGCCGACTTCCTTTGAGCACTTCGGCGACTCTCCTATCTCATTATGTATGACTCGACTTTTGTTGTATTATTAGCTTATGTTTTTACTGTACAATTTAGGTTGTACATTGGGTTGAGTGTATTGTTCCATATATACATGCATGTGATGTTGTATTTTCTTGGTTTTCCAAATTTAAGATTTTGAATAATAAGAGTTTTCGCATAATCTTTAAAATATGTAATAATATTAAAATGATAAAAAGGTTTAATTAACTCTGAACTCTAGTAATATCTGAGCAATTGTATTCAAGAATAAAGGGACAAAAGCCTGACTAATACGTAATTAATTCTTGCGTGGTTTGGATTAAGGCTTGATTACAGGATTAGGCTGGGCGGTGCCTTGTTTAAAAGGAGGGGTAGTCACAACCGCATCTTCTTGTAGTGCTCGAAGATCTCGGTAGATACATGACCCAACTTCTTATCTTTGGAACACATCTTGCTAATGAAGTCGATGTAACGAGTGGCGATCTGTCTATCGTACGCCTCTCTAATAGCGGCCTCATCCGATGGATCCCAAACGAAAGAAAGCTATGTACTAAAATATTAAAACTTAAATATTTTGCAAAATAATAGAAAGTTTTGTCTATATATCTTAAATAAAAGAAACAAACTTAACTTAAAGATTTTTTACCTTCCACTAATTCCAATATACGTCACACATATGGTCAGGAACAAACTCCCAAGAATAGCCATCTTTGTGCAAGGAATATTTATATACCCTAGTCATCTCTTGTGTAGCTCTGTCTGATGGGTGCAACTTTCTTCCACTAAAGTTAAAATCCAAAAGTTAGACCAATCAAACCGTTAGTGACAATCGAACCAAGTCGATTTCCCCCCGAACCTCAACTGAAATGCATCTGTATCTTCCATACAATAAGGACAAGCCGTCCTCCCATGCGTGCATCATCCGATAACATACTATAGGCTGAAAAGTCGCCGACAGTCCACATAAGAGCAACGCGCATTTAAAAGTTTGTCTTTATCGATACATCATGGGTAGACACTCCGTCGTACCATAAATCTTGCAATTCTTTCACCAACGGTTGGTCCAGGTACGATCACTGTTAAGAACCTCACTTCTTTTTTCATACGGTGCGTGGAACCTAATAGGTCAATGGTCTAACAGGACTGCATGGCCGCGACACTCCACGTGGCGACCTCGGGATTTGGGGATGCCTGGTCATCATAAGTCGGGATACTAAACACTCGACCCAATATACAACCCCAAAATGTATCAAAAAACATAATTGTGTAATACGTAAAATATCAAAACCTACAAAATGTCATGCGAAGTACACCGCTTGGCTCGTAGGTAGTCGCCGATCTTCTCCTTGTCGGGCCTACTCCGACGGCTCTCGCACCCACCATCATAAAAAGGACGGTGAGTACAAAAAGCAACAAGAATCATCGTTGACATATTCATTCATATTTACAAAAGCCTAAATGGTATTTAACATCATAATTTCAATAAAAAAATACTAGTACCAGAAATATGCTTAGAAATACCATAGTTAAGCAAGTGAAATTGACACAAGGCTAAATAGTTATGATCTAGACCCGATTGGCGTGACATGCGTCATTGAAGCCTTTATGGCCACTAAAGGACATGTGTGACATCAAACAATCTAATATCACTAGGGACTCTAACTTCGCTTTCACCGAGGACTCTAACCCTAGTGTATCAACAACCTCAAGGACTCTAACCCTGTGTGCCGCATCATAGTGTCGAGTGCTAACATCCTGAGAGACTTTAACCCCGTGTTCTGATCAACTCTAACATAGTGCAATATACTCTAGATTCTATAACTACTTTATAATTCCAAGAAATTGATTCATTAAGGATTCCGAGGCTTGGCAATGCTACAAATGACAACTCCCAAAGAGTATGAGTCCATAAAGTCATTCACAAACTCGTAATTCCTAATAGCATGCAATTTACACTATATTCACTGTGAAGCAGCAATAAATGACATAAAGCACATGGATGGTTTCATTGTGAAGCAGCAATAAATGGCATTACCGCGACTCTATGACCCCGACCTCGGAGCGACCATCCTCTACATACTTTTGTAGGTTTTTAACTTTTTGTATTACTTATATATGTTGTATCACACTTGGGATACTTGTTTGGGTTGAGAGATACATATGACTTGTATATCATTTTTGTTTAGTTATAACACTTGACACAAGATATACATGAATTACATGTTTACAGGGTTCCACATTTAGGTTTTTCGATTCCTTTATTTTATTGTTGAGTTATTTTAATTATTAATTGCTTTCGCTAACTTGTAAAACTTGCAAAATATTAATAACTCAACTTAAAACTTCAAATTAATGGATAATTATAGATTAGAAGGCTGACAAAGCTTGTGTTGACCTCGCGGAGGTTGGCTCGGGGGCCCACGTGGGCTTAGGCCGGCCGGGGCCTAGTTTGTGGGAAATTGGGGTCGTCTCAATTCATATGATAAAATAAAAGAAGTCTAATAAATACAGTTAAATAAACATGCAAAATGTAAACATGGAACTGTTAATGAATCATCACATGCATAAATAACAATAAAGTGCAAACGTATGTGTTTGTTCCAGTCAGACCAGACCATACTTCGGATACCTTCCCCAGGATCCCACTAGGGGGCGCACCCAACTGGCCTAATACCTGGTCCTCTCGGCGACCGTCCTAGACCCATGACACACCGACACGTGTATCAAAAAAGTAGCTAGGGTCATTATTCACAAATGACTCTTGATATACATGCTATGGTCTAACGTGCCATAGGCACACAATGGAATACCCAGCGGGAGTAAACTTAACCAATCGTTCAAATAGTGACACAGACATAAATAACTGAAGTAAATAAGGAATGACATCTAGAATACACTGAACAAAATAGAGTAAAACTAAATTGAAAGTAAGTAAATACTCGAGTGACATTCCATTGGGTTTTACGAACCTCACAACGCTCTCTGACTTCCCCGGACCCCGAATCCGACTCGACTAGCTCCCCGATACCAAACTACAATTCCCTAAGTCCTTGAAGTTCAATTTTATAAGTTTAAGTTGGTTACAAATTTTTGAATATATATTAAGTCAAAAATAAAAAAACAACCCTTAAATTCGCCATCTCATTAGCGAGCTAAATGGTCTACTTAGCGGGCTCGGTGTAATTAGCGTGCTAAGGAGTCCGTTGAGTGCCACTGCTCTTCATTTTTAAAAAATAGTTGAGCACCTAGATTGGATAGCGCACTAGCTTGATCTGTTGGCGCGCTTATCCGCATTAGGTGACAGAATTCTCAATTCCGAATTATGTCTGAACACCCCAATTAGCTAACCAAACCTCAAACTCATTCTCTATTCAAATGGGACTCCAAAACATCATTTACAATAACATAAACCATAATAATTGGATCAAATCACCAAATTCATGCATTCACTAGTTTTTTCCATTTTTCATCAAAACCCAATTTCCATCAAAATCAGTTAATAATCTCCATTACATTGTTAATTATGCTAGTAATTTATCAAGAGTTCACCCAAAAACAATGATCCATTCCTCAAATATGAATTTTCATCAAAACATCAAATTTTAGCTCATTTGAATGTGTAGAAAGTGAAGAAGATGATTACCTTGTGTTTGATTTTCACCTCCAAATGATGAATTCCAGCTCCAAAATCACAACTTCTACTCTTTGATTTTCCATAATCACAAATAGTTTTGATTGCATGTGTTGATCAATTCATCCTTATATATTAAGGTATGAATGATTGTTAGCCATTGATCTTAATGTATTTACGTATACCAAGACTCGTCTAATGGCCTACCACTTGACATTTATCCCACTAACTCTCCACTAACTTTCTCCAAGCAACACCAATTTGAAACTAATTTGATTTCTAGATGTATCAATACGTATCTCTAGGACAATCATATGGCTCCAATTAATTTATCCAAACTATAGGCCTTATTTATTTGATCTAATTAACTTAGCTTAGGTCCATCATAATACATATGATTGGTCTTTTTAGAAATTATAATGGATACATTAGTGGCCCCACAAATCCCAAGACTAATCAACACCCGGTGACCGTATTCTGGTACTTATCTCGAGGCATGTACCCATCACACCACTCTCCCGATAGCAACATATACACATGCGATGTTACAATAATATAACAATTTTAAACATCACATATAAACAATCATCATTCATAAATAACATATTTCCTCGATTCTCGTGTTCGAGTCAATCGAGTTGTCCACATAACGCATGAATCATGACCGTTAATCCCCGATATTAACGTTAATCTTAGTTTAAAAATTTGGACTGTTACAGAACATACCCTCTTTCTGACCTTCTCAATTGAGGTTTTGTTGTAGTCACAGGTAGAGGACGCTGCTCCCCCCGCTCAGAATCATCATACGATTCTTGCACATCATCAATAATAAGCACTTGCACGTCATGAACATCATCATGTGCATGCTCATCATTGATCACATGTTCTTCAGCTAAATCTTTTTCATGTGTGGCATCACTAATCGAAAGATAAACTAGTTCCAAGAGAGAATCAACATCATCATAAACTTTGATTTCCTTTGATGTCTTCAAATCTGTTATGGTCTTATTTTTATGAAAGACTACATCTCTGGATCTGAAAAAAATTTATTTTCTGTATCCCATAACCTATATCCAAACTCTGTATCTCCGAAACCTAACAGGATACACGGAACACTCATATCATTAAGTTTATGTCTCTGATATTTTGGCATATGCATAAATATCTTGCATCCAAACACCTTCAAACGAGAGTAAGTAACATATTTTCCATACCACACTCTCTCTGGAGTATCGAAATCTAATGGTGTCGAAAGAGAACGATTCATCAGGTAGCAAGCAATACTAATAACTTCACCCAAAAATGACTTAGGCAATTGAGCCATTTTCAACATGCATCTGACTTTATCTATGATGGTTTTGTTAGTTCTCTTAGCAACACCATTGTGCTAAGGGGTACCCAAAATTGTCTTCTCATGTCTAATTTCATGTTATAAGCAATAATTCTTGAACTCCTTTGAAGTTTACTCTCCCCCTTTATCACTATGAAAACATTTTAAAGATAATCCTTTTTCTCTTTCCACTATGGTATAAAACCGCTTGAAGTACTCAAGAACATGACATTTTGTTCTAAAAAAAAACACTCAAACCTTCCGTGGAGCATCATCAATAAAAGTAACAAAATATCTTCCACCTCCCAAAGTTTCCACATCAATGGGACCACAAACATCAGAATAAACTAACTCTAGTAGATTTTTTTTCTCTTAGATGATGAAGAAAAAGAAATTCTATGTTGGTTACCAAATAAACAATCATCACAAAGGTTTAGAATTCTACCTTTAGCAAAAGGGATGAGAGACTTTTTTGCTAATATCTACAACTCTTTCTCATTCATGTGACTCAACCTCCTATGCCACAAATCTGGTGAATAATCATCTTCAACTGCTTTTAAGTCATATTTAATGGTCTTCAATTGAGTCTTATAAAGTGTGTAGCTTAATTTTCCTCTAGCAACAACAATTAAGCCTTTGGTGAGTTTCTATTCCTTACCCCTAAAGATGTTATAATAACCATCTAAGTCCAAAATATTACGCAAATCTGGAACATGTTGCACATCTTTCAGAATCATTGTGCCACCAACATTTGTCTGCACACAAACGTCTCCATTGCCAACTATATCTGTAAAACTTTTGTTCCCCATCTTTGCCTTTTCAAAATTCTCTGCTCGATAAACAGAGAATACATCCTCCCTCGGCGTAGCATGGAAGGATGCCCCTTAATCAACGACCCATTCATTATCTGCATTAGTGACATGACATTTATCCTCAACAAAAGATAGCATAACCAGTTCTCCACTTGCATATGATATAATAGTTGTAGTGTTTCGATCATCTTCCTTATTATGATTTTTCTCATCAATATGTTCTCTTTTGCACACTTTACAATTTCTCTTCAAATGCCCTTCCTTACTACAATGATAACAAGCAATTTCTCCTCTTGCTCGAGACTTATATCTAGACTTGCTTCGCCTCTCGGACCTCTCGTATTTACTTCTACCTTTATGTTTCGATGTAGTAACAAGAGCTTGCGAAGTATCAATCTCTTTATCCTTTCTTCTTGTCTCCTCATCATAGTGACTATCCCGTGTTATAGATAAAGATAGAATACCGCCTGGAGTGGAATTAGTGAGAGACTACTAATGTTTCTCAACTATCTGACAAATGGCTTAAAATTAATAGTGCATGTAACCCGATTCGGCCCGGTTCAGGCCCAAAGAGAAAAAAAAAAAAAAAAAAAAAGAAGAGGAGAAGAGTGGGTGAACCGGCCGGTTCGCTCGGCTTCAAAGCCAACAAAAGAAAAAAACAGAAAAAAAGAAGAGAAAAAGAAAGGAAATATGGGAAAATTCCATAAAAATTAGGAAAAATCCAAAAATTATTTGTCAACAAAATAAATAGAAAATAATGAATTTCTAGGAAAAATAAAATCTTGGGAATTTCGGACGAGAGCGCTTTCGAGGGTTTTACCTCGAAAAACGCGAAATGGGTCGATGGCCCAAAAAAAATAAAAAAAGGTTTATTTGAAATTTGTCTCGACTTCGATTTGGCCTAAGTGAAACATTATTGAATGTTAGGGAACTAAGGGGAGAACTCAGGCGTTTGGGCACACATTTTGAATTTGTCAAGGGATCGGCTAGACTAGGACAAACGTGTGAATTGTAAGTACAACTGTGAGAATTTTATATTTCATTTCATTCTCTTATTGCTTTATTGGTCTATTGGTAGACAATGCTACTTGAACTCGCACATCATGTTGTTTTTGTATCTATTCATGGATGAATATTGTAACATGATGCCTTGTGAGTTGTTTCGTTGCCTCTGATTCCTACACTTGATGTCATTCTTGAACAAAATTGATAAAAAGCATGCTAATGGAATAATGTGGATTTACTTGGACTTGTCTTCGATTTTCTTTGGGCGTTGGAGCCTAACTTATCTTGGTATCCTAGAAATTCGGACTTATTTGTCTTTGAAATTAAAGTAGGGATTATCTAGTGTCCATTGCACGAGAGATGCGAGGTTCACGAGGATATGGGTCTATCGGGGTTTCGGCACTCACCACTACACTTGCGCGGCACACGAGGTATGGGACTCGGGGTGGTCGGCAAGCATGAGATTGATGTTATAAAGCGTAGAGCGCAGCTCCGCTATATTTATGTGAGATATGTTGAGTGCAGCTCTATATAGTAGTGGGAAAGGGTAGGTACTAGGTCTCACCGCCGACCGGACGTAGATCATCTCGACTTAGCCCGTGTCTATCTCTACATCTTTAACTATGGTATTTACTTGCATTTCTTTTTTCAGCAATTGATTTCGCTACTTTATGTTTTTAAATACCATTCATTTATTTTGGAAATGTGGCATGAAATTCTCCAGTTAGTACTTAAATATAACTATACTCACCGTCTAGTTTGTGACGGTGGGTGTAGGTCCGTCGAGCAGCATCAAACAGGGGAAGGAGAAGATCGGCGACTTCCTCTGAGCAATTCGGCGACTCTCCTCACTCATTTGTATGTCTCGACTTTTGATGTATTAGTAGTTTTATGTCATTTTGGGTTGTACAATGGGTTGAGTTAATAATGTCCTATATATACGTGCTTGTGCTACTGTCTTTTCTTGGTTTTCCACACTTAGGAATTTTGAATTATCATGGCTTCTGCATAATCTTTAAACTATATGAAAATGATAATATAAATCAAGACATGAATTTAGAGGAATAGAGGAATGAAAGGCTGACTAATACGTAATTAAGTATTAGGTGAGTTTGATTAAGGCTTGACTACGGGATTAGGCCGGGTGGTGCCCTGTGTTGTAGTTGGGGCCGTCACATTATCCATATTAGTCTTAAGTTATCTCTTTACGTCTTTAAATTTCGTAAATTCAACTGTCTATAGCTTATTCAAGTCCTAGCCGTCCTAGTGGTTTATATTTTACAGAGTTGCAAGTAGATAAACAATATTTTACAGCGAAAGTCTTAAATTAAACATAAACATGTATTTTCATTAACTCCTAGGTTATATAGAGCATCCGTCTTACTGTGGAAAACTTAGAATAGAGTACACTGTATATATAAGGCGACAAAAGTAAATATATACAAGTACATCTGTCTCATCAGTCTCCCATAAGCCCAAAATATCATAATATATACACCAAAATACACACCTACGAGTCGTGTGCCAAACTGTGGGTGAGCTTAGAGATAGTCGCCAAGAATCTCCTTACCTTTACTCGTAGAAGAATATGCACTCAACCATCACAACAAAATGGATGACGAGCCCAGTAAGTAAAATCCCGAGGAAATTCACTGAGCATTCATATGAATAAGTAAAGGAAATCCAATAAATACTATTAAATAAACATGCAGAATGTAAATATGCAACTGTAAATGGCTCATCACATGCATAAATAACAATAAAGCACAAATGCGTATGCCTTATAGACATAATAGACCATACTTCGGATACCCTCCAAGGATCCCACCAATAGGGCGCACCCAACTAGCCTATCACCTAGTCCTCTCGGTGGCGGTGTAGACCCACGACACACATCGACACACATGTACCAACAAAGTAGGTTGGGTCGTTATCCACCGAGGACTCATGATACACATGCTATGGTCTAGCGTGCCATAGACACACCACAAAATACCCGATGGGAGTAAACTCAACTAATCGTTCAAACAAAGGACACGAGATATAGATAACTGAAGTGAACCAGGAATAGAATCAAGAATACATTGAACAAGATAGAATAAAACATTAATGAAAGTAATAAATACTCAAGTGACATTCCAGTGGGTTTTACAAATCTCAAAACGCTCTTCGACTTCCCTTGGACTCCCAAAACCGACACGACTAGCTCCCCGATATTCCGAGTTACGGTCCTCTAAGTCCCTGAAGTCTAATTTTATATGTTTAGCATGATTCTAAGTTGATTAAAATTGTATTAAGTCAAAAATCCTAAAATCGATCCTTAAATTCAACGCTGATGGTTCTACCTAATGCGCTAGATGAAGTTAGCGCTCTAGAGGATCTGTCTAGCACACTACTATTCTTCGTTTTGAAAAATAGTTGAAGGCCCAGACTGGTTAGTGCACCAACTGCGCTTTGTGATAGAACTCTCAACTCGAGAATTCTGTCACCAACTTTCCAATTTGCTAACCAAGCCACACAAAATCATTCTCCATTTAATAATGACTCCTAAACATCATTTAAGTCCATAAAACAACACCAATTAGATCGAAATCATCAAATCCATGATTTATACTAGTTTTTCCAAATCCTCCCAAAACCTAAATTTCCATTAAAACTAATACAAATTCTCATTTGAAAGACTAATAATACTTGTAATTCATCAATAATTCATTAAAATTAGTAACATATTCCTCAAATATCAAGTTTACACTAAAGCATACCAAATTGGGTTCATTTCCACGTATGTAAGGTGGAGAAAATGATTATCTTGTGTTGAATCTTCAAGTTTGAGCAATTCTCTTCAACACCCTCTCCAGCAAACTTTTTCTTCTCCAGAGAACTTAAAAGGAATTGTTATGTTTGATCAATCATCTATATATTAAGGTGGGATGGACTCTTGGCCATTGATATCCATGTTTTTACGTATCCCGAGACTCATCTAATGGCCTATCACTTGATGCTCATCCTACTAACTCACCACTAACTCAATCTAAGTGACAACAATTTGCTACTCACATGGTTCCTAGATATGTCAATACGTATCTCTAGGAAAATCTCATGGTTTATAATTTAATAAATCAAACTATAGGCCTTTCCTATTTAATCTAATTACATTAGCTTATGCTCATTATAATACATATCAATGCCCTGTGTTTCGGCACACATTTCGAGGTACGTTATAGCATATTGTTCTAATTTAATCAAATTAGCCTATGGTTACATTACCTATTTTATTTGATCAATTAGTGATCTTAGCTTGAATTAGTCGAGTTTCCTAGTGTACCCGTAGTTTGCCTACCCGATACCCGCGTTAACACGCCTTACGAAGAGAATACTCGTCACACCAACTCGTTGGATAGCAACGTACACACATGCGATGTTACAATAATATAATGCGTTTAAACGTCACACCTAAGCAACCGTCATCCACAAATAACATATTTTCTAAGTTTTCGTATTTGAGTCAACCAAGTTGTCTGCGTAACGCCCAAATTACAACCGTTAATCTCCAAGATTAACGTTAATCCTAGTTTGATTAATTTGGGCCGTTACAGATTCTTTGAAAATTTCTTTCTTAATCAGTTTTGTAAGAGAAAACCTTCTCCATATTAAGGAGGGTCAATTTATCAGTCGATTTATCAAACCATAAATGTATGTTTGTTAAATGAAAATAACATTTTCATTTACTGTTTTTGTTTCCAATACGGTATTGTACACCAATTAAGTTAATTATTTCAAACATGGACAATCTTTAGCTCTTTGCAAGGGCAATCTTTTCAATCTTAACTCTAGCATATACTTATTTCGCGAGCTCGATATTTAGACTTCATTTATATACATATCTAAATATGCATCCAAAAGGCCCCGCAAAGTCAATATATAGGTAGAATTATAAATTTTGTGCAAACAATTAAGTGTTATATATACACCTTGATCCATTTTATAATCATGTCTAGAACAACATTAATATTATAGGAAACATTACTCGTCTATGATGGTATAAATGTTAAAGTAGAGATTTACTTGTTCTTTAATTTTTTTCCAGTGTCAAGTACCATTGTGCATCGCATCATAAAAAAAGTAATGAAACGATGAACCAAAAAAAAGGCATGAATACACAAATATGAACACTTAATAGCAATATTTAAGGAAGTAATCCGTGAGATCTTTGTGGAGTACCTGAACTTCTTTCGGTCTCCTACCACTAAACTAAGTACCCTTAGGTCAGCCTTATGTCACCGAACCTCTTTCGATCTCGTCCCACCTAACTAAGTGCCTTAGATCGGCCATGTGTCACCAAATCAGAGTCAAAAAAAAAAAAACACAAACGACCCTCAAAGCTCACCATACACAACACCATACCACTAATGCAACGACAATTGATCCATAACCTACTAATTCTTCAAAAAAAAATGAACAAATAATTTAAATCTCACCTCAAAGTGGGTTTGAGTGAGAATATGACCTTTAACAGACGAACAACCACTACCAGCTCTATTTTTTCCAAAAAGATGATCAAACTCTATTGTAAGGGATGAGGGTGTCGGTCGAATTCTCATCACACCTTCTCATGCCTAACAACATGACGTTCTTAGACATCCCAGAAGGGCGGACTAAAGTATCACATTAAAAAATCAAATAATTTTGTATTAGCCTAGGGGCTTGTTTTGCCAAAGAGATTAGTACTATTTTTTTTTTTAAACTTTTGTCCCAATAAAAAATAAGCCCACCCAAATAAAGTCAACAAAAAGGACAACTTTATATTATAAGTGAAAAGTAGAAGGGATTGGGTGACATTTATTGGGTACATATATTTGCTACAAAGTTGCTATAAAAATGAAGTTGGGCTAAGATTGAAACAAACTTTGAAGTTTTTTTAGATTTTTTCGAGGCAATTTAATGTTGAAGATTCAAAGTTTGAGATTATTGCTATCTACCTTTTTTATGTACTTTAATGAGTTTTTCATTTTAAATTGTGTAGCATTTAAGAAGATGTGAATTAAACGTTGGTAGCATATTTTTAATTATTTATGGAAAACGCACTCACTTACGACGCTTAGGTTTAACATGCACTCATCGTGCTTTGTCGATGAGCCTCGAGATGAGTGCGTGAGGCATATCACACGGGCGCACGCCGAGTGCATGTCAGACTTGGTTGTTGAATATGTGGCATGCTAGTAACCTCCATTATCTAGACATGGTGATTGAAGCATTGTACTTCAGTTAATAAGGAGAAAAAAATATATCATGTACTAGTTTAGTCATAGCCCAAGGCAAAGCAAGATCCTGGTTCCGCCCCTGGCATCCGATACAACTAGTTCTCGAGATCCATACACTACAAAAAATGGTTTGTAGTAGCGACGAGCTATTCTCCGTCGCTAAGATGAGAGAGGACAACGACGGGGGAAGTTGCTGACCTCGTTGACCAAAATAGGGAAGTGGTTAGCGACAGCCCCCATAGCTATTTTTTAGACGAGAAATTTTCCGCCCAATTGTCTATTTCGTTCGTCACATGGCTGTGTAACCGCCACATGGCGAACTGGTAATGGGCCACGTGCACGAATAGTGACGGGATTAGCCCGTTGCTAATCCCGTCGCTATTCTTCCTAGCCCTATCGACGACCAAACCCTTTTCCCGTCCCTCTCTCCTTCCTTCCCTCCACACACGGCGCCTTCGACCCCCTAAAATCCTCAACCCCCCAAACCACCAGCCCAGCCCCCAAACTTTGTCCCCCTCACCGGCGAGGCCACCTCTCTCTCCGATGAGGTTATTTGCTGCCGCCTTGGCAGGGCGCACCGCTACTCGCACCGCCATCCCGCCACCGCCTCTCCCTATGCCTCCGCCTCTGCCTCACCGCCTCATCACCGCCTCGGCTGTTAGGTATTTTTTATTTTATTTTATTGTGTTTTTTTATTTTTGAAATGATTTATATTTTTGTAAATATTTGTATGAATAATTGAAATATTGGAATTAAAATTTGTATTTTAATGTGAAGTTTTTTTATTTTATGTGAAAAAAAGTTGATTAAAAAGTTTTATGTTGGAATTAAATTTTGGAATAATTTTTTTATGTTAAATTTAAAAAACGTAATGGTTTGATTAAAAATTTGTATTTTTATATTTTATGTTGGAATAAAATCTTGGAATTAAAATTTGTATTTCATTTATATTTTGGTGAAACAACTTGTTAAATTGATTAAAATGTTGGAATGATTTTTTTATATTTATATTTATGAATTCTTTATTTTTGTGAAAAATAAAATGTACGTGTGTGATTTTAATTTAATTAGTTTTTGTTGTGATTATTTGTGATGTTTATTGTATATAATTTTTTTAATATTGATATATGCACTTTTTTTCAATGTGTTATAATTTAGTTGATTTCCAAATATGCTCATTAAATTATTCTTTAACTGTTTTTTAAACTAATTAGAAAAAACAAATTAAGGGTAATATAGGAAAAAGATTAAATTAGCGAGTAATTGGATCCTAGCTAGGGAGGATTTGCATTATATATAGTATAGATATAGATATAGATATTCATATATATAACTATATACATATGTATATAAAGTATGTTAAGTTGAAATAAAATCAAGTATGAAGTTCATAACTTAAATGTAATATTAATACAGTACATTGTACTGATAAAAGTTTATTTAAATGATACAAATTAAGTGGACAAATTAAATTTCGATCAGGACTAAAAATAAAAGAGTATAATATATTATACTATATATATACATATAGAGTAGTTAAAAGCAATTTAACTATGATAAGGAAATATGTAATTGATTGAACAAAATAATATATATAACAACGCTTTTATAAGAGAGAGATATATATAAAAATTAAGTAAACAAAAAATTTTAGAAGAAATTGAAGCACTTAAAAATTAAGTGCAAATATTGAAATAAAATTTAAAAATTATTAAGCAAAAACAAATTGAAACAAAATAAAACACTTAAAATTTCATAATTATGGTAGATATATATTGAAATAAAATTATAATAATTTATATATTACGCAAAGTATGTGCATATATTGCAACCAAATATATAATAAAAACTGAAATCTTTTTATTTAATTAAATGATTTTTTATTATTTTAAAATTAAAAAAAAACTATTTTATTATTAATTTAATTAAAAAATCAGTTATTTTTATAATTATAATTTTATAATATTTTAACTTCAAATATTCATTTTATTATTAATTTACTTATAAAATCAGTTATTTTTAAATTAAAAAAGCTTTATAATGTTTTAAAATTAAAAAATCTTTTAAATTTAATTTAAATATAAATTAATAATTTATTTGGTAACAAAAGAAAAAATCATTTTTAAAAAAATAAAAATTCGAACAAATATATAGCGACGGGTTTGTCAGTGTTGCAACTCTAGAACATTTTTGTAGTAATACCGCCGCATATCTTCACGAAGCCACTCGACGCGTGCTCTTCCTCAACAACAACAATCAATGCCTACCAGAGAACCTCGGATCCACCACTGCCTTGTATCCCACTCTCGCTAAAAACCACTTCTCAGACCCCATACCACGTAGCATTGGCCAAGCAGCGTCGACCCTCCGCGAGATGCTCATTTTGAACAACTAGCTCTCCGGGTGCCTTCCTTACGAAATCGGGTACCTAAAAAAGCTGACACATTTTGATGCCGGGCTCAACCAATTAACGGGCCCGATCCCGTTCTCTTTCGCTTACGGAAAAGATAGAGCAGCTACTTAACTTAGCCGAGAACATGTTTTACGGGGCAGTGCCCGAGTTGCTATGCATGGTTTGTGTGGGCTTACTTGAGGTTATATGGGAAAGTTTACGACTAGTTGTGAGGGTAGTTAGTATATTAATTTTTCAATTTATTAGGGGTTAATTGTACTATTAAGTTAATATGGGGGCTGATGATAAAGGGAAGAGGGGGGCACATAGTCACACCCTAAATATATTTCTCTAGCATCTATGAGACAGTTGGAACTTTTTGTTGAGATTGTGGAGATGTTCCTTTTGAATCTACTATAGTTGAGTTCCTTTAGGCAATTCATTGATGAAATTTCTTTGAGCGTTAACTACTCTGTTCACAATTGTTTTTGATTGATGAAATGAAAAATTAGCAAGCATGTCTCTATCATCTCCAGTGTAGATAAACTCTAAATAGGAATAAGAATTGTAATTACAGGAGAATACTTTAAAATAATTAGAGTTCTTGATAAACAATGACAACAACTAAGTAGGTCTATATACTGCAAGCAATATATGTATAGACCTAACATTAACTAACATCAATCCTATTTGGACTCAAATTGCAATTAACTTATTAATTAGACACAAACTAAAATAATACTAATTCCTAATTAAATTAGAACATAGAGTTTGAGCCAAAAAACCTAACACACATAACCCACACAATTCCGAACTCGCCTTTACCGCCCGTCCGGTTTACCTTGCCTTTTTACATGATTGGCAAGCTAGTAATGTCTCATCTACCTCAACGTAAAGGTTTTGGCCCTATTGCTCGATTATAGTAAAAGATAAATATTGCATTGCCCACTTATTACAACGCTACAATTATACAGATAATTAAAATACATACTGCATGTCCCCTCTTTTATTTTGATTTAAAACAAGAGAAGCATTAGAATAACAACAACATGTTACACGACAAGACGTATTGGCTCACAAGAGCCATGGTGCGCACCTACGGATGAAAGCATACATAGATATCAATGCATAACATGCGGGTCGATGTCGCATGAAAAGTTCTTATGAGTCAATGTGTCTTATGGTGTGACATCGTTGTTGATCGTGATTCTAGTATTTCCCTTAAAACAAACCTACACTTACATACAACATCTAACAACTAGCTAGCTAGCTAAAACAGAAGGGGACTATATATATATATATATATATATATAAATTAATTAAGAGCATTAAGTTGCTCCATTAATTATGCTTTCTTAAACCTAACAACAATTGGGAAATCATCCGTCAAAACCAAACGCTGAAATCCATCCTTATCATCCGAGTGCACCCCAATGTCCTTGCAAAGGGCTTTCTCACAAGTGCTGCACACGGTTGGGCAGTATGACAGCTTGTAGATCGGCGCCTCCCCAATTCTTCCAAAATGCTCAATCTTGAACCGATCCTCCATATCTGTAGTCATTACAGTACTAGTTGCAGTTATGAAATACTTTGACGGAGTCGTCGTCGGTGTCTTGGACCAGTGGTAGGAGCGTGGGGGTAGGATAACTAATCAGAGGCGGAGGCGGCGTTTGAGCATTGATGGTCGTGAAAGTGAAGAAGAGTAAGATGGATGTAAGAGCAACGAGAGACATATTTTTGTTAATCTGTTGCATGATGAATACGAGTAAGTAGAGTTAGTGATGATTGATTTTTGTTATGAAGAATTGAGGATATTTATAGACCTATATTACGTACGTACTTTTGGTATTATTGTCTGTTTTTTGGAGAGTCCATCCGATAAGATCGATCACGGGATATTTATTTGTCCTTAAAAAATAAGGATCGATGTATCTAATTTCTAAGACCTTTTACACGTTTTTCTACTTTTGAAACCGGAGTCCTACTGCACGTTTTATGAATGAGAAATGTTAGAGTTGTCGTCACTATGTAATAATACAATGCACAATAGTTTATGTAGCCTTTGAGCCCTTGTCAACAATAATACTCCATTTTGATATGAGGCCCACACACCACATTAATTATTGTGCATTTTATTAATGTAACATATAATGTTGTCATTCTAGCTAGCTAACATTTCCCCTTATGAATATATATGATGCATAGTGCATGCATTTTTATATCATCATCTTACTTCCTAGTCTTCGTTGCATATATAAATATTTTTTTTGAACAATGATCAGGTCACCGGCCGTTTTGAGAAATCGGAATGAACACTCGCTTATTAATTTCCAATATATCTTGATTTTCCGTATTGATGTTTGTGCACACATGCATAAATAGATTTGTATTAAATGGACATCAACAACTAGGTGTTCATTCCAAGTGTCCCCAAAAAGCCACTTTAGCATTTTTTTCTTTTTCCTTTTTACTTAAGTGGAACTAGTCGAATTCACCACCTCCTCATACTTTGTTTTTTTGAAAGTGACGCCTCTACCATCTCACTATATATAGATGCTTTGGAAATTGGATGTATAATACTTAGTTTGGTGTATGTAGCTTACGATTAGGCTTACATCAGAAATCAAAAATATCTTCAGAATGACCAAACAAGTTGCAGCGCAATGGTTTTGTTTACATTTGCATGTGGGGAAGCATAATTCAAATATTGCTTAGTAATTATTAGACAGTTTTTAAGTTAATTATTTGTTAGTTATAGGTTTAATAGGCAAATATATTTTAACGTTTCAAGTTTTTTACAAAAATATCCAAATGTTTAGATTTTTGCAAAAATATCCTAGCATTTTAGTTTCATGCAAATTGTATTCTTGCTTGTAATTATATATTATGTATTAAACCACAATCAAAGTGAAGAATGGTCACTAAATTACATACTAATTGCATTTATATGAAATAATATTATCAATTGTATGCATAATTTTTTATATTTCTAACTGTAAGTCACTTAAAAATAGGAAGTGATGATACAATTGACAAGGAATCAAAAGTTTAAGATATTTTTGCCAAAATTCAAATGTTTTGATATTCTTACAAAATCTTGAAACGTTAGGATATATTTGTTTAATAAGCGCCTTAGTTGTATATATATGTAACGTTGGTGATTATGAGTAGGGATGCAAGTGGGGCGGGAAATCCCCACGGGGGACGGGGATTCCCTACAATGGGATGGGTGTAGGGAATTTAAATGGGGATAGAGGTGGGGATGAGGATAAAGTCTCATACCCACGCGGGTATGGATACAGGGATGGGAAAAAAAATATATTTGCGAGGATCCCCGCGGAGAATCCCTATTGGTAATATCCGTTGGGATCCTCGTGGGGATTACTCATGGGGATCCCCGCGGAGATCCTCTTATATATCAAATACATCTATATATATACATTGTATATTTCAATTTTATATAATATTACAAGGCTTTCACCTAAAACAACACTGATAAACAAACTCTAATGTGATTCGTAATTTTAACTTGTTTGGTTAATTATATATTTTGTTTTGGATTATTTGCCACTATATTTATATGTTATACTTTATTTGGTTGAGATTTTCAACAATTGTGATCCTCTGTATGTGTACCATACTTTTTATAATTTTTTTGAAAAAAATTAAGTGGGAAAAATATTTCTCCCGCGTTGATTCTTCGCAAATTCTCCGCAAGAATCCTTGCGGGGATCTTCAATGGGGAATGAAATAGGGAAAGATTTTTCCCCACTAGGATTCCCCATCCCCGCTGGTAGGGGTGGCAATTCATGTCGGTGAGTCGTAAACGTGTCGTGTCATAAACATGTCATGACCCATATAATGTAAATCCATTACATGACATATTTATTAATCGTGTTAATCATTTTCGTGTCTAAGTTGGTCGTGTTAAACAAGTCGTGTATTCGTGTCACCCATTTATTAAATATTGTATTTAAAAAATTTATTTTATTTAAACTTTTGTAATTTGGTTACTACTTTTTAAAATATATCTAAATGATTAAATTCGAACAAACATACTAAAGTTGCCAATAAAATATAACGTGGTTGTTTATAGTTGTTGGTTTTACTTTACTTTTTCATTCAAGTCTTTATTACTCTTAATAATAAAGCAAAAATGACTCGTAATAATAACATAAACAAAATTATAAGAATCATTTTAAAAAAATGGCTAAATTTTACTTTGGTGAAAAGTTTTATTTTTTTTAATAAATAATTATTAATAAAATCTAAAACATAAATAATATATTAAGAGTAAAATGAATATTTCCTCTCAAATATAAAATAAAATATGATAAAAGATGTCTATAAATAAAATAAATAAATCATGCTATTAACATGCATTCAAATGTGTGAATTTTGTACCAATCTATTTATTATACTATATTTATTATTTATACATTATTCTTTAGTCGTGTTAAACGAGTCATAAACGAGTTAAGCAGGTTGACATGTTAATGACTCGTTTATTAACCTTGTATAAATGTGTTAACATGTTTATGACCCAAACCCACATAAGCCAAACCAACGACATGTTTATTACGTGTCGTGTCGTATCGTGTCGTGTCGTGTTAATCATTTCATGACCCAAATTGTCAGCCCTACCCGCCAGGATTAGGCGGGGATGGAGATGAAAGTTCATTGCCGCGTGAGGATGGGTATGAGAATATGAGGATGAATTCTTAAGCGGGGACGGGGATGGGATGGGGATAGAGATGGGTTCCCATCCCCTACCCTCCCCATTTGCATCGCTAATTATGAGTAGTTAAGTGCATGGTCACGTGAATGTTACAACTAACAAGGAGTCATGACTAACAGTCAAGGGAGCACGTGTTTGTAGGATAAGAGTAATGGGTAGCTTTTTTTTTTTTTTTAACAAATTGTTAATGGTAGTTAAATGTGTATGTAATGCGTATTTTTTAGCTGTGTATGCAAATGTGCACATTTGTAATAGGACTGGGGGACGATGAAAGTTTATGAATAGCTGCATGCACTACAAAAAAAACGTATCAGAATAGTGAACTGCAAAAATGTACCATAATAGCGACTAAAAACATGTCATTATTCTGGTACGGCCTGTCACTAAAACAGGTTAACGATGGTTACGCGATGGGGATATCCGTCGCTATTTTCGTCATCCCTATTTTTTTTTGGCGACGGGTGGTTCCCGTTGCTATTCTCGTTGCCAATACTCGTCGCTGTTTTTGACACGTGTATGTGGTCAACCAAATTTTCTTGCCAAGTCACCACTATTAGCGACAGATCCCGTCGCTAAGGCTGTCGCCTTTAGATGACACGTGGTTGTATTGGAAGCCACGTAAGAGCAAAATAGCGACAGAACTAGTCGCCTTTTCCATTGCTGGTTAATTAAATTTCTTTTATAAGAAAACGTTTTGTTTTTTTATTGTTTTTTCTTATTAATATTAATATTAAAATTAATTTTTATATTTTAATAAATTATAAAACATTTTAATTATAAATAAACAGATTTTATATTTTTATTGAGATTAATATTAAAATGTTTTTTTTTATTTTAATATATACATTATAACACATTTTTATTAAAATAATAATTATTTAATTTCATTTAAATTAATAAATATCGAATTGAATTTTTTATTTGACAATATTATGAAACATTTTTAATTATAAAAAGAACCAATTTTTTTATTAAAATTAATACTAAATAAGTTTTTAATTTATTTTAAAACATTATAATTAAATATAACAGTATCTTTTTTTTGGTAAAAAAACAATTTTTTTGAAGTAACAATTTTACAAATAAATATAAACAAATTAAATTAAACAATTGAAATAAATAAAAAAACTAAATGAAATAAATATAACAAAAGGAAGTCACAAGTACAAAATGTACAGTAAGATGGAATGTACGTGACTACGTACAAAATATGAAAAAAAAGTCTAAAGTCTAAAGTCTAAATAAGTGTATACATCAGACTCAATCGTCGAGATTGTGGTCGGTCTATGAGTCATCATGAACATCTTCTGGATGCGCGAATGAAATTCCAAGTCTGTCCATTAGAGCCTGCTCCATGCAACTTAACCATCCCTGCATCTCTTGCAACTGGTCACGATATAAGGTTTTATCTTGGATAGCATGTAAAAGATTTGTCTACATCTCTTTAATGTCCCTCCTCACCGCTCAATAGGCTCATCATTGCGTAAATAGGCGAGAAGATCCAGCTCAAAGATGTCTCACGCCTCGATCCCAATGGTTTTCACCCTAATCCATATGTCCATCCTTTGTTGTCACACTCCACGACGTACAAATACAACTCAGTCTCATTAATCGACGTGTTAGGCTGCGATTGTGTGAGCTCGATACGTCTGTTGCATATCGTCGTCTGAAATAAGAATTTAAACATTCACAAATCATGTATATATGTCATTGATATATATCATTAATTAACCAAACAATCACTACAAAACTATTTTCTTTCGACAATCCTCTCTACTCTGTGATTCAGGAAAGTAACGTCGTCATGATTTTTGGTAGCTCCAAAGCAGTCTAGGGTCGACCTAATTTCTCCTCTTAAAAAACATATGTTTAAATATGATTAAGTTTGAGACTTAATTATATAATCTATATTATATAAATGAACTTACTATAGCATAACTTACCACCTTTCTCTCGCGTCTTGATAGATGGATATGGAACCACCTGTATGCATAGCTACACCCGTACTAGGTTCTCCTGTCTCCGTTCTCTGATTCTTACTTGCTTGCTCTGATTTCTTTTTGAATTCAGGGGTGGACCGCTGTAACGACCCAAAATCTCTAACTCTGTTTAATTCCTTAAACAAGATCAACGACCCGTACCGTGAGACCCACACCGTGATATGTCCAATGACTGAGGCAAGGGTTGAGATATATTTAATATTTGTTGTGATGTATGCCTAGTGTATTGTGTATTGTAGACTATTAAGTCAATTTATGCGGGTATATAGATATCGAGACGAGCGGGGACATACCTCGAGTCGTGTGTCGACGTGGGACCGAGGTAGCGGCATATGAGGTAAGCTTAATTAATTTGA
This sequence comes from Stephania cephalantha, assembly GCA_039657325.1. Lineage (NCBI taxonomy): Eukaryota > Viridiplantae > Streptophyta > Magnoliopsida > Ranunculales > Menispermaceae > Stephania > Stephania cephalantha. The sequence goes on from CM077578.1 coordinate 41,454,201, forward strand.
ACTAATGTTGGTTTTGTAAGTGGCTTTAATGTGGTCACATTTAAATAACCATTAATGTGCCTAAAGTTAGTGAAATAAAACAAGGAACACAAGATGTGCATCGAGACACGTATTCACCCATCAAGAAGTCAAGGTGTCAACTTGTTGAGTCACTCAAACATGACTTGAGGGACAAGTGTGACAAGGTGGTCCATTAGTTGATCCTCGAAATACGTGTGCACATAATGCTCAATGGCTATAGTTTAGACATATAAACATGGTCAAATTGAACATATAAGTCAACAATTGGTTTCTTATCTTCATCATCACAATCGTTGCGTGGAAGAAGAGAAAGAAGAGAGGTTGCTGGGGTGATTTAGAGAAGAGGAGAAGGGTGTGTTCAATGAAGCTTTAGTGAAGGAGAAGAAGTTCTTCAAGTTAGGTAACTTCTCCACTCCACTAAGTTTAGGAAATCATGAGATTTGATGTTGTTGTTGCTGTTTCGTGTTAGGATAGGTGTTAGGGACCTTTTGTGGTGTGTATGAGGGTCCCTAAGGCGATAACAAAGCCTAATTGTAGCAAAACCCAGAATTCGAAGTGCATAATTCTGGGTTCTGCTACACATAGCATGCTAGGTCGATAATCTAGCGCTCTAATATTAATTAGCGCGCTAGATATGTGAAGTAGCGCCCTAATGTTCAAATTAGAGCGCTAATGTCGAAAACTAGATTAGCGCGCTAGTGGTGTAAAATTGTGCGCTAATTGCCCCCGCTAGTACAATAATCAAAATTCCAAACATGGTTTAAACACTATAAATGGGTCCAAACTCACTCTAAAACCTATCGAACAACTCGAGGGAACTAAGGGAGATCTCGAGTTTGGGAACGCATTTCAGAGTGTCGAGAGATCGGATAGGCTAGGACAAGCGTTGTGAATTGTAAGTAAAGTTGTGAGAATTTTATGTTTCATTTCGTTCACTCTTATTATTTTATGGTCTATTTGTAGACATTGCTACTTGTAATCTCACATCATGTTGTTCTTGTGTCTATTCATGATTGAATATTATGACATGATGCCTTTTGACATGTTTCATTGATTCCAATTCCTACTCTTGATGTCATTTTTGATAGATAATTGATGAAAAGCATGCTATTGGGATAAGTTGGAATGGATTAGACTTGTATTCTATTTCTTCGAGCTTTGTAGCTTAACTAGTTTTGAAGTCCTAGAGAATTGGAACTATTGATCTTTGAAAACTAAAGTAGGGATTACCTAGTGTCCATTACACAAGAGATGTGCGGTTCACGGGGACATGGGTCTACCGAGGTTCCGGCACTCACTAATACACTTGCGCGGCACGCGAGACATGGGACTCAGAGTGATAAAAAAGAATGAGATATATGATTTGTATGCGTAGAGCGCAGCTCCGTTATTGGTGTGGAATATGTTGAGCGCAACTCCATATAGTAGTGGGAAAGGTTAGTGATAGTTCTCACCGTCGACCGGGACGTAGATCATCTCGACTTAGCATGTGTCAGTTTATACATTTTTAACTGTAGTATTTACTTGCATTACTAGATTCAGCAATTATTTCGCTACTTTATGCTTTTAAATACCTTTCTTATATTTTGGAAATGTGGCATAAAATTCTCCAGTTATTACATAAATATTACTATACTCACCATCTAGTTTGTGACGGTGGGTGTAGGTCCGTCGAGCAACAACAGACCGGGGAAGGAGAAGATCGGCGACTTCCTTTGAGCACTTCGGCGACTCTCCTATCTCATTATGTATGACTCAACTTTTGTTGTATTATTACTGCTTATGTTTTTACTGTACAATTTAGGTTGTACATTTGGTTGAGTGTATTGGTCCATATATACATGCATGTGATGTTGTATTTTCTTGGTTTTCCACACTTAGGATTTTGAATAATAAGAGTTTCCGCATAATATTTAAAATATGTAATAATATTAAAATGATAAAAAGGTTTAATTAACTCTGAACTCTAGTAATATCTGAGCACTTGTATTGAAGAATAAAGGGACAAAAGCCTGACTAATACATAATTAAGTCTTACGTGGTTTGGATTAATGCTTGATTACAGGATTAGGCTGGGCGGTGCCTTGTTTAAAAGGAGGGGCCGTCAGAACCGCATCTTCTTGTAGTGCTCGAAGATCTCGGTAGATACATGACCCAACTTCTTATCTTTGGAACACATCTTGCTAATGAAGTCGGTGTAACGAGTGGCAATCTGTCTATCGTACACCTCTCTAATAGCGGCCTCATCCGATGGATCCCAAACGAAAGAAAGCTATGTACTAAAATATTAAAATTTAAATATTTTGCAAAATAATAGAAAGTTTTGTCTATATATCTTAAATAAAAGAAACAAACTTAACTTAAAGATTTTTTACCTTCCATTGATTCCAATATACGTCACACATATGGTCAGGAACAAACTCCCAAGAATAGCCATCTTTGTGCAAGGAGTATTTATATACCCTAGTCATCTCTCGTGTAGCTCTGTCTGATGGGTGCAACTTTCGTCCACTAAAGTTAAAACTCAAAAGTTAGACCAATCAAACCGTCAGTGACAATCGAACCAAGTCGATTTCCCCCCGAACCTCAACTGAAATGCATCTGTATCTTCCATACAATAAGGACAAGTCGTCATCCCATGCGTGCACCATCCGATAACATACTATAGACTGAAAAGTCACCGACAGTCCACATAAGAGCAACACGCATTTAAAAGTTTGTCTTTATCGATACATCATGGGTAGGCACTCCGTCGTACCATAAATCTTGCAATTCTTTCACCAACGGTTGGAGGAACACATCAATTTTTTGGGACAGATGGGGCTGTCCAGGTACAATCACTATTAAGAACCTCACTTCTTTTTTCATACGGTGCGTGGGACCTAATAGGTCAATGGTCTGACAGGACTGGATGGCCGCGACACTCCACGTGGCGACCTCGGGATTTGGGGATGCCTGGTCATCATAAGTCGGGATACTAAACACTCGACCCAATATACAACCCCAAAATGTATCAAAAAACATAATTGTATAATACATAAAATATCAAAACCTACAAAATGTCATGCAAAAGTACATCGCGCTGGCTCGTAGGTAGTCGCCGATCTTCTCCTTGTCGGCCTACTGCTGACGGCTCTCCGCACCCACCATCATAAAAAGGACGGTGAGTACAAAAAGTAACAGTAATCATCGTTGACATATTCATTCATATTTACAAAAGGCTAAATGGTATTTAACATCATAATTTCAATAAAAAAAGACTAGTACCAGAAATATGCTTAGAAATACCATAGTTAAGCAAGTGAAATTGACACAAGACTAAATAGTTATGATCTAGACCCGAATGGCGTGACATGCGTCATTGAAGCCTTTACGGCCACTAAAGGACGTGTGTGACCTTGAACAATCTAATATCACTAGCGACTCTAACTTCAGTGTCACCGAGGACTCTAACCCTAGTGTATCAACAACCTCAGGGACTCTAACCCTGTGTGCCGCATCATAGTGTCGAGTGCCGACATCCCAAGAGACTTTAACCCCGTGTTCTGATCAACTCTAACATAGTGCAATGGACTCTAGATTCTATAACTATTTTATAATTCCAAGAAATTGATTCGTTAAGGATTCTAAGGCTTGGCAATGCTACAAAGGACAACTCCCAAAGAGTATGAGTCCATAAAGTCATTCACAAACTCATAATTCCTAATAGCATGCTATTTACACTATATTCACTGTGAAGCAGCAATAAATGACATAAAGCACATGGATGGTTTCAAATGATTTCAATTCATCATAATATCATGAAAGTCATACTCAACAAGTGAAGAGTATAAAATAAGTTCATGATATGAGAGTACAACGCTGGACATTAATACTACAACAAACAAGCATAAAGTGGATATGAAATGTAAACAAAATAATCAACGGGTATACTCACCTCAAGCAATGTAAAGTCCTAGCTTTACCGGTCTCTCGACACTCCAAATCTCGTATCTGAACCCTTGAGACACTTCCTTAGGTTCCTGATATCATTTAACATGTTTTCAAATGTGTTTAGACCTTTAACAAGGGTATTGGACTTGTTTAAAGTATATAGTTTAATTTAAGAGATAGCAGATTTTGTGTTGTCGAAGCACCTAGCATGCTGGGTGGATTGTCTAGCGTGCTAGTGACCTCATTAGCGTGCTAGTCAGATTTATTGGCGCGCTACTCGCAGGTAGCATGCTATGTGCAAAAAAACCCAAAATTCTTGAAACGGCCGAAATTTGCTAACCGTGTTAACTTCCTTAAACATGCTCAACGACCCATACCGTGGGACCCACACCGTGATATGTCCATTGACCGAGGCAAGGGCCGAGGTATATTTTATATTTGTTGTGATGTATGCCTAGTGTATTGTATATGTGTAGAATATTAAGTCAATTTTATATGGGTGTATAGGTATCGAGACGAGGGGAGTCGTACATCGAGTCGCGTGTCGACGTAGGGACCAAGTTAGCGGCTTACGGGGTAAGTTTAATTTATTGAGTTAAATGTGAATTGATGTTGGGTTAATAAGTGGATTTAATGTGGCCACATTGATATAAGTAGTAAATGGCCTATAGGTAGTTCAAATAAAACACTAGGCCTTAAATGTGCATCGAGTTACGTGATACCTTATCAAGAGACAAGGTGTCTGATTAGTGAGTCACTCAATGCTGACTTGGGGGACAAGTGGGACAAGGTGGTCCATGTGATGAGCCTCGAGACACGTGTGCACACCATGATCAATGGCTAGCATTTAAACATATCACATTAGTCAAATGAATATATAAGTCAAACAATTTCATTTCTTATCTCATCAAAAACCGATTTGCGCAAAGAGGAGAGAAATAGAGGAGGAAGAAGAGCGATTCTGGAGTGATTTGGAGAGGAGGAAGGTGTGGAATCGGTGAAGCTTTGGTGAAAAAGAAGAACATTAAGTTAGGTAACTATTCCACTCCACACACTTGTGCTTTCATATAAGTTGATGTTATTGTTGCTGTTGTGTGTTGGGATGGGTATTGGGGACCTCATGTAACATATATGAGGGTCCCTAAGTCGAAAACATGGCCTATGTGTGGCAAAAACCCGGAATTCAAAGTGTAAGATTATGGGTTCAGCTGCAAATAGCGCGCTAGGTCGAAAATCTAGCACGTTAATAATAATTAGCGCGCTAGATAGATGAATTAGCACCTCAATGTTCGAATTAGTGCGCTAATACTGGTTAGCGCGCTAGACAGCCGAGGTAGGGCGCTAATATGGCAATCAGCGCGCTACTGTTCACAATTAACGCTAATTACCCAGCCAGTACTAAAATCCAGCTAAGTCCAAAAATAGTCTAAACATTATAAATGGGTCTACACACACTCTAACACCTGTCAAGCACCTTCAGAGAACTAAGGGGGGATCTCGGGAGTTTGGGCATGCATTTTGGAGTGTCGAGGGATCGGCTAAGCTAGGACAAGCGTGTGAATTGTAAGTAAAGCATTTCATTCTCTCATGGAATTATTGGTCTATTTGTAGACATTGCTACTTGACATCTTACATCATGTTGTTTTTGTATATGTTCATAAATGAATATTGTGACATGATGCCTTGCGAAGTGTTTCATTGATTCCAATTCCTACTTTTGATGTTGTTTTAAGAGTTCACTGATGCAAAGCATGCTATTGGGATAATGTGGAGTTACTTGAACTTGTGTTCGAATTCCTTTGGGCTTTGTAGTCTAACTTGTTTTGGAATCCTAGAGCTTTGAGTTAGTTGTCTTTGAAACTAAAGTTGGGATTATCTAGTGTCCATTGGACTAGAGATGCGTGGTTCACGGGGACATGGGTCTACCGGGGTTTCGGCACTCGCCGCTACACTTGGGCGGCACACGAGTTATGAGACTCGGGGTGATCGGCAAGAATGAGAGAGATGATGTATATGCGTAGAGCGCAACTTCGCTTTTGGTGTGGAATATGTTGAGCATAGCTCCATATAGTAGTGGGAAAGGTTAGGCGATAGTTCTCACCGCCGACCAGACGTAGATCATCTTGACTTAGCCTGTGTCAGTCTCTACATTTTTAACTGTGATATTTACTTGCATTATTTGATTCAGCAATTCTTACGCTATTGATGCTTTTAAATACCATTTGTTTATTTTGGAAATGTGACATAGAATTCTCCAGTTATTACTTAAATATTAATATACTCACCATCTAGTTTTTAACGGTGGGTGTAGGTCCGTCGAGCAGCAGTAGACCAGGGAAGGAGAAGATCAGCGACTATCCTCACTTATTTCGTGTGTCTCGACTTTTGTTGTATTATTATTGTTTATGTCATTTTGGGTTGTACCTTGGGTTGAGTGACTAGTTCCATATATATACATGCATGTGATGCAGTATTTTCCTGGTTTTCCACACTTATGAATTTTGAATGATGAAAGCTTCTGCATAATCTTTAAAATGCATGATAATATGTAATCATATGAAAATGATAAAGGAATGTTAATTACCTTCATAATATCAGAACATGTGTAGTGAATGGAATATTGAGATGAAAGGCTGACTAATACGTAATTAAGTCTTATATGGTTTGGATTAAGGCTTGATTACGGGATTAGGCCGGGCTGTGCCCTGTTTAGAAGTTGGGGCCGTCACAATTCTACACTTAGAATCTTGAGTTCTCTCCATACATAGACCACTCCAAGACCTTTGGATCCTTTTTTATCACCTACCAGAGATCCAAAATAACAAACAAAATCATAGCAATAACCATACTTCAATTATTTCATAAATCATCAAATTATTTTAAGTTACTAGTGTAAATAAAATTACCTACTTCGATGAACACCTATAGCTTGATCAATTTTTCACCAAACTCATAAAAATTCCTTCACTTCCATTGCTGATATTCTCTGATCTCTTCTCCAGCAATTTTTCTTAGCTCTTAAGTTTATGAAATGAAATGAATTGTTTTGCATAAATTGATTTTTCCAATCTTATATTTTAAGATAAAGTTGATTTATAACCATTGATATTTATGTACACAGTATCTCGAGACTAATCTAATGGCCTACAACTTGACAAGTTTCCATTAACTCCTTCCAAGTAATACCAATATCAAACTCAATTGATCTCATGATGTGTCAACACGTATCTTGAGAATCATCAAATGGCTATTATTTTAACTTGCTAACTTATGTTACATTTAATATAAAATCAACTATAGCCACATTAATTCTACTATTTAAGCTACACTAAGCTTTAACCAACTTACCACATCACTCTCTACCCCGATCCCACATAGACACACATCTCGAGGCGCCTCCTTATTCACGTCTCGATACCTATACACAAATAGGAGTGACTTATTAGTCTAGACATATACAATACACTAGGTATACACCGTAACAAATCTAACATATACCTCGGCTATCTCGCCTTGGTCAGTGCGCATCATGGTATAGGTCTCATGTCACGCTTCAATAATCCTTATTAAAGATAATAAACGAGATTAGAAATTTGGGTTGTGATATATTTACTACAGCCGAGCCGCACATTTGTTGTCATATGAGAGTTCTGACTGTGTCGATTGAGCAGGTTGCCGAGTGTTGGAGGGCTGATGGACTCTATGAGCGATTCAGTGCTCTGGCTCGAGATCTAGAATGTACTGATTGGGCAAATTCGAAAAATCATTGTTTGAGACACCGATGAAGGTTGTAAATACCTGTGGGTGAGGAGCTACAGGATGAGATTCTTGAGGATGCCCATAGGTCTCACTACACACTTCATCCTGGCCGGGCCAAGATGTATTACGACTTGAGGTGATTGCTTTAGTGGCCAGGGATGAAGGCTGATATGGGAGCATATGGCAGGAGTTGTCATATCTGCTAGCATGTGAACGCTGAGCACAGGAGACCTGGTGGATAACTACAGCCGCTACCCATTCTACAGTTGAAATGGTTGCACATCACTATGGATTTCATCAGTGGACTACAGCAGACGTCGAGGAGACACGATGTCGTTTTGGTTGTGATTGACAGGTTGACGAAATCGGCTCACTTCATTCCTGTTTCGATGAGATACTCGTTCCCACAGCTGAGCATATTATTTGAGCGAGAGATTATTAGATTGCATGGGATGCCAGTCTCTATTATATCAGACATAGATATCAAGTTGACTTTGAGATTCTGGGAGGCTAGGTAGAAGCAGTTTGACACCAGGTTGTAATTTAGTACGGTTTACCATCCTCAGACAGACGGACAGTCAAATAGATTGATACATATTTTGGAGGATATGCTCGGGGCTTATATTTTACAGTTTGGGGGTTCGTGGGAGGACTATATACAAATGTGTGAGTTTGCATACAACAACAGCTGTCAGACGAGTATCAGGATGCCACCATTTAAGGCACTATATGGGAGGCCCTACGAGTCACTTGCGTGTTGGGCAAAGCCAAAGGATACAATTACCATTAAGAAAGAGATAGTTGTTGATCACACATAGAATATTAGACAAACTCGGCAGAGACTTCGAGTTGCACAGGAAAAACATAAGAAATATGCGGATTACCATCACGACGGTCTGAGCTACGAGGAGGGTGACATGGTTTACTTGAAGTTTCCCTTTATAAGGGTCAGTAGAGATTTGGGGTCAAAGGGAAACTAGAGTCGAGATTTATTGGATCGTTCAAAGTCGCAAAACGAGTTGGTAGCGTTGCATATCGCTTAAAGTTACCTGCTGAGTTTGTTAGGGTTCATCTGATATTTCACATCGCTATGTTAAGACTGGCTAGGTCAGGACCAAGACAAATGGTTGACTTGAGACAAATTGAAGTTCAACTTGATGCGACTTACGAGGAATGGCCAATAGCGATCAATAGCCGCAAAATTCAGGTTCTCAAGAGCAGGAAGTTCCTTAAGGTTCTAGTTCGTTGGCGACATAATGGGACGAAGGGACTCACCTGAGAGCTCGAGCCGACTATACGAAAGCGATGCCCTTAGCTATTTTATGGTATGACAATTAGTTTTACTTAGATTTTGGGATGAAGTTTTCCCTAGTTGTGAAGAATTGTAACGGCCTATTTTATTAACGCCATTATTTATTTCGTAATTTCATATTAGGACGACAGCTCGAATCCATGTGGACGTCGTGGATAGACTAGGACACACATCGACCTAGGTACACTAGTTATTTGTCAGTTGATTGCTTATTTGTGATGCATATTTATGAGTTTATTCGTTAATACATCGCATGTTTGTCTTTGTATTGTTATGCGAGATTATGTGGCGGGTATTCGCTTCGTAATGCGTGCCAATGCGAGTATCGGGTAGGCGAACTATGGATGCACTAGAAAACACGACTAGTTCACATTAAGATGACTAGTTAATCAATTAAATTAGGTAATATAACTATAAACTAAGTCAATTTAATCGGATTCGTGTCGAGGCGTGAGGCGCTGAGTACCGGCTAGATAAGGGTTGGTAAGACCATAAAATTGTTAATAAAGGAGTCTAAGTACACCAACCATAATTAATTGTATGCCTAAGTTAACTATTTAAATAGTTGAATTAATTTTCCTATAGTTAGAAGGAAATATTCTAAGTTATGGATGAACATTGAGATGATCCTAGATTGAAGAAATTAAGTAAGATATGTCACTGATTTGTGTCACTAGAGAGCTGGACAAGCCAATATAGGACCATTAGATTGACCTCGAGATACATGAACACAATTGATCATAACATAACATATAAATAGAAAATGACTAGGATTTTCTCATATTCACTATCACAAATACATGCGAATCAAATCTAGGAGAACAACAATAATAATTAATGATTTGGAGACCTGGAATTAAGGAATCAAACTCAAGGTAATCATTTTCTTCACCTTCTACACATCAAAATGAGCTCAATTTGGTGTGTTTTGGTGTCAATTCAAAATTGAGGACTATATCACTATTTTTAATGAATCTTTGATGATTTACAAGTTTGCTCAACATTGCCATTAAGATTTGTAAACTCATTTTGATGGAAATTGGGTTTGTGGTGAAATTGGGAAAACTAGTGAATGCATGAATTTGATAATTATCATCACAATAGTGTTTTTTTCGATTGTTGTAAATGGTGTTTTGGAGCCCCCATCGAGTGGAGAATGGATTGACAAGGCTGGAAAAACTATTTGGGGAGATGGGGACAAAATTCTCGAGTTGAGAATTCTGCCCTTCGACGCAGATAGCGTGCTAGACAGGGCAGCTAGCACGCTATCCATGTTGGGCGTGATGGTGTTCTTCATACTAAATAACACTAGCATGCTAGGGGTTTTCCCCAACGTACTATCTCTACATAGCACGCTTGGGGCCGAACCTAGCGCGCTAATGATAGATGTCAGTTGAACTTAATAGGCTATTTTAAAGACTTTACTTATACATTTAACTTTAAATACTTATAATCGATCTAAGACACTTGAGATTGATCCCAAGGGACTCAGGGACTATAGTACGATAGTCAGGGACACGACGGTGTTGGATCGGAGAGTTTTCGGGGATCGGAGCGCGTGTTTGAGGTTTGTAAACCCAATTGAAAAACTCGCAGTATATATTTTGATTTGACTTTCATATTTATTGGTTATTCTTACTTTCATTACTCCATTCTGTTATCCCGACGTGGGTTAAGTTTACTCCTACCCCCCCTCAAAAATCGATTGCCCACAAAACTTTTTTTTTTCTTCTCTAATAATATCAACATTAAAACAACTATAACAACTAAAATCTAGCATCAACACTTCAAAGCCCATGATCAAGAACATCATTTTGAAGCATATTTACAAGATTCAACATGCATTTTGGGGAAAAACATCATGAACATCATTGGGTACAAAAATCAGTTGCATGCAAGCTTAAATATATAAACCATAGTGGAAATCACTTTCTTTATATTGGAAATTAGTAGAAAGACTTGGTCTTTTAAACATATTTTCCATTTTTATAAAGAACCCTAAATTTAGGCGTGCATAGAACTCCATTTTTATGAACTAGAGCTTGCATTTGAAGAAGATGATTACCTTGATGTTGGAGATCTTTGGTTCCTTGTACAAGTCCTACCCAACACTCCAATTTCTCATTGTTTGCAAGCACTCCAAACCCTAAACTCTCTTCATCCATCATGAATTTTTGATTTATTTCACTAAGTCTAGGCCTTATATACTTAGATTTGCAAGTGGTTTGATTAACCAAATCTTTAATTTACTATAAGTTAATTACTAGTACATGTGTCCTCCCTCAATGCCACTTATCCGCATGAATTAAGCATGCAATTCTCCACTCACTAATCACTATTTTTTATGTAGAAAAATGGGGACTAAAGCCCAAAAGGAATTGCACTAAGCACATTCTCGGCAGGGAAACCCTCCGGATGCATGTCTTCAAGGATGAGAGTTCGGATACCATTTGGCGGTAGTGACATTCTTTGGAGACCCGGCGGAATATGTCTTGCTAACTTAGCTAGTGCATCTGCAGCTCTGTTACCTTCACGATACACGTGTTTGAACGATAGTAGCCAATCTTTTCTAACCAGTGCTCTCACATCGCGCACTAGTCTAAAGTGATCTACACCGTGCAGCGAGGTGCTAGTGATCATGTCAATAACACTCTTACTGTCCAACTCCACCTCCACCCTTCTTTGGCCACCATCTCATCATAGCAACTGCCCTTGGAGAATCCCCCACAATTCAGTAACGATCGTCGAGCCCGACCCAACATTATAAGTAAATCCATCTACCTACTTACCATTTGCATCTCTAATGAGGCCTCCAGCTGATGCCCAATGAAGAGGGGACACGAACGACCCATCATTGTTCAGTTTAATAGAGCCTTGATTAAGGGGTCTAGTTAATTAGTTGTTCCTCCTTTGGAGGGAGGAAACTCTGCAGGGACTTTAATGCTACAGCAAAGTCCTTTACTATCTTTAATAAGATTGGGACATGGTTTGGAAGGCCAAAAAAATGCTCCTCAAATAAGATCTTATTCTTCCTATTCCATAAATACCACACCCCTACACCAAATAACAGTGGCCATGTAAGTCATTAAAACACATAATGATCTTTGTGTAAACAAACATAAAGATCATCTAATCTAAAATACGGAAATAAATAATAAAGATTACCTCCAGACATTGTTGTTATTTCTAAAGTTTGATTTTCCAAATCTTCTTCTCCTCTCCTATATGATGTTCCGGAGTCTAACTTTAAAGAGAATAGAATTGGCGACTAAATTGCGTTGTTTAATTTTTCAAAAGATACTGCCCATCAACCGTTATCTCTAATCACAACTTGACACTTGTAATGTGTGGGGCCCACATGGATCACTAATGATACATATTAATTTAATTAATACTTACATTCTCCCACTTGATCCACATACATATTATCATTAAAATTAAGAAATAAAATGCATGAATCATTGCAATAGGTCCTCTATCAAGTGAGTAATATCTTCCATGTATCACAATTCATTAAATTTCTTAACATATTATCATAACTTAATGAATAAACCTAATGTTTGTTCTTGGTCCAAACTTAATAATATTTCTCAAATCAAATAAAACATGAATGTGTACACAATACATAAGTAAAGAAATATCTCAAAAGAGTTCCAACAAACATCATTATTTCAATGATAATCACATAATGGACCTAAGTCCCATCCTATCAGCATGATCCTTAAACTTCATTGGTGGCATGCCTTTAGTTAAAGAATCTGCAATCATTAATTCAATGCTAATGTGCTCAATGACCACTGTTTTGTCCTTAACACGTTCCCTTATGACTAAGTATTTAATGTCGATGTGCTTGCTTCGACTCCCACTTTTATTGTTCGTAGCCATGACATTAGCAGCTGAATTATCACAATACATTCTCAATGACTAAGGGATAGAATCCATGATTCTAAGCCCGAAAATGAAACTCTTTAGCCAAACACCTTGAAAAGTAGCCTCAAAACAAGAAACGAACTCAGCCTCCATAATGGAAGTAGCAATCAGTGTTTGCTTTGCGCTTTTCCATGATACAGCCCTACCAGCTAGAATGAAAATAAATCTCAATGTTGATTTACGTAAATCAATGCAACCGGCAAAGTCTGAATTTGAATAGCCAGTGACTTCCAAAGTATCAGTTCATCTATATGTAAGCATGTAGTCTTTTGTCTTACGAAGGTATCTCATGATCTTATTTGCAGCTCTTCAGTGGTCCATACCCAGGTTACTCTGATATCTTCCTAACATCCCAACTGCAAATGCTATGTCAGGTCTCGTGTAAACTTGACCATACATCAAGCTTCCAACGGCTGAAGTATAAGGGATATTGAGCATTTGTTCCCACTCGAGATCATTTTTAGGGGATTGTTTCAAACTGCAGTTGTCACCTTTCACAATGGGAGCTACATTAGGTGAACAATCATTCATTCTGAATATTTCCAAAATTTTGTTGATATAAGCTTCCTGAGACATACCAAGAATACAACGTATTCTGTCTCTTTGAATCTTAATGCCAATAACATAGGATGCATCTCCCATGTTCTTCATATCAAAACTATTAGAAATGAATTGTTTCACTTCATGAAGCATACCTTTATCGTTTGTTGCAAGTAAGATGTCATCTACATATAGAATAAGAAAACAAATTTTGCTCCCACTAACCTTTTGGTATATACAATTATCTATAATATTCTCAACAAAACCAAATGAAGAGATAACATCATGAAACTTCAAATACCATTGTCGTGAGGCTTATTTCAATCCATATATAGATTTCTTAAGCTTGCAAATCAAAGTCAAAATGTGCAACCAAAGCCAAAATTATGGAAAAAGAATATTTCTTAGATATAGGAAAAAAAAGTCTCCTTGTAATCGATTCCTTCTTCCTGTGTGAATCCTTTTGCAACAAGTCTAGCCTTGTATCTTTCAATGTTGCCTAATGAGTCCTTCTAAGTCTTACAACCAATGGCCTTGGCTCCTTTAGGCAACTCAAAAAGGTTCCAAACATCATTAGATGACATAAAATTCATTTCATCAATTATAGCATCATGCCAAAATTCGGATTCAGCAAAATTCATGGCTTGTGAAAACAATTCGGGGTCACTATCGGCTCTGACATTATAGTCCACTGCTTGCAGATACACAATGAAATCACCTGGTATTGCTGACTTTTTAACTCTAGTAGATCTTCTTAATGTTGCGTCAACATTTTCTTAAAGATCATGTTGATCAACTTGTTCATTTACTTGAGGTACTTCATGAACAATTGGTTGTTCTACCATTTCTGGTTCTTCATGAATAACTTGATTTATTGGAGTATTGTCAACAATGTGTGGAGTTTGAACTCGTTGTTCCTCAATTCTTAATGGAACTTAAGCATAACTTGGAATGACATACATATGACTACTTGATGTAGAAGGAATATCATCAAAATGAACCCTTTTAGGAACATTATCCTGAAAATGATCCCTCCCACTAATCATGTCATTCTCTATAAAATTAATTTGCATTTCTAAATTCAACAATTCTAGTGCTATGAGAATGATAATAGAAGCGATATCCTTTAGACTTTTCGGCATATCCAATGAAATACCCGCTAATGGTCTTAGGATCCAACTTCTTTTCATGTGGATTATAGATTCTCACTTCGCATGGGCATCTCCATACGCGTATATGTCGCAAACTAGGTTTCCAATCTTTCATTAACTCAAATGGCGTCTATGAAATAGCCTTAGTTGGAACCCTGTTTAATATATACACTGCCGTTTTGAGAGCTTCACTCCACAAAGAGATAGGTAAGGTTGCATTACTACGTAAACTCTTAACCATATCCATCAAGGTCTAATTTCTTCTTTCTGCTACACCATTCTCACTTGGAGAACCTAGATTGGTGTATTTAGGAACTATTCGTTGCTCTTGAAGAAACTTAGCAAATGGACCAAATGCTTGTCCATCCTCAGTGTAACTACTATAATATTCACCTCCTCTGTCAGATCTGACGATCTTGATTTGTTTCCCACTTTGTTTCTCTACTTCAGCCTTGAAAACTTTAAAGACATCCAATGCTTCATTTTTATGATGAAGGAAGTAAACATACATGAAACGTGAGAAATCATTAATAAAGGAGATAAAATATTTTAGACCAGTCTTAATGTCCATACCCGGACAACATATGTCAGTATAGATGATTTCCAATAATGAAGAACTTCTATGAGCACCTTTCCTAGATACTTTAGTCTGCTTTCCCTTTATGCAGTTCACACAAATCTCAAAATCATTAAATTCAAGAGCACTTAGTACTCCATCATTTACCAATCTTTTGATTCGATCCTTGGAGATGTGTTCCAATCACCGGTGTCATAACATAAAAGAATCATCATTCATGACACTTCTTTTCAAACCAGTAACATGCATAGCAGTGGCATTATTTTCCAAATTCAAACAAAATAAACCATTAATAAAGTACCATGTCCAACAACATTTGATTTTAATATTAAATCAAAAGATATTCCAGAAAAGTTGAAGCAAAATCCCAAATATAACAACTGAGAAACTGAAATCAAGTTTCTAGAAAAACCAGGTGCATAGAAAACATTGTCCAAATTCAAAATAAAGCCACTAGACAACTTTAACATGCATGTCCCAACTTCTTCTACATGTGAGCGCATTTTATTTCCTAAATAAATGCTCAGCTCACTTCCCACTAGTTTCCGCAGATTTATCATATCCTATAATGTATTGGAAACGTGGATTGAAGAACCAGAGTCAATCCACCAAGTGTCACTTAAAGTATCAACTATATTAGATTCAAAACAAACATATAAAATTGATATACTTTTCTTTTGAAGCCACTGTTAGAATTTGATGCAATCTTTCTTCATGTGTCCCTTTTTTTACAGAAGAAACACTTGGATTCTTCCTTTAGAATTCCACTTTGGGGTTGCATTTTTTTCCCTTCCACAAATCGCCTTTCTTGTCTTTCTTCTTATTTGTCACCAGCAGTACACTACTCTCTCCTTGATCTATAATCAGTCTACCTTCCTCCTGAACACACATGGTCGTCAACTCGTTGATTGGCCATTTATCTCTATGTGTGTCATAAGATATCTTAAAGGGTGCATACTGAGGAGGGAGTATGTTCAAAATTTAGTGGACTAAGAAGCTCTCAGAAATATCAACCTTGAGTGTTTTAAGCTGGGCCGCTATGTCCCTCATCCGCATGATGTGCTCGCGCACACCCTAAACTCCGGTCATTCGGAGTGATGAGAATTGCATGATTAGGGTACTAGCCAATGCCTTATCGATGTCCTACCACTACAAAAAAACAAATAGATCGAAACGGAAATTTTCGTCTCTGATTAGAATAAATTCCGTCTCTAATTCAATTCTGCAACGGAACAGAGACGAAATCTATTCTGTCTCTAAAATCGTCGTCGCTGATTCAGTCAGAAACGTAAATGTGTTTCCGTTTCTGATTAGAGACGGATTAGAGACGGAATTTAGAAACGGAACAGAGACGGAATATAAATGCAAATTCTTCTAAAGGGTACAATTTTAATTGCATTTCGTCTCTGATCCGTCTCTGATTAGCAACGAATCAGAGACGGAATTATTGTATTTCGTCTCTGATCCGTCTATGATCCGTCGTATGTATTTCGCTCCGATCCGTCTCGATTAGCGAGACGGAATACACTATTTCCATATCTGATCCGTCTCTCGAGACAATCGTAGACGGAATTATTGGTTTCCATCTCTGTTCCGTCTCTGATTAGCAACGGATCAGAGACGGAATTCAATAATTCCGTCTCTGATCCGTTGCTAATTCATGAATTCCATTTCTAATCCGTTCCTATTTAGTATCAAAGTCTAGTTTTGCCCAGTTGGGCGCGTCTATTCCTCGAAAATTAGAGACAGAATAGCAACGAAATCTCTGAATTCCGTTGCTAATCCGTCTCAATTTCGCTTTGTTTACTTTTCAAACCTAAGCTCAATCCTATTGGTTCTCCATAACCTCAAAACCTGAAAACACAACCATAGGACCTACTCCATCGCCTGCACCCCCTCCAACAACTCCTTGGGGGTGCTAACATCCCCCAAAAAATAGAATTTGAAATACATACATTGACAATATATATCAACAACAAATATTCAAATGAGAGAAAAAAAATGTACAATTCGACATTGAAAAAGAGGGAAATATCCACGAAAGCTTGTCAAGTTTAATAAATATTCCAAATTTCTAAGTATGCACAAAAACCACCAATCCTATTGTTCACCAACCACCAAAAAAAACTTCCAATCCTCTAAATATGCAAAAAAAGAAGTATCAAATCTAAAAGTAACAATAACATAAACTACTCTGGTACTATGTTCCATAAAATAGAGAATTCGCCCAATAAACACGAAGTGTATGTCACATGGTTTCAAGAATTTTTTAGAACTATTCGTTGTATATGCATGGGCGCTGACCCAATAGAAAACATTAAGAAATGCTTTCCATGACACAAACAAAAAAAATGGAAAGATTATCTCAAGACAACGCCATTTCATTTTTGTGAATGGAAAAAATGTCAAACTTCCCCTCAAAAAATTTGACATAATTCGGAGAAGTTCAGCATAATTTCGGGGAAGTCCTCTAAATAGGGGCAAAAACTGCAAAACTTCCATGACTAAGTAGAAGTTTAGGGGAAGTTTGTGGAAGTTTATGAAAGTTTCAAAGAAATTATGCATATGGTACTAAAACCAATCTAACATGAAAACTCACAAACAAATTTTACTAGTTGCCAAAACATTTAACTCACAAACGAATTTTACTAGTTGGGTACATTTTTCTGTTTGTAAATTTATAATTTACAAAACTATAAAACATACTATGTCCTTTACAGAGTATAAAAGTAAGATAAATCATAATCTAGTTTCTACACCAATGTTCCTCTCCAAAGTCCAAACTCAAAAGGGATAGCAAAAGAAAATTAAATCATTCTTAGTTTGTGAAAAAAAGCCTCTTTTTAGCACTGAAGAGGATCATTTGCATACCAAACAATCTCCAATGAAGAAACCAATAATCAATTCAGTTGGGTTTCATTCTTTCAATCAAAAAAAGGTAAAATCAATGCCAAATGAATTCATCAAGGCAAAGGACACAAAAGAAGATGAACACTGATGAAGAGAAAAAAAAAAGACTAGATAAGAAATAGCTCCAAAGAAAAAGAAAAACAAGATAAAAAAGAACAACCAAAAGGGCTTGAGAGAGATATATATGTGATTTTGCTTTATTTAGGGAGAAAGGCTTGTATGGTCTGCACAGTAATCTCAATTTTTCCTTCATCAACCAATTCTTTCCCTGAATTTCAGGCACCAAACAAGCTCGATTTCCCATGTAAATTAAAAAAAAATCAAGAAGAAAAAAAAGAATTTTTTTTATTTGAGAAAAAAAATTGCACCAATTGATTAAAACCCAAAAAATTAAGTGAGATATATGCAAAGAGGGGGAACACAACCATATATCAAGTCGGGTGTAGCTTTACAATGAGATATATGCACTAATGGATTCGGGATTATCACTTCCAATCCTCTAAATATGCACAAAAAGAAGTATCAATCTAAAAGTCATGTGAACAACTGCAAAAGTTATCTACAAAAGCAAAAGTATAATCTCAAAAGTTACACAAACAACAAGAAAAATACCTAAGTATCACCAAGCTGCTCATCTCTCGTAAGCCAATCTTGAATCTCTCGCTCAACATTGTCCTGTTGTTGTGGTGGATCGGCGGGATCTATTTGCGGCGGCTGTTGCTGGTCATGAGGTGGTGGTGGTGGTTGTGGCTGAGATAGGCTTGCTCCGTCCATGGTCATCCCGAATTGCTGATGCATAAACGCCATAACCTTTCGTAATTGCTCGGCAACGATATCGAACTCTGCACGTGGCACCATCTCCGGCATCTGGGACGTGCTAGCACCAGGATCTGCATATCTCCTCTTCTTTCTCCCTAAAGACCCGAGACCGTAGACACGTCCTTTGGGACACTCACTCGCCACATTGAGGTACACCGCCTCATCATCCACCGGCTGGTCCGGTGTAGCCTGGGTCAGCTCCAGACGTCTCCTCTGGAGCTTATCCTGCATGGATCAACAATAAACAACTTACATGATATGCTTTAAAGTAAACTTAATACTATTTAACATTTCACTTCTATACTTACATAGAACCGCTCTGATCTAGTATCGATGAATGTCACCCCGTCGTGATTTACGGTGTGGAGATGCAAATACAATTCATTCACGGTAGGTGGCGTCTCGGATGTATTAGTCTGCATACAGAACCGGTTATAAAAATGTTAAATATGTCAATTAGTAGTAGGTCGGCGAACTCATATTCGCCAAACACAAATTAATTGCATAGTGAACAAGTGTATAAATGTAAAAAATAAACTAGAGTGTAAAAAACACTTACCAATCTTTCATTGGTAGTCACAAAAGACACCGAACCACCACCGTGCTTCGAGGGTCCAGTCCTCGAGTCATTCGACCTCGGTGTTCCTATTCGTTGACGCTTGCCTGACACTGGCAAGAAAGTCCTCGCTCTCCCAAGCACTCAAGTATCTTCTCCATGCCTCATCTCGTAACAAAGTTTGGTGAACACGATTCTTCTTTAACTTGTGCATCAATGCGGTGTACCTCTTGTGCTCGCATGCGTGTCGTACGCCGCACGAATGAGATCCTCGTGAATCGCGTCATCTCATCTAAAATATACCTATAAAATGGCGATTGCAATTGTTACGAGACATTGAAAAACTAGTATAAATCCTAAGACATTTATTAGTCCTGCGTACCTTCCATTGGCGCCAGTAGTGGTCTTTATGATGATTCGGTACCGACTTCCAACAATACCCTTCTGGAATCATCTATCTTTTGAAAACTTTTGTCATCCTCCGTGCACAAGAATGAGAAGGATGCAACTCCCTGTGTTTCATGAAAATGCATAACATCTTAAAAACTTTTTTTAATAATTTACATCGATAATTAGAAGTACATATATGAATCAAATACAAACTTACGTATTATTGGCAATCAGTGTGATCGGGATCCGCTGCACGCGAGGGGGCTCGATCCCTGTCCTCTGAGGTGCCCGCGGAGGGCCTGTCACCTGCAAGCCTGCTCTGCCGTCATAAGATGGGGATGATGCTGGTGATGCGGTGGCTGGAGGTGCAGGCCTCGTCGGTACATGAGTGTCATGTCTCGATGTCGGCGATGGTGACTGCAACGGGCAATTTGGTATAGTTCTTGATGACGATGTTGATGGTACAGGCGACGCGGACTGTATGGAAGGCGAAGGTGACGCTGAATGTAACTCGTGCTCGAGTGAACGAGAAGTCAGAATTGATAATACAAGAATCGACCCACGACCTCGACCGCCACGACCTCTTTGACCCCCTCGTGTGGCCTGACCATGAGGCCCAGTCGGTATTTCGGTTCCAGAGGTCTGTGCTGCACCTCTTACGACTGGACGATGTCCCCCTAAAGGTATCCCTCGACTGCCTTGAGGTAATGTGCGCCCTCGAAGTGGGGGGTGATCACTGCCCGCCATGAAACCTAACAAAATACCAATAAAAGTTTAGAGACCAAATGCATACCAATAAAAGTAATGAACTGCTAGTTTCTAATGTCTAATAGCCTGAAATTAAGAAAAAAGAAAAAAAACCCATCAAACATAACATTTGATTGTGAATGGGAAACTTGCAGTTCGCCATACAACCACATAAAACTTCATAGTTTGACAAGTGAATCTCAACATGACAATATCAAGCTTGTCGTTCGCGATAACGACACTTGAAAGCGAAAACATAGAAACTAAAAAGTGGAAATAGCGTTAAATAGTTCAGAATATATTTGACTTTGTACAATAGACTAGGGTATAGGTAGCTGTGAATTCTTGCAATCGCTCTTGTGAAAAGTTTGGTATGCTCCAACTTACCACTTTAGGTTGAAGAATATCCTCAGCCTTGTCAGCAATAAAAAAGAAAGGTTGATCCTGCTAGTTTCTAATGTCCAATAACCTGAAATTAAGAAAAAAAAACCATCAAACATAACATTTGATTGTGAATGGGAAACTTGCAGTTCGCCATACAACCACATAAAGCTTCATAGTTTGACAAGTGAATCTCAACATGACAATATCAAGCTTGCTGTTCGCGATAACGACACTTGAAAGCGAAAGCATAGAAACTAAAAAGTGGAAATATCATTAAATAGTTCAGAATATATTTGACTTTGTACAATAGACTAGGGTATAGGTAGCTGTGAATTCTTGCATTAAATTCTCGTGAAAAGTTTGGTATGCTCCAACTTACCACTTTAGGTTGAAGAATATCCTCACCTTGTCAATAATAAAAAAAAGGTTGATCCTGCTAGTTTCTAATGTCAAGTCAATTTCTACAATTAATCAGTCACAAAGGTGAGAGGATGCACTTCCACACAATTTTTTTTTTCAAGTATAGATAACTTTCTTCCATAGATGATTCCATCATAGACCAACTTACTCAATGTCGCATATGTTCTCAGAGATGCTTTCATGGATGAATGAGAAGTTTAAGGGGAGCAAAGATGAATGGAGGATCAGAATTAAATGACTTCTACCTAAAAAAAGGGGAAAACATACATAAAAGCATTCAAGAAATGAGAGAATAAAGATGTTAAGAATCTCAATTTTTTAGAAAAATTCCATCAAGGCATGGTGCTCGATAGCTTTGTGGAAAGTGGATAATGTAAAGTTTATCATATTGTTTCATATCAAGAACAAGACGACCGCAGAGAGCCAATACAATGAAGCATCGAGAGAGAGCTCCGTTTGTGATTCTCACACAAAAGTACAATCAGATGCTTGATGGGAGTATGTAGACCATGCATTATGTCCTTTATAATAATATTGTTTATGCCCAAGCAAGCTAAGGAAAAGAAATTAAAAACACCTAGTTCTATAATTAAGAAGTTCATGAAAAGGAACACACTTGTGAACAATGGCAAGCTTTTTAAGCAAAATCTCTATATCAGAATCTCATTGGCTTTTGCATCCTCGTGGTGAAGTCAGCTTCCAGTTGAACTGAAACCACCAAAAAAAAAAGAATTGCTACATTGCTATAATGCATAAGTTTTTAACCAACACACTTCCCCCAATAATTGTGACTTCTAACAAATAAATTAGAACTTACAACCAAAGAAAGCACATGTCAAAAGTTTACAACCATCTTAAAGAAGGGTATATTTCAAACGAATGAAACCAACAATGGCGTCCTGACTAAGAGCAATATTAATAATCAATAAACATGTAAGACTAACACATCAGTTCACTATGGAGAATTAGTACTTATTCTTGCTTTGCAATAATTATATATGTATCAGCATACATACAAGAATCATGTACATCAGCCAATATGTAGAGAACCAACTCAAGAATCATATGGTTGTTTGAAAATGCATGAACAATAAACTAGTATAAAATTAAATGCATGATCAAGGGTCTTACTAAGAGCATGAAACCAATTATGTTTTATAACTTTATAAAGAAAACAACAGAAATCAGATCATACAATGATATAAACAACTTATGAAGAACTGACAAAGACATAAGATTCAAAAGGGCAGTTGTAAGCGAGTGATCAACAATTAAACTTTCAAAAGTAAACACTATTGTGAATGGGAAACTTGCGTCACCATACAACCACATAAAGCAAGTCAAGAACTGGAAAATGTAGAAGAGGTGGCCATGCATACAAGTCTAATGTCACTAACTTCCTCAATCATAAGCCAACAAATCTGAACTAGTTTTTCTTTACTTTCATGTTTCTTGACAACTTTTCTTTTTGGTGGTATGTGCTCAGTATTCCAAGCCAACAACCTTGACTACTTTGAACTACCACGTAGGTTTTCTCCATACCCAGTGCTCGAACATGAGGTTTATCAACTTCACCTCTATAGTAAAGCTTCAAAGTTTTTGACACAGATTAAGATAGTCTAGAATAAAACAAAAGAAAAAAGATTAGGGACTTTGACAATGTAGGACAAAATTCTTTACTGGTCTTTTGTTCCTTCAAAAGACCAATAGTCTTAAAAAGATGGAAATCAAGGTGGCTAGGAACCTAACTTAACAGAAAATAGTGGGGGAAATCATGCTTCTGGTGATCAGCCTAGAAACCAAAACCAACATACTCAATAAATTCAAGCATCGATGAACTAGGCACAAGACTAGTGAAGAAAGGATGCAACAGAGAGTAACATAAACCGTTTAGGGGCACCAATTCTTCATAACAAAATTTGAATTTTTCAAACTGGCTAATGGCTATAATCTATAAGAGTTCTATAAGAGTTACAAATCCAAAAATTGAAAACTAGAATCTATAAGAGTTCTCATTTCATGCATACAATCCATGAAGATTCGAGAGCAATAGGACCTTTAAGTATTCAAACAGAATCAAACACAGTTCTTCCACATTAACAAAGCGCGATTCTAGTATTCCCACTTGAATGGAATCGACTTCTCAACAAAGAATATCGAAGATGAATAGCAAAACACAAAAATTCAGTGGAACATTCGAAAACAGAATTGCAACATGAAATTGGAACAGTAATCCATCATAATATCCACATATATTAATATTAAAGCCATATTAATAATAAAATTCTGGGGGATTAATATATTGTTTTAGATTTCTGTTTCCCTTGTTGTCAAGTGTACACAAACCACCACCATATTAATTGGAAGCAAAAGCTGCCTCTCATAATACCATTAAAATGTCATAGAAGTACTAGTACCCATATCCAAAATAGTGAGAAAGAAAAGAAGACTGTATGTACTACATCTTCCAGATTGCAACATGAAATTGGAACATAAATCATCCCCATCATGAAACCCATTCACTAGTAGAAACATATCATAATATTAATAATTAATCAATATCAATAATCAATTAGCATTTAAAGCAAATTCATTTCCCATTCTTGAGAGAAACATAAATGCCATAACCCCATATTTTTCCTTTATTAGAATGAATTATACATTCATTTCTGCTGCAAAAGGACAGGGTAAGGATCTTTGCACGCACTCCCTAAAGTAAAACTATATATGTATACAAAAAATGAGACTATCTTTTTGTTCCAAAAAAAAAGCCTAAAGAACGTGAAAGCAGAGATTGTCGTTCGACGAAAGCAAAATTTGACAGCCATGACAATCAACTAAAGCCTAAATACTCCTTGTTTGAGAATTTATGCCCTTCAGATTTCATAACCAAATATTTTAGCAAAACATGGCAGAACGCCCATTCTAAAAAAATGACCACTCCATTTTTTTCGAAAAAAAATGACAATCAACTAAAGCCTAAATACTAAAAAAAAACATGACCAATGATATGTTTCTCATGCATTTTTCTTCAAATCTTAAACAATTGTAAAAAATAGAAAATTCACGAACAATCAACTAAAGCATAAATCGCTATCATCCGTTGACTTTGGAAATAGGTGTTTTTATCGAAATCATCATGGTTGACAACAACAAACCGCTAGCCATTCTTGTCGTTCGTTCCTCAAAGGTAGTACACTTGAGTGGCTTGCATTGCAAGGACAAATGGCTCGTAGTTGTTATATCGTCGACTTCGATGAACCTCTACCAATTGAAGTGTTGGGTGAGTCCTCACACCATGATTCGGTGTAACATTCACACTTAAACAAGACCACACGCTTGAGGCCTGTATATTCAATCTCTACAACCTCTTGCAGTACTCCATAATAGTTATGGGAAACATCGGCGTAGTTAGAACCCTTCACCAAAACACCACCGCTTCCGCGTCGATCTATTAAAGTCATATGTTGCGGAGTGGAACTTATACCCATTCACTAGGTAACCAGGGTAGACAGTACAAGATCGACTAGGACCAACCAAAAGATCAACGAGCGTCTCGTCTATGATAGAATTCCGAGCCTATTTACAAAAAAATAGAAATGTAATAAGACACATTACTTATGAAAGAAATTTATGAAGCGATAACCTACAATAGTAATAACTTTACATATGTTTGAAACCATATGGGAAAGTTGTGCTCTAGACTAGTATCGACTTCCGACTCCCCCATTGCTTGAGTGATTTCATCGACGAAGATCCTAGAAGAAACGAACATGTAAATATCATGTCTTAGTAAAAGATGAATAATGAATGTACCGCATATTGAATGAAAGTGACGGACATACTTGGATGTAAGGAGCATCTCTCGGACAATTGAGCAAGTATGTACGAATGAGCGGCATTATACTCCCGCTTCTGTTAAGTACCGCTCCTTTGACTTGCCCATAGGTCGACCAGGATAAGTGAAAATTGAGAAATTGCCCATAAAATGCGGTGTGGGCCCGACACCGCCATCGTCGTTTCGTTGCACTTTGTCATGCAACGTAAAGACGTGATCTTCAAGTAGTAAGAACAAAACGATGTGACTTCTTCGACAAAATAAGCATTACACATCGAGCCCTCTACCTTCGTTTTGTTCCGAACATTGTTTTTCAAATGTTTAAGGTACCTATCGAAGTATAGGAAATGTTGATTTAAAACTTATTGAATGGGAAAATAATTTCAAGGGCTCAATATATTACCTCTCAAATGGATACATCCATCGAAATTGAACGGAACGGCCGGACGGGCCTCGTAGGCCAAGTGGATTGGTAGGTGTTCCATAGAGTCGAAGAAGCTTGGAGGGAATATTTTCTCCAACTTGCAAATGATTTTTGGTATTTCGAGACTCTAAGACCTCCATCTCTTTGAGACCGACACTTTTCGCAGCTTAGGGATCGAAAAAAAAGGCTTAGTTCGCTAATTGCAACCCAAACCGGGTTTGGGAGGAGTTCTCTGAATGCAATTGGTATCAACCGTTGCATGAAAATATGACAATCATGACTCTTCATGTCGAACATTCGCAATTTATTTGGATCCACACATCGACCAAGATTCGAAGCATAACCATCAGGAAAACATAACTTTTCAACCCACTCACACAATTTTTTTTTTTTTGATGTATCAAGAGCATAGCATCCAATGATGTAAGTATTTGTCGCCGAATCAATGTGTAGAGAAGGTCGGTGACAATATTCACGAATATCTTGTCTCGCTTTCGCATTGTCCTTACTCTTGCCCGGTACACACATAATAGTGTTGAATATGTTGTCAAAAATATTTTTCTCGATGTGCATGACATCTAAGTTGTGGCGGATCAAGTTTGTCTTCCAATACGGCAAGTCCCAGAAAATGCTTTTTTTCTCCATCCCGAATTCTTAGCTATCCGCCCATTCACGTAATCGCTCCGATTTCGTCACCTTCATCAAGCCTAACGATTCAATTTACGCAAAATTTCTTCACCGTAACGCAAAGCGGACGGTTCGTCATTTAAGACCATTTTGCCTCTAAGAAAAAATTTTTTGTCTTTCCCGAATTGTGATGCCTTCTAAGAAGAAACGACGGTGACAAATCGAACCACGATGTCTTTCCACCATTTCGCAATTGAAATGCATTTGTATCCTCCATACAATATGGACAAGCCATCTTACCGTGTGTGCTCCAACCGGACAACATGCTATACGCAGGGAAATCACTAACAAATCCATAAAAGGGCCACTCGCATAAGAAAATTCATCTTTGTGGACACGTTGTAAGTAATCACCCCATTGTTCCATAAATCTTGCAACTCTTTCACAAGCGGCGAAGGAAGGAACACGTCGATTTTCTCGTTTGGGTTGGTCGGTCCAGAACGATAACCGTTAAGAACATAAACTCGATTTCATGCACATCGACGGTGGAAGGTTGTACGGAATCAAAATTACGGCCATGAAGAGTACAATTTTCCCGAAATCCCAAATACTTGAAAACCATCGGTGCACAATCATAAACGAACATTCCGAACCCTCGGCAAAGTCTCGTTGACATCATTAAAATGTCTCCAAGCTATCGAATCGAAACAAGTGTTGCATAACATCTTCTGGCGAGGAATGTTCTCCATGCCATCGCATATGTTTTGCCGTTGACTCAGACGCATACAATCGTTGCAATCGAGGGCCCAAAGGGAAGTAGTACATTTTTTTGCAAGGGCGTTTTTTGGTGTTCCGGCCACGACCTCGTCGCTGTGCAATGTAGCGTGATTTCCCACACAATTTACATGATGTCAACTCAGAGTCCACTCCCCAATAAATCATACATTGGTCCTCACAACAATCTATTTTCTCAACATGTAGACCTAGACCTCGCATTAGTCTTTTAGTGGCATAAAAATTTTCAACCAATGAATTGTCATTTGGCAAACAATCCTTCATGAATTTTATGATTTCATTATACCCTCGTTCATATATATGATGTTCTGACTTGATCGCAAGTAATCTTTCCATTGCGGACAACGTTGTCATGGTTTCGCATCCCGCCACAATTGTTCGCTACTAGCCTCTATCATGTCATATAGTTGGCGTGCTTGGGGGTTTGGTGATTCTTCCACGTCATTCCAATTGAAACTTGGACCCGCCACGTTGTGTAGCATCTCGCGGTAAGTTGTCGGATCAAAACCTCCCACATCAAGCATCATCAATATGGTTATCCATTTGGTAGAAGTTTTGCGGGCCTTCATCTCCGTTCTCACCATGTTCGTACCAACAAGATATCCCGAAACAAATCCATACCTACATATGTGGTACTCAACCGTTTCGACGTCTAAGTATGGTACAAGTCGACATTTCTTATAATTGCACGAACATCTAATCTTCCTTTCACTTTGGTATGTAGGACAATGTTGCTTAGCAAATGCTATGAATTCTTTAACCTTCGCCGCGAATTCAATTCGAACGAAGCCGTTGTCGAGACGGTTGTACATCCAGTCTCGACTTGTAGATGACATTCCTATTGTAATTGTGCAATTAAATTAGTCAACTAGTTTCATAATTTCTGACGGTACGGGTCTACTTATGTGTTCAACTAACACAATTTATTAGAAGGGGAATCGAGAACCTACCTAACTACATGAACAATAAGCTTTGCTTTTATGCATTGAATAAATGTGATTGGAAACAACTTTCTTAAGACCTAGCTCGGTACATGATCTGATACCAAACAGAGTATGATACTTGGTCGTAAAAATAAAAGCAACAAGGAGTTCAAAAAAAAATCATAAGTTATAAGCGGCATACAAATACCACATAGTATCAAAGCTCCTAGTACTTGTTCATTCGTACCTCCTTAAGGTTAGAGGTTTATTCAATTCTCTTGACATTTTATGTGAAATAGGAACATTAACTCAAAGAGTAATCATAGTTTTTTGAACCCTACCTAGTAGTAGAAAATATATAATTATAGGTACTATTCATCTATACCTACTCTATTGGTAGCTTTATCTACACACATGCATATACACACAAGTGAATCAAATATAGTAGGAAATACATGAAAAAATGTGGCATAACAATATCAAATAATGTAAATTAAAAAATAAAATATAGCACAAAACCTTACCTCTCCAAAGCAATAAGAGCAGTATAACGCAATCCAGACAAAGCATGTACAATTCGACTACGAAGGATTTCTCGCTTCCGTATAGCTCGACCACTTCCTTAACGCTACTATGCATCAAAACCAAAACCCAAAACCAAAACAATTCAACGTCCTTGGCGCGCAACAGAAATAGCATGCTATGTGCCCATTGTTGCACTAAAATTAAATTTCGAGAACATACGACCAAAAAAAAATATATGCATTTCAGGAAACATATAACCTCATAAGCATAGAATAAATGCTCAATCAGATCACATGTTCCAACAGATACAAATACTGATATCACTCTTCGATTTTTTAACGCATTGTGATGTGCCCGCGTATATCTTAATTCCTAGCTGAAGGGCTCCAACAATTGTCTAGCCAATGCATATATCAAAAAGTATGTCAGCCTATCACTACCATCCTTCAGTTATTCAAATATAGCTAAACAACAGAAACGTAGATAAACTGAGAAAATTCAGGTACTTCAAGAAATTGAAATCTAGAATATATGATTTCTTGATGGACAAAGAATGGCATCGGCAATTCAATAAATGAAATTGAGGACCACCAGCACATAAAAAAGCAAGTGAAATTGAAAGTTCTACTCATGAATGATAGACCACACAGATTCCAGGATACCAGTGGCATCAAGTGTCTTTATTATACAAGTTTAAAGACAAAGCAATCGATCGAGACTCACAAATGAGTTATCCTAATCACAAGGGGAAACAAAAATTTATATTCTCTTCAAGTGAGATACAAAAAACGAGAATTGAAAGGCACAAGAGCAACCCCTTTTTAATCATATTTCCCTATCATGCATTTTTATATTTTCATTTCGTTCTTTTTTACTCTATTTTCCTTTTTTTTATAAATTTTTCGTTGATGAAACTCCTTCGACCTCATGTGGTTGTGCAAATCGCCCCCACAAATCATCACCTCCGATACGTGCCTTCAAACTCCTTCCAAATTGTCAAGATAAATGAATTACGAGAATAAAAAACACGCGAAAATGAACTAAAACACATTGCGGCCGCTTACGGTATTGGCGGCTCGAAAACCGTGAATGCATGTTGCTTAATGGCAACCAAAGCTCCCTAAACAATTTTCGAATCTATCTCCAAAGATGACATCTAAAATTGTGCACGATTGCAAACAAACTCCGCTAAACGATCTACATTTCAAATCATATCAAACAAATTTAATAATGTAAGACCAATCTTCGAAAAAAAAAAAAAAAAAAAAAAAAAAAAAACAAGGTAATCACATAGAAACCCAATGAACATAAAATGGTTTTTTTTTTCTTCAATCGATCATATTCCTACATAGTATCAAAATCGAACTAATAAACCTATCATTCAATCCAAATTGTAACACCCATCCAAAAATAAAAAAACAAAAAAAAACTAACGACTTAGGGTGTTACCTTGACTAGTTCGGCGACGGCTTAGGGTGGGGCGTAGGTCGGCGACGGCTTAGGGCTTCGGAGGCTCCAATCTCCAGCCGGCGACGCGAGAGTCGACGGCCTCGTCGCAGCCGCAATCGCAGCAGCGACGGCAGAGATTTAGGGTTTGGGAGAGAGATTTCGGTGAGAGAGAGCGGTGAGAGAGAGAGCTGGGAAACGTCGGTCAGAGAACGGTGAGAGAGGGAGAAACGTCCTCGACAAGCGAGAGCGGTGAGCACAGAGCGAGCGAGAGAGCAGAGAGCGGTGAGAGAGAGAGAGAGAGAGAGCAGAGAGCGGTGAACGGAGATGACCGATGAGAGAGCGAAAGACCGGTGAGAGCAGAGAGCGAGCGAGTGACCGGAGAGAGAGCAGAGAGCGTGACCAGGCGGTTAGCGGTGAGAGAGAGAGACCAGAGCGCCAGCAGAGAGAAAGAAAGTTGAGAGAAAGACATTTGGTCTTTGTTTTGGACGATCGATTTTTGGGGGGGCCTAGATCGAAGCACGCACGAATCTCGAGATTTGATGAACGGTTATAAAAAAGAAAGTTTTGGTGGGAATGTTGGCGCCATTATTTAGAGACGAAATTTAATTCCGTCTCTATTTTCGTCTCTATTTCCATCTCTCGATCTCTCTATATTCCGTCTCGTAATTAGTCCGTCTCAATTCCGTCTCTAACCATTTTTCTTAGCAACAGAACTTAATTTTGTTGCTAATTCCGTTTCTAAATATCATTTTTCTTGTAGTGTACGAATAATATTTTTGCCAATGCAAACATAATAAATAAATAAATAAACCAAGTGACATAAAAACGTGCATGTGGGCTAATGCGTTTACTCAATAAGATTCATTAACCATATAATAAAACTATCAAATTATTTTCCTTTTCTCAATTCTTGTGGGTAAATTAAGAAAATACAATTTAATATTCTATTCTAATTAATTATATGAATATAATAAAATATCATGTGGGATAAATTTTATCATAACCATATAACTAATTACAACAAATGCATGAATGATCCTATAATTAATTAAATAATTTTTCATAATGTAGATGTTGTGGCTACTCTAACATTATTTGAAATTTCACATACATGGATCATCCTACATTTTAGTCACTAAATTTCTTAATGTATTGCATGTTAATGTAGGCAACACTTACAAATTATATATAGCTTAATGTGAATATCATGTAAGATAAAAAGGAATTTTTTATATACTACATGCAAACACAACTGTCTATTAATTATCTATACATATTAATTATTAATATGTATAATATGTCACATCGTACATGGTTTCATACTCACATTGTATCTATTAACTGATTATCACGATTTCATATATATCAGTAGATATATTAACCAAACAATGATTATCAATTTGACACATGTCAAGCAATAAGAATCCTACAATTGATCAAATTGTGATTCTTCTATGACATGTCAAGCACACATGTCAAGCATTCATGAGAATACCATGATTTAAAATTTACAAAAGAAATGTGAGTTGATATAGAAGCATGTGCACTTATCAATATATATATATATATTTTCAGACGTGCTACGCACGATTGACCCGCTTATTTCGCGAGAATTAATTTTTAAAAATTTATTAATAAAATTCGAAATTGTAATTAAAATTTAAAAATTAGAAATACAAGTACATTTTTTAGCTTATCAATATTCTCTAATGTGATTGAGATAAGATGTGAATGAAAAAACAAGCTAGTTATGCTAAGAAATTACTTCCTAAAAAAAAGGAAAAAAAAAAAAAACACAAGTGGTTTGACCCATCAATTTGTGAACACTTGCTTGTGGAGATTCCGTAGAATTGTACATAAAGTTCAATCTTTACCTCAAACTCTATAAATAGAAAGGATAACTTTGAAATTATGAATGTAAATAATTGAATTAATCAGAATTTTTCTCATTCAAATTTCTTCTGGGTTTTGGGTTTGTTCCCTCCCCCAACACCTTCTTCAAACCACCTTCTTCATCAACCCTCACCTTCTTCTTCTCCCTCTCGGATTCTCTCTTCTTCACTGTTTATATATATATATATATATAAAATCGAACCTCCTCCTCACTTCATCACACAATCAACAACCAACCACAACAACCCCTCCCAATTCCGCCGAATTCATAGACAAAACCAAATCCACAATCACTAAAATAAAAAATTGAAATATTATCTCACGTTCGACTCTTCTTCAACAACGCCACCAACACTCACGCTCTCCTTGAATTTGATCTCCAACCGAGATATATATATAAGAGGAAGAACAATGAGGGTTTGGGTGAGAATGATGAAGACGATGACCGTGGTATGCACCCCTTTAAAACGTATCAAATGGTAGCATGCAATTCAAGCTTTCAATAGATACAATGTTCATATAAACCGATTTGCCCCAAAAACAAGTGCACACTTCAATTTAGAAGTCTCCCTCAATTTATCAACCTATCCGTCTCCGTGTATTGAATTGATGAGAAGGAGTTTGTGTATTGGATTGATGAGAATGAGTTCGTCCGGAACATGAGCGAGTGATCGATTGAAGACTGAGAGAAAGAGAAAATCGTGTATTGGATTGATGAGAAGGAGTTCGAGATTGATTTGGAGATAAAGAAAAAAAAACGTGTGGTGGATTGATAAGGAGTTAGAGTTTGATTTGGAGACAAAAGAAAAGGTTGATTTGGAGATGAAAAAAAAAGAAATATGAGCAAATAGGTAAATTTCATTACCACTCAAAAATTTGTGATTCGTGCTTTTATATAATATATATATATATATATATATATATATATATATATATATATATATATATATAAAAGCATGTGCTTAATCATGTACACGTGGCAAGCATGGATGGAATCTTAAAATTAATATAACTATATACAAACAAATCTTATCAATCAGTTTTAATCTTATCAACTGGCTATAATCGATGAACATAGGCCCGCTAGAGATATGGGTGACTGCTGAAAGGACATAGCTTTACGGGAGAGTCCATCGATTAAGTATTCATACATGGATACTTTAACTCTGCCGTGGATTATGGGAACACCAGGTACTTACCTAGGTTGGAAGATCTTTGATACCCCAATCTTTTAATTATGAAGTTATCCACTACCGAGTTTATATTAAGGGAGAAAAAAATCCTCGTCTTCACTGCAATAACTTTATGTCCTGACGCATCGCTAAATGCCTGTAGTGTGGAGGCTATCGTATCTGCTTGTTCACATGAAGCTTTGGCAAATAGTACAAGTTCATCTGCAAAAAAAAAAAAAAAAAAAATGAGAGATCTTAAGTGAATCTCTAACTATAAGTAAAGGCTCCCGTGATTTAGCTGAGATAGCATCGTTTATCATATGGCTAAGCCTTTCCATACAAAGCACAAAAATATAAGGAGAGAGAGAGGACATCCTTGATTAATTCCCCTCGAAAGGGTGAAATTTTATGATTCTGAACCCATTCCATAACACCTTCAATGATGAATAAGATATACATGTCATTATTAGAGTCGTCAAGGTAGTAGTGATGCCTGCTAGTCGAAGGGAGTCAGCTACAAATGACCAACTCAGGCTATCATATGCATTCTCAAGGTTAATTTTAATCGTCATCCAGCCTGACTTACCGGATTGATGTGTATTGCTTCTTGGACTAGAATAATATTATCAGTGATGTGACTCTCGGGAACAAAGCTTGCTTGAGTAGGCCCAATAAGATTATCCATAATCGCCTTTAGTCTATTGGCTAGGATTTTGGCAATGATTTTATAGCTTACGTAGCACAAATTGATTGGGCAAAATTGTGAGATGTTATCCGAATTAGTGCATTTGAGAATTAGCACTGATTAGCTGCATTCACACCATTGGGCAGTTTCCCTTAAATGAAAAAGTTAGAGACCAAACTGCAAATTGACCGACTCACATACCTTCACTGGGACTGATAGAAAATGAGGTTCATCCCATCTAGTCCAGGAGCCTTTAGAGCTCCCATATCAAAGATCGCTACCCTTATTTCTTCTATGCTTATAATGTTCTAAAGGGCCCCTATTTCGGAAGTTGATAGTACAGGAAACTTGCTGAGTGTGCATAGTTTAGGTCGAGCTGTCGTTGCCTTCTCATAGTAAAGATTTCTGAAGAAGTCTGGAATAACATTTTTTAGGGTGTCTTGATCATCAGACCACCTATCATTTACTTATAACATTTCGATTCTCATTCTCCTTCTTCACTGTTGAACTTTGTTATGGAAATAGCTTTTGTTTCTGTCCCCCAAGTTCACAAAATCAGCTGTGGCTTTTGTCTCCATAACACTTCCTCTTGAGTCAGTATTTGTTCTAGCTCCACACATAGTTGAGATTCTAGTGCCACCAGATTTCTCGTGGAGTGGGTTTCCATCGCTCATTGGATGCCCCCAATCTTACTATGACTCTATTCTTTCTAGCTTAATATGCCCAAATGTTGACTTGTTCCAAATACCAGCTTTAGCTTTAAACTGGTTCAGAGCCGATACAAACCCCTGGGAATCTTGCCAGGCTGAGGTCATGAAATTTAGCCAATCTTCAAGTGAGAGCCAAGGAGCTAAAAAGCTAAAAGGCACCATACTTCCATTACGTACATGAGTAGGTTCTGGTCTGATTAGGATCGCCCTATGATCGAAGCCTATCTTAGCCAGATGATAAAATTTTATGTCCGGAAATCGAGTCGACCATCCACTATTACTTATAGCATGATGTTACAATCAAGGAATTTGGAGCATGGTAATGCTCCCAGTCGCGATCCATCATTTTTCTCGTCTCTATATAAGAAAACGTTGAAATCTCTGGCCACCAACAAAGGGTGATCCGTGGGAACTCCCAATTGTTGTAATGAGCTCTATAACGCTTGTCTCTTAGATCGATTCGGGATCTCATTTCCTGGTATATGATATTTGCGATCTTCATATGGGCGAAGTGAGAGTTATTGCACAAAATTTCTATTGATAGCTCCTTCTGCCAGCATACCCGAATCCCTTCTGAAAACTCGTCTACTTCAATCTGGAGAGATCTTTCAAAGTTCAGCTTGGAGATGAATATGTCAGCCTTGAAACCACTAGTACATGGTTCCACCAGAACTACAACCTTAGGTTTATGTTGATCAAGAAAACACCTTAAGATTCTCATAAACCCCTTATTGTTAACTCCTTGACAATTCCACATAAAGAAAGATAGCTCTGAGTTGTACGTAGTTAATCATTAAACAATTGAATAATAGGTTATCGACATACCAGGGAAGAGATTCCTCCACCACTCTCATCATAAGGTGAGGGTTTCGCCTTGGAGAATAGCTCTTAGGCTTCAGTAGGTACGAGAGCCTCTAAGATGTCAGTCTCACCTTTTGATTCATCGTAAGGGTGGTGTTTGCTCTTTCTGCAGGCAACAAATTTGATCTTTAGCCTGTTCCTCAAGATCACTGGTTCTTTTCGATCCCGATCAGGCGTTCTTCCTCCGCCCTCTATGATTTGGTTCGTTGGCTGCCAGAAATTTACCAAATTTAGGGGGACGTATTATTGTCCGCATATGGCAAAGCAACTGGAATCCTCACTGAAGAATGCTTGGTAAGGTCGAAAGAAACATTTTGAGGTACACCCCCAACACCCTAGCTTTGGAGCGTTGAGGCTTTAAGGGTGGCATTAATTGTCTCATTAGTTTCTTAAGGGACTAGGTTAATATCTTGGGTAGGTTATGTGGGTCGGCGAGGCGAGGGATTAGGTAAAGTCCTACTTTTTGGATTTCGCAGATATTGTGGGTCTGATAGTGGGGGATCTAGGTTCATATGGGAGCTCGCTTCCTGATTTCCTTGAATTAGGTTTAGTTCTTGATTGGGAGCTTTAGGGCTTGGCGGAGATTTTTCTTGTACGGGTTTGTAGGCGGTCTAAAGAGTTTTTGGATTTCTGGAGAGATTAGGGTCAATGGTTTCAACAATGTTATGACCAAGTGTGGGGTCTGCTATTGTGGGAAGGTTGTCTAGGCTCATTTGAGAGGCTACATTTAGAATTGGAGAATTTTGGGCTCGTGGTGAATTGGATCGGCAAGATTTTGGACCTTCGACTATTGGGTTTTGGGCTACCCCATCTAAAATGGATGAGAAGCTTGACGGGTCCCGGATAACGGGTGAGGGTTTTTTGTGACCGAGTAACATACCGTTACTTAGATTGTCATTATTTCCATCTTCGGGTTTTGAGCCTCCTAACTTTGGGGGTTTCCCACTCTGTATATGAGTTTGCCTTGTTTGGCACCCTTGCGACCTTCCATTGACTGAACTGGATCCTTGATTTGGGTGCTAGCTGTATCTTCACCAACTGTTGCCAGCACACCACATTTGGAGGAACCAACTATTGTCACCGGGGATCCCGAATGACCACCGGAATTTCTAGGAGATTCATTAATTGTTCTTCGTCGGTTTTTCCACGACACTTGCATTCATGGACCCAATCTGACCGCCGCTGGGCCCTCCTCCGATATGCGTTCCGATTGAGGGTTGTCTAGCGCCATCACATCGCCCACATTTCTGGATAAATTTCCCGACCACACTAGCAATTTCTCTAATGACACTTTTGTTGTAGAAGTGGAAATCCATTCTTGCGAATCGAATCCACGCTACAATGGATTTCACCTTGTTACTCCTCAGATCAAAGAGCAGGTCATATGACTGGACTGTGAGATAGCTCCCTATAATCACCTTGTTATTCACTCTTTCAAAACCCCGATTTCCCTTTTTGTTCTTTTTGACCAAAGAAAGATTACCAAATTCCCCATGTGGGATCGACCCTTTGCCACTATTCTCAAATAGTTGGTTTAGGTTTTTTTAAATATTATTGACGCGTTCGGCGCGCTCGATCTCTCCGATCAATAAACCACTCAAAACAATAATCAATCAAATCGTTGAACCACATATTACACCTGCTTCCGATATCGTGTTGAGACTTGAGGGGCTACATGTAATGGCCCAATATTTATTGACGCTGTTATTTCGTTTAATTTCATACTCGGGCGCTAGCTCAGCCTACATAGCACCTTGGATAAGCTAGGACACGTCGACTAGGCATAAATCATTATTTTTATATGTTGGTTGGATAATTACGGTGTTAATTATTATGTATTTCATAATTCATCGCATGTGTGTATATTTATATTGTCATACTTGTGTGAGATTGTGCGACAGGTAAATGCCTCGTAAAAGCGTGACGACACGGGTACAAGGTAGGGGTAGTATGGGTACACTAAGTCTTATAATGCTAGCTTAAATAAAATGACTAGAGCAAAGGTGAATATGGCATAAATAGATAATCAAACTTTAAGCTAAATCATAATAATCGGGTACATCAAGGATTGAGGCACCTCGAGATGCGTGCCGAGACGCGGGGCACTGGGTGTCAGATAATTAGGTACTAGGGGAAGTGGTAGTACACCAAGTTAAGACCCTAAATATCCTACATATGTATAAAAGTGCCTAGGTTAAATTAATTGAATCATTTGATTACAAATGCCTATAGTTGGATGGAAAAATTGATGTCATAGATTTGCCTCGATATTCACACTAGAATGGAATCCTAAGAGATTTGAGTTGGGAATTGGTCTCAACAAGATGGAAGTTAGTGGAGTTGGAGTTAAGAAGGACCATTAGATCTTCCTCGAGATTCGTGAACACAATTGATTCTAACATAACCTATATATAGCTAAGTTAGTGGAAAATCTCTTCATGCAACAAGAACAAAGTTTGTTCTTGTGCTAGAGCGTTGGAAAATTCAGCAAGAACTGAGAGTAATGGAGACAATCTACTAAAGGAATCAAGCTAGGAAGATCAAATCTAAGAGTTCATCATCTAGGTACAAAAACTAACTCTTTACTTGCTTAAATTTATCAAATGTGTACATGCAAACTGAAGTTTTTGGAGCTTTATGCAAAAATGAATTTCAAAGATTAAGCTACTATTTTTCTTGTCTAAATTAGTGGTCTAAATGGATTTGATAATCAATAATGATTTCAAACTAGTTTCGGTAAAAGATTGGGGCTTCACGAGTTCTTGATGCTTACATGATTAGTTCTTAGCAAATTTATTGACCTAACCTCTGTAAATGAACATAACTCTCTTATACAAACTTCAAATGGGGTAGATCATACGCCGTTGGAAAGCTTACTCAGAAATCTACAACTTTTGTCTCTGGAGCTATTTTGAAATTCTAACTTTTTCTAGCTTAAAAATACTCTACAATTATAGGCAGTTGAAGTGCTAATACAGGATTTTTAAAACGAACTTTGACAAAGCATAACTCTCTCAATTCTCATCGGAATGAGCTCGTTTTTTAGTATGTTGGTGTTGGGTATGTTCGCTGCCTTGTGACCAAAAATTACAAGTTTAGAGCTATAAATTTGGAGAAATGATTTTTACAAGATTGTTGGTTGGATTTGATTCCAATTTCAGTTGTTTTGGTAGA
Source organism: Stephania cephalantha (assembly GCA_039657325.1). NCBI lineage: Eukaryota > Viridiplantae > Streptophyta > Magnoliopsida > Ranunculales > Menispermaceae > Stephania > Stephania cephalantha. Next base: position 41,492,726 of record CM077578.1, read on the forward strand.
AGTTCTGTAATGGCACAAATTAATTAAACTAGGATTAATGTTAACCTCGGAGATTAATGGTTGTAATTTGGGCGTTACGTGGACAACTCAGTTGACTCGGATACGAGAATCGAGGAAATATGTTATTTGTGGATGATGGTTGCTTTAGGTGTGATGTTTAAATGCATTATATTATTGTGACATCGTATGTGTGTACGTTGCTATCGGGTGAGTTGGTGTGACGAGTATTCGCTTCATAAGGCGTGTTAACGCTGATATCGGGTAGGCGAACTACGAGTGCACTAGGAAACTCAACTAATTCACGCTAAGATGACTAATTGATCAAATAAATAGGTAGTGTAACCATAGGCTAAGTTGATCAAATTAGTACTATAGGCTATGGAGTTACCTCGAAATGTGTGTCGAGAAGTGAGGCATTGGATGTTGGGTAGTTGAGGGTTAGTGGAATCATAAATTTATTAATTATAGTGAATAAAAACACTAACCATATGTATCATAATGGGCCTAATTAAAGCAATTTAGTTAAATCAAATAAGAAAGACCTATAGTTTGGTTTATTAAATTAGAAAGCATGAGATTTTCCTAGAGATACGTATTGGCACATCTAGGAACTATATGAGTAGCAAATTTTTGTCACTTAGATTGAGTTAGTGGTAAGTTAGTGAAAAGTTGGCAAGAGGTAGTCCTTGAGATGAATATCGGGATACGTAAATACGTGGAGATCAATGGCTAGAAATTAAACCCACCTTGATATATATATATAGATGGATTGATAAATACATCAAACTATTGTTTCATTTACAAGTTTTGCTAGAAAATAAGAAAGCTTGCTGCGAGAGAAGGAATCCATGGATGTTGGTGGAGAATTGATCAAGATAGAGTGGTACATCAACTAGGTAACATCACAACACTAGCAACTTAGCTTAAATATGATGTTTTGGTGGAAAATTGATAATTGAGGATTTGGTCACTAATGTTGATGAATTCTTTATGAATTACAACTAAAATTATGGTTTCAAATGAAAATTTACAACTAGTTTTGAAAGAATTTGAGTTTTGGGTAAATTTGGAAAAACTAGTGAAAATCATGGATTTGATGATTTCGATCTAATTGATGTTGTTTTATCGGTTTAAATGATATTTTGGAGTTTATATTATATGGAGAGTGATTTTGTTAGGCTTGGTGAGCTAATTAGGGAGTTGGGGATAAAATTCTCGAGTTGAGAATTATGTCACAAAGTGCAATTAGCGCGCTAACTAGGCTGGCTAGCATGCTAACTAGTATAGGCACTTAACTATTTCTTAAAATGAAGAACGGTAGAGCGCTAGACAGATCCCCAAGCGCGCTTACTCCACCTAGCGCGTTAGGTAGACCCATCGTGCGCTAATGACATGAAAGTTCAATTTAAGGATTGATTTTGGGATTTTTGACTTAATACAACACTAATCAATCTGGAATCGTGCTAAACTTATAAAATTGGACTTCTGGGACTTAGAGGACCATAGCTCGGGTATCGGGGGAGCTAGTCGGGTCGAATTTGGGAGTCCGGGGAAGTCGGATAGTGGTTTGAGGTTTGTAAAACCCACAGGAACATCACTTGAGTATTTATTACTTTCATTATAGTTATTTCTATCTTTTTAAGTGTATTCTCGATTCTATTCCTTGTTCACTTCAGTTATCTATATATGTGTCACTGTTTAAACGGTTGGTTGAGTTTACTCCAGCCGAGTATTCCATGGTGTGTCTATGGCACGCTAGACCATAACATGTGTATCAGGAGTCCTTGGTGGATAACGACCCAAGCTACTTTCTCGGTACATGTGTCGATGCGTCGTGGGTCTACGCTGGCCACCAAGAGGACCAAGTGATGCGACAGTTGAGTACGCCCACTAGAGGGGTCCTGGGATGGTATCCGAAGTATGGTATAGTCGGTCTAGAACAAGCATACACGTTTGCGCTTTATTATTATTTACGCACGAGATGAGCCATTTACAGTTGCCTGTTTACATTCCGCATGTTTATTTAACTGTATTTATTGGATTTCCTTTACTTATTCATATGAATGCTCAGTGAATTTCCTTGGGATTTTACTTACTAGACTCGTTATCTATTTTGTTGTGATGGCTGAGTGCAGATCTTTCTACAAGTAAGGGTAAGAATATTCTTGACGACTATCTCTGAGGTCACCCACTGTTCGACACACTACTCGTAGGTGTGTATTTTGGTATATATATTGTGATATTTCGGGTTTATGGGAGACTGATGCGACAGGTGTACTTGTATATATTTACTTTACAGGTGTACTTGTATATATTTACTTTTGTCGCCTTACATATACAGTGCACGCTATTTCGGGTTTTCCACAGTAGGATTGATGCTCTATATAACCTAAGAGTTAATAAAAATACATGTTTATATTTAATTTAAGACTTTCGCTGTAAAATACTATTTATCTACTTGCAACTCTGTAAAATACAAACCACTAGCACGACTAGGACTTGAATAAGCTACAGACAATTGAACTTACGAAATTTAAAGCAAAAACTTTCATGTTAAGAATATCGAGACATGAGATGGACAGGCAAGTGTCGGATACGTGTAGCTGGGCGCCACAGGGCAAGGAGCACACGTCAGACGACACCCTAGGGCGGCCTCGGGGCACGAGACCGCCACAAGTTCAATATCTCTATCATTTTAAATCGAGATTTTACAAACCAAACCTTTTCAGAAAGCTATGACATAAAGCAAAAACTTTCCTGTTAAGTGTCTTTGATGATTTGGAGTTTATAATGATCTAATTTATGCTGCAACATATGTTCCCAAATTGAAAATTAAATCTTTATTTAGTCTTAAAGGGGTATTTTGTGAAATAAAAATTTAATTCAAACACCTTAAGTCACTCTAAAACACTGAAAATGGGTCTGAGGGGACTTGGGGCCTATGGTACGGTAGTCAGGAGCGAAGCAGGGTCAGACCGGGGTTTTCGGGGCTTTGGAGTGCAATTTAAGGTTCATAAATCCCTTAAGAAACACATCTTTAGTATTTAATTGTTTCGATTATGCTATCTTGTATTCTTTGATGTTCATTATCCATGTTCTATCATTGCTTTGATTTGGTATAACGGTTGGTAGTTTTGTTCGCGCCGGGGTTTATTCGAATGTTGTGTTGTATAGGCTCTAGTACGCTAGACCATAACACGTGTCACTTGCGCCCTCGGTGAATGGCAACCTGAGCTGCTGACCTCATCGGTGCACGTGTTTGGCAGATTGTGATACGGACCGATCTTTCGCTAGTAATACGGATGTGAGCCAATGTGGTATGGACAGCTGTGATCATCTTGATTGACGAAGTATGGTCTAGTTTGCTATGAGCGACACAATTATTTGATTTCTATTGGTGTTAGTTATACATGCAATTATCTTACGGTTGCCTGTTTATTTTTGCATGTTTATTTAACATTATTCTTGACTTCTCTATTATTGAATGCTCAGTGGTTTTCTATTACGATCTTACTCACTGGACTTGTCATCTGTTTTGTTGTGGTGACTAAGTGCATATCCTAGTACCACTAAGGGCAAAGAGATCATAGGCGACTGTCTCTAATTGCCTACAGTACATGACTTACTAGTACGTGTTCATTTTGATATTTGTTTTACTTTTAGGGTTATGGAAAACTTGATAGACACTGTACGTGTATATATATTTACTTTTCACAGTATGTTGTCGCCTGATATACAGTGTATTATATTTCAGATTTTCTACAGTAGGGTTGATGCTCTATATGACTTGAAAGTTATTAAAAACTATAATTATGTTATGATAAGACTTCCGTGCAAGGTCATCTTCATATGTCGTTGTGGTTATAATTGAGGTCATTTCTTTAGTAGTTACTTGAACTGCATAGATATCCTAGTAATATTGAATCAGAGCTACATTGATATCTTGTTTATAATTCCTATCTATGGAGTATGTTTTTTATAAGGGAGGAACCACATAACGTGCTCTTTTTGGTTTGTAGTGGAGGGAAATATGTGGCTATATAACTCTCTTTACATGTACAATCATATTTTACCTTGTAATAAAGTCAAGATAAATAATAACCCGTCTTTTTTTTACTTAAGTTGGCGGAGACGAAGTCGCGACCTCTTCAAACCTTATTTTTTGGCAAGTGATGATTCTACCATCTCATCACTCTTACTTAGAAATAATTAAAGACTATCCTACCTCATTCTAAGTCACATGAAAATATATATATAAAAAATTCCCGGCCTTTTTATTCTCGTTATCGGAACCTTAGTACATTATTTCATTTCCTTAATTTGTTATTCTAACCTTTTAAATTAGCTTATAGGGACATATTTGTTCTTTTGTTTTGCAATAGATTATTTTACTTTCTAATTAATTCAATAAACTCTATTTTTTGTGTCAATCAATAAACTCTTTTTTGCTATTATATATTTTCTCTTTGTTGATTTTTTTTTTTTTTTGCCTCGATCGGATGAAATGTTCTTTTGCCATATATTAAGTATATTTCTCTAGCATTTATGAGCAGATGCGTGTCCCACTTAGGTCATAGTTGTATTCGTAGGTAATAATTAAAGTACAATAACACATAATGTCCCCTCTTTTATTTGATTATAATCAAACCTACATCTACACATACATACCTACATCATCCAACAATAACTAACTAACTAGCTAGCTAGCTAGCTAATTAAAACAAAAGGGCACTATAAAAATAGAAATTTGTTGATAGGAGACTATATATATATAGATATTAAGAGCATTTATTTGCTCCATTAACTATACTTTCTTAAACCTAACTAAAATTGGGGAATCATTCGTCAAAGCCAAACGCTGAAATCCATCCTTATCATCCGAGTGCACCCCAATGTCCTTGCAAAGGGCTTTCTCACAAGTGTTGCACACAGTTGGGCAGTATGACAGCTTGTAGATTGGCGCCTCCCCAATTCTTCCAAAATGCTCAATCTTGAACCGATCCTCCATGTCTGTAGTCATTACAGTACTAGTTGCAGTTATGAAATATTTCCCAACTGATTTGTCCAAGGCGTCGCGCCTCCACATGGGGGCCGCCCCGCAGATCCTGCCACAGGTTAAATTGAACACGAATATGTGATCAGTGGAACTGCTAACCACTCCGCGCTCCGCGGCGGGTGCATTATGAACGACTGGAAAGAATGATATCGGTAGGCCTCTCGATGCTTGGCGCCGCGATCTCACCACAGATAAGGGGCAGATTTTAGTATGGTTCTTGTTGGGAGCAAGGGCTAGTCCACCACCACCACCACCACCTGCGCCACGCACGGGTAGGGCGTGGTAGGGAACACCTACTTTGACGGAGTTGCCGTCGGTGTCTTGGACCATCGTTAAAACCGTGCGGGTAATTACACCAACAAACGGAGGCGGAGGTGCCGGCGGAGTTGCTTCAGCAATGGTGGTCGTCAAATTGAATAAGAGTACTAATAAGATGGATGTAAGAGCAAGAAGAGACATATTTTGTTTAATATGTTGCATGATGAATGAGTATTGAGTAAGCATGCGGTGAGTGATGATTTTTGTGATGAAAAAGTGAGGAGCCGATACATTTTCTATTTATTGACCTAGCTAGTGCATGGTTTGGGTATTATTGTCTTTTTTCTCGAGTGTCCATGGGATAAGATCACGTGTTTCTAATTTTTAAGACCACGTTTTTGTTCTTTTAAAACCGACGTCCTTCCACTCGATTTATGAATGGAAGTTGCTAAAAGCATCTCTAAAGGGACCGTGCATGGATTGGAGTGAAGGGATTCACTTAAGACACAATCCACATCTAATCAAAAACATGTTCTTCAATGAAAAAATTGATTATGAATGTTTAGATGATGTGGCAAAGAATCAAAGTGGATGGTGTGTACCACAATGTCTACTTCTAGACATTGTAGTCAATTGCCACATCTTCATCGTTTGTTATAGAAATACAAAAAATCATAATATATCCATAGTCTAAATCCACGTTACCATTGGAGATCATTTTGAAATTTAAATGTCTATCTAGTGCTACATAGGATAAACATCTTCCCCACATCCATGACAAGACGTCAATCCATACTCTAAATCCACATTATCATTAGAGATGCTCTTACTAGAACATTTTTGGTATTTAATAGAGGTTTTAAAACCTCTATTAAATAGAGCGTTATTAAATGTCATGTGAAAATGTGTTATGTTTTAATTTTTAATACATGTATTACATAGAGGTTTTTTAAAACTCTTATCAATTAGATGTTATTTAATAACACCCCCTTTAATAAAGGTTTAAAAACCTCTATTAAAACTAAAATTTTCTAAGTGTCTAAGCGTATCCACTACCCACTTTAGACTTCTAACTTTAGGCACTTAACGAGTCTTCCGTCATCGATACGACATAAGCATTCAATTTTGAAAAAAAAAAATTATTGTATTTTTGCAGGTTATATATCTATATATACACCTCTGTTATAAATTATGATAGTTATGTACGTAGGCTCTCAAGGAGCTCACTAGGATCATCTAAACTTTATGATTTTGCTCTTCCGTGGTGAGCTTGTAATCAATTAATGAAAACTTAAGCAATAAAGAAAATTAGTCTTTCTCTGTCTTTTTATTCTATATATAGGATCTCATCTAAATTCGAATTGAGAATTACCTACTTTAGATCGTATCAAAATTGCCACTAGGCTGACCATTCATTTACTGTTAGAATTAAATATATATATACACGGCGCAAACAAATGGTTGCCTAAATGATTTATAAATTAAACCAGCTCGGAAGTTAATTCTCTGAATCTGTGCCCAACCCGCGGTTGGAATTATGCCAAATAATTTGGTCATATATATTTTAATATATGAATGGAAATAAATAAGGGTAGTGCTATTTGGACTCATGTCTCCAGACTTAAAATTTTTTTTATTTCAAATACATCATCGAGCAATTAATGAAGCAACCATAATCACTTGTAAAATACTTTTAATACCCCTTAAATATTTACAAAAACTTTAAAAATCTCCTTATGAGTCCGGACTCATTAGTCCAAGTAGATTTATTGAATAAATAATATATATATATATAGACACACATACACATACGAGGCAGTAGCATATGTGTCCATTAAGTAGCAATATTAATAGACCAATTGTGTTGATTAATTGGTAAGCTCATCTGTGCATGTGAACGTTGTTCATTCAGATGCGTACATTGGTTTTTAGACTCTAAGTTGGGGGCGGCAAAAGACCCGTTTGTCTGTATTTGTCCGGACCCATTTTAAACGGGTCCAGGACATAATTTTTTGAAAATTAATACGGGTCTGGACATGTTTTCTTGTCCGTTTTAAAAAACGGGACCGGGTCCGGACAAAATTTTTTAAAAACGGGTACCCGGATTTGGACATGAAAACATAAAAATTATGTATTTTTGTTAATAATTAAGTGAAAAAATTTATTTTATTTTATTAAAAAACGGGTCCGGACAAAAAAAAAAAATGTCCGTTTCAAAAACGGGTACGTGTCCGGACACTATTTTTAATCGTTATTAAAAGGGGCCGGTGTCCGGTCTCGTATCCGTCCATACCCGTTTTTTTGCCACCCCTACTCTAAGTAACCAAAAAGTGGTTATTTGCTACATGACATGATGCCATATATTGAGATGTATTGTAAACAATATATATATATATATATATATTGTAAACTTAGTTGAACTGGCTAGAGATTTAAGCATGGAAGACATAAACTAAGAACTACTAAAATAAGTAGAGAAGATGAGACAAGAGAGAAGAGAGCTAGAGATGAAAATGTAGAGATTTCATTCATACATTTGTGTGTTCTTTACAAGTGAAGGAACCCCTTATATAGGCCCTTAGTCATGATGAGAATAAGTATTTGCACAAAGTGTGCAAGTTACACCAAAGTCTCATGTCATACAATATTACAAGTTACATGACAATACATGGACAAGTGATTATACATTGGAGTTGAATACAAGTTATGTAGAGTGTACAAGTTACATTCAATGTAGAAGTCATGCTTGATGTTACAATTCAATGTGAGAGCTATGCTTGACAATGTGATCATTCATAAGCTTGGTTAAAGGGTCATCCAATTTACAACACTCCCCTTTGGATGACACTTGCTTGAGAGAATATGCCTCGTTAAAACTCGAACTAGAAAAACCCCATGTGGGAAAAAAATTAGTATAGGAAAAAGAGTACAATGTTCTCGTCAATCTTGATTTGTAGTATAATATTGTTGATTGCCTCATTAAAAACCTTGCTAGAAAAATCCAGTAGGGATAAAACCATAGCTAAGGAAAAGAGCGCAACACATTGATACACTTAGAGAGAATATATATGCCTAATTAAAACCTTTACTAGAAAACCATGTAGGAAAAAAGATCTAGTATAGGAAAAAAAGTACATTGCTCTCATAAATTTTATATATGGAGTATAATAATATTAGGATTGCCTCTTTAAAAACCTTACTAGACAAATACGGTGGGATCAAACCAATAGCGAAGGGAAAAGAGTGCAATACACTAATCAACCTTGCTAAAGAGTTTTAATATTGTTAGAATTGCCTCATTAAAAAAAAAAATCTTGCAAGGAAAACTCATGCCAATGGGATAAAACCACAAAGAAAGGGAAAAATAGTGTAATACACTAACTAATAACTCATTTTGCTTCCCCCTCATGTTCACATGGGTGAGATTTCTTGTGCATTTTTTTTTTTTTTTTTTGCACATGGACATCATATTCTATATGAACCATTTAATGTTGAAACATATTTTTGAAACTCTTTGTATATATTACTTGCATCAAGTAATTGATTCATAACTTGTGACTACGGAATGATCCTTTGAACTTCAAGTTCATATTAATTTATACATGGATCATAATATAACAAATTTAATGCAATTTGATGCATTTCAAGTAATGTCACGTCATTTCTTTTGAATTGACTTATATCTCCCCCTAATGGTGGAATAATTGCTTCATCAAAGTGACAATTAGCAAAACTTGCTATGAATAAATTCCTTGTTAGGGACCTAAGGCATCTTATAATATAATTGATGAAGAGTTAAATCAATATAAGTCTCATATTGATTTGCCTTGAGATAATCACCGACTGATAAAAAATTCAATTCAATAAATGATGTCCATGCGAATTTACGATATTTTCGCATTATTGATGATTCTGAACGATCAAATAGATCTCTCCACATTATGAGTGTCATTTGATTTATGCCGACATTCGTTTTACATGCCTTATATATTCCAAAAATTAAAGCCAGAGATTTTATACTCAGATTAAATCATAATCATATAGAGAAATTTTCTATTATTCTGATTAAACTTCTTCCGAACAAGGCATTAACAATATAATTATTGTACCAAATATTGCCTGAACGTTAGTCTCAGCTAAGTTCAAATTCGAGAAATATTCTCTTTTATATTATAATATATGCATGTAGCACAATACACAAGCAATAAACTCATCGCCTTCATGATTTGAACACGTCTCGATGTACCTATTTTATCGAGACATTTTCAATGATAAAATTCATAATTTTGCCTTTGATTTTGAAGGCATATGGTAAAAGATCAAAAATATTTGGGGGATAATGTATATGACAATATTTAGGCTACATAGCCCTTTTGTACGTGACGAAAAATGTTACAATTATGAGCGCTCATTGTCAATACTAATTTGCCATTTTCTGGTGGTGCACCACTTTTATTCCAACTTTTAATGAAATTGTCATTACGATCTTTACCAAATCTTTTCATATTTTCCACGTCCGAAAATTTTTTATTGCGACCTCGGTCATTATATGCAACATATGCTTCTTAATTTGAAGTTGACCCAATTGGACGGGAGCGATATTATATTTGTAATATCTCATTATTTTACTCAGCTACAATGAGACAAGAAATCAATCCTTAATATTTATTGGATTGACGTGCACACTCGATATAAGCTTGTTGCAGTAATAAATCGAGGCGGGCCATGTGACCTTCTTTTTATTCTCTCATCAGTCATATTTCAACATAGCCTCAACATAGAGGTATTTAAGATTGCGGAATAATAATTGATATTTGACTGATTAAATTTTGTAGCTCGAGATCCAACCACTCATTTTGAGCTTTTTGGAGCATTACATTTTTTGGTATTTATATATATAACTCCATAAGGTGAAAAAATATAAAGTGAAATATTCGCTTTTAAAATCTCCAAAGAGACATTGGCAAATGATTATGTATAACATACAGCCTTGCATAGATGCTAGCTTTATTCATAATTTGTAATATCTAATTGTCATGACGAGAATTATAATAAGGTAACAAATTCAACTATGGTTGATTAATATTTTGAAAGTAAATGTAATATAAAATAATTTTCTCTTTTCTTTTATGTTAAAAACATAAACATATGATTAAGTATATATTCACAACTTGATTCATTAATAAACAAATGTACTATTCGTATGAGTTGATGGGACAACCTCCAGGTTGGGTGGCAAGACAAAGTCTGCTTAATATCATGCCTCCTCGAACGGGATAACCCGTCTCCCTTTCAATGTTTAGCTTTACCGGGGATAAGTCTTATACACTATCAACACAAATTCATAGTACTATTTACATTCTAAAATCAAGAATAGAGCACAACTAATCACTTATAGTATAGAGAAAAAAAATTATTTATGTCATATTGACTTTTGATTTTTGATGTAGAAGATCGTCTTAGACGCAACTACAGGGCATACTTTCGCAATCGCTGATGTTACAATGCATAATGTATGAATAAAGTATATATACATAAATAATGCATGTAACAAAAAGAAATTAATCATGATAACATATAAATAAATTGAACTTATTAAAATTAACAAGAATTATACCTTCTTAGTTTTGTCTCCTTTTAAAAGCTTATTGATCTCAAGACCTCCTCTTGTAGAGCAACTTCGTGCTGATAACGTGTTGTAAACTAAGTTGAACTTGCTAGAGATTTAAGCATGGAAGATATAAACTAAGAACTACTAAAATAAGTAGAGAAGATGAGACAAGAGAGAAGAGAGCTAGAGATGAAAATGTAGAGATTTCATTCGTACATTTGTGTGTTCTTTACAAGTGAATGAACCCCCTTATATAGACCCTTAGTCATGATTAGAATAAGTACTTGCACAAAGTGTGCAAGTTATACCAAAGGCTCATGTCATACAATATTACAAGTTACATGACAATACATGGACAAGTGATTATACATTGGAGTTGAATACAAGTTATATAGAGTGTACAAGTTACATTCAATGTAGAAGTCATGCTTGATGTTACAATTCAATGTGAGAGTCATGTTTGACAATGTGATCATTCATAAACTTGGTTAAAGGATCATCCAATTTACAACAATATATATATTATATATATAGAGAGAGAGGTATCGATTGCAAGCGATACATACATGCATGCATCAAGCATCACATGAATGCGAGTTAATACATGCATGTTAGTGAACAGTCACTAGTCACTAGATCATGTCACTAGGCTAATTGTTGACACATTCAATGTTTCTTCAACATTTCAATGTGTAGTGAACGTTGAAATTTTTACTGAAGTACTAAAGTTTTTACTTTAAAAGAGGTAAGTACGGGTGAAACTTTTTTTCCCCACACTAAGCAATCTCGCCTAATGAAAAGGCGTTATTGCTGATGTGGCCATGAGGAGAACCAATAACGCCTTCTCGTAAGGTGCTATTGGTTCTCCCCGTGGCCACGTGGATTTCATTCGGAGAAGGCGCTATTGGTGTCCACGTGGACTTCTTGTGTTGCCCCAGGTCCACGTGGATCCACGTGGACTTCCAAAGCAATAGCGCCTTATCCGAAGGCGCTATTTGTTATGCCCTGTCTACGTGGATCCACGTGGACTTCCAAAACCAATAGCGCCTTCGGAGAAGGCGCTATTGGTAATGCCCCCGTCGACATGGAGGCACGTGGACACGTTTGGGGGTGCGCGATAGCGCCTTCTCAAAAGGCGCTATCTGCGCACCCCACTTCGTCTTCGAAACCGACGCAGAGAATATTCTTTGCGTCGGTTTCGGTGAGGCGAGGAGGGTAGGGATACATGGGTAGGGGTGGTAGGGGTCACGGGATTACTATCCACAAGTGAGGTTTGCGTCGACTATATAAGGAGGGGACGGGGAAGAGCTCGGTGGAGAGAGACCACGGAGGGGAGGAAGAAGGATGGCGGGTTGGGTGAACGACGTGGCCGTGGAGTGCACGAGACGCGGCGGAGAAGGAGGAGAGGAGGTTGTGGGGGCACCTGGAGTGAGGAGCAGCGGCAGTGGTACATGGAGTGAGCAATGGCGGCAGAAAGGAAGGAGCATCGGCAGCGGAGGAAGGAGCAGCGGAGGAGGTAGCAGCGGCGGCGGCGGAGGAAGGAGCCCCGGCCGCCACAATGAGGAGGAGCCAGAAGCAATGGAGGAGAAGGAGGAGGTTAGTGTAGTTTAGTAAGTTAAGGTAGTTAGTTTAGTTTGTTAAGTTAGTTTAGGTTAAATGTTTAATTTAACTTAAGTGGTTAGCTTAGTTAGTTAGGTGTAGGTGGTTAGGTTATATTAGTTTAGTTTGGTTATGTTAATTAGCTTAGTTAGTTAAGTTAGTTTAGTTTAGGTGTTGAGGTTAGTTTAGTTTAGTGTAGTTGAGTTAGGGTATGTTCGTTAGTGTAGTTTAGTAGGGTTTAGTTTAGTTAATTTAGTTTACATAGTTAGGTTAGGTTAGGTTAGTCGAGTTTAGTTCACATAGTTACGTTAGGTTAGGTTGTTAACAAGTAACTCTCGAGCTACTTGGTTGTTTGTTTAGTTTCGTTTGGTAGTTTAGTTAATTGTTTTTTGGTTGTTTGTTTAGTTAGTTAAGTTAGTTATTTTACTTTAGTTAGTTTGTATTGTTTAGGTTAATTAAGGTTAGTTAGTTAAGTTTGGTTAGTTCCATTTAGTTAGTATGTTTAGTTTGCAATTAAGTTAGTTTATTTTTTGTTGTTTAACACCACAATGTCATGCACAAAGTTAGGTATGCGTCAATGCGCTACTTTTGATTCTTTTCAACTAGAGTCGAACCCAAGACTTTTCCGAAACTTCTAATCTATGTTTATTTGGTTAATGCTGATAACCGAGCTTATATATATATATGCAACTTCGAGTTGTCAATTATATCCTTTATGGAAATGCAAGCCAATTCGAGGAATTTGTCATAAAAATATTAAATTGGACCATACCAAAAATCAATCAGTTCTCGTTGTTCTTGTTGGCTCTTTAGTAATAAGATCCGCTAAGCCGTCTTTGGCTACTCAATGAGCTACTGTACATGGCCATTATGGGGAAATCCTTTACGAAGGAGATACATTAGTTACATTTATATATGAAAAATCTAGAACTGGGGATATAACGCAAGGCCTTCAAAAAGTAGAACAAGTGTTAGAAGTGCGTTCGAGTGATTCAATATCAATGAATTTAGAAAAGAGAGTTGAAGGTTGGAACGAATGTATATATATATATATATATATATATATATATATATATATATATATATATATATATATATCATGACAAAACTTTTGTCATGTATTTGAAAATCATGTTAAGGATTTTCATGTTGCCATAACTAAACGAGATGGATATGCTTTAACTCATTTTTACTTGTTTTAATTATGATTGGGAAATAAGTGGACTATTAGCCACGTACACTCAAGTGAGGTTGTTATATGAAATATTACAACTCGGATAGAGAAGTAGCTATTATAGAGGTGTAATGTTTTGTTGGGTTTTGGGGTTCATACGCGGAATGAAATTACAAAACAATTTTGACAAAAACCCCAACAGATCCGAATCTAATTCCATTAAAAACGTTTAAACCATGAAAACTTAATCATACCTCGGTCGCAATATACCTTTCGAAGGTTGATCGACCTCTAAGGCGCCGCCAACGACGAACGCCCTCTACCGGAAATCACACACGAACGAGCGTAGAGATTCAAAGTGCTAGCTTCGAGAGAATACCAAACCTTTTGTTTCTCTCCAAAACGATCCAGAGCGTACTTAAAAACCCTAATTCGTTTACGAACGAAAAGAGAGTTCCCCCTTAATCTTTTCTATATGTGTTCTAACTTAAAGCGTCTATTTATACAACCCTTGTATATAGACGATTAAGTAAATTACACATATACCCCTACTTAAAGAAGTATAAGTGTAATACACCACAAGGACGTTTACATCACGAATTTTATCATATAAAATTCATTTTTCTCAACCATCTTAAAATCTCGCAAAACCATTCTCGATGTGCGACCCAATAGGCTCATATAACGTTGGCGAGTGTACCAAAACTCATTTTGGTATACAAGTCATAAGCGGCCTCTAGCAAGACATTATGACTACCCAAGTTGTACGAATATCAAATCGATACAACCTAATCAATAATGTATATAACATCCTTTTTGTCACACGATATCCTTTTGATCAAACATAAGGCATGGAATTGTCATCCAACATGTTCAATCGTACTAGTCTCGATCTCTAGGTAGACTGAAAACATCCAAGTGACATTGATCAATATCAATTCACTTAGACTATGCCTTTTAACAGTCTAACACATCAAGGGATCCAATTTGGATATCTCTCTTTATATGAGAGGGACAAATTCTATCTTGATTACACAACTTCATCACATTGCTCACACAAGTAACCAATCACAACCTTTATAATCATCCTAAGGTTAAAGACAACGTTTGATTGTGTCGAATCACCGTGTTCCTAATGTTGAAGTCTCTGGTAATCTCAAGTCGAGGACTAAAAAATATACCTATCATGAGAAACAACTATGATTAATCCATGTGATGTTCTCATAGCGGGTCGATCCGATTTTTGTTCCCTAACAAGTACTCGTGATCTTTTTTCGTATCCCTATACGTATAATCATCATATGATCATCAATCAAGACTCACACTAGTCTTAATTCATCATAGTTCCCGGTATAATGATCGACTATGGACATTTAGGATATTTCGTAAATACCCATAGATCTTATTATAATGTAAACATGCAAATTAATTATAATAAACAACAAATGAAATCCTCTGTTTTATTAACTAAAAGTATTCATAAAGACAGTTAATGGATTGACCTAGGGCACATGCCCCAACATCTCCCACTTGCATTAGGGCCAATCATATATGCATCTAATGCCTAATGATCTAACATGACCATCATGTTTTGCTTGTGGAAGAGCTTTTGTCAATGGATCCGCAACGTTGTCTTCGATAGGTACTCTGCAAATCTTCACGTCTCCCTCTTAATAATTTCTCTCGATGAGATGAAAACGCTGAGTATATGTTTGGATCTATTTCGTGATTTAGGTTCCTTGGCTGTGTTATTGCCCCATTATTGTCACAATACAAACAAACAGGGGTTAGCAATACTTGGAACCACACCTAGTTCGAAAATGAACTTTTTGATCCAAATCGCCTCCTTTCTTTGCATCGGACGACGCTTGCAATATACTCGAACTTCATTGTAGAATCTGCCACGATCTCTTGCTTCGAACTTTTCTAGCTTACTTTGCACCCATATTCGAAGTAAACACATATCCAGATGCGATCTAAAATCATCTATATCGGTTGAAAACTTGCATCTGTGTAACCATTTACAACTAGATCATTTTTCAAAACCTCCATAGACCAAGAACACTTCCTTAGTCCTTCTTAAGTATTTAAGAATGTTCTTTCTTGCTATCCGATGACTCTCACCAGATCCGACGATATCTCGCTTGTAGTGCTCAAAGCATATGATACATCGGATCGAGTGCATAGCATGGCATACATGATAGATCCAATAGGCGATGCATATGGAATCTTATTCATACGGTCTCGCTCATCATTTGTCTTAGGACATTAATCTTGTTGAGACTTGTGCCACGAGACATTGGGAACAATCCTCTTTTAGAGTCTTGCAAACGAACCTATTCAAGACCTTGTCTATGTAAGCAATCCGACTTAGACCGATTAGCCTCTTAGATCTATCCCTATAGATCCTTATCCCTAGGATATAGGTCGCATCTCCTAAGTCTTTCATTGAGAAGCACTTCCCTAACCAAGACTTGACATTCTCGCAATGTTGGGATGTCGTTTCCAATGAGTAATATATCATCAACATACACCACTTAAAAACTACACTTCCACCGACCTTCTTGTATACACAAGGCTCATCTTCGTTCTTAATAAAACCAAAATCTTTGATTGCTTCATCAAAACGAATATTCCAACTCCGAGAAGCTTGCTTTAATCCATAAATGGATCTTTGAAGCTTGCATACCTTCATAGAATTCTCGGGATGTACAAAACCTTCAGGTTGTGTCATATACACGTCCTCAGCTGACTTTCCATTAAGAAATGTTGTTTTTACATCCATTTGCCATATCTCATAGTCATAATATGCAAAAGAATGACAATTAAAATTCTTATGGATTTAAGCATGGCTACTCGGCGAAAAAGTTTCATCATAATCAACACCTTGAGTCCGCTGAAACCTTTTGCTACAAGTCTTGCTTTAAAAGTATGCACTTTGTCATCCATGTCGGCTTTTCTTCTTGAAAACCCATTTACATCCAATGGTCTTACCACCTTCAGTAAATCAACCAAGTTCCAAACTTGGTTATCATACATGGATTGCATCTCGAGTTCATGACACTTAGCCATTTATCCGAGTCCGGTCCAGGACATAGCCTCCGATAAGTGGTGGGCTCATTTTGATCCATAAGCAACACATCACGACTATCGATAATGAGAAATCCGAATCTCTCTCGGCTCATGTCTTACCCTACCAGTTTACGTGGGCCTTGCGTTACTTGTGGAGGTTCAACTGGTTCAGAACGTTGTTGAACTTCCAGTAGCGGTTCTGTGTTTATCTGTGATTCTTGAACTTCTTCAAGATTTATTTCTCTCCCACTAGTGTCTTTTGAAATAAACCGTTTTTCCATAAAGGCACCATACCGAGCAACAAACACTTTGTTCTCAGCGGGATTATAAAAGTAATATCCTTTTGTTTCCTTAGGATACCCCACAAATAAACACTTGTCAGATTTAGGTGCTAGTTTTTCTGAGACTTGTCGCTTTACGTAAGCCTCACAACCCCAAATCTTAAGGAAAGAAAAACTAGGTCTCTTTCCGTACCATATCTCATATGGTGTTTTATCAACCACTTTAGAAGGAACTCGATTTAGAGTGAAAGTCGCAGTTTGTAATGCATAACCCCAAAAGGATAATGGAAGATCTGCATGACTCATCATAGATCGAACCATATCTAATAAGGTTCGATTTCTCCTTTCGAAACTCCATTCCATTGTGGAGTTGGCTGGTGGAGTCAATTGGGAGACAATCCCACAATTTCTAAGATGGTCATCAAATTTTTGGCTCAAATATTCACCACCTCGATCTGATTGAAGTGTTTTGATAATTTACCAAGTTGATTATGCACTTCATTTTGAAACGTTCGAAACATCTCAAATGACTCACTTTATGTTTCATAAGAT
Organism: Stephania cephalantha; assembly: GCA_039657325.1. Taxonomy (NCBI): domain Eukaryota; kingdom Viridiplantae; phylum Streptophyta; class Magnoliopsida; order Ranunculales; family Menispermaceae; genus Stephania; species Stephania cephalantha. The sequence continues at coordinate 41,510,329 of CM077578.1, forward strand.
ATACATAACCATATCTCACTGAAATCATCGCATAAATGTAATGAAGTCTTGATAACCTCCTCTAGACATTGTGTTTATAGGACCGCCTACATCAGTATGTATTAGACCCAATAAATCACTTGCCCTTTCACTGTGTCCATTAAAGGGACTTTTAGTCATCTTGCCTAGTAAACAAGATACGCACGTTTCATATGTTTCTAAATCAAATGAATCTAGAAGTCTATCTTTATGGAGCTTCGTTATGCGTTTCTCATTTATGTGCCCGAGACGACAATGCCAAAGATAGGTTTGATTCAAATCATTTGACTTGAATCTCTTTGTATTTATGTTAAAGACTGGAGTTTCAGTGGACCTTTTCATGCTTAGAATATAAATACCATCACACAAATCAAGATTTGCATAAAATATGCCTTTACGAGAAATGGAACATCTATTATTCGCAATAATAAAATCAAAACCATCCATATCCAAACACGAAACAAAAATGATGTTTCTACGCTCAAGTGAGCACAAAATAACAATTATTTAAAGTTAAAATAAGTCCACTAGGTAAGACTAAGTCATATGATCCAACACCCAGGCGCAAAGAACTCTTGCTCCATTCCCTACGCGGAGGATGACTTCTCCTTTCTTCAACTTTCTACTTCGGTGAGTCCCCGCACATTTATACAAATGTGAGATCCACATCCGGTATCTAATACCCAGGAATCACTAGTAGATAAATTAATTTCAATAACATAAATACCTGTAGTGGTAGTCGCACTACCCTTTTTCTTCTTTAGATATTCCATATAGAGTTTGCAATTTCTGAACCAATGTCCAGGTGCATGGCAGAAATGACAATTTCCTTCCTTTTCTTTTGGGTGTTTTGAAGCAAGAACAGGCTGGGGCTTGACTTGTTCCACAGAGCTTTGCGATGAGTGTGCAACAATGCGACCTTGGCAACTTTAGCCTTGCCTTTGCCTTTCTTCTTCATTCTCTTTCCTTTTGGACCATCAACACATTACTGTAGGGTTTCTTGATATTTTGTTCAGCAGTTTTGAGCATCAAATGCTACTCGAAATTGATTTCTCCATATTATTCATATTGTAGTTCATCACAAATTATGAGTAACTCTCCGGTAATGAATTCAGGATCAAATCCGTAGCCAACTCTTGGCTTATGGGAAATCCGAGTCTATCAAGTTGGTCAACATAGCCCTTCATCTTAAGAACATGAGGACTAACTGACGCACCCTCAGTCATCTTGCAAGAATGTAGGTTCTTGACTGTCTCAAACCTTTCTTGCCTAGCTTGCTGTTGGAACATTTCCTTCAGCGTTACAGCCATGTCGTAGGCTTCCATTAGTTCCATGTCCTTCTGAAGTTCAGGAACCATAGTTGCCAGCATAATACATGCAACATCCGTAGAATTGTTGACATGCTTATTATGCGCATCCTTCACAGCTTTCGTAGCATTGGCTGGTGGGTCCTCAGGGATTGGAGCATCCAGGACATACAACTTGCGTTCATGTTTGAGAACGATTCTCAAGTTTCTGAACCAGTCAAGAAAGTTAGTCCCAGATAGCTTATCCTTCTCAATGATAGATCGCGTGATGAGGGGATTATTGTTACTTAAAGAGGCCATTGATCTACAATAAAGATTATGCAAAGTTTATTTTAGTATAGAGGAATAGACTCCCACTAAATTAACAACCCTCCTAAAACATATTGTTTATTTAGGGGACTAAAATCCATATTTCACCTAATTCTTTGACACTATGGCATGAAACACGAGAACTAGATTATTTAGGTAGGTAATGATTACCAATTACATCTTATGTAATTTTAAAAACTTTTATGAGATACGGGACATCTTTATGTCTTAGCATGTTTTTTATCTCATCATGTGTCTAAAGCTCTAAACTATTTTGATAGCTTTATTAAGTCGGACCATTTTTAAACATTTAGGTAACTCTTACCCAACTTGTCTTACCAAGATAACACAATACACCCAGCTATGGCTGAAACTATATTAGTGTGATAGAGGCCTTGACAAGTGTTTAAAATGGATGGCTCGAGACTTAAAATTTAATAGAGGGATTTTTATTCGGTTTTAGTGATTTTATGTAAACAATGAAATATCATATATTCTATTGATTTGTTCAAACACTAAACAATTTGAAAAATTTTATATATTGTTCACTAATAAAAGAATTTCCGTGCGCTAGGATTAGTTAGATTATGGTCCCATTGTTGGCCGAATGACGGGGAACAGGGGCGCCCCGCTTTTTTTTTTTTTTTTTTTTTTTTTTTAGGAGACAAACTTCAATTCCAAAAATTAAAATTCGCTATAGAAAATCATATTTTTCGCCGATTTCATTATCCTAAATTTACCCCTTAATTTATCCAAAATTAAGTCAATTAAAACATTTTTAATTAACCCGGCCAACATCTAACTAATCATCTTATCCTAATCTAATTAGGACTTAAAATATTTGAATCCTAGCATATCACCAATAACAAGATTCTCGATGATATGTATCTCCTATCCAATAGGGATAACGAAACCGATTTTGAATATATCTCCTAATCTAATTTGTTATCTATCTCTTATCAAATAGAAACTTCATAACGAGAATAGATATAACGAGATAAATAAATAATTTTGAAAAATAATTATTTGTAATTTCGGTCCTCATCCAAATAATCACAAACATGTAATTGAATCATGAACTACTATCCCAATCGAACCTCGATGGTGTCATGGATCACGAACACGAAACTCAATTCATTAAAATTATTCGAATTAACCTAACATGGTTACTAGCATGTATGAAACTGATTTCAATTAAATCACGAATATATGTATCATATACACAAAACATGATAATAAATCTCACGTAAAAATTTATGTATATCACATATACATCAACTATTAACATGCTTTCAATCATATATCATGTATATATCAGAAGAAAACATGCAATGAATTTAATGGAATCGAACTCGATGGCTCTGATACCACTGTTGAGTTTTGGGGTTCATACGCAGTGGAAATTACAAAACAATTTTGACAAAAACCCCAACAGGATCCGAATCTAATTCCATTAAAAACGTTTAAAACATGAAAACTTAATCATACCTCGATCGCAATATACCTTTCTGAAGGTTGATCGATCTCTAAGGCGTTGCTAACGACGAACGCCTCTACCAAGCGATCACACGCGAACGGCGGCCGAGATTCAAGTGCTAGCTTCGAGAGAATATCAAACCTTTTGTTTCTCTCCAAAACGATCTAAAGCGTACCGAAAAACCCTAATTCGTTTCTTAAACGAAAAATAGAGTTTCGGCCCTTAATCTTTCCTATATGTGTTCTAACTTAAAGTGTCTATTTATACAACCCTTGTATATAGACGGTTAAGTAAATTACACATATACCCCTACTTAAAGAAGTATAAGTGTAATACACCACAAGGACGTTTACATCACGAATTTTATCATATAAAATTCATTTTTCTGAACCATCTTAAAATCTCGCAAAACCATTCTTAGTGTGCGACCCAATAGGCTCATACAACGTTGGCAGTGTACCAAAACTCATTTTGGTATACAAGTCATAAGCGGCCTCTAGCAAGACATTATGACTACCCAAGTTGTACGAATATCAAATCGATACAACCTAATCAATAATGTATATAACATCCTTTTATCACACGATATCCTTTTTGATCAAACATAAGGCATGGAATTGTCATCCAACATGTTCAATCGTACTAGTCTCGATCTCTAGGTAGACTGAAAACATCCAAGTGACATTGATCAATATCAATTCACTTAGACTAGGCCATTTAACAGTCTAAAACATCGAGGATCCACTTGGATATCTCTCTTTATATGAGAGGGACAAATTCTATCTTGATTACACAACTTCATCACATTGCTCACACAAGAACCAATCACAACCTTTATAATCGTCCTGGTTAAAGACAACGTTTGATTGTGGCAAATCACTATGTTCCTAATGTTGAAGTCTCTGGTAATCTCAAGTCGAGGACCTGAAAAATATACCTATTATGAGAAACAACTATGACTTAATCCATGTGATGTTCTCATAGCGGGTCGGTCCAAAGATTTTTGTTCCGTAACAAGTACTCGTGATCTTGATTCGTATCCCTATACGTATAATCATCATATGATCATCAATCAAGACTCACACTAGTCTTAATTCATCATAGTTCCCAATATAATGATCGACTAGGGACATTTAGGATATTTTTGTAAATACTCATGGATCTTATTATAATGTAAACATGCAAATTAATTATAATAAACAACAAATGAAATCTTCTATTTTATTAACTAAAAGTATTCATAAAGACAGTTAATGGATTGACCTAGGGCACATGCCCCAACATGTTTTATAACATGACGGGTAATTGATAAAAATAAAATTGTCTTATTTTCTATCTAGGTTTTCAAAACATTATTGAGGACATATAGTCCAACTCTATCCTAAATATACCATCTTTGTTAACATTGCTACGGGTAATTGGTTATTTTAGTTAGATTAGGTTAACTTAGTTAGTTAAGTTACTTAAGGTTAGTTTTCATTTATTATTTGGGTTAGTTAACCGTGATTAGTTTACTTCAGATTGTTGTTGGGCAATTTTAGGTTAGTATAGTTAGTTAGGTTAGGTTTGTTAGTTGAGTTAGGTTAGGTCAAAGTTATGACTCATTATTTGGGTAAAGGTTTACTTTTATTAGCTTAGTTTAGTTTTCTTAAAGTTGATTTATTATACTCTTTGTGTTCTAAACTAACGAAAATAAATGTTATTGCAGGAATATTACGTTGAAGAGGAAAAGCGGAGGAAAAAAGTAAGTTCACAAATTTAGTATTTTCATAATTATTTATTTAGGTTAGGTTATGATTTGCATGATATATAGGGACATAGGTATTGTGTTTATGAAGAATGGTTGATATGTTTATTTATTGAAAAGTGCGTTTAAAACTTTAAGACGATCCTCTAACAGAGAGGATTGAGTAGGCTCAGTAGTTGCGCCATTAAGACGATCCTTTACATCCGAAAGTTCCCCTCGTGTGTATATCCCCCCCATATACCGAAAAATGCTTTAATTAATTTTTTAAATAAAATCGAGCTCGATGTGCAGTGGTTCAATAGGTATGAACGTTATTACACAGAAAATGTAAGTGCGAAAGAATGAGTATGCTCGCTAGTTGCGCTATTATTGCGATCTTCTACATCAGAAAGTTCGATTGCGCTACATGATTGTCAACTATTTCCCTTAAAAAAAATTGCATTTTTTGTAACATTTTTACATCAAAGTTCGCAAACTTATGTAGGTCATTTTTACATCTGAGTCATGGCGAGCGGGAGCGCGTTGAGCAATGCGACGGGGCACCAGACGTCTCGGCGGAGGAGAAGGAGGAGGAGGTTAGTTTAGTTTCGTTTAGTAGTTTAGTTAATCATTTTTAGGTAGTTTGTTTAGTTAGTTAAGTTAGTTTAGTTTAGTTTAGTTAGTTTGTTTAGTTTAGGTATTTAGGTTAGTTAAGGTTCGTTAATTTAGTTTGGTTAGTTTAGCTTAGTTAGTTTGTTTAGTGAGTTAAGTCAATTAAGTTAGTTTATATTTGGTCTTTAGGTTAGTTAGTTTAGTTTAAGTAGTTTGTTTAGTTTATTAAGACGGTTAAGTTAGTTTAGTTTTGTTTAGTAGTTTAGTTAATTGTTTTTAGGTAGTTTGTTTAGTTAGTTAAGTTTGTTTAGTTAGTTAAGTATTGGCCGACTTTTGGGACGAATATCATACTCGACCCAAGGTGCGACGTGGCCGGGAGACCTAAGGGATCGCGAAGACATAACGAGATGGATCTTCCTAATGTCCAAAGGCTTTTGCAATGTGGCATATGTCATCAAGAAGGACATAGAAGAACAACATGTCCAAATAAAGACCGTGAACGAGTCCCAACTAGGAAGAACCCGAGGTGTGGTATTTGTCGTTCGTAGGACATAACAAAAAAAATTGTCCTAGCAGAGACCTCAACCTACCAATGAAAACCTATAGTCAAATGATGTATAATGTGTGAAATAACTTAAGTTTGTACCTATGTTGCTTTTGAGCATTTACGCATTTGTTTTTTTTGTGAACATTTACGAAATAGTTATTGTTTGGTTTCGTACAACACTCTAATTCTTTTTATAACATTCATTTGTAGTTGTACAACAATGGATCCAGGTCCTTCAGATCCATCACTTTTGCAACTCCAATCTACACACAGATCATCGCGAACCTGGAGGGTGAGGTAAATTGTTTTACATGTATACGTCAAATTTACAAACAATAACGTATAAAAAATATAGATTAATACATTATCAATTATAAGGTGTACGAAACAATGCGCGTACGTCGAAGACGTGGGGTCGTTGATCGAACGGTGCAGTATCATTCGAGGATGATCCCATATCTTCGTTCCAGTGGGTTCTATGGGATTTCCCGAGTAGCATTTTTCAAATTGATTGGGCTTTGATCATCTTATTCGTAGAGAGATGGCGCCCGAGACGCATACTTTTCACATGCATTGTGGGAAGTGCACAATTACATTCCAGGACGTGCGAGTACAAACTTGGCTTACCTATCAAAGGTATGCATGTGACGGAACGACAAATACGAGACTATGCTGATGTCTGCATGAGAGGCTACTTGGCTAAACTCCGTTGGAAATGATGTTATCGGTTGTAAACTTAAGGTCAATTGGCTTGAGCGTAACGCACCAAAGCAATAGATGATGACAACGATGAGGAGTCGGTCCAACGTTACGTTCGATCGTATACACTACAACTTATCGGTGGTTGTTTTTTCCGATAAGTCCAATCGATTCGTACAATTGATGTTCTTACCATTGTTGGAGGATTTCCAAGTAGTGGACAATATAGTTGGGGAGTGCATGTTTGGCTTATTTGTACGGGGAGTTGTGTCGCGGATCTCGCGCAGGGCACATAAGGTTGCGGGCGCGTCAATTCTTGTACAATCGTGGGCATGGGACAGATTTCCATTCATAGCACCGCGGCGCCTTCGTGTTTCTAGAGTTCAACCGCGAACAAAAGGATGGAGAACATATGCATATGGACGTTCCACTGGGACACATGTAATACAAATATTTTTCATTAATTTGCTAAAAAATCTTGTCCAATTTCATTTATCTTAACTTATTGTTTTCTACACAGATGGCTCGATGCATTTTCGGTTACACAAAGTGCGACGCACGTCGTATCGGCTTACCGTGATGCACTCGACTCGCAAAGGCATGAGGAGGATGTGGTATGGCAACCATATGCTGAAGTTATGGGGTCTCTTCCCGATTACTGTACTAACGGTCACGGTAGTTGGCTTTCGACGTGTCCCCTTATTTGTTTCCACATAGTCGAGTGGCATCGACCAGAAAGGGTTATGAGACAATTCTGAATGGTACAAGTGGTGCCACCAAATTGTTCTTATGACGCCCAACTGCACCGCCTCGAATTGCGTGGACATCATCATGAAAATTGGGTGACTTTTCACGCAAGCTATATACACATGTGGGAAAATCGTGGCGACACCATTGCCACAGCGGCACATAATGACGGGCACGATCATCAAGACTACATGACGTGGTATCGCTCAAATACTAGGATATTCATTGGACACGACGGGGCTTTACGTGACTACTCGGTAAACTTCTACCTCTAATTTTTTTCTCGAACAACTAATATCTTATATTGCGTGCTTTTAGCTCATGTTTTTATATCGTGTAACTTGGTGCATCGAATGAGGCGAGTGTTTATTGAGGATGGGTACGAGCAAGGCCTTGCTGCGCTAAATGAATGGATTAAAATTTTAGACGAAGATGAAAGGCAAAGGTCTACTCTTTCGCATGACGGAATTGACGTCGATCAAGACATAAATGAGGATAATGAACGGGAAGATGAAGAAGACGGTCGGGCGAAGCAAACAGAGAGGTGAGAAGAAGACGAACACGACCGAGATCGTGCGGGAACGCACCGGACGTCCTCGTCCACCACGTCCATCTACTCGGGCCGAGATTGCTTTGCAGAGTAGCGACGTTCTCCTCCAGCACGTTCATCTCATTCGAGAGCGAGTAGAAACGAGGCTGTTGGCGGAGTAGCCAACGATCATCCCCACCAACTCATTCTTCTCGGGGGTACATTCCCGCATCGTCTACGCGCCAACCGAACCTCAAATGTTTGTACCCAGTGCCGCCGATCGTGAATCTTCCTCCTTACCATTTTGATCCTTACGCACTGGGCCGTCGTCTTCATATGTGGACCATGAAATGCCTCATCGTCAAATGTATCCGTCACTGCCTCAATACATGCCTAGTCCATATACTCCTACTCCTTATAATTACAATATGCCATATAGTGGAGATGCCTCATTCATGAACTTGTTGACCATGCCGCAGACCTCATGTTCCTTTCCCCCAACCCCATACATGAAGCCGATTTTTGGGATGGTTCCACCTCTTATTTTTGGAGCATCGTAGCGAGAGGTGAGTCGAGTGAAGCACCGGAGGAAGAGCATCAATCTACTCGACGTCATTCAATGCAAGACCAGCTACCTCAACGACCTCAATCGGATGTACAAACACATTGTCCAACTAGACAAAGAGTACGTCCGGTTTGCATCACCGAGCAACAACGTCAACGTAACCGTCGTAATCGTAATAGACCCGCATGATGAGTTTTCTTGATGTCATGGTGATTTGTAGATAGCTTTATTTTGGGTGAACGAAGTACGTGTATACAACCTTCTCATTGAATAAACTTATTTCTCATGTTTTCCATATTATTATAATTTCGTATCTCGTGATTACTCTTCAATATTGCATAACAGAAACTCATCACCGTGAAAGATATATATATCTCGAAACATTAGAAGATTCGAACTTATAAGAGTTATTTTGCGGTAGAAAAAAAGGATGGTGTGGTGCATTAAATGAGAGAAAAGCGGATGGTGAGGTGCACTAATCGCAAGAAAGGTATAAGAGTTATTTTGCGGTAGAATTGAATTTTTTTAAGATTGACTTTTTCGTTAGAGCGCCTTAAGTAAAAGGTGGGGTGCGTCTAGCTTCGCTCATGTGCTTTCGTATAGATAGGATTTGTGTACTTTTATGTTGTTTTTGTTAAGATCACATTCAATTAAGGACCCAACGAGTTCAATAAGTCCAACCTTGCAAGAATAGCGCGGCCTTCCCGTGGTCAGTAAAGTACATGCCTCTATAATTAAGTAAATGCACGAGCTAATTTAGATTGTCATCGTGGTATTGTCCTTCAATTATTCTCGTGACACTTTCTTCAAGGAGGTTTCCTACACGTATATCGAAGAATCGGCATAAATCGTGTTTTGATATGCGTGCGATGTACTTCACGATACGTATCATGCACATCTCGAAGAGCATCACACGTACGTATGTGTATTTTGACGTGCGCGTAGACTTTTCCTTTTTCAATAGGCTAGATTCTAGCTAGACCTATCGGTTATGCTGAAAAAAAAAATGATAGTAGATAGCAATTCGCAAATCAATATTGAATCCCACGCAATTAGACCTAATCGCATGCGTGCTATTAAGAAGCTAGAATTACTATATGATCTCAAAGTAAAAGAGATGCCGCTTTAACACGGCCAACCATGTGCATCCTTGATTCAACGCATGATTTCCCCATGATGCACTTACCTCCAATACACAAAACGCACAAACATATATGTTCTATTTTATGTTAAGGAAAGCCCCAAAATTAATGAATCCATATATATAGTATACTAAGCTCCTTTAGACTTTGAATTCGTTGCGATCCACTTAATGAATCCCCTATGCCCCGCCACCTCACCGCCCCTCACAAACTTCAAAAATAGCCAATAACGCCTTTTTGAAAAGGCGTTACTAGAAGTTTGTGAGGTGGCGTGAGGTGGCGGTGAGGTGGCGGGGCAATTGTATGGATAGCCCATTTTCAAAAGGCGCTATCTATACAATTGCCCCGCCACCTCACCGCCACCTCACAAACTGCAAAAATAGCCAATAACGCCTTTCAATAACGCATTTTCAAAAGGCGTTATTGGAAGTTTGTGAAGGTGCGGGGCAATTGTATGGATAGCGCCTTTTCAAAATGCGCTATCCATACAATTGCTCCGCCACCTCACCGCCACCTCACAAACTACAAAAGCAATAACGCCTTTTCAAAATGTGTTATTAGCTATTTTTGTTAATTCAAAGTACACCATCCTATTTTGTGAAATTAATTGTAAATGTGTCTTACTTTTGGAAAAACACCAATGAACGTTACTTATCCATCATGACTCGTTGATAAACATGCTTTGACACATTCAATGACAAATTGAAACGTTGTGACTTAATAAGGAAACATAATCTCAATCCCACTTAACTATATATACCCTCCCACATATGAGTAATACACACATATTTTCATTCCGTTTTTCTTATAAAGAAAAAATAGTCTTGGTTTTTTTTTCCTTGTTTTGTAAAAGTAGTTTTTTAGTGTGAGTGAGCACAACAATTTGATCCATTCGGTCCTACGGTCTAAAGTGCTATAGTCGTAAAATCGTGATTGTTGTATCTTGGGAGGCAAATGTTACCAACTGCGAGCACAAATTGCGGGGATTATTGTTTTAAGGAGATATAGTACTAAACTCTAGCCTCAATTTACAATTTCTTTAATTCATCAAGTTCGAAGTATTTTTTGCATCAATTCAACCATGACTACTACAAACGACATAGTGGAAGTTCATGATCCCAACACCCGCTACTAGCTAAGTTTGTTAAATGTGATATTTTCCCACTGTAAAGTTGGCGTAATTGTTATGACCAAAAAAAAAAAAAAAGTTAATTGGCCTAACTGAACCAATACTTAATCCTTGTCCATTCTACTAGTTTTTTTTTTTTTTTTTTGAAACTCAATTATGAGATTTCAAGCTCATAAACATACCGACATTCATAGATAGATCGACCTAGGGCCCTCGAGGGCGAGTAGGGCGGTCGCCCCCGAGCTCCCTCAGGGCGCCACACACACGTGCGCGAGTCCGTGAATCTTCTCCAAAGATCGATATTGTCCTCAACTTAATTAACCACCTTCAAATCTTAGGTGTGTGTGGTTTTATCTCGAAAGACCTCGAAACTAGTAAAAGAGAGATGATCGCATATATATATATATATATATATATATATTAATTTTATGCTTTTATAAGTAGCTCATTCAACTTATTAATGTCAATTCGCATTTTGTAGGCGTTGTTACATTTTACTTTTTTTTTTTAAGTATGATTGACTTTTATTTACTTGTGAAATATTAAAGATGTTTTGAGAGGCTTTGATCACACTATTATGCATCAATTGAGCAAGTTCTTTTGTGAGATTTATGTCTCTAATGTTAATATAAGAATTCTTTTTTTATTCCACACATCTATAATTGAGGGGCTCCAAATTATAATTTTGCCCAGGGCCCCTAAATTCTTCTGAGCGACCCTAATCAAAATCGGAAAAAAATAAGAATGACAACAATAATGTCACACCACAATCAAGGCAAATTGACTCACATGAGCATTCCATGCAACCTCGACCCGCGTGTTATGCATCGAGATCCGTGTATGCTCGCATCTCTAGGCCCACATGGATGACTCTTGCGAGTCAATGTTTCATGGTGTGACATGCCATTTTCATTATAGCACTTCTCATCAAGATCACCGTTTTTTCACATCAACCATGTATATATATATATATACTCCCTCCGCTTAAAAATATATGACGTTTTGAGATTTTTCCGCTTTGAAAAATATATGACATTTTCGAATTCGAGAGGACTTTGTACCTCTTATACCTATTTTACCTCTCTATTAACTCAAACATTTAATTATAATTAAATACACTTCTTTCTTTCATCAAATGAAACAAAGAATTAAATATGGATAAGAATGTAATTTAAAATCACTATTAATGCTTTCTTAATATATGTTTTGAGCAAAAAGTCTTATATTTTTTTACCTGGATGGAGTATATATATACTAGCGGAAGGGCACATGGTTATGCACATGCAATATATTTAGTAACTTGACTAAACTACTAAACCAATTCAATTAAAGTAACTACTCAAATCGATCACTAACCATTTTCTCTCTTTTAAAAAAAGCTTATCTCTTCCTCTCGTCAATTATGGGATAATGGTTATCACTTTTAAAAATCCACTTTTAATATAGTTTAGTCAAATTTACCTAAACACCCCCTACTTTTATTTTTTCAAAGATTTTTTCATCCAATGAAACATTAACATTTATAAACAATTTTGTCAATAAAGTTATTTTGGCTTCAAGAAGATCTTAGGGGTATTGCCATTATATATATATATAAGGAAATTCTACTTGGTGATCTTTTTAAATCACCATCTATGGTGATTTTTATTTTTGACTTTTGATAGCTACATTAATGACACTTCAACGTGTGCACAAGTACCAAGAAGTTATATTATTCATTTGATTGAAATCTAATGGTCAAAAATAAAAATCACCGTAATTTTTCCCTATCATCATGGTAGAATCACCTTTTATATATATATATATATATATATATATATATATATATATATTGTTGTAAATAATATGGATTGACAACTCTACATATTCCACCTCTTATTATTCCAACTATTCACATGATGTAACACCCACTTTAATCCTTGTAATTACCAAGGGCCTATATAAAAGGGTCACACCCATGTAATGAGATACACTATGGTGAGATGAAAGTTCTTCTATTTCTCCCCTATCACTTCTCTTTTTATCTTTCTAATTCTTTATGTTTACTTTCCTAGCTTTATCTCTAGTTAGTTTTTTTAAAAAATTATCAGCACGAGTGTGCTCTACATGATGGAGACTTAGAATATCAAATAACTTTCTAAGGAGTAAAGCTTGAAAGGTATATATAATTTTTGTATGAACTTGATTCATTTCAATCAATTTATATTTTATTATGATTGTTATTGGCACTCTTAGTTTTCATATATAAAGAAAGCCAAATGAATAAAATCAAGTTTTCTTATATAAGAGTAGTGATTCTCTAACTTGAGTTCTCTGTTCTATATATAGATATTTTCATGAGTTGAGTTGCACCATGTGAGGACAAAAGTCTAATTTTTTTGTTAATTAATCAAATTATTTGAATTTATTTCTATCTTAATCTGGTTAAAACATGTTTTTTTATTATTATGTGCACTATTAGTCACAAAGTCAATAGAATTACTAAGATATGATACTCCGACACATGCAAACTCTTCATTCCAAATAAAATTTCTTCTTTGTTTTTTTCGAACATCGGCCATGTCTATTGAAAATCCTTGTTCAAATATAATTTAACTTTATCAAACAAATTTTCTAATTTCTTTTAAGATTTCGAATCGAAACTAAAAAAATTAATTACGAGTTTATAGACTTGATCATTGGTCATAACAAGCTACTATTTTAGTAACCAATTTCTAGGCCAATGAAATTATTTTCATTAAAAGACCTATATGAGAGTTTTTTTTTATAAGCTTTATATGTATGCAAAATGATATGATCTATACCATTGATAATTTTACAATATATAGTAACCAACTATGACATCAATTGAAACAAATTGTTCAAAGCATTTGGAAATGCATACGAACATTTGTTATATTTCCCACATTCTCCATACGAACATTTGTTATATTTCCCACATTCTCCAAGTGAGCAGGCACATGACATCAATTGTCTCTTTTTGGAATAAGCTAGATTTCAAAATTATAACTATTGAATTTTGTATTTATTTCTATTGTTTATAACTATTAATTTGCATTAAGTAATTTGAAGAAATAAAAGTGATCTAAAAAGTCACTCATATATATATTTAATAAAATATCAAGTATATATTATTTATGCACGGTACATTATATATGTCTCGCCGATTGCATATGTTGTGTACGTAATTGTGTATTTGTACAATCTTCTACACCGTAAAATAAAAAATCAATAAGTGACAATTTTCTCATAAAAATTACTAATGATTAATTAGGTTTTATTCTTGTTTTTTTATAGTACAAATAATATTATAAGTTTGAGTTGATAGTGGGTAAGCTTTGTCCCCAAAAAGCTAAACATTGAAAAGAAGACGGGTTTTCCTGTTCGAGGAGGCATGGTTGTGAGTAGACTTTCGTCTCGCCACCCAACCTGGAGGTTGTCCCACCAACTCATATAAGTAGTATATTTTGTTTATAAAATACTCAAGTTTTGGACATTTATTTAATCATGTATTATGTATTTTACATAAAAAGAGAAAACTATTTACATTATCTCTATTTTCAAAACTATTATACTTGATTGAATTTGTTGCCATAATATTATTGACAAAGAATTATTTGTTAAGGCAAACTAGATGCTAAAATTATGAATAAAACATCTACGCAAGGTCATGTGCGCATAGCGTCAATATTCATTCGCCAATATCTCCATAGAGATTTGAAAAGTGAATATATCATTTTATAATTATCCTTTCACCTTATGGAGCTATGAATAAAACCAAAATTGGTGATGCTCCAAAAAGCTCTAAATGGCGGTTGAGTCTCAAGCTACAATATTTATGTTAGTCGAATATGAATTATAATTCCGTAATTTTAATTACCTCTTGGTTGAGGCTATGCAAAAAAGTGACTGATGAGGCAATGATAGAAAAAAAAATCTACGTGGTACGCTTCAATATATTATTGCAACAAAATATCGAGCGCATATATATCAACTCAATATGAATATTATGAATTGGTTTCTTGCCTCATGGTAGCTAAGTAAAATAATGAAATATTATACATATAATATCACTCACATCCAATTGGTCTAGTTTCATAAAGCATATTTTGCATTATAAAATGACAATTGTCACAATGATAAAATTATGGACGTGGAAATGGGAAAAGGATCTGGTAAAGGTCGTATTAGTAATTCCACCAAAAGTGGAATAAAAATGATGCACCACATGAAATATAAATAGGTAAAGTTATTGACAAATGAGCATGCTCAAAATCGTGACAAGCAATGTCACTTACGAAAGGTCATTAGGTCATGCTGATCATATATTGTAATATATGCCCAAATATTTTGATGACATTTACCATGCCAATCATAGGCGAAATTATAAATTTTATGGTTCATTAAAATTGACACATTGATATGTGTTCCAATCATGAGCTAAATAAAGGCGATGAATTTATGTCTTGATATAAAAGAGAGTATTTCTCAAACTTAAACTTATATGAGGCTAATGTTCAGATAATATCTCGTATAACAAGGCAAATCAATGAGAGATTTATATCGATTTGACTCTCAATTCATTATCTTATAAGATGTCTAGGAGATTTTTTATTGGAAGATTTTTTGATGTCACTATGATGAAGCGGTTGCCCACCATTAGGGGAGATATAAAGCCAATTCAAAAGGAATGGCGTGAAATTGCATGAAACGTATCAAATTTGTTGCATTATGATCAATGTATAAATTAATATGAACTCGAAAGTTTAAACGATCGTTCATTAGCAACAATTTATGAATCAATTACGTGATGCAATTACTAATATAAAATAATGACAATCATATGTTACAAGATATTAAAGGTTCTAGAGGAAATGATGTTCCCGTGCGACAAAATGCATATACTAACAAAATGCTTAAGGTGTAACGGACGAGATATTGCATTTTTAAGATGCAGCTCTTCACCTACTTCAAGAAATTGAAATAGTATTATATACGCTTTTCGTGATCTTTAAGTTAATCATAAGTGGCATGAGTTTGTTTTACTCAAAAGGGTAAAATTAAGTTTTGCAAAGATTAGTTGCGTAACAAGTGCATTGCACTTTTTTCCTTGGTTATGCTTTTATCCCACTCGGGATTTTCATACAAAGTTTTTAACAAGGCGATCCTAACAATATTAATACTCCATCATCAAAATTGGTTAGTGTATTGTACTCTTTTTTCTTTAGCTATGGTTTTATCCCACCCACTAGGTTTTCCTAGCAAGGTTCTTTTTAATGAGACAATCATATCAATATCATACTCCGTATCAATATTGATGAGAACGATGTACTCTTTTTCTATGCTTTGAATTTTTTCCTACATGATTTTTCTTAGTAGAGGTTTTATTGAGACATTTTTCTTAGTAAGTTTTCATCCAAGGGGAGTGTTGTAAATAATATGGATTGACAACTCTACATATTTCACCTCTTATTATTTCAACTATTCACATGATTTAACACCCACTTTAATCCTTGTAATTATTTAGTTTTAATGTTATTTATTCATGTAATTCAATAGAAATGTAACTTGTGCTCTTTGGTCTTACCAAGGGCCTATATAAAGGGGTCACACCCGAGTAATGAGATACACTATGTTGAGATGAAAGTTCTTCTATTTCTCCATATCTCTTCTCTTGCTATCTTTCTAGTTCTTTATGTCTACTTTCCTAGCTTTATTTCTAGTTATTTTACAACATATATATGTATTATGGGTAAACATTTTATCAATATAATCCTAACCTTTAACTAATCAAGTGGATGACTTATTGATTTGTTGAGTAATTAGTTGGGTAAGAGGAAGTTCGAACCTCTTAGTGAGCAAGTTGTGATTTCTTTCTTATCAAAAAATATAATCCTAACCTTTCAAGATTGATGAGTTGGTATTCCTATATACCTTATTTTTGTGAATATTTATTGTATTTTAAATGTTCAAAGTCTCCAATTTTTATTTCTAAATATCTTATTTTAGTAATTGTAGGGTTTTGTTGGTGTCGAATGAAAAAGAAGTTGAAATAAGGCCTTATGGAGGAAAAAATCAAAAAAGTACACATGTTTGTACTTTAAATGAAAAAATAGGGCTGAAATGCTTTTATTTCGGGCAAATAGGCAATGTCGCCCAATGAAAAGGTGTTATCTAAGTGGCAAAATTTTTTTATGACATAGACACATGGATAACGCCTTTTCAAAAGGCGTTATCCATATGTTCGGGCCAGTGGCGTAAATTACACGATATAGCGCCGTTTCAAAAGGCGTTATATGTGTAATCTACGCCACGTGACGAAAGCTTACACTGATAGCGCCTTTTGAAAAGGCGCTATCAGTGTATGGCCGTCCTACGTGGACAGTGAGGTGGACAGTGAGGTGGAAGGCAATTGTATAGATAGCTCCTTTTGAAAAGGAGCTATCTATACAAAATTATACACTCTATGAATGACTCATTTTGAAAATGAGCTATCAATACAAATTTTTTCCCCATGAACGACACGTGCATATGGAGATGGACGACCCGCGCCACTCACGTATATCGAGGTAGACAACCAATGTAAACAAAGCGCACGCATATCGATGCGGACAACCCATGCAAATGTCACCCATGTATGCCGAGATGGAGATTTCATGCAAATGTCGCACGTCGTCGTCGAGGTGGGCGACCCATGCAACCTCGTGTAACTCATGCAAACGTCACGCACGTGTCTCGAGGTGGTAAAATCAATGCCAACGTCACACATGTATCTCCCGGTTGACAACACATGGAAACGCCACGCACGTATGTCGAGGTGGGGCGAGCCATGCATATCCACTACGAGACCATGGACCCCATGCAAACGTCACGCACGTATCGCGAGGCGGACAACCCGGTGAGTTGCATGCTTACTATGGATATGCATGGCGGCCCACCTCGACATACGTGTGTGGCGTTTTCATGTGTTGTCAACCAGAGATACGTGTGTGACGTTTACATTGGCTTTATCACCTCGAGACACGTGTGTGACGTTTGCATGAGTTGCACGAGGTTGCATGAGTCGCCCACCTCGACGACGTGCCTACCATTTGCATGAAATCTCCACCCTGCATACATGGGTCACGTTTGCATGGGTTGTCTGCATCGATATGCGTGCACATTTTTTACATTGGTTGTCTACCTCGACATACGCGAGTGACGCGGGTCGTCCATCTCCATATGCACGCGCGCTGGTCAGGAAAAGGATTTGTATTGATAGCTCATTTTCAAAAGGAGCTATCAATAGAAAGTATAGTTTTGTATAGATAGCTCCTTTTCAAAATGAGCTATCTATACATATTGCCTCGCCAACTCAACGCCACCTCACAACCATGAAGCCTACTCATATGCAATAACGCCTTCTCATAGGGTGTTATCACCTATTTTTGAAAATAAAAAGTAAACTATCATATTTTGTGAAATAAAATGTAAATGTCCCCCACTTTTGGAAAAACACCCCTCATGGAGTGGTTGGGGTGATCCACGTCATAAAGT
The DNA here is from genome assembly GCA_039657325.1 of Stephania cephalantha. NCBI lineage: Eukaryota > Viridiplantae > Streptophyta > Magnoliopsida > Ranunculales > Menispermaceae > Stephania > Stephania cephalantha. The sequence continues at coordinate 41,528,672 of CM077578.1, forward strand.
GTGCCATCACGAATCTCGAGACAGCTGTGTGCAGGATCCATGTGAAGCAGAATGGGGTCGGTTGATTTGCAAGTGAGTTAGAGCTCAGTCAGGCATGGTTTATTGCTGAGTGTTGAGGCGTTTCGGGAGCCACCAGATTTTCCTCGAGAATCTAAATTTGTTGAAGATTGTAAGAGATTGAAGCAGACACAGAACTGTTAAGATCGCTTCGAGATGTGTGTAAGTACTAGATCGGATGAAAAAAAATGAAGAAACGAATATGTTCCCCCAGTCTGCACGCGCTCTCTCTCCTCATCCCGAACTGACTCTCCTATCCGTAAGATTCTCCTAGAGAGACGTGACCATCCTTTCCATGATCAGCAACCATTGATTTGCCTGGGTGCACGAGTCACCATCCTACTAACACCATCGTACGTTCTCGCCACCTGCCGAGCTGCTGTCAGATGCTCCTCGATCGATGTGTCTCTCCCCTCTCTCTAGCTATTACAGCCACAGATCTTCCCCGGTAATGGGATTACCATTTTTCTTAAGAAAAGAATAAACCAAAATAATCTCAACCTTTTGGCTTTGTTATATTTATACTAAAAAAAACTATTTTCACTGTTTGTGCATATGCTGAAAAGATAGACAATTTTGATTTTTTTTGGCCTTTACTATTCGGTCCCCACGTTTTGCTCTTTTTACTCCATTTTGAATTTTTTTTTAGCCTCTTGTGAAATAACCTAACTACCCATTCATATAAAAGAGTTTTTACTCACTCATACCCCACTCACGCATACCCTAGTCACCCCTATCTCAAATTGCATTCTCACCACCAATCCAAATCCAATGAAATTCAAGTAAAATCATATCGATTCGACGCCGTATGTGCATTCCTAATTATCTATTTTCGTGTTGATTTCAAGATTTTTTGGGTTTTTTACTTTTTTAAGTCAATATTGTTTGTGATTTTGTTGTTGGGTTTAGGGCTTCGATTTGGATTAAATCTTGTATTTTGGGTACAAAGTCTCAATGGAATAAAAAATATCAAGCGATTCCGAGCAAAACCCACTATTTTTTGTCATTATCAAGTATTTTTAGAAGTTTTGAAACTTTTTTGGTCATTCTTGTTACTTTGCAAGTGTCGGCCACATAGGTCGACAAACTCTCAAGAGGTGTCGACACACAAAGTGGCAACACCTCTTTAGAGAGATCTCGTCTGGATCCCTCCGTCGCCAATTAAAATCGAGTTTACTTTGCATTATTGGTCGAGTTGGCGTTACCTCTTTAGAAGTATCGATCGGAGTCAATCGAACATCCAGCGACACTTCTTCACTTTTTGGATACGACGCGACCACATTTGACTTTGTTCAACAAAAAATACTCCTACAACACTTGGTGACTTAGTACAAGTGCTCTACAATGACTAAAACCGAGAAATGAAGAGGATTGAGAGATGTTGGGATGAAGGTATGAGACTGGGGTAAACATTTGTTAAGAGTGACGGGTAGTTTTGGAATGATTTACAAAAAGTGGGGTAAAATTAGTAAAGAAAATTCAAAAATATGATAGAGTGAAGTAATGGAGTAAAGAGAGCATAATGTGGGTTCCAAGTAGCCATGAATTTTTTTTTGTTAAAACAATTTTGAGTTATTTGATTGTTGCGCGAGCTTAGATAACAAAGATATACACTTAGAGGTGAAGAGTAATCGAGTCCCGTTTGTTTTAGCTGTGTCGATCCCATAAAACACGGTTCGAATACGTTAAATGGTAGTGCTAGATGAACTCTTTGAGTCCCGGACTCCCAATTTTTGTGTATATGTAAATTATCCTTCTATTTTCACTTATATTAATCAAACACCTAGAGAATAGTTAGGTCGAATGTGGAAGGTATGTGGAAATCTTTTCTTGGAAACAGTTGCACATCGAAGGAGGTTGGAAATCTCTTCTTGGCGCAAACTCTCTCTTCTACAAATTCGAAAATCTCGTTGATTCCCCATGGAGACAACTTGGAACGTGGTTGATTGCCTTTCCCCACCTCACCACCTCACCACCTCACCTCACCTCTTCGATCTTCAAAAACCTCACCTCATCAGATTGGTTTGTTGCCTTTCTCGAACCTCACCCTCGTCACAGACGACCACCATCTTCATCACCGTCATTGTCAACGGCGGCTCGTCGATGGCTGGTTGTGGTCCGCTGCTGCTATTTGTTGTTGGTTGTTGCTACTGTGTTGAGGTTAAGTTGATAAAAATTAGGGTGTTTGTTGTTTGGATCGTTGGTTTTGTGACGGTGAAAATATTGCACAAACTTATAGTTCTTTAACCATCTAAGACATTCAAGCACTAAAGTTTTCAAATACTCATCGTTCAGTTTCACCTTATTTGATCATCAAGAAAGTTGTTTTTTAGGGGTTTGTTGTTGAAACTCGTTCAAGATCACCTCATTTGATCGTCAAAATGTCTTTTTGTAGGGTTTTGAATTGTTGTCAAAAATAATCTTCTAAGTTGAATGAATCTCATTGAGTTTCAGCGTATTTGATCTTCAAGATTTCATTTTTTTAGGGTTTTGAATTGTTGTTGTTGTTGTCAAAGATTCATCTTTTAAGTCGAATGAATCTCATTCGCTTTCAAATTTATTTGATCATCAAAAATGTATTTTATAAGGTTTTGAATTGTTGTTGTTGTTCATCTTTTAAGTGAATCTCATTCAGCTTTCAACTTATTTTATCATCAAAAGTGTCGTTTTTTATGGTTTTGAATTTTTAAAGATTCATTGCAATGTAACACAAAAGCACCAATGAAGGTATATGCACAATCTGCTCCTTAAAGTAGACTAGCTAGATTAAGTGCTTCACGCTCCCAAGGCATTGATAATGGCCTTGGAATGATCGACATTTAGGTCATTCTTAGTGCAAGCAAACTTGGTGAGAGCAATGGTTGCCTTCGGTATTAATTATCGTACTATGTATGAGAGAATGATACTGATGTTAATTTCAATTGATCATGATCCTAAAAATGAAGGCCATTATCAAGAGGGTAGCAATAGAGAAGTTGAAGAGAGACGTATTGAAATCTCTTGAACTATCCCAAAAAAAATAAAACTTATGTTAGGCATATCATCAAACAACGCCCATGCAGAACAAAGACACCATACGACGTGTTTTTGCTATTACACCATCTTCTCAAGTATCTCAACCCACCATTATTCTTTTGGTACACAACATGATTCATTCAATCATTTATGCCTATTAATAACAAACAAAAGATTTATTAAGAACTAAGAGCATTACCGTATTGGACTAAACTTGTACTTATGTAATCAAACAAAAAAATGGTCGAAACAAACAAAAGATTTAGTAATTAATTTTGTTCTTGTGGAGGATGCAGGGTTTGGTTGAAGCACTTTTTTCTTCTTCATCTTCACTCGCTCTACAATCACTAAAAATAAGACTTACAATAGAACAAACACTATGTAATGTGAGACTCTCATTTTCACATACAACATTTTTTGAATTGGTTGACTTATGATTATAACTCCACCTATGTTGTACACTATGTGCGCTACATAGCGTGTCCCAAGTCCGGATAAAGGAGGAGGACTTTCGACGCCCATTTTTTCATACCGAAAAATGGGTAAGGGAAGTCCCAAACTCACTTTTCATACCCGAAAAGTGGGGGAGAGAGGCCCCAATCTCATTTTTCATTCTTGAAAAATGGAGGAGGGTTGCGATAGTTTGACAAATGCCAGTAAAACTTTTGTCACTTTTCGTGAAATAGATCAAACATATATAAACGTTGGGCGTTCCCACCTAGCGACGCGCCGCATCGGAGTTCCGGGTGTAGTGAGAAATGAGCAAGGGTGTGTTTCACATCGCTGCACAGGTGTGAAGAAAAATGAGCAAAGATTCCCACACATAGGACGTGTGTGGGTAAAAAAGCTAGTCCCTTCACATCGTCGCCTGTATGTGAAGAAAAATGAGCAAGGGTTCGCACACAAAGGACGGGTGCGAGTAAAGAAGCTAGTTCAAAACAAACACGAAAACAAAAACAAAATCATAGATACGGATACTAGATCTTTTAGACAAAATAGAAATAGAAAAGGAAAACAAATACAAATGGGAGAAAAAATTCGTTTAGGAACATGGAACATAAGAACATTTACGGGAAGTCAATAGAACTAGTAGATATCATGATTAGAAGGAGAGTCAATATTGCTTGCCTCCAAGAGACAAAATGGGTAGGAGAAAATAGTAGAGAAATAGGAAGCACAGTGGTTTAAATTGTGGTACATCGGTATAGATAGAAAATGCAATGGAGTAGGAATTGTGGTGGATAACGATTATAAGGATAAGGTCGTAGAGGTTAAAAGAATGGGGGATATATTGATTCTAGTTAAATTAATTATTGGAGATGAAAAAATTAACATACTTAGCGCATATGGACCACAAGTAGGACTAAGCGAGAGTATCAAACGCAAGTTTTGCGACGATATGGATGGATTTATGCAAAGTATACCATTAGATGAAAAAGTTTTTATTGGAGGAGATTTAAATGTGCATGTCGGGGCAAGTAACGATAGGTTTGAGAGAGTTCATGGAGGTTTAGGTTACGGTAATAGAAATGAAGAAGGAGAATCAATCTTAGAATTTGCTTCAAAGATACGATCTTGTCTTAACAAATACTAGTTTTAGGAAGAGGGAGTCGCATATAATTACTTTTAGTAGTGGTCATAACAAGAGTCAAATAGATTTTCTTTTAACAAGAAAAATAGATAGAAAAATATGTAGAGACTACAAAGTAATACCTGGTGAAGCACTTACTACCCAACATAAGTTAGTAGTACTTGATATTAAGCTAACACGACGACATAATATAAATAAAAGAGTTAGAGACCCTAGAATAAAGTGGTGGAACCTAAAACATAGTAAACAAGTAGAGTTTAGAGAAAAACTACTAAAGGAAAATATTTGGAATCTTGACTTAGATGCTAATACAATGTGGCTAGAAATGAGTAGTTGCATAAGGAGAGTGAGATCAAACGTATTAGGTATATCTAAAGGCTTGGGACCACCAAAGAAGGAAACATGGTGGTGGAATGAGGATGTCCAACGAGCAATTAAGACTAAAAGAGAGATGTATAGGAAAATACCTAAGTGTCAAAATGAAGATGTGTACAATCAATATAGAGAAGCTAGAAAACAAGCTAAAAAAGTAGTTAGTCAAGCTAAAACAAATTTCATGGAAGATCTATATACAAGGTTAGGTAATAGAGATGGCGAAAAATATATATATATAGGTTAGCCAAATTAAGAGACAAAAAGAAACAAGACCTAAGTCATGTAAGATGTATTAAGGACGAAAATCAAAATGTTTTAACGCGCGAGGAGGATATTAAGGAGAGATGGAGAAGTTACTTCGATAGTTTATTTAATGATGGTCAAGTTGATACTATAATAGATGGAAACTCACACCAAGAAAGAAATGTAAACTATACACGCAATATTAGAATTGTAGAAGTTAAAGAGGCATTGAAAAGAATGAAAATAGGGAAAGCATGTGGCCCGAGATGAAATACCCATAGAGGTTTGAAAATGCTTAGGAGAAATTGGATTGACTTGGTTAACAAAACTTTTCAATAAAATTTTAAAATCAAAACGGATGCCAATGGATTGGAGAAGAAACACGCTTATGCCAATCTTCAAAAATAAAGGAGACATTCAAAGTTGCTCAAACTATCGGGAATTAAACTTATGAGTCACATTATGAAACTTTGGGAGAGGATAATTGACAATAGGCTAAGGAGAGAAACAACAATATCAGAGAACCAATTTGGTTTCATGCCTGGGAGGTCAACTATGGAGGCGATTTTCCTTGTAAGATGATTGTTAGAAAAATATAGAGAAAATAAAAAAAATCTTCATATGGTATTCGTAGATTTAGAAAAAGCATATGATATGGTCCCTATAGATGTTCTTTGGTGGGTTCTATAAAGAAAAAGAGTGCATGCTAGATACATAGACACTATTAAGGATATGTATGATGGAGTAGTAACGAGTATTAAGACATTTGGAGGAGCTACAAAAGAATCTCCCATTACGATATGACTACATCAAGGATCGGCTTTAAGCCCATATCTATTTACTTTAGTTATAGATGAACTAACTAGACATATTCAAGAGGATATATCATGGTGTATGTTATTTGCAGATGATATTGTCTTAGTGGATGAAATCGAAGATGGAGTAAATAGGAAATTAGAACTCGGAGGAATACATTAGAATCTAAAGGCTTTAAGTTGAGTAGGACGAAAACCGAATACATGCACTGTGAGTTTAGAAACACTACACATCGAGATGACGGAGTGGTAAAATTAGGGGAAGTAGAAGTTCCTAAGGTAAACCACTTTAGGTACCTAGGATCAATCATACAAAATGATGGTAACATTGAGAATGATGTCACACATAGAATTCAAGTTTGGATGGAAGAAATGGCGAGTGCAACAGGGGTGATTTGTGATCGAAATGTTCCTACTAAGTTAAAAGGAAAATTTTATAGGACCGCAATTAGGCCAGCTATGCTCTATGGAAGTGAATGTTAGGCGGTAAAACAACAACAATTACATAAAATGAACGTAGCGAGAAATGAGGATGCTTAGGTGGATGTGTGGTAAAACTCGTAAAGATAGAATAAGAAATATAGAAATTAAAAGACAAATAGGAGTAGCACCAATTGATACAAAGATTAGGGAAGGGTGGTTGCGGTGGTTTGGTCACATGCAAAGACGGCCTACAAATGCCCCAACTAGAAAACTTGACTCAATAGAAACTGTAGAAATTCGACGAGGTAGGGGCGAGACCAAGTTAACATGGGATACATTAATTAGGAGGGATTTGAATGGTTTGGAAAGCTCACCAATAATTGCACTTAATCGAGCACAATGGAAAAGTTCGATCCATGTAGCCGACCCCAGCATTAATTTGGGACGAGGCCATGTTGTTGTTGTTGTTGTTGTTGTTGTTGTTGTTGTTGTTGTTGTTGTTGACTTATGATTATAGAGTAGATGTTGTCACTATTTATTTGCCCTCCTAAAACATCTAACAAATCCCCAATCCACAAAACATAAGTCTTATTAATAACCTAACCAAACACACTTATTTTTTAAAACTCTTTTTCAACAAGACTTGAGCAAAATAAGAGGTTAGACTAGAGTTACCAAACACCACCTTAATTTTTGTAACTTGACCTTATTTCGATGATGTATACGGATGTAATGATTTATCTCACATGTGTATTAAAAGATCAATTACATTTAGTTGTACTCTTACATTCAAGTGATGTATTAAGGCTTGAAGAATTAGATGTAAAGTTAATGACTTAATTAATGTCTACTAAAAGACATATTTTAATCGTTCATCAGGTAGTCGAAGTCGCTTAATTTTCTTGCAAATAGGATTGAGGCTGCAGACATGTTTGGAGACAGAAAATCATAAAAAAAAACACACGAAACAAGCAAAGGATGGGTGATCATCATGGGGTGGCAAGTTGAAGAACATGAACAAAATTTAGTATAACAAGGTATTACTCCTTCCATAAAAAACTCCAATTTTCTTTCACCATATGGGGACTAATGCTATATTGTTGTTATTGTTGTTGTTGGTGATGGTAGCGGTGGTGGTGGTGGTGGCATTTGTCCATAGTTGATATTCGACCATGCTTCGAGATAAATAATACTAAGAAACTATTACCCGAATAGTGAGAATGTACCTTGCAAACCAACTCATTATAGGTAGAGAGGCTCACCGAATGAAAACGGAGAAATATGAAACAAACCAATTGAGTTGTATAAAGATATCGAAATATAAGAATTTGCCTATTAATTTCAGTCCTTGAACTGGATTTTGCTTGAGAGTTTTGTGAATTGGGTTTCTCTGAGTGACTGAGACAAACATAAGAATGGCGACTATTGGGCATGTTCTTTCAATCGTGAAATTGAAGGTAATAGAAATAGCAAGAACAACTTTTAGAAATTATACCAAAATGAAGATGGTTAGGCACACGGTCAGTGACTTAAGATGGATGATTTAATGAGTCCGTCTAAATACTCATTTTCATCTAGCACTACCCTTTTGTTATTTATACTTATTTATTTATACTTATAAAGTTGGGTGTATTCGAATGCGATTATTGAGTGTCATTAGCTTACTTGAACATGTGTCTTTAATGATTAGGCTCGTAGTTAGTGACTTAAGATGGATGATTTAGAAATAGCAAGAATAGCTTTTATTAGGGACATCTTTGGTTCGAGTGATAGTGAAGGCTCATCCCATGAAAGACTTAGCCGTGAAGACAACTCAGTTCCTTTGGTTGATGAAGTATCGATCCCGAATGTTATCCATGAACAAGATTTCAACACTGGTTCTCATCATATTCTTGCATTAGGCATGTCATTTGGAAGCGTAGAAGAGTTGCTAGAAACTTATCAAGACCATGCTACGGAAAAAAGGGTTTTGCCGTTATGATAGGATCTAGTACCAAAGATGAAGATGGTCAACTTAAGTATGTGTGGCTTTCATGTGATAGGGGACGAAACACATACTTTGAGAAGCATTCAAAGAGGGTTAATTGCCCCGCTAAAGTTCTTGCGATTAGAGGAGGTGATAATTGTTGGTTAGTTTCAAATGTGGTTGTTGAACACAACCATGAACTTATACGTGATTTATCATTTTTTATGAGGGTCATCAAGAAGTGAATACGTGCATGAAACGCCATTGGAGGTGAATAAGAGAGCAAGCATCGTGTCCGTAAGAGCATAACACTACAAGAACAATGTGGAATAGCATCAAAAAATTGTGACAGACGAGAATCTGTTGCTAAACAAAGAAACAAATCAAGAATAGCTTATGCATCGATAGTCCGTTTGACTCGGTTGAACCCAAAAGCAACAATCCAAAGGATGATTTGTGACAAAACATTGTGACAGATTGTATGTTGTCACATGTCTGTCGCTGATTTCTCCACCATACATTTCACGCCAAGGTTGTGACAGATCTACTATAGATCGGCGACATACATGATTATGTCGCGATCTCGTAGCAAAGTGAAACATAAGGAAAAGTGGTCGTGACATCTGCTACATATCGCGCGAGACTTGATTCTCGTCGCTGATCGAGCGCTAGAGTAAAATGATTTGTGCAGCATTTGCGACGTAAATAGTATGTCGCGATCCGTCGCAAACAAAAAGAAGTAAAAACGAAAACCCATCCTCCTCGTCCCTTCTCTGCGCAAACCACTGCGAAACCCCTTCACCGTCGTCGCACCATCGTCGCCAAGCACCATCGCCATCGTCGGCCATCAAGTCATCGTCTTCGTCGTCCGCGAATCCGCCGCCTCTCTCATTTTTCTCGCATCGCACGCCGACGCCATCAACACCGCGGTCGCTCCGCCGCTTCTCCCTCCTCCGCCGCGGTCTCCTCATCCGCAACTCCTCGCATCATCGTCGCCGCACTATCGCCACCATCGCGACGCCGCTGTCGTGGCCATCGTTATCGACAACACGCGGATCGTCTCCGCCGCCTCTCTCCTTCCGCGACTCCTCCTGCTGCCGCACGCTGACGCCATCGGCCGAGCGTCGCTCCGCCGCCTGCTTCCTCATCCGCCGCCGTGATCGCTCCTCCGCCGCTGGCTGCCGCCTCATCCTCGACTCCGCCGCGGGTCTCTCATCCACGACTCGCTTCATACACCGCTGCACACCGACACCGCCATCGGCCGAGCTTCACCCGGTGGACTAGCACGAAGGCATAACGTACTCGTGGAGTGCCTCGCGACAGGCGCCGGACCTTCGAATCACGAGTCCTAGCCTCGCGTAATCCCGATTCCAAAAATCATCACGAGCACTCGTGGTTTGCACTTTCTTAAACTTCTATTTTGGAATTTGTTGAATCGTTATGTTTGTTTTCTTTTACTACTGAAATTAGGAAATCTAAGTTTTGCCTTTAATATTTCAACGAAATCTTACCTAGGTTATGCTTAGCATCCAAAAATAGCGACAACCTGCTAAACAACAACAAATCAACAACTCAACAATCTGTTGCTAAAAGCAACAAATTAACAACTCAACCATCTATTGCTAAACAACAAGAAATCAACAACTCAACAATCTGTAAAACAAAGAACAAATCAATAATTAGAACGAATTGAATTTGCATTTAAGTAGTTTCAATTTTCACTTAGCTTGTCATATGACAATTATCAATTACTATTGTTAAATTTAGTTCATATATAGTATGTTCATTGAATAATAATACAGTAAATTAATAAATATGTACATTGTCTAAATTATTGTTTGGCTGTGCATTTCCAACGAATAATAATAGTACATTGTCTAAATTATTGTAAATTAATAAATCTTTAGGGGAAGCAAGCTCATCTCGAGGACCAGCGTATGGACCTCATGAGTTGGAAGAGCTCCAACGGGACCACCAGAGGTTGCAAGAAACATTGCTGAAGGAGCGAATGGAAAGAGAAGAACAAATGCAGAGGGACAAGATGGAACGCCAAGAAGAAAATTGAGAGATGCATGACCGTTTAGCACGTATGGAGGCATTGTTGATGCAACACCTTGGTATTAGGCCCCACGTGCCTCCAACACCGCGGACTCCACTATCACCAATTCTGAGCGTTCGGTCCTCGAGTGACGACCACTGGTCATTTGACGACGGACATAGCACCTTCTCGGTCTGCGCACTGGATGACCACCACTGACATTGGACCGATCCACATAGAAGGATGCTCGAGGATAGACATCATCTTTTGGATGATCATGATGAGTTTATGTCGCAACTTATGCCGCCTCTGCGACCATCGCCACAAAGAATAGTGATTGGATGTTCTATCTTTTTTGATGGTGAGTTTTTAATTACGAGTCAATGTATATCTTCACATTTTTTCCCTTCTAATGTAGTCGATGTGATTCTTCATTTGCGGTGTATGTGCAAATGATGACATTTGATATTGGTGTTGCTTATAGAGAAGGAGTTGACAAGGCTTCTTTGATTTTGGTCTGGGTAAGATATAATTACTTTACAACTCTCATGTTGAATTTTATGTTTATTTTTCTCGTATCTAATGTTTTGGAGATTGGGGGTTGATTGAGAGTATATTTTGGTTTTGCGAGACCAAGTGATTGTGTTAAATAATAATGTTACTATATGCTTTTTTCATACAAAATTCTTTATAGGCGCTTTTTGTTAGAGTTAACATTTGTTGGTGTCATAAGTTTTTACTAGCTAGTTTGACTTATGAATCTAATCAAGAAACCTTAACTAAGACTTCATTACAAAAAGCGGAGACATAAATTTCTTGAAATAGTACTATATTTTGTGAATAAGTGGTGTTGGAATTAAACTTAATCTAGGAAATCTTGAAGTTGGAGCAATTCATGATATTGGATTGCAAACAACAATAATTTGATGTAAACTAGTGCAAGTTAAAAGTGATTTTGCCATTGAAAGTGGAAAGTGAAAAAACTCAAATATTGGTCTTACTATACAAGGAACAGGGGAACCAAAGCACATGTGCTTATCAATAATCTTTCATGAAACAAAGTTGGCTCAGTATGCAAGACTGCATGAGCACGTTTTTACTTCAATTTACATTTAGATGTCTCACTGTCCTCCTATGTTCCAATATTGAAAAGATCGGATTCTCAATGAATGCACCTTTTGTGTTAGAATGAGTTTTGCTAAAAGCCACACTAGACCTTATATTTGATTGAAAGAGTGTTCTATCTTGTACTTGGCTTCCTTTTTTCTTTTCATTGTCTTCTCTTTTTAATCTTACAATTCTCTTTGATTCTATTCGAATGATTTTGCTTTATAGTTTACTTATTACATTGATCAAAGCTAGATTATGGACAAATCCGACTATATTAAACCTTAACCTAGCCTGTTAAGTTGAGACTCAACTATACTTTTTAAATAAGTAGCCTACATTATCTCTGGTTGCTTAAGAAGAGTATTTATAGTCTTCAATTTCACTTTAATTGGATGTGATGTTATTTTAATTTGTGTTGGAATATTTTGGTTACATATCGAATATTGTTCAAGTTCCTTTTAATTTTCAAGATTTGGATGAGATACGTTCGCTAACTAAAGAATTTGTATAGTGTCTATCTATGTATCGGTGAAAGAATGCTATAGAGTGTTTTGTAAACATTGTATATATGTAAATTTGTGTAGCCAACTTTGTCTAGTCGTTTGTATTTTGTTGAATAATGTTCATCTAGTACTATATAGTATAGTACTAATTAATTATGAAATGTTAATCTCATCCTTTTGTAGACATTGTTTGTCAAATTTTAATAATATACATACATCTTTCCAATTTTGGTATTATTAGTAGCTTTTAATTTGTTTTTGCAGATTTTACTGCAGCTTTTCATTTTACTATTTACTGTTTATAATTTTTTTTGAAAATTACCATTCGACAATTAGCGACATCTCGACGTTGTCGCTAATTTGTCACAGGGCTCAGCGACAGCATTAATCGCTCTGTCGTTGAATAGCTTATGACAGATAATGCGCGTTTTTGTTGATCAAGTACAATCTCATTGAATAAAGAATAGATTAGCGACAACACGTGTCTTTGCCAACTAGGCAAATCGTGACAGATCGTGTATGTTGCTAAATAGAACCAGATTTGCAACGGTGACACGTATTTGCCGATCGGACTTGATCAAGAATGCATCTGCTTTATTAGCTTTTGTTAACGACAAACGTTTGTCACAAATCATGTTGACAACAAATGAATAAACACCAAATTTGTCATTGAGTTGCACCAAAGAACAAAGAGTTTAAGCAACAATGCCTATTATCTCGTCGTCGATTTGTTGCGAGTGGCTTAGCAAAAGAACCGTACCAATTCAAAGATCGATTAGTTTGTTGTTGATTTGGTTTTATTGTAGTGTAAGAATGCTTCAAATTGTAGAAGGGGGCCAAAGAACTTGGGATGTACTTCTAAAGATTGTCACAACTTCATTGATGCAAGTAGAAGATTGGGATTGGAAGAAGGGGATGTCAAGCTATTTAAAAGCTTTTTCTAACAATGGAAGAGAGAGAGGCGAGATTTTTTCGTAACTTGCACGTCGACGGTGATAACATGTCGACGAACATATTGTGGATCCATTCACGTAGTAGAGCGACATTCAAAGAATTTCACGACGTAGTGAGTTTTGGCACTACGTGTCTTGTGAGTAGATATAGGATGTCTTTTGCTACATTGTTGGAGTAAACCATCATGGGCATTCCATATTGTTAGGTTGTGCTGATTTCTCATGAGGACTCCGAGTCTTTTAAGTGGTTGTTTAGAAATTGGTTACGAGGTATGGGAAATGTTCATCCTCGATGCATTTTAACAGACCAATGTGAAAGCATTAAGGCAGTTGTTAGGGAAGTTATGCCTGACTTGATTCACAGGTTTTATTTGTGGCATATCATGTGCAAAGTTCCTGCAAAGTTCAAGAATGTTCCAAATTACGACGCAACGACAAAGGAGTTCAAATATGTGGTGTATGATAGCCTTAGCGGGAATACCTCGAGGCATTTTTCTTGATTGAAAGAGTCTCACTTTGCCTTGCCTATCTATTGAAAAACTTCACTACTTGTAGACCTTTATATAAGGAGTGTACATTTCCTTTGACTGTGTTGCCTTGGAGTCTTGCCTTTACACCAACTTTGCCTAATAAATGGAAATGATTCATCTTCACACATCCTACTTTTCTTAATAAATGGAAACTATTCATCACGATTCATCTTCACAACCCACTTTGCCTAATTCATCATGATTCATCATCACAACCCACTTTGACTAATAAATGGAAACAATTCATATTCACAACCCACTTTGCCTCAAACCTTCCCTTTGCCCAATGTCCCTTCACCTCTCGTATAGCCTAGGAATCTTGCCTTCACATCTTATTTGCTTTGAGCCTCATATGGGAGGTTTCACATGTCAAAGTTGTTTTGGAATACGAATTGATCAAATTCCTATCGATCTCCACCGCCTTCACATCTCGGAAAAGCTCCAATTATTCAAATCGATTGATGTTTGTTTGTTTTTTATTTGATTGTTATTGTTGTTGTAGGTTTTGTGAGGATCGGTGTGCTCGATTCGGTGAATTTTGAGGTTTAAGTACAATTTACGATGAGATTGATCGAAATCGATCTATGATTTTGTTGATTTTTGTTGATTCAGCTTAATTTTTGTTCATCAATAGTAGATTAGGAGGCTTAAATTGGTGATTTGTGATTGGTTGATGGAAATTCTTGAAGTCATGTGGTTTAATTTTGTGGTTCGGTATGGTCTTTTTTTTTATATTAGAAAGAGACCAAAGGTCTAGTTACATATGACACATCCTAGGAAAGGATACACCACTTAAATTTTCCCTTATAATCCCAGAGATAAGTGCGAGGGACACAGTCAAGTATATGTGTCCCAATCGAATGTTGCGCAGTAAGTAGCTAACCATCCGCCGCTCGGTTCCTTCACGATGAGTATGCATAACCTGGATCTCCCAATCTAAGTCCATGAGTTGCAGAATTAAAGAGACAAGATGACGGTGGGTGTTTCTTGGGATAACCTTCCCCATCAGTAGATCGGCGACGCTCTTATTATCCACCTCCAGTATCGCCTTAGAAAAGCCCCAGTTCCATGCCAATTGCAGGCCATGAAGCGCTCCCCATAATTCAGACTCAAACACTGAACATATGCCAAGATTAGAGACAAAGCCGGTAATAAAATCACCTACGTCATTCCTGATAAGACCCCCCGCGCTCGCCTGTCTATGCTCCCCCTTCACAGCTCCATCTGTATTGATTTTCACCCAATGAAGGGGTGGAAACCTCCATCCGATCAAGTGCTCCGTACGAGTATTCTTATGCAGACTGAAGGGCAAGAACATTTCATTAGCCTGATGAAAAGATTTCGCTTTAGCCATAATCGTATTGCACAATTCTCTATGAGAGACCGCTTCCTTGCCAATAGTAACCTTATTACGTCTAGTCCAGAGCATCCAACAACAAGTGGCAAAGAAAGTAGGCCATCCAACACCCTTAAAGATCATGTAATTACTTAAATTATCGATGATCAATTGGTTGAGATGCGGCTCCAACAAAGAATCCATTTGTGAAACGCTCAGAAACTCTTTCCATACAAGGGAAGATAAAGGACATTCCTGCAATATATGGTTCAAGTCCTCCTTCTCTCCACCACATAGCTCACAACATAAAACCTCACACATATGCCTTCGCTGGCGCACTTCGTTAAATAGAAGAGCATTGTGGAGGGCTAGCCATAGAAAAGAACGCACTCTCTTCAGTACTGCACATTTCCACACCAGAGCCCACTCCGTGCCTGGTGGAGACCAGGAATGTTGAGATACTGAAGCATATGCAGAGGAGGTAGTAAAGGATCCCGATTTAGAATGCACCCAATAAATTGAATCGACGTCTACCCCATTTGGATCTGGCGGAGGGATCGCAGCGATACGTAGAAGAACTCCTGCAGGGAGTAAAAAATGAAAATCAGCCTAATCCCAATCTCCAAAGTTAGTTACATAATTGCTAAGAGTGTATTCCAAGCGATCTGCCGGAATTGTGCCAGTTGCAAGCTCAAGAAGCGGTTTCTCCAACCCAGTCCATCTATCATGCCAAAAACGAATTGTATAGCCATTGCCTATAGCCCAGCCTACTCCCAACAACACCTTTCCCCATACTTTGCAAATATTTCTCCAAGTATGATAACAATTCCCTGCATTGAGAGAATGGGGGATAACATTATTAAGTAAAGAATATTTCGCACGCATAAGTTTAACCCACAAGGCATTATGATTGGATAATACTTCCCAACCCAACTTCATCACGAGCGCAATGTTCATGTCATGTGAAATCTGAAGGCCAAGACCGCCATTCCGTTTGGGTTGGCAAAGACGGTCCCATGCAATCAAACTCGGTTTCCTTATCGCGGACGTTGACCCCCAAATGAAACCTCTGCAGATTTTGTCGAAATCTGAACAAATTCCCTTAGGCAGCAGAGAGGTTTGCATCGTGTAGAGAGGAATCGAAGAAAGCGCAGATTTGCAGAGAGTCGTTCTTCCTGCAAGAGATATTCGAGAAGGATTCCACATATGTGCTCTCGCAGCAACTTTTGCTTTCAAATCACTGTAGGTAGCTTTTAAAACCCTGCCATGAAGGAGCGGAACACCAAGGTATTTCCCCAGGTCATTAGTAGTTGGGATGTTGAGCTTCCTCACAATCCTCTCTGACAACTGGGAGTCGACGTTAGGAGACATAAAAATCAGTGACTTAGCAAAACTAACTTTGTGACCAGAATGCTCGCAAAACATTGTAGAATATTAGAGACCAGCGTCGCTTGTTCCTCAGAATCCTCTGCAAACAGGATTAGATCATCTGCAAAAAACAAATGAGAAATACGAACGTCGTTCCCAAATGTAGGTGTCAGCCACAAACCACTATCCACCGCGTCATCAATAGCTTGAGAAAGTCACTCCATACATAACACAAACACATATGGTGAAATCGGATCTCCCTGACGCACACCCCTGGTGGGAGTAAAGGCCTCAGATATGTCCCCATTCCACAACAACTGAAATGAACTCGACGAAAGGCTGCTTAGTATAACCTTAGAAAGAAGTTTCGGTATTTTGGCATCTGCTAGAGTATCTTCAATGAACTTCCAGCTTAAACGATCATAAGCTTTCTCCAAGTCAAGTTTTATTGCCATCCACCCTTTTTTACTCTTAAGATTCCGCATAGAATGAAGCATTTCTTGTGCAATCAGAATGTTGTCTATGATGCGTCTGCCCTCCACAAAGCTTGTTTGAGCCGGGTGCACTAGGTGTGACATTGCCAGTTTAAGTCTATTAGCCACAAGTTTAGTAATCACTTTGTAGTTGATGTCTGCAAAGGCTAATAGGCCAAAAATGGTGAAAACTCTCAGGCTTTTCCACTTTAGGGATAAGCGTGATCAAGGACTTATTGATTCCACTATCAACCTTCCCATAAGCAAAGCAGGTTCTGACTAAGTTGCATAAAGATTCTCCAACCACCTCCCAGTTTTTTTGAAAGAAAAAGGCCGGAACACCATCCACTCCCGGTGCTTTATTGGGAGCCATGGAGAATAAGGTGTCGCGTACTTCTTCAGCAGAGACTGGTTCCTCCAATCTTCTGAGAACGTCAGGTGAGATTGCGGGAAATCTATCTCGGATCATATATGGAAGGCCATTAGATGAGTCTCCAATATAAACATTACTGAAGAAGGTGACTGCCTCTTGTTTCAGATACTGAGGTCCTCACACCACCTCCCAGGAGAGATAAAAAGACCAGAAATTTGTCGTTTTCTAGCTCTCTTACTAACTTTAGCATGAAATAGGGTGGTGTTTCTGTCGCCCAGCAACGTCCATTCTCGTTCGCTCGTTGATGCCATAATAAGTCCTCTTGTAAAAGAACAGTCTCCGCTTCCTCCCTAAGCTTACTATCCGGATGCAACAGTTCTCTGTCTTGTGAGTTTCAAAGGCCTTTTCAATGCCTTTTAATCTCGCCAAGATCACCCGTTTTCTTTGAAAGATGTTACCAAAGACATGTTTGTTCCATAGATTAGCTTGTGTAGAAAATAGGGGCAAAGCTTCCCGTAATGGTAATGACTTATCCCAACACTCCTTAACAAAAGCTTTCCAACCAGGGTGCGTTTCCCAAGTTTGCTAGAATCTTAAAGAATTTAGGCTTCTGCAGCTCATCATCACCCACATTAACCTTAAGAAGCAATGGACAATGGTCAGAGTATACCTTAGCTAGGTGTGATAGTGAGGGTATCTCAAAGGTTCCGCTCCAGGAGGCATTGACCAATGCTCGATCGAGCCGTTCATGACATAGCCCCCTGGACCAAGTGAAGGAACTCGATCAATCCATCCACGAAATTTTTGCAGATATGAGCTGGCCGGGTGCCCCCCATTTTGTCAGACTGATGTAATAAAGCATTAAAGTCCCCTGCCAATAACCACGGTCCGAAAGAACTGAGGGATAAGTGATCCAATTCCTCCCAAAGACGACGACGAATAATTGGATTAGGACTTCCATAAACTGCAGTGAAGAGAAAGGACCCATGTCCACCCCATTGAACCCTTAGATGAATAAACTGCCAATTATTTTCAAGAATTGAGATTGAAACTTCATCTTTCCAAAGAACCCATATACCCCCCGGAGAAGCCATGTGCCTCTACCCTATGCGATCGATCAAAGTTCAACCATTTAATCACCCATCCGCCTTGGGCCACTAATCCTTGTTTCCAATAAAACAAGCATTTTCAAGTTGTACATAGCGACCAATGATTTCAAAAACGAGCAAATGCCCCGCTACTCGCACCCCGACAATTCCACACAAGCATAGGAATAATCATTAAATAAAACACAAAGAAGGATATGATAATACCCGCAAGAGTTGTCAAGAGTGCTCTCCGAACCTGGGAGCCATCTCCAAGGTACTATCATCTCGTTTCGACATCCATCGACGATTTTTGCGGACCAAAGCATCACCCCGAGAGTATGGAGACGATGTTTTTTTCAATTTAGCCACTTGACGTTTAATCTTTAAGTCCGCTTTCAAGTGAATATTTTTGGAGTTATCGGAGGTCTTCCTAACGAGCCGGAACCACGAAGAATAGGCAAACCGTTACCTCCCCCAATATGCTTGGCCACCTCGTTATCTCGTGAATACCACCACCGAGTGCGAGTATCGTCAAGACATCTCGAATGATTATTAGAATCGATTTTGGTTGTCATCACGGATGAATCAAGTTTTTTAGCAATATCATTTCCTTCGTGTGTACATCACCATTAGCCACAATAGGCGAAGAATCCATGTCCATCGTTGAAGGCGTGGAAGTCCACGTTCGCGCTGGTCGTTATCGAAGTACGAGAGGAGAGGTCGATGGCGAGTGCGCGGTTCTCGATGAGGACGATTCGCAAGGCTTCAGCGCCCATATGCTTGAAAAGAAATTGTCTTTATATTAGTAGAAGGCTTGTGTGAATTCATTTGGTGGACTTCACCCAAAGGCCTTGAAAGTGATATGGACTTTCCAATCATCATTAATGAGTCGGTTTATGGGCTTGAGAAGCGATTGATTTCGTGGGCTTTAGAGACCCAATGAGTCCATGATTGTCCACCACCACTTTAGAGTTATTCTTCGCTTGGCCAAGTTTAGCATTATTCCCATCTACCACAACTGCCGATTTCCCTTTATTTGTTGCCATACTAGTAATCCCCCTAAGTTTGGAATAGTCACACTTAGCTTTTTGTCCGTTATCACCTTCCAAATCAAGCTCACCAACAAATCAAAACGTGTCCCAATTATCGCTGGACTTCCCCGATTCGCGGTATTCTTTCTGCCGGATCCGACACCTTCGGCTTCGCTTCTACGCACCTTGCGGGACGCGTGTATCCAAGGTCCCAAGCAATGGCGTCGTTGGAATCGGATGGTAACCTGGTCGGAGAGACAATCTTGCCGGCGCAGAATCGCATCCGCGTTGGACTTAATAACCAATGTACCCGACGCTTCGCCAACGCAATTTCGTAGTATTCATTGCCGCGAAAGGACAAACATTACTCACATACCCATACCTTGCACATTTATAACATATGAATGGGAGTCCTTCATATTCGATGGTTCGAAGCTGGTCATCAATGAAGATTCTCCAAACGAGGCTTACGTAGATCCAACTTAACCGCCATCCTTGCAAAATGACATCTTTGTGAATCAACAAAGTGTTGTAGTCAATCTTGATAAATTCTCCCACTTCTTCGAAATCTTACGTAAAATGTTCTTATGATAGTAGTGGAAAGGAAGGCCAGAAACCGAATCCATGCCGCAACCGATGACACATTCACTTCGTTAGTATTGAAATCTAAAGAGTAAGGTTGCACCAAAAGATAATGCCCGAGAATAATCCACGGACCATCCAATAATGCCTTAAGGCAATCATTCGTAAGATCAAACCTTACCATGAAGTAGCCATTTTCTGCATCCGTTACTCGCATACGACCGACGGGCTTCCATAACAACCGCAGCCTATCTGCCATTGTCCGAAAACTCAACGTTTTTCCAAGCAGTCTCACCATGACCGTCCCATCCATGGCTTGTGTCATCTCCTTACGTACGCGGTCGATCGGAGAGGCGATAGTCGGCACATTATCTTTCACAACACGCATCAAATCGTCATTACCAACTACGATTTCTTTAGAAGGGGCCGTCTCCACCATTACCGCATCCTCAATCGAACCTGAGTATCTTTGAAAGACATTGGGTAGATTGTGTTAGAGTTTAAAGATCCAACCTCAATTTGTTTATTTTTGACTTTCTTGGTAGATCTATCCTCCTCCTCCGGTAGAGTTATCGGAGAGGGTTTCCCTGTAGAGGCGGAGACTACAGGAACCGCTGCCATCTTGAATATTAATTAAACCAAGGTAAAATAGCTTTTTCAGGTATGGTCTTTAGTGAGGAGATTTGATCAACCTCAGAGGTACAAGCCCTTTGTTGGCAGATGTGTAGTGCAAGAAGGGTGTTAGAGAAGTAAATGTTAAATCGAGGTTGCCTACGATGCCAGCGTCGGAAGGTTGGAGCTTCTTAATAAGGAAGAACACATTCTCAAAATTAGAATTTTTGGAAGGGATCACAGGTTAAGGGTATTTTCTTTTCACATTGCTCTCTTTAATTCATTTCGAATTCTTATACTCTGTGCTTGTGGTTCATATAAATTTCATTGATAAGTTCTTTTTTTGTCAAAACATTGATGAGTTCACCAATGTGTAGTTTCTAGTTGCATTTTGTTGTGAGTTTTGGATTGAGATTACTTTAATCGATTTAAATGCTTTTTCAAATATTTTATTTATGGTGGAGTCATGTTGTTTTGGTTTCAATTGAGACTCAATTAAGGTTAATTAGGTATTTTTGATGATTTTGTGTTGTGGTTTTGGAATTGTAGGTTAAGATC
Source organism: Stephania cephalantha (assembly GCA_039657325.1). Classification (NCBI taxonomy): domain Eukaryota; kingdom Viridiplantae; phylum Streptophyta; class Magnoliopsida; order Ranunculales; family Menispermaceae; genus Stephania; species Stephania cephalantha. Next base: position 41,549,712 of record CM077578.1, read on the forward strand.
GCAAGCATGGTGTATTTCCAGCAAGTTAGAGTTGCTGCAGAAAGAGGTTATTTTTAGCAATTGCGGTGACATCAATAATTAGCTTTCAAAACATTGTCTCGAGAGAGACAGACGCTTTTGATCATCAAGTAATCTCAACGATCAATTATGTATACATGTCTTCATTAAAGCAACGTATAATTGTACTTTCCTAATACTGGAAGCTCCTAGTTTGAGAACCATGTGGAAGCCTTTTAGAAGATTCAATACAGATTTAGAACAACTGTTCTTATTTATAATCAGAATCAGTAATTAGCTTTCAAAAAGGCTTCTTCTTGGACAAACTACAGGCAAATTGAGAGTGACAAAGGTAGGTCCAAGGCATAATTGCCACCAATTCCCACTTAAAGATGGACGAGAAATAGCATGAAAAACTAAACTAGTTATCTATAAGGTCTCCAAGATGAGGTAGGACAATGAAAAAGAGAATCATATTTGACTCGTATAAATCAATTAATGTTAAACAAGCATTCTTGTCTTTCTTAACCTTTGCTGATGGAGACTTTCCTTCACTCTGGTCTCAAATTTCTTTTTGTTTTCTTCTCGTCCCTCTTTGTGAGATTTGTGATAACTTGTGAGTTGCATGTGATTCTCTATTATTATTTTATTTTTCTTCTCTTTCATTTTTTTCAGATCTAGTCAATAATTTTCTCTCCAGTTGAAAAGAAGTTCCAAACCAATGTGCCTATGATATAAAGGACAACAACTACATTAAAAACATCATCCCATGATCCTGCAAAGATTGAAATGAAATAATAAATAAACAAATTCAACCCTTGGAGATGGATGGACCCTTAAAAGTAAATTAAACCATAACCTTTAGACCAACTTTGAACATTTTTTAGGTAGTTTCTCAATGTTGCAGCTTTGTCATTGCCAAAGCTTGTCTTAAATATGAATTGTTTCTTCCATGTCTTACGTCATTTAGTACAGTCTGGCTTCATTTTAGGTCAATTACATTGTCGATGTTGGATAGATTGGTTTGCTCATTTGGTAGCTTAGCATCTCTTTCATTTGGCGCAACCTATTGATGACGCTAAAGACCTCTAAAGAGAAATTAGAGTAGATTTTGTAACACCAGTGTTCTTTTTTCATTTGATGTTTATCCCTTACCTTTGAAATCTAAAAAGTTATATTAGATACATATGTAAACAGAGATGTAGAGGTAATTCCATTTTGGAGATCGAGCTAATTTTGTTCGGTACAAAAAAGCTGAATTATTAATTTCATAATTATGTCTCAAATATGGATCGAATAATTTTTGTTTTTCAGCTATTTAATTATTTTAAAAAAATGATGTTTGGTAACAGTTTGAAAACCCTTACATAAGTTTAAAGCTCCTCTGAGCGACTCACTTTGCTGGATCGCACTACTCATATTCGCCAAAGAGATGCTAGAGCGACAGTTTAAAGCTCCAGCCACCATGTATGACAGTTCTTCCACTACTGAAATTTTGGTGAATGCATCACATGTTTACCGCAATAGTGAAATTCACATTTTAGTACAAAACATCGCGTTCTTAGTAATTCGGTGCAATATAAAATGGTATACACATCAGCTCAAGCAAGATTAGGAACTTTTCGACTCAAATACTAGCAAAATCAAACAACTTGCCTTTTTTTTATCAAAATAAAGTACTAAAATAAACAAATCTAGTGAAGTTACTTTAGCGATAAAACTCAAATACACCATCTAATTGCAACTAATACAATCAATTTTAATACAAAACATCATCTTTTCGGTGCCTTAGGTTCTTGATACAACTTTGCAACTGTTGACCTTGATAAATTATTTTCTGCTCGAAGCTTGACGACCTCATCCATATCAGCATGGTTAGTTCTTTCCTCCAATAACTTTGCAATGGTATCCAAAAGATCATTCAAAATGAAAGTCACATACTCTGAAAATTTGTCGTCCATTTAAAAGAAATAGTTGCAACCCTACAAAATTTATGGAGCAAACAAAATTCAAACCTTTATTCAAATACCGCATAGCTAACATTCTTACTTAGTCCACAGAAAATATAAATTTCCAATAAAAACCCATTACCTCACGACAACCACGAGCACAAGAGTAGAACCTTCTACCAGGGTGAGCAGGCGTCCAGAAAATTCTCACCACACATGGCCATGAACAATGGCACATCACCTCCTTCTCTGTCACTGTGAACTTCTTATCTATGCGTGTGGCATGTGAAAATCTGCAACAAAGTTCTTTATTTGAAGAAGATGTTTCTCCAATATCATTCGAACTAGAGTTGCAAGATGGTGAGGATGTAGTTGGCATCTTGAAGTTAACCTCCTCAATGTTGCAAGTGGAGTTTCTCTTTTACCATAAGAAAAATACAACTTTATCTAGAATATTAATTAGTTTTAAAGAGTTTACTTTTAATTAAAGAAGAAAAGATAAGGCATAGTGAGCTCATCAAATGAATCAAGTTTCTTTTGTTTGAGTAGAGATAAATACACTTCAATTTTCTTACCATTAAAGTTCAATTTTAATCCGAAAACACGGGATTATATATATAAATGATTACAGACACTAGAGAGGCCAAAATCATCATCATTATTAATTAGCCAAATGATCAAATATATCCTAACCTTTGCAAGTAGTATCAATTATATCCTAAGGTTTCAAAATGATCAATTATATCCTAACCTTTCCAAAAAGCTATCAATTCTATCCCAAGACCAGATTTTATCATTGTGTCAAATTATGAAAGTAAATAAAAAAACTCACTTGTGCACTCATCTCGTTGGTTCAGTTTTAGGGTTTTTCTTGCGCACCCTATATATACCTACATGTACAAATCGGCATCTTAAAACCCTTCACCTTGGGTTATCGCGACTAAATGACATTTGACATAGGGTACTTTCTCCATGGTGACATGTATGACCTTCAACACTAATCGCTTCATTTAAAGTGTCAAATACTACTTCGGTCGAATATGACATTGTAAATTATTCTACCAACACAAAAATAGCAAAAAAATTCAAAAAAACTCATATTGAAACATGTGTGTAAACGAATGGCTTCTTCAACAAACCTTTACTCTGAATGTTTACCTTCAATCAGATTTGGTAGTTGTTTTATTTACACAAGAACCATTTATCGAATTTAGCTACAATTTGGAGAAGATAAAACTAGACAGGCATTACATAGATACACAAAAGACATTCAAAAGAACTAATTTTGCAAATGCCTTTAAGCGAGAGAGGCCAGAACTGTGACGGCCCCGAATCCCAATGCAAATCGGGCACTACCACTTTGCCCGGACACGTCATCAAGACAGTCATGTCACTGCACGCATCTCGATAACGGCCCGAATCCCCATTTCTTAACTTACACATTTTTAATGCTTTTTCAATTATTCAACCTTTTTAGAGAAAATGTTAGTCTCGTTAGCACTGACTTAATAATCATCATTGAGTTGAGTAGTTCAATAAAATTAGTCAATTACAAACGCGAAAACCTTAAAAGAATTGTCAATAAAAGCAAATATAGTGTGTTTCCATAAATCAAAAGTATATCATAAGGGGTGGAAACCCTAAAAATATACATAGATATCATGCATCAAATGTGATAGATACAAAAGTCATGCTTATATTAGGTGTATCCCTCGAGTCTCCCAAAATCTACAAAAATAAATATAATATATACCAAACATCAACTTGTTACCAAACAATAACAAATTCTAGTGAGTAAAATCCAGAGGAGCCCATGATGTATTCAAATGAAATCAACAATAATAACTTAAGTCCATACGTGAAATAAATAAGAAATGAAAACATCAACTGTATGGAAATAAGTTAAGACCGGAAACGAAGGTAAATAATGAATGCCAGAATAACAAAAAAAGAAATGGCCACTAAGTCCGTCTCTTTCGCAAGGCCAAGGGTCAGCAACAGTGTCCAGTGGGTGGCCGCTAACCGGTCCTATTTGCGGGCCCTACACTACTGACTAGGTAGATCCTTGGACATTTTCGACTCGTCATGAGAGCTTTCACACCTCACTTGGTAGTCCTCGGGTCATTTCCGAATCGTAATGAGTATGGCAGTTTCGCTCAGTGGGGTAGGCTTCAGCCGTTTCCGACTCACCACCGAGAAGAACTCGACGGGCTTAGCCCACGACATTCATTTACAGAATAGAGTATCCAATACTAGAAGTTAAATAAAAATAAATATGAATTCATGCATGGTTTTCTACTTGTTTTACTTACAACACCACTATGTTGATTGTCGGTCAAACGCCTCATCAAAGTCCTCGAAATGTGTCCTCATCGTCGCTCACGTCAAGTTTCGTCATCCAAAGTCCCTCGATTAGTTCCTTTGACCCTATTTTTAATCTCAAGTTATTTCATGAAATCTTGCGCTTAATTCGGTGCGTGAAAACCCCGATAAAAAAACAACTACGCAAAATCCTAATAATTTTTTAAAATTTGATATTTATTCTCACGTTTTCGAATCAACACATATATAAATGTATTAGTATTGCATATACATATATATATATATATATATATATATATATATATATATATATTACTCTATGTTATACATTCACGTTGCCTATATGTATGTATATATTTATTATTTTTTGTTATTATTTATTTTATTCTTAAAATCAGCACTCATCTCGAGGTACTCTCGAGAAGCATATAATCTCAGTGCGTACCTCGAAGCGCTCTTGGGATGCTTGTAACTTCAGCGCGCATCCAGAGACGACAATCTACATTGCGAAATCGACATGAAATCTCGAGGTATACACACACACACTAAACTCACCCCTTATTACTATGCACACACCATCTTCTTCAATTAAACCCACGCAACAATGGCGCTTACCTCGGTCAAGGACTCGCCCGAGTGGGGGTGGTCACCGGCGCCGAGAGAGGAGCCGAGAGTGGTGGAGGGGCGTCATCGGCGACGGTGGCCGCTGGAGCCGCAATGAGGCCGAGTGGGTGGCGGTGAGGCCGAGAGGGGTGGGTGAGAGAGAGAGAGCACGTGAGAGGAGAGGGAGTGATTGCTAGGATAGGAGAGAGAGTGTCTGAGGTGTCAAAAAAATAGAAGTTGAGTGTAGATATGAGGTTTGACTTTTATTTTGAATTGTGTGGGTGTTGTGTCCTCATTCCATTGGTCCACATCAAACTTAATCAACACCAAGTTGTATTATATTTCTCCCATATAAATCACTACACCAAAACTTTTAAACCACTTATTATATTAATTAATCATTTTATCAAGACTATATGACATATTTAAACTTAATTAAAAACTATAACTTTATAAATTGTAGAGCACATTAATTTAATTCAATTAATTTATATAGTATCACATCCATATAGCTAATTTAATGTGTCATACTACTATAATTCTGGCTTCGATGTTCAATGTTTGACCGAGTGTTCCGCGTCGGACTAGGTCAAAGGTCAAAATCTTCAAATTAGTGTGTAATTCGGATTTTAATTTTTCGGGTCGTTGCGGTCTTCCCAACTAACAAGAATTTCATCCTCGAAATTAAGTAAACTAAGACGAAGATTTACTATGATCGAAAAGGTTATGAAAGTGGTTGTCATCTGGTCTCTTCTCGTGGACTCGTCTAAACGTCGGCAATGGCTTAAGTACTTCCAAATTATGGGCTCGCAAAAACTTCAAAATAGCTTAGAGTTTTCTTCCTCGATTTAAGAATCCAACAAAGTCATTTTAGATAGTTTGACTTCCCAATTAAACTGCGAACTCATTCAGACTCGCTTCATATGGTTCCATTTCTTCCATCAAACCGCAAGCTTCGTGGTGTACAATTTGACTTCCATATTGAGATGATTTAACCAAGTTATTTCAAACGTCATGAGAATAGGTCCATCAACTGTAGCAAGTCGCTGCCACTTCTAACAGTGAAACTACTCCATCATGAATAGTGATCTTGGCCGAGTCGATAGTGACAACTCAATATAGCATTTCTTGGTGTCCAGTTTTATCATTTCAAAATGTTTTAGTGTCACATTTAATGATTTTATAATGTAAAACTAAAAATTATAATTTTATTCCAAATTTTAGTTGTGGCACACTTTTCGAATTACACTGTCGTGCCAAATGCCCGAAAAAGTCCCGAAACCTAATTTTCTATCTTTTCCAATTTTTCATATTTTCTCTGATTTTTCTGAATTTTTTTTCATAATTTTTTACCTATTTTATTTAAATTTAAATTTAATTAATTTTTAATTATTTATTTTTTATTTAGGGGGTTCGGCTGAACGGGCCCGGTTTGGCCCACCGGGTCTGGGCCGAAGGTCTAATCTGACTCGGCCCAGACCCGTATGGGTATGGGCTGACTCGACTCGACCCGACCTTCCGGGCCTGGGCAACCAGGCCCGGCCCGCTGCCCCCTCTCCCCAATTTCGTCTCTTGATCTGTATTAATCTTGTTCTTTTAAAAAAAAATTTTTTTCTTTTTTCAATCAACATTTTCAACAACAATAACATCAACAAACAACACAACATTGTCATTAGAACCTCAAGATTTACTTCAAAAACTTAATCACAACCACCACTTACCTCGTTTGAGGACGACCATTGGCGAGAGCCACCGAGAGTTAAGAACATCACAAGAGTGGTGAGAGATCGAGTTGAGGGTGGGAGGAGAGCTTGGTGAGGGTGAGATCAAATGAGATGTGGAGGTAGTGTTGGATAAGAAGAAAAAATGAGAGAGGGAAAAAGAGAATCGGTTAGAAAGATAGAGAGATAAGTAGAGTTTTTTTATTTGCAAGTGAGAGAGAAAGTGATGTGATGGTGATGTGATAGGTGGTGTAAAGGGTGATGTGATTAGTGATGTGAAATCTAAACCCTCGACTATCTCATACACCCGCATTACGCGCACCTTGCAGTGTCCGACGCTCTCGTCACTGAACGCGTACAACGCAGCCAATGAGAATTCTAACAATAGTGTGACGCGAGTATTTAATAATAATACAGTAAATTAACATATATCACATACAAAATATAATTCACCTTGTCGGGCATGTCCTAAACTTTTTTTGCGGCGTCCACGTAGGTCCGAGCTTATGTAATTGTTGTTGCTTTACCGTCCAACATTCACTTCCATAGAGCATAGATGGCATAATTGTTGTTCTATAAAATTTTCCTTTTAACTTAGTAGGAACATTTCGATCAGAAATCACCCCTATAGCACTCCGTCATTTCTTCCATTCAGCTTGAATTCTATGTGTAGCATCATTCTCAATATTATCATTATTTTGTATGATCAAACCTAGGTATCTAAAGTGGTTCACTTTAGGAACTTCTACTTCCCCTAATTTTACCACTCCATCATCTAGATGTCTAGTATTTCTAAATTCACAGTGCATGTATTCGGTCTTCGTTCTACTCAACTCGAAGCCTTTAGATTTTAATGTATTCCTCTAAAGTTCTAATTTTTTATTCACTCCATCTTTTGTTTCATCCACTAAGACAATATCATATGCAAATAACATACACTATGGTATATCATCTTGAATATGCCTAGTTAGTTCATCCATAACTAAAGTAAATAGATATGAGCTTCAAACCGATCCTTGATGTAGTCCTATCGTAAAGGAAAATTCTTTTGTAGCTCCTCCAAATGTCTTTGTACTTGTTACTACCCCATCTTATATATCCTTAATAGTGTCTATGTATCTAGCATGCACTCATTTCTTTCTAGAACCCACCAAAGAACATCTCTAGGGACCCTATCATTTACTTTTTCTAAATCTACAAATACCATATGAAGATCTTTTTTACTTTTCTCTATATTTTTCCAACAATCTTCTTACAAAGAAAATCGCCTCCATAGTTGACCTCCCAAACATGAAGTCAAATTGGTTCTCTCATATTGTTGTTTCTCTCCTTAGCCTATTGTCAATTATTCTCTCCCAAAGTTTCATAGTGTGACTCAAAAGTTTAATTCCTTGGTAGTTTAAGCAACTTTGAATGTCTCTTTTATTTTTGAAGATAGGCATAAGCGTACTTCTTCTCCAATCCATTGACATCCGTTTTGATTTTAAAATTTTGCTGAAAAGTTTTGTTGACCAAGTCAATCCAATTTCTCCTAAGCATTTTCAATCCTTCATGGCATCCGTTATATATCAATTATATGCTTTTCAATATCCTATTTAGCTATGATTGATTCATATTGCTATTTCATTTCTTTCTTGAATGTTATATGGTCTGTTGATGGTTACGTGAATCCTAATTTACTGAGCAAGTTGGAGTGCTCACCCAAATTAGCATTTCGAGTTCGCAACCGAGTGCTTCAGCCAAAAGGAAAAGAGGAGTAGGAGTTTTGTAGTCTTCTCTTTGATGTAATGAACCCTTTTTATATGTTATATACTATTTTAGGTACAATTTTGTAATATCACAGGGTTGGGAAGTTTTGAGTAATTGATGTTGATTATGATTTAATTTGATTTTGTATATCGTAGATATTATTGAAAAATCTTTAAATTTTTCGATGCATTTATCGTTTTTTATTTCGATATTCGATTTACAATTATGTTTATCAGGTACAGAAGGTGAGGCTAGTTGACTCTAATTAAATATGTCTGGTGTATCGTTGCTTAATTAGGGTTTCAGGCTGGGTATCACTCTAATCAGGATAAGAGATGCTACATTTTACGACCCCCACCAAGTATACGTAACTCATAAGCTAACCAAGGAAAAAAAAATTAAACTTGGGATTAGGTTTCCAATTTTGAAATTTTAAGATTATTTAAAAATAGTAAAGGTGAAATATATTTTCCTTATTTAGAAGCCTTTCTTTGCTTTCCGACGTGATATTTAACGCCAATTGCATCGACTAAATCGCTCGGGCAGTAGGCACTGTTAGTCGACCCATACAGGCAGCGCCATTCCAAAATATTTAGTGGCCCTGGACGAAATTATAATTTGGGGGCCCCTTAATTATAGATGTGTGGAAAAAAATGAATTCTTATACCAACATTAGAGACGCAAATCTGACAAAACAAAAACTTGCTCAATTGATACATAATAGCGTGATCAAAGCCTCTCAAAACATCTTTAAATATTTCATATCAAGTAAAAGTCAATCATATATACTTCAAAAAGAAAAGTAAAGTGTAATAACTCTTAAAAATGCAAATTAGAAGAAAATGTCACTAAGGAGAGAATAAGTTGAAAGAGCTACTTATACAATTAGAAAATTAAATTTTAATTTTAAAAATATGTGAATAATTTGCTAAGCAACATTTTATTAATTCCATCCACTCTTATTTATGTCTTCTTTTGTTTTTTTAAGTATATGCATCAAAAAGCATTCTAATATGGTTACATGAGACTACGCAACCATAATTGGACTATAATTGACTATTTTTGGTTGAGTACCGATTGAAATCAACTTCAGATTTTCATCATAACTATTTCCTTTTCTTTTCGATGATAGTAGATGTCCAAGATTTTTCATTTTTTGACTACACAATACTAGGTTGACCTTTTGTGATAAAAGTCGATGTTGAAATCAATAAAGATCGATTTGTGTGTAGACAAACATCAATAAGAAAATTAATGAACACCAACAACCGAATATCATGCATAATAGGTTGGTGACCATGTTTTCAATTCCTTTAATGAAAAGCACAAGATTATCAACATACCATCCCAAAAAAAAAAAACAACCAAATGGTCCGAATAATAAGAAAGTCGGTTCCATTAAGCAAGATCTCAAACCGATTCTTATAGATAAAGCTTCGAGTCTAATAGATAATAAAGTGATAACCGTATGTATGTGACCTAACAATACCCCAATATAAATTAGTTGATGTCGACTACCAGTTGCCCTGATCTACGTGCAGGCCTGAGTAGGCCAGGGCCAACCTAGACGGGCTTTGTTTTTCAAAAACCATATCCAAACCCACTCAAGCTCGCTTTTTTATTTTTTAAAGATAGATATATTTAATAAATATTGAGAATTACATACAAAGAGAAGATGGTGTAATTGTTAAGATGTTTACTACCAAGACTACTCTCGGGTTCAAAACTCATTTATTTTTACAAAATATATATATATATATATATATTATGAAATGGGAGGACACTTGTGCATGTAGGTGACCACATTGTGAAGCATGGTTCTCACATTGAATTGTAACATCAAGCATGACTCTCACACTTCATGTAACTCGTAATCCTCTCCAATGTACACCAACTCTTCCATGTATTGTCTATGTTGCTTGTGATGCGTTGTATGGCTTGTGGTGTATGTATAACTTGTACATATTGTATAAGTACAATTATCATCATCACCAAATGGCCTATATAAAGGGTGCCAACCCCATTGTAATTCACACGCCAATATATGAATGAAATCTCTACATTTTAATTTCTAGCTCTCTTCTCTCTTGTCTCCTCTTCTCTACTTGTTCTAGTAGTTCTTAGTTTATGTCTTCTATGCTTAAGTCTCTAGCAAGTCCAACTTAAGTTCTAGTTGGCTTCCAACTTAGTTTACAACACGTTATCAGCACAAAGTTGCTCTACAAGATGAGGTCTTGAAGATCAAGAAGCTTTTCAAATATATAAAGTTAAGAAGGTATAATTTTTATTAATTTAAATAAGTTCAATTTATTTCCATGTTGTCATGGTTAATTTCTTTTTTGTTACATGCATATTTAATTATGTAAATGTACTTTATTCATACATTATGCATTGTAACGTCACCGACTATGAAAGTATGCTCTGTAGCTGCGTCTTGTACGATCTTCTACATCAGAAATCAAAAGTCAATGTGTGATATATAGTTTTTTCTCTTAAAACTACAAACGATTAGTTATTGTTCTATTCTCACTAGAACATTTTTGGCCTTTAATAGAGGTTTTAAAACCCCTATTAAATAGAGTATTATTAAATGTCATGTGAAAATGTGTTATGTTTTAATTTTTAATACACGTATTACATAGAGGTTTTTTAAAACTCCTATCAATTATGTGTTATTTAATAACACCCCCCTTTAATAGGGGTTTAAAAACCTCTATTAAATACTGAAATTGTTCTAGTGTCTTGATTTTATAATACAAATAATGTTATAAGTTTGAGTTGATAGTGGGTAAGTCTTGTCTCCGGGTAAAGCTAAACATTGAAAGGGAGACGGCTATCCCGTTCGATGAGGCATGGTATTAAGTAGACTATGTCTCGCCACCCAACCTGGAGGTTGTCCAACAAACTCATACGAATAGTACATTTTGTTTGTTAATGAATCAAGTTGTCAACATATATTTAATCATATGTTATGTTTTTACATAAAAAGGGGAAAACTATTTTATATTAAATTTATTTTCAAAATATTATTCGACCATATAGTTGAACTTGTTGCCTTATTATATTACCGACAAGAATTACTTGTCATGACAATTATATACTATAATTTGTGAATAAAACATCTATGCAAGACTATGTTATGTTATATAAAATTTAAATCATTTGCTAATATCTCTTTTAAGAATTTGAAAAGTGAATATTTATTTTTATATATCTTTTCACCCTATGGAGTTATAAATATATAAATACCAAAAAAGGAAATGCTCCAAAAGCTCAAAATGAGCAGTTTAGTCTCAAGCTACAAAATATAATCAGTCAAATATTAATTATAATTTCACAATTTTAATTACATCTATGTTGAGGCTATGTGGAAATATGACTGATGAGACAATAAAAATAAGGTCACGTGGCCCGCCTCAATTTATTGCTGCAACAAATATCGAGTGCGCACGTCAATCCAGTAAATATTAAGGATTGATTTCTTGTCTCATGGTAGCTGAGTAAAATAATGAGATATTATAAATATAATATCGCTCTCGTCCAATTAATTCAGCTTCAAATTAAGAAGAATATGTTGCATATAATGATCATAATTTCAATAACAAATTTATGGACTTGGAAAATGTGAAAATATCAAGTAAAGGTCGTATTGACAATTCCTCCAAAAATTGGAACATTAGTGGTGCACCACTACAAAGGGCAAATAATTATTGACAATGAGCGCTCATAATTGTGACATTTTTTGTTCATATATGAAAAATGTTATTTTGCCTAAATATTGTCATATATATACCCGAGTATTTTTGTGACCTTTACTATGCATTCAAAATCAAATGCAAAATATTATGAATTTTATCATTGAAAATGACTTGATAAAACAGGCACATTGAGATGTGTTTAAATCGTGACCTAAATATGGACGATGAGTTTATGTCTCGTGTATCGTGCTACATGCATGTACATTATAATATAAAAGTGAATATTTCTTGAATTCGAACTTAGCGGAGGCTAATGTTCAAGCAATATCTGGTACAAAAATTTTGTTGTTAATGTCTTGTTCAGAAGAAGTCTACTTAGAATAATAGAAAATTTATCTATATGAATATGAGTTAATCTGAGTATAATATTCCCGGCTTTAACTTCTGAAATATATAAGGCACATTAAAACGAATGTCGTCATAAATCAAATGACATTCATAATGTGGAAAGATCTATTTGATTATCCATAATCATCAATAATGTGAAAATATCGTAAATTCGCACGGACATCCTTTATCGAACTGAATTTTTTTATCAGCTGGAGATTATCTCAAGACAAATCAATATGAGACTTATATTGATTTAACTCTCCATCAATCATATTATAAGATGTCTCCGATCTCTAATAGGGAATTTATTTATAGCAAGTTTCGATAATTGTCACATTGATGAAACAATTTTCCCACCATTATGAGAAGATATAAGCCAATTCAAAAGGAATGACGCGAAATTGCTTGAAACACATCAAATTGCATTAAATTTGATGTATTATGATCTATGTATAAATTAATATGAACTCGAAGTTCAAAGGATCATTCGGTAGCAACAAGTTATGAATCAATTATTTGATGCAAGTAGTATATACAAAAGAATGACAATCATATGCTTCAGCATTAAATTGTTCATATAGAAAACGATGTCCATGTGCAACAAAATGCACAAGATGTCTCACCCATGTGAACATGAGGGGTAGAATCAAAATGAGTTATTGGTTAGTGTATTGCACTTTTTTTCCTTTGCTATGGTTTTATCCCACTGAATTTTCTTTGCAAGGTTTTTAATGAAGCAATTCTAACAATATTAAAACTTTGTATCTATATTGATTAGTGTATTACACTACAAGAACAAGGTGAAATAGCATCAAAAAATTGTGACATACAAAATATGTTGCTAAACAAGAACAAATCGATATGATTGTGCATCGATAATCCGTTTGACTCAGTTGACCCAAAAGCAACAATTCAGTGACAGATTTGTGACAAAACATTGTGACATATTGTATGTTGTCACAGATCTGTCGCTGATTTCTTCCGCCATACATTTCCTTAAGGTTGTGACAGATCTCTCTGAGATCAGATGACAGACATGATTATGTCGCGATCCAGTAGCTAAGTGAATAATAAAAAAATGATGATGTGACGAGATTCATATGTGTACAGTCGGACGAGACTTGATTCTGTCGCTGATCTGTAGCAGATTAAACTGATCTATCGCAGATCGGCGATGTAGAAATAGTCTTTCGATCTGCGATAAATCAATGACAGATGATCAGCAGACATAATATGTCGCTTGATCGATCAGCAAAACAAAAAGAAGTAAAAAGAAAACCCATCCTCCTCGTCCCTTCTCTCCGAACCACTGCGAAACCCTTCACCGCCGCTGCACCATCGTCGCCAGCACCATCACCACCACCGTCGCCGTCGTCGGCCACCGTCATCGTCGTCGTCGTCCACGACTCCGTCGCCTCTCTCCTTCCTCTACATTGCAAGCCGACGCCATCGACACCGCGAGTCGCTCCGCCGATGCTTTCTCCTCGTCGCCGCCGTTTCGCTTTCTTCCATGCCATTGCTCGCCGCCTCATCCACGGGTCTCCTCATCCGCGACTCCTCGCATCATCGTCGCCAGCACCATCGCCACCATCGTCGACGCCGTCGTCGGCCACTGTTATCACACAACACGCAGCCTCTCTCCGCAGCCTCTCTCCTTTCGCGACTCGCCCGCACGCTTTGCAGACGCTTTACGCTTATCCATCGCCCAAGCGTCGCTCCGCCGCTTCTCTCATCATCCGCCGCCGCTGCTTGCCTCTTACGCAGCATCGCCGCCGCTTCTCTTTCGCCGCTGCTGCTGCCGCTTCGCCTCTCCACCGCCATTGCTGCTGCCGCCGCTGCTCGCTTCATCCTCGACTCCGCCGCGGGTCTCCTCATCCGCGACTCCGCTTCATACACCGCTCACACACCAACACCGTCGTCGGCCGAGCTTCACCCATGTGGACTAGCACGAAGGCATAGCAGACTCGTGGAGTGCCTCGCGAGCAGGCGGTGGACTTTCGAATCACAGTCCCAGCCTCGCGTAATCCCGATTCCAATAAATCATCGCCGGAGCACTCGTGGTTTGCGCTTTCTTAAACTTCTATTTTGGAATTTGTTGAATCGTTATGTTTGTTTTCTTTTACTACTGAAATTAGGAAATCTAAGTTTGCCTTTAATATTTCAAAGAAATCTTACCTAGGTTATGCTTAGCATCCAAAAATAGTGACAACCTGCTAAACAACAACAAATCAACAACTCAACAATATGTTGCTAAACAGCAACAAATCAACAACTCAACCATCTGTTGCTAAACAACAACAAATCAACAACTCAACAATCTGTTGCTAAACAACAACAAATCAACAATTAGAACGAATTGAATTTGCATTTAGGTAGTTTCAATTTTCACTTAGCTTGTCATATGACAATTATCAATTACTATTGTTAAATTTAGTTCATATATAGTATGTTCATTGAATAATAATACAGTAAATTAATAAATATATACATTGTCTAAATTATTGTTTGGATGTGCATTTCCAACGAAAAATGATATCTTATTGAGTTATAACTAATATATTCTTATAATGTTTATTAATTGTGATTGTCATTTAGTTGGTACGTAGTTTTATTTGAAATCTCAAGACTGTATATATATTAGGAATTGAAGAATATTTGGATTTATTTTTAAAATAAAGAAAAATATATTAATTTATATACTTCATTAGTAAGAATTGATAAGAAATGTCGATACTATACGGAGTTTTTGAAAAAAAAACTTGGGCAGTTCATGGTGAGGAAAAAAAGTACATAGTTCTTGTACATAGCATGTTTGTAGGGAAAGCACAACTGAAGAAGCTTAAACGTACATCCATTTGCACTTTTAAATTCTATATTGTTTATTAATTGTGAGAGTCATTTACTTGATATTTACTAGGTACGTAGCTATATTTGAAATCTCAAGATTATATATAATCCAATTTAATGAATATTAATTTGGATTATTTTCTAAAAATATAGAAAATTTTAAGAATTTATATTCTTTTTTTTAAAGAGTTGATAAGATTTATCCATTGATCGGCTGAAAAACTTAGGATTGAGATGTCTACTTATCGATAATGGATGTATAGTCGTATTGAAAATGGGTTTACTCGACGAGAGTTCATTAACGGCGTGAACGAGTTCATAGCATACGCAAAGACGCACTGTAGGACATTGGCCACTGTAGGGAAAATTCGGTGTCCATGCAACCATACGAAGTGTCGTAATCGTTCATACTATGATGTTGACACCGTAGAACTTCATATACTTCGTCGGGGATTCGTTCCGGGATATCAATGTTGGTCGGAACACGGGGAAGAATATTATATGTACACTCAAAATGTACATGACGAACCTAGCAATACGATGAGATATGATGACCACGAAGGGACACATGCAGCCAATTATTGTACATCGTATCATGAGATGGTGCACGACTTGGCGGGTCCGAGTTTCAATTGGTGTAATGAGGAACAACGTCCAAATCCTGGAACGAAAAACTTGTATGATATGTTAGACGCAGCAAGTTAGCCGCTATGGCCAGGGTGCGAGAACATGACAAAATTGTCGGCAGTCGCGAGACTCCTAAAAATCAAATCAGAACATCATATCTCTGATAAGGCTTTCGATGAAATTCTTCAATTTTGTAAAGATGCATTGCCGAGTAACAATTGTTTAGTCGATAGCTTTTACAACACGAAACGACTAATGCAAGGGATGGGGCTACCATTCCAGCAAATTGATTGTTGCGAGTCCATGTGCATGATTTACTGGGGCGAGGATTCGAGTTGATGACGTGTAAGTTTTGCGGTGAATCAAGGTATGAACAAATTAAATGTGAAGGACGGAGTGGCGTGCCGCGGGCTCGGGAAAAAATGTATTACTTCCCCCTAATTGCAGCGTTTATTCGCGTCTGAAGCGACTGCGAGGCACATGCGTTGGCATGGAGAACACGTTTCAGACGGCATCGTCATGCAACATTGTTCCGATTCTATTGCATGGAAGCATTTCATTGAAGTGAACATCGAATTCAGCGCCAAAAATCGTAATGTTCGTTTAGGGTTATGTACGGATGGTTTCCAACCATTCGGCCAATCCGAAAAACAATACTCATCGTGGCCTGTAATTATCACTCCTTACAACCTACCCCCTCAATGTGCATGAAGAAGGAGTTCATGTTCTTAACGGTCATCGTACCGGCCGACTAATCCTACAAATCAAATTGACGTCTTCCTACAACAACAACATAGCCTCAATCCCAAATTAACTGGGGTCGGCTACATCGATCAAACTTTTCCATTGTGCTCGATTAAGTGCAATTGATGGTGAGCTTTTCAAACCATTCAAATTGACGTCTTCCTACAACCTTTGATAAAAGAGTTGCAAGATTTGTGGCATGATGGAGTACTTACCTACGACATTTCCACCAAAACCAACTTCCAACTCCGAGCTGCACTTATGTGGACTGTCAGCGACTTCCCTGCTTATGGTATGTTGTCTGGCTGGAGCACACATGGAAAGAGAGCTTGTCCTTATTGTATGGATGACACGGATGCATTCCAATTAAAGCACGTGGGAAAACTTCTTGGTTTGATTGCCATCGTCGCTTCCTACCGCGTGGCTCCACTTTAAGAAGTGATAAGAACGACTTCAGACGCGATACAACTTGTCGAAAAGGACCACCGACAATAAAATCTGGGGAACAAATTCTGGCTAAAATTAAAGCTTTGGGACTGATGAAAGTAACTGAAATCGAATCCGTTCATGTGAACAATAAGATTGTCAAGTATTCAGGGTGGAGGAAACGAAGCATATTCTGGGACTTACCTTATTGGAAGACGAATCTCATTAGGCATAACTTGGATGTCATGCACATTGAAAAAAATGTGTTCGACAACATTTTTAATACAATTATGAGTGTTCCCGGGAAGAGTAAGGACAATGCTAAGTCGAGACTAGATTTAAAAAATATTTGCAATCGACCTTTCCTCGAATATGACCCCGCGTCCAACTCATAACCCAGAGCGTCTTATACACTCGATAAACGTAAGAAAGAAGTCTTGTGTGATTGGGTACAACAGTTACGCTTTCCTGATGGATATGCTTCAAATATCAGTCGATGTGTGGAAGCCAACAAATTGAGGATGTTTGGGCTGAAAAGTCATGACTGTCATGTTTTCATGAAGATATTGATTCCTATTGCCTTTCGTGAACTACTAGAGGATAAAGTGTGGATTGCAATTAGCGAGTTAAGTTTATTTTTCCGAGACTTGACTACTAGGAACCTTAATATGGCGCAAATCGAGCTGTTGCACTCTAACATTCCCAAAATATTATGCAAGTTGGAGCAAATCTTCCCACCTAGTTTTTTTGACTCAATGGAGCATCTTCCCATACACTTAGCATACGAGGCTCATATCGCGACAAGACAGCTTTCGGTGGATGTATCCATTCGAAAGGTAATTTTTGTAATCAATAAACATTTATTGTATTAAATAACTAATATCTTAGGTTATATTGGTTATTGCTACCTAATTTAACGGACATACCGTCCCAATGTTTCCTCGCATCATATAAGTATCTCAAGCATTTGAAAAACAATGTTAGAAACAAGGCGAAAGTTGTAGGGTCGATATGTAATGCTTACTTAGTTGAGGAATCAACTTTTTTTGTTCTTTCTACTTCGAGGATCATATCGCATCGCACACGAACGAATCCAACGAAATGATGCTTTGGAGGGTAGGTCCGAGTGTTGCTAACAATGGTGCATTCTCGATTTTCATTCATCCGGACGACCATTGGGCAAAGCGAGGAAACGATACCTCACGTCGAGGAATATGTTGCGCTCATCAATATGTGTTACTAAATTGCCCAAGTAGTTCCGTTTATAAGGTATTACAATTCAGGGTGATTTTTCCTCTGACATTTTTTCTGTACAGTGTCTAATCTCGTATCATTTCTCGTAGCATATTCAAGTCTATCGTTCGTTTGCAAGAACCAAACATCACCGATCAAGCTATTGAGATCAAACTTGAGCAATAATTTGTTGCGTAGTTCTTGCAATATGTACGTAATAGTCTATACACACCTAATTCAAATCAGTTTAGATGTTGAACATCTCATTAAGTAACATGGAAGATTTTAATATTGTAATATTACATCTTAGGCTGAACAAAACGATGTGCCAGATGCGATTCGTCAAATTTCACAAGGACCAATGCGTTCATGTACGAGTTATCATGCATACATCGTTAATGGATATAAGTTTGACACACTTCATCATACGGTGCGAACAAGACAACATAAAACGGTGGTGTATGCGTCAAAGTCGGGAACGATACTAACTATTACGGTGTACTCCGAGACGTAATTCGAATTGATTACCATGATAGGTCACTCCGAACAATGTTGTTTAAATGCGATTGGTTTGATCCTACTCAAAATGGTACACGACTTCTTCGTAAATTGGGTTTGGTAGAAGTTCGTAAAAACCATCGGTTCAATAGGTACGAGCTTTTCATATTGGCAATGCAAGCACATCAAATATATTATCTTCCTTACCCTTTTATCGGAAGAAGGGAACGAAGTGAATGGTTAGCTATATGCAAGCTTCAACCAAAGTTCGTAGATGAAACCAATGTCATTAGTTCAGAAATGGCCATCTCGGATAATGCATTTCAAGCGGATCAAAATGAGAATATGTTCATCGTGGAAGTAGATGTAGATCCATTAGCGTCGACAGCTGTTGATCCGACAAGTGAAATTGTGTCTGACAACGATGAATTTGAGACGAATGCGGACGATGAAGAAGATGATGAGTTCACATCGTCATCAAACAGTGGTAGCGAAGATGAGTTAGAGTGATTGGTGTGAATTTTTAGTGCAATCTATCAATTTTCTTGAAATATGATGTTTATGTTAGACGTCATATATCTCTATAAATGTTATTTGTATGAATCAACCGAATTATTTGTTTATGCGATAGATATAGATACCATTATATATGGCGGGAGGTAGGGGGCGTGGTAATCCGAGAGGACGAGGACATGAAGGACATCAATAGACCCACGGAGGAGACTAGCACCATTGGACGAGGATCATTGTCGCACCATGCTACACATTCCCATTCGGATGGTCGGTAATCATTACATTATACATACGGATGGTCACATGTAGCTCGTCTATACCCATCTTATGCCCTAGGACCGTCGTCATCACATTATACCTCCTCATCGCCTCCTGGTCATTCATATCCACATCAACATGTCACACTATCACTGGCATGAACTGTATACACACCTCAGCATGATGCTAGTCCCTCGGCATCACATCACGACACACCATCTCCTCCAGTTCATGCACTCCCAGATTTCAAAGCATGGTACCATTCCCTCTTCGTCACACCACTCCACACCATCACCTCCAGGATATGTATACCCACGTGAGCATGGTATAGGTCATCTTCGTCACATCACACCACACCATCACCTTCACTCATCCCGCTCATTCTCCTGGAGTAGGCGACGAGCACACTTATACATCTCGTAGACCCCAAAGCACACATAGGACTTCATCCGCGAGGTCATCCACTAACAAAGTTGCGCTCATCGATACCACTGCGATTGAGGAGATCCCAGACTTTTTCGGACCGTGACAAATTTCCCTACGGAAGGCGAAAACCCTCTTATTCATCTCATTGCTGAGCATGGCTTGTATGTTAATCTCCACAATATATACTTAATCTATAAAAATATTATTTTCCTAGACTAACTTAAATGTCGAAATGGTAGGTTACACCCTTCTTCCGTGGCGGCAGGGAAGATAAGTTTAGTCTTCAAAAGTGGATATTTGAAAGAAGGATGGAAATGAGAATATGTTCCACAATCCCAACGAGATATATACTGGCTTAGGTGGAAGGTCAGTAACTTCACATCAACCATCGAAGTGAATTTATTGAAATTAGTTTCTAATTATAGAAATGAGAATGTGTCCATTACTTGTTCATCAGTAGGTGTTTTGCACTTGGGACTTGCAAATGTCATTAGCGATATATGATGCGTGGTGTCGGAAGGCAACCATCCCAGACACGGACAATATATATTTAATCGCGAAGAAGAGAATAGCATCTATTTACTTGACGGATGAGGTGTTTGAGCATTACAAACGAATGCGAGCAACGATGAAACATTCAAGAAAGAAGTCGGAGCGAGATGAGCACGAATAGAAAGTCCGAGGTGGGAGGGTCGGGCACTGGTATTTCGTTGCATAGCGCTGGAAGTATATCCGCGAGACAGCATGGTGATACGTTGGTACGTATACATAAATAGTTTCGTATGTAGATGAACGGAAATGAAAAACTGCTAATCCTGGAACTCGCTTGTAGGAGAAGAAGCTTAAACGTCGTCCTACACGCAAGGAGATGTTTCGACACCTCCACACCCATGGCCATGACGGCCAAACTTTCGTCGATCAGAGATCCGCGAAGATTGATATAAGTAATATGAATTGCATATATATAAATAGTTCAAGACAACACATGTAGCACATCAATTTAAAAGAAAATAATATAGTTAAATATTAGTTTATTAATTTAATGCAAGCTGAACTCACTCGGAGATTGGAGGATATGTCCACCCAGACCCCTGAATCATTGGTTGATGATGATGTCGTTTATCTTGAGGTGGTGCCAAAAGTCAAGGGACGTGTCTACGGATTAGGGTCACAAGGTTATCATCGCAGCATATCTTTAGGGGAAGCAAGCTCATCTCGAGGACCAGCATATGGACCTCATGAGTTGGAAGAGCTCAAGCGGGACCACCAGTGGTTGCAAGAAACATTGTTGAAGGAGCGAATGGAAAGACAAGAACAAATGCAGAGGGACAAGATGGAACGCCAAGAAGAAAATCGAGATATGCGGGACCGTTTAGCACGTATGGAGGCATTGTTGATGCAACACCTTTGTATTAGGCCCCAAGTGCCTCTGACACCGCAGACTCCACTATCACCAGTTACAGAGCGTTCTGGTCCTCAGAGTGACGATCAGCCTGGTTATTTGACGAACGACATAGCACCTTCTCAGTCTGCGCACCTGGATGACCACCAACCTAGACATTTGACCGATCCACATAGAAGGATGCCTGAGGATAGACATCATCTTTTAGATGATCATGATGAGTTTATGTCGCAACTTATGCCGCCTCCGCGACCACCGCCACGACAATAGTGATTGGATGTTCTATCTTTTTTATGGTGAGTTTTTAATTACGAGTCAATGTATATCTTCACATTTTTTCCCTTCTAATGTAGTCGATGTAATTCTTCATTTGCAGGTATGTGCAGCGGTGGCATTTGATATTGGTGTTGCTTATAGAGAATGAGTTGACAAGGCTTCTTTAATTTTGTTGGGTAAGATATAATTACTTTACAACTCTCATATTGAATTTTATGTTTATTTTTCTGCATCTAATGTTTTGGAGAATGGGGGTTGATTGAAAGTGTATTTTGGTTTTACAAAGACCAAGTGATTGTGTTAAATAATAATGTCACTATATGCTTTTTCATGCAAAATTCTTTATAGGCAGTTTTTGTTAGAGTTAACATTTGTTGGTGTCATAAGTTTTTACTAGCTAGTTTAACTTATGAATTTAATCGAGAAACCTTAACTAAGACTTCATTGCAAAAAGTGGAGACATTAATTTCTTGAAATAGTACTATACTTTGTGAATAAGTGGTGTTGGAATTAAACTTAATCTAGGAAATCTTGAAGTTGGAGCAATTCATGATATTGGATTGCAAACAGCAATAATTTGATGTAAACTAGTGCAAGTTAAAAGTGATTTTGCCATTGAAAGTAGAAAGTGAAAAAACTCAAATATTGGTCTTACTATACAAGGAACAGGGGAACCAAAGCACTTAACACTCAATAATCTTTCATGAAACAAAGTTGGCTCGGTATGCAAGACTGCATGAGCACGTTTTTACTTCAATTTACATTTAGATGTCTCACTGTCCTCGTATGTTCCAATATTGAAAAGATTGGATTCTCAATGAATGCACATTTTGTGTTAGAATGAGTTTTGCTAAAAGCCACACTAGACCTTATATTTGATTGAAAGAGTGTTCTATCTTGTACTTGGCTTCCTTTTTTCTTTTCCTTGTCTTCTCTTTTTAATCTTACAATTCTCTTTGATTCTATTCGAATGATTTTGCTTTATAGTTTACTTATTACATTGATCAAAGCTAGATTAGGGACAAATCCGACTATATTAAACCTTAACCTAGCCTTTTAAGTTGAGATTCAACTATACTTTTTAATTAAGTAGCCTACATTATCTCAAGTTGCTTAAGAAGAGTATTTATAGTCTTCAATTTCACTTTAATTGGATGTGATGTTATTTTAATTTGTGTTGGAATATTTTGGTTGCATGTCGAATATTGTTCAAGTTCCTTTTAATTTTCAGGATTTGGATGGGATACGCTCTGCTAGCTAAAGAATTTGTATAGTGTCTATCTATGTATCGGTGAAAGAATGTTATAGAGTGTTTTGTAAACATTGTATATATGTAAATTTGTGTAGCCAGCTTGTGTAGTTGTTTGTATTTTGTTGAATAATGTCATCTAGTACTATATAGTATAGTACTAATTAATTATGAAATGTTAATCTCATCCTTTTGTAGACATTATTTGTCAAATTTTGATAATATACATACATCTTTCCAATTTTGGTATTATTAGTAGCTTTTAATTTGTTTTTGCAGATTTTACTATCTTGCTTTTTTCATTTTTCTATTTACTTGTTTATAATTTTTTTTGAAAATTACCATTCGACAATTAGCGACAACGATGCTTGTCATTAAATTATCACTAATGTCTGTCATCACGACTAACAAATGTAAATTGCGACAGAATGCGTCTTCGCTAACGAAAACATATCGCGACAATAAAGACGCGTCTTTCTTGACTAGGCAAACCAATGACAGATCGTGGTCTGTTGCTAAATAGCAACAGATTTGCAAGAGACACGTATTTGCTTGATCGGACTTGATCAAGAATAGACTCGTTTATTGTTTGTTCGTCAAATGACAGACGTTTGTCACAAATCGTCATTTGAACAACAATAGACACCAAATCGTCATTTGAGTTGCACCAAAGAACAAAGAGTTTAGCAACAAACTACTATCTCGTCGCTGATTTGTTGTAGAGTGGCTTAGCAACAGAACCGTACCAATTCAGCATCAGATTAATTTGTTGTTGATTTGGTTTTTTTTTGTAGTGTTACACTCTTTTCCTTTCGCTATGATTTTATCCCACTGGGTTTTCCTAGCAAGGTTTTTAATGAAGCAATCCTAACATTATTATACTCCATATAAAAAAAATAAAAAATAAATAAATAAATTATGAGAGCAATTAATGTACTTTTTTTTTCTATACTAGATTTTTCCCACGGGGTTTTTCTAGTAGAGGTTTTAATGAGACATTTATATTCTCTCTAAGTATATCAATGTGTTGCACTCTTTTCCTTAGCTATGGTTTTGTCCTCCTGGGTTTTCCTAGCAAGGTTTTTAATGAAGCAATCAACAAATATTATACTGCAAAGCAATATTATATTCTTTTTCATGTACTAGATTTTTTTCCACGAGGTTTTTTCTAGTAGAAGTTTAACGAGACACATTTTTTCAACAAGTGTCATCCAATGGGGAGTGTTATGAAATGGAAGGACACTTGTGCATGTAGGTGACCACATTGTGAAGCATGGTTCTCACATTGAATTGTAACATCAAGCATGGCTCTCACACTTCATGTAACTCGTAATCCTCTCCAATGTACACCAACTCTTCCATGTATTGTCTATGTTGCTTGTGCTGTGTTGTATGGCTTGTGGTGTATGTATAACTTGTACATATTGTATAAGTACAATTATCATCATCACCAAATGGCATATATAAAGGGTGCCAACCCCATTGTAATTCACAGGCCAATATATGAATGAAATCTCTACATTATCATCTCTAGCTCTCTTCTCTCTTGTCTCATCTTCTCTACTTGTTCTAGTAGTTCTTAATTTATGCCTTCTATGTTTAAATCTCTAACAAATCCAACTTAAGTTCTAATTGACTTACAACTTAATTTACAACAAAATATATATATATCCATTAGTTGATCGGTCTTTCACAGGCTCCCACCCGAACTTTTACAAAATTTCAAAACCCAAGCCCCATGTTGGTCGAGCAAGAAGGGCCCCCGACCCACTAGACAGGTCTAACCAGCAGATGGAAAACCAAAAGCACAAGATTTAATAGAGGGGTTACACTAGCAATAAAGCATTGATACATCAGTTCCACTCATAGAAACACCAAATATATTCATTTGAGTCGAATTTCAGCTGTACTTGGGATTTAAACAAGAGTTTACATCATCCATTTAAACAAGGGAGGATCTCCTCACACCTCTTAGGGGGGGCACTCTCAATCTGTACAAGCATATATATATACTTCCTAAATATAATCTACACAGATCCTTCTCCCCATGTGGTTTCTTCCATATCGGCAACAACCTACGACAACTCTACGCCGATCTACAGTTCGAACCAAAAACAGCCTCGAATAACTCACCTATGGAAGTATACATTGGCTGTTGATAATCCAAGAGAGCAACCGTAAATTAGAAGATTATGGGTCACAGCAGGATGGTGGTACGTAATCTATCGACATTATTTTACGTGGGAATCGTAGGAGTGGGAATCGTAGGAGTCAAAAACCGAATCAGGAATGATCACTGGCAGCTTATCTATGTACATGAAGAGCCTCCGCAGATTCTCCCTCGTTAGGGTTGCCATGTCGACTACGTCTCTGCTGTCAGTGAACATCCAGAGGTCACCGGAATTCACTCTCTTCAGACTGTCCCGGCAGAAGGGGCATGACTGCGATCTTGAGTTCCTGAAATACAGTAAGAAACAAATTTCAAGGTAAGAATTTAAAATAAAATGTTAGTCTGTATTGTTGATCAAAAGAGTAACAGCAGCAAAGAACTTTCCAAGAACATGTAACTATAGGCTTTCATACATGCATGATAATAACAATACATACCTTGTCTCCTGAAAAGCAAGTGGAACTGCACAATAAGGGCCTTGCAATCATAGATAAGCTTTTGAACTTCAGAAAATACATGTTTTATTAGAGGAAGTAGATGACTAGATGATGACATTCCTCTTCTCCATAAAGTGATTATAAGTATAGACAAGCACTTGGACTAAGGAAAGCACGTGTTTATTAAGCAGAAGTACGCGATAAAATTCCTCTTTGGAATATCAAGTAAAAAACGGCCACGTTTTTTATATCACCCAGATATGATTCTCTTCAATAACGATGCGTCTATTTTCTGAAAGTGGCCAATCATCCTTAGAGAGAGAGTTCAGGGTTCTAAAAGATGAAATATATACCAATTAAAGTATCACCAAACAAAAGAAATGAACTAAGCAAGCAACCCTCATAAAAGCACCTAAGCTAAGGCTCAAGAGCGATGACGCTCTAAGTAGCAGATACAGTTTAAAATGAGGAATCCAACAAGAATAGGACATCCATCACGAACCAGGTAACATGACAAATGCTTCAGCCATTAGAATAACTGGTGTCATGCGGTATATATATCACAGCTTTGTCATATCACATGAACATCATTCTGGGGAACATGACGCGGACGCCATACTATAAAGATCTAACAATCCAAACATACAAGTATTGCATACATTTGCATGCCTTGACCAAGAATAAGTTAGATGTAAACTCAAATGGCAGAAGACTAATACTGATGATTATACTAGTAATGTGACAGACTAGATCAGGGCAACATTATGAAGTAACCAAAATAGTTCCAAAACTCATGAATAAAGAAGTTGATACTCCGCAAAACTGTACAAGTTATCTAATGAATTTATTAGTTCTCTTTGGCAACCACATATGTGAGATTCATCAAGATCAAGGCAACCAATAATACTGAAACTTAATAATATTTTTAGCCATTTTCAGATCCTGGCATCCTTAGTTCAGGAGTTTCCAGATACACAATTTTAGGTCATGTCAAAAGCTAATCATGTATAAGCATAAATTTGTCTGGATAGTTAATTACAGAAAGATTTATGTATTTATCTCTAAAAAAAGGCACAAAAACACTGGATAATTCTAAATTGAAAAAAAAAAAAAAAAAAAAAAAAAAAAAAAAAAAAAAAACACACAAGAAGAGTCGCTTTCTATCTTTAAACACTCATTCCCCAAAGAAACTGGTTCTTTTGGCGCATTGGACAAACCAAGTTGACAAATTGGTGAGAACCAGATAACATAATGAGGATGACCTGATGAGATTCCTGTTGTTCAAAGCTCTCTATAAAAGCATGATCTATTGATTTTTCTTCTTTCTTCCCGTCATAGACAATAATCATATAAGAAGCCAGTTAATTTTTATCAACCACTACTTTTATTGTCATTCACATGTCATCAAGAACCAAACTTATATTTGAGAGACAGAATGTAGTGCACAGTTATAATTAAAAGAAAAAAAGGAAATAGGCCTAGGAATACCATTCACGATAGCACTTCATGCACATAGCGTGGCTGCAATTAGGTAGCACTATCTTGCTGTTCATCTCCATGCAAATCCCACACTCTTCTTCTCTTTCAAAATCCATTTCAGAAAATTGTTTACGATCCTCGTCGTCTCTTCTTCTGTATCTCTCAATGCATGCAGCTTTCTGCTTTTTATCTTCCATATCAGTAATACCTTTCTCAAGTTGGCGTAAGGAGGGAAAAATGACATCTGCAATCAAATATCACCAAATAAGAAAAGAGACACTGACCTTTGCTGGTTAAGAAATCACAAGAAAAACTTTACCATAAAATTCTCTAATACTTGCTTTTCTTTCATGCATGGACATAGTTGTCGTTCCATCAATATAAACCTATAGAACATGAATTAGGATTCTAAGCAATTCAAATCTACAATTAAAAAGGATTTTAAAAATGCATAACTATTGATCTACAGCATAGTAACCTTATAAATTAGGATTCGAAGCAATCCAAGTTTTCCAGCGAGGTTGCAATCAGTCCATTGTACAAGAAAAAGGAACAGATGTGCCACAGGGCTGTACGACATCCTCATCTGAAGGCAGGCTCCATCATATTCCCTTGGAAAATCAGATGCCCTGTATCTTGTATTTAATATCAGAATCCACATAACATGATGTAAATGAAATATAAAGGTTATGCATGCTTAAGCCACTGAAACAAGAAACTAAATTTTTCATTAAATGAAAGGAAAAAACTAACTGAAACAAGGTTGCACTGGCATAACAAGTTAAAGAAAAAAAAAACGCAAAAAAATCCTGTCAAGACATTGGGTGGCCCCCAATTTTACACAAATAACTATACAGACAAAAGTAACAAACATTCAAGAAATGAGCGCTATAAAGCTAAGAAGAAGACTTTAACTTATTTCAGAAATATAATTGAAGATGTATCCATTACCATTAAGGTGCCAAAAAACTTTGTAAATAAAAAAGATAACACAGTCATTAAAAAGGAAAGAAGATGAGAAGACACACTTACAAGGCACTGCAAGAGTATTCAAATACACAAACAAATGCATCACCAATTTTCTTTCCATTTATTTTTCAAAAAGCACAACTCATATGAAACCCTCCATGATAGGCTTAAGCTTCACCTATTTCCAGTACACCAAACATCATAACTTGCATTAGCACAGTTGTGGACTCACGACTAAGGCCAGAGTAGATTCTGATTTTTAAAACACCATAGACAATGTTGGTTTTTGGTTTCATTTTATTAAGCACGTATAATCATAAGCAAAGGTGTCGAGGGCCAAGAAATAATACAAATAACACATTTTTAGTAAGCAAGTTTAGAGGAAAAGATATTACATGCTTTGACTTGCGTATGCGAGAGACAATCAAGGTTCAAGAATACGTCTAAATTGTTCTGTGCAAATACTTCTTTATGTGCTTCCAAACTTTTTGACATTTACCGAAAAAAAGACTAAATCATTGCTAATTTGCTATAACCAACACACGTTTAAGAACTCGTGTGTGTGTCTTTTCTAAGAATCAACAGATACAGAATCACTTCCAAGCCACAAAGAAACAAATTTCAGCAGCAGAATTTCAAACATGCAGCACAATTCTCCAGCAGATACTTTAAGCAATTGATGTAAAGAAATAATTGTAGCACAGAATATTTTATTAGAATAACTCGCTACTACAATGTGTAGCCCTCATAATCACATTATAAATACTAATAAGGCACAATTAACTCTTCAAAAGGATAATGAGCTTTCTTCCGCTGATAGGATGTTGGGGAACTATCACAACAATAACAGCTTCGAACAATTCATGTGCTGATGCCCATATAATCATAAATCATCAAAAAAGGACTCAAAACTTCAAAATTCATACACACAAAGAAATTGAATGAAACTCTCTAAGTGATGGCCTATGTAACCTTGACAACACTGGTCAATTGCATTTCACAAATCGACATCGAGAAGTCGTGCAATGTTTTCCTTACAACTACGACGATAAGACTAAACTTAAAATATAAGGAAACTAGCATCTCGACATATCACATTGCAAGCTAATATTCTCCAACACTTGGCTTTAATAAATTCCAGTTAGATAGCTCTTTTAAAAACTCCACCGAATCAACCGCCGTACTTTCAGGCTTTTCTTCTGTTCTAGGATTCTTGATGCCTCAAATTACACCAGGACAGCCATATCAACAAAATCAAACCATCGCTGCACCATCGCCCCTCAATTTCCGCACCATAATCAACACAAGAATCATTCACCACTCACAAAGAAAAGAGGAGAATTGAACCCCACATTTCAATTATCCACAAAGGCTCACTCAGTACATATTGTGCATTGCCTTGATCATTGAACAAACCCACTATTTCTCTCCACTCATGAAAACTGAAACACTCATCAGTCAAAAAAAAAATCTAAAAACAATCCAAACCAAAAAAGGGCAAAAAAAAAAAATTCAAACATAAACCACCAAAATCTAATTTTGCACCCATGATCAACGATCATCTGAAAATCAAACTCACCTAATCAAACCACCACCATTCCACACCAAAAAGAAAAAAAAAAAAAAAAAAAAAAAAAAAAAAACAGAGAACAAAACATTCAACAAACAACACCAACTACCAAAAAATCACAACTTTAAGCAAACCCCAAAAAAATTCACCAAAACAGAGAACCCAAACCCAAAACACTCAAAAAAACCTCCAAAAACAAGAAGCAAGTCTACTCACAGAGTGTTGGCATGTTGGATGTCAGCTTCAAGAACTTTGAGAGAATCCTTGAAACTCTTTCGCATGGAAACCCCAAGGTACATCGGTTCCCCCCTCTTCGAACACTCGATCGATCGATCAATCGAACAATCGAACCCCAATTTCAATTTCGCTGCCCAGAAACCCTAATTTCGTCTCCAAATAAATTCAAACCCACCACACCATCTCTCTCTCTCTCTCTCTCTCTCTCTCTCTCTCTCGTGTTCTTCACTGTTTTGAATACGCAGAAGAGACCGTCGCCGTGCCTATTTACCGCCACGTGTCCACTAAACAAGTCTCCATTACTTACTTAAATTATAATGACATGGATCTCGAGGAGTGTACCTACGGTGGTGAATGAGTGTGGTGGGTATGTGAGTGTTAGTTTGCGTCGGTTTGGTTTTTGGACGTGCTTATGCGTCGTCGGTTGCAAGGTTCGTGACGCTCTTATCCACTTTTCGGTGCTTCTTTTGCTGGGCTTTCGGTGGGGGTTTGGGTGAATTGTCTGTTTTAGCCCTTGGTTTTGGGAGGAATAACGGGAGTGCCGCTGCTGTTTTTAGAAATTTAGCTAGCTTGGTTTTAGTGGGTATCTCTTAAATGCTCTACCCGACAAGGTAACGGGTTTAGGGTACGTTTGGGATGTGTTTAGAAACTAGTTTTCACTTAGTTTTTAGAAAGTTGGAGGCTTAATGATAAAAAATATCTCAACATTTACGAGTGGTATCAATTACCGTATATCCTAACCTATTTGATTTAGTATCAATTTTATCCTCAATTAATTTAGGGTCATTTTTTTCTTTTCATAGTATGTGTCCACACCATTCTCTTTAACTTTCTTATCATGTCATTTAAGAATTTATTCATATATATGCGTTAGAGCTCAATATTATTTTTTTATGTATTCATGGTATCAATTATGTGTACAGGCATCTTGAGGCATGAAAGGGTAAATGTGAAAAATTATTGTCCTTCAGTTTAAGAGAAAACGTCAATTAAAGTAGGGATAAATAAGTAATAGAAAATTAATAGATTATCTCTCTCTCTTATTCTCTCCATCAAATTACGAATGACACATTGTGATTGGTAATTGTACAAATATTACAATTAACAATTGTATAGAAGCCGCTCCCACCCTTCTAATCAGTTTTATGTGATTTCCATATGTATATATATGATTTTCAACTTACCATTAGTGATTTATGAATAACTAAATTTAAATTAGAGTATTAATATATTATTGGTTTATAAATTATTAATTTTGTAAGATCTCATACACTTAATTTAAATACGAGGCTTAAAAGATTTTGATGGAAATTGATCAATGTGGATGATTATGAAAAGAAAAGTTAGAAATTACGTTGATTTCAGAAAAAAAAAAAAAAAGTAAGTGCCCCAAATTAGTTGAGGATAAAATTGATATTAAATAAAAAAGATGATATAATTGATAAATTTCAAAGCTTATGATATAATTGATACAACTTGTAAAGGTTTGGATATGTTTGATTATTTGGTCAAAGTTCAATAGATTTTGAAATATGATCGGGTGATCCATTTTGAACATTCGAAATAGGCTTCCATTTATTAGTGTTTCTTAATTTGCGCATACACAAATTCATATGTATTAGGGGCATCAACAAGCGGGTGTCCATCGACAACAAAACCGATTGAAAAGCGACGGAAATAGCGACGAACTATTTCTCATCGCTATTTAGCGACGGATTTGCGACGGGGGCCTTTGTTGACTTGTTGACCCCGTCCCTAATTGTTGGGCGGGAAAATTCCCGCTCAATGAGTAATTTCAGCGCACACGTGGCAGTGGGGCCCACACTCTCTTTATTACACCCAAACCCTAATCTCTACCCCTTGTAAACTCTTCAAAATATTTCCTCTCCCCTCAAACCATATCTCCTCCTGCCACCTCCCCTATCCTCTCTCACTCTCTATCAAACCCTCATCTCCTCAACACCATTAACGCCGCCCCTGCTCTCTCACCGCCGCTGCCACCCCTCATCTCCTCACTGACGTCCTTTCCTCACCGCCATTGACGTTGCCCCTGCCTCTCACCGCCGCTGCCACCCCTCTTCTCCTTATCGTCGTTGACGTCATCTCTTCACCGCCGTTGATGGTGCCGACACTGGTCTCCTCACCGCCCTTGCTCTTCTCACCGCCGCTGCCGCCCTTCCTCTCGTCACCTCCTCTCCGCCCCCTGCTCTCATCGCCACAAGCGACCTCTCCCGCCTCTCTCGATCGGTCTCACTGCATGCTCCGCCCTTCCTCTCCTCACTGCCCTTGCTCTTACCAAAGTTAGATGTTATATTTTTTTTTTTGTAAATCTAGGATTTGTTCTATTGGACCTTTTTAGGGTTTTGATTTGTTTTTCTTTTTAGCGCCGCTATGTGCACCCCACCAATTTACGAAGGCACCCATTTTTTTGGGTATTCTCTCCTCTAAATTTTACTTTGATGTAAAAGACAATATTGCCCCTTATATAAACCCTCAACAATCCCACAACACACTTTTGAACAAAATTTGGGGCACATCGCCTTCTTTGTCTGTCATCTCTAACTTAAACGTACATTTCTTTTTGGCGAGGGTTTATCGATTATTGCATTTTCACACCATCCGATAACGAGGTACTACTCATTTAACATCATTTAAAGGTTCAAATCAACTGTTTTTTGTGTTGGAAATAGTGATATTAATTATTTGTTTTTTCATTATAGGGTTTCAAATATTTGACCCTTTCGAATTTGTTTTCAACGTACAATAGATGAATCTACAGTAATGGTGGAAGATGAGGTACATGAAGAGGTATTTGTCGATGTTTTTTGTGTTTTTTTCTTCTTCTTTTTTTTCCATTTTTTCATGTTTGTGTTCGGTCACGATTGTTTTGGCCACGCATGACCGAGACTTTCCATTAAGTCTCGGTAAGTGGGAGCCGAGAATAATGAAGACTTCTCAGTCACTCTGAAACTGAGACATGTTCAGACATCTCCGTTCCCATGTACCGAGACGTTACATTAGGTCTCGGTACCCAAGAACCGAGACTTAGTGTTATGTCGTGGCCCTGTACTACCGAAATAATAATTTTTTGGATTTTTTTCATGAATCTGTTGTATATTGGTTTTGAGTACTTACAGCCGGTGTTTGTGTTGCGGTGTAATGTCGGTTTCAACATTATTTCCGACTACATGGATGTTTTCACTCCTTGTAGGTCATTCCCATCGACATAATCGACTATTTCATGGCTTTAAATGATTGGTCGTGCGAACAAGTTTGTGTTAATAACGAAGCATTCTAATGCCGGAGGGATTAAGTGCAGGGGAAGGGTCGAAATTGCATGTGAGAGGTCTGGTACATTTAGGGGAATGTCACAAAGAGTAGGGAAAGCCAAAGCAGCAAAACTTGCCTTGACATCAAAAACTCAAGAGGAAGAGGAAACTACGAGGACTCAAACTGGTACAAAGAAATGTGGGCGCCCTTTCTTTATTAACATCAAGGAAAATGCAGATTCTTTGTGGTATGTCACTGTTGTATGCGGGAGGCACAATCACGACTCCGCCAAAAACTTGGACGACCACTTATTTGCAGGAAGATTGGATACGAGTGAGCAGGTGCTTGTACTGTAGATGACTAAGGGGAATGTGAAGCCAAGAGATATCCTCAACACGTTGAATCAAAGAGATGTAAACAACATATCGACTATACGGACAATATATAATGCACAGCAAAAATTTCGAATTGAGGATGCGAGTGGGAGGACTCAAATGTAACAACTATTGCACATTTTGGAGAAGAATAAGTGGATGTCATGGCATAGGAAGCATCCTGATACGAATGTCGTCACTGATTTATTTTGGTCACATCCTGATTCAATCAAGTTGCTATGGTGTTTCCCGTCGGTTCTATAGATGGATTGCACTTACAAAACAAATAGGTATCGGATGCCGTTATTGGAAATTGTTAGCATCACTTCGACACATTTTATGTTCTCAGTTAGGTTTGCTTTTATATCATCTGAAACTCGTGTAAATTATGTTTGGGCACTTGAGAACTTGAGATCCATATTGGACGGGTGGCCTAAACCTGACGTGTTTGCTACGAATCGAGATTTAGGCCTTATTAGTGCTATCGAAGAAGTATTTCCATCATCGTCTCACCTTCTTTGCACTTGGCACATCAACAAAGTAGTATTGGCCAAGACTAAGAAGATGTTTGGGGATAACGAAGACTTTACTCGTTCCATGGATAGGTGGACGAGCGTTTTGTATGCTAAGTCGAATGCCTTATTTGAACTTAGGATGAATGACTTACGTTGTGAGTTCGGTTATGTGAAGGGTCTTACTGATTACTTGGATAACACATGGGTGAAGATCTACAAGGAAAAATTTGTACCGGCATGGATAGATCGAATTATGCACTTTTGGGAAACAACGACACAGAGGTTTGAGTCTGTGCATTCCACTTTGAAGCTACATCTTGGCAATAGTCAGACAAATTTTGAGACTTTGTGGAGTGTGGTTGACGGTCTTCTTAGGATCCAACATAACAACATCAAGGCATCATTTGAGTTCAGTTTGAATGTGATGCAACATGAATATGTTGATGGTTTTTATCGCCGATTGCGTGGATATGTCTCTCAAATGGCGCTTAAGTTAATTAGAGATGAATTGGAACGCGTGGAGAAAATGTTAGACATTCATGTATACTACCACGCATTGTCTTTCTTGTGCATACGAGATAAACTTTCATAAATTTGTCTTCACCCATCCCTCTCGAGGACATTCATGTATACTAGCCAAAGTTGAATATGGTACCAGAGAATCCTGTGGATCGGGACTGGTACAATGTGAACGATGAAATTGAAAGAGTGTTGCAAAAATTTCATGTTGCATTGACGATGACGATTGCATTAGGATTATTCAAAGTAGCTTAGAGAGATTAGTCGTCCTTTATCTACACCGGGAGTTGTTCCACCTACAAAAATAAAGACAAAGGAAAGGACATCGGGGTCTACAGTTGGAAGTTTGCTGAACAAAAGGAAAGAAGAAATGATCAAAGGGGAAACACGATGAAGAAGATACTTCGACGACAAGATTGTCAAGCGGGTTTGAGTATGTACTATCGAAAAAAGAAGCATCTAGTTCGAGGAAAAAGCAAAATAAAGGAGGGCCTAAAACACATCGGGCACGTCGGGAGACCCAAGGTGTATTTAAGGTTGGTTATTCTCATTGCATACAACTAGATTGGTTGACATATGTTGAGAGCACTATAGATGTGACCGGCGATAGTAATTGCAGATATCGGTGTGTTGCCTCCGGGCTTGGACTCTCTGATGTTGATGGTTAGAGGTTAGTACGTAGAAGGATGTTTGATGAGATAACGGTGCATGAAACTCTTTGGCGAGAAGTGCTTGAAATGAGTTACGAGAAGGTAAAGGTTGTCGTGCATGCATTGTCCTGATGATCGGGTTGGGGCCTCTTTTGAGAAATGGTTGACACTTCCAGGACATGGGTCTCTTAATATCAACCGCATTCAATGTCATTCTAGTAAACCTCTCGCACGATTGTTGCTCGACATTCCTTCCACTACGTAATGTCTCATCGTCATCATTAGATAGTCGACTTATCATTGGAATGATTAATGATAGGAACATCCGTTAGGTCGGGTAAGATCGTATTTTATTTGTGAATTGTGTTTTGACATCTTCTAATTAAATGATAATGACTTATTGTCGTACTATGTATTTGACAGGTCAAGTTGACTGTGAATGCATCGTTGCCACGATTATATCCATCCTGAGCAAGGTATTTTGAGGAGTGCGCTAAAGGTTGGCGTGATTGATTCATAATTTGAGAAATCGTGTCGGCTATAACTTCTCAAGAAGGCACGCCTTCCGTAGTAGATTTAGTTGCGCCGTAGCTACATTCGGATTTACGTTCTATACTTCATCTACCACTAAGTTTTGTTCACGATGTTTGGATATGTTGAAGTTATTGTAAAGCCGATTGTTATTTTCTATACTTCATTGCAAGTTGTTTGAAATGTCTATGATTTGTTTTTTGAAAATGTTATTTGATTTGTCTTTGATTTATTAGAGATATGAGTGAAAAACTGGTGCCAATGTGTATATAAAATTTATCTTTGATTTGTCTTTGTTTGTTGTACAAACCAATATGATTTCTACATGCTAGGAAACAATAAATAGAAAATTAAAAATTCGCAGAAGATAGTAAATTCTATATAAAATTTCAGTCTCGACAAGCAGGTCCATGACCTAGCTATATGTTTCGGTATGGTATGACCGGAATCTAGACATAACTCTCTGTCAAAAACAATAGAAACTTATTCTATAATCTCAGTCATGCATAACCTAGACTTTATCATGTATGATTTACTTGTTGTCATGGTGATCAACAACCGAGATCACTGTCTATGTCACGGTGGGACTTGGACGAGACTAAGTATTCATTTGCGGTTTTGCCTTACCAAGACATATTTCTATAGTCTATTGTATTAGTCTCGGTTATGTGTGTTCGTAACTACCACCAACATTTCTTTAGGCTAGAACCGAGACTTATGCATAAATGTCGTTGTTGTCCTACCGAAACAGAGCAATTACTTGCATGATATACTTAATCCAAATGGATTGGCCACAAAATAATGTAAGGAATCAACCAAACCCGAAAAAATAGTTTACAAAGCTATAGCAACACCAACAACAACAAACAGTTACAAAATCAAGAACAAACTGAAGTATAAACATTTCAATTCAACCCAACAAACAGTTTACAAAATAAACATCAAAAACAACAAACAGTTTAAAAAATCCCAATTCAATGTCAACAACAAGAAACAGTTTTACAATCCAGAGGGCTTGGAGGGCTTCGTCTTCTTGAATACCTTCCGCTGATATTCATTGTCATGCATGCACTTGGGAGGAGCAGCAACGGGCCAAGTAGTAGGAGCATCGGATCGAGGAGTGGCATCGAACCGAGGAGGAACATCACTAAACCTGGATTGGGACGACGTGTTGTCTTGTTGGGTAGTAGCCGTGGTGGTAGTCGTGGTAGTGGTGGTGGTAGTAGCGGTGGTGATAATCCTCCCCGACAAAAAGTTCATGACATATCTCGCCATTCTCTTTACGGAGTCAACAGGACATTCCTCATCCCGTGAGCAAGGCAATCCACCTCAACGCAACGTCCAATGCACGTCGGTTGCTCATTGCTTCAAAAACAGTATTCATAAGTTTTTTAAGTTAGGCAATAATGAATTAGTAACTCACCACAATGCAAGTTAACAAACAATAAGAAATGAGTAACTTACCCTAACCCAATGAGTGTCGTTCACATTTGTAATGTAAATGACTACACGATCCTTTGTTGGCGGAGGGGCACCACGTAAGGGAAGAAATGACATGCAACTACCCTTTGACACGTTCACTAACACAACGTTAAATGCTGTTGCGATTACAAGTCCCATATTTGGAAGGGTCATCCCTTGTCGAAACTCATTTCCATACCGTTACTAAATTTCAAGGCCCGTCTCACCGTTATGTAAAAACCTCCGAGCAAATCCCTCCAAAACTCATTGTAATTTTCCAATTCCCTAACCATACCTTCTCGGACCTTCATCCAACTGTCCACATCTGACAATCCAAGACCGGAGGCAACACAACGGAATCCGCAATGACCATCGCTATCCACATCGACGGTACGTTCAACGTGTTGAACCCAATCCGGTTGAATGGTATGAATGAATCTAATCTCAAATGTTCCCACAGATGCCCCATGTGTTTGATGACCTTTATGTTTCACTTCCTTTCCCTTCCTTCACGCACCGGCCGTTTCCTTGCTAGTACAAACTCAAAGAAACCTCCGAGCAAATCCTTCCTTTCCCTTCCTTCACGCACTGGCCGTTTCCTTGCTTGTGAGTACAAACTCAAAGCCACTAGGATTTCTCGTTATAGACGTGTCATCTTCCTCGGCTTTCTGCTTGTTTGAGTCATTGTTTTCTTTCTTTCATTTCTTCCCTTTTTTTTTCGTAACCCCCAAGTGTCAGTCTCCCCTTTTTCCTAACCTTTACCTTTGGTGCTACGCCTGCTATCACTGAAGGACAACTAATCTCTCTTAGTTGTTGAATAACCCTAAGACGGACATTCTCATCAATGCATGATTCAAACTTAGCCATAACCCTCTGAATCTCGTCATTGAAGTTATAGCCAGTCCGATTAACAGATTTCTCGGGTATCATACTCAATTTCTTCCAAAAAACATGAATGTCCTCAAGTGGTATAAGTGATCCGGCCAAAATATGCCCGTTAAGCTCATGCGTGCAAGGAAGACCACGATTGGTACGTAGCGCAAAACCACATAAGATTGGGTTTTTCCCTACATCATCGGCATGTGCAACCTCATCACGAATCAACTTCAACGCTTTCTGAGAGACATAACGCCGCAAATGGCGATACAAGCCATCCATATATCAATGTTGGACAACATTCATACTAACCTCAAATGAGGCTTTGATCTTGTTATGTTGTATGTCAAGCATTCCATGTATGACACTCCAAAGAGACTCAAAGTTCGCAGTACAAGTGCCAACATATTGTTTGAGAGTGGAATGCGCAGATTCAACTCTCTGAGTCGTGGTTTCTCCAAGATGAAACACTGAATCAGTCCATCTACATATAAATTTGTCCTTGTAATCCCGCGACCAAGTATTCTCCAAATAAATTATCAATCCTTTAACATTTTGGTACCTATCACGCATGGTCCTCCACCTAAGCTCAAATGATGCTTCTATCTTAGTATACATCAAAGCATTCCACCTATCACTGAAGAGTTTGAAGCCTTCATTTTCTCCAAACATCTTTTTAGTGTTCCTCAACACCATCTTCTCGATGTGCCACGTGTAAAGAATGTGAGAAAATTGGGGAAAAGCATTTTCAATTGCATTGATAAGGCCCAATTTTTTATCAATGACAAAAACCTTAGGTGTAGACCACTCGTCCAATAAACCTCTCAAAATCTTCAATGCCCAAGTATAGTTGGCCCTAGTCTACGATGATATGAAACAAAACTCAATCGAGATTGTAATATATGTAGAAGTAACCCCAACAATCTCCAACAATAACATTCGATACCTATTTGTCTTATATGTGCAATCCATGAGAATAACGAATGGGAAACACCTCAACAAGTTGATGGAGTCCGGATGTGCCCAAAATAAATATGTCACAACATTCATTTCAGTGTCCCTCCTATGCCACGATAAATACATATGGTTCTCCAATAAGTGTAAGAGTTGTTGCATTTCAAATCTCCCATCTGCATCTCGTAATCTAATTCACTTGTTGTGCATTGTATATTGTTCGCAATGTCGAAGCATTGTTCGCATCCCTTTGCCTCAAAGTATTCAAGATCCGACGAGGCTTAACATTTTCTTTACTCATCTTATCTAAAATAACAACCTCATCCTCATTCGGTCTTCCCGCTAATGAGTGACCTTCCAAGTATTTCGCAGAGTCATGATTGTGCTTGCCACTTACTACTCTCACATACCACTTTGAGTCAGAAAATTCGTTGATCTCGATAAGAAAAGGGCATTGAAATGTGTTGTCCTCCTTTTCCTCTCTGTTTTTCACATTTTGTGATATTTTACCAAGTAGTTTTGCTTTAGCAACCCCAACTCTTTGGGAAGCACCCCTATATGTCTCAGATCTCTCACATGCAATTGATATTCTTCCCCTACGACCATTCCCTCCGGCATGGATTTCTTCGTAACCAATACAAACTTCCTAGCACGACATGTAGCTTGAACCCGAGCGACAGCCTCAGCTCTAGTTTCAGAAGTTACTTCCCATGTAAAAAGATTAGAGAAATCTTCAAAGCCACTTGCAAATGGCACACTTCTCGATGGCGCACCTGGCGATGGTACACTTATCGAAAGTAATTCCTGTAAAAGACATGGCGAAATTCGTAAGAATTCAGAATCACAACGAAAAAATACTTGAAATTTGTAAGTCTCGGTAATGCAGGTCTGATACATAATGCAATGTCTCGGGATGGGGTAAACGAGACTCAACCAAAGGTCTCGGACCAATGTCAACTGAAACTTATCACTACGCATCGGTTTATACTACCCGAGACTACATCTTCATGCTCGGTTGCCACTCTCCGAAACTTAATGAAAAGTCTCGGTATTGTGTAGCCGAAACAATTGTGTTGCCTCTATTTATCCGTGATTAATTTGAAACCCTAACACATTCGGATGTACAAAACTCACATCCAAATGTCTCGCATCGTCTACAGTTACATTTCGGGCATCCATTGTACACTAAACACACACGAATCGCGCCGAGACCTACATATCAAGAGGCACGAATGCATCAATCAAAACCATTTCCATCCCACCAACACACACTACATACCCATCCCTAAAATCATTGAAAAACATAAACGAATAAGTACATACAAACCTTGTACGCACTCTTTGACCGAAGAACGTCACGTCCAATCGTCGTCGAAGATAACGAAACAAATTGGTTGTTATTCTACAATGAAAAATGTGGTGGGGTGCCCAAACAAACTGTTTTCTTCTTCAATTGTGTAGGAGGGCATATTAGTTATTTCATGTGGTGTTGGAATTAAATGGGGTGCCATGAGTAATGACTAGGGTGCACATAGTGCCATCCTTCAGAAATATACCTCGTTTTTTGGGTGTCTTGAGCAAACCAATTGGTGCCCTTAATAACGGTGTGTCTTTGCAAATTGGTGGGGTGACCATAGCCGCGCTTTTTTTTTGTAGTAGTAGTTGTTGTTGTTGATGAATAAATTCGTGTTTTTTTTTTAAGATTTGTTGTTTTGAATTTAATTTATGGGATTTGTTATTGTGTTTGTTTGTTTGATTTTTTTTTTTTTGAAAAACATCACAGTTTAATTTTAAAAATAATACTATTTTTGTAAAACAAATTTTTTTTTGCCAATCGGTCAGAAAATAGCGACTGGATTTAGCTACGGGGTCCCGTCGCTAATCCATCGCTATTTCTGACACCTGTCACTATTTCGAAATAGCGACAGATCGTACATGAAAATCCGTCACTAATCATGTATTTTTTTTAGTGCATTTTAGACGTTCAAAGTGAGTCACCCTAGCACTGGCTTGTAGATTTTTTTTAAGATTTGTGTTGGATTTAGGTTTTTCTTTTTTAGAGTGGATTAGACAATATGGTTAGAAAAACAAAAATGGCAGCTCATTCCTATAATGGTATGGTTGGTGTGGAACCAAAAAAATCTATTCCTATTGTTCATATCTAGCATTATAATAAATTTATAATTAATATTTTGATGTAATAGTACTTTATATAAACTTTTTGGTACAAGATTTCAAAAACTATACTTCTAGTCTTGCCTCTATAAAATTGATTGAGTGGATGTGTAAGTAAACATATGATTTGAAGTAATGTCAATGAAAGAAACTACAAATTTGTTTATTTTGCATAGTAGGAAGGTTTTTTTATTTTTTTTATTTTTTTTTGCAGTAGAAGAAAGTTACTAGTAAACGTCTGGAGTCTTAAATTTTTAATTATAAAAAAATTGGTTTAATTGATATACAAATAAAATGGTAAAATAATGAGTCTCCTTCGATTGAATTGGAATCGTGAACAAGTTCACCAAACCAAACTGTGTTAAGGGTATTATAAGAATTTTTAATTTTTATTTTATTGTAAGAACAAGAATTAACGAAGTTAATTGAAACTTGAAATGAAATGAAATGGAGTTGATGAATGTCAATTTTTGCTTCTCTCTATTGTTTTAGGGAGCAGCTAAAAGGACGCCAATTTTTGCTTAGAGGACCCCACCTTAATGAAATGATCCAACTACCCATCCATATAAAAATATTTTTACTCATTATACCCCAGATCACCCCTTTCTCAAATCGCATTCTCACCACCAACCCGAATGCGACGAAGTCCGAGTAAAACCACCTCGATTCGACGTCGTGGATGCATTTCTAATCTCTTTTAGTGTCGATTTCAAATTTTTTGAGTTTTTTTACTTTTTGAGTCGGTATTGCTTGTGGGATTGTTGTTAGGTTTGGAGCTTGACTTCAATTTGGGAGTTGAATCTTGCATTTTGGGTGCAAAGTTTCGATGGAATCGAAGATATTAAGCGATTCCGAGTAAAACCCACTATTTTTTTATCATTTTTATGTATTTTTTAGGAGTTTTGAATTATTTTTTTGTTCGTTCATGTTTTCTCATAGTTTTCGGACACACAGAGCCGACACCTCTTCAGAGGCGTAGGACACACAGGGTCGACACCCCTAAAGAGGAAACGACCGATTCGACTGAAACTGCAAAACGAACTAAATTTCAGCGAGTGACGGAGGAATCCAACCGATACATCTTTAGAGGTGTCGGTCATGTGTGAGCGCTTGTCTGACCGACACCTCTAAAAAGGTGTCGTCCCTTTGTGTCTGACACCTCTTCAAAGGAGGTGAGGGTGAGGGTAATGAGGTACAACAAGAGTATTTTTGAAATTTTGAGAAAAAAGTGAGGTACATTAAGTAAAAAGAGAGGTACGACGAAGTAAAAATTAAAAAATGGGGTCCTATAAGTAAAAACTATGGTCTGTTTAGCCGCTCCCTTGTTTTAATCTTTGAAAATGAACTTAGACTTATAATTTGGGTTATGTTTGAATGCTTTATTGTAATTTTGGTGGATGAAAAAACATGGACATGTGTGTATTGTATTTTTAGTGGTGGACATGCAT
Organism: Stephania cephalantha; assembly: GCA_039657325.1. NCBI lineage: Eukaryota > Viridiplantae > Streptophyta > Magnoliopsida > Ranunculales > Menispermaceae > Stephania > Stephania cephalantha. The sequence goes on from CM077578.1 coordinate 41,592,275, forward strand.
CGACATTGGACATTTATAGTAGATATTTTTTATGAAAATGTGTTGGGGGTAGCCGTGATACCAAAGTGACCAAATCGGGCAAATCGTGATCGGTTTGGTTGTGGCATTAGAGCATCTCCAATGAGATGTAGATTGAGTGTCAATGCGTGCCACCTAGGACAAAATAGACATTGTAGTGAAAAAAATGTCTCCAATTGAATTTGCATTTTGAATGTCAAAATGACGTGAATAGACATTGTATATTTTGAATGTCACTTCTTGACATTTAAATCGACATCTATGTTTTTTTTTTTGGTCAAATTTGTTGCATTGATGTTCTAAGCACCCATAAGGGTACAACAATCTATTACAACAAGGATAATAGATATTACGATCCACTTAAGCACGAAACAACATCCTCACGAGGAGGGCAACAACCCCACGCAGGGGACAACAACCTCCTAAAGGATTGCAACAACCCCACATGGGGATAACAACTCCACAAGTGGGACAAAAACCTCTAGATATCTAGTTCAAAAGAAAGAAAATACAGCAATACTGTCGGAAATCATGCCTCCGAGTTAGCAAACGCCACATTGAAACGCCGCTCGCCACCGCAAAAGGTCGGTCGTTGACGTACATCACCGTTGAGATGAAAACCCACAACAGATACCAACACACTTTATGCATTTTGTGATCATTTTAGCCGATGATCTCAGAGACTAACACAAACAGGCAGTAATATATCTAAACAAAAAATGAAAAAAAAAGAACAGTAATTATTCATTTTTTTTTAGTTTTGTTAATTACTGTTATCTTACTGCCAGTATCCTTTTAGCCGCTCGCCACCGCAAAAGGTCGGTCGTTGACGTACATCACCGTTGAGATGAAAACCCACAACAGATATCTAGAGAATAAAGTATGTTGGTATCCTATTATTTTTTATTCTAGAGAATAAAGTATGTTGGTTTTCTCCTAATATTTCATTTGTGACAGTCCAATATATTTTCTTATTGTTTTCCACATCATCAAGGGTTTGCAAAATAAAATAAAGTGTCTTCTGATCTTTCTTGCGAAGCTCCTTTTGTGTCGAGGTAGCGGTGGCCCCTGGGTCTTCGAACCCATCTTCAACTACTGCGAGCAAGTCTTGAAAACTGAACAAGACTCTCATCTGAGTGCTCCATCTATCAAACTTCTTCCCGTCGAATATTGGAAGAGTAGGTTGAACTTGGTCGTTCCCCGATGTCGCCATAATTCACACCAAATCAAAAATCTCAATTTTGATTTTAACTCTTTGTCGCACACACTTTGAACAAATTGTTCAAATCTTCGTTTCTTCTCAAAAACAAGAAATGGGCACGCTTTGATCTCTCAATAGATGTGAAGCCCAAATTCTTTGTTCGATCTTGAACAAAGTCTCACACCGTAGATCTAAAATCTCGGTCTCACTCTCACAGATCTCAAAATCTCACTTTTGCTCTGATACCATGTTAGGTTTAGAGACACCGCAATGACACACTTTATTAATCTCTAATAAACTCGTTAATTAGGGGCATAACTCTAATTTATAGACTCACATAAACATACTCTTAATGCAACTAGGAGATCCTAAATAGACTCATACTCTAACTCGAAGTCCTAATCAAACTCAAACACTAATCTAATTTAGATTACAACTCCAACATTTAGTGACCACCGCCATTACAAAAAATAAAAAATAAAAATAAAAATAGCATTATTATGCTTAGAAATATATACACGGCATGTCTCAACAATTTACAATAGGTTTAGTGCATTTCCTAAATAGGAAAATGCTAGAATGACAACGTAATTGACACCTCAAGTGACACCGGCGCGCGGCCCCACGAATAAATGAATGTGCGCAAAATAGTTTTTGATGCACAACACGCCCGATGTGTATCTCGAGACGCATTCTGGACGACTCTCATGGATAGACCCGCAGCAGAGGATCAAATATACATGTATTTGAACTTGATTTACAACTCTCTTGGCCAACAAATGACTCATTTAATTGAACTTGTTTTATTTTGCCACCCACGTTTATAGCGCGGTTTATGGCGCCGTGGAAAAGACATTTGTCATTTTTGAGCGATTGATTCTAAAAATTGTTTAAGGTGTTATAAGTTTTAAGTAGTGCGGTAACTAGAAAATTAAGGATTTGCCTTTTTCAAAAGGCGAAAGAAAAAGAAATCGTAAAAGAGAAAAAAAATCGAAAATTATATATAAGTACTATAAAGTGAAAAAGAGTTGTAAATCGTTTCATCAATATCGTTACTTTTCAACTTATCAAAATAGTCAAATCTAAAAAAAATACGAAAGTTTAAGAACCAAAAGTGAACTAATGAAAGTTTAAAGACTAAATTAAAAAAACAAAAAACGTAAAAGTTTAGAGACCGAGTAATACTTTTTGGCAAAAGAAAAATCTTTGCTTATCATAAGATTATTCTTGAAGGTCCCAAAGTTGCTCTCGAGAGTTGTTTGATTTGCTCGTATGAGTATGACTAATTTACGAGAGGAGGTGTGTCACTAATTAGTCCATCTCGCTTCTTTGATTGGTTTTATCAAACACATCGATAAAATTAACGACAATGCTAGGATGACCTTTTTGAGACATTTGGAATGGACGCTCGATCGTTGATGTCCATTCAATACACATCAATTTATTTGCGTATAAATATCGACACAAAAATTAATGAACATCAACAACCCTGTGTCCATTCCGAATGACTCAAAACGACCACTAAATCAAATCTCAAGAACCAAAAGTTGTGCGAGGAATACAAATATAGTGCCTAGGGTTAGATGATGGAAATCTGAAAAATGATCACATTATATCTCAAATAAATATTGAATTAATGAGGGACAAGTTGGAGTTGTCTTGGCAAATACATGTATATATCAAATGTATATTTGATCAACAAACAACATGAAATTGCATATGTCTCTATGATGATCATAGCCTATGTCTTCTACATTGTATATAATTGAGCAAAATCTATTGAGAGCGAAACAAGATTGAAATGAAAGAATTGAAGGAAAGTAAGAGACACCCAGTTTACAAAATCAAAAATTACAACTACCCATCAAAGGAAACATAGATCCAAATTAATTAACCTTGATTTGTGAAGCCATAGATTGACTTTGGTTGGTCTTGAGCCATGTTTTGAAGAGTAGAAGAAGAAGATTGGTTTTTCACAAACAAGAAGAAGAGGAGAGCAATGCCCAATAGAGAAATGGAAACCCAGTTGGTGAATCCTCTCATATTACATCAAAATCATCAACAAAATCAGAACTATATATATAATACGATGTCCGGCAAAATCTATTGAGCAACTTTGTTGGCCGTTGGATTGGTGACTTTCATTGTGTAGTGGGCTTTGTGAGATCCGACGGTCTGAAATGATGATGCGCATGTACGCTTAGTCTTGTTAGATCTTTGTCGTTTGTGATGCGTAGAGAGACGTAAAGGCACCACGTGGAAGATGTGAGCTAATTTATTTTATTTTGCCACCCACCTTTATAGCGCCGTGTAAAAGACATCTGTCATTTGTGAGCGATTGATTTTAAAAATTGTTTAAGGTGTTATAAGTTTTAAGTAGTGTGGTAGCTAAAAATTAAGGATTTGCCTTTTTCAAAAGGCAAAAAGAAATCGTAAAAGAGAAAAAATCAAAAATTATATATAAATACTATAAAGCTGAAAAAGAGTTGTAAAACGTTTCATCATCTATCGTTACTTTTCAACTTATCAAAATAGTCAAATCTAAAAAAAATACGAAAGTTTAAGAACCAAAAGTGAACTAATGAAAGTTTAAAGACTAAATTAAAAAAAAAAAAACGTAAAAGTTTAGAGACCGAGTAATACTTTTTGGCAAAAGAAAAATCTTTGCTTATCAAAAGATTATTCTTGAAGGTCCCAAAGTTGCTCTCGAGAGTTGTTTGATTTGCTCGTATGAGTATGACTAATTTACGAGAGGAGGTGTGTCACTAATTAGTCCATCTGCTTCTTTGATTGGTTCTATCAAACACATCGATAAAATCAACGACAATGCTAGGATGACCTTTTTGAGACATTTGGAATGGACGCTCGATCGTTGATATCCATTCAATACACATCAATTTATCTACGTATAAATATCGACACAAAAATTAATGAACATCAACAACCCGATGTCCATTCTGAATGACTCAAAACGGCCACTAAATCAAATCTCGAGAACCAAAAGTTGTGCGAGGAATACAAATATAGTGCCTAGGGTTTGATGATGGAAATCTGAAAAATGATCACATTATATCTCAAATAAATATTGAATTAATGAGGGACAAGTTGGAGTTGTCTTGGCAAATACATGTATATATCAAATGTATATTTGATCAACAAACAACATGAAATTGCATATGTCTCTATGATGATCATAGCCTATGTCTTCTACATTGTATATAATTGAGCAACCCTTTTTTGGGCCACAACAAAAACCCTCTTTAAAGAACAAATAATAACCTCATCATCAAAAGCATCTATTCATCATGCAAATAAGCAACTAACATGAAAATGTCAAAAAACAAAAAATAAAAAAGATGAAATCAGTGATTTAAACCTAACATCTCATCAAAATCCCAATTAAAAAAAAAAAAACATTTCAATCACTATCTAAACAAAAAATGAAAAAAAAGAACAAGAATTAACAAAACTACCACAAACAAAGGTAAGATTGAGAGCAAAACAAGATTGAAATGAAAGAATTGAAGGAAAGTAAGAGACACCCAGATTACAAAATCAAAAATTACAACTACCCATCAAAGGAAACATAGATCCAAATTAATTAACCTTGACTTGTGAAGTCATAGATTGACTTTGGTTGGTCTTGAGCCATGTTTTGAAGAGTAGAAGAAGAAGAAGATTGGTTTTTCACAAACAAGAAGAAGAGGAGAGCAATGCCCACTACGAAATGGAACCCGAGTTGGTGAATCCTCTCATATTACATCAAAATCATCAACAAAATCGAACTATATATATAATACGATGTTTGGCAAAATCTATTGAGCAACTTTGTTGACCGTTGGATTGGTGACTTTCTGTTGTGTAGTGGGCTTTGTGAGATCTGACGGTCTGCGAAATGATGATGCGCATGTACGGCTTAGTCTTGTTAGATCTTTGTCTTTTGTGATGAGTAGAGCGACGTAAAGGCACCACGTGGAAGATGTGAGCTCATTTATTTGAACTTGTTTTATTTTGCCACCCACGTTTATAGCGCGGTTTATAGAGCCGTGGAAAAGACATCTGTCATTTGTGAGCGATTGATTCTAAAAATTGTTTAAGGTGTTATAAGTTTTAAGTAGTGCGGTAACTAGAAAATTAAGGATTTGCCTTTTTCAAAAGGCAGAAAGAAATCGTGAAAGAGAAAAAAATCGACAATTATATATAAGTACTATAAAGCTAAAAAAGAGTTGTAAATCGTTTCATCAGCTATCGTTACTTTTCAACTTATCAAAATAGTCAAATCTAAAAAAAATACGAAAGTTTAAGAACCAAAAGTGAATTAATGAAAGTTTAAAGACTAAATTAAAAAAAAACGTAAAATTTTAGAGACCGTGTAATACTTTTTGGCAAAAGAAAAATCTTTGCTTATCAGAAGATTATTCTTGAAGGTCCCAAAGTTGCTCTCGAGAGTTGTTTGATTTGCTCGTATGAGTATGACTAATTTACGAGAGGAGGTGTGTCACTAATTAGTCCATCTCGCTTTTTGATTGGTTCTATCAAACACATCGATAAAATTAACGACAATGCTAGGATGACCTTTTTGAGACATTTGGAATGGACGCTCGATCGTTGATGTCCATTCAATACACATCAATTTATTTGCGTATAAATATCGACACAAAAATTAATGAACATCAACAACTCGGTGTCCATTCCGAATGACTCAAAACGACCACTAAATCAAATCTCAAGAACCAAAAGTTGTGCGAGGAATACAAATATAGTGCCTAGGGTTAGATGATGGAAATCGAAAAATGATCACATTATATCTCAAATAAATATTGAATTAACGAGGACAAGTTGGAGTTGTCTTGCAAATACATGTATATAGATGTATTTGATATATCAAGTTCTTTGTAAATCATAGCCTATGTCTCTATGATGATCAACAAACAACATGAAATTGCATCTCCCATTCCGTCGATTTTGCTATCTTCTTTCCACATCCTACTCATATCTCAACATAGTGCCCGATATTGCACCATGTTCTTCTAGTACTATCTCATCATTTATCCACAACCTCTACTACCATGAAGTCAAATCCCGTGGTGGTGGTACGGCGCCTATGGTGGTAGAGGTGGTGGAAATACTTCATGACCATCCAAGTCTTGCTGTCCAAACTCGAGTCTACAAAGCCATAGCCATCAACGACCGACCTTCGTAATATATATTTAGCCCTCCCATTCACAAATGATCTCGAGAGACTAAGGTTTGTATTTTATGCATTTTGGTCTCTAAACCTATGACTCTCTCGATACCAATTGTGTTGGTATCCTATTGTCGTAAGCAATATAGGTCTCTAGACTCACTTCGATACCAACCGTGACGGCCCCAACTATTAAACGAGGCACCGCCGAGCCTAATCCCGTTATCAAGCCTTAATTCACATCACCTAGTCAGCCTTTCGTCCCTATCTTTCTCTGACTTCATGTATTGATCTATATTATCATTATCATGTAGCTTAAAGATATGGTGGAAGCTATTATGAGTCAAAATTCCTAAGTGTGGAAAACCAAGAAAAGACAACATCATATGCATGTATATATAGGACACTATTCACTCAACCCAATGTACAACCCAAAATGACATAACAATAGTAATACAATAAAAGTCGAGACATACAAAATGAGTGAGGAGAGTCGCCGAACTGCTCAGAGGAAGCCGCCGATCTTTTTCTTCCCCGGTCTGCTGTTGCCCGATGGACCTACACCCACCGTCACAAACTAGACGGTGAGTATAGTGATATTTAAGTACTAATTAGAGAATTTCATGCCACATTTCAAAAATAAACGAATGGTATTTAAAAGCATAAAGTAGCGAAATAAATTGCTGAAACAAGTAATGCAAGTAAATACTACGATTAAAGATGTAGAAACAGACACAGGCTAAGTCGAGATGATCTACGTCCTGGTCGGCGGTGAGAACTATCACCTAACCTTTCCCACTACCTTGTATGGAGCTGCGTTCAACATATCTCACATAAATAGCGGAGCCGTGCTCTACGCTTTACAACATCAATCTCATGCTTGCCGACCACCCCGAGTCCCATACCTCGTGTGCCGCGTAAGTGTAGTGGTGAGTCTTAGGGAACCCCGGTAGACCCTTGTCCCCATGAACCGCGCATCTCTCGTGCAATGGACACTAGATAATCCCTACTTTAAGTTCAAAGACAAATAATTCCAAAATTCTAGGATACCAAGATAAGTTAGGCTACAAAGCCCAAAGAAAATCGAATACAAGTCTCGCTTAAATCCAAATTATTCCATTAGCATGCTTTTTATCAATTTTGTTCAAGAATGACATCAAGTGTAGGAATCGGAGGCAACGAAACAATTCACAAGGCATCATGTCACAATATTCACTCATGAACAGATACAAGAACAATATGATGTGCGAGTTCAAGTAGTAATGTCTACCAATAGACCAATAAATCAATAAGAGAATGAAATGAAATATAAAATTCTCACAGTTGTACTTACAAGTCACACGCTTGTCCTAGTCTATCCGATCCCTCGACAAATTCAAAATGCGTGCCCAAACGCATGAGTTCTCCCCTTAGTTCCCTAACATTCAATAATGTCTCAATTTAGGCCAAATCGAAGTCGAGACAAGTTTCTAAAAACATTTTTTATTTATTTTCGGCCATTCGGCCCATTTCGCGTTTTTCGAGGTAAAACCCCCGAAAAATGCTCGTCCGAAAGTCCAAATATTGTATTTTTCCTAGAAATTAATTATTTTCTATTTATTTTATCGAAATATAAATTTTTGAAATTTTTCCTAATTTGTCTGGAAATTTTTCCAATTTTCCAGCATTTTTTCTTTTTTTTGTGGGCTCGAATCGGTAGAACAGGATTCGCCTCACCCGAGCCGAAACGGCCCGGTTCACCCACTCTTCTCCTCTTTTTCTTCTTTTTTTCCTTTGGAGTCAGAACCGGCCGAACCGACCCAATTCGGGACACCATCTTCTTCCTCTCGTGAAACGAGCATCGACTCTGTTTCAATTTTTTTTTCTTTCTTTTATTTGGGGTTGGGCTTCCATCCCCAACCCAAGGTTAGGCTTGATATGTAGGGGAGACTACTCCCCTGTCCGTCCTGATCTCGAACGAATCGCCATGGCGGTTCGTCCGAGCTTCCTAACTCACACCAACAAGAGCCGACAACACAAACAACCACAACAAACCACACAACAAACCACACAACCTCTCAAAATCTTCAATGCCCAAGTATAGTTGGCCCTAGTCTACGATGATATGAAACAAAACTCAATCGAGATTGTAATATCGTAGAACTAACCCCAACAATCTCCAACAATAACATTCGATACCTATTTGTCTTATATGTGCAATCCATGAGAATAACGAATGGGAAACACCTCAACAAGTTGATGGAGTCCTGGATGTGCCCAAAATAAATATGTCACAACATTCATTTCAGTGTCCCTCCTATGCCACGATAAATACATATGGTTCTCCAATAAGTGTAAGAGTTGTTGCATTTCAAATCTCCCATCTGCATCTGTAATCTAATTCATTTGTTGTGCATTGTATATTGTTCGCAATGTTGAAGCATTGTTCGCATCCCTTTGCCTCAAAGTATTCAAGATCTGACGAGGCTTAACATTTTCTTTACTCATCTTATCTAAAATAACAGCCTCATCCTCATTCAGTCTTCCTGCTAATGAGTGACCTTCCAAGTATTTCGCAGAGTCATGATTGTGCTTGCCACTTACTACTCTCACATACCACTTTGAGTCAGAAAATTCGTTGATCTCGATAAGAAAAGGGCATTGAAATGTGTTGTCCTCCTTTTCCTCTCTGTTTTTCACATTTTGTGATATTTTACCAAGTAGTTTTGCTTTAGCAACCCCAACTCTTTGGAAAGCACCCCTATATGTCTCAGATCTCTCACATGCAATTGATATTCTTCCCATACGACCATTCCTCCGCATGGATTTCTTCGTAATCAATACAAACTTCCTAGCACGACATGTAGCTTGAACCCGAGCGACAAATTTCGGCTCTAGTTTCGAAGTTACTTCCCATGTAAAAAGATTAGAGAAATCTTCAAAGCCACTTGCAAATGGCACACTTCTCGATGGCGCACCAAGCGATGGTACACTTATCGAAAGTAATTCTGTAAAAGACATGGCGAAATTCGTAAGAATTCGAATCACAACGAAAAATACTTGAAATTTGTAAGTCTCGGTAATGCGGTGTCGATACATAATGCAATATCTCGGGATGGGGTAAACGAGACTCAACCAAAGGTCTCGGACCAATGTCAACTGAAACTTATCACTACGCATCGGTTTATACTACCCGAGACTACATCTTCATGCTCTAAGTTGCCACTCTCCGAAACTTAATGAAAAGTCTCGGTATTGTGTAGCCGAAACAATTGTGTTGCCTCTATTTATCCGTGATTAATTTGAAACCCTAACACATTCGGATGTACAAAACTCACATCCAAATGTCTCGCATCGTCTACAGTTACATTTCGGGCATCCATTGTACACTAAACACACACGAATCGCGCCGAGACCTACATATCAAGAGGCACGAATGCATCAATCAAAACCATTTCCATCCCACCAACACACACTACATACCCATGCCTAAAATCATTGAAAAACATAAACGAATAAGTACATACAAACCTTGTACGCACTCTTTGACCGAAGAACGTCACGTCCGACCGTCGTCGAAGATAACGAAACAGTTGGTTGTTATTCTACAATGAAAAATGTGGTGGGGTGCCCAAACAAACTGTTTTTCTTCTTCAATTGTGTAGGAGGGCATATTAGTTATTTCATGTGGTGTTGGAATTAAATGGGGTGCCATGAGTAATGACTAGGGTGCACATAGTGCCATCCTTCAGGAAATATACCTCGTTTTTTGGGTGTCTTGAGCAAACCAATTGGTGCCCTTAATAACGGTGTGCCTTTGCAAATTGGTGGGGTGCCCATAGCCGCGCTTTTTTTTTTTGTTGTAGTAGTTGTTGTTGATGAATAAATTCGTGTTTTTTTTTTAAGATTTGTTGTTTTGAATTTAATTTATGGGATTTGTTATTGTGTTTGTTTGTTTGATTTTTTTTTTTTTGAAAAACATCACAGTTTAATTTTAAAAATAATACTATTTTTGTAAAACAAATTTTTTTTTGCCAATCGGTCAGAAAATAGCGACTGGATTTAGCTACGGGGTCCCGTCTCTAATCCATAGCTATTTCGACACTTTTTGTCACTATTTCGAAATAGCGACGATCGTACATGAAAATCCGTCACTAATCATGTATTTTTTAGTGCATTTTAGACGTTCAAAGTGAGTCAACCTAGCACTGGCTTGTAGATTTTTTTAAGATTTGTGTTGGATTTAGGTTTTTCTTTTTTAGAGTGGATTAGACAATATGGTTAGAAAAACAAAAATGGCAGCTCATTCCTATAATGGTATGGTTGGTGTGGAACCAAAAAAATCTATTCCTATTGTTCATATCTAGCATTATAATAAATTTATAATTAATATTTTGATGTAATAGTACTTTATATAAACTTTTTGGTACAAGATTTCAAAAACTATACTTCTAGTCTTGCCTCTATAAAATTGATTGAGTGGATGTGTAAGTAAACATATGATTTGAAGTAATGTCAATGAAAGAAACTACCAAGTATAGATTTGTACATATTGGGCATGAACATCTACCGCATGTACAAATTTGTTTATTTTGCATAGTAGGAAGGTTTTTTTTATTTTTTATTTTTTTTTGCAGTAGAAGAAAGTTACTAGTAAAGTCTGGAGTCTTAAATTTTTAATTATAAAAAAATTGGTTTAATTGATATACAAATAAAATGGTAAAATAATGAGTCTCCTTCGATTGAATTGGAATCGTGAACAAGTTCACCAAACCAAACTGTGTTAAGGGTATTATAAGAATTTTTAATTTTTATTTTATTGTAAGAACAAGAATTAACGAAGTTAATTGAAACTTGAAATGAAATGAAATGGAGTTGATGAATGTCAATTTTTGCTTCTCTCTATTGTTTTAGGGAGCAGCTAAAAGGACGCCAATTTTTGCTTAGAGGACCCCACCTTAATGAAATGATCCAACTACCCATCCATATAAAAATATTTTTACTCACTATACCCCAGTCACCCCTTTCTCAAATCGCATTCTCACCACCAACCCGAATGCGACGAAGTCCGAGTAAAACCACGTCGATTCGACGTCGTGGATGCATTTCTAATCTCTTTTAGTGTCGATTTCAAATTTTTTTGAGTTTTTTTACTTTTTTGAGTCAGTATTGCTTGTGGGATTGTTGTTAGGTTTGGAGCTTGACTTCAATTTGGGAGTTGAATCTTGCATTTTGGGTGCAAAGTTTCGATGGAATCGAAGATATTAAGCGATTCCGAGTAAAACCCACTATTTTTTTTTATCATTTTTATGTATTTTTTAGGAGTTTTGAATTTTTTTTTTTGTTCGTTCATGTTTTCTCATAGTTTTCGGACACACAGAGCCGACACCTCTTCAGAGGCGTAGGACACACAGGGTCGACACCCCTAAAGAGGAAACGACCGATTCGGACTGAAACTGCAAAACGAACTAAATTTCAGCGAGTGACGGAGGAATCCAACCGATACATCTTTAGAGGTGTCGGTCATGTGTGAGCGCTTGTCTGACCGACACCTCTAAAAAGGTGTCGTCCCTTTGTGTCTGACACCTCTTCAAAGGAGGTGAGGGTGAGGGTAATGAGGTACAACAAGAGTATTTTTGAAATTTTGAGAAAAAAGTGAGGTACATTAAGTAAAAAGAGAGGTACGACGAAGTAAAAATTAAAAAATGGGGTCCTATAAGTAAAAACTATGGTCTGTTTAGCCGCTCCCTTGTTTTAATCTTTGAAAATGAACTTAGACTTATAATTTGGGTTATGTTTGAATGCTTTATTGTAATTTTGGTGGATGAAAAAACATGGACATGTGTGTATTGTATTTTTAGTGGTGGACATGTATCGACATTGGACATTTATAGTAGATGTTTTTTATGAAAATGTGTTGGGGGTAGCCGTGATACCAAAGTGACCAAATCGGGCAAATCGTGATCGGTTTGGTTGTGGCATTAGAGCATCTCCAATGAGATGTAGATTGAGTGTCAATGCGTGCCACCTAGGACAAAATAGACATTGTAGTGAAAAAAATGTCTCCAATTGAATTTGTATTTTGAATGTCAAGATGACGTGGATAGACAGTGTATATTTTAAATGTCACTTCTTGACATTTAAATCGACATCTATGTTTTTTTTTTGCTCAAATTTGTTGCATTGATGTTCTAAGCACCCATAAGGGTACAACAATCTATTACAACAAGGATAATAGATATTACGATCCACTTAAGCACGAAACAACATCCTCACGAGGAGGGCAACAACCCCACGCAGGGGACAACAACCTCCTAAAGGATTGCAACAACCCCACATGGGGATAACAACTCCACAAGTGGGACAAAAACCTCTAGATATCTAGTTCAAAATAAAGAAAATACAGCAATTTTGTCGGAAATCATGCCTCCGAGTTAGCAAACGCCACATTGAAACGCCGCTCGCCACCGCAAAAGGTCGCTTCATTATAAGTTTCTCGGATATTATTGCCAATATATAATTACATATGATTGGAAATTTGGAATTCTTATGAGTACGTGGGGCCTAAATCATTAAAACTAACTAATTGGAAGCTTAACCACCTCTATTATAACAATCAATTATCATTTTTTTATTTAAAACGCCACCTTATTTAGAATCTTAGGTAAGGGGTTATCATTGAATTATGGGTAATTAAAACTATATCATTAATGATCATGTTGATGAGTATCACATAAATAATTAATCACCTACCATTTGATGACGGTGTCTATTAATAACTCCCTCCGTTTCTTTATAAGTGACTTTTTAACCATTTTGAAATATTTTCACAATATATGTCATTTGATAGTTTCAATACACATTAATTACTTAATTGACTTTTATACTTTTTATAGAAAAAAAAATTATTAATAACTATTGTATCTAGAAGTGGTGAGATTATGAGAGATAAATGGTGATTTAGTCATTTAACTGTCACTTTCTCCTCATTTAAAGTAATTAAATGATTTAAAAAAAAACTGTGAGCAACCTTAAAATGACACAACCTTAGAACTACACTTAAATAGAAATAGAGGAAGTAACCGTAAGTAACACGGAAAAAATTTTTGATAAGAAAACACAAATATTCCCCAAATTAATTCTCAATGCCACACCTCCTAATTAATTAGTAACTAAAGAAAAGCATACATGAGACCTAATAACGCGATTCCTGCTTAATTAGTTACCATTTCCATTTGTAGGAGAGAATATTGATTTTAAACTATGAAAGCGAGACTTAAAAAACAAAAAAAACAAAAACAAAAAAAACAAAAAACAAAAAACAAAATATGTGCATGAGAGATCAGATAGCTAGAGTCATAGAGAAATATTTTCAGGTGAATTGTGTGCTTTTGACTGGGATTTAGAAAATGATAATATTTGCTATACAAAAATGTTTTTGTAACTCAGAATGTCATACACTTGTCTGCGACCTTTATTTTTTACACACACTCACACATCCCGAGCGCGTCAAAACAACCGCCGACAAGTACGTGTCATTTGTGTATCTCGTCGTTTATGTGTTACGATAGCAAGGTCCTTTGCTATATATCGATCGATGAAAGTTCATATTTAATTTATTTTCATATTATTAGGGCATCTCTAATATATTATAACAAATTGGTGCAACTTTTGCGCCATTCTAATGTAGAAAGTATAAAAAAAAAAAAAAACATTTGACAAAAACAATATAAAAAACAATATTTCATCTCCCACCCTTCACATCAAATTTCACACCAAAAGAGAATATTTCAAGCAACTTTAATTTTTTTTAATAATCTATATATATATAAAAGTCGGAGGAGAGAGAAAGTTAAAAAGCTACATCCTCTCACCATTCTAATTTTCTTAGTTTTCTTATTTTTTGTTATTTATTTATTTATATTATTAGTTTTTTCAAGAGGTATAATTATATATTATGTGTGCATCTATTTATAATTAATAATGGTTATCTTATCAACGAATAGATTGAGTACGTTGAACTCAAAATCATGGGCAAATACATAGAATTGAGTGTAGTGCAAGTTTTATGAAAACCATGAGCAGATTCATGGAATAGAGTGTAGTGCAAGTTCTATTCCCTCTATAAATTTTAGCTCTCATTCATTCTTCTTGCAATCTATTTTTTTCCCCTTCCCCTTTCAAAAAATCACAAGAAAAAACCAATTTATTATACCTAACCTTAGATTCCTCCAATTCTCAACCAATTATCACCCAAATTCGTCAAATCCCATCCAAGTTATCCAACAATCTCTATCAGATTGAAGGATTTCAACGGCGCCTCCAATTCTCTTATACTTAACCATAGCTTCATGCATCCAGTGATGCAACAACCATTCACATCGTTTATAAGCTAAACCACTTTCGGCCTCCTTCAGATAAGTTTGCTCTATATTGGATCTAATCACTTGGTTTTCCATAAGTTCAAGACATGACAGAATCATTGCTATAAAACAAATCAATAATCACGTGACCTTTATGCCGCCTTTGTTATGTTGTATGTTGGTTTAGATTCTTCAATTGGAGTGGACAGACGATCTGGAGGAATTTATATTCAAGGGTTATGGTGAATCAATATACTACCGCATGGGATTACTATTGCTTGAAGATGTTGTTCCATGGAATGCTATAAAAGCTAAAGAAGGCAATATAGTTATTGTTTCTTATTATTATTGTTATCCATCTATTAAGAACCTTTCGTTTGACTCGATGGGACGGGTGCCGCAATCGTAATACAAACTATTAATCTTGCCATTTAGCATTTTTTTTTTGTTTGCATTGTGGCGATTCATAGGTGCACATGCAATTTCCCAAATCAGTATTCAATTGCCGCCATTGGAGTTTTTGCTTGGGAAGAGTTCCGGCGGATTTACTTTTAATTATAGATATTGCTGGATGGATTGAATGGGGAATATCAGATTCATGGAAGTATTATGTGTGCATCTATTAGTAATTAATTATGGTTATCTTGGCAACGAATAAATGAATAGAATGAGTACCTTGAACTCAAAACCATAAGCAGATACATAGACTGAAGTGTCCCGCAAGTTTTATTAAACCACCAATAAGTTTTCATTATAACACTCTTCATTATTTAAAATTTAACATATTTAATTTTAAGAAGTGTAAAATAATTTAATAAACCTTTATTGTATAATTCCAGTAACACTGCGCTAATGACTAGGAATCGGGCTTAATCTCAAGAACTACATTATGTCCTCTCGACTACTTTGAGGTGTTGGGGAAGGTGCTCCCAATCATCCACCGTGGAACTAGTCGGACTTTAATCGGAAAAAAGTGAACAACAACAAAGCTTAAACCCCAAATAAGTTAGGGTAGGGAAAGGTGTTGAGATCCATGCGGTTTGAACACCCACGGATCATTAAAATAAAAGAAAATACACAACTTTGAGGTCGGTTACATGGATATGAAATCATTCTAATGATATTACAACAATTTCAATATATAACATGGATCCCACGCAACTCAGAAAATAATAAAAAGAACTAACACCCCAACACTAAAATGGTGCGTGGATGGCCTTAGCGCCATTTTGGTGCTGGATTGGAGATGCGTGAAGGGTAAAATTGTAACTGATGTTGGTCTACATCTTTTTTGGCTTAGGCTATTCGACCCCACTTTTAATTTTGCTCATTTTACTCCATTTTTGAATTTTTTTTCAGCCACTAGTGAAATGACTCAACTATCCCTTCATATAAAAGAGTTTTTACTCACCATACCCCACTCACCCCACTCACGCATACTCCAGTCACCCCTCTCAAAATTGCATTTTTACCATCAACTCAAATCCAATGAAATCCGAGCAAAGCCACATCGATTCGACGTCATGAATGCATTCATCATCTCTTTTAGTGTCGATTTCGAGATTTTTTTGGAGTTTTTTTATTTTTCTTTTTTGAGTCGATTTTGTTTGCGATTTTGTTGTTGAGTTTAGAGCTTCAATTTGTGGGTTAAATCTTGCATTTTTGGTACAAAGTCTCGATAAAATCGTTAATATCAAGCAATTACGAGCAAAACCCACTATTTTTTTTTATCATTATCATGTATTTTTTAGGAGTTTTAAAAAAAATTGTTTTTTCTTGTTACCTGCGGATGTCGGTCACACAAGGTCGACATCTCTTTAGAGGTCTCGGCTGGACCCCTCCGTGACCAATCAAAGTCGAGTTCACTTCGCATTATCAGTCAGAGTCCCGGAATCGGTCTTTACCTCTTTAGGGGTATCAGTCAAAGTCGCTCGAACCCCGCGGACGACACTTATTCTTCACTTTTTGGACACGACACGACCACATCTGAGCTTGTTCAACGAAAAAAACACTTAAACGACACTTGGTGACCTAGTACAAGTGCTCTACAATGACTAAAACCGAAAAATATTGGAGATGATTGAGGGGTGTTGGGATGAAGTTAAGAAATTGAGTAAACATTTGTTGAGGTGAGGGGTAGTTTTAGAATTATTTATAAAAAGATAGGGTAAAAGCAGTAAAAAAAATTCAAAAATGGGGTACAATAAAGTAACGGGGTCAAGGGAGCAAAACATGAGGTCTGAATAGCCGTGTCCTTTTTTTTTTATCATTGATCATCTTGGTCTACTTACTACTTGCTTTTTTTTTTTTTCTTACTATCGATCATGGTGGTCTACTTACTACTGAAGAGTTATTAGGAGTCAATAATTAGGGGACAGTGTTTTTCTTTCTTTCTTTCTTTTTGAATTATTGTGGTTTGTTTAGAGTGTGCCCGTATCTATATACCCACCCACCTACAACTTGGACCATTTTTTTTCCTTCTTGGGTTTCCATGCATGTGTGTTGGTTGCGTTTTCTCTAGTATCAACCACATCGATTAATCCACTCTTAAACATTGCCGATGGCCCCATACGAGGACAATCCTCCCAAGCTTCTAACCCAATTTTTTCTACATATATACAAAACTACTCAAACTCGAGACCTCGTTTAAGGTATCTGAGTCCTCATCACTCAGTCCAATCAGTTGTTGATGTTTGCTTTCATATATATATATGAAGTGTCTCGAAATTATAATCAACGAAATATACACATGACAAATGAAAAAAAAAAAAAAAAAAAAAAAAAGAGCACGAGCCAAACCTTTCATTACAATGATAAGATGATTGTTAATTTAAAGGCCTAACGATTAAAAAAAGGCCAGGTGATAGAAATTTTTTTTACCTTTACAAGTTGTATCAATAAATAATTAATTATAAATTATTATTCTAATTGTGATTCCTTATAAACTTAATTTAAGCCTGACTTCGATATAAAATTGATTAAAGAAGATATATGGTCATGAAAAGAAAAGTTAGAAGGTTAATTAAATTGATTTCAAGGAAAAAATGTCTCAAATCAATTGTTGATAGAAGTGATAGTAAATGGAAAATGTTAGAATATATATACAATATAATAATTAATAAATTTCATAAGTTATGATATAATATTGATACAAGTTATAAAGATTACGATATTTTCGATCATTAGGCCTTGTTTAAAATGTTATCCATTTCATCAAACAAAAATATTATCCATTACAGCTAGAAAAAAGAGAGCAGGTAAGTCAAAATTTATGCGCGCCGATAAGGTGATCAATGGGGTACAGCTATATATAATGCACTGAATGTGACCTTATAAATATATGTTCATCACTTGCATAGAGGGCTAGATACATACTAATATCAAAATTTGTACTAATTGATTGCCACATAATCTCAGCAACCAAGTGGATCATCACAAGGTCAAAGGTGGCGTTGCAATACATGCATACATGTGTTTACGTGCAATCCTACTCAGACGGCAACATCGTCTAGACTCGATCGACCACTACACAACTTCTAAAATAGTCTTTTGTTATCCATATCTCAATTAAAGGTTTTCAAGTACTTCTCAACTAGTCTTTCCCTGCGTAATTGAAGCTATATGATAAAAATTTATTAAATTATTTTACATTCTAAACTAAGTGTCTGCACATCGATATTTTCAGATAATATATGACTATATTATCTGCTTAATACTAAAAATTACATCAGTAAAAATAAACATTTGGACATTTCTTTTAAGTGCTGAATTCAAAACAACACTATATTTTTAGTAAAGGTAAATAAAAAAATTGAAATGAAGGAAGTATGTAGAATTGTATTGTGTTTTTTTCTTTCTTTTGATTTTGTGTAGGGGGAATGGAAAAAAAACCAAGTGAATTGCAAGAAGAATGAATGAGAGGTGAAATTTTTAGGGGGAGTAAAATTTGCACAACACTCCATTCCATATACCTATTCATGGTTTCAAAAAACTTGCACTACACTTCATTCCATGTATCTACATATGTTTCGAGTTGAACGTATTTATTCTATCAATCCACATTCGTTGATTCATTAATAAGATAACCATGATTAATTATTAATAAATACACGCATAATATATAATTATTTCTCTTGGAACAACCGATAATAGAAATAAATAAATAGCAAAAAATTAAAAAAATTCAAAAAAATAAAAAATTGGAATGGTGAGAGGAAGTAACTTCTTAACTTTCTTGCTTTCTCCTCTGAAAACTTGTCAATCCTATCAAAAAAACTTGAAAACTTATCAAGAGTAGTGATAATGCTCGATTTTAAATTGGAAATTAATCAAATTAAATGGTTGACCCTCACACGTGTACTAGGTAATAAGAAGATGAAAAAAGAAAAAAGAAAAAAGAAAAAAAGTTTGTTTTACGTTAAAAAATCTTATACAATCTTCATTTGGTTCCCCTTGGTCATATAGGAGTATTAAGTTTCACGGAGAGAACTTATTCAGAAAGATTGATCCCCCACGCTCTCCCCCGGGGCAAAAATAAAAAATAAAAAATACGGTTCTTGTTAAAATAGAAGCATATATATAGAACGACCTGGTGGGTTAAGTCTATAGAGCTTATGCAGACCTAGTGGGCTTAATGGGCGACATAGTACAGTAAACATATATAGTTACTAAAATAAGTATTTGTTGTAAGTAAAAATTATTTAACAGCCTGCCACTAGTTCCCTACAAACACTACAGCAAAGTGGATCTATAACAACATTTTTTTACCAACGCTAATAAAAAGCGTCCCCAAATTTTAATTTTAGAGACACATGATGTACAAGCGTTGCCAAATTTGAAATTTTGAGATGCATAACATACAAATGTCTCCAAATTAAGGACACATGATATTAAAACGTCACCAAATTTAAAATCTCGAGACGTATAATGTACAAGCGTCTCAAAATTAAAGACACTTGATAAACAAGTGTCGCCAAATTTAAAATTTGGAGACAGTAATTTATAAGTGTTGTCAAATTTCAAATCTAAGGACACAGTTTATAAGTGTCGCTAAAATTAAAATTGAGGACGCAAACAACAAGCGTATGTCAATTTTAATATTTAGAGACGCTTAATTCATAGTGTCTCCTATAGTAGAGACACTTGGCAAACTAGTGATGCTAAATTTAAAATTTGAGGACCCAAATTTCTATGTGTTGTCAAAATTCAAATATAAAGACACATAATTTACAAGTGTTGTTAGATTTTAAATCTAAAGACACATGATTTATAAGTGTTGGTAAATCTTAAATCTCAAGACACATAATTTATAAGTGTTGTTAGATTTTAAATCTAAAGACACATGATTTATAACTGTTGGTAAATCTTAAATCTAAAGACACATAATTTACAAGTGTTGTTATATTTTAAATATTAAGACACACGATTTATAAGTGTCGGTAAATCTTAAATCTCAAGACACATAATTTACAAGTGTTATTAAATCTCAAATCTAAGGACACATAATTTACAAGTGTTGTTAGATTTCAAATATAAGGACACATAGTTTACAAGTGTTGTTAAATTTTAAATCAAGACACATAATTTACAATTGTTGTTGGATTTCATATCTAAAGACACATAATTTATAAGTGTTGTTAGGTTTCAAATCTAAGGACACATAATTTACAAGTGTTGTTAAATTCTAAATCTCAAGACACATAATTTACAAGTGTTGTTAAATTTTAAAGCTCAAGACACATAATTTACAAGTGTTGTTAAATTTTAAATCTCAAGACACATTATTTACAAGTGTTGTTAAATTTCATATCTAAAGACACATAATTTACAAGTGTTGTTAAGTTTTAAATCTCAAGACACATAATTTACAAGTGTTATTAAATTTCAAATGTAAGGACACAATTTACAAGTGTTGTTAAATCTCAAATCTAATGACACATAATTTACAAGTGTGGGTAAATTTTAAATCAAAATTTGTTATTAAAGTTAGGTTAAACATGACTCGAGTTCAAGTCTCGTGAATGGAAAAAATAGAATTGAGAGGGTCGCCTCACTTACATAGCTCGACATTGCCTAGGCATGGATTAGTCGATGCAGTTGGTGCCGGACACCACGAAAATAAAAAAAGGTTAATTAAATGTTAAATGTATAACTAAAACAATTAGATTAACTTCTTTCAAAAGAAAATTATTAAACAAAAAATTAGTGTAAGTAGTAACTAGTTAGCACTAAAAATCAGTTCGATCCCCTAATCGAAAACTTTATGCACAACTAATACTTAAGAAAGCTTGACACATACTAATATTATTCTTTTTAGGTCACAAATTTAGGAATTCAACATCCCCACTACCACACTCTCTTAAACATTCCACACGTCACTTATTAATTTCTTTCATACATATATTTAGTTATAGATTAGGCTGGTATAATATTAATTTTTCCTACTTTATTGATCAGAAAATTAATATGGTTATAGCTAGTTTTTGTTCACATATATATATAAAAAATTCTTCATTCAATAACCGATCAATACTACTAATATTTAAGTTATATATAGCGAGATAAAAGATTATAAGAAGTTAAGAGAATTGATGAAACGATTAATCTCAAATAATCATCTTCTACTTCTTGTTGTTCCTCTTGATGAACACCTGTTATACCCTTTGTTTCTCGCTCTTTTTCTTCGCAAAATTGGAGAAATCAATTCTAGGGTTTCGAGAGATCGAAAGAGAGATTGAGAGTTTAGGATTGAAGGATGTGTTCGTGCGAGGTTCGGCGAGGAAGGAGTCTCGTCACAATCAATCTCTCTCTGTCTTTTGTCGATCAATCTTTGTTCACATCAACACATTTCAAGCTCCCTCGCACATAATCAATCGATTGTAAGAAAGTTCGATGTTTCAAAGTAGAGATCTTCGATTTTTTTTTCTCGCTTGAAATTGATTCGCACCGCCATTTGAAGATATCTCGCGCAGGATTTAAAGCTCTCTTGCACATAATCAATCGATTTCAAGCTCGTGCGATTGAATCGTCAATCGATCCATTTGATGAAGCTATATATGTTATTCATTAGGTCTCGGATCTCTTGTGGTCTTCGATCTCGATTCATGGATCGAATATCCCTTATTTAAGCCTTTTTGCTCTTGATTTGGTCATTCCTTAGCAGAGTTGAATTTGATTTCCGAGCTCCCTTTCTAATCCTGCTTTTGTGGTTTAGTAATGGAGAAACAGTGGTGCATTGCATAGCTTAAACTCATCCATGGGGAAAAGTTACTATTAATCAGCTACTCTTCCTTTTGATTCCATCTCGATTCAAACCGTCTGTTTTCTCTCAATCAATTGTTTAAATGTCATATTAATGAGCTTTTGTGGATTGAATTCTCGCTTCTTTTACTCTTTCGATCTCTGTTTGTTCTTGGATTTCTGGTCGTACGTTGAGTTTGGATCTCTCTACTCTCGATTGATTATAACAACCTCTTTGTTCGATGCCTCTCATCAAGCAAGTCTCTCTCGTTTGATTTGTAAGGGTTCACGCAGCGCACTCTCGGAGAGAGAGCTTTAGAGGTGGCCTCTGAAACCATAAAGAGCGTAGTCATGGAAATCGACGATCTCCAGAGGTGATGCAATTTTTTATTATATCTATTTTTTCTTTATGTTGGTCTTATCTATGGTTTAGAACAAAAATTAATTTTCTGCATTTGCCATGTGATTTGAAGCTGATCTTGTTTGCTCTGAAGTTGTAGGGTTAAATTTCTGAACTAGTCCTTTATAGTTTTGCTTCAACATATAGTATTGATCTTAACATGTCTCATGATCAAGGCACCACTAACTAAAAAATCTAGTTAAGTTGAAGTAGTTATATTTGGATTAGTAAATTTGTTGATCAATGGTATTAATTTTTATGTGCATTATATGCATATGCTTTGAGATCTTTCATGCATGTGCGAGAAAAGGAAAAAGGTTACTACGAGTTCGAGTGGGAAGATTGCATATTTGCTTGTGATTTCTTTGGTCTTTTATTTTCTCTTTCATTATTGAATCATTGTTGGCATTTTATTTTCTTTATACCTTATACTTTCAATAACTAAATCACTTAGTGATTGTATATTTGCGATTCGGAGCAACATATTAAGCTTGTTCCCATATATGGTACGACTTTCGTTTCCAGATTTTATGTTTTGCTCTATTGAGTTTCTAATACGACTCATTCAAGAGAGGAGTCTGAATTTGTTAAATTAAACTTATAAACTTATGTTAATCATAAGTTTATATGATAGCTTGAAACGCAAAAGAGAGTATCTATATATGTGATGTTGGTATATTGGAATTTGGTGCTAAGTATCAAAACATATACAATTCAATTTTTAAATTCATATTTGGAGAGTGAGATTTGGTTTATTGATTAAAATTGAAGGGCGAGCTTTAATAAAGGAGTTACCTTGCACATATATGTGAAAGATGGAAGCAGTAGTGATTATTAGAACTATTGTTTCCTACCTTATGTACATATCATTTAAGGATTAACCAAATGCAAAGTGTGGATTGCTATAGTAACTTATTTTCCATCGTTGACTTCATTTAGTAGTTGAGTTTCTAATGCAATAGAATCTGCATGAATTAGAAAGGTAATTACTCGATCATATTTTTTACAACTACTAAACTTTGGAAACACTTGATAATCTCATGGATTGGTGACTTCTTCACTAATGCTTTGCTTTAAAGAATCACTACATACAACAACAACATAGCCTCAAATCCCAAATTAACTGGGGTCGGCTACATGGATCAAACTTTTCCATTGTGCTCGATTAAGTGCAATTGATGGTGAGCTTTTCAAACCATTCAAATCCCTCCTAATTAATGCATCCCATGTTAACTTTGGTCTCATTTCCTACCTCGTCGGATTTCTACGGTTTCTATTGAGTCAAGTTTTCTAGTTGGGCATTTATAGACCGTCTTTGCGAGTGACCAAACCACCGCAACCGTCATTCCCTAATCTTTGTATCAATTGGTGCTACTCATACTTGTCTTTGAATTTCTATATTTCTTATTCTATCTTTGAAAGAATTGCTACATGTTAGATTTTAATTTCCCTCTTAGTCTAATTATCATGGGCAGTGATCTTGTATATTATTTTGCCCGGGCACTTCAGACTTGGTGAGTACTTCTTAAAGTAGTTTGATCATGTTATTTCCTTCGTCAGTTATATCATATTATGCTTAAGTAGGTTGTTACTATGATTCCCTCCTGTTTGAATGCTCGAATTAAAGACATTGATATACTCGCATCGATATTAATCATTGATTGCAGATTCTATACCTATCGTCGATGAAATTGTTGTGGATGCGGTCGGAAGAGCGGCGAAGTTGCAACTAGCTAGGAAAAGCTGCCAAGAAAGAGGGGACTAACAATGGGGAGCCAGTTCTTAAGGTACAAAATATAAATGATGGATGAATTGTTTAATTAACTTCTATTTGGGCAATCATTTATTTGATTGATAATGAAGTTTGATGAGTGATCTTGAGCTTGAGCGTTTATAAGGAATTCTTTTTTCTTTGAATGTAGTAGCAACTGGGATGAAGTTGAACCACCAGTCTTAGTAAGTTCAAAAACAAATGGGCTCCATTGTTGGCACTCAAAAGTAGGTTCTTAAATTAATTATTATGTACTAGTGTATATACATGTCTTAATAAATTGGGTTTGATGAGATGTTCTTCATCGTTAATTGTGGAAGCCAACAATGATATTATCGATACAATGGCTCTTCAAACTCCTTGAGGTTGGATCATATAGACCATTCGGTTGTAAGAGCATTTAGTTGAACTAAAACAAGCATGTACATGTTTAGCTATCCTTATTGTGACTCAAACATTTTAAATCCTTCTATAGAAACTTTTTAGGACCTATTTGGTTGAAAAACTAACTAAATAGGTAAATTGGATTTGAACCATAAAGGAACTTCAAAACTTCATGCATCTAGTTTTGCTTGGTTCGCTCAACTGATGCACAGTCAAGAACTGATAAAATGTCTTTTTTTTTAGTATTTATCGCGAGTCTTTTTATAGTTTTTTAGTATTTTTTTTACCTCTCTATTAAAGTTTCTAGTTTTACACGTCCTTGTTTGGAATCATTGCTATTGATATGTTATCTCTTTTTTTAGTGGTCATTATTTTCAAGTTTACTTGTTTCGGTGCAGGGAGGATTAATTGGCCTTGTCGCGACAATCATTGGTTTGACCTCAAAAGTTGTTCACAATCCTAAGGTAAATCAATGTTGCTCAAGGTCCGCCATGTATA
Source organism: Stephania cephalantha (assembly GCA_039657325.1). NCBI lineage: Eukaryota > Viridiplantae > Streptophyta > Magnoliopsida > Ranunculales > Menispermaceae > Stephania > Stephania cephalantha. The sequence continues at coordinate 41,617,313 of CM077578.1, forward strand.
TTTTGTTGATTCATTGTTTCCCTTTTGTTATATCCTTCTTTTTTACCTAATTTTAATAAATTTGAGTTTTGAGATGCTTTAATTGCTTTTATGAATTGATTGAATTTTCAACTACAAAATTGGATATGAACATTCATAAGAATGTAGGAGATAGAACAACCAAATAAATTTGAAGAGTACCTCTAATTTACTTAGATTCTTATTATCACCTATGTTCTTCACTTTGTGATTGTTAAGCGTCGACAGTTGGACCGATTAACAACATGCTACAACCGCCAAGGAAGGATGACAATACCATATATGTTCTTATTAACCAATTGTGTGTATAACATGTTAGCGAAGTTCTCGACACTCATGTCTCGCGATTAGTTACTTTCCTAGTATAACGATTAACAATTTCTAATGTTGAGAGATGGCGATAATTGGATTTTTAATAAGTGGGTCTTTTGTTTGTGGTTGCTAGAAGCTTGATGGAGTTGCTTCGGGTGTCGGTGGTGATGATGACTTATCTCTCAAATACAAGGAGTTGTTTGATACTTCCTAGGTACTTAAGATGTACCATTACTTGTAATTTTTTTCATTGATATATCTCGATGTAATGTTAGTTATGTTACTAACAAGAAGAATTATTCATATATATTTTATTTTAATTGTATAATTGATTCATTGCAAGTAGAAACATTTTTATAATTTAAACATAAATTCTTTTTAATCAATATAATTGTTTATAGATATATTTATATATATGACGACGCTAAATATGAATGTGTTGTGAACTTAGAGACACTAATTGTACATGCGTTGCAATTTAAAGACACTAAATATACATGTGTTATCAACTTAGAGACATTAAGTGCATATGCGTTGGTAACTTAGAGACACCAAGCGCACATGTGTTGTTAATTTAAAGACACTAATGGTCCATTCGCTTCACCATTTTAGGTCGGATTAGCCACACTTTGGACTAGTTAATCCGGTGTTCGCTTGGAGGATTAACTAGGCCACAGGATTAGTTAATGGGCATGGGAGTGGATTAAACAATACCACCATTTTTGGTGGGATTAGCTAATCCATAGTGGGTGGTTAGTGGAGATTACCACTTTACCCCTCACATTAACACAGCAGCTTCACCGAATCACACATTTCTCCATCTCGACCAAACATGCATTTCTCTTCGTTCTCTTCGTCGAATCACACACTTCTCTTCGTTTCCACCCACGCGCGTTGCAGCGACGCCTGAAGAAATCCAGCAGCCTCGATCGATTCGTCGCTGGAGAAGTAGAAGAGGAAGTGAGGAGGAGGAAGCCGCCGCCGTCATGAACCGCAATGCGCGCAGTGTGTGCGAGAAGGAGATGAGCAACTGCAGAGGAGGAACCCTAACTCGTCACCACCGCGGTCGCGAAGAAGAAGACGATCGACCATCAACCGAAATCGAACAAACGAGAAACGCGAGAAGGTAAGATTCGTTCACCGGTATTCTTCTTCGCTTTTGTCATGCATTTCGATTGGTTTCTCATGAATTTGTGCATGTACATTACTAATGTCATGAATTTGTGTATGTACAAGCCTTAAAATGATATCATAACATGATGAAAATTGATGAAAGTGATGAGTATGGTAAGACAATGGAAATGGGGACTGATTTTGGTCGACTTATTGGGTTCTCGATCAGTTTGGTAAGACAAGGAAAATTGATGAAAGTGATGAAAGTGATGAGTATGGTAAGACAATGGAAATTGATGAAAGTGATGAGTATGGTAAGACAATGGAAATTGATGAAAATTGATGAAAGTGATGAATTTGTGCATGTACATTAGTGTGTGGGTTCCGATTAGTTTGGTAAGCTCATTGGGTTCATTAGAACTCATTTTTAATGTGGAAATGGGACCGATGTCACACTCTTTGGTGGTGGTAATGGATTCTTTTGAAACCATTTAAGATCAATGTTGGTTTAATAGTCCACCACCGATGTTCTAAGTTAAGTCTCAATCTCATGTAGGTGTAATGCATATTTACCTGGCATACAATTGACATTAGATCAATGATACATGAGACTATGAGAAAATGTAATTTCAATCAAACCGAGACATTATAAGAACAAAAATTGAAAACCAAAACACCTTCAATAGAGGATTCAAATTCAACATTAAATCTTCATAACCCATTTAAATATGGCAATTGATGCATCAAGTTTCACACTCGACTTCCTCTTCAAAAAACTTGATTCGTTGCAATCATCATAAATAGATTAAACAACCTCACTTTCATATCTCATATTGAATTCACTTTTAGAAGGTTCACATGGCAATAAAAAAGCCAATAGCCTAATAAGATTTTTATTCACAATGAACGACAATCATGAAATTAAATTCATTTGGCGAGTTTAAAACTTAACACAAATGTTTTTTCAACTTCATTTGAAACCATTGTAAAGATCGAACACGTTGGTTTAATAGTTCATCACTACTATTCTAAGTTAAGTCTCAATGTCATGTAGGTTTAATGCATGTTTTGACTTAAAATGAGAAGAAACCATGACTTGAATATGGGGTTTGATTAATGTTTATAATTATCGATGTCCTGGGAAGGTGTTATACCCAAATTTATTAAGTTTTAGACGTTTTTATGTGGTTGAAAGGAGTTAATTGGGGAAAGGGGTTGTTGTCCTTTGACAAAGAACCTTGTAGCAAACCGATGCACAACTTCACTTTCGGTGCAAACCGCAATACTTTACGCTTTTGTTTGGAGTTTTATTCTAAAATTCCAATGAGCTTTTAAGGACTTTGAATTACTTCAAATGAAAATTAAAGTAATACCAAAAATGTAAAACCAAAGCACCTACAATAGAGGATTCAAATTCCACATTAAAATCTTCATAAATCATTCACATATGTCAATTAATGCATCAAGTTTGACACTCGACTATCACTTTGACAAACCCAAAAATGTGCACTCAATTTCACAATGTTAATCAATTTGACCTCAAAATGGGAATCTAGCTTAGGACATTATTTTACCATATAATACGCACTTATATTTTGAGGATCATTTGAACCTATTCATGGTTTAATAGTCCATCGCATTGAGCTTCTTAGTTAAGTCTCAATCTTCTCGTAGGTTTAATGCATTACATTTCAAGGATCATTTGGAAAACAGAAATTGCATAACCAATTTAATATGGTATATAAACTAAAATAATCGAAAATGTATTGCATACTTACATGAACATTCACGATCTCGCATCAATAAATATCATTATATCCTATGAAGGTGTCAAATTTATTAATACGTATATGTTGTTGTTAAGGAAGCCTAACAAATAAATGCATGTTTGGTCGAATTTGAAGGATTTTGTTGGTGGCTTTTGTGGTGCAATTATGCCTCCATTTTATTTTGGAAGATATTCACCAATTATTTTTAAAATTGGGTTTCAAATAGATTTCCCACCAATGGATTCAGATTCTTCAAGCGGTCGACCTCGTGCAAGGGATTTGGTAATGAACCACATCCACATTTGTCTTCGATTCATTGAACTCCTCGTACAAATGTTTAGAGTTTTGGCAAGTCGTAGGCGTCATGTCGAACGAACATACGAACTAGGTTATGACAAGCAATCCATAACCTCGTCTACAAGTCCGATGAAACTTGCTACAAAATGCTTCGATGAGAAGGAAGCCATTTGAAAAATTGAGAGATATGTTGTACGAACATGGAAAATTGAGGGATAAGCGTTGTGTGCTTGTTGATGAGCACTTGGCCATAACCCTCCACATACTAGGGCACAACATACGCAATAGGGTCATTTCAACATGGTTCCAAAGGTCGGGAGACACTGTAAGTAAGGTCTTCAGGAGAACTATTCGCGCGCTCATACGATTGCAACGTATGCTTTTGAAGCACCCTGTCCCAATTGGTCCCGAAGAAAATGATTTGAGATGGAGTTACTTTCAGGTACAAATTATGGCAAACTTCCTCGTTCACTTCGCTATAGTCATAGAAATTCTCCTTCGTTATATGACTTATGTAATTCATTTGTTTTGTCAATGTAGGGATGCCTCGGTGCTATTGACGGGACGCATATACCAATCATCGTTCGTAACAATCAAAAGGCTCGATTTAGGTGTAGGAAAGGCTTCCCAACGATGAACGTCATGTGCGCTTGTACACCATCTAAGCTAATTACATACATCCTACCGGGTTGGGAAGGGTCGGCCGCCGATGGGAGAATTTCGAGGGATGCTTTATCACGCCGTAATGGTTTGAAAGTTCCTAATGACAACTACTATTTGGTCGACGCAGGGTACTCTAATTGTCAAGGGTTTTTGGCACCTTTTCGCGGTCAACGATACCACTTATCTGAGTGGGCAAGTGGCAAACGTCCAGCACAAACACCCGAAGAAGTTTTCAATATGCGTCACGCAAAGGCAAGAAACATTATTGAGACTTGCTTTGGAGCGTTGAAACAACGTTGGGCCGTGTTACGTAGTCCTTGTTTCTACGATGTGAAAATGACTACACTTATTATCATTGCATGTGCCGTTCTTCACAATTTCCTAACAATGGAGGTACCAGATGACTTGTTGGATACCGTGGTGGTTGAGGGGCAAGAGTTGGGGGTTGAAGACGACGCGTCGAATGAACCGCCTGGAAGTCATCACCAAGTGGGACAAACTGATGCGTGGACTGCATTTCGCAACAACCTTGCCATAGATATGCGGGATTCTTACCATTGAGAGGAGACGATTAATGTCGAACACGGTTGAAGTCGATGAGTTTTTTTTTTTTGTGGGATACCACTTATGTGCCGAGAATATTTAAATGTGAATCTGCTACAATTTTTATGATCATTGTTCAAGATATTGTTTGACATCATTGCTATGTGTCATATGTTATTTATAATTTCGATGTTGCTTGTGATGAGAAACGACATGCTTTATGCAGGACATGACAAGCAACCGGAAATGGTATACTTGTGTTTCGTGGTTGGGACCCTGGTGTATATGGAACGTGGCACGAGTGCTACAAACAAGGGATAAACTTCGACGGGTTCTACTATGCTCACTTTGACACGAAAAAGGAAGCAATAGCCGGTTTTGACATGTACAACCACGCTTGCGACAATTGAAAGGGAGGTTCATGATCAACTTACACTAGAGGAAGCTCTAACAGAACTAGATGAGATCCCCCACCACCGCTACCACCGCGAATGTGGATTGAAGAGTTGTACGAGGCGAAAGGAGTACCTCTACCACGATCACCATCTATTGACGAGGAACCCCGTATTGACTTGTTCCTCGAGACCGAACCCTTTGGCTCGGGTTATGAAGTTGTTATGGATCCGTGGTGGTCGACTAGATGTATTTTGTATTCGATGATCTTGTATGAACAAGAAAACATTAATCCATGTAGTAGACTCAATGTGTGGAGTTTGGCATATGTCAATGTTTGATGCATTACTAGTTTGCAGTGTATTCTTATTAATGGAAGATTTTCGGGTCCTCAAATTGACTGTGTGACTAATGATAACATTATTGTTAATGTCATTAACAAGCTGGATCAGCCTTTTCTCAACACATGATGAGTTCTTGATTTTTGCTAATAATTTGATCTTAAGAATAAAAATATCAAGAAGATGTTGGCATGTTTATAACTTTTTTTTGTTGTGTTTGAAACATAAAAGTAACCTTGTTTCATGAAGAAACCACGAATGGCGTTAAGCAGAGGAAGACCTCATGGCAAGATGGAGTTTTGGGAACAAATTGTCCAATACCTCCAAATTCGAACTTCACTTACAAGATGCAAAGTTAAAGATCAGATTGGAACCTTTTCATATTTTCCTTCAACTGCCATGCGCAAAGCCGCTGGAGCCTTTGGAGGCTTCAACATATACACGAGGCTGGTGACACTAGTAATGGTGCTAATATGGCAGACGAACATTTTTCTTGCTTCTTCACAATTTAAAGAGATGATGTTCATGTTACATATCAATAAAATTACAATACAAAAAGGAAGCCAGACATTATTCTTAAATGGATTACATAAACTGTCAAAAAGTACTATGTCAAAAAATACCACCAAACAACATTGTTTCCATCCAAAAAAGACAAGTGTACAACATTGTTTCCATCCAAAAAATTAGTACCAAAAAATGACATGACTATGTCATAAGTCAATTAAACATCGCATGTAGCCAAGGAAGTCTCGGACTCCGGTTGCTAAGTCATGAATGCGGCCATAAGCTCCACGCGACCCATAATCTTGCTGCCATAAATTGCTCTCTCAACGTCTGTCAATTAGTGGACTTCAGCCATAGCATTAATAAAAGAGTCACGCAAGTCGTGTTCAACACGAATGACACTAGTCACCTTGGAGATTTCGTTCGCAACGATTTGTGCCGCCGCCACCATTTGGTCACCAATGTAAACATCATTGCTCACCTTTCTCTTCTTCTTTGCTTCATTCCCACGACCATCGGCCGTAGTAGTCCGCGTTCTCGATGATGTGGGAGTAGCATCAAACTCTTCAGTGGGCACCGTTAATGGCTCACTAGTACTGCTGGAGTCATGGACATCGTTGACATCCTCAAAAGCATCCTCTGGTGCACGTGCTTCCTCGCCTGTGGCCCTGTCATTCCCAAAAATGATATAACAATTTTCGTAATGCAGAATGACTTTAGACGCCAAGGTCTTGCTTCCGGGTAGTTCTGCAACCAATAATACTAGATTAGTCATGACATTTGGATGAAATAACACATTAGGATGCATTCATAAAAATTTCAAACTTGAAAGACAATTGCATACCCTCAGGTAATCTTCCCATACATCCTCGGGAGCGGTGACCATGTTGGAAGTCGAGTCGGCCGAATCCGCTTGTACCGAATGCCGCATATCATATCATTCACTATGAACCAATCTTTCTTCAACGATTTTAGTCTAGACTCAATATGTGGTCGAGCCTTGATCCCCGAGTTCGGGCATGTTGTTTTCAATGCCTCCTCAACTTTTGTCAAATATCCGGCTTGAAGCCATTGTCACATTTGTACACGCCACCGGCCACCATCTCAACCATGGCATTTACGAGGGCAACATCCTCTCGCATGGCTCCACTTACGTCTAGATGTTTTGGAATTGTCGGTCGAGTCTTAATGCGAATCTTCACGCGAACACCTTCCTTTGCCCCGCCCCTTTTCTTTGTTGACGCACTTTTGCACATTGTTGAAGGAGCTTGGAAGGTCTACCCCTTGTATTCAATAATTTTCTCGGAAAATGACCCTCCACTACGAATGCGTGATTCTAGTGAACCAGGTTGATCCATTTTTACTATAAGCAAAGAAGAGGTTCAAGATTACTTGTATTGGACATCATGACTATTTTACTGCATACAAAGCAAATAATGATAAAACCAACATGTGAAAGTTGAATTCGTGTGTTGCTAATTTTTCTCGGTGGTAGGATTAGTATGTCTAAAATCATTGACCAACAACAAAGTTATAATTCAGCTTGTTTATGAAAATGTTAAAAAACAACAAAGGAAGTCTAAGTCCCCTCACTCTCCATCCAAAGTAAATTAAACAAGCCAAGTCCCTGTCACTCCATCCAAAATGTTAAAATCATTGACCAACAACAAAGTTTTAATGTCTACTCTTGAAGAAGCAAGCATAATCGACACGCTTAACAAGCCAAGTCCCCTGTCACTCCATCCAAAGTAAATTGAACTAGTTAAAGAGTTGGTTCTTCAAATAGCTTCTTAAGTCTCTTACCATTGTGAGATTCAAGGAAGTCTAAAATAGTGTTTCGACTTTCAAGTCATGCCAAGCCAAATCTTCTGTGCATCTCATTTGGGAAATTTGGATTGAAAAGGCTCGGTTTGGTGATTGATTTCTTCATGAATTTAACATGAATATGAACATATATATATATCAAGAAATTCATAGGATGAGTGAGGAGACAAACCAGCACATAGACAAATGAGGAGTACAAGACTGTTCGGTATCTTACAAGGAACGAGTCCCCAAAGATCAGAATATACACAACAGTAACAATAACACAGCAGTAGCTCACCAACAACAACCCAAACCCTAATGCCGTGTTCTTGTAGGTTAACAGCTCTCATCAATGATCAAGTAAAATTTACCTCGGATGTAGCCACCTTCACTGCGAATGCGTGTAGCAGATCGGTTGGTAGCGGACTCCTACCTCGCGATGGAAGGAATGAAGAAGGGGATGAACCCGTGAATGAACACGGTGAGGATGCGTGAACGAACCAGGTGAGGAGAGGTGAGAAGGAGGCGTACCATCGGCCAGGTGAGGAGGCGTCTTCTTCACCAGGGGAGCCGATTCATTGACGCAGGTGAGGTGCGAGCTTGGAGGCGTGGATTCGTTCAAGCGGCAGAGGCCAGGAGGCGTTCAAGCAGTGGAGGAGATGAGAAATGTGTGAAATGGGGGGAGGATGTGTTATTTATGCAAGGGTATTTTGGTAAATGTATATGTACAACCTCATTTAATCCCAACCTTAAAACTCCCAACTAAACAAGATACACAAATGGGACTAAACTATCTAAACCCATGTGTTAGTCCCATCACAAATTAATCTCATGTGTTAGGATTCACTAAAATAAGAAGCGAACAGCCATAAGTGTCCATGTGTTGTCAATTTAAAGACACTAAGTGTACATGTGTTGTCAACTTAGATACACTAAGTGCACATGCGTTGTTAATTTAGAGACATTAAATGTACATGCATTGTCAATTTAAAGACACTAAGTGTATATGTGTTGTCAACGTAGAGACACTAAGTGTACGTGCGTTGCCAATTTAAGGATGCATAAATAAATAGTGTCTTCTAATTGGGGACGCATAAGAAATAAATGTCCTAAAATTAAAGACACATAAATTAAAAACGTCCTCACATTAAGGACGCTTATAGTAAAAGTGTCTTAAATAAATGTTACCAACACATACCTTTTGTGTCGTAAAAATAGGGGGCGACATCACTTTTACCAACGCAAGTGGCGACACTTTATGATGCGTCGGTAAAAATTTTAGCGACACTAATTAGTGTCGTTAAATGAGTAAATTAATGTCGCTAAACACACAATGTTATGTAGTGAAAATGTCCCTATATTTAATTCGCCTACAAATCAGTAGTTTTTTACTTGCGAATTTCGTGACATGTATTTCGAGGAGCACACTACTATTCTTATGGAGCTCGTGTGCTACGTCACAGGGGTGTCACTTGGGTATCATTCTAGTATTTTCCATATTTTAGATATATATGACCTTTAAAAAAAACAGATTTCATGCACTTACATATTATAAAATTACTTAGCTAGCTGATATAACTTTATTTCAATATTTACATTATTCATAAAGTTTTTTTTTAAGAAAAATAAAAATTTCATCAATCATTCATTTATGGCTCGTTCTGGGACCAGACATAAAATCAATTGCCCTAACAAAAGTACATAGATTGATTCACTAATCCTATTTGTTCAAAAGAACAAACCATTAATTTGATTTGTGAATGTGATTATGAAAGTTAAACAATCTTATTTTAAGGACTTCTCTCTACAACTTTGAAACACATGACAATACACAAACACCACTAAAACTGCATAACAAACAACAAAACTTTCAACAATAGAAATAAAACTTAAGACTTCCAATAAAAAAAGACAATAAATCAAAAAACTTCCAACTATAGGAAAGAGAAACTAACTGTAATTTTTTTAAAAAAAAAAAAAAACCTAAATAAAAGACTAACACAACCGCCTCACAAATCCACCACACACGTTGAGGAAGATGTACTATAAGAAAGATGGAACCAATCTCCATAAATCTAAGTAGATCTGAAACTTATTGAATGAATGAAATGCAAAAAGACGTGATCGGAACTACCGCCGATTGAAAATGATCGACGGTGTGGTTCCGAAGGAGAATCACAAATGATTTAATTAATTCGAATTGAAATAACTTTATATCATGTTTTGGAAAATGAACATAGTTATAAAAGTTACTATCAAACTTAGAAGTTATGATTTAATTTCTCGGTGAATATATATGCTAAAATAAATTGGGAGTCATTCTCCTGAGACGTGCACTAAATTTATCAATATTAATGGAAATTAATCACACTTGTACGTATGGCTTTCAAGTTGGGCAAATGCATGTGACAAGAAAGCAATTAGTTTTGATATAGTTCTGCTATCGCTTTCAAGTGCCTATGCAGTTTACCATTCGTTGTCCACATTTTGGATATTTTAATTGGTTTGATTAATACCATATGAGTGTACCTCACATGACTAATTAATCAATGGAGATTGACGTGTAGGTGGGTGTGTTGAATTATCATGTCATGTCATTGCTCATCAAGTCATCTATTTACAATGTTAAAATAGAAATCTATGTAGAAGCTCTTCATGAAGTACATAATACGTTTATTATGTTGGATATGTGGTGGGCTATCAATCTCTCAGTGTTGGCGATCAACAAGGGAATATGGAAAGGTGGACGGAGGTCGTGCGACGTAACAATAGTGGTGGCTCGGGGGCGAGCTACAGGCTCAACAGAGGGAAGACGATAGACCGGTCATTCACGGCAACCATGATTCGTCCACCATCTCTCTCGAAAGAGGGGAGAAGGTGGCTGAACCAAGGACAAAAACAGGGACTCGGGCATTTCGAAGTTAGCACATCAGAAGCAGGATCAAGCACCGGTACTGTTGCTACACGACAGGCAGATAATGGGGAGCATGGGTCGAAGGAAGGGGGCTTATGTAATGGTTTTTAGGGCATCGTGGTGTGGAGGTTGGTCGCTAGTTGAGAATAGACTCGCCAAGCTCTTATCTCGACAGGTGGATATCCACTCTGTTGGGGAAGATTGAGGTTTGGTCAAATGCATTTCAATGATGGAGAGGAATGGTATACTGATAGAGTTAGGCAAGGGAGGGGACTTGACAGCAGAAGTGGTCCCTTGGAGTCTTGAGCTTCACTGGAAAGATGTAAGGTGGGAGAGGGTAAACGCGTGGCTAGCGAATGTAGCCATTTATGGGTTGCCTGAGCCTATGTGGAACTTGGAATGCATACAGACGATTGGTGAACGCTTTGGAGGACTGCTGGAAGTCCTATGACGACCCCAAATTTCAGGTCGCCTTGCGACCCGCCACGTCGCATCCCACCTCAACTAGCCTTTGCCACGTCATGCCCGCTTCTCTTTGACGCCTCGCAACCTAACAAATTGCTTACACTTTTCCAGCTAACCCTAGTTACGCTAATTAATCTTTACATAAATATTAATAATTCAGTTAGCCAGTTACGCAATTTATCAAGTTATATTAAAATTTTACAGCATAAGTCTTTCAATGAGTAACTTATGCAACATTTAACAATCTTAAGTAGTTGAAAACCCGACAAAAGATACCATGTATATATCAAGGCGAGATAAGTATAACAAAAGTTTCATATACATGTAATCAGTTTTTTATGGTCCACGAAACCCAACAAAAGTAAAATAAATACATAATGATATCACACACAAGTCAGCTCCACAATCTCAAAGGTAGTCGCCCAGTACCTCATCGCCTTTGTCCTTGCTCGTCGAAGGATCTGCACTCGGTCACCCGACAAATACAATGACGAGTCCAGTGAGTAAAATCCAAGAGAAGTCCACACAATATTCATGAAATAAAACTGATAAACTACGAGATATGCAAATATAACACACGACAAACTTACGTCATATTCCCATGAATGTAAGCAAGACACGACAAGCAAAAGCGATAGTGTGAAATGAATAAACAACATATACCAACTCGACCGGTTCGAAATAAAGCATAAATCGGTAAACATCTCGTATAATCATGAGAAAACCCCGAGCTACACCGGCCCGTGTCGATAAATCGAATAGGAACCACGTATATACTTACAAAGCTTACGGTGACTAAACCCCAACTACGATTCACGGATGAACCCCTCCGACGTTATTTCAAGTAAAAGGAACACCCTAAATCCCTCCCGACAGTCGTAGACATATTCTACGACCATTGACACGAGCACTAAACACAAGTAACCCGTGCAAGCGATTTAGCCACAACCAATATATACGCAAATCGAAATAGGAGAGAAACCACATGTGTGCCCACCAACAATCACACATGAAATGCGATATCGATAAATCAAAACCATGAATTACGTGAAGCATTCTCAATGGGTTTACGCACCTCAATCCGTGCTCCGACGTCCCCGACTCCCGTATCCGACCCGACTAGCTCCTCGATACTCGAGCTACGGTCCCCTAAGTCCCTGAAGTCCAATTTTACATGTTTAGTATGTTTATAGGTGTTTGGGATATGTTTTAAGTCAAAAATCCCAAAACAACATTTTAAATTCGCTTTTTCTGTCGTTAGCGCGCTATAGGAATGGTGTAGCGCGCTATGTAATGGTAGCGCGCTATGGAAATGATGTGGCGCGCTATTGATCTTCATCCTGAGAACAGTTGAAAACTCGAACGATTAGCGCGCTAATCGTTCCAGGTAGCGCGCTACTTAGCCTCTTAGACGAACGAATTCTCGAGTCGAGAATTATGTATTTCCCCTCCAATTTGGCTACCTAAACCTATCTAACACGCTCTCCAAATGAATTTAATCAAAATAACACCAAAAAACCAGAGAACAACTCTTCCAATTCGAATTTTAACAAAAACACTCAAAATTGGGTTTATTGAAAAGAGTAAAAGATGGAGACGATGATTACCTAGGTTTGAGTCCTCAAATTGGCTTCTAAAGTGTTGAATTATGGTTCCTAAATCACCTATCTTTCTCTCTAAATTCCAAAATGAAATTTGATTTCATTTGCATGTATTGATCAATCCATTCTTATATATTAAAATGAGATTGATTTCTAGCCCTTGATTTCAATGTATTTACGTATCTCGAGGTTTATCTAATGGTTCACCTCTAGCCACTTATCCCACTCACTCCAACTTACTCGAGTCCATGTGACACAAATTTTCTACTCTCATAGCTCCTAGATGTGTCAATGTGCATCTCTAGAAAAATCCTATAATTCTCAATTAATTAACTAAACTACGTAGACCTTGATTTATTTTAATTTAATTGCACTAACTTAGGTCCATTTAATACATATAGTTAGTATTTTATTCATAAAAAATAACCAACTTATGGTCCCACTAACCTTCGATTACCCTGTACCGATGCCCGCGTCTCGACACGCATTTCGATGCATGTCATAGCCTATTGTTTTAATTTGAATTAACTTAGCCAATGGTCACATTACCCATTTAATTGATTTACTATCCATTTTGACATGAATTAGTTGGGTTTCCTAGCATACATGTAGTTCGACTACCCAACACCGCGTTGACACGCCTTTCGAGACGAACACCGTCACACCAACTCGCCTTAGATAAGCAACATACACATATGCGGTGCAATATAATAATAATTTTAAACACCATATATATACAACCACCATCCATAAATAACATATTTCTTCGGATCTCGTGTACGAGTCAACCGAGTTGTCCACATAACAACCGAATTACGACCGCTAATTCTAGTTTAATTAATTTGGACCGTTACACCTGGAAGGGAAAAGTTATGAGAAAGTAGTCGTCAAAGTGAAATGGAAGTGGAGAGGTTTCTACCTGACGGAAATCTTCATCCCATATGGGAAACAATGAGCTAAACGAAGGCTGACAAGGCTAGGCGGAGAAGAGGGTGGCATCGGTCCGATCACCGGAAAACGAACGTGGCAACCGATACAATAACACTCGATTGAAGCACGTGGGGGTGTACGGTTGAAAGTTTGGGTCGACAGGGTTACCGAAAAACCATCACAGAAAGAATGAGAGAGAATCGAGATGGATGTGGGCACCGAATGTCTTGCGGGGGAATCTGAGAGTGACAAGTGGCAACCAAATCAACAAAAGGGATTGTGCATTAAATGAAGAGGTACGGATGGAGTCTCTCTCTACAGGAAAGTGAGTTGGTGCAGAGAGCTCGAAAAGGCAAGATGACGGTTGAAGGGGAATCTTTTGCAAGGTCGATCGCTCAACTGGATAATTGGGGAGTGTTTTGGGAAAAAAACGTCTCATGTTGATATGGCCTGCCCTATGTGCGAAGTGGGCCCGATGGGAATGGACACTTGCAGCCCACTCATAGGCCCAACTGGAGAGGTAGCCCACGAGGATAGAATCATACAAACTCCTCTGATGTATCAATTGAGATTTAGGCCCAAAGAGAGAAGGAAAGCCCAAACATGACTCAGAGGAACGTTACAGAGCACACCTACGCGAATGGGAGCAGAAGAAGAGCATTTTGAGGTCCCGATAGAGCGCCCTGACAGGAACGAAGAACTGGGGATCCTTGCACTGGGAACCCATCGAATCACCAAACGGGACGCGACAGAGGAATGTCATATTAACAGAGATTTCGAACTACCTTCGCAAAGGGAACGCCTGACAGCCGGTTTCACTGTCACACCAACTCCGCGCGTTATGGGACTACGCCCGGGGACAATACAGCCCTCCCCGCTCACGCGAGATTCATTGCGTGTGATCTCTCTCCAAGCAGAATTTGAAGCAGAGGGGGAAGTGGAGATCGAATCTATTCATTTAGATGACAATATAGAAAGGGAAGCGAGCGTGGCGTACCGGGAAGAGGCGATAGTGGACCGATGATGACTCTAAGAACGAATCGGAGGACTGGGGGGACATAACACATATACGATGTGGTGCATTACCAGGGACTTCAATGTTCTTAGGCTTCCATCGGAAAGGAGTACCAATCTTAGGTTCACGACAAACATGCTGAAATTTGACTGTCTCATCCGGGAGATGGAACTAGCGGACCCTCCCTTATTAAACAGTCGGTACACATGGTCTAATTTTAGAAATCTTTCAATATGTGCTAGGTTGGATCGCTTCCTCTATACCAAGGAATAGGCCGAAACGTTTAAGAACGGGAGGCAAACGATTGGCGCCCATGCTATATCATACCACTTTCCGATTTACTTAGAAACAGGAGGTATTAAATGGGGGTTGGCGCCTTTTCGATTTGAGAATGTTTGGCTATCGGATCCATCCTTAGAGACAAATGTAAGAGATGGTGGCAGTGGGCGGCAGATCGAGGGGGCCCGGGTTTCCGACTAATGGGTAAGTTGGGAAGCATGAAAGAGAAGATCAAGTGTTGGAATCGGAACGTTTTTGGAGTGACGAAAGTTCAGAAGGCTGATTTGAAGGAAATAATAAGACAAATTGATGAAAATGAGGGTGGGCCGGAGTAGGACTCCCAGATGGGCGAACAAAGAACGAAAAATAAAAGCGAGTTGGATAGAGTTTTGCTTATTAAGAATAGGATTGCATGTCAGAAACTTAGGGTCACTTGGGCAAAAGAAGGGAATAGCAACACCAATTTTTTTTCATCAGATTCTGGGAGCTCGGAAGTGTAAGAACGTCAATGGGAGACTTCAGTTGAGTAATGGAGACCTTACAAAAGATTCGAAGCTAATAAAAAATGAGCTGGTGGGTTTT
This sequence comes from Stephania cephalantha, assembly GCA_039657325.1. NCBI lineage: Eukaryota > Viridiplantae > Streptophyta > Magnoliopsida > Ranunculales > Menispermaceae > Stephania > Stephania cephalantha. The sequence goes on from CM077578.1 coordinate 41,632,861, forward strand.
TATTGAAACTTGTATCAATCCGATTTGAGTAATGCTTGGGAGATAGAAGGAGTCGGGTGGGAGCCTATTACGCCCGAGATGGCAATTAGTTTAAAAGGAGAGTTCTTAGAGGAAGAGGTGTGGAAAGTTGTGTGTAGGTGTGAGAAAGACAAGGCGCCGGGGCCGGATGGTTATACGTTTGCATTCATCAAACACTGCTGGGGCATCCTCGAGCAATACATTTTGGCATTTTCTCTGATTTTCATAGGAATGGGGACATGACCACAAAGATGAACGAGACTTACACTTGTCTAATCTCCAAAGGAGCCAAAGCAGGGGAGATTAATGATTTTAGACCCATCAGCCTGGTCACTTCCATGTACAAATTACTGGTCAAGGTACTTGCCGCTCGGTTGAGAGAAGTTGTAGGGTCCATCATTGCAAAGGAACAAAATGCTTTTGTGCAGGGTAGACAAATGTTGGACTCAGTCCTGGTTGCGAGTGAGGTAGTGGAATATGCAAGAAAACGGCGAATGCATGGATACGTGATGAAACTAGATTTTGCAAAGGCATATGACTGAGTGGACTGAAATTTTTTGGAGTATGCATTGAGGATGAAAGGCTTTGGCAACTGGTGGTAGAAGTGGATTTGAGGATGCTTGTCATCGAAAAATTAACGGGGCAACTTGTGGCAACTTTAGAGGCCAAACGGGTTTGCGTAAAGGAGACCCACTATCTCTTTTTTTGTTCATAATTGTAGCAGATGTATTGGAAAGAATGATTGACTGTGCAAATGAGAAAAGCACTATCAACGGTTTGAGAGTCGGGAGAGATCGGGTGCACATTACCCATCTCCAATATGCTGATGATATTTTGTTATTCATGGATGGTGAACCAGAATCAGTGGAAAATATGATGAGAATGGTGGTATCCTTTTGCAGAGTCTCAGGAATAAGTTTGAATCTAGACAAGTGTGTACTCATGGGGATTAATGCACCGAAAACGGAGGTCATTCACCTCGCCATGAGAACCTAGTGTCAGGTTAGATCGTGGCCACTCAAATACTTAGGCATGCCACTCGGGGGATCGCCACTTTCCACCATTTTTTGGGAACCTGTAGTTAAAAAGTGGCGAGACGGTTTGACAGGTGGAAGAGAGGTTACCTATCGAAAGGAGGAGGAGTTACATTGATCAGCTCAGTGTTGGACGACCTGCCCACATATTTCATGTCACTTTATAAAATTCCAGTCAGGGTTGCGATGAAGATCGAAAAGTTGATGCGGGAGTTCCTATGGAAGAGAATGGGGTTCGATACATCGTGGGCACTTGCATCTTAGAAGCAAGTCACGCTTCCAGAGAAGCTCAGAAGATTAGGGCTAGGGAATTTGGTTCGGAACAAGGCATTAGCGTGCAAATGGTTGTTGAGGTACCAAGTAGAACCCGACGCTAAGTGGGTGGAGATCATTCGAAGCACTTATGGGTCGGAAATAAATTGGTGGGACGCCACTTTCCAATTTAGATCATCATACAAGTGTGGCGGCCCCAAATCTCGAGGTCGCCACGTGAGTGTCACGGCCCCGCAGTCATGTCGGATCATTGACCCACTGGGTCCCACGCGCCACTAACGTCCTTAGCTACGTCACGACCCCTCGATATACGTGTTAACTCATTTGGTTAATTAGTTTAGTTAGACAATTTTCACTTTTAGCATTAAAACAACGGAAGTCTTAAATTTAAAGTAAGTAAAACAATTAAATTCATCATCATATAAAACATCGTTTATAAGAGCAAGTCCTACTATGGAAAACCCGGAAAAATACTTTGTATATAGGCGACGGTACTAATAAACAGTAATATATACAAGTACAGTGTCTCTCCAGTCTACCCAATACCCGAAAGTAAAGCAAAATATTAAAATAACACATACTAGTGGGTCCTCGACCGTGGGCAATCAGATGAAGTCGCCAAGAATCCCCTTGCCCCTACTAATACTGGGATCTACACTCGACCATCACGAAAAGTCAGATGGAGAGTACAGTCAGTAAGATTCCAAACGAAGTACACCAAACATTTATAAAAAGTAAGTAGATATCAATAATCATATTAAATAATCATGCGGAAACTAAACAGACAATTGTGTTACGATCATCACATGAATAAATAACACGAGAGAAACAAAATGTGTACATGTCCCGGTCAGACTAAATTGTACTTCAGATCCCCATGATCCTTTTGTTGGGTGCCCTCACTTCATTTCACCTGGTTCCTCGCGGTGCGTGTCCGACACGTGCACCCTTAATGCAACTCGGGTTGCAATTCACCAAGTGCCTGATCACATGTGCTACAGCCTAGTGTGCCATAAGTACATTACGAATATCAGGTGTGAGTAACTCGACCACTAACCCAAATGTATCAAGGAATAAGAAATCAACGATGGAAAAGTAAACCCTCAGTGACTTTCAAATTGATTCTTACGTACCGCAAAATGACGCTTTGGAGTCATGCTTACGTCTCGAGATACGCGCGCGACTCCCGACTATAGTCTCATAAGTTCCTGGTGTCCAATTAACCATTTTAACTAGTTTAGAGTCAAATTAAGTAAATTTATAATGTGTGGCCAAAAATATTGAAATTTTATTCCAAAAATTTGGTTTGGAACACTTTTCGAGTTATACCGAGGTGCCAAATGCCCGAAAAAACTCTCCAATACTATTTTTCTATCTTTTTCTCGTTTTTTATATTTTTCCTGATTTTTCTGAATATTTCTCATAATTTTCTACCTATTTTTATTATTTTTCTGTAATTTATTTTATTTAAAACTGATTTTAAAATAATTTTAAAATATTTATATTATTTAAATAAATGGGTGGGTCCCTGGACCGGGTTTGACCCGGTCCAACCGGGTCAGCCAGACCCGGACCGGCCCGGCCCGGCCCAGTCCAGGGGACGCGCGCACGCACACGCTTGCGTGAGTCCTCCCCTCCCATATTCTTCAAACATCAACAGCAACAACAACCTCTGTTTTTGTTTTTGTTTTTTTTTTTTAAAACAAATCAACCAACAACAATAATAACTTCAACAACCATAACAACTTCAACAACATCATCAACAACAACCACCACCATTAATATCAAGTTTTCTCCAACATTTAACCAACAATCAACTTCCACCATTAAAACACATTCAAGCTTTATTTTAATGGAGAAATTGAAAGAAAGTAGAGATGCTCACCTTGATCACTTGCTTGCTTGATCAAATCACTTCCAAGACTCCAATGATCTCATTAAATCTCACACACTCAATGGTTTCTATCAATCCTTCATCAATTTCTCTCAATTAGATGCACACACTTTTTTTGTTTATGTGTTGAAGAGAGGAGAGAGGAAACGTGGAGAAGAGAAGAAATGAGTGGAAATCCTCATTTTAGGGGTATTAGGTGGTATAGGTGGCATGCCCTTATTTGTCCTTATTAGTCACCAAATTTTTTTGTCTTGTTCAATTACCTTCGATCACCCGGTGTCCCGCACCTCAGCACGCATAACGATGGCCGCCATAGTCGCCAATTTCGATCGATTGGCCTAGACTGTGGGTTTATAATTTGTATTTTTTCACATTTAATTAATTTGATTAATCAAATTATTTTCCCGACCTAGCGTACCCACATTTCGCTCGCTCAGTACTCGTATTAACACGTTTCTCGAGGCGAACACCCGTTACACTATCTCGCTCGATTCAATGATATAAATACACATGCGATGCTAGGTAAAATAATTTGATATACGACATCGCAAATAGGCAAACAATCATGCAAAAATCACTATTTACCTAATCAGGCGTGGCCTGACCTATCTGCGGCATCCACGCGGATTTGAGCTGACGTCTAAGTCTGAGAATAATCAATAATAACAGCGTAATTAAAATCTGGGTCGTTAAAACTTTTCCCAACTAGAAAAGAAATTTCATCTCGAAATTTTAAATAACTTGAAGTGTCGTACCATGAAATAGCTGAGGGTAACGCTCCCGCATAGTAGACTCGAGCTCCCAAGTGAGTCCATTTATACCATGATGCTGCTAATGTACCAACACCTTAGGGATCTCCCTGTTCCTAAGAGTCTGAATCGTGCGGTCCACAATCGCTATCGGTCGCTCCTCGTATGTCGCATCGGGCCGAACCTCGATTTGTCTCAAGTCAACCATCGGTCTCGGTCCTGACCTAGCCACTCTCAACATCGAGATATGAAACATAGGATGAACCTCTGCTAACTCTGATGGCAAGTCCAATCATTAAGCCACATTGCCAACTCGTGTTGCGACTCTAAACGGTCATATGTATCTCGGCGCCAGTTTCCCTTTAATCTCAAATCTCTGCTGGCCCTTCCAATGGGAAGCCTTCAGATAAACCATGTCGCCTTCTTCATGGCTCAGACCCTCGTGATACTTATTCACATATTTCTTCTATCTGTCTTGTGCCGCCCGAAGTCTCTGTCGAATCTACCTAATCTTCTCTGTGTGATCAACAACTATCTCTGGCCCAATCGCCGCTGTATCCTCAGGCGCTGCCCAACACGCAAGTGATCTGTAAGGCCTGCCATACAACGCCTCAAACGGAGGCATTCTGATTCTCGCCTGATAGCTGTTATTGTAAGCAAACTCACACAACAGTAAATAATCCTCCAACGAACCTCCAAACTGCAAAATACAAGCCCTGAGCATATCCTCAAGAATTTGTATCATTCTCTCAGACTATCCGTCTGTCTGAGGATTGTAAATTGTACTAAATTGCAACCTGGTGCCAAACTATTCCTGCATCGCCTCCCAAAATTTCGAAGTCAACCTAGGATCTCGGTCAGATACAATAGAGACTAGCACCCCATGCAATCTAACGATCTCCCTTTCAAAGATAATGCTCAGCTGTGGGAACGAATATCTCATAGAAATAGGAATAAAATGCGCCGATTTCATTAGTCTATCAATCACAACCCAAACCACATCGTGTCTCCTCGATCCACTGATAAAATCTATAGTAACGTGCTCCCATTTCCACTGTGGAATTGGTAGTGGCTGTAGTAAACCGCCTCGTCTCCTGTGCTCAGCCTTAACCTGCTGGCAAATATGACAACTCCTGACGTACTCACCAACGTCAGCCTTCATCCCTAGCCACCAGAACAATCTCCTCGAATCATGATACATCTTAGTTCGACTAGGATGAACTGTGTAGCGAGACCGGTCAGCGTCCTCCAGAATCTTGTCTCGTATCTCTGTAACTGCTGTAATGGCCCAAATTAATTAAACTAGGATTAGTGTTAATCTCAAGGATTAACGGTTGTAATTCGGGCGTTACACGGACAACTCGATTGGCTTGGACAAGAGAACCGAGGAAATATGTTACTTGTGGGATGGTGGTTGTGTAAATGTGGTATTTAAATTTATTATTATTATATTGCACTGCATGTGTGTATGTTGATATCAAGCGAGGTTGTGTGACGGGTGTTCGCATCGAAAGGCGTGTCGACGCGGGTGTCGAGTAGGCGAATTACGGGTACACTAGGAAACTCCACTAATTCACATTAAGATAATTAATTGATGAATTAAAATAGGTAACGTGACCATAGGCTAAGTTAAGTCAATTAATGTAATGTGACATTAGTAGAATAAATGAAAGCATATAGTTTACATTAAATAAAAGGGGTAATGAGATAGACATCTAGATCAACATAGTGAGTGGTACTAGATGATGAGTGTGCTATTGGAGTCACCAGGAGGTATAGGACAGCATGCTTGTGAACCACGAGATATGCCTCAGGATACGTACGCACAATTGATTCCATAAAAAATATATAGGAGAGTTAGTGGAGTGTTTTGATCACAACACTCACTCATTTTTCATGCAAACCAGTAGATCAGAGGAAGAAGAGAGGATTTAGAGCTGGGAATTCAACAACCTAGGCATCAAACCAAGTGATCTAACCTAGGTAATCACCTTCTCCATCTTCTAAGCTTGCAAATGAACTCATTTTCGGGTGTGTTTAGTGAAGTTCGAGTTGATGGTTTAGCTTCTGGTTTGCTGTGTAAATATGATGCATTTCATGTCATTAGATCATATATAAGGATAATTTATCACTGGTTTAATTAGTTTTAATGAAATTAGTGGTTAATGAAGAGGGTGGTAAATGCATGATTTGTGGAAAATTGATGTACATTGATATTTGGAGTGTTTTGATTCATGGATTGAGGTTATTTTGATGAGGAGAGGGTAATAGGCCAGTTAGAATAGCTAATTGAGAGGTATAGGACATAATTCTCGAATTGAGAATTCTGTCCCAGAAGGCAATTAGCGCGCTAATTGGAAATATTAGCACACTAACTGTCCTGAGTGTGCCGCTGTTTTTCGTAACAAAGAACAATAGCGCGTTAGTTAAAATTTATAGCGCGCTAGGTACACCCCTTTAGCGCGCTAACTCAAAAACTAGCGCGCTAGGTAGAAATATTAGCGCGCTAATGACAGATTAAAATGAGAATTTAGGACTGTTTTAGAGATTTTTCACCTAATACATATCTACACCTTTGTAAACAAACTAAACTGGTAAAAATGGACTTCAGGGACTTAGTGGACCGAAGCTCAGTGTCGGGGAGCTTGACGGGTCGAGTACGGGAGTCCGGGGAGGTCGGAGCGCTAATTGAGGTACGTTAACCCAATGAGAATGCTTCACAGAATTCATGATTTTGGTTTTATCAATATCGCGTTTCATGTGTGACTGCTGGTGGGCACACATGAGTTTTCACTCCTATTCGGTTTGCGTATATATTGGTTGTGGCTAAATCACTTGCACGAGTTACTTGTGTTTAGTGCTCGTGTCGATGGCAGTAGAATATATCTACGACTGTCGAGAGGGATTTAGGGTGTTCCCTTGACTTGAAATAGCGTCTGGAGGGGTTCATCCAGTAACTGAAGTTGAGGTTTAGTCACTGTAAGCCTGTAAGTATATACGTGGTTCCTATTTGATTTATCGATTACTGGCTGGTGTAGGTCAGGGTTTTCTCGTGATTAGACAGACGTTTATTGATCATTGCTTCATTTCTAAACTTATTTAATTGGTACATGGTGTTTATTTATTTCACGCTATTGCTTTTGCTTGTCGTATGTTGCCTACATTCATGAGAATATAACGTACTGTTGCCAGGAGTTATATTTGCATGTCTCGTAGTTTATCAGTTTTATTTCATGAATATTGTGTGGACTTCTCTTGAGATTTTACTCACTGGATTCGTCACTGTATTTGTTAGGTGACTGAGTTCAGATCCTTCTACGAGCAAGGGCAAGGAGGTACTGGGCGACTACCTCTGAGATAGTGGAGCCAGCTCATGTGTGACTATAATATGTATATATTTATTTATTTTGTTGGGTTTTTGGGACTGTAGAACATTGATTACATGTATATGAAACTTTTGTTATACCTATCTCGAGTTAATATATACATGGTATCTTTTGCCGGGTTTTCTACCGCTTAGGATTTTTAAATATTGCATAAGTCATTCATTTAAAGACTTCCGCTGTAAAATTATAATATAACTTGATAAATCGAGTAACTGGCTAATTAAACTATTAATATTTATGTAAAGACTAGTTAGCGTAACTAGGGTTAGCTGGAAAAAGGGTAAGCAACTCGTTGGGTCGCGAGGCGTCAAGGATAAGCGGGACATGAAGTGGCAAGGCTAGGTGACGTGGGGTGCGATGTGGAGAGATCTCAAGGCGGCCTGGAATTTGGGGCCGCCACAACTGCAGGTATCCACAACCTCCATCTGTGTCTCAAACACTTATCCGTCGACTCTGCCTAATCCGTACACTCCGGATCCCGAGCCAAACCACTGAACCGCTCATAGAGCCTATCAGTCCTCTGATACTCGACAACTCGCTCAATAGATATAGTCGAAAATCTCATCTGACAACAAATGTGCGGCTCGGCCGCGGTAAAAACCTTTGTCATGCACATAATTGACGTCGCCTGCAATAAGCCATGCTCGTGTGTCATACGTCGTACCACCGTTTGACTGTCAACACCGCTCCTGCTCTATGCGTCAGCTACAACATTCGCTTTCCCTGGGTGATACTCAATAGCAAAGTCTTAGTCCTTCAGCAACTCAAGCCATCCCCTCTGACGCATGTTCAGATCTCACTGAGTGAAAATGTATCTCAGATTCTGATGATCGGTGTATAGTACAAACCGCTCTCCGTAGAGATAATGCCTCCAAGCCTTCAATGCAAAAACGACTGCTGCAAGCTCCAAGTCATGCATTTGATAGTTTCCCTCGTAGGGTCTCAATCGCCAGGACAAATAAGCTACTGGTCTGCCCTCCTGCATTAACACACATCCAAGTCCCTGATGCATCCGTATACACCGGCAAGCTCTTGCTCGGCTCTGGCAATGTCAACACTTGTGCAGAAGTCAATCTCTTATTCAGCTCCCAGAAAGCCTGCTCACACTCTTCTGACCATTCAAATCTAACTACAAATAAGGGCACCGCCCGCCTAATCCCTTAATTAAGCCATAATCTCCCCTATAGGACCTAACAAGGAATTAGTCAGCCTTATTTAAACACCTACACACTTACCATTTATGATACCACCTACAGTTAACTTACTTGTTCTAGTGACTAACATATGGTTGTCTATAAATCAGAGTTACTAAAATTTTTTTTTCCTAACAAATTATTCAGCGTAAGTCTTATTTAGTTACTAGTGGAAATGAAATCCTAAGGCCTAACCTATTGTGGAAAAACCAGAAATAGTGATCACATGCATATATAAACAAAAATGGTGATATATATAACATGTGTCTATAGTCGAGTATTCCTATCACTCAACCCAAAAGTAAAAGCATGTACATAAAAATGTAATACAAAAGAATACAAAACGTACAAAAGTATGTCGTAGCGAGTCCTCTACTGGCTCGAGAGGTAGTCACCAATCTTCTCTTTGCACAGTGCGCTACTCGGTGATCTGCACCCACCGTCACAAACTAGACGGTGAGTACATGAATTTATTTAAGTAATACTTGAGAGACATCGATCCACATTCCCAAATAGGCAACAAGTATCAAATTGCATAATGTAAATAGAAACTATCTTTGAAATAAACATCGTGCAAAGAGATACTTGAGATAATCAAATATGAAACGACTCGAGGTTAAGTAGTAATGGATTAGGGTCGGTCGGCGCGATCTTCATCACATCGGCCTTTCCACTACAATATGAGCTCTGCTCTATATCATTTTATTACACATTGAGCTCTATATCATAATTTCAAAAGGTCGTACGTACGATACGCCTTTTCTATTCCAAGTGAATTAGTCGTCACTTGGAATGTATACTTGCTAACATACCCGAGTTTTAAAACTCGTCATGTTCACCAAGTTATTCTTGCGCCAACAAACCCCGAGGTCCGGTTACCCTGTTCAAGGCACGTTACCTCGTGTGTCATGCAAGGTAGTGGAGAAATTCCCTAACATCCCGGCAAGTCTAGTGACCCCCGTATGAAAGCTGAATTTCTATCATCAAATGACCACTAACCACAAGAACCACTTTCATTTTCAATAATGACACAACATTGGAATCCAAGAGATGTAATAGCATACTAATGCAAAGGATTTGAGTCAAAATAAACAAACTATCCTAATAGCATGCTATATCACCGACTTCCACACACAACATCAACATGACAAAGTATAGAATTGGAATCAATGATATACAAAACAGAGTATGCTATGAACAATATCATAAAATGAGCAACCGAACAACAAGTCATAGCATATGGATTTCAAAGGCAACTCAGTTCGAATAACTGAGAATAAATAAATAAATGGAATGAAATGTAAATAAATGTCTCAAATCAATTTACTTACATACACACACAAATTCCTAAGCTATCAGAACTTCAGTCGCGTCGATGTACGCACCCAAACCCCGTAATAGCTCCTCTACTTGTCCTAACATTTGAAAATTTATCAATTTAGTGTTATTATTACTTATTCACAAATTTATAAGTTGGTCGAAATCGGTCGAAATTGAGTTCGAGACCAATTTACCGATTTCGCGTTTTTCGAGGTAAAACCCCGTATAACGCCTCGAATCGACTCTCGAATTTTTCACTTTTTATAGAAATATTGAAGTTTTATTGATTTGGGTCACAAATATATTTTTCTCTATTTTTCTGGAATTTTCCTGAATTTTCTATAATTTTCTCTATTTTCGGAAATTTATTATATATTAAAAACATATTTTAATTTAATTAAATAATTAAATATATATTTTTTTATATTTTGTGGATCGGGTCAACCCGACCCGATCCAGCCGGACCGGGTCGGTCGACCGGTCCCCTCGGGTCGAGGTCGGTCCGCCGGCCCAGCCCATGGGTTCGGGTCGACCGACCCGACTCCCATGGGTCATCTTCTCTCGAGAAACGAGAAGCGCGCCTCTGTTTTTTTTTTTTTTTTTCTTCTTTGTGAGGCGTTGGGGTTGGCTCCCAACCCCAACCCCAATGGGTTTTGATGGCAAGGGAGATCCCTTTGCCATTTCCCCCGTTCCTCTCTCGGTCGGCCATGGAGGTCGATCCTCCATGGCCACGACACCGACAACAACAGCCGACAACCGACAACAACAGCCAACAACACAACAACCGAAATCAACAACTCACCTTGCTTCGAGCTTAGTCGATCTCTCTCTCGATCTTTCTTTCTCCTTTCTTTCTCCTTCTTCCTCCTCTCGCCACTGTTTTCTTCTTTCTCTCTCGTTTTGTCTTTTTTTTTTTTTTTTTTTTTGGTGTCCTTGGAGAGAGAGAATGAGATCAAAGTGACATATGTATATATATATATATATATATATATATATATATATATATATATAGTGCGATATGTGGTGTATAAGTGAGGTGATGTGGCCTCACCACCACCACTCACTTCTACACATTTTTTTTTTTTTTTTTTTAATTAAATAAATTAACTTACCCCACGACCCCACGCTACTACCGGGCCCACGTCGGCACGCGACTCGAGGCGCGTCCCCACTCGTCTCGGTATCTGCATACCCGTAAATGATTTAGTAGTCTATACAAATACATTACACTAGACATACAACACAACAAATATAACATTTACCTCGGCCACCGTGCCTCAGTAGTGACACGTATCGCACTGCGGGTCCCACGTCACGGGTCATTGTGTCCTAATTAACGAATTAAACGTGTATAAATTATTGGGTCGTGACAATACTTCCCAACTAATAGGAAGTTCGTCCTCGAACTTAAACTAAACGAATTTAAAAATGTACCTGACTCGAAAAGGTACGGAAATCTGTCTCGCATATAGTCTTCCCGTTCCCAAGTGAGTTCTGAATCTCCATGAAACTGCCACTTGACTAACACTTTCGGGATAGACTTGTTTCTTAACTGTTGTACCATTCGGTCAAGAATCTGAACTGGTTGCTCTTCATATGAGATATCCTCACTCAAATCAATCTGACTCAAATCCACTGTCGGTCTCTCGCCTGCCTTTGACTTAGCTAGTCGAAGCATCGATATATGAAACACCGGATGAATTCCCGACATTTGTGGAGGTAACTCTAACTCATAAGCAACCTTTCCAACCCGTTTCTTGATTTTGAAAGGCCCAATGAATCTCGGTGCTAATTTGCCTTTCAAACCAAATCGATAATGACCCTTACGAGGAGAAACCTTTAGATACACTAAAGCTCCCTCATCGTACGTGAGATCGATGCGATACATGTCTGCATACTTCTTTTGCCTCTCCTGGGCTCCCTTAAGCTTCTGGCGAATCTGTCTTACCTTTTATGTGTGATCGACAACAATTTCAGGCCCTAACAAATTTCGGTCTTACGCTCATTGCCAACAAGATGGTGAGCGACACGATCCGCCATATATAACACCTCAAATGGCGCCATTTCAATGCTCGCCTGATAACTGTTGTTGTATGCAAATTCACACAACGGTAAATACTCTTCCCACGATCCGCCAAACTCAAGTACACACGCCCTGAGCATATCTTCGAGAGTTTGTATCAACCTCTCAGTCTGCCCATCAGTCTGAGGGTGAAAGGTTGTGCTAAACTGTAAACGTGTACCATATTGCTCCTGCATACTCCGCCACATCCTGGACGTATACATAGCATCTCTGTCTGACGTAATAGTCAAAGGTACTCCATGCAGCCTGATTATCTCTCTCTCGAACAATACACTCAGCTGGTCAAATGTGTAATGAGCTGCAACTGGTATGAAATGGGCAGATTTCGTCAATCAGTCCACAATCACCCATATGGAATCATGTCTATGAACAGTCCTCGGCAAACCTCGAACGAAATCCATAGCTATGTCTTCCCACTTCCATTGTGGAATGGGAAGTGGTTGTAGTAATCCTCCAGGTCTACGATGTTCTGCCTTCACCTGCTGGCAGATCCCACGGTTCCTGATATACTCTGATATGTCCGCTTTCATCCCAGGCCACCAAAAATGTCTTTTCATATCATGATACATTTTGGTCCTTCCTGGATGAACAGTGAATCGGGAACGATGTGAATCCTGAAGAATCTCATCTCTCAGCTCTGCCACTGCGGGTATCCACAATCTGCCTCGAAATCTGAGACACTGATCTGTTGTCTCCGCCCAGTCGGTACATTCGGAACTCTGCGCTAACTCACTGAATCTCGGATATAGTATGTCAGCTTTCTGATCCTCTGACACTCTCTTAGTCGACACTGTCTGAAGTCTCACTTGAGCACAAATCAGTACCTCCGTGTCATTAGCAATATCTGACTGACTCAGCCTCGCCGCCTCGAGTAAACCATACTCGTGCGTCATATGACATCGAATAGTCTCAGCATTTCTAGTCGGAATTCTACTCAGCGCATCAGCAACGACATTTGCTTTTCCTGGATGATATTCCGAGAGAAAGTCATAGTCTTTCAAAAACTCTAACCATCTGCGTGTCTCATGTTCGCTCTTTTTACGTGTGAAGAGATATTTCAAACTCTTATGGTCGGTATAGAGTGTGAATTTCTCTCCATACGAGATAATGTCTCCATATCTTCGAGCAAACACTACCGCCGCCAACTCTAAGTCATGAGTTGGGTAGTTCTTCTCATGTATCTTCAAATGTCTTGATGCATAGGCCACCGTACCCTTCTCTTGCATCAATACACAACCTAAACCCTTATGAGAAGCATCTGTGTACACCATGAAACCACTTTCCAGCCTCAGCAATGTCAACATTGGTGCGATAGTCAGTCACAAGTTCTTCGATTGAGCAAATGACTCCTCGCATTCCTCGACCATTTGAAACTTCACGTCTTTACGGGTCAACTTGGTCATTGGTGAAGCGATCTTGAAAAATCCTTCACGAACCTTCGGTAATAGCCTGCTAACCCCAGAATACTCCGAATCTCGATTCTTGACGTCGGCGCCGCCAATCCAAAATCGCTTTGAATCTTTCTTGGATCTACAAAGCAATACCTGCTGCTCCAACTACATGACCCAAAAAGTTAACCTCAGACAACCAAAATTCACACTTACTAAATTTGGCATATAATATGTGTTCCCTCAAAGTCTGCAACGTCTCCCTGAGGTGCTGCTCGTGATCTTCTCGAGTCTTCGAATACACCAATATATCATCGATAAATACGATCACAAAGCGATCAAGATATGGTCTCATCACTCGATGCATCAAATCCATAAACATGGCAGGAGCATTAGTCAAACCAAACGGCATGATTGTGAACTGATAGTGTCCATACCTCGTACTAAACGCTGTTATGTATCTATCATCCTCCCTGATCCTCAGCTGATGATATCCTGATCGTAGATCTATCTTGGAGAAAAACTGCGCTCCTCTCAGCTGATCGAATAAGTCGTCAATACGCGGTAATGGATACTTATTCTTGACTGTGACCTTATTCAATTGTCTGTAATCAATACACAATCTCAAGGTACCGTCCTTCTTCTTCACAAACAGGACCGGTGCTCCCCATGGTGATATCGAAGGTGTAATGAATCCCTTCTCGCTCAATTCTTGCAATTGTTTCCTCAATTCTTCCAACTCTCGTGGAGCCATGCGGTATGGTGGTATAGATATCGATTTCGTACCGGGTACCAACTCAATAATGAAATCGATCTCCCTTGGTGGTGGTAATCCAGGTAAGTCTTCCGGAAACACGTCCGAAAACTCGCGCACAACCGAAATCTCTTCAAGTTTCGGTCCATGACTCTCTGTAACGGTATATACCGATACCAAAGTCTCCATCTCCCCACTAGTCGCAAGTCGACCTCGAGTGCCCTCGGCTCTCGGTGTACTACCACTATACACGAACACTGGACGCCCTGGAATCTCAAATCTTCTTGTTTTTCGCAAAACAGTCGATATGAGCATGATATGATGCTAGCCAATCCATCCCTAGCAACGCATCGAATTCCAGAAATTCTAGCACCCTGAAATCTGCAGGTAACTCGACCTCGTCGATCTCTACTGGGCATCTCTCCACCAGAGAATTAGGGTACACTCTCTATCTCCAGCTGCAGTACTCAAAATCAAATGGACTCCGACACTAACTGGTTTCAACCCTAACATGCTGACCATGCGACCAGAAATGAAAGAAACTGTCGAACCCGAATCAAATAAAACATATGCTTGATGACTACAAATGGAAACCATACCCTCAATAAGTTTCCGTGTAGCGTCTGCGTCGGGCTGTGCAATCGTATGAACGACCTCTCGACGCTGTGGTGGAATCACTGTCGCTGGCTGTGGACACTCTCGAATGATATGTCCCTCCTGACCACATCGATAACAAATGACTGCTCTCGGCTGAACATGTGTCCGATCCTGGGCCTGTGCAGATGCATGTCTCTCGCCCCAGTGCGGAAGGCTGTCTCGTCTCGTCCTCTACCTCTACCTCTGCGCCTCTACCACCATCTTTGCGACGTGGAGTTGGTGGTGCTTGGTAAAGCTGGTAAAGTAGACGTAGTAGGAGCTGGAAGTGCAGGTCTGACTGGTGGTGGTACAGGAGGTCTACCCACAATAATCTGCAAAGGTGTAGGAGATGCTACATAAGGCACAATTGCCCCCTGAACACCCCTATCCCATCTCCTCGGTCCTTTGCCCTTCTGTCTCCTCCGTTCATACTCGCCATCCGATCGGGTGTCATCGCAGTACTAAGGGTGTCCGTCGACCACTCGGCTCATATAATAAGTCTCGTGAGCAAGTGCACGCTCAAAATCTCTCCCAAAGGTCTTCGCACTGAACCCGACCACATAAAATCCAATATCGGCCTCAATCCGTCGCCAAAATGATACACATCATCGGCATCCTCCTTCACAAGATCTCCGCAAAACCGCCTCAAATAGTCGTATCTGTCTCGGTATCTCATCACGTCTCGTCGGCTCCCTGTCTCAAGTTCATGAACTCCTTCCTCAACCTTCTTCATCACCGCAGGGGGAAGTATGCGATAGAACTTAGTTTTGAAGGCATCCCAAGACTCAAACTCTCCTCGGCGGCCTATCGTCGCACGCCACCACACATCGGCATCTCGCCGCAAGGTGTACGACGAGATCTCCACTCGAGTCTATCATCAATCTGCAAGACTCTATGTAACTTCTCTGCGACAAGACCCACTTCTCAACCTTCTCAAAATCTCTTTGACCGTCAAAATATACGGTTTCGATCGATGAAATCTTTCACCAACTGAACTACCGTTGTCGAACCACTAATGGGGGTGTGGAAGATGGTGTCAGCACTGTCTCCACTGCTGGAGTTGCTAGTATCGGTGTCGCGGTACAGTCGGCACTACGATCGGTATTGTAGTCGTCGTAGGTCCTGTCTGAGCCGGAGGTGCTTTGGTAGGGCAAAGTGGGAAGTCATCAGTGCAATGAAATCCGCCATCTGCTGACCCTGAGCAGCTACTCGATCTGAAAGCCTCTGGAAATCCTCTGCTGATGGTATCGAAGGCTGGCTACCGCTCGCATCGGCATCATCTCTATCGCGTGAATCCGCCATCTCCGACTGCAAATGGAGAACGAACGCGAATCAGCTACTACGTGGATAACGCATATATACACATAACAAAATTAACATGTATATAATAAATATATCAAATCCCCAACTCACTTCCCAACTAATAGTTTCTAGGCGAGGAACATCTGGTTTTCCACATCTAACTAAAGTTTTCTAACTTCTACGAGTTTTTTTTACATCTTTTAGTTGTTTCTAGCTGAACAATGTAGGTCGTTCACTACATATTGTAGCTGTGGTATCATATTGTAGAAACTCCATATTCTACAATCTTAAAGTCATGTTTTCTCAAATCCATGACGTTAATACTAACTGTATTGGTCTTTATAAACATGGCTATATAAGTACGCCAAGCTTTATAAACCTTGTCTCTGATACCAACTGTGACGGCCCCAACTACAAATAAGGGCACCGCCCGGCCTAATCCCTTAATTAAGCCCTAATCTCCCCTATAGGACCTAACAAGGAATTAGTCAGCCTTATTTAAACACCTACACACTTACCATTTATGATACCACCTACAGTTAACTTACTTGTTCTAGTGACTAACCTATGGTTGTCTATAAATCAGAGTTACTAAATTTTATTTTTTTTCCTAACAAATTATTCAGCGTAAGTCTTATTTAGTTACTAGTGGAAATGAAATCCTAAGGCCTAACCTATTGTGGAAAAACCAGGAAATAGTGATCACATGCATATATAAACAAAAATGGTGATATATATAACATGTGTCATAGTCGAGTATTCCTATCACTCAACCCAAAAGTAAAAGCATGTACATAAAAATGTAATACAAAAGAATACAAAACGTACAAAAGTATGTCGTAGCGAGTCCTCTCTATCGGCTCGAGGTAGTCACCAATCTTCTCTTTGCCTGGTCTGCTACTCGGCTGATCTGCACCCACCGTCACAAACTAGACGATGAGTACATGAATTTATTTAAGTAATACTGAGAGACATCGATCCACATTCCCAAATAGGCAACAAGTATCAAATTGCATAATGTAAATAGAAACTATGCTGAAATAAACATCGTGCAAAGAGATACTTGAGATAATCAAATATGAAACTGACTCAAGGTTAAGTAGTAATGGATTAGGGTCGGTCGGCCGCGATCTTCATCACATCAGCCTTTCCACTACAATATGAGCTCTGCTCTATATCATTTTATTACACATTGAGCTCTATATCATAATTTCAAAAGGTCGTACGTACGATACGCCTTTTCTATTCCAAGTGAATTAGTCGTCACTGGAATGTATACTTGCTAACATACCCGAGTTTTAAAACTCGTCATGTTCACCCAAGTTATTCTTGCGCCAACAAACCCCGAGGTCCGGTTACCCCGTTCAAGGCACGTTACCTCGTGTGTCATGCAAGGTAGTGGAGAAATTCCCTAACATCCCGATGCAAGTCTAGTGACCCCGTATGAAAGCTGAATTTATATCATCAAATGACCCTAACCACAAGAACCACTTTCATTTTCAATAATGACACAGCATTGGAATCCAAGAGATGTAATAGCATACTAATGCACAAAGGATTTGAGTCAAAATAAACAAACTATCCTAATAGCATGCTATATCACTGACTTCCACACACAACAATCAACATGACAAAGTATATGAATTGGAATCAATGATATACAAAAAGTATGCTATGAACAATCATAAAATGAGCAATGAACAAGTCATAGCATATGGATTTCAAAAGCAATTCAGTTTGAATAACGAGAATAAATAAATAAATGGAATGAAATGTAAATAAATGTCTCAAATCAAGTTTACTTACATACACACAGCAATTCCTAAGCTATCCGGCTTCAGTCGCGTCGATGTACGCACCCAAACCCCGTAATAGCTCCTCTACTGTCCTAACATTTGAAAATTTATCAATTTAGTGTTATTATTACTTATTCACAATTTATAAGTTGGTCGAAATCTCGGTCGAAATTGAGTTCGAGACCAATTTACCGATTTCGCGTTTTTCGAGGTAAAACCCCGGTATAACGCCTCGACCGACTCTCGAATTTTTCACTTTTTATAGAAATATTGAAGTTTTATTGATTTGGGTCACAAATATATTTTTCTCTATTTTTCTGGAATTTTCCTGAATTTTCTATAATTTTCTCTATTTTCAGGAATTTATTATATATTAAAAACAGTTTAATTTAATTAAATAATTAAATATATTTTTTTTTGAAGTGGATCCGGGTCAACCCGACCCGATCCAGCCGGACCGGGTCGGTCGACCGGTCCCCTCGGAGTCGTCGGTCCGGCCCGACCCGACCCGACTTCCCGGGTCATCTCATCTTCTCTTCTCGAGAAACAGAGCAGCGGCTCTGTTTCTTTTTTTTTTTTTTTTTTTCTTTGTGAGGCGTTGGGGTTGGCTCCCAACCCCAACCCCAATGGGTTTTGATGGCAAGGGAGATCCCTTTGCCATTTCCCCCGTTCCTCTCTCGGTCGGCCATGGAGGTCGATCCTCCATGGCCACGACACCAAACAACAACAACAAATGACAACGACAACAACAACAACAACACAACAACCAAAATCAACAACTCACCTTGCTTCGAGCTTAGTCGATCTCTCTCTCTCTCGATCTTTCTTTCTCCTTTCTTTCTCCTTCCTCCTCTCGCCACTGTTTTCTTCTTTCTCTCTCGTTTTGTCTTTTTTTTTTTTTTTAAGTTGGAGAGAGAGAATGAGATCAAAGTGACATATGTATATATATATATATGTATATATGTGGTGTATAAGTGAGGTGATGTGGCCTCACCACCACCACTCACTTCTACACATTTTTTATTTTTATTTTTATAATTAAATAAATTCTACTTACCCCACGAGCTGCTACCTCGGGCCCACGTCGGCACGCGACTCGAGGCGCGTCCCCACTCGTCTCGGTATTTGCATACCCGTAAATGACTTAGTAGTCTATACAAATACATTACACTAGACATACAACACAACAAATATAACATTTACCTCGGCCACCGTGCCTCGGTAGTGACACGTATCGCACTGCGGGTCCCACGTCACGGGTCATTGTGTCCTAATTAACGAATTAAACGTGTATAAATTATTGGGCTCGTGACGAACTACTTTGGAACATCCTCAATCCTGACTTCAGTCCTAACCTCTGGCTCAACTATCGTTGCAAATGCCTCCATCTCCTGAATCATAACTAGTCAGCCTCTAGTAATGGGTAGTGCGGTCGCGACTTCGGTAAAAGTGAACTCTAGAATCCCCGGAACTCGAAACGTGACGGTCTTCTGGAAGCAATCCAGCTGTGCATGATATGCTGCCAACCAGTCCATCCCTAAAAGTGCGTTAAACTTGAGGTACTCTAAGACTCGTAAGTCTATTGGCAACTGATGCCCCTCTACCTCTATCGTGTAATTTCGACATATCCGTATATCTTATCCCCAGTGGCCAAACTGAGGACAAGGTGTGTGTCTAGCGTCTGTGGTGCTAACTCTAACTCTCCTACCACGTGTCCAGTAATAAATGATAATGTGCTACCAGAATCTATCATAACATGCCTCGATCTACCCATAATAGATAACGTACCCTCGACGAGCTGTATGGTCGCATATCGATCTAGCCGCGCGACTGCATGTGCTCTCTCCCTAGCCTGACCCTGCTGTGTTCCTGGTAATGTCGGTGGTTCCCTGTAGTCAGCTTTCAGGTGCCCTTTCTTACCACAATGATGACATCGACGTTTTTCCTTCCTGTCTCCGAATCTCTGACCCTGACTTTGGTCTCTCTGACCCCTGTCACGACCTCCTTGATCCCTATCCCGACGCATCTTCTTGTGGTTGATGTCGTTCTTGCTCGGTGGGTGCAGTGCTAAGGCGTGCGTCATCGCCTATCCTCGTCTTTGGGCCGGTTGTCCCTGTGATCAACCCTACGGTCCCTATCTTGTCGATCATCTTGGCGACCCCTGTCAGGCTGATCTTTCTGTCTCTTCGGTCTCCGATTCGACCGAGAACCCTGACCCGCCTTTACTGTAGTACATGTCATACGCCTGCCCTCTCTTTTCAAGAGCAGTGTCTCATAAGATAATGCTCGATCGTACACCTCTTGAAGAGTAGTAGCACCTGTCGAGACTATCGCGTCAGCAATTCGCTCATACACCACGGACAAAATAGTAAATTTGAAGCATCTCTGTGCCCGCAACATCCATCGAAAATAGTAATAGGTATTGGTACCGCTCCATGTACTGCATCAATGAGCGGTTACCCTGTCTAAAACCAGAAAATCCTCCCTCAACCTCAGCCTCACCTGCATGGGAATTAACTCGTCGTAGAACAACTCTCGAAACTCCGCCCATGTCACTGGCTCCGAGTGGATATCCAGATAAGTCGTCCACCAGACTGTTGCATGACCTCTCAGACATGCTTCAGATAAACGTGTATGTATGTTGTCGTCGTTCCACATCAGCTTATGAAAAGCTGATGCGAAACTATCCACTTCCCTGCTGCCTCAGGGTCTCCACTTCCGTAAAAGTATAACGGCTGAAACTTCATAAACTCTCTGACAAGCTTCGCCTCCGGGGTCAAGACGAATATGGAAGTAACGACAACCGTAGTAGCGGCACTGTAGTAGCGGCTGGCTGCTCGGTAGTCATAGGTAGGGACGTAAGAGTCGAAGTCTCTAATGGTATCACAATCGCTGGCAAGAATCCCTCAGCACGTGTCTTTGAAAGTGATGTATCAATAGGCATATGTGGTGTACTCAGGGCGACGGCTGTCTATACCGTAGGTGCAACAAGAACTGTGGGAGCTAGTCTTTGCTTCGTTGCGGCGTTGTCGCGCTTTGAGCCCTAAGTAACTGGAGGATCTCCGTCAACTGGGCATCGTGGGCAGCGAGTCGATCCTCTATGCTCTGAGTCGATACGGTAGTAGTAGTGGTGTCCCTAGTAGGATCACTAGTCTGTCATATCTCGGGTTGTGTCGAGGTATGTCCGTCCATCGTGATCTGTATCGAAAAGCGTACGTCGGATCAGCCTCGGTATATATACGCGTTAATATATCATTTACAATAAAACATAACACGTATATAAACCCTAAGTCCACCCGCCTCACCATCACTTCCCAACTAGAGTTCTAAGGCAAGTACATCGGGTTTCCACATCTAATAATTCCTTTTTAAAAGTCTTATGCTCTTTCAGTTAATTTCGCGAGGTTCCTAGAACTCTCGCTCTGATACCACTTGTGGCGGCCCCAAATCTCGAGGTCGCCACATGGAGTGTCGCGGCCCCGTAGTCCTATCAGATCATTGACCCACTAGGTCCCACGCACCACTAACGTCCTTAGCTACGTCACGACTCATCGATATGCGTGTTAACTCATTTGGTTAATTAGTTTGGTTGGTCAATTTTCATTTTTAGCATTAAATCAGCGGAAGTCTTAAACTTAAAGTAAGTAAAACAATTAAATTCATCATCATATAAAGCATCATTTATAAGAGCAAGTCATATTGTGGAAAACCCGAATAAGTACTCTGTATATAGGCGACGGTACTAATAAACAGTAATATATATAAGTACAGTGCCTCTCCAGTCTCCCCAATACCCGAAAGTAAAGCAAAATATCAAAATAACACATACTAGTGGGTCCTCGACCGTGGGCAATCAAATGAAGTCGCCAAGAGTCCCCTTGCTCCTACTAGTATTGGGATCTGTATTCGACCATCACAAAAAGCCAGATGGAGAGTATAGTCAGTAAGATTCCAAACGAAGTACACCGAACATTTATAAGAAAGTAAATATATATCAATAATCATGTTAAATAATCATGAGGAAACTAAACAGACAACTGTGCTACGATCATCACATGAATAAATAACACGAGAGAAACAAAGTGTGTACTCGTCCCGGTCAGACTAAACTGTATTTCGGACCTCCAGGATCCTTTCGTGGGTGCCGCCACTTCCTTTCACCTGTTCCTCGCGATGCGTGTCCGACACGTGCATCCTTAATGCAACTCGGGTTGCAATTCACCGAGTGCCTGATCACACGTGCTACAGCCTAGTGTGCCATAAATACACTACGAATATCAGGTGGGAGTAACTCGACCACAAACCCAAATGTATCACGGAATATAGTACAATAACAAGGAATATGAAATCAACAATGGAAAAGTAAACCCTCAATGACTTTCAAATGGATTCTTACATACCGCGAAAACGCACTCTAGAGTCCCGCTCATGTCTCGAGATACACGCCCGACTCTTGACTATAGTCTCCTAAGTTCCTGGTGTCCAATTAACCATTTTAACTAGTTTAGAGTCAAATTAAGTAAATTTATAATGTGTGGCAAAAAATATTGAAATTTTATTCCAAAAAGTTTGGTTTGGAACACTTTTCGAGTTATACCGGGGTGTCAAACACCCGAAAAAACTCTCGAATAATATTTTCTATCTTTTTCTCATTTTTATATTTTTCCTGATTTTTCTGAATTTTTTCATAATTTTCTACCTATTTTTATTATTTTTCTGTAATTTATTTTATTTAAAACTGTTATTAAAATATTTATATTATTTAAATAAATGGGTGGGTCCCTGGACCGGGTTTGACCCAGTCCAACCGGGCTAGCCAGACCCGGGCCGGCCCGGCCCGGTCCAGGGGACGCCCGCACGCGTGCATTCTTCCAACATCAACAGTAACAACAGCCTCTGTTTTTGTTTTTGTTTTTGTTTTTGTTTTTTTTTAAACAAATTAACCAACAACAATAACAACTTCAACAACCATAACAACTTCAACAACATCGTCAACAACAACCACCACCATTAATATCAAGTTTTCTCCAACATTTAACCAACAATCAACTTCCACCATTAAAACACATTTAAGCTTTATTTTAATGGAGAAATTGAAAGAAAGTAGAGATGCTCACCTTGATCACTTGCTTGCTTGATCAAATCACTTCCAAGACTCCAAGGATCTCATTAAATCTCACACACTCAATGGTTTCTATCAATCCTTCAACAATTTCTCTCCATAAGATGCACACTCTTTTTTTGTTTATGTGTGGAAGAGAGGAGAGAGGAAACGTGGAGAAGAGAAGAAATTAGTGGAAATCCTCATTTTAGGGGTATTAGGTGGCATAGGTGGCATGCTCTTATTTGTCCTTATTAGACACCAAATTTTTAGTCTTGTTCAATTACCTTCGGTCACCCGATGTCCCGCATCTCGGCAGGCATAACGACGCGCGCCATAGTCGCCAATTTCGATCAATTAGCTTAGACTGTGGGTTTATAATTTGTATTTTGTCACATTTAATTAATTTGATTAATCAAATTATTTTTCCAACCTAACGTACCCACATTTCGCTCGCTCAGTACCCGTATTGACACGTTTCTCGAGGCGAACACCTGTTACACTATCTCGCTCGATTCAATGATATAAATACACACATCGATGCTTGATAAAATAATTTGATATACGAAATCGTAAATATGCAAACAATCACGCAAAAATCACTATTTACCTAATCAAAGCGTGTCATAACCTATCTACGATCCACGCGATCCGAAATGACGTCTAAGTATGAAAATAATCAATAATAACAGCGTAATTAAAATTTGTGCCGTTACTCGAGACTCTTTGGAGATTCATTAATGATTGTCGTAGCGAATTCGTCAAAGGCCTTACATACAAGGTGGGGGATAGGCAAAGAATTAAGTTCTGGATTGATAAGTGGCGCGGAGAGGTGAGTTTCGCAGAGGCATTTCCGAGTCTCTTTACGCTTGCCCGAAACCCCAACTTAACCATAGCGGAAATGGCAAGTCCACACTACAATGTGGGAATATGGATTAATTGGATTTAGGACTTTCATCGTAGGTTAGGGGAGGGTGCGATTAACTCGTTCGGCGAAATGGTGCTAAAACTTCAGACTCGCCTGATTCACGTACTTGGAGTGGCGAGCCTACGGAAGGATTTACGGTCAAGTCGACTTTTTTCAATATGTGCAGAGAAATTGCGACCCCTATGGGACAGGCGTACTTGTCGATCTAAAAGAGCTCTGCCTCAATGAAAGTGAAAGTGTTTGGCTGGCTCGCATGACTAGGGAAAATTAACACGATTGAGGTGTTACAAAGAAGACGACCATCTTTTAATATGTTCCCCTCTAGATGTGAGTTATGTAGGAAATGAGGGGATACCATTGAACACTTACTTTTTACGTGCCCTTTCTCTAGACAGATTTGGCAGGTTATGGTGTCTGATCTTGGGATTTCTGAGCCGCTGCCACAAGTCTTTCGAGAGTTTGTTCAGTTGACAATTCAGATTAGGGGGCTGAGGAGAGTTACGTTATGGCGTACCGGGACTCTTTATCTTGCGTGGGAAAGAAATAATAGGATCTTTCAAGGACGTAGTCAAGAATGGGAGAAGGTTTTGGACAACGTTAGGAGATTGGTGGCTTTGGTGTTGCTGGGACATGAGGCTTTCAAACATTGTCAATGGGGACAACTTTGTGGTCCTTGAAACGTGCTGTTGTAGTCTAATGATTTTGGATTGTGATTTGTCTGTCCGCTTTTTGTTGTTTTTCTTCTCGTCTTGCTCATGTTTTTTATTGCGTATCTGCAGCCTTTCGACACACCAGGCTTCCTAGCCATAACACAATCTTGTTTTAGTTTTTGTTGCACGAATGATGGGTTTGTTAGGATTATGGGAGCTTGTATGCGTGGATTGTTTCCTGCCTGTTTGTCTTTCATCCTAGCTACTACAAGTGAAAGGTTGCGGGGATAGCTAGAGGGTTGGTGGTTCTGGATCCAGTTTGGCTTCAGCCTTGGTTCGACCCAAGTCGTCAAGCTTCCAACTTGGTTCAGATGGCTGACGCCCTCGTTACATTTTCCCTTTAAGCATATATACAACTATATTTGTATATAGTCATGTGGGAGTAGATGCCCTATAGTGTATATAACTTGTCGATAAATATATCTTTCTGGAGTTTTCACTCCATTTTCCTCAAAAAATATGTTTATTATGTAGTTTCTCCCTACATTTATTTGTTTTTGCACCACCTCCTAGAAAAGTCCATTGCCCGGATTAATCCAGCTCGAGTCATATTGGTCCATAAAAGAGTAAAACTCGGAAACAAATTCAATTGTAGGACTCGAAACTGAGATCGCTCTACTTAAGATATAAGAGTACCAAACCACTCGAACCAACTCCGTTAGTTAGTCCAAACCAATGTCCCATCTTTCCTTAAGACCACTTATTTAGGCCCTGTTTGGTTCGGTTTGTGCTTTTAGTTTATACTTTGATGATGTCGATAAGTACTTATGAAAAACAAAAAATAAGTAGGGAGATGCTTTGAAAATTACAAGGGTTATGGTAGTTTTAGATAGTTTTGACTGCCACTTCAGCATCAATCAATCGCAGAAAACTTAAAATGCACTTAAACTGACCAAAAGCTGCTTATTGAGTGCTACGTAAGCGATAAGTAAGAGCATGAGCTGAACCAAACATGGCCTCCATAAATCCCACATCGTCATCTTAATTAACATGCTTTATGACCATGGATCACAACCGTATCAAGCAAAAAACATGCTTCGAAGCGCATCTGACGACACAACAGCCGTCAAGTCAATAACAAGCGACCAAGTTTGTCGCATTTCGCTTCGACCTTAGAGTTACTCCAACCAGCGCCATTTTGGCGCTGATTGGTGTACAGGAAAAGAGATTTGGTGCTCTAATGGAGTACCAAATTAGAGCACCAAATCTCGATTGGTGTACAGGAAAAAACATTGATGAATAATATTAATATGTGCGAACAGTATGAATAGTATTAGGAGCACCAAATCTATGGCACTGTTCACACATATTAACACTATTCATCAATTTTTTTTATTCTTTTTATTCTTTTTTATTCTTTTTATATTCTTTTTTATTTTTGTGTTTTTTATATACTTTATATTTATCTTATTTAGTTTAAATTTTTATTTATCTTATTTTAAAATCTTAATTAATTAATTCACTAATTATTTCTTAAAAAATTAATTAATTACTCAATTATCTTCTTACAGTACTCAATTATCTTCTTATATTTTCAAAACATTATTTATATATTACATTTTATTGTGTATTTCTTTTTAAATTTTTTTATTGTTTGCATAAATATGCATGATTTTATAAATATAATATAATTTATTTTAGTTATTTATTAAATACACAATTATTAATTATAAGAATATTTTATGGGTATGAAAATATTCTGAAATACAGATTAAATGTATAAGAAAAAAATTAAATTAAAAAAAATAATGATAAAAAGTATAATAATGTTAAAGATAAAGTTGTTGGGTTGAAGGCGTGAATGACGCTTGTTAGTGTCATTGTTTAGAGGTGAATAGTATTAGAAAAACTCTATTTTAGAGTTTGTGGGTTGGAGATGCCGTTAGGCTTAGTTTGCCAAACGTTAAAAAAACCCATTTTTCTTCAAAATCTACACCACAAAACAGTTTTTCAAGCAGTCGATCTGGTATTCTGTTCTGCATTTTAGGGCTTCAATTGCAACAACTGACGCGATTTCAATCCTCGTGATAGGAACCAGGAGCGATGGATCGGATCTTGAAGGCCGCGAGGGCTTCTGGATCGCTCAATCTCTCGAACCGGTCGCTCAGGTGAGGCTTTGTCTGGTCGATTGAGTTTCTCGGATGAAAAATTGATCAAAATCTGGATCTATTCGGTTGTTGAGCTATGAAGTTGCGTTAAAAATGAGATTTTGTGTGTATTTCTTCTGTAAAGTTGGTTGATTTGTGTTCATTTCACAAGTTTCCAAGTTTGATGTTTTGGATCCTCTTTTAGGTTTAGCAGTTGTTGTTTGATGG
The DNA here is from genome assembly GCA_039657325.1 of Stephania cephalantha. Lineage (NCBI taxonomy): Eukaryota > Viridiplantae > Streptophyta > Magnoliopsida > Ranunculales > Menispermaceae > Stephania > Stephania cephalantha. The sequence continues at coordinate 41,659,741 of CM077578.1, forward strand.
GACTCAGTTCATTTTGGGTGAATTGGTGTTGAAATGATTGCTTGAATTTAGGCAAATCAATGGATGATTAATGTGGTGGAGGATCAATTAGTCAAGTGTGAAAGAATTTAGGACAGAAATGCATTAACACTTAAAAATGTGGTGTTGATTCGAGCTTGACCGACAAAAGAGTTAATAGTTTTTGAGTAATTTAGTGTTCATCTCTATCTCGGTTCGCGTAGTGCAGAATGTAGATTAAATAGATTGGGTTGATCATGCATTATGGTAAAGAGCGTGGCCGAGTTGCATTCGTCCAAGTTATTGGAGCGAAATACTTGGATGGTTTGAGGTTGGGAGCAGTTTTTGTTTCTTCAAATTTTAAAAATGACGAAGAGAAAAACATGTTATCTGCATTTGTTGTATAGAGATCTGGAGGGGATTTCTTGGACTTCCCCTTAATTTATGTTATGAATGGCGAAAGCTTGAGAAAAGTAGTCGCTTTTTAAGTTCCCCATTTTTTTTTTAATAAGTTTTTTGGATTTCTCAAATGAAACTTTGACGATGGCAGGAAAAGTCCTTAATTTTCATTGTCAAACTGTTCATCACCAAATTCATATTCATAATTTACGGGGTACTTGTATTCTTCTTATTGAAAAGTAGTGGGAAGTTGTTATTTTATTTCCTCTCATGTTGAAGTAAAAGATAGAAAAAAAGGCACTTCAAAACTCTTTCTTTTTAAGTTTTGACGACCTCACAAGAATGGAGACCGTTTTTCCGATTCTCTATTGTGTAATTCAGGTTATGTAACTTATTGATAGGACACGGCTTATAAATATTCAATTATTAACATTTCTTCTTTGTTGTAGGGAAGTGCCTAAGGAAGTTTATGGGATTTTGGAGACAGTGGGAAATGATGAAAATTGGTGGGAGGTATTATTCTATCTGTTTTACTTTTATTTGTTCAAGCTCAATGAATGCCATCTCCTACCTTATAATATAAGCTGGCCATCAAAAGTTGTTCCATAATTTTGCAGGCTGTGGAGCTACAGAAGTTAATTTTGGCTCACAATAGCATTGAAGTATTGAAAGAAGACATAAAAAATCTATCTTTCTTATCTGTTATGAATATCAGTCATAATAAGCTTTCTCAACTACCAAGTTCTATAGGAGAGTGAGTGTCAAATCTCTCCTTTTTTATTGATGTTGTATTTATGTTGATTTTTGACTGGTAACACTACTCTAACAGGCTTCATACGTTGAAATCACTAGATGTATCATATAACTCTATAGTCAATATGCCCGAAGAGATTGGATCATTATCCTCTCTTGTCAAGTAAGCTTTTAACTCTTTTCTGTTTTTCGTTGTTCTTTCTGTTAGTAGCTCTGCAAATTTGGAAAACAAGCATTATCTCTCTGTTGATACTCCGTGGCTTTGAAAACTGATGATATTGCTGGAAGAAACACTTCAGCACTGTTATCTCTTATTTGTGCATCGACCATTAGCTTTATTATTATTTTTAAAAAATTCTTTCTACGATATGTATCTACACCCTCTGTCCCTGTAGGTGCAGAATTGAAGTGATAAAACGACAGCCTTACTTTTTTCCTGGTTTGAAGTAGTCAAGAATCAATGTCCTGTGGCAGCTTTACAGAAATTTAATTATTTTAAAGGATAATTACCTGCCGCACCCTTGAAACACATTAGCTATATGTATTGGCCTTAGGACAGGGTAGGGAGGACGTTCTATTTGTATGTTGTAAACCCTCCTTGTGATTCAGAGAAGAGTACGCATTTGCATAACATAACACATATGTAGAAAAATCTTGATTGGGTATTCTTTCTACAAAATTCTTTCAATGTTTTAAATTTTCTTCTCCAAAGGAATCATCTACAGATTGTCTGTGACGAAGAAAGGCATCTTGATGGGGTGGAACATATATTTCCTTTTGGTTCCTAAAACCTTGCCGAGGTTTTCCTGTACATTCAGAACAATGTTAAAAACTGCTATTGGGCAGGGTCCTTTTTATTGTGTGCGTGTGTGTGTGTGTCTGTTTCTAAGGAGAAGCATGTGCTTTTGGCATGTCGGAAACTCAAGCTTTTTCTTGTCTCCCAAGGAGGGTTTGCTGCCCATATTTTTATCTGCCTCTGGATTTGGTTTGTGACTTTTATATTTATGTTGATGATCATTTTGAATCCCTTGAAAGATGTTTGATATTATTTTTGGAAAATATATCAAACTTAGATGCCCCTTGGTTTTGGCATTACAGCCATGGAGGGAGTGAGAACCTCGAGTTTTGCCATATTATGGTGTTTTTATTGTTTTATTTTATTTTAAAAATCTATGGTGTTGGACTTCAAAGTCATTATCTCAATGCTTTTATTTATTGAGTGTCAAATCATTGAGCCAAAGGTTCAGCAAAGTGTTGTTATACCTAGAAATAATAATACGTTAGAAAATTTTTGTGGATAATGCGCCATGCTTGAGCCGATATGTAAAACCAATGTTTGTTTTTGGATGTCTGCGATGGGAGTTGGGATGCTTATTGTCATTACAAACAACATGGACTGTTCGTCTGCAATATAAATCTATGATTTACAGCTCCCTAATTTAAATACATTTAGCAAATATTAAAGCATGATAAAGCGAAAAAGTAATTGAATTGTTGGCTGGATATGGTGATGTAAAATCAAAGAGCAACACTCTAATTCCATTATAGAATTATTAAAAGCAATTGCAAGCACTTGTCTTTATAGCTAGACCTTATTTCTATATAAGATAAGACTCCTGACTGACTTATAACATTATTTCGAACCGAAATCTTAAATACGACCCCTATCTACTACAAATAAATCGTGCTAAAACTCATTACTAAATTTAAACAACTTCTGATTAATAAATATCCTTATTTGGATCGCATAGGTTCAACTTTGAGTGAAATTCTATTGGCAACAACTTTTTCCAGTGTTTGAAATTATTTATGGCAATAATCTGTGAACTGTGATTAAAATATACAGACTGTTATATTATTCATCAGGATACAGAGATGATTTGCGTTGTTTTTTCATAAGCTTCTGATTTAAATCCATTGTCATTTTTCTCTTATTATTTTGGCTGCTCTTTTTCTCTGAAATTGATCTTTTGAGCTCTAAGATGTTTGCTGTTTCGTCTTTTTTTTCCAGAACTTTTTTCTTGGTGATGTAGCACTGTCCCTATGATTCCCTCCCCCCTAGCTTTCAAGGTTACTTGCTGACATAAGTAGTAACGCACTGATTATATTTAGGATGCAGTGCCCAAGATCGAGTTGTAGCCAGTTAGTCACCTTGTTCAGAGAATCCAACGAACAAGCCTCATTTTGGTGCTAACCATGGATCAATTTTTGCCCACTTTATTTATGGAAGATATTTTTGCATCAATATATAATTAATAGTCATTACCTTGTTGCATGTCAATAATGGAATGCAAACAAATAAATAAGGAGGTCAAAATTCGTAACTTATGTCACCTTTGAAATAAGTGTCAGAATTTCTCAAACTTTGCGTTTTATAATTTTGTCTATGGTGGTTGCAGGTTTGATTGCTCAAACAACCAACTCAGGGAAATCCCAATCTCCCTTGGAAGATGTTTGAATTTGTCGGATCTTAAGGTTTGTTTGTCTAAAACCATTGATTCGTGAGCCTAAAATCTTTTGTGCTCATTGAAGTAAATGAAGCTTCTCTACTATGATTTATGAGTGCAAAATGCTTTTATGACTATGACTATCTGATAGGACTAGGCATTTGAATGAAACCAAAGCAATTGTTATACTTCGTAATATCTAGATATTCCATCATATCTGGATAATAGTGAAAATAATTGTGTGATAATGTTTGAAGTATGAATCGTTAAGCCTGTGTCCTACATTATAGTTTGGAAGTTGCATTGTTTCCATTATTTATGTGATTCATACATTTTCTCTTTTATATTTAACTCAGAACTAAATGTGTTGTCAATTTTTATTTCTGTTGCAGTTGCAACATTTTGTTTAGTCTTATATCAGTTAAAACTATTGCAGCATGCCCATCTTTTTAAATTTGCTTATTTTAGATTTTAAGGTCTGTTGTTAGTATTGCTTTGCAGGCATCCAACAATTTCATAACCAGATTGCCAAAAGAATTAGAGAATTGTTCAAAATTGATGAAATTGGACGTGGAGGTACGCAAATATCACAAACTCAAGAATTTTATTGACATTACAGATTTTCAAGCACTTCTAGTTCTTACCATCATCCCAACGCAATTTAGCAGTTGACATATTCCCACATATACAGGGAAACAAGTTAACGATCTTATGTGACAATAATATGGTGCCATGGACTATGCTTACAGAACTAAATGCCTGTAAGTTTGTGTACTATTGGCTATCAAGGGTTAGTATAAGATTATGGCTTCTTTTTGTAGATTCTGGAACTTAATCTTTGTTTTTCTTCCAGCAAAAAATTTGCTTGCAAGTATACCGGAGAATATTGGTGTGCTTTCACGACTTATTCGCCTTGATTTTCATCAGAACCGTGAGTGAGATAGCTCTCTCAACATATTTGTGGTTCCTTATGTTTGTTGCATGGAATCTGTTGCGCTTGGCCAGTTCAATGTGCAAATAATTGTTGAATTGTACAGGAATCTCTTCTATCCCTCAATCAATAGTGGGCTGTTCTTCTCTCGCTGAATTTTATATGGGGTAACGTCCTGACTTTCGCCACTTGTCTTTAACTTAATTTATAGAAATATATGATCTATTGCAGCTTTCCTGACCTGGTTTTTTATTTTTAGAAACAATTTGCTCTCTTTGTTGCCAGCAGAGATTGGCGCCCTTTCTCAATTGGGGACATTTGATCTTCACTCAAATCAGGTGTTTACTTGTCCCTTGTTTTCTCTTTCTTTCTTTCTTTCTTTCTTTCTGGAATCCAATTTATCTGGTTGATTATAACTGGTTCAAAAGTTATTTTGTTTACCTTTGTAGAGACTAGAGGGCAATATGCTCTTTCTTTACGTGCATTGGAAATAATGAACTGATAAAGGTATCTCCTAACTAACAGTACAAGCTGATTAGCTTAACACATGCAGTTGAAAGAATATCCTGTGGAGGCATGTAAACTACGTCTCTCGGTCTTGGATTTGTCAAACAACTCATTGTCTGGTCTGCCTCCAGAAATTGGTATGTCTGGACATGCTAAGCTGTAGATAGATCTGTTTAGTTGTAGTTGATAGTAATTTATAATTTGTCAACATTATTAAATTGTTGACCTTGAGCCTTGAGAAAATAACTAAGAACTTCCTTCCAATGAATGTCTGGCCGTTCCATGGCTACTGCCTACTTTGAATGATAAATCAAATTGTTACACCTTGTTCGAGATCCTAAGTTCCCTGCTATATTCTTGGCCCATTTCTTTCAGCTCATTTAGGACATCTGACAAGATGTTGTTAAGAAGAAATATGGGAAGGACCATCATAGGCTGATTTTTCTAGGATTTCCCAGATGTATCCTATTGAGTGGTGATGCTGAAGCCTGACACAGCTTTATATGCAATTTCAGTGTTTTTAAGCAGTGAATGGTCCTCTGGCGGCCAGCCCCACTCTGGGAAGACAGTGGTTAACTGGATAAACATATTTATATAGAGGCCTGAGCAATTATATAATATATTTGAAGATCCTGTTCCAAGATAGTAACATGTGTAATACGTATGTAATTTTGCATGCACATATCTTTCCACATACATATTTCCCTATGTTGAAATTAAATACAACATAATTTAAGAAGGATGAATATGAATTGCTTTACTATATTCTCATTTGAGCAACACAATATTAAACAGTAGCGAGAATAATTCAAAACAAGTGTTTATACTCAAAATTTAGCTAAATTGTGACAAAGTGACTAGTGGATAAATTATATTGCAGGTAATATGACAACTCTTAGAAAATTGTTGCTTGCTGGCAATCCTCTGCGAACTCTTCGAAGGTTGAATATCTGCTATGTCATTCATTTTAATTTTAATTTCGGTTCATTTACTTACCACACAGAAGTTTTTTTCAGCTCATTGGTATCTGGACCTACACCTGCTTTGCTGAAATATCTTAGAAGCCGACTTTCCACTGATGGAGGTACGTCCTCTTGGAGTTTCTTATGGGCATCATGGTATCTATAGATGAAAATATTTTTTCCTGTTCCCAATTTCAAAGGTTTCAATTATGAATTCAAATTGGAATATAATTGTTTGGATGCTTGGAGTAATATGAATACCATTTCCCTTGTAGAGTGTGAATCTGTTACCTCACAACGCGTCAATAAAATTAAAAATATACCTAAACCAACTATTTGCGAGAATAGTGGCAAAGGGTCGATCCCACGGGGGTTTGGTATTCTTTCTTAGGTCGAAAATAACAAAAAGGGAAATCGGGGGTTTTGAAAGAGTGAATAATTTAATAAATTAACTAGTCTAAATGTAAACAAAATAATTAAAGCAAGGAGATAAAATTGAAAATAAAATAATTAATAAAAACACCTAGGTCAAGACATACAAGTTTAGTTCGATAAAAGATTGGATTTGGTCGTCGATTTATGTAAAATATGCAAATCAAAATATTCTAGTGTAGCTATAGACCGTGCGTACGCGGTTCCTCGCTCTTCCCTGTCTCGATAGCCAAAGTACGACGATGACTACTTCCCTAATCAAACACATAACCACAATTCAAGTGAATTGGGTTTAATGCGTTGACCGCAATGGGCTTTGTGAAGGCACTACACCTAGACAACCGGATCACTAGTGTGTCCGATTTAGCCTAGATCCTATGGTATTCAACCGGTCCCAAAAGAGACTAATCAATCGGTATGGTCAATTGCCACTAGTGTTGTCTTATTGCACAAACACGGGCGCTTACGACTCATCGACAAATAAATCAAAGTTTAAACAAGTGTTTAACTTTGATTGTTTAAACAATACCAAAGAAAATAAAATAATAATGAAAAGACTGAAATTAAAATAAATAAATCTCACAAATCCATTGATATGCGCAATCGAACCTCCTCGCAGCTTGCCTAGGCTAGAGGTTTTAGCCTCGCATTGAACAAAAACACTAAGAAAAAAATAAAAATAAAAGAATGGGAGAGAAGGCGTTCGGCCAAGAAGAGCGAAAAAAGCCAGAGAGCCAAAACGAGAGAAGAAGGAACCGAATATCCCCTTGAGACCATGCCTCTGTTTCTATTTCTTTCATGCATATCTTTTCTTTCCATGCATATCCGTCTCTGTTGCTATCTTTCTATATCTCTTCAATATCTATATATATATCTATATGTATCTATAATAATATATTATATATTAAAGTATTTCCTAACAAAACTAACTTGCTAACTTCTCTCCTTGAATCATGCAACCAAGCACGTACGCATGTGCTAACTGTCCGCCACATCATCACTCTTGTGCCTCGCGTGTGGGTCCGCCAAATATACCTCGAGATACGTGCTAGTGCGACTTTCGATGTAAAATATATCCAGACATATGAATACTCGATTTTGCATAGTTTTTCGCCCCGAATTTAACCGCGCACTCCAATAACCCCGAAAATAATAAATCAACGCAATTAGGCTAGTATTTTGGAGACTTTACACTAAATATATATAAATAACCTATATATAATATTACATAATTAACGACTCAACATGTGTAATCATCATGCAATTATAAAATCCACATGGGAATCTCTGACAGCTGATAAACATGGCTTTGAGTTTCCTTGTGCATTACAGGAGGTGATGCCAAAATGGATTTTACCTAACAGAGCCATGAGGTCGTGGTGTCTGCTAAAAGAGGCACGTTCTACTTTGGGTTAGTTGTAGAGCCTGAAAAAACCCACTGAGTCGGAGCCATATGTTGAAATTTGGCTGTCGCCTTGTATCGCCTTGTGTCAAGCAACCTTTTATATTTTCTACTTCTCCAAATCACCTACTTCCCACCATCAATAGGATCAATAGATTGATTAACAGAGATAACAAGTCTTGGAATATGTGCATTTGCATCAATATAAGCCGCAATCCATGTGTTGAATACAATTATCATTGCTTTCAGTTGGACCTTAAAGCGCATGATCATGAAACTGTAAGTTCCATCTAAATGAACTCAACTTAGGAACACGCTTAATTATCTTGCTAAAGCCAGCAACTGCAGAATTTTTTGTTAGGCAAGGTTCGAAACTTCGACTTCACCTTGTAGTTTTCCCACTCAAAATCATGGAACTAAATTCCCCAATCTTCTTCGAAGTTCCCTGAATTATTTAGACTTAGTGAAAACACAAAATTAAATTTCACATGCGAACAAACTTGCAGAAATTCATACCGAAGTAAGAAAAAATGACATGATTTTCTTATTCTATTGCTAACTTGTAAGGAAAAAAATTAGAACAAACATTTGTTTTTTGAAATGTACTTCTACAGAATAGATGCATTTTATATAATGCAAGACTTGATGTTAATGTCAAGTAAAAGTTTTGAACTCCAACTTATTGCAAGAAAACAAGAAAGAAATATTACCCAATTGGATAAAAAACGTTACAAGTGAACTTAAAAACTTTAGATGTAACTATAAAAAGAGAAAAGACAAGAACTAGTATTATTACGAACTGCATGCTTCATTAATATGCCTTGACAAAATTTTAGTCTTGCCTAGTTCTTAGATCAAGTTATTTATGCTTCTCTGTAGTGTCAAGATTTTCAAAATCCCCTATCTCAAGTTACACCACTTCTGAGTTTTAAGAAACCGAATGCACATGCGAAGTCAAATTTTTGATCCTTGTTCTTGACTTGACGTCAATTGTAAGTGCATCTGTATTATCGAATGCCTCTGCTTTAATCTCAATATTTTTGCAGGCTTTGATTTTGTCAGGGAATAGGATTAGAGAATGGCCAAGCTCAGTTTTAAGGTCATTCCCTGATCTTTTATGTTTGAAGATGGACAGTAATCACCTTGGTCAAGTATATCTTACACATTGGATCTTTGTTTTCTTCCGTTGAGTTCAAGTTTAATTGTACTCGATATGTCCCTGATATTTGTATTTCTGAGTGTCTATTCTGAAACATCTTTGTCTACTGCGATTTTCAGATTCCAGCAGATGGTTTTGAAGCTCTCTCCAAACTCCAGATACTGGATTTGAGTGGTAACTTGGGATCATTACCAAAACCAGGTTCACTTTCTTGCTTGCAGCAGTTGCAGCAGCTTTACTTGAGGTCTGAATCAGACAGATAAATATATCATGGTATCTTATTTATTTGTATGTATTTCTAAAAGTTTCTTTTTGACTCTAAATTCTACAGAAGAATGCAACTGCATGAAGTTCCAGCTGATGTACTCAGCTTACCGAAGCTACAAATTCTTGATTTAGGCCAAAACTCCATTGTTGCAATACCGGAGGTAAAAAGAGAGTGGGATTAGTGATAAGGGATCGCCTAAATTAGTTGGCTGATGAGTGCCAGTTAATGCTTGATCATTCGTACATTCTGCAATGGCATTGAGCTTATATACTTACTTTCTCATCAATGACATGCAGGAACTTGGGAATCATAGTTCTCTAACTGAGCTTGATTTGACTGATAACAACATCACAACGCTTCCTCCAAAGCTGGTAAGGCTGCATGTCCTTTCTTGAATTTTAATCAATTTTGCAGTCACATCCTTTGGTTATGTGATAGTTTTTGTCACTAAAATACGGTCTTGTTCTTGTGAATAGTAGTACTAAACACTAATCGAGCTTTAACCTTCACAAGTTGTCAGCATTTTAGTAGTTTTCTTAATTGATCTATTTACATCTCGAGATATCTTTCAGTCTACCCTACAATTGAATCTTTCAGTTTCCGCTTGTCGAGTTTTCTAACTGGGGCATTTGTACGTCGTCTTTACTCTTTTGATGTGCCCAAAGGCCCCAAACCACTGCAATCGCCCTTCCCTAATTTTAGCATCTATTGGTGCTACTCCTATTTTTTTGGATATCTTTATTTCTTTTTTATGTATGTATCGTTTCTTTACTGCCCTACATTCTCTCATTATCATAGTTGACGTAATTAGGGTCTTATAGAATTTTCCTATTAGTTAAACATGAATAGTTGTCACATATCACAATTGTTGCATTCACTCACTTCTTCCATTCAACTTGAATTGTGTGTAACATCGTCATCCTCGATATCTTATTCCTTTTGCATGATCAATCCTAAATACTAAAATGGTTAATCTTTAGATCTCTTATTGTTAGTGGAAGTTAGTGTGGAATATATTTTTTCCTTTCTACATTTTGTTGATCTGGCCTTATTTTTCTAGTTGTCTTCTTGTAAGTTACATTGAATTTCCTCCTTACAAGGCATAAAGTTTATACCGCAGGGTCTACTGGAACCAAGTTTGCAGGCTTTGAGACTTGATGGGAACCCATTGAGAAGGTACGCAGTTTTTATGCACTTTTTCATTATCTGCCCCAAAAGAATGAGATATCGTTTCTTTTCATTATCTTTTTATGTATATAAGGGGGAAAAGATCCCAATTACAAAAGACATTCTAGGGTGCCCCACACCCCTTGCATCATCAGCCAAAAGGCTTCTTACAGCAATAGGGGGCTCATGTTTTCTTTTCATTATTAATTATGCACTTCCATGTATTTTTGACGAGGAAGTCAGTCTTCATCTTGCTCTTAGCATTTGCCTGAACTGGTCATTCTGTGAAACTGGAATTGGTACTCTTCTCCATCTGGTGGTCCTAATTTTCATTTGGGTTTTATAAGCTTCAATAGTCAAATTTAAGTCATTGCACTAAGAACTTTCCCAAGATTCATGGATCAAAAAGTTCAGTAGGAAATGGTGCAATCTTTTTGCCATAGCTTGTGTGCCTAACAAATTCTGCAAAACTCTTTTTGTAGCATCCGGCGGGTTATTTTGGATAGAGGGACCAAAGCTGTTCTGAATTATCTGAAAGAAAAGATTCCAGAACCCTAGTCTATCAATCACGCGTATCCTCAATTATTTTAGCTTTATTGCATTCCTTGTCTTCCTGAAATTGCTTCTTGTATTGTATGTATTATATATGAAGTAATGCGAGTATCTATTGCTTCTACAATCTGTAACTTGTTTTTGTTGAAGACTAGTGAAAACTTCATCAGGGTTTAAAACTTTTATGAGCTCATGTTGGAGCAAAGCATGCATGCATCTTGGGTAACTTTCTGAACAAAGCAAAGCATGTATTTGGGTGGTTAGTAGCTTTGAATAAATTTAATACTTTTGATGTGTTGCAAAAAAGGAATCCTAATCATTATCTCTCCTTATTGTTGTTGCCTTTGTGTTGATAATGTGGAGAGTGCAAATCACATTTTTGATGAGTGCTCATTCACAAGGAAGGTGTGGCAGCAATGGTTCCATTTCACTAATGGGAGGTTTAGGCGGACACACAACCAGGCGCTAATGACTCTTCCCACATCAGCGATGTCAAGAAAGGAAAAAGAAATATTTAGGACAAATAATATAATATATCATAACGTTTCAAGTTTTTTACAAATGTATCATAACGTTTGAGTTTTAACAAATACATCCTAATGTTTTAGATTTCTTACAAATTTATTCTAATGTTTCAATTTTTACAGATACATCTTAACATTTTAATTTTTACAAATTTATTCTAAAATTTTCTCATTTTCAAGTTTTCAACTTTCCAAATTGTAGCACATAACATGATATATTGAGAGAAATTTTTTTCATTTGCAACAACAAGGTTAAAAGTAATACCAAATCAACTCAAATTTATTCATAGGACACAATTTCAAAACATAAGGATGTATTTGTAAAAATTGAAACATTAGGATAAATTTGTAAAAAAATTAAAAACGTTAGGATATATTATGTTATTTACCCAAATATTTAAGTAGGTGATCTTTGCTTCTAAGCGGAACATTTGGTTGGAAAGAAATAGAAGAATTTTTTAGGATAAAGTACTTGATTGGTTCTCCATTTGGGACGACTCGAAGCAACTCGCTTTCATTTTGGGTAGTCAATTCCAATTGGGGAAAGGATCTTTCCTTTTGCAATCTTCCGCGGGATTGGGGTATACTTTGGGTCCTCTTAACTTTAATTTAGTTTATATTATTTTGTATGTGTAGGTACCTCATTGTTGAACCGAGGGGTTTTTCAAAAAGTGGGGTGAATTTAGTTTGTATTTCACAAAATAGTGAGGTTTATTTTTAAATTTCAAAAAGTAAGGTATAACTCCTTTTGAAAAGGAGGTATTGATGATGAGGTGGCATGCATGGTGGTGAGGTGGTGGTGAGGTGGAAGTCATTTGTATGGATAGCTCATTTTCAAAAGGAGCTATGTATAAAAAAATTATGCTCTATGAATGACTCCTTTTGAAAATGAGCTATCTATACAATTTTTTTTGCCCTATGAACGACGCGTGCATATGGAGATGGACGACCCGTGTCACTCGCGTATCTCGAGGTAAACAACCAATGTAAGCAACACGCACGCATATCGATGTGGACAACCCATGCAAACATCACCCAATGCTAGGCACGTCTGTCGAGGTGGGCGACCCATGCAACCTCGTGCAACTCATGCAAATGTCAAGCACGTGTCTCGAGGTGGTAAAGCCAATGCAAACGTCACACACGCATCTCCAGTTGACAACACATGGAAACGCTACGCACGTATGTCGAGGTGGGCGAGCCATGCATCTTCGTGCAAACCATTCAAACGTCACACACATATCTCGAGGTGTGGACAACTCATGCAACCTCGTGCGATCCATGCAAACCATTCGAATGTGAACCACATATTTCGAGGTAGACACTACATGCAACTGCTGCCGCAGTCCATGCAAACAATCCAAACGTCATGCACGTAAGTCGAGGTGGATAACTAATGCAAACGCATGGACACGTATCTCGAGGTTGACAATTCATGCAAACATCATGCACGTATCTCGAGGGGACAACCTATGCATATCCACTACGAGACCATGCACCACACGCAAAACGTCACGCACGTATCGCGAGGCGGACAACTTTGTGCAACCTATAGTAAGCACGCAACTCATCCTTTAAACTTTTGTGTTACTTCTATCTCGTGATGATAAGTAGAGATACGAAGAATAAAATAATTATATGGCGAAACCACGTTATTTTTTGTCGAGAGCTTAAAATAAAAACGACAATTATCTGTAAAAAAATAAGTTCATTCCATAAGAAGGTTGTATACATCAACTTCGTTCACACAAGATATAAGTTGTAAAAAAAACCACGACATCAAGAAAGCTCATCATACAGGTCTATTACGACGGTTACGTTGACGTTGTTGCTCGGTGATGCAAACCGGACGTACTCTATGTCTAGTTGGACGATGTGTTTGTACATCCGGTTGAGGTTGTTGAGGTTGCTGATCTGACATTGAATGGCGTCGAGTCGATTGATGTTCTTCCTCTGGTGCTTCACTCGACTCACCTATGCTACTAATGCTCCCAAAAATAGGAGGTTGAACAATCCCAAAATAGTGGCTTCCTGTATGCGGTTGGACGAAAGGAACATGAGGCGGCGACATGGTTAACAGGTTCATGAATGAGCCATCTCCACTATATGACATATCGTAATTATAACATGGTGGAGTATATGGACTCGCATGTATTGAGGCAATGACATCGGGCAAAATGTGCCGGTCCGTTTGTCGGTTTCGTCCGGACCGTTTTAAACGGGACCGGGCAGAATTTTTGTGAAAAACATACGGAATTTGGACAATATTTTTTGTCCGTTTAAAAATACGGGACCGGGTTCGGGCGAAATTTCAAAAAAACGGGTACCGTTTGTGATTAATTTGAAGGGCATATAAGTAATTTCACAATGTATTTAAAGTTTTTAACTTTTATGAAATTTAAAGTTTTTAATTTTTATGTCGATCTGTCATCTACTCATCTCCCTCAAGAGTCAAGACTCAACCGATCTCGTTCTCCCGCCCGCCTCCCTCTCGACGCCGCCTCCCGCCTCCGCAAAAACCTCTCCTACTTCCGCACCAACTACGCGCCGTACTCGCCGCAGTCCTCGCCCTCTCCCTCATCTCCCACCCACTCTCCCTCTCTCCTCCTCTCCCTCCTCGCCGCTTTGGCTCTTCCTCTACCTCTTCCGCCCCTCGACGCCCCCTCGTCATCCTCGGCCGCGCTTTCTCCGGCCATGAAACCCTAGCCCTCCTCGTCCTCCTCACCGTCTTCCTCGTCTTCTTGACCAGCGTCGGATCTCTCTTGGATCTCCGCGGTTTTGGTCGGGATGGGGATTGTTTCCACTTCACGGCGCGTTTAGGGTTCGGAGGATCTGTTTTTGGACGATCGGGATGGGGGATCGTGGGCTGGGGGTCTGGGGTTCTTGTCGTTTTTAGGCGGCGCGCCATACTTCCATTCTGCTGCTGCTTTGCGAGCTCTGCGACATGGCCTTGCCCGCGTGGCGTCTAGGGTTTGATTGGGAGGTACGATTTGGATCTGTCGTTTTATTGGTGATTTGATTTTGATTTGATGAATGCTATTGTTTGTTGAAATTTATTCATTGAATCGAAACTTCGAATTCTTAGATTTTGGGGAGGTGGAAGACGGTAGGATGAATCAAAATATTTAATCATATTTAAAAAAAAAAAAAGCGGGCAAAACGGTCCCGTATGTTTTACAAACATACGGGGCTTTGGACAAAAACCGTGCCGTTTTAAAAACGGGACCGGACCGGACATCAAATTTAAACATTTTCGAAATGGGTGTCCGAGTCCCGTTTTTGTCCGTTCCGTATTTTTGCCACCCTAGATACAATTGATGTTTAGACATTTCATGGTCCACATATGAAGACGATGGCCGGGTGCATAAGGATCAAAATGGTAAGGAGGAAGATTCATGACCGGCGGCCTAGGTACAAACATTTGAGGTTCTGGTTGTGGCGGCCATCGCCGCCCCGGGGTGATGTGTCTCCGTGTACTCCTCGCCAGCTGGCCCAACTACACGTGTACGGCACACTTTTGCCGTCCTCCTTGTCTCGAGATTTGCATCCACTTGTATGTACAGCGTATAAATGACAAATGCAGCGGAAGTTGTACGTAAATGTAAGAAATATTAATTAATTCATCAAATCCTACTGTGGAAAAAACCCTGAAAAGTATTGTACTATACCATGTAAAGTAACTATGTACAATGTCATGTCACTCCCCGGTTCCCAAAAGAATCAAAATATCAAAATAAAAACACACGTACAAGTAATTCTCAATGATAGGCAGTCAGAGGTGGTCACGTAAGATCCCATTGCCCTTACTTGTACTAGGATCTGCACTCAATCATCACAGAAGAAAATGGATGACGAGTCCAGTCAGTAAAATCCCAAGGAACTCCTCCGAGCATTCAAATAAATAAATGGAAGTCAATAAATATTGTTAAATAAACATGCGGAATGTAAACAGAGCAAGCGTAAGTAGGGCATCGCATGCATAAATAACAATAAAGTGCAAATGTGTGTGTTTGTTCAAGTCGGACTAAACCATACTTCGGGATTTCCTTCCGGGATCCCAGCTAGTGGGCGCACCCAACTAGCTATCACTGATCCTCTCGGTGGCGGCGTAGACCTACGACGCACCAACACATGTAGCGGTTCCTCGGGTCGTTATCCACCGAGCACTCACGATACACATGCTATGGTCTAGAATGCATAGACACACAACGGAAATCCGGTGGGAGTAACTCAACCAACCGTCAAAAGATGACAAGATATGAATATAATAAAAATCACAAGGAAATCTTTGGAATTGAATGAAATTACAAAGCAAAATAAATACTCGAGAGTTTTTCCATTGGGTTTTACAAACCTCACAACGCGCTCTACTACCCAGTAATCAATCCCGGGTCCAAGTCCACTTTGAGTCCTTGATCGCCAATTGATCACCGTGTCAACCTATTTCCATTTATCAATAATTTAATTTAGCATGATAATTTACAACAAATTTCTAAAAATTTTAGGCCAAATTGCCTATTTCGCGCTTTTTCGAGGCAAAACCCCTAAAAAAGTCGCGTCAGAAATATCATAATATGTTATTTTTCATAGAAATTCATAAATTTCTATTTATTTTATGGAAATATATTTTTTCGAGACTTTTCCCAATTTTTCCGGAATTTTCCAAATTTTTCCCATATTTTTCCTCACTTTTTTTTTTTTTTTTTTTTTTTGGTTTGGGTCTAAGTCGGGTCGACCCGGACGGGTTGGACCCGACTCGGCCGGGTTTGGTTTGGGTCGGGTCGACCCAAACGGGTCGACCCAACCGGACCATGGGCCCGAGGCCCATGAGGGGATGCACACGCGCGCGTGTGCGTGTGCTTCTTCATCCTGATCGAACCGGTTCTCGATTTGGTTCGATCAATTTTTTTTTTTTTTGATTTGGGGTTTGGGGTTGGGGTTGCTCTCCACCCCACCCCGGTGGACTTGATGGCGGGGAGACACCCTGCCATCACCACTTCGACCCGGTTTGGCCTCCATGGCGAACCCCGTCTCGCCACCACGACCAAACCACGAAATCCCCAACCAAAACCAACTAGGACTCGCCTCGATCGTGGCGTCTCCACTCCTTCCTTCATTTGCGTCTTCTTCTCCTCCTCCTCTCCTCTTCTTCTTCCTCGCTCTCGGCCTCCCTGGTGTGTGTGGGGTGTGTGTACGGTGGTGAGGGTGGAGTGTGTGAGTGAGGTGAGAGAAATGATGTTGGAGTGTGTAGATAAGGATTGTGATGTTGACTTTTTGTCTTGACACCAAAGGATGACACGGTTTGGGACACTCGCTCGTTTTTCGGGCGTTTCGACGCCTTGATTTCGCGTTCGAACCGCGATATACGCGTCTGCCGCGTCACTAGCCGCCTAATACCCATTCCATATTAGTAATTTGGCCATTTTTATTTAATTTGTTTGTTTTAGTTTCCCAGACCTAATATTCGGTCCGTCAACTACCGTGCCGCGTCGACACGCATATCGAGGCGAATACGGTTCACACAATCTCGCACATATTTTTATACAACATACACACATGCGATGTATTTCAATAAATTTCACCGCAAATAAGCATCCAACACACCATACCTAGCATACCTAAGTCCCCGTGTGTCATAGCCTACGCGACGTCCATGTGGATCCGAGTTGGCGTCCACGTCGCAAATTTAATAAAATGGGTCGTTACGGTTCTTCCCACTAAATAAAATTTCGTCCCGAAATTTAACTTGTAACTAAAGTTTCATACGAGAGAATAGCTAAGGGTATCGCGCCTCATCGTCGACTCGAGCTCCCAGTGTGTGTCCTCCGTCCTATGATGCGCCAACGAACCATGACCTTTGCGAGTTCCCTATTCCGGAGAATCGTACTCGACGATCAACGATCTCTATCGCTCTCTCCTCATAGTCGCGTCGGGTGTATCTCCACTTTGTCCCAACTCAATCGTCGGTCTCGGCTCGACTAGCGAGTCTCGACATGGAAATGTGAAATGTCGGATGAACCCCGACTAACTCGGCAGTAACTCCAACCGATATGCAACAGTGCCTACTCTCTGTGCAATCCGGTATGGCCCAATGTATATCGGCGCCAGTTTCCCCTTAATGCCAAATCTATGTTGACCTTTCCAAGGAGAAACCTTCGGATACACCATATCGCCTCGCATAGCTCGACCCTCGCGATACCTATCTGCGTATTTCTTACGTCCATCTTGTGCGGCTCGCGACTTCTAACGAATTTGTCGAATTTTCTCTGTGTGATCAACAACTATCTCGGGCCCTACTTGTGTACCGAGATCGGTGTGCATCTTCTAGAATCCGTCCGTATCTCCCGATCCGCGGGGTAGCCATAATCTCCATCGGTATCTTAAACATCGATCTGTGGTTTCGCCTTGTCGGTGCATTTCGGATTCGGGACGGACCAGCGACCCACTCCTAGAGCCCATTAGCCCTCGACACTCGGAAACCGTTCAATCGATACGGTCGGTATCCTCAATTGTGACAAAATCCCGAACCACCGGAACGTCTTCAATCCGGACCTCCATTCGAACCTCAGACTCAACTATCGCCGCAACCGCCTCCATCTCTCTTTCTGTAGCTAGTCGGCTCTCGTGATGGGTAAGTCGATTCTTAGATCCAAATAATACGAACTCCGGTATTCCAGGAATATGAAACTCTATCGTTTTGCCGTAACAATCTATCCGTGCATGATAGGAATATGAAACTCGATCCACCTCTATCATCACGTCTCAACATATTCGGTTATGGTATATCTTATCCCCAAGAGCGCCGTGCGAGGACAATATGTGATTCCGTGTAATGCGTGTAACTAACCCTAACAATCCAACAATACGTCCAGCAAGAAACAATAAAATACTACCAGAATCAAGCATAGCATGCATGTGGCGACCAAATACAAGTAATGTACCTTCAACGAGTTGCCTAGTTGCCCCGCTATCTGGTTGTGCTAACGCATGTACTCTATCTCTGGCTGGCAGTTGATCGACTCGCCGTGGCGATGGTGGTGTCCGACGATCGGCCCTCAAGTGTCCCTCTGCCCTTGCCAGGTGACATCTACGGCTCTCCGTCTACCGTCTATCGTCTCGGATCTCGGACCACGACCCCGGTCTTCCTGACCCCTGTCATGTCCCCTCTGATCTCGACCCTGACGGTACTCCTGTGGCTGTGCCCTCTGTCGATCCACTAGTGCTGAGGTGATAGCATGAACTGGTTGTGGTTCCTCATATCGAAACTGACTGCCCTGATAATCGTCCTGGCGGCCCCTCTCATCTATCATCTCTCCGGCCTCTATCCGGACGACCCATCGGTCTCTTATGCCTCGACTAGGCGAGAACTACGCCCCCGCTGTGCCTCCCTACCGGTCACACGTCGGCCCGACTCTGCCGGTAGGTATGTCTCGCTGAGCCAATGCCCTGTCAAAGATCTCTGCGTGTCGTGGCTCCGGTCGAGATAGCTGGCGACGCGATCTGTCATCAACCCCTGGGTGAAATAATAAATCGTAAGCGCTCTGTCCCGGCGACATCCGAGATAGAAGCGGGCGAGATGTCGGAACCTCTCCATATCTTGCATCAAGGTCCGACTACCCTGTCTCGAGGATATGAACTCCTCCCTCGGTCTCAATCCCAACCTCCATAGGTATATGCGATCGTAGAATAGCTCCACTAAACTCGGCCCATGTCGTCGGTTCGGATGAGTATCCGTATATGTCGTCCACCGAGGCTGCGCATGCCTCTCAAACGAGGCTCCGAGAAGTCGTGCATGTACGTCTCATCGTTCCTCATCGAACATGGAAACGGCGATGAGACACTATCCATCTCCCTGCGACCTCGGGTCACCGCCTTCATAAAATAATCCAGTGGAACTTCAAAAACTCCTCGATAACCTCGCCTCTGGTGCTTCAGGACGAATGTCGATGTAGTAGGAGTATCGGCGATGGGGGTGGCGATGACTGACAGTCCGTCGTCGTGGGTGGAGGCGTAAGAGTCGACGTCTCCAAAGGAACAACGGCTGCGGTGTTGTCTCTGTAGGTGCCTCTACCGCTACCCCCGAACTAGCGTACGGGGTACCACCGAACAACAGTGTCCCCGCGCCGTATAGTCACGACAATCGCTCTCTCTCTGCGAAGTGAGTGCGCCGATCTTGCGATGCTGCTCTCGTAGTAGTCGTAATACCTCGACCATCTGTGTCTCTGTCTTGCGAGAGTCTATCCTCCACACTCGTCGTAACAGAGACATCCCTAGCGCATTGCTCGTCTCGTCTCCAATCTCAAAGGCGTACCAGGCCCATCAGTCCATAATCTTGATCGAGAATGTGCTCGGATCGGTCTCGAAGTATATATGTATATCATATAGTAGCATGAAAATATAACACATATATAAGTTCTAACTCTACCCACCTCACATCACTTCCCAACTAAAGTTCTAAGGCACTAACTTCGGGTTCTCCACATCTAAGTTTGTTGATTAAGTTTTATTGTCTTAGGACTTCCTCTTTGTCTCCGATACCAACTGTGGCGTTGGTGTCACAATATCTTAAGCCAAACCAGGGCTCTGATACCAACTGTGGCGGCCCTCGCCGCCCCGGGGTGACGTGTTTCCGTGTACTCCTCGCCTAGTGGCCCACTACACGTGTACGACACACTGCCGTCCTCCTTCTCTGTCTCGAGATTTGCATCCACTTGTATGTACAGCGTATAAATGACAAATGCAGCGGAAGTTGTACGTAAATGTAAGAAATATTAATTAATTCATCAAATCCTACTGTGGAAAAAACCCTGAAAAGTATTGTACTATACCATGTAAAGTAACTATGTACAATGTCATGTCACTCCCCGGTTCCCAAAAGAATCAAAATATCAAAATAAAAACACACGTACAAGTAATTCTCAATGATAGGCAGTCAGAGGTGGTCACGTAAGATCCCATTGCCCTTACTTGTACTAGGATCTGCACTCAATCATCACAAAAGAAAATGGATGACGAGTCCAGTCAGTAAAATCCCAAGGAACTCCTCCGAGCATTCAAATAAATAAATGGAAGTCAATAAATATTGTTACATAAACATGCGGAATGTAAACAGGCAACTGTAAGTAGGGCATCGCATGCATAAATAACAATAAAGCGCAAATATGTGTGTTTGTTCCAGTCAGACTAAACCATACTTCGGGATTTCCTTCCAGGGATCCCACTAGTGGGCGCACCCGACTAGCTATCACTGATCCTCGGTGGCGGCGTAGACCTACGACGCAGACACATGTAGCGATTCCTCTCGGGTCATTATCCACCGAGCACTCACGATACACATTCTATGGTCTAGAATGCATAGACACACAACGAACATCCGGTGGGAGTAACTCAACCAACCGTCAAAAGATGACAAGATATGAATATAATAAAAAGCACAAGGAAATACTTTGGAATTGAACGGAGCCCGAATGGAATTACAAAGCAAAATAAATACTCGAGAGTTTTCCATTGGGTTTTACAAACCTCACAACGCGCTCTACTACCTCGTAATCATTCCCGGGTCCAAGTCCACTTTGAGTCATTGATCGCCAATTGATCACCGTGTCAACCTATGTCCATTTATCAATAATTTAATTAAACACGATAATTTACAACAAATTTCTAAAAAATTTTTAGGCCAAATTGCCTATTTCGCGCTTTTCGAGGCAAAACACCTCAAAAAGTCGCGTCAAAATATCCAAATATGTTATTTTTCATAGAAATTCATAAATTTCTATTTATTTTATGGAAATATATTTTTTTCGAGACTTTTCCCAATTTTTCCGGAATTTTCCAAAATTTTCCCAAATTTCTCCTCACTTTTCTCATTTTTTTTTTTTTTTGAAATTTGGTTTGGTCGGGTCGGACCTGAGTCGGACCCGACCAGCCCGGGTTTGGTTTGGGTCGAGTCGACCCAAACGGGTTGGACCCGACCCGTGGTCTTCCTCATGGGCCGGCCCATGAGGGGGATGCACACGTGCGCACGCTCGCGCGCGTGTGCATCTTCATCCTCTTTTCGAACCAGTTCTTTTTCAATTTTTTTTGATTTGGGGTTTGGGGTTGGGGTTGCTCTCCACCCCAACCCCGGTGGACTCGATGGCGGTGAGACACCCCTGCCATCACCACTTCGACCCGGTTTGGCCTCCATGGCCGAACCCCCGTCTCGCCACCACGACCAAACACCGACCCAACCAAACCAACTAGGCTCGCCTCGATCGTGGCGTCTCCACGTCCTCCCTCCTGCGTCCCGGCTTCTCCTCCTCCTCTCCTCTTCTTCTTCCTCGCTCTCGGCCTCCCTGGTGTGTGTGGGGTGTGTACGGTGGTGAGGGTGGAGTGTGTGAGTGAGGTGAGAGAAATGATGTTGGAGTGTGTAGATAAGGATTGTGATGTTGACTTTTTGTCTTGACACCAAAGGATGACACAGCTGGGACACTCGCTCGTTTTTCGGGCGTTTCGACGCCGATTTTGCGTTCGAACCGCGATATACGCGTCTGCCGCGTCACTAGCCGCCTAATACCCATTCCATATTAGTAATTTGGCCATTTTTATTTAATTTGTTTGTTTTAGTTTCCCAGACCTAATATTTGTTCCGTCAACTACCGTACCGCGTTGACACGCATATCGAGGCGAATACAGTTCACACAATCTCACACGTATTTTTATACAACATACACACATGCGATGTATTTCAATAAATTTCACCGCAAATAAGCATCCAACACACCATACCTAGCATACCTAAGTCCCCGTGTGTCCTAGCCTACCGCGACGTCAATGTGGATCCGAGCTGGCGTCCACGTCTGCAAATTTAATAAAATGGGCCGTTACAGTGGTTGCACTGGGGACGATGTAGGAATGTACCCATGAGAAGAATGACGCGGTGGGGATGAGCGTTGGCTAATCTCGCCAACAGTCTCTGTTCTACTTGCTCTCGAACGAGATGAACGTGTAACGACCCGTTTTAATTAATCCCGATTAACCGACTAATTACAAATTAATATCATAAGCTCGGACCCACGTGGACGTCGTGGGAAAAGTCTATGACACGTCAATCGGGAAATATGTTATTTTTGTGTGGCAAGTACTTAATTATTTTACTATTATTTAATAGTTCGCGCGCGTTAATTGAGAGTTACGTTGGTCGCGTTGTGCGCGTGTAGTGACGAGAGTGTACGACGTCGTGGAGTGCTCGTAACGTGGGTGTACGGGGTAGTATGTGTTTGAGTTGTCACATCAATCACACATCACATCACACATCAAATCAACTTATCCTCATCATGCTATTTTGTCTTTTTCTCCAAAATTAAAAAAAAAAATGTTTTCTTTTAAACCGGAAGAGAGAGAAGGAAAATAGGGAGAGAGGAAAGCAATGAGAGAGAGAGAAGACAACGACAGAGTGAGAGAGGGAGATCGGCCAGAGAGAGAGAGAGAGCGGCGGAAGCGAGCGACGGACGGCCAATGAATGGCGGCGCGCGCGCAGAGCAACGGACGACCAACGCGCGAGCAACGGCCACAAAGGGCAAGCAGAGAGTCGGCCGCGGATAGCGGCTCATGCGGCGACGCGAACGGCCGACGTGGAGAGGCGCGGCGGCACGACACGGAGCCGATAATGCTGCGCCAGCGCGCGCGCGGTCGCTCAGCGGCGAACGAGGCGGCGCGGCGAAGACCAATACCGCGGACGACGAGGAGAAAAGAAGAGAGGAAGGAAGAAGAGAGAGAGAAAGGCCGGGCTAGCGCGCTTCAGCAGCGAGAGCG
Organism: Stephania cephalantha; assembly: GCA_039657325.1. Lineage (NCBI taxonomy): Eukaryota > Viridiplantae > Streptophyta > Magnoliopsida > Ranunculales > Menispermaceae > Stephania > Stephania cephalantha. Next base: position 41,683,034 of record CM077578.1, read on the forward strand.
AGAGTGGCAGCGGCACGCCGGCAGCCAGCAGCACCAGCTGCCGCGTCGGCGAGGCGGCAGCGGTGCAGGCGCGACAGCCGCCGATGGCGGCGAGCTGCGACTGCGGTGACGCGCGATTTCAGCGGTGGCGTCGGCTCAGCAGCGGCATCGGCGCGATGGCGCGTTGTCGGACCGACGAACATTGACGAGGGATGCGATTCGACGAAGTTCGACGACGAGATGAAGGTGATGTTTATCTCAACTAGTTTAGTTGTGATTGAGATGACTTAAGTAAATTAATTATTATGAATGGACACCAGGGACTTAGGCTACCGTAGTCGGGTGTCGGCGCGTATCTCGAGGCGTGTGCGAGACGTTTTTGATAGATATTTGCGATCTGTTGAGGTAAGTAAACCCATGAGAAAGTCAGTTTAGAATTTACTTATTTTCCTTGTAAATTATTTATTTCACATTACTTTTCGTCAGATCGGTTTGCATGTTACTCTATTCCCGCGTGTGTCTGTGTATGGTCGAAGGGACGGTGTGACCATTTTCCGGCTCCCTCGTCGATGACGATCCGATTGTTGCTACGGTGTTGGTCATACCTTAGACTACGCGTGAGATTTCTCAGCGAGTCGATGATCTCGAGAGCGAGTTGACGTGAGGCCCACCTCCGTCACAGATTTCCTCTCTTTTGAGGCGTTGGGCGGAAGTCTACCTTCCGACTCACAGAGTTCCTCATTTCGACCGTGAAGAGGGGGTGTTGATTTCCTCACCCCCAGGGCCTTCTCGGTTCAGTTTTTGTCCCAGGGCTCGACAGCTATACACCACACTCGCGTTCCACATTCTTGATTATCTCACGACTTAATTCATGCTTTACATTCTTTTTCATTTACTTTATATGCATGAATTGTAGCCGTTTCCTTGGATTTCTTGTGAATACTAACTGAATTTCTCTGGGATTTACTCACCTGGAACTTGTCATTGTTTTTGGTGGCAAGTTGCAGTTCCTACGGCGAGCCGGGGGAAGGCGGTGATTGGCGACTACCTCTAGTTTGGAGCGCCTCCACTAGCTTACTCGTAGGTGTTTATAATTACGTATATATATTTTCTTGGGATCTTTTTGAGAGACTTTTACCTGATACATGTATATCGACACTTATTATACATCTTGTCGCATTAAATGATATACATGGTATCATTTTGTTGGGTTTCCACCCCATAGGTTGTTAATTAATGCATAACTTGTTTAAATTAGATATATGCAAGTTATTAAGACTTCCGCTACTAAAATAACTTAAATAAATCAAAACAAATGAATTAAGTTATAAAACTTTATAACTTAGTATATTTTGCTAAAATAATCATTTAAATATCAAAATTTACTAAGTTGGAGGATTAGGTGGTAAGTTTGCGGGCCGTCATAGACAGGCGTGCAGGCGACGTGGCATGGCTTGGTGACGTGTCCGGCAACATGGCGGTGCCCGGTTTGTCTCGAATTTGGGGCCGTCACGAACGTCTTTGGAGGAGAACGTCGATACTCTCTCGCAATAATCTCACCGACGAGATGGACGTGGTGGACCAGGACGTCTGGTGCTTTCCCCACGCTTCGTTCGTTCTTCTTCTTCTTCTCACCTCCCTATTTGATTCTCCCTGATCCTCTTCTTCATCTTCCTCTTCATTCTCCTCATTTATGTCCTGTTCGATATCAATTCCGTCATTCCATAGAGTAGACATTTGCCTTTCATATTCGTCTAAAATTTTAATCCCTTCATCAAGCGCAGCAAGACCTTGATCGTACCTATCCTCAATAAACACTCGTCTCAGTCGATGCACCAAGTTACACTGATATAAAAACATGAGTTCAAAGCACGCAATATAAGATATTAGTTGTTCGAGAGAAAATAAGAGTTTCAAGTTTACCGAATAGTCACGTAAAGCCCCGTCGTGTCCAATGAATCTTTCAGTGACTGAGCGATACCACGTCGTGCAATTTTGATGATCGTGCCCTTCATCTTGTGTCGCTGTGACAATGTTGTGGCCACGATTTTCCCACATATGTATAAAGCTTGCGTGAAAAGTCACCCAATTTTTTTGATTGCGTCCACGCAATTCGATGGTGTCGTAAGCACAGTTTGGTGGCACCACTTGTATCATTCTGAATTGTCGCATAACCCTTTCTGGTCGATGTCATTCGACTATGTGGAAACAGGGACACGTCGAAAGCCAACTACCGTGACCGTCAGTACAGTATTCGGGAAGAGACCCGATGACTGCAGCATAAGGTTGCCATACTACATCATCCTCATTCTGCGAGTCGAGTGCATCACGGTAGGCACAGTTTGAAGGTCACCCAAGAGGGGGTGAATTGGGTTACCGAGTAGTTATTGCCCTTTTAAAACTTTATGCGCAAATTACAACTATAATGCATACACTATCAATGAATATATATATGCTATGCAAGTGAATGGAATGGAAGAGATGGAAAGTGACACACAATTTATAGTGGTTCGATCCAACGATCTACGTCCACTACCTAACCTCCCTGGTTAGGATTTTTAACCCCCACTTATATTGCAAATAAGTGTTACAACCTAAGCATACAAGCCTAGAGTGCCTAATTACAATTAGGACTTCCCACCTAGCCGCAACTAGGATTTGTGCCTAGTCTCAACTAGGATTTTCCCTTTCGACTTAGATTCCACTAAGTCTTACAATCATACAAATACAATAAGTTGCTGAAAAATAATGAGATACACTTTACAACACAAAGTGGTATCAAATTCAAACACTAGCAAGCCTCCTAGAGCCTAACAACTCTTATGCATGCAAGTATGAGAATAAATGGAATATGCAAATATGTCACTGATTTTGTTGCAAATCCCAAATGTGAAATCGTTTTAAAAACTTAATATATTAGTGTAAAACCGATTTCAAGTCTAAGAACAATAGTTTAACAAAAATCAAGTTTAAGTGCAAAACTTTTGTTCAAATCAATCTTAGGGTTTGATAAAATAAATTTAAGTGCAAAACCCAAGAAGAAGGTGTTCAAACACACAACAAAATGATTTTCAAATCAAATACACAAAACTATGTAGGATTTTAGATCTAGGACTTTCTTACAAACAAGAGAATGACAAAAGAGATCAGCTTTGAAGAGATTCTTGTACTCCTTTTAAAGCCTCAAAAGTCTTTGGATTAGAGAACTAAAGAACAACACAAAGATCTCCTTTTGCTTCTTCACAAAAATCAAAGTTCTTCTCTTTGTAGATTTTGAGTTTTTGAGTGTGTTTCTTCCTTCTCTTGACAAAACCATGTTCTTGGTGGTTTTATAGTGTTAGGTATTCCATCTTGACAGTTTATGACCGTTCTAGGGATCCAAGGGTCCAAAATAGATCAAGAATTCAAATTAAAGTGTGTTTTCCAAATTTGTAAAAAAGTCATCGAGATATGCAATTAGCGCGCTAATGCTTTGAGACCTAGCGCGCTAACTCGCACTTAGCGTGCTAATGAAATCATTAGCGCGCTAACTCGAAGGGACCTCAAAACAATTATTTTGTCCCTTTGTGTTAGCGACCCTTAAACTCGTCCGGGACCTAACCAACCCTTATATAACATGTTATACACGTTTATTATGAGTCATTAAGCCTAATTGGGTGGTCCGGATATTTTTACAAATCCCGAAACGGAAATTCACGATTTCATAATGTATTAGGGGCTTTTACGCAAATTTACGCTTTTCTTTTCGAAGACCTTTCAAAAACGAGTTTTTCTTTTTCGAAAACATTTACAATGATCTGTAATATGCAAATGACCATCCACACAAAGTTTTACATTGTTTAAACTCATAGTCCTAGTTATGTGTTTAAATTCCACTTTGAAACTTGAAGTAAACTTATAACTTTTGAAGAATGGTTTAAGAAACTTGATATGCATGGACTAATGCATTTGGCTTGCGTGAAAGAATTTGTATACCTTACATTGAAATTACAAATTGCGGTTTGAACTTTCATCTTCATTTCTTCATTAATGCCGAGTCTTGAACTTGTATTTCTTGAGTACCACTTGATATGTTGTTTTGCATCCTTTAACAAAAACTGAAATACACTAGATGTTTATTAGTACATTTTCACCTTGTTTGTTTCCATCAAAATCTCGGTCGGAGTGTGAGTGACTAACCACTTAGTCCAACAATCTCCCCTTTTGATGATAACAAACAATGTGAACTTTAAAGGTGTAAAACGTAATCTAAATGTATATCGCATTCATGATTTTATATTTCATATATGCAAGTTCAAAACACATCAACCTTTTCAAGTTCAACCACATTTTTCTCCCCCGTTTGATACCATCAAAAAGTGGGGCCAAGCATCCCCATAAATAAACACAATAGAAACAATACGAGAGAAATATACTCTCCCCCTCACTTTATGCATATCAATAAACAATAGTCGGTAGCGATACAAATGCATAGACGATAAAACATAGTGAAGCAAGAAATATCCATATAGAAAACTCAGAGATACGCAAAAAAATTCATGATATAGATAGCATAAAGCAATGAGAGCATAATTATGGCTTAAACCTGAGTTTGACAAAAAAAATCAAAACATCTAAGACTGACATATTTGAGCCTAATGCTCATCTAGTGGTGGTGTGTCTAAACACTCCTCCTCGAGGATGGTGGTGGACGTGCAGAGCTAGAGGCGTGATCATTACGCGCGGTCCGAACTGGGAGCAATTGACCCTCAATGCGACGAAGCCGATCATTCTGATGCTGGATACTCGTCTCGACGGCATTGAATGATTGAGTCATATAAGTGTGCAGGTAGCCCAGCTGTGCAGATACGTACGCCGATGATGGAGACATATTCGGTGGAGGCGAGAAACCGCCGAACGTAGAGGGAATCGGAGGCTGTGCCGACTCATATCGCTGCTGCTGCGGAACAGTAAAGTCCTGAGCACCTTCATCATCACCATCATGGTCATCATGGCTGGCATTGCCTTCATCGTCAGCGTTGTCATCATCGCCAAATTGATAGCTATATTCCAAATAGTCCGGCGCATCAAAAGGAGCCACTGGAGAGTCCGTAGGGAGGGGAGACTCATAGCCGCCGTGATACTGACCATCTGGAATGGCATCTTCCCGAGTCCACTGCTGCCTATCACGAATGTAGCGGTATTTCATGGCTTTCAACGTAGCCATGTCAATGGTGTCATATATAGTGAGGGGGCGACCGCCTAATGCGAGATCTACTTGGGCAGACTCAAGTAGGATGTGATAATGTGAGCATAAGGAAGATGACGACCCGAGCTACACGTGCTCGTCATATAGCCAATGATGATATGAGGCAGGCTGAGAGGTATCATACGAATGAGGTGCCCAAGAATGAACATGTCAAGGAGAGTGACATAGTTTTTGCTACCACCTCGCGGAAGAATGACCTTGTGAAGTACCTTATGGAGAAGGTGAGGTACGAGTTTAAAATCGCTATCCGTGATACCGGTCGGATAAACAGTTAAGGTCCTTTTGGACCGAAGAAAGGAGTTAAGAATTTCAAGACGGTCAAAAGGCCAACTCAGAAATTTGCACACTACCGTGATCGAAGGAGGGTGCAATGGAAGGTGAAACCGTTGAGCGAGATTTTCAGGCGTAATCTCGATGGATCGGCTACCAACTGATGAACGAAGTACAAAGTGATTTGAAGTTTCAAGATTTGAATAGAAAACTCTAACCAGAGGAGGGTTGTAGTTAGCCCTGTACGTACAAAAAGTGGTCCATCCCGCCGCATCAAGAATTTCCCTAATTGGGAGATGAGCCTTATCAAAGAAGGCGACATCGACAACGGCGGGTCGTATGATTTTGGCATCCGTTAGCCGTGGAGCCACTAATTCTAGGACCGATGCGGACTCATGGACGGCTTTTGCACGACCCTCACGTCGTGGGGCATTTGCCGAGTTGGGACGGGGTGTGTGGATTCGGATTGATCACTAGATGATGAGGATTGAACAACACGTCGGCTAGAAGGACGACGGGAGGACGTGGCTTGGGTAGGACGAGATGTGGTGGGGGCGACCGAACGAGAAGAGGGACGGTTGGAAGTGCGACGAGTCGACATTTTGGAGGGAAAAGAAATGAAGAAATTGACAAAGAAGGAAGAGGATTATCACCTTGTAGGAGTGGAGATCACGGTGGAGACGACACTAGTAGAGTAGAATCGGCAAGAGGAGAGGAAAAATTTGGGAGAGATGTGAATTTTGATGATAGAAATGATTTTAGAAACCCTGGCGAACGACATTAGCGCGCTAATGGGTGGAATTAGCGCGCTCATTCCCCTCGGAAATTTTTGGTCGGTCCCTCATTAGCGCGCTAATTCTAACTATTAGCGCGCTAATTCCTCTCTCGGAATTTTTTGACAAAAAATTTTGGATTTTTGCAATATAGCTCCGATTGTCCTCAAACTTCATGGACACTTTACTAACACCATATAAAAAGGTTTGGAATAGCTAAAACATATGTAGAAGGTCCGATTCTCGAAACATGCCTAACTCACGCCGAATTTTAGAAAATTGATCTCTAGGCAAAGGCTTAGTGAATATATCGGCTAGTTGATCCTCTGTGGGCACATGGATGAGTTTAACATCGCCCTTTTGGACGTGATCACGAAGAAAATGGTGTCTAATCTCAATATGTTTTGTTCTTGAGTGTAACACCGGATTTTTCGATATGTTTATCGCACTTGTGTTATCACAATAAATTTCAAGCACACCCAACTAGGATTTGATAATCTTCAAGTTGTTGTTTCATGTATAGAACTTGAGCACAACAACTCCTATAGACACATATTCGGCTTCCGCCGTAGATAAAGCAACGGAATTTTGCTTTTTGCTGAACCATGAGATAAGTGAATGTCCTAGCAAATGACAAAATCCGGAAGTACTTTTCCTATCGACTAGACTTCCCGCATAATCGAATCAACAAAACTTCGGAGTTCGAAACTCTTAGTTTTGTTGAACCACAATCCTAAGTCTTGTGTTCCACTTAGATATCGAAATATGCGCTTTACACATTTTAAGTGGGACTCCTTGGGATCGGATTGAAATCTAGCACATAAGCACACACTGAACATAATGTCGGGTCTACTAGCGGTCAAGTATAGGAGGCTACCTATCATTCCACGATAAAGTTTAGGATCTATGGGTTTTCCTAGTTGGTCTTTGTCCATTTTGATGGTGGAACTACTAGGAGTGTCACATGCTTTCAGATTTTCGAATTTGAATTTCTTTAACATGTCCCTCACATACTTTGCTTGATTTATAAAAATGCCATGTTTGGATTGTTTTATTTGCAAGCCTAGAAAGTATGTTAGTTCTCCCATCATGCTCATTTCAAATTCATTTGTCATTAATGATGAGAATTCATTACATAGACTTGTGTTGGATGACCCAAAAATGATATCATCAACATAAATTTGAACAAGTAACATATCATGTTTTTCGATCAAAATGAACAAAGTGGGATCTAGCGTTCCTTTCTTGAATCCTTTTTCAAGTAGGAATGCACTAAGTCTGTCATACCAAGCTCTAGGAGCTTGTCTTAGTCCATACAAGGCTTTTTGAAGATGATATACATGACCTGGGTGTTCATGATCTTCAAAACCCGGTGGTTGTTCTACATATACCTCTTCATTAATGAAGCCATTTAAGAATGCGCTTTTAACATCCATTTGATATAGTAAAAACCCATTGTAGCAAGCATAGGCAAGTAACATTCGAATTGCTTCTAGTCTTGCTACGGGTGCAAAGGCTTCCTCATAATCAATTCCTTCTTCTTGATTGTAGCCTTGTGCAACCAACCTAGCCTTGTTTCTTACAATTTCACCTTTTTCATTCTTTTTGTTTCTAAAAACCCATTTGGTGCCTATGGTTGTGTGGTCCTTGGGTCTAGGTACTAATGTCCATACTTTGTTCCTAACAAAGTGGCTTAGCTCCTCTTGCATAGCCATTACCCAAAATTCATCTCCTAAGGCATCATCTATCTTAGTGGGCTCGGTTTGTGATACAAAAGCTATATGTCCTTCATCTCGATGTAATGTGGACCTAGTGATTACTCCTTTGTTTGGATCACCTATTATTTGTTGGGATGAATGGCCAATTAGAAGTTTTGAATTCTTAGGCGCACTTGTGTCGGATTCTTTACATGCCTCAACTTCTTGACTATTTGAAGTTTGTCCTAGGGTGCCATCATCTTCATCATCGATCCTCAATTTTTCCAAGTTTTGCATCATCTTAACTTTGGGATCCACTTCATCAAATTTCACATGGATAGACTCTTCTATGGTTTTGGTTGATCTATTAAACACCCTATATGCTTTGTTTGTGCATAGAGTAGCCAAGGAAAGTACATACCTTTGACTTTGGGTCAAATTTGTCTAATTGATCCTTATCATTTAGAACATAGCAAGTACAACCGAACACCTTAAAGTAACTTATGTTGGGCTTTCGGCCTTTCCATAGTTCATAAGGAGTCTTTTTCACTTGCTTTCGGACATTTACTTTATTTATAACATAGCATGCCGTGTTAATGGCTTCGGCCTAAAAATGCTTAGCTATGTTGTACTCATTTAGCATAGTCCTACACATCTCTTGGAGTGTCCTGTTTTTTCTTTCAACAACTCCATTTTGTTGGGGTGTTCTAGGAGAGGATAATTGGTGTGTATAACCTTGTTTAGCACAAAAATCCTCCAAGTTTCTATTTACAAACTCACCACCTCTATCACTTCTAATGATGGTGATTTTGTATCCCTTTTCATTCTCAACTAAAGCACAAAATTTTACGAACACATCAAACACTTCATGCTTATGAGAGAGAAAATACACCCATGTATATCTAGTAAAATCATCAACAATGACAAAGCAATATGATTTACCTCCTAGGCTTTGTGTTTGGGTGGGTCCGAACAAATCCATATGGATAAGTTCTAAGGCTCGAGTCACATCACTTGTTACTTTCGTCTTAAATGACGATTTCACTTGTTTACCGAGGATACAAGGTTCACACTCCTTGTCTTTCTTAAACGTGCATTTGGGTAGACCCTTAACTAGATCATGCTTAGTCAATTTTGACAAGTTCTCCATGCTAGTATGTCCTAATCTACGGTGCCACAACCATGCATCACATTCACTTTGTGCACTCAAACATGAGACATTTTGCATATTCATCTCATCAAAGTTAATGGCATAAACATTTTTATCTCTATATGCAATAAATAAGGTTTCATGCTTCTCATTCCTAACAATGCATTTCGATGATTCAAACATAACATGAAATCCTTTGTCACACAATTGACTAATACTAAGCAAATTATGTTTCAATCCATCAACAAGATAAACGTTAGAAATAGAAACCGAATTGTTACCGACGGTTCCGAGACCAATAACTCTTCCTTTGTTGTTGTCTCCAAATGTAACCTTTCCACCATCATGCCGCTTTAGTTCAATAAATTGATGTGCATCTCCCAGGTCATGTGTCTTGAGCACCCACTATCCAAGTACCATGGGGTGCTCTTCCTCGCATCCTACACAATGGGAAACACACTAGATTTTGGTACCCAAACACCTTTGGGTCCGAGAAGGTTAGTGTAGTAAACATTTTTAACTACCCATGCTAGTCTACCCACTTTGGCCTTTTGTAATGCACATTTCCCGACCACATGAGTCTTGTTGCATTTAGAGCATCTACGATCATCATTTAGCAATTTCTTGTAACTTAACAAGTTTGCTCCAGAACCTATGCCTCTTTTGTTGAGTGCACGTCGTTGTGCTCCCAACATCATGTCAAACATTTCTTTACCATTTGTAAACTTATGCACCGTGCTAGTCAAGTCCTCTACTTCCTTGACTAAAGCATCTCTCTCCTCTATGACTTCATTTAAGTCACTTTGGAGATCATTAATGGTCTCATTTTGTGACTCTATTTCACTAATTGCAATGGTCAAGCTCTTTTTGAGTTGTTTGGTCTTTTTGACCTCCTTTTCCAACTCTTTCCTAAGCTCATCAAGATTTGGAACATCATCCAAATCATCAACATTATCAAAGTTAAAAGAGTTAGAATTTACCTCGCCTTGTGCCATGAGACAAAGTATTGCCTTCTCACTTTCCGATTCGGATTCCGAACTTGATGATGATGAGTCATCCCAAGTTGCTTTGAAACTCTTCTTTCCTTTCTTCTTGTCAAACACCTTCTTGGATTTGCAATCCGCCTTGATGTGACCCGGTTTGCCGCAACCGAAGCATATGGTTTCATTTGATTTTCCTCCCTTGCTTCCACTTCGAAACTTCTTCTTATACTTGTCTCGCTTGTACATGGCCCTGTTGAGCTTTCTTGAGAGCATAGCTACTTCCTCCTCAAGATCATTGTCATCACATGATTTTTCATTTTCAATGATATCTCTACCGATGCACTAGGGGAGCTATTTGCCTTCAAGGCGATATCTTTTCTTGAACTCTTAGTACCTCCACTTAATGCTTCCAATCTTGCTCGGTCTTTAAGTTCAAATTCATGGACTGTTAGCTCTCCACACAATGCATCAAATGTGTAATCTCCAAGATTTTGTGCCGATTGGATAGCATACTTCTTGGCATCCCATTCCTTAGGCAAGCCTCTAAGGAATTTATACACCGAGGTTTCTTGATCATAATTCTTTCCAAGATTCTTGATCTCATTCAATAGTTTAGTGAATCGAGTGATGGCGGTGGCTATGTCTTCATCGGACCCAACTCGGAAAGTTTCATAGTGCTCCTCAAGAATTCTTAACTTGGTCTTCTTCACTTGCATGGTACCTTCATAGTGTACCCCAAGCTTCTCCCATACTTCCTTAGCCGTTTGACAAGCACTTACTCGGTTAAATTCATTTTCACTTAGCGCACAAAACAAGTGATTCATGGCTTGATCATTTGAGAGCTCAATCTTTATCTCCTCGGCGGTGTACTCTTTCAAGGGCTTATCCGGTGGAGTGTAGCCACTTTCAATTGCATCCCATAAGAATCTATTTTGTGCTCTAATGTAGAATTTCATTCTCACTTTCCAATGAGCATAGTTAGTTCCATCAAAATACGGAGGCCTACTCGAAGAGTTGCCTTCCCGAAGGCGAGCCGGATCTAAGGTTTGCATCCTTGCACAAAAAGAACACTCAAAGATACGTTAGTAATACTTTGAGCAATAACCCGCTCGATACCAATTGAAGGTCACCCAAGAGGGGGTGAATTGGGTTACCGAGTAGTTATTGCCCTTTTAAAACTTTATGCGCAAATTACAACTATAATGCATACACTATCAATGAATATATATATGCTATGCAAGTGAATGGAATGGAAGAGATGGAAAGTGACACACAATTTATAGTGGTTCGATCCAACGATCTACGTCCACTACCTAACCTCCCTAGGTTAGGATTTTTAACCCCACTTATATTGCAAATAAGTGTTACAACCTAAGCATACAAGCCTAGAGTGCCTAATTACAATTAGGACTTCCCACCTAGCCGCAACTAGGATTTGTGCCTAGTCTCAACTAGGTCTTCCCCTTTGACTTAGATTCCACTAAGTCTTACAATCATACAAATACAATAAGTTGCTGAAAAATAATGAGATACACTTTACAACACAAAGTGGTATCAAATTCAAACACTAGCAAGCCTCCTAGAGCCTAACAACTCTTATGCATGCAAGTATGAGAATAAATGGAATATGCAAATATGTCACCGATTTTGTTGCAAATCCCAAATGTGAAATCGTTTTAAAAACTTAATATATTAGTGTAAAACCGATTTCAAGTCTAAGAACAATAGTTTAACAAAAATCAAGTTTAAGTGCAAAACTTTTGTTCAAATCAATCTTAGGGTTTGATAAAATAAATTTAAGTGCAAAACCCAAGAAGAAGGTGTTCAAACACACAACAAAATGATTTTCAAATCAAATACACAAAACTATGTAGATTAAGCACAAGCAAGATTTTAGATCTAGGACTTTCTTACAAACAAGAGAATGACAAAAGAGATCAGCTTTGAAGAGATTCTTGTTCTCCTTTTAAAGCCTCAAAAGTCTTTGGATTAGAGAACTAAAGAACGACACAAAGATCTCCTTTTGCTTCTTCACAAAAATCAAAGTTCTTCTCTTTGTAGATTTTGAGTTTTTGAGTGTGTTTCTTCCTTCTCTTGACAAAACCATGTTCTTGGTGGTTTTATAGTGTTAGGTATTCCATCTTGACAGGTTTATGACCGTTCTAGGGATCCAGGGTCCAAAATAGATCAAGAATTCAAATTAAAGTGTGTTTTCCAAAATTTGTAAAAAAAGTCATCGAGATATGCAATTAGCGCGCTAATGCTTTGAGACCTAGCGCGCTAACTACGCACTTAGCGTGCTAATGAAATCATTAGCGCGCTTCTGCGAAGGGACCTCAAAACAATTATTTTGTCCCTTTGTGTTAGCGACCCTTAAACTCGTCAGGGACCTAACCAACCCTTATATAACATGTTATACACGTTTATTATGAGTCATTAAGCCTAATTGGGTGGTCCTGATATTTTTACAAATCCCGAAAACGGAAATTCACGATTTCATAATGTATTAGGGGCTTTTACGCAAATTTACGAGTTTTCTTTTCGAAGACCTTTCAAAAACGAGTTTTTCTTTTTCGAAAACATTTACAATGATACGTAATATGCAAATGACCATCCACACAAAGTTTTACATTGTTTAAACTCATAGTCCTAGTTATGTGTTTAAATTCCACTTTGAAACTTGAAGTAAACTTATAACTTTTGAAGAATGGTTTAAGAAACTTGATATGCATGGACTAATGCATTTGGCTTGCGTGAAAGAATTTGTATACCTTACATTGAAATTACAAATTGCGGTTTGAACTTTCATCTTCATTTCTTCATTAATGCCGAGTCTTGAACTTGTATTTCTTGAGTACCCTTGATATGTTGTTTTGCATCCTTTAACAAAAACCGAAATACACTAGATGTTTATTAGTACATTTTCACCTTGTTTGTTTCCATCAAAATCTCGGTCGGAGTGTGAGTGACTAACCACTTAGTCCAACACGGTCCACGTAGGACAACCATGTCCACGTGGTCATCCCACGTGGATGTTTACACGAATAGCGCCTTTTGAAAAGACGCTATTCGTGTAAGGCTGTCCTACGTGGACCGGACACATGAATAGCGCCTTTTCAAAAGACGCTATTCATGTGCGCTATTCATGTGTCTACGTCAGCGAAAAAAACCCACCCAACTGATAGCGCCTTTTCGATAGGCGACATAGCCTACTTTTTGAATTAAAAAAAAAAAAAACACACTTATTTTCCTCATTTAAACTAAAATGTATTGTACTTTTGTAATTTTTTCGTTGAACCGATCAAAGAGATGTTCTTTTGTAATTGCATTTACTATATTATATAAGAAATATATAGTCTCTTTCTAAAAAAAAATTCATTATTGAACAAAGGAGACTTCAACAAATTTGAGGACTGCAAATTTCAAGTGACTTAAATGCTGTGTTTGCTTCAGAACTCGATCCTATTTTTTGTTTTAGAATTATTGAAAGGATTTGAAAAGATTTATGTGGATGCAATCTAACAATGCAGTGTGAACATTTAAAAACATGAGAACTAATGGAACAACTTTGCACTACATGTTGACTATACTGTTTTACTTACTCAATATTTTATTCTAGTTCTTGCTCTTCTTGATGATTTCCTTGCATGGTAAAAGAAACTTGAAGTTTTAGCTATTGGGAACAGTTTCTTGTGAGATTAGCAATTTGTAAAAGAAGCATTGTGCTCTCATTGTGTAATTTGTGAATGGCTTGACTTCTTAAAAGCACCAAATAGGTTCTCCTTTAAAGAGTATTTTGTCTCGCTCCTGTGCTTACGGCGAATGACAATAATTATCAACTGTAGAAGATCATGCTAGTGTAACTTAAACAGTGAAAATTACAAGAAAAGTAAATGAGAATGTGCTAATGTCACTAAGACATGGATAGTAGTAAACTTGGGGTGTAGTTCTATACAGCAAAATCAATTTAATCTTCTCTCCTTGAAAATGGTGAGAAATCAAACAACTTCAACGAAGAAAACAATTAGGGCTCGATTTGGCAATAAAAATTGATAATCTAGCTGATAACTGGTAATCTAACTAAAAACCGATAATCTAACTGAAAAATTACTATATGAAGCTACCGTCGCTACACCTCCTTTGCTACACTACGTACCATTGGAGTTCTTTAGATTCTGCATAGTGATTTGTGTGCGCGCATCTCATATACCATCAAAAGTATGACTCCCTGTGGTTGTCCAAAACAAATATGATATTCCATCTTTCTTCTTTGCAATAAAATCTTAACTTTCCATACTTCATGCATGGAGGTTTACTGTGAAGAAACCCTAGGTTTCACCAAGAAAAAGTTTTTCATTTTTCAATCAACCAACCTAAAAAGATCATGATAGCATTGATAGCAGAATCAAAATAATTCACATTGTACGTACTGATGACAACCAACTTCCATGCCCATAGGGTCCACAGCATATGAAGAGAACATGCATGGTGTCTCAGCTTTTAGCAGCACATCATCCACATCCATGTCCAAAGCACAAGTCCTAGACAAAACTTGAATGAGTGTTTCAAGAATTCAATCCACAAAGCTTAACTTTACCACAACAATCAAACAAGTTCAATATGAGAACAACAAAAAGCTCACATAATGCCAAACTACAACATTACAAAGTTCTTTAAAAAGTTGATCATCATCTCCCCAACTCCTCCATGCAACTTTTTTCACTGTAATTTTACCTGATCTACTACTTAGAAATGGTCTCCAACTGTTCCCGAAAAACCTTAAGTATGTCGGAAAACGTGACGATGCCGGCTAAGCTGCAGTCATCCTCAATGACCCATATGTAATTCACTCTATAAGCAAGAGTCTTCATCATCACTGCAACAAGTGAGCTTCCTGGATGGCACACAATTGCATCTGCACTCCTCACCATTCTTCGACCAGAGAAGCTCCCCGACTTGCCATATTTTCGTGTCGATGAACGCAGAACCGAAGACGACTCCTCATCGTCCTCCTCAGACGCCGACGAGGGATGAGGCGAGGCAGGAACAGGCGATTCACCAAGCAATGCCAACATCCCATCCAAACCCTTCTCCCTCAATTTCACTTTCACTTCCTGGAGAATGTACTCTGGAGGGCCACCATAGTCAATGTAAGCCATTAGGTCTCCCACCGAGAGCACCGCAATGGCAGCCATAACCCTCTCATCGCAACTCGCCAATGTCAAAGGGGAGATCTCCCCAATTAGCTTACCTTCTTCGTCAACCACCGCGACAGCGGTTTGCTTGACAAGAGCATTGGAGATGGCATTGATTGTAGATGAAGCAGGGTCGTCATATCGAACGGCTAAGACGCCGTCAGTCTTGATGATGCCGAGGGACTCAATCGAGAGAGCGGGTAGAGGCGAAAAGAATCCAATGGAGCTTAAAAGATAGCGAACTATATCTTCTTGGGTGAGCCAACAGAACTCTCTACCATTGTGGTTGGTAGAGCAGATTGAAGACTTCTGAGAAAATTTTTTCTTTGATTTAGTGCTACCGACATTCCTTTCAATGCTTTCAATTGGTACCACTAGGTTTTGAGCTCCTTCAAGCATGAGATTTATTGCATCTACCAAACTGAGATTGATAATAAATTAAAATATGCTATTGCATTGAATTCAAAAAAAAATTAAAAAAAAAAAACTAAATTGGTAATCTCATCTATTAAAGAGGCTATATCAAGATTAGATTCAAAATTGCTGAAGTTTGAAACTGTTGATCAAACAGACAACTGAAACGTAAATCAATAATTCTTTCCAACACTCCGATCTCTCTCTAACAACAACACGGTTGGTTTCATGGATCAAACTCTTCTATTGCGCTCGATCTAGTGCACTTAATCACCCCGGTTCAAAATCCATTAAAAAAAATGCTATTTTAACTCCAATTTTGCAGGCCAATTTGGCACCCATTAATCAAAGTCCGTTGATTTTTGCATCAATGCACGCACATGTGTATGCGCATGAAACTCGGTGTGCATTAAAGGGACTCCAATGAGTGTGTGCCAAATTGGAGTCAAAATAGCAGGACTCCTCCATTAAATCCTCCATTAAATCCTTCCTAATAAGTACATCCAAGTTATCTCAAGTCTACCCTAGTATTGTCAAATTTCTTCAGTTTCTTTCGAATTCGGTTATTCCCAAAAAAAAAAAAAAACTCCACTCTCTCTGTCTCTTCTTCTAAAAATCAAAATTTGTAGATGGAATCAAAGCACATTTTAGTTCCACAATTTTCACAAATACAATTATTATTATTATTATTATTATTATTATTATTACTTATTTGTTTATTTATAACGATGGTGTTCAAGCCTTTACAGCCCCTATTCTGGTTTGATTAATTCTATAAGAGTTGGTCATGACACATAAAAAATCAATATTAAAATATAATGTAGCTACCAATAATTGAAAGTGAAGCGAAATCGAATCAATAAACCCTAAACCAAAAACTCTAAAAAAATCCGAACCTGGAATGCGGATCCACGTGCCTTACCACGCCAGCCTCCCTAACAACCACCGAGACAGGCCTCCTCAGCAACTCATCAACGGCGTCACCAGTACCAGGTCCATCAACATTGCTGCACCTGCAGAGATAGCAAATCACGTCCACCACACAAACCTTCCCCACGCACCTACATTCGCGACGCTCCTCTGATCCGTCCGATCGGCCTCGATGATCACAACTCCAAACGCTGACGAAATCCTCTCCGGAGGCTTTGAGAGCGGAGAGAGCGTCGCCGACGGTCGCGGAGTTTTCGGAGAGTGACGTCAGCGGAGGCTTTCCGAGGCAGAGGTCCCACACACTCACTGCCATGCAAGTACAGGTCAAACCCTAGAGAGTTGCAGTGGTGAAGAAGACGATGACGTGGCGGAATGAGAGGGAGGCACGTGGCAGGAGGAGTATGGGGTGTGGTGTGGCGTGGGAGAGAGGGAATGGAATTGGTTGTATTTATAGCGGGATTGCTTGGTACAGTTATTATGGACGATGGGTCGTGGGGCCCACCTAGCTGTTCGGATATTTAAGGAAGACGTTACAGTGGTGTTGTGGCGTGAGGTCCTATTTGAGAATAAGTGTGCGCCAATAAGACTCGATGCATAATTCGCTGGGTGTGTATTTTGTGATATGCAAGTGGTTTAGATACGTACTCAGTTCAGTTGGGGCGGTTGAATTTTGTTTTGCATCGTGATGTGTGTGAATGTTTTTTGAGATGTGTTAAGATGGTCTCGATTACTCGTAGAAAATGTGAGTTAGATTTGTATCATTTGAGCATTATTGTTTAGGATGGGTTCTCTAACGAAGATTCTTGCGTCCTTTTCTCATTATTATTCCCTTTGTTCCATATCATCTGTAACATTTGAGCTTGATTACTCCCTCCCTCCCTTTCATATATTATCTGTCATATTTAAGCTCGATTATTCCCTCCGTTCTATATTATTTGTCACATTTGGGCTTGTGTATAGAAATTAAAGTGATGATTAAAAACAACAACAACGACATAGCCTCAGTCCCAAATTAACTAGAGTCGGCTACATGGATCAAACTTTTCCATTGTGCTCGATTAAGTCCAATTGATGGTGAGCTTTTCAAATCATTCAAATCCATCATAATTAATGCATCCCATGTTAACTTTGGTCTGCCCCTACCTTGTCGAATTTCTACAATTTCTATTGAGTCAAGTTTTCTAGTTGGGGCATTTGTAGGCCGTCCTTGCAGGTGACCAAACCACCGCAACCGACATTCCCTAATCTTTGTATCAATTGGTGCTACTCCTACTTGTCTTTGAATTTCTATATTTCTTATTCTATCTTTACGAGTTTTACCACACATCCACCTAAGCATCCTCATTTCTGCTACGTTCATTTTATGTAATTGTTGTTGCTTTACCACCCAACATTCACTTCCATAGAGCATAGCTAGCCTAATTAAAGTCCTATAAAATTTTCCTTTTAACTTAGTAGGAGCATTTCGATCACAAATCACCCATGTTGCACTCCGCCATTTCTTCCATCCAGCTTGAATTCTATGTGTGACATCATTTTCAATGTTACCATCATTTTGTATGATTGATCATAGGTATCTAAAGTGGTTTACCTTAGGAACTTCTACTTCCCTTAATTTTACCACTTCGTCATCTCGATGTCTAGTGTTTTTAAACTCACAGTGCATGTATTCGATTTTCGTCCTACTCAACTTAAAGCCTTTAGATTCTAATGTATTCCTCCAGAGTTCTAATTTCCTATTCTCTTCATCTTTAGTTTCATCCACTAAGACAATATCATCTGCAAATAGCATACACCATGGTATATCCTCTTGAATGTGTCTAGTTAGTTCATCCATAACTAAAGTAAATAGATATGGGCTTAAAGCCGATCCTTGATATAAACCTATCGTAATGGAAAATTCTTTTGTAGCTCCTCCAAATGTCTTTATACTCGTTACTACTCCATCATACATATCCTTAATAGTGTCTATGTATCTAGCATGCACTCTTTTTCTTTCTAAAACCCACCAAAAGAACATCTCTAGGGACCCTATTATATGTTTTTTCTAAATCTACGAATACCATATGAAGATGTTTTTTCTTTTCTCTATATTTTTCTAACAATCGTCTTACAAGGAAAATCGCCTCCATAGTTGACCTCCCAGGCATGAAACCAAATTGGTTCTCTGATATTGTTGTTTCTCTCCTTAGCCTATTGTCAATTATCATCTCCCAAAGTTTCATAGTGTGACTCATAAGTTTAATTCCTCGGTAGTTTGAGCAACTTTGAATGTCTTTTTTGTTTTTGAAGATTGACACAAATGTGCTTCTTCTCCAATCAATTGGCATCCGTTTTGATTTTAAAATTTTATTGAAAAGTTTTGTTAACCAAGTCAATCCAATTTCTCCTAAGCATTACCAAACCTCTATTGATATTTCATCTGGGCCACATGCTTTCCCTATTTTCATTCTTTTCAATGCCTCTTTAACTCCTACAATTCTAATATTGCGTGTATAGTTTACATTTCTTTCTTGGTGTGGGTTTTCATCTATGATAGTATCAACTTAGCCATCATTAAATAAACTATAGAAGTAACTTCTCCATCTCTCCTTAATATCCAACTCGCGCGTTAAAACATTTTGATTTTCGTCCTTAATACATCTTACATGACTTAGGTCTTGTTTCTTTTTATCTCTTAATTTGGCTAGCCTATATATATATATATATATATATATATATATATATATATATATATATATATATATATATATATATATATATATTTTTTTCGCCATCTCTATTACCTAACCTTGTATATAGATCTTCCATGAAATTTGTTTTAGCTTGACTAACTACTTTTTTAGCTTGTTTTCTAGCTTCTCTATATTGATTGTACACATCTTCATCTTGACACTTAGGTATTTTCCTATACATCTCTCTTTTAGTCTTAATTGCTTGTTGGACATCCTCGTTCCACCACCATGTTTCCTTCTTTGGTGGTCCCAAGCCTTTAGATATACCTAATACGTTTGATCCCACTCTCCTTATGCAACTACACATTTCTAGCCACATTGTATTAGCATCTAAGTCAAGATTCCAAACATTTTCCTTTAGTAGTTTTTTCTCTAAACTCTACTTGTTTACTATGTTTTAGGTTCCACCACTTTATTCTAGGGTCGCTAACTCTTTTATTCATATTATGTCGTCGTGTTAGCTTAATATCAAATACTACTATTAAGCTTATACGACGACATAATATGAATAAAAGAGTTTGCTTTAGTAATTAAGGTGAAACCTCCAATTAGCATTAAATACATCTTTAAATTAAGAGTAAAATTAGAAAAAAAACCATAAATACACCCTTGATTTCTTAATGTTATACTTATTGTGTAATAAGAAAAAAAAATCTAATGCGACAGATAATATGGAACAAAAGAAGTATCTTTTTAGTGCCCGTTAGATGCACATCGAGATGTGAACGAAATTAAGTTTCCTCATCGAAGTAGTGCAAAATCGAGCGATTTCATAGTTTTTTGTGTTGCTCATGGGTCTCGGCACCACATAACATGTAAAGTGGGTCCCAATTGATCGCTTAGGTCCGAGAGTGATAATATTAGTCTTGAACACATGTACGATTGAGTATTAGTTTTAGACACATACGATCATGACTCACTCTATATGTTTCAATCAAGTACGTCTTCGAAAACCTAATTAAGGGTGATACCAAAAAACCACGGAATTGAGTAAACTTACATCATTCTGCTTTTGGGTCATTTGCTCTTCTAAAATTAGTCGCCATTATACGTCAACAAGTTCCCATTTAAGTCATAAATTGATGCTCTAAAGAGCCTAAACAACAACAACAATAATAAAGAAATCCCACCAAAATCACTAAAAAAATTATAAATTGAATGCAAAACATAGGAGGAACACACTTATTTGAGTGAATAAAGGTATTTTTGATGGTTTGACCGGAGTTTGGCAAGAGTGAGCGAGGTTGATGGCGTGGGAAAGACGAGAGTGAGAAAGTATAAGTGGGGTATGTTAACAAAAGTGGGTCCATTTAGGATTTATATTGGTGAACAGTAATTGGGTCATTTCACACATGGTTCAATTTTTTCTTATAAAAATAAGGTATGTTCAATTTAGTCGCTACTGTTACAATATCATCTCTGTGGCTAAAATGAGTATGTAATGATGTAAAATATACTTGGAGGGGATACTGATGAGATTATTTTATTTTGTCTAATTAATGTTTTTATTATTAGGAAGATGGTACAATGACTCCTCAAAGTCACGCCCATAGTCACAATCGTGGTGATTTGGCGTGCAGTCCCACAAAAAATGAATTTGTACACATAGTTTTTGGTGCATAACCACGAGGTGTGTATCTTGAGGCATGTATTGACGGCTCTCAAAAAAAAGAGCCTCGCACGCTACATACATTACGTGATGTGACTTTAAAGTATCATTCTAGCATTTTCCTTATTATTATTATTATTATTATTATTATTATTATTATTATTATTATTATTTGTTAAGGAAACTACCAGTTAAGGAAACGTTCATGTTAAGGAAACTCAATATTACATTTAGCAATTATGGAAATTAGTATCTCATGTAATTAATAGTTTCCCTTTATGATTGCACTTTCCTGTGCGTATATATATAAACTACCATGTACACATGATACATACACAATAAAACTTATTCTTTTGAGAAGTTATCATTGTATCAAAGCGCTAATTGTGGGTTTCTCTGGTTGTGCGAGACACAACTCTGACCTCTCTGGTTGTGCGAGACACAACGCTGCCAAGCCCCTGCACACCCGATGGCGCGGTCTTCATCTGTTCACCTGACGTCTCGCTGCACCAGCCGTCGTCCCCTTCTGCTGCATCACCGCCACTCCACGCACCCAGCCGTTCCGGCGCCTTCTCCGCCGCCCCTTGGAGCACCGCCACAGCGCTGCTCTGGAACCTCAGGTCCGTCTTAAAGTCCCTGCACTCCCATCGCCATTCCAGTTCTACTCATCCGCGCGATCTCCTCGCCTACCTCTCGAGTCACCGAATATGCTCCGCCGGAACTCGCCACTCTGAGCACCGAAATACCGCTCTCCTTCGACGAAAAAAACCACTCGCCTTTCTGGGTTTCCGGTCCGGCTCCCGAAATCTTTCTTGCTGCTTTGCACGGCCCTGCGCCGCTCCACAGTTGAACTGCATACGCCTCCAGTCGCCGGCGCGGACTCCTTTGCTGCTTTTGTCACTAGCTGCGACCGAACTTGCTATTGCTTCCTCGGCGGGCTGTTTGCTTGGTTCGCGCCATTTCTTTTGGGGATTAGGGTTTTGGAGATTTGAACTTGGTGAGGAGATTTGGGGGTCTTTGTGTGTGTGTGTGATCTTCAACCGAACCTACTGCTTCATCAGCCACACCACTGTCCATTATCCGATGGAGAAGAGTGACGTCTCACAACCCATTTCTATGATTCTTGATGGTTCAAACTACACACTTTGGTCCCGACGAATTAAAAATTTTCTGATTGGTGGAAAACTCTGGCGAATCGTAACAGGAGACAACCCCAAACCAGAAAAAGATACCACAAAAACACAAGTCAAATTTCTTGACCGACTTGACGAGTGGGACAGTAAGAATCATCAAATCATCACCTGGTTTTGTAACACATCTACTCCTTCTATTCATATTTAGTTTGTTGATTTCGGAACGGCTAAGGAAATTTAAGACTTTCTGTCAGTTAGATATAAAACTTCTGGTTTGGCACAATATTATCAATTGTTCACCACTCTGAATAGTTTGAAATAAGAAGCTGGTAAATCCATCAATGATTTCTTAGCAATCATTCACCAATCTGAGCCGGTTGCAACAAGTTTGAGATTAGCAAAGACCACCTTCATCTCATCCAAGTTGTCATAGCGCTTCGTCCCGAATATGAATCGGTCACCCGAGCGATCTTCTTGCATCGTGACCCCCGCTTCTCTTGATGCAGCTATGAAAGAAACTTTGTTTGAAGAAACTCGGTTTGACTTAGTCAATTCCACCCCTACATCAGAGGTGGCCCTCGCAACCACTCCGTCATGGTTGAAGTATACCGCACCTTATTGTAAGAACTGTAAAAGAACGGGCCATTCATTCGTTAATTGTCCCACAATTGAATGTCGCTATTGTCATGAGAGCGATCATATTACATCGAATCTGTCCAACTCGACGACCTCGCTCTAAAGGCGCATTCGAGTCCCAATCTACTTCTACACTAGTCCTTATGTTGTCGCTGCTGCCTCTGATGGGCCACACCCCTCTCCAATGTTTTCTATGAGTGATTTGGAGGCAATCATCAAATAGGTGATACTCTCCCAACCCACTGCCCTATCTGTCACCTCAGGTAACCATTGGTTCTTTGATTCAGGGTGATGTAATCACATGACACCAAATTTGTCTATTCTTTCTAATAGTAGCCCATCATTTCATTCTTCGAGCATTCAAACTATAAATGGTAGCTTCTTGTATGTTACCCATTCAGGAACAACATCCAACCCCAGTATAACTCTCCCTGACACCCACTATGTCCCTAATCTTACTCTAAATTTGATTTCCTTTGGTCAATTATGTGAGCAAATGTTGACTGTTTTATTTTCTCCTACTCGTTGTCATGTACAATACATTCAGACGGGTCAGATTCTGGAACGGGGATCAAAGTAGGACGATTATTTGAGCTCACGTCACTTCACATGCCTGCCGTCAAACAGATTTCTGCTGCAGTTTTCACCCTCTCAGTCTATCAGTGGCACCTTCGTCTTGGCCATACATCAGCCAGTAAACTCCGTACTATTGTTTCCAGTTGGTCATTGGGTATTTCTAAGTTTAAGTCTTTTGATTGTGTGCATTGTCAGTTATCAAAACAACCTGCTTCTTCCTTTAGTTTTAGCGAGTCCATCAATAATACTCCGTTTGGGTTAGTTCATTCTGATGTTTGGGGTCCTGCACATACTTCCACGGTGAATGGTTATCGATATTTTGCACTGTTCATTGATGATTATTCCAGATTCACTTGGATATATTTTCTAAAGCATCGATCTGAAATATCTCAAACATATTTTGATTTTGCTAACATGATCAAAACTTAATTTGCACATACAATCAAAATTCTTCGTACTGACAATGCTTTAGAATACCGTGATTCTGTCCTTCTTCAGTTTCTTAAACAACAAGGTATCATTGTTCAACGTCCTGCCCGTATACCTCTCATTAAAATGGTCGAGTTGAAAGAAAACATCGACATATCCTAGATTTTGTACGAGCCCAACTTCTCTCTGCATCCTGTCTTGAAAAGTTTTGGGGTGAAGCTGCTTTAAATTGTGTCTTTACCATTAATCGACTTCCTACACTAGTGTTGCAAAACATCTCTCATTTTGAACGATTGTATGGTACACCACCAGATTATTCTCATCTTCGGGTATTTGGGTGTGCATGTTTCGTTCTTCTTAACCCCCCTAAACATACCAAACTTGAACCGCGTGCTCGTCTGTGTTGTTTCCTCGGGTATGAAATTGAATATAAGGGCTATAGGTGTTGGGATCCTCTTTCTAGGAGATTACGCATCTCCACACATGTCACTTTTTGGGAAAATACTATGTTTTCTACCCTATCCAAGTTAGACAGTTCACTATCATGTCCTCAGCCATTTTCACTAACTCTTCTATCGAGCTTTTCCCATCTCCTGTTGCAGGTACACCAGATGAGCTCTATGATTGTGATATCGTTCCAACACCCGTCATGGACGAATCTGTCCCCTCTGATATTCCTGTTCCTATTCATGTCCCAACTCGTCGGTCTGAACGGGTAACTGAACCTCCTCCTTACCTAAAATATTATCATTATTTCTCTGCTATTTCTTCTTTACATGAGCCCTCCTCCTATCGAGAGGCTAGTTCTGCCCCTTGCGGCAGCAAGCAATGTCAGAAGAACTGAGTGTACTAGAGAAGACTCATACTTGGGACTTAGTGGAGCTACCCTCTGGCAAGACTCCGATTGGATGCAAGTGGGTTTACAAGATAAAAATTCGCTCCGATGGCTCTATTGAGCGGTATAAGGCTCGTCTGGTTGCTAAGGGCTACACATAGGAATATGACATTGACTATGAAGAAACGTTTGCCCATGTAGCCCGCGACCTATGTTCGAAGTTTACTTGCTATAACGGTTGTTCGGCATTGGCCTTTGTTTCAAATGGATGTTAAAAATGCCTTTCTGAATGGTGATCTTGCAAAAGAGGTTTATATGTGTCCACCTCTTGACTATTCTCATTCTCCAAAACAAGTTTGCCTTCTCCGTCGAGCATTATATGGGCTTAAACAGGCTCCCCGTGCCTGGTTTGCCAAGTTCAGTTCCATTATTACACAGTTTGGCTTTCGATCGAGTCTTCACGATTACGCCTTGTTTACTTGACGAACCGACAGGGGCATGGTTATTCTCCTACTTTATGTTGATGACATGATCATCACCGGGGATGACTCAACTGGGATTTCTGATTTACATCAATATCTCAAACATCACTTTGAGATGAAGGACTTGGGTAATTTGAGCTACTTTCTTGGTCTTGAAGCCACTTCTACTTCTGATGGATACTATTTTTCACAAGCAAAATATGCCTCTGATTTGATCTCTCGCTCTGTGATCACTGATACTGATATTGCATCCACTCCATAGACACGAATGTCAAGCTGACTCCGTCAGATGGCACACTTCTTTCAGATCCTACCGTATATCGTCAGCTTGTGGGGAGTTTGGTTTATCTTACTGTTAGCCGTCCGGACATTGCTTATGTTGTTCATGTTGTCGGTCAGTTCATGTCAGCCCCCTGAACTGCTCATTTCACTGTTGTTCTCTGCATCCTTCGATACGTGAAAGGTATTATATTTCATGGCCTCCACTTCTCTAACAACACTCCATTGGTATTATCGGGTTACTCCGATGGAGATTGGGCTGGTGATCCTACCGACCGACGTTCTACTACTGGTTACTTTTTCTTCTTGGGCAACTCGTTAATATCCTGGCGAAGCAAGAAACAAACAGTAACATCTCGCTCTAGCACAGAATCTGAGTATCGGGCTCTTGCTGATGCTACCTCTGAATTACTTTGGCTTCGATGGTTACTTGAAGATATGGGAGTTACACATGCTTCTGCTACCATTCTGCATTGTGACAATCAAAGTGCGATCCAAATTGCACACAATGATGTTTTTCATGAGAGAACAAAACATATTGAGAATGATTGTCACTTGTCCGTCAGGATCATCGGTTCGGGGCACTCTTCAGCTCTCTTTTGTTTCCTCCTCCAATCAGACGGCTGATATCTTCACTAAAGCTCATCTTCCGGGTCGCTTTCATGCCTTGGTTGACAAACTCAAGTTGATTTCTACGAATCCACATTGAGTTTGAGGGAGGGTGTTAAGGAAACTACCAGTTAAGGAAACGTTCGTGTTAAGGAAACTCAATATTACATTTAGCAATTATGGAAATTAGTATCTCGTGTAATTAATAGTTTCCCTTTATGATTGCACTTTCCTTTGTATTCTATGACTTGTGCGTATATATATAGACTACCATGTACACAAGATACATACACAATAAAACTTATTCTCTTGAGAAGTTATCATTATTATTAGTAGTAGCTTAAGAGGAGCAACTGGTGATGCGTTGGAATAGGGTGTTAGAAAGCGCGTCAATTTTTTTTTCTTGCAGTTTCTTTTATTTATGGTGATCAGTACCTAAAGTAAATAGAGTGTAATTACTTGTTATTATTAAGAACTAGTCGATTTCCTGCAGTCTATGCAGGAGTTATTAAAACTTTATGATAAAGTTATAAATTAATTTACATGAATATATTGTAATATTTTTTTAAAATTAAAATTACAATTCACAATAATCAACTCATATTTCTTAGAAAAAAAAACATACAATAGAGGGTTAAAAAAATATTTACTTATAAATCATTGAAGTAACCATTCAGTAACAAAAAAAAGAATTCAAATGAATTTAATTATTATTTCAGTGCCTTAAACGGTATATATAAATAATGTTGTGGTAACCGAATTGATGGTGTAACATTCAAAACAAAGACTCAATGCATTGATGAATTAATAAATCATTAATTAGGCCGTTGTTTAGTTGTTCAAAGTTGGGTTTTTTATTTTTCAAAAATATGGGAGAATGAATATATCTTAAAACAATAAATAACACAAATATATAAATATCTATTTTTCATTTTTCAAAAATATGGGGGATGAATATATCTTAAAATAATAAGTAACACATATATATATATATATATAAATATATTAAAATAAAAAAATAAAAAATTGAGAAAATCTTAAAAATGAAATGGTGGAAGGAGATAACATCTAAATTGTCTCTCTCATTCAACTTATTATATATATATATATATATATATATATATATATATATATATATATATATATATATATATATATATATATATAGATGAGATGTAGATGTGGCAATTAATGAAGACGATATTTAAGTGTGGATTTCTTAAGCTGGTGGTACACTGGTACTTGATAGAGGTGTTGTCGTGTAGACCATTATTTATTTTTGTAGGAATGTTTTTATATTCTTATTTTATTTTATTTTTTATTTTTTATTTTTTTGGGTGTCTAAAATTTTTTATTTTGGCCTTTCCTTAATTTAGTTTGACTGATTTTGTGGGAGTTGGTTGGATACCCCAACTTAAAACTCTTGGGACAACCTCTTCTCTTTTTTCCCCAAAACCCTAAAATTCTTCTTTTTGATTCACTTTTATGATTTTTGTTCTTGAACCACTGTCGATCATCCTCTTCGATCGACGGTGGTTCCAATCAAATCTTTTTTTATTTATTTATTTTATTCATATAATAACCAATATATCTAATCAGATTTGTGGAGATTTGTTCATCCTTATTACGTTGCATCTTCATCAATGGTGTTGCGTGGATTTGTGCGGCGCTGGATTGATCTTGTCTTTAGTTTTACTTTATATATAGTTAGTTTTCTTCACTAGTTGGAAGTCTTTGAGTTGTCTTTTCCTTGTTGAGAATTTTTAAGTTTTTTTTCTCTTTGTTGGGAAGTTTTGTTATACGTTTTGTAGTTCTAGTAGTTTGTGTATTGTCATGAGTTTCAACGTTGTAGAGAGCAATCCCTGATTGTTAAATTGTTTCAATTTTGCATTTACAGCTAAATTAATGACAATTTTTTTAAACAAATAAGATTAGCGAATGAATGTATTTGATTCTATGTCTAGTCCTATAGTTCTGGTCCTAATTTTGTATTGAGCCATGAATGATTAATGAAATTTCTCTTCAAAAATAATGGAATATAAGTAGTTATTAAGATTCAAATTCTTAGTTCAAAAAAAAAATGCCTCAAGAGTTATAATGTTTATCTTTTTGCCACTACACCACATCATTGAGGACAGGGAAAATCTTCGTTGTACATAAAAACTTGTATTATATGCATAAAATTGAGAAGGCTTAATTTTTTTTTGAGAACTATTACATGTGTACGCAAAAGTCATTTTTATTTATTTATTTCCTTTTCTTTTAATAATCAACTGTGCTTGGACATACTGCATCTTTCTTTTTCCTCAAAACTCTAAAATATTTTCTTGACACTTCGATTTTTTATCTAGAACAATCGCCAATCGAAAAATCAACGATGGTTCAAATCACATTTTTTTGCATTTTATTCATCTAATAAACCGCTGATTTAGTTAGATTTATGAAGATTGGTTCCATCCTTTTTGCGGTATACATTTCTCAATGGTTGTGTGAGATTTGGTGTGGCGGATGGATTGGTATTTTTTTTAGTTTTCATTTCATAGTCAGTTTGTCTTCCCTAGTTGGAATGTTCGATTTTTGTCTTCCTTTATTGAAAGTCTTAGGTTTTCTTCCCTTATTGAAAGTTTTGTTATTCATTATATGGTTTTTGTGGAGACAGAGAAACATTTTCGATATAGGACTCCGTATCTCAAGAATTAACTGAAATGGCTTCAGCTTAAATGAAAAAAAAAAAAAAAAAAAGAAGGGATGGCATAATAACCAACGAGATCCTAGTCTCAAAAGAAAAAAAAAAAAAAGGGGGATTGGTTTTAGACACTTCTGCGCACCTTAGGTGGAAGACGAAAAAGGTTCCCTTCAGGGGGCCCGAGCCATCGATGAGATACCATTCTAGAAGAGCTAAATTCTAACCTTGTGTCGGGACCTACGGCATGAGGACGATATCGGGTAGACGGTTTCTTTGGGCGTAGGCCTCCCAAAAGGTAATGGAGGCGTGCAAAGGTTTCTGTATATTTTCATGCGTTCTAGATTTTAGCAGTCCCTGATTGTCGAACTATTTCTATTTTACAATCGTATTGATAGTCAAATTAATGACAATTCTTTTGAACAAATAAGATTAGAGAACTGATGTATTTTTTATTAATTCTATTTACAGTCTGTATCGAGCCATAGATGATTAATAAAATCTTTATTCTTCCTATAAAAAAACTATGTTTGAGCAAGTCATAGAGAAAAGAAGAAAATTGTATGAACATCTAACGATCCCAATTAATTAAACTAGGATTAACGTTAATCTCAGGGATTAACGGTTGGAAATATATTATTTGTGGATGATGCTTGCTTAGGTGTGATGTTTAAACGCATTATATTATTGTGACATCGCATGTGTGTATGTTGTTATCGGGCGAGTTGGTGTGACAGGTATTTGCTTCGTAAGGTGCGTTAACGCGAGTATCTGGTAGGCGAACTATGAGTACACTATAAAACTCGACTAATTCACGTTAAGACGATTAATTGATCAATTAGAATGAGTAATGTAACCATAGGCTAATTAAGTTGATTAAGTTAGAACAATAGACTATGGTGTACCTCGAGATGCATGCCTAAACGCGGGGCATTGGGTATCGGGTAGTCGAGGGTTAGTGGGATCACTAATAGCGTCTAGAGAGGTTCATCTGTTAACCGTAGTTGGGGTATAGTCACTATAAGCCTGTAAGTATATACGTGGTTCCTGTCATGTTTTATCGATTATTGGCTAGTTTAGGTCAAGGTTTTCTCGAGATTATATGGTTGTTTATTTATTAATGCTTTGTTTCTAAGCTTGTTTATTTAGTATGTGTTGTTGATTAAACGCTATTATTTTTGTTTGTCGCATCTTTTCCTACATTCATAGGAATATGACTTACTATTGCTAGAGATCATATTCGCATGTCTTGTAGTTTACCAATTTTATTTCATAAATATTGTGTGGCTTCTCTCAAGATTTTACTCATTTGACTCGTCACTTGTATTTGTTGGGTGACGAGTGCGATCTTTCGACGAGCAAGGGTAATGACAAGGAGGTATTGGGCAACTATATCGAGATAGTGACACCGCTCGTGCTTGATTACGGTATGTATGTATTTACTTTTCGTTGGGTTTTGGGACCGTAGAAAACGAATACATGTATATGGATCTTTTTCTATACTTATTTCGCTTTGACATATACATGGTATCTTTTTGCGGAGTTTTCCACTACTTATGATTGTTAAATATTGCATAACATATTCATTTAAAGACTTCCACTATATAATTGTAATATAACTTGATAAAGTGATTAACTGGCTAATTAAAACAATAATACTTATATAGAGATGAATTAGCTAAACTAGTGTTAGTTGGAAAAGTGTAAGCAACCAGTTAGGTCGTTGGGCGTCAAAGGTAAGTGGGTCATGACGTGGTAGGTTTTGGTGATATGGGATGTGACATGGCGGGTCCCAAGGTTGCCTCGGGATTTAGGGCCGCCACAGTTTGGTATCAAAGCGAGGTTCAGGGAAGCCTCGAGAATAGCTTAAAGGAATTTAAATAAAACTTAAACAAACAAACCTTAGATGTGGAAACCCGAAGATCTTGACTTGAAATCCTAGTTGAGAAACAACTTGAGATGGGTAGTGATATGGTTTATATACTTGATATATTTTTGATTGTGTATATTATATACGGTATACGGAAGGTGATCCGACGTACGCTTTCGATGCGAGATCACAATGGAAGGCCAGCTGATTCCGCCTACGACAAATGTTGGTCAAACGAGTAATCAGACTATAGATGAGGGTTTCGATTCAGCAGTAGCAGAGCGATTTGCATCTCACGATAGACAACTTAAACTATTGATGGATATGATGCGCATACGAGACAACGACGATTGCATCACTCCCCGCCTCGAGTACGATTACGACTGATACGACAATTGCTTCGACGATAGCTCCATTGACTATTCAGACTATACCGACACAGGCAGTGATACAGGAGACTCTGGCAGTGGTTGTTGCACCGACATTAGCACAGACCGAGTCATCGACTGCTACGCCAGCACAGATAGACATGTTCAAGACTTCGATGATGGTAGAGGTCAAGTTGATGAAGGAGTTCATCAAATTTTATCCCATATATTTTTATGGAGGCAAAAACCCGGAGGCAGCCGCGAAATGGTTGATTACACATCGGAGGCTACACAAGTTACTACGGATTCATGAGAGCATACAGACCAGGATATCGGGGCTTATGCTGAGAGGTGATGCTGCAGTGTGGTGGATAGTGTACACAGACACTCATCCATATTCTACCATATGGGCCGAGTTTCAACAGATCTTCTACGATTAGTTCATTTCGATCAAGATCCGATTGAGGCTGAGAAAGGAGTTTCTAGCTTTAAGGTAAGGCAACCGGTCGGTGTTACAATATATGGATAGATATCGGTATTTGTTACAGTTTGCCACGGACGTCGCAGACCGAGACTACATATTTATTACTTCGTTCGAGGTTTGATTGAGGATATAGCCAGAGCCATTATTTCCTCCGAAGCTCAGACACTACTGGAGATGTATGATAGAACGCTTACCCATGAGACACATATGATGCAGAGGGGCGACAGGCGCTCATCTACTGAGTCGAGAGAAAGCGAGACTAGACAAAGTTACGAAGCGAAGACATATAAATATCAAAATGATAGAGATGATAGACAAGATGCAGTAGAAATCATGTAACGACCAGTATTTTTAATTCGTTAATTAATCGCTAGTCACAAATTATTAGTGGTCTAATACCCAATCGAGAGTCAAGGTAAGTTGAAGTGCCCAAATATTATTAAAAAAATAAATAAAATAATTTTAAATTTTGTTAGGCATGGTACTGCGTGTAGTATATAATATCGCGACATTTTTTCGAATTAATTAAATTAATTTACATGACGACGAGACTTTAGGCCATTAATTTATTTACAAATAGATAAGAAATGGTTCAAACAAGGGTTGCGTATGTTAGTTGTGTAACTTTTGGAGTTACAAAGTGACTGAGAGAAATAATGACCTTCAAATCTAATTTAAGGTGAACAATATTAGTCATAGATCTTGTTATTTCATGGATCGAGGAAAATACGAATGGATAAGACTTGCTATCAAAAAAAGAAAAAAAAAGAGAAAACAACCAGGGACGCACAAAAAGGGGTTGAAACCCTTTATGTGCACAATGCATAACAATGGTGCGCCGAGCTTGCCGAGGAAGAAGGAAAGGGGAGATGCGATTGTCGGTGACGACAGGCAATGCGGCTCCGGCGCGACTTCAACGAAGAAGAAAAGAAGAAAGTGAGAAGAAAGGTCTTGTTTGAAGAGGTGAAGATGATGGCTAGATCTAAATTAGAATTGGTGTCTTGAAAGAGGTTGAGAGTTAGAAAGCTCCATTAGAGGCTATGGTGAGGTTCTCAACCAAATTTTAGTTCAAACCAAAGTTGAATCCATGAATTCATAGTTGTTAACGATGATTTTGAGTTGGTTGTTGAAGATTTTGATAATTTCTGGTCACTTGAACTCGATTTGGATTCGATTTGACCCCGACTTGGTTGTTTTAAAATACATGTTTGATTATGGTGAGTTTGATTCCTTCAAAATAGTAATTTTATCTTCAAATCAAGTATTAAGGCTACTTGTCTAAGGGATTTTGATAATATGGATTTAATTGGTTGGAACTAACTTGAATTCATGAAAATGCTAGCTAATACACATGAAGTGTTTGAGGAAATATCTCAAAGAGTGTGTTACATAATTTTCTTCAAGTGAAGATAAATATGGCTTTAAACCCGATTCATTAACTTTAGTGAAATTTCAAGAAATGAATTCAACCTTGCTTTAATGGGAGATTTTCATGCTTGTTCAAATCATGCTTCAAGTTCAATTGGCTTTCAAAATGAGTGTTGTTTGTTAGATTTAGTTTGAAATAGCCTTGAATAAGTTGTTGTTGTTGTCGAACTTGAAGTTGTTTTTCTAAACTAAGAATCAATTTAGTTGGTGTGTAGAACATACACACCAAACGTTTGATAAAATGACTCAAACAAGGTTTTACTTGTTCATTTCGAGTTTTAAGCATGTTTTGATCGATTTGAACCCGACACGCATTTGAACTTACAAAAAATGTGTCTCAAATTGGGTTTTTACTAAACTTCATGAATTAACTCCAACTTAGACTATTGAAGTGAAGATTCAAAATTTCAATTGTTAGACTTCATTCTAAATTTGCATTGATGCTTTGAAATACTTGATTTGAGTGAGGTAGTGATTGTGGACATAATTAGGAAGAAAAGCTTGAAGTTAAAATAGTTCATTGAATGAATGCACTCCAAGTATTTGATATAATGCATGAAAGGAAACTTGCATTCTTTTTCCAAATTCATGAGTAGAAATTTACATGGATAAAAGAGTAATTACATTGATATGATGAAGCTCATCATATACAAGTATTTTTAAGAATATAATAACCGACGGTTGGCTAGTTGTAGTAACATACTTATAAATTCATTTCACTAGCGCATGGAAGTGGACTTGCATATTTAAAAGAACTATTTAATATTAATGCCAACCTTACGTAATCAACTATGCTACTTGGAAGCTATATTTGGTAGTTATATGAATCGAAGAAAACCCAACGCCTTTAAATATACTTTCATATACAACCACATAGTTGGACAAATGTGTTGTTTGGGTTTAAATTACTAGAACAAAAGTTTTATGAACTTGAGATTCCTAGACTTATATTCATTAAGTTCAAGAGTGAAACTAATATAAGATTGTCTTAATATGTTAAGCCCTTTATGTAATGACTTGAGTCTTTAAAAGAACTAATTGATGAATTAGTTCATTTGGGCTACACAAAGTCTTTATTTAGCAAATGGTCCCTAAAACAATTTTGTTATACTATGTATGATTGTAGATACGCAAGAAGGACTCAACTAGGCTATTCGAATCATCGATTTGACGTGGCTATTTATGCGATTTTATTGTAAGTAAACCAACAAGAAATTCAATATTAATTCTTTTCCTTTCATTGCATATTTTGATGGAAATGATACCTATTGTTGGACTCTACTTCCCTACTAGAATGACCTAGGGTGAATTGAGTCGTTGTTTACTCATGGGTTGAGCATCAGAGTCGCACTCGTGGCTCCTAGAAGAGAGTGAATCCTCTGAGTGAGCATCTGCCATGTGTCGTGGTTCCTCATAGGACTTCGAGAGATTCCATTATGCTTGAGCATCCGGTTGCGACTATGACTCCCTTTGGAATTTTCTTGGGTGCGCCTCAAGTGGCCGAAAGATCTTAACGGATTTGGTGCGGTTGAAGCGGACTTGATCTCGCCGTACCGGTATTTGACACTTACATGTTTTAAGTAGCTACAAGCCCACGTGTAGTGTCAAGACCACTTAGGCGCATATCCTTTGCTTCTAGATCACTTGGTCTCTATTGTTGACCATTGTAGTATGTCTATCATGTGCTTTATTGTTCTTTTTAGCTTTGTTCTTTCTGCATGATTTATAGACTTATTTATTGTTTAATCGAATTCTTGTTGAACTTTTTTTGGATTTACTCACTTTGGGATTGTCTCGCATTTCGTGACGATTGCGGGCATAAACTCGAGCTCGAGAACATTGATGTGCGATATATGTAGGTCATTTGATGTAACTATATTGCATTTATTATATTTTACAAATGAGTATTTGGGTTTGAGAGATACATGTATATCCCTTCACAATAACTTTTACATTGTATACATTGTACGGGGTTTCCACATTCTAGCTTCCACACCTAGAACTCGTTGTTTGTTTAATTCATTTGTTATCGTTTTTACCGCATTTAAATTTCGTTGCATATGATTTCATTTATATATATACTCAGTTGTGTGGACTACAAGGTACTGAAGACCGATTTGTGAGGCCGACTAGGCCTTTATTAACTCTAAACTGGTTTTTCGGGGGTTAATGGAGGCCTATTGCTAGGCAATGCCCAATTTGTAGGGTTTGGGCCGTCATAGAGGTCGTAGAGATGATGATCGGATAGCTAGAGCTTATGTTGTACCCGCACTATCAGTGCGCCACAAAGACAAACTCAGGATTAGGGAGGCATGGACTAGAGATCACAAAATCAAGGCTAGGGGTCAGGGAGTCAACGGGTAGGACTAGGATGGAGGATCACATGTTGGCGATGTGGGCAGGAGGTCATGTCATGAGGGACTGTTTACAAAGATCGACGACTCCAGCAGTAGTGACACCGGTATAGACTCGAAAGCCGATACATGTGGTGACTGATTCAGGCCAGAAATGTCCCAACAGCAGGCTCAGGGTATGTAATTTTAAATTTGAAAAACTTCAGTTACGGTTCATGCATGCATGGTGGTACAATGGTAGGTCATGGTAGACTAAAAGTAGGTCGTGGTATGACATAAGATTGTCGTAGTGGGTAAAAGTAGGTCGTGACATGACATGGGATTGTCATGGTGTTAGGTAACTGGGTTAGGGAAACTTGGGCACGGAATCGAGCTGAGAGTAGATTGCGAAGGTGTTGAAGAGTGTGAAGGATCATGATCGCCTCGACGAACGCGCTATGTCTCGGTGCAACACTACGTTCCTGCGATGGAAGTAGTGGGGTGTTCAAGGGACCGTAGAATGGTACTATCAAGGTGTGAGGCGTGGTCACATGGAGATAGGATAGATGCACCCAGGTTTACTCGAGATCTAAATTTTGGGAACGAAATTTGTCCTAGTTAGGAAAAAGCGTAACTATAACGGCCCACTTGCCAAATGGACCAAGCACGGGGGCGATGCGGGCTCACGGCTGGCCTACCAGGCGCCGGTGTCCAACATGCTAGTGTGGAAAACTCATATATCGTATGTACCTCGATGTATCAAAATATCAACATGACGAGTCCTAGTGTCTTACAAAAATTCCACATCCCAAAATAAAACAAAATAAGTATATACAAACGTACAAGTCTGGCTAAACGTCTTTGTATTCTGGTAGCTTGCTCTTGCCCCGGCTCGTACTAGGATTTACGCTCAAGCCATCATAAAAGGCAGATGACGAGTCCAAAGTGAGTATTCCTAAGGAAATTAAGTGAACAATACAGAAAGTAAGTACTTGAATGTAAACGAAACTATTAAATAAACATGCGGAAATAAAATACAGGCAACTGTGCTCATCGCATGCATATGTAATAGTAAAAGCTCAAAGCGTGTGTTCCTAGCCCCTAGGGTCAGACTAGCGCCATACTTCGGACTCCCAACAGACTATTACCGGGAGTAGCACACAAGTAAGGCCAGTATCTGGATCCGCTAGGTGGTCGGCGTGGAACCTACGACGCACCCACACGCGTCCTCACTCTCTCGGGTAGCCCTATTCACCGAGATGACACACGTGTTATGGCCTAGTGGACACGAAATGGCACTGAGGGAGAGCCTCAACGTCCGTCCATTATACACATACCACGAATAGAGTATTAAAAGATAGGAAATGAATTAAAAAACAACAATAAATATTGCTCAAGTAATTTCAGTTGGGATACTACACTTTGTCAAAACCATATATCATTGTCGACCATTTTTGTATCCAACCAAAGTGACATCACGGCCAATTTTTCTTTTCTTTCTTAAGCCATTATTTTTTTCAAAAGTAGGATAAAAACTAATAGTGCTACCGTTTTTATTTTCTTTCTTTTCGTCTTTCTTTTATGGCTATTAATTTTTTATATGCCCTTTATAGTTGTAAATAGCATGTTAAAAAATGAAATGACTTAAAGATCGAGACATTTTTTTTGTGATTCTAAAATTAATGTGGCTGATTTTTCAATAAATTAGTAATAAAATCAATTCTTTTGATTTTTATATCACATTTTTTTAAAGAAAAGGAATTAGTAGTATATATATATATATATAGGTGAGCATGAGGTTAGATGCTACTAAGCTCCCTCCGGTTCATTAAAAATACATGG
Organism: Stephania cephalantha; assembly: GCA_039657325.1. Classification (NCBI taxonomy): domain Eukaryota; kingdom Viridiplantae; phylum Streptophyta; class Magnoliopsida; order Ranunculales; family Menispermaceae; genus Stephania; species Stephania cephalantha. The sequence goes on from CM077578.1 coordinate 41,720,004, forward strand.
TGGAGTTCATTTAGAAGAAATTTCTCTCAATAATCCTCTTTTAAGAATTTTTTATAGAGAAATTCAAAAGGAGCATTGTCTTATGTTCATACACAATAAAAAAGAATTGCAATTGATTTGTATTTCTATTATTGTAAAGGTTATATTATGTCACTCTTGCATTAATAATTGATTAATGACATAAAGTGGGAAATAAAATTTGCACAAATTAGTTTAATTAATAATAATTATTTTTGGGATTGTAAGTGATGATTGTAAGCATAGCGAACTTTCGATCTTATACCCATTTATTATTATTATTATTATTTAAATTGAATTCAGCAATAAATAAAGTGATTGATTATAAATTGAATAATCAATCTAATTATTGCATTTTGTTTTTAGAATCCATGTCTTCAACCACTAAAAATATATTTGTTGAACTAAATAATGAAGAGGAACTCAATGAGGAAAATTGTGACATTTGGTATTGAAAGATGTAATGCATCCTCAAAGAGCAAGATCTCTCAGAGACTCTTGATCAAGTGATCATGAACTCGAGGTCGGTACTACTGCTAAATACAAGAAAGACCGTGAAGCATTTCGAATGTGGAATTGCAAGAATTGCATTGCTCGCATAACATTGCTGATCTAAAAAGTGAGTTTGTGCAGTATGATACGGCTCGGAAAATGTGGATTGCCTTTAAGAATAGATTTGGGTTAGCATCTGCAAGAGGGTTGTGTAAACTAATTATCATGTTTGATAATCTCAAAATATCTCGTCATGCTTGAATTGGATTGAAAGCGCTTAGTAGCAGCTAAAACTTCCAATCAGGTAATAATTGAGCTATCAAGTTCCCAAAACTCTTCTTCCAAACCTATGGGTAATTGAAAGGCGAGAAAAGCTGCTAAAAAGGCTAACACATAAGTGATCACTATTTGAAATCGAAAAAATGCCAATTGCAAGCGAAATGGAAAGAAGGACAAGAAAGATATGACATGTCACAAATGTGGACAAATAGGTCATTTTGGAAGGGAATGTCCTTCACCAAGAAAATATTAGGTATTTTCTTTTAATGCATCTCACAATTGCTTTTTGTTTAGCAATGCTTTATTTGTTGACTCTAATCCTTTGTTGATTTTTTATTCAGGAGCAACAAGCCATGTAACGAAAGACTACCGGGCTTTTGTTGAGTATCGCCATATCCCAGTGGGAGCACAGTGGATATATGTTGGAAATGACGCGCGTGTAGCTATTTGAGGAATTGACACCTATCAATTAAAGCTACGCAATGGGCGCACACTACTTCTACATGATGTCCTCATGCCCCGAAATAAGGTGAAACTTAATTTCGAGAGGTTGTCCTTCTTAGTCTAGGTTTCGGTTTGAAATTCAATAACAATGATGTCACTATGTTTTTGGACACCACACTTTATAGTTTTGGATACTTACCTAATGGTTTTATTATTTTGGACATCGAAGGCGATGTTAAAATTGATGATAATAATGGTTGTTTTCTCATTTACGCATTTTCGATCTTTGTTAATTTAGATGGAAATATATGGCATGCTAGATTAGGTCATATAAGACAAGATCGAATGAATAGACTTGCTAGATGAGCCTTTTAAGCTCACTCGCAAAGGTTGACTTGCCTATTTATACAAATTGTCTAGCTAAAACAATAACTAGAAAACCATTCGAAATAGCTGTAAGAGCTGATAATCCATTGCAATTAATGCATTTTCAGATATATATAGTCCAATGAATGTTAGAGAGCGACATGATGCATCATATTTCATCACATTTATTGATGATTTTACTCATTTTGGTAATGTTTTCTGATCTCACATAAAAATGAACCGTTTGATTTCTTCAAAAGATATGCAACTCTGGTTGAAAATCAATTAGAAATGTATCAAAATGTTGAGAACTGACCGAGGATGTGAGTATTTATTAGATAAATTTAAAGAATATTGTGATGAAAAGGAGATTGCTAGACAACTTACCATCTCTGGCACTCCGCAACAAAATGGTGTTGCAGAAAGGTGTAATTGATCTTTATTAAATATGGTCCGATCTATGATGGCACAAGCAAGCCTCCCAATTTCATATTGGTGAGATGCATTGCTAACTGCAGCTCATGTACTAAATCTAGTTTCGTCAAAATCAGTAGCTTCCACACCATATACCCTATGGACTGAGAGAAATCACAATCTTACAAATTTGCGCCTTTGGTGGTTGCGCGGCATATGTTCTCTCTCCATCCAACAAATTTGGGAAAATTGGGACCAAGGGGAAAAATATATTTTCATTAGATATTCTGAACGTTCAAAAGGGCTTGTGTTCAGTGGTGAACAACCAGATGATAGTTTTATTGAGTTTGAATCAAGAGATGCCACATTTTTAGAAATTGAGTTTCCTAGCAAAAATGAAGCAATAAGATATCTCACTTTTATGAAGTTGATGATTCTTCAGAGAATGTAGTCCCAGAACTAGATTCAAATGCAGTTGAGATTAATCCAAAATTGGTTCCTATTCTTGATTCCAGTGGTAGTGACATTCTAAAAGATGCTTCAAATATAGAAGAATTGCGTAGAAGCAACCGTAAAAATGTGCCTCGAAGACGTTTTGAAATTGAGGGTCAGGCTTTTATGATTGCTTTGCATGATGAAAATGAGTCATGTAATATTAATGAAGCTTTACCATCATCAGCTAAGGAACAATGGCTAAAAACAATGAATGAAGAAATTGAGTCTATGAAATCTAACCATGTTTAGGACTTGGTTGATCTACCTCCGAGACCTAGATCAATTAGGAATAAATGGGTTCTTAAGATCAAACGTCGGGCAGATGGATCAATTGAAATATTTAAAGCACATTTAGTGGCTAAGGAATTTAAACAACAAGAAGGAATACCTATGAGGAAAATTTTTCACCGGGTTTGCCTATATTCATCTATTACTTGCTATTGTTGCACATATGGATTAAGAATTACATCAAATGGATGCAAAAACTACTTTTATGAATGGAGAATTGAATGAAGACATATATATATATGCAATAACCAATAGATTTTGTAATAAAAAAGAGAAGAGCGCAAAGTGTGTTAGCTCAAAAAGTCAATATATGATCTTAAACAATCTTCAAGACAATGGTATGTAAGATTTCACCAAGTCATAAATTCTTTTGGATCTACTATGATTGATGAAGATAATTGTATATATATCAAGCATTCAGATCAACAGTTTGTGATTTTATCCTTATATGTGAACAATATACTTTTAGCTGAAAATGACATTGATTATGTTGTCGCTATTAAAGAATGGTTGTCCTCTAATGTTGATATGAAGGATATGGGTGAAACAAACTTCATACTATGTGGATTTATAGGAATCGTTCTAAACGAATTATTTTTTTTATCGCAAGAACAATATATTGAGAATATTCTTGAACAATTCAAAAATGACAAATTGTAAACCCATTGACACTACAAATGCTAAAGGTGAAATCCTAAGCACAAAAATATGCCCAAAGACTCTAAATGAGGAAGAACAAATATCAAATGTACCATATCCAAGTGCAATTGAAAATTCAATGTATGCATTAATGTGTACATGTCCAGATATATTATACATTGTTGGTTTAGTTAGCATATAGTATAAATATACGGGTCATGCTTATTGAAAAACAATGAAAAAGACCTTGGGATATTTGAATGTTACCATTAACTTGTTTATATTACTATAACGACCCTAAAATCTAACTCATGCCACGTGTCATTTTAGGTTTGTACGTGGGACCTACTTGTCGTGATAAGTATGTCCAAACCTCGAGTCGACAGAGGTATGCTATTTTTGTTTGATGCATGTATTATGTATTATATAATAGATTGAACAATTGAACAATTGAAACTACTTAGTTTTGGAAATGTACATGTACGGTACACGCGGACGTATCGGTGTCAAGACGAGCGGAGACGTACCTCGAGTTGTGTGTCGACGTAGGACCGAAGTAGTGGCCTATGGGGTAAGTTTTATGTGAGTTAATTAAGGTTTTATACTAGCTTTAATGTGACCATAGGGACATTTTAGAATATTTTAACAAATACTCATAGATCTTACTATAAAGTAAACATGCAATGACTTATAATAAAACCTCTATTTTATTAACTAAAATTATAAAATAAACAATGTTTGTAAATTGACTTAGGGCACATGCCCTAACATCTTCAAATTGTCTCCCAAAGCATGAATAATAAATCTAAACTAAAACTTAATAAAACTATTAAATATGGCCCAAATAGCAATTAAGGGTAATTGATTTCAAAGCCTATGGTTCATATATATAGTATTCTAAGTAGTACATATCCCAAACTAACTCAAACTATTCATAGTTATCCAATATTCTTGAAATCGTGTCCAGCAATTCGTCACCGATTCCACTAAAAATGCGAATCGCTGGTTAAATCCTTGGAAAAGTCTCATTATGCTCCACCGATTAGTCTGGCGATTTCCTTGTAAACCCTGAATTGCTACTAAATCGCTCGCAGTGACTTCAAGTTCACTCCTGATTGCTAGTGAATCTTTTCGCAATACTTCCACCTAGTTAAATCTTTCACTTTCTTCTCTTTTTCATCCATTTCTTCTAATAGTCCAATTATTACCTAAAATAACAAAAACAGCGATAACCCTGTGTAATATAACCTTTTACATCCAAAATCACCTTAAAATACATTATAAAACACTGTCTAATTATTGACTTATCAAATAACCTCAAACTTAGCACTTTGTTGTCCCGAGCAAATGAATACTTTCAATTGTATTATTTTTTCTTCCCTATTCTGATTTTATTATTTTTTACTCTTTTTCTTAAAAGAAGTTATCATTAAACAAAAATATATTACCCGATAAAAATAAAAATTATGATAGAATAGAAAGATTTAAAGCACAACCCCTTATTTTACAATTCAACCTTCTAGTTAGGCAATACACCTCAAAATTCAAAGTTCAATCAATTACCAAGGCCATGCCACTATATAGAATTTCTTAATCTCTGATGACAAGAATCAAGCTTACAATAACTAATATAGAATCTCAACATACAAAAATTAATAAATCAATCTCATTTTCAAACAATATTTAAAATGTCACCACAATCAAAGCAGATAGGAATTTCTAATCATCAATAATCATCATTTCATTTTCATTTGTTGGAATATTGGAATAAGAGATGCTTAACTTAACTTAGTTATAAGCACTCGAGCTAAATCTTTTATTTGAAGATTTTTTCATAAACATCCTTCCATTTTATTATATATCTTTTTTTTTTTTTCTTTTTTTCCTTCTTTCTTATATATATATTTTTTCTTTATTATATTCATACGGTTCCCTGCTCCATTTCCTTTGGATACTGTTATTCTTTTTTTTTCCAAAAATTTCACATTTTTCCCATCACTAGATTCCCTGCTCCATTTCTTTTGGAATTTGTGGGTCTCTCTATTTTTTCATGTAAAAACTCTTGTTAGTTATTCTTACTTTTACTATAGTTTAGGAAGCATTTTTTCCAACTAAGTAAGATTTATTGGCTAATTTCCTATTTCTTCCTTTAATTGTGGAATAAATTCTTTTCATCATATATGTATATGTATAATATATATAATATTTGATCAATAATCTTTGTATAACAAAATTTTTAGAAATCTATCTTATTTATCTTGCACTTTTGTTCTAATCTTCTACTCATTATAATCTCTACCACAAAGCAATCAATCCATTCTAAACTCCTCTAGTGTATAGACAATTGAGGTTAAGTCAAATAGGGTATAACAATTCCTATCGATCATGAACTTTCTATTTTCATAGGTAATAAAGATATTACTTCTATTTAAATCTAAATTATTTTCAATTTATTTTTTCTAGCTAATTAAAGTAAAATAAAATGTAGAAATATTACCTCTATCTTCAAAAATTTTAAAAATTTCAGTCAACTTTGAACATTGAATTAGTAGATTCTACCTCTCAATATTTTTTCATACTTCATTTCTTTATACTCCATTTTACCTAATTATACCCAAACTCTTTTCAAACCTTGTCCCCAAGGTTACAAAATTTAATTCGGGTTTTCAACAAAATAAATACCTCGTGAAGCATAAACGAACTATATGAAATAACAATATTAATGAACACATTATTATATGAATAAAATTTTCATAAACAAAGAAATCACGACAATAATACGTTACTAAGCATCATCGTCTCATAACAGGAACCAATCTTGCGATAAAATCAAATTTTTCTAAACCAAAATACACCCCTAAACTCATTTGAAACTTAATTTCAAAACAATTGCATGTACACATTTTTTTAATCTTTAAAATACCAAAATATCGAAAATATTGAATTTGTAAACCAACGATAATCGTAATTGCAATGCCTAATTTATTGGAATCAATGAAATAATTTATTTATGGTAATAGAATGAGTTCCAATAAATAATTTTGAAATCAATTGAAAATTTTATAAAAATCCGTCAAACCAAAAATTCATAAAAATAAATTGTGAATGCCTTAAGATATAAGCTCTTGAACTCCTCTAGATTGGATTTCCAAGCTCCTAGCTGAAATTCCTTAAACCCTAGTTCGGCTCTAATCTCTCAAATTCATTCTATTTTGGGTTGAACTTAAGGTTGAACGAAACTAGATTTAGGTGGGAATCACTAAAATACACCAAAATCTAGCTTATGTAGGTTTAATCTAGGCAAAAATTTGATGTTTGGTTTAAAGTGTGTAACGGTTTGTGTGTTTGAAGATGTTTTGTGTTTGGCGATTTAAGGTATTATTTTAAAAACTCTAAATCGTTCAAAGAATTTGGGTTTAATTCAAATCGCTTGGTGAATCGCTGCTCGAATTGGTAGAAATGAGGTCTAGTGTCTCACTGATCTGACTAGTGATTTCCATTATAAGGCGGGATCGCTGGGATTCGCCAGACTCAAATTTTTACTAAAGATTCGAGTTTCCATCACCGATTTTACAAGAGATTCCTAGTGTTATTACAAATCGCTTAGGATTTACTAGGTTTATTTTACTTTTTTTCCAATTTATTTCATAATTAACATATATACCATTCATAAAAACTAATATAATGATAGAATTTACTACTAATGCAAAAGTCTTATTAGGATGTGTAACTAACTAATTATTTATTAATTAAATAAATAAATAAACAAACAAGCAAGTGAATAATGTAACTTTGCATAACGGCCATAGAAACAAAAACAATTCGATCACTCCTCCTCATTTGAAAGTACCTTAGAGTTTAAATTCCAAAAGTATTTCCAATATAAGAGTCAAAAGCGAGAGAATAAAATCATACTATATTTAAACTAAACTCCTATTAAAACATAAATAAACATAAAATATGGGTTGTCTCCTATAGAGCGTTTTTGTTCATTGTGGTTGGCTCGATTAAACCCTTCTAGAATTAGGTTGGATCTCTAAACTCGAATTAAGGGTTGTCCACTCTAATGTCATTCCAAAAAGTGATTGCTCGGCCATTAATCGTCAAAGTGATTGTTTAGTTAAGAATATCCATAACAGCTTGAGAAGTGGCTAGGAAATGTCGTCCTAAAATTAAAGGAGGATCTTCATTAATAAAGTGTGGCATGACCAAAATGTCCACGAGTATGATGTTTTTGTCTACTTGAGCTGGTACATTCGTGACCACTCCTATTGGTTGAATTGAAGTATCATTCAATAGAGAAACTCATTCAAAAGCAAGTGCATCCAACTCCAATTGAGTGTGTAGAAAGAAATGTACAGGCATGAGATTTGCACTAAAACACTGTATCACAATGAGCTCTAAAGTACCAAGCCCATTAGATTTTAATGTGCAAATGTAGACCTCCAGGATCATTTAGCTTCACAGGGCTTAAATACGGCTTTTCTTTTTTCTTATTATTTTTGGATTTAAAATCTCCCAACTTGTTAATACTCTTCTTGTTTTCCGGTTGCTTAGCTCTCCATTCTTGAGTTACTTTTTTTTCATTTAAATTGTCTTCAACTTGTTCTTCCTTTGGAACTTGTTTTTCAGTTTCCATTGCTACTGCATAAATTTCAGCATTAAGTTTATCATAGGAGTTTAATTGAGATGACCTAAACTTCGATGGGCTTGGTCTGCCCGTCCTAAACCATCGCTGAATCCCTCGAGATAACCCATTGAGTCGGGCGATGATCTAGTAAGCGTTAACCTACGCAAAATAAACCAAGATATTCTATAAAAGACAACTAAGGCTAATAGGTGCGGAAATAAAAAGCCTTTAAAGTCTAACAATATACGAAAATAATAGTAGAAGTCTCACAAACAACTAAACATAAACTAAGAAAAAGCTTTTTAAACATCTACTCATATGGAATCCCCTGTTTAATACAGAAAACATGTTAAAAACCAAATAAATAAATATAACTCAAACCAACGCACAGAAAGAGATCTCCTACGCTATGACTTTGCTCTTTCCTTTATCCTGAGCATCAGTTAAGGTACCTATGAGGGAAAGTAATGGGGTGAACAAATACTAAACGGGCTCAATAAAGTAGAAGCACAGCTTTACCCTCAACCATCCAAGTAATACCTAGTGCAACAATAACTAACATGCAACAAAGGATTTTAAGGAAACCTATTATCATTTTGGGCAAGAAACAAGTACATAAGTAATAGTACTATAAAATGCAAGATAGAATAAATAGTGCCCAACAATTATAATCCAACAAGTTTGTCATGATACATGAATGTCATAGAATCAAAAGAAGTGGAAACTAGATATTTCAATAGACATGAGCTAAATTGCCTACATAGCACATCAAGGAAGACCCTGAACTGGCTAATAAGGACAACAAACCACACATATGCCCAAACATCAACATGACTCATCAAAGGGAAACTGGGAACTGGTCATGAAGGACATCAAATGTTTTTCTTATGAAATCCAAACTGTTATAAACCTAAGGATTTCATAACAACTATGGAAAAAGGTGCCTCGGTGGTCACCGACCCTTTAACCCAAAGTGTAAGCATGCATTTATCAATACAAGTATACTAGTTTCATAAGCGTTCATTTTAAGAGAATCCAAACGATATAGCAAGTAAGATCAATAAAAGTGCAGAGATAGATTCCAATGAATTCTATAATTTGATGCATTATTCCTATCATAACTACTATCAAAGCATGATTGAGAATAAAGCAAATCCCACTTACCTCCAAGCATCCTATCCTACCCAATCTTAGCTAGGAAGTTCCTATCCAGTTTTCCTCGTGTCTTCAATTGTATACGTTCACGTTCGTATTATAAATATGTTTTGTTTGAGGTAAAACTGCTCAAACTCATATTAATATCTTGAAAACAATATAAAACCCATTTTGAAACAATGTCACGTTACCACACGCCACGATCCTTGTCTTGCAATATACTTCAACAAAAACTTGGTAATTTTGATAAAGATAGAACATCCAAATTAACTATGTAAAAGCACCCAGTGCCTTCCCAGCGCCCTCCCAGCATCGTAGGTTTACCCTCAAGGCGCTGATGTGAAATATCTGGTTTTCAAATCGAAACGTCAAAAATAGGTCCACGATTTGCCAACGTCGTACGCCATGTTGCACAACACTAAGGAATCCCTGGATCAACTTCACCGAATTCCTAGGCAGCAACACCGAGGCAAGCGCATTACTACACGTAGGCGAGGCAATGTGATCACGTTTCGTGCGTGTCAAATATAACTCATAATAGGTTACCACATCCTACTGGAATGTAGTAGAGGTAAATGATTCATCAAAATGAGTTCAACAAACGAAAAAGTAAATTTGGGGAGTTTTTAAAAGAGTTTTATCTAAAGCCTTCCAAAAAAGAAAGTAAAATAGTTGTAAAACAAAGAAATATAGACATATCTAAGTTTAGGAATGCACAATCTAGCTTCGTGTTGTTTCTAAGTCTTGTATCACTGACTTTAAAAGATGGGTTTCAAAACAGTTTTCCCTAGATAATCTATTGGTATTGATATCGCCAACACCCTAGTCCCCCTATTCTCAATAGATAGGGAAACCATTATCTAAATATTCTCTTACTCCTCCATACAACCTTGGGCAACCGCTCTTAAGATTAAGCATCGGAGCAGCATTAACAAATCTGTGGAACACTTATCCTTAGATAACCTTGGGCAACCACTATCAAGATTTAGCCTAGTTCTCGATGTTACTTGCCTAGAGCAACAAGTGTGTCAAGTTTCTTGCTCTAGGTGATTGCCACTTTAAAAACTAGTTGGTATCACGGACACAACCTGATTAATAGCTAGCCAATGGGTTTTATGCTTAGAAATTAGCAATGAAATACAAATTCTAAACTACCATTGAGACATCATTAAAAACAACAACACAAAGATAGAGAACTAAAATAAAACACTATTATTATAGATAATCTCAATTAGACATAGAAAACAACCTACTACTGGCTAGAGAGCTTTATCCCTGACCTAGGTATTAAAGAACCTAGTTGAACATGGTTACTCTACCTAGCTCTACTCTTAAATCACTCTGAATACTATATATTTTCGTTCATAGAGGTGCCTCCTTTATATAGTTGTGTTTGGGTACAAGAATATCAACTCCCGAGAATAAGAACTTTCTAAAAAGTCCTAAAACTTCTCTTCTATGATGTTCGCATCGTCCATGACGCTATGGTTATATGGGTACGGTTCTAGGTGGCGATGTGTAGATATATGGAAAGTCTTGGGCAGCATGTCAGTCTGAAACTTCTAAATTTGAGTCTGGCACCGTGGGTGACGCCGTTTGTTCAAGTCCTGGCCCCGTCCGTTCAAGTCTGGCACTATGTGTTGACCTACCGTGATGCCTTCCTTAGCATTGTGGATCTTCACGTGCGCCGTCTATCCACTTTGGCAACGCCAAGCCTACTAGACATTAACCGATGTTTGACTTTTTTCCTGTCTTTTCTGAATCATGCATAAATGGTCAAGTACCCTGTAAATCTCTAAAGTAAACATATAGAACCATAAAACCCATATTTGGACTTGATTTACATAGCAAAACATCTTTGAAAAAATGCATAAATAAAGACTCATCAAAATATTCCCAAACTTAGAACTTTGCACGTCCCGAGCAAAAGGTTATTTGAATACAACGATCAAACATATTGTGACAAAGTTGAGTGATGACTACTTTAAGACTTTATACCTACTTTGCAAAACAATGAAATCATTTCAATCGAAACATGGTTAATCTGTTTAAAAAGTGACATAGAGTTTTTGAAGGCTAGTCAAACATGGTGACCTTTCCAAGACAACATTTTTTCAACACTCAAAGGTTTTCTAGGTCACTTCGTCAAAGTAGTGGATCCAAATTGATCTTTTCATTAGACGAATTCTTCTAAACGGACTTTATCACCACTTTTTGCTTACTTGCAGATCTTCACACCTCTAAGAGTCTATGTAGCTTGTTTTGAGGTAGGCTATTATTTGTTTCATGGCATTGGAAAGACTCACTAACCTAGCTACAAGCACTCAAACTAAATCTTTACTTCTTTGTAGGAGTTTCTCTTTTTTTAATGAACTTTTGCAATTCATTCAACTAAATATCCTCACTTTCTTCCTTTATATGGTTTTATATTGTACAGTCCTACTCCATTTTCTCGTAGATCTTTGAATTTTCATTATTTTTCCAACTATCAAGTTCCTGCTCCATTTCATATGGAAGTTGTGGGAGACTCTAATATTTTTAGAAATCTCCTGTTGGCACTTTTCACTTTTGCTAAAGTTAAGTTAGTTCTCCAATATAGAATCATCAAGCCCATAATATATGAATAAGCCTACTTCTTCATCTTATAAGTGCTAGATCTTTAACAATTACACTCTAAGTGGATTAGTCCTAGTTTCAGAATCAAAGAGATTTTAAATTTTCCCGCAAAGTTGATTTGACCATCTACCAACATTGGTCTCAAGTCATAACTCATCCATACTCCAAGTATGTATTCATGTTGTGAAGCAGGTATAAAAGCTCTTCTACTTCTTCTAATTTTGAAGGGAAACATTTTGGCCAAGTTTTTACTCCATGAATCGAAAGCGAAGTTTCACTCGTAAGTAAGACTCTATAAAACAGTAAATACATTAAACTACTTAAAACATGCATGCATGTTGTACTAATTTCTAAGTGATGAAAGAAGTATAAGATAAGAAATGGGATGAAAGGGGAAAAATACCACCATAATTTCACAGAAGTTGCAAGTAAATTGAAAAAAATGTAACGCTTAAACCTATGGGTCTTCAACTAATGATTCCGTCCAATAGTCCACTAACCTCAACACCTTCAAACTTATTTTGAACCTTGTCCTCAAGGTTCAAAATAAGTTAGGCAAACCAAACATAAAAGAAATGGTGGAAATAGATAAATAATATATATAGAATTTAGTACAATACTTCATGCATGGTTAGGAAAAATAGCAACACAAAAATTTAAAAACCAATTAATAATTACAAAATTGTTCATGGGCTGCCTCCCAGTAGCGCTTCAGTTTAATGTCGTTGGCTCGATGAATTTACCTCCCCCTAGTCAGGGTCCAAATCAATCACCTCGATTGTTGGTATGGAGAGTTGTGTGAAGACTCGCTCTTTGTCAGATACGATCTCACTCCCGTCCTGAAAAAACTTCATCCTCTTTCCTACCCGGATGCTAATGTACCGCAACTACATATCGATCAGTGCTCCAGCTATCGCTAAGAATGAAAGTCCTAACGAAGTGTTTCGTATTGGCTATTATTTCTATTGACCACATAAAAATCCATGACAAACACGAAGTCTCCTTGCAGACATATACATTCTTGGCCATCCCTATAGGTTTCTCCACCATCTCGTTTAGATATCTTACATTAGTCTCTGCATCACCGATGATACATAGTCCGTACATTTTAAAGATCTTGTAAGACATGACATTGACTGCAGCACACATTTCACATAGCACCCTAGGAAACGTCTTATATCCAATCTTGCATTATAGCACGATCATCCTAGGGTTCTTATAAGATTGGAACTGGTAATGCAATATGTCAGGGAGTACAATCATATTCTCTTTGTTGTCATCCATCCTCAAACGTTTGGTCCTTCGTTCAGTGAGTTCCAGGTTATGTAAAGGCCTGACGCTGATGTGCTCACCTTTCTATGGAGGCCTTCCTTCCAAGACTATTTCTAGCTCGATCTCTCTCGGGGCCTCCTCACTCCATACATACACATCTCTAAACATCTTGTTTAGCACAATAGTGGAACAAGTAAATAAAGTGTAAGTCGAAGAATTCAAAATATGTAGAATTTTAAAACTGACTACCCTTCCTTTATGCTCATCAGACATAGAGCCCATGACTAAGTCAATGTTAGCTCTGCACATTTGCATAAAGTGCCTACCAAAAAGAACTGAGAATGGCCTGGACTTGTCTGACTCTGTCACGTTGATGATGTGAAAATCTGCAAGGAATTTCAAATCCACTACATATACCATTAGGTCTTGGATTACTTATTTGGAAGAGATCTCTTTGCCGTCAATGGCATGAGTTTCAGTCTTCGTCTCAATTAACTCACCAATCCCTACAAAATTATGAAATCTAAGGACATCATGTTAATTTATGCTCCTAAATCAAGCATTATGTTTTCCAAATAGATTCCACATATTATGCAATGGATACCTACTACCCCCGAATCGGTACATTTAAGTGAGATTTCATTGGAACTTCCTTAGGTTGTAGGTTGGTCATCTAATTTGGTTTCTCCTAGGGTGACAATTTTGCAGACCTTATTCTCTAAGGCGGCGCTATCGCAAACAATAGTGTTCACTTGCGCGTCTGGCGGGTTAGTACCCATATTTGGATTAGGGTAGGGTTGCAAAGGCAACTTCCCTCTTTCTTCAAATCGTCCTAGATTTTGTGAAATTTGGCCCATCCGAACTTCCAAGTTTCGAACCATAACATTCGTGTCACTAAAAGCTTTCTCAGTGTTTGCCTAAAACTGGCTCACGTGTAATGGCCCAAAATCGCTAACCGTGTTTATGTCTTTAAATAGGCTCAACGGCCCGTATTGTGGGACCCACACCGTGATATGTCCGTTTACTGAGGCAAGGGCCGAGGTACATTTTATATTTGTTGTGATGTATGCCTAGTGTATTGTATATGTGTAGACTATCAAGTTAATTTTCTACGGGTGCGCGAGTATCGAGACGAGCGAGGAAGTACCTCGAGTCGCGTGTCGACGTGGGACTGAGGTATCAGCATATTGGGTTAAGTTTAATTTATTTGAATTAAATGTGAATTTATGTTGGGTTAATAAGTGGCTAATGTGGCCACATTGAAATAAATAAAAAAGTGCCTATAGTTAGTGTAAAAAAAACAAGGTTCATTATATGTGCATCGAGACACGTGTTAACCTATCAAGAGGGAAAGTGTCAAATTGTTGAGTCACTCACAATTGACTTGGGGGACAAGTGGGACAATGTGACCCATGAGATGAGCCTCGAGACACGTGTGCACACAATGATCTATGCTTATGGTTTAAACTTACCACTATATAAACTTTAGTCAACAATTTCATATTCTTATCCTCGAATAGGTGGAGAAGAGAGAAGAGAATCGGTGGAGGAGAGGAGGAGAATGAGGGAACCCAGATAAGAATCGAGGTGAGTTTGGTGTTGATGTTGCGTTGTGTGTGGGTTGGTGTTGGCGAGAGAGCTCGGGAGCTCCCGTGCTTCCGAGGAAGGAGACGACTCGAAAGAGTCGTCTCCCCTCCCTAAACGAGCTGGGGTTGGATCGCCAACCCTAGCTCGTGAAAGAAAAAAAAAAAAATTTTGCTCCCCCAACGAATTAGGGAGTCCCTGGTTCGTTGGGGAAGAAGGGGGCACGGAAGGGCCGTGCGTGTGCGCCCCTTCCCTCTCTTGGGCCGAGCCAAGGGCTTGGGCCAGGCTCGGCCCATGGGGCGAGCCAGGCCCAGTGCCCTAGCCAGGGTCGGGTCGACCCAAAACGGGTAGACCCGACCCAAATTAAAAAAAAAAAAAAAAATGGGACAAAAGAATGGAAAAAATTCCAGAAAATTTAGGAAAAATTATATTTTGACAAAATAAATAGAAAGAAATGAATTTCTATGAAAAATAAAATATTTGGAATTACGGACGAGCCTTTTTCAGAGGTTTTACCTCGAAAAGCGCAAAATGGGCGAATTGGCCTAAAAATTTTAAAAAATTGGTCTCGAGTTCAATTTAGCCTAAATTGATACATTATTGAATTTTAGGGAACTAAGGGGAGAACTCAGAAGTTTGGGCATGCATTTCAAATTGTCGAGGGATCGAATAGAGGAGGACAAGCGTGTGAATTATAAGTACAATTTGAGAATTTTATATTTCATTTCATTCACCTTTATTGATTTATTGGTCTATTGGTAGACATTACTACTTGAACTCGCACATCATGTTGTTCTTGTATATGTTCATGAGTGAATATTGTGACACGATGCCTTGTGAATTGTTTTGTTGCCTCCGATTCCTACACTTGATGTCATTCTTGAACAAAATTGATAAAAAGCATGCTAATGGAATAATGTGGATTTAAGCAGACTTGTATTCAATTTTCTTTGGGCTTTGTAGCCTAACTTATCTTGGTATCCTAGAATTTTAAATTATTTGTCTTTGAACTTAAAGTAGGGATTATCTAGTGTCCATTGCACGAGAGATGCGCGGTTCACGGGGACATGGGTCTATCGGGGTTCCGGCACTCACCACTACACTTACGCGGCACACGAGGTATGAGACTCGGGGTGGTCGGCAAGCATGAGATTGATGTTATAAAGTGTAGAGCACAGCTCCGCTATTTATGTGAGATATGTTGAGCGCAGCTCCATACAGTAGTGGGAAAGGTTAGGTGATAGTTATCACCGCCGACCAGACGTAGATCATCTCGATTTAGTCTGTGTCTGTTTCTACATCTTTAACTGTGGTATTTACTTGCATTACTTGTTTCAGCAATTTATTTCGCTACTTTATGTTTTTAAATACCATTCGTTTATTTTGGAAATGTGGCATGAAATTCTCTAGTTATTACTTAAATATCACTATACTCAACGTCTAGTTTGTGATGGTGGGTGTAGGTCCGTCGGGCAGCAGCAGACCGGGGAAGAAAAAGATCGGCGACTTCCTCTGAGCAGTTCGGCGACTCTTCTCACTCATTTTGTATGTCTCGACTTTTATTGTATTATTATTGCTATGTCATTTTGGGTTGTACATTGGGTTGAGTGATTAGTGTCCTATATATACGTGCATATGATGCTGTCTTTTCTTGGTTTTCCACACTTAGAAATTTTGACTCATAATAGCTTCCATATGATCTTTAAGCTAGATGAACATGATAATATAGATCAATACATGAAGTCAGAGAAAGATAGGGACGAAAGGCTGACTAATACGTAATTAAGTCTTAGGTGATGTGAATTAAGGCTTGATTACGGGATTAGGCCCGGCGGTGCCCTGTTTAATAGTTGGGGCCGTCACTGTTGGTATCAGAGCTGAGTTTAGAGACCTATATGGCTTACGACAATAGGATACCAACACAGTTGGTATTAGAGAGTCATAGGTTTAGAGACCAAAATGCATAAAATACAAACTTTAGTTGTGAAAATCATATACTCATTGCCTAGATGCCATTAATTGGGAAGTGAGTGACAGTGAGATGGGGGATTGTTGAGATGTACTTGTTAATTGCTATATGTATATCTATACTTATGCGCTATGTCACGTAGAAGTTGATTCGCGTTCACTATCCATTGCTTCAAAAGAGCACAATGGGCAGACTTCCCTTGCCACATTTAATAGTTGGGGCCGTCACAAGGAAGGGGCCGGTGCTAGGTGATTTATTGTGAGGACTTTGGAGCGACCTTCTCTCTCCCATTTTTTGTAGATTTTGTATTATTTATGTATATTTTTTTGTCACATGGGTGTATGGGTTTTGTGATATATTTAGGATTTGGATTATATGTGGGGTTTCCACACACACTAGGTTGTCCTAACTGATTTGTGTCGAGTTGTTTAGATTTATTTAAGTTGAAATCGCTTCTGCATAAACTTTGATATTTAACAAATTCGAATAACTCATTATAAATGCCACATTATGTTGCCAAAACGATTAGGAAGCCTGACTAGGCTTGCATTGACTCTAATTCCTACACTTCTGTGACATGATGCCTTGTGAATTGTTTCATTGACTTTGATTCCTACACTTGATGTCATTTTTGAAAAGAATGGATGAAAAACATGCTAATGGGATAATTTGGATTTACTTGGACTTGTATTTCATTTGGGCTTTGTAGCCTAACTTGTTTTGGATTCCTGGAACATTGGCATTATTTATCTTTGAAATTAAAGTAGGGATTATCTAGTGTCCATTGCATGAGAGACGCGGTTTACGGGGACATAGGTCTACGGGTTCCTAGGCACTCACCACTACACTTGTGCGGCACACGAGTTATGGGACTTGAGGTGGTCGGCAAACATGAGATTGATGTTGTAAAGCGTAGAGCGCGGCTCAATTCGCTATTTGTGTGAGATATGTTGAGCGCTATCAATCATACACCTCTCTAAGGGGGGAAATGTCGACATAGAAGAACCGGACAATGGCCCTATCTAATTGGCCATATTGTGCACAATTGGCGATTAGGCGCTTATAACGGTCCCAATGATAAGTTGGTTATTATATGTTTTTATTAGTTTAATTTAGTATATTTAATTATGTAAAGTCTCTAAAATATATATTTAATTATATTTTTTGGTCGTTTTCTGGTGAAACGGAGTGCCCGGTTGAATTCGTGGCGGAAAAATACTCAAAATGAAGTATTTACTTGCAGTGATCGGACGTCGAACTATTTGCCCCGAGTTACGTGCCGCGCAGCGGGTAGAAAAGGAGACAACAGACCAAGTAGACCGCCACATGTTACTCTACCATTGGACAACCACGTCATTCTACCAGCCTTCTTCCAATCAGCATTCTCCCCGTTGCGGATTATCATATACAGCACGTCATAGTTGCATTTTGCACCAATGAGAATATGCCACGTCATTGTCTCCATTTTCTCCACCAATCAGAAGTTGCCACGTCACCATCACATTACACAATGTCACAAACCATTTCTTCTCCTTGTTCAGCAGCTTTTCGATTTCCTCGGGATTCGTGCATGTGCGGTCTCCCAAATCTTCGCCGATTCTGTGCGAGTTTCTTCACTGCCATCTTGCCACCACGTGTCGCGCTCTCATCCCCCGGGACGTCATCAACAACTTCTTTCTCCAATCAGACGACGACATGTCAGCACACGGCACCAGACGAACCAATCAGGCGTGGACACGTGGACAAAACGTGATTTCAAGCCAAAAACAACCATACGATGCTCCTCGGCGCACGATTCACCTCCCCAACCCACAAAATTAGTTTATCTCACCTCCCGAGACCAGTTTTTAGTAGTTTTGTATATTAAGAACCTAGGGTATTATTTGAGAACACCGACTATTATATTTTTAGCATCGACTTATCTCGACAATTGCCTAGGTCAGCGGGGAAACAAGTTTGGATTATGGATTCATGGCATATTATGTGAGATCTTTTATTTTATTATTTAATTTAGTTTAAATTTCTTATATTCATTGTTTAAATCTAGGGTATGTATGTGGCCAGTGCATGCTTTTAAGGTTTATGGTTTAGATCTAGGGTTTGTATGTGGCCAATGCATACTTTTAGGAGGACAACCTATAGTTATTTGGACCATTAATATCCGTGTAATTGTGCTTTTGGACCAATAAAGTGATGAACACTCACCCGTTTGCCGTAAAACCTTTTCGGTTCTTGAGTGTGCAACAATTGAATCTAGGTTAAATCGGAAGCAGATGCAATTCGGTTATTTAGGATTAGTGTTCCTACATATCCATATTATTGCAGTTAGTGTGTTAAACCTGATTGGCCGATGTCTAGGGTTATACATTAGTTAGGGAAGTAGTTAGTGGTGGACGTCCTGGCTATCGAGATTAGGGGAATGAGGAATTTCTACGGATGTCGATTTTCTATAGCTAATCTAGGAGAATTTAAATTAATAACTTTTTGGGAAAGATTGAAGACCATAATTATCATTGAATCTTGATCCCGATTTGTGGAATTGTAGAATTAGGTGTTACTTAGGTACCTATTAATTGTTTTGAAGGTTGTTTTAGTTGTTTTATTTATTTAGTTTAGTTAGTTTAGTTAGTTAAATTATTAAATTATTTATTTAAAATCCCCGATTTTTCCTTTTCGTTGTTTTTAACCTTTGAAATACCACTAATCTCTGTGGGATCGATCATTTGCCACTATTCTACAAAATAGTTTGTTTATTAAATTTTATTTTATTGACGTGTTCGGCGCGCGTCAATTTTTGGCGCCGTTACCGGGGATTGGTTTTCTTTCTTTGGTGTTTTTATTTATTTATTTATTATTATTATTATTATTATTATTATTATTATTTTAATAAATTGGAGCACCCCGAGAGTTTTGTAGGTTTGACTTTGGATTACATTTTTTAGCATAATTTGACCATTTTTTTAGGAATTAACATGTTTATAGAATTTTAGGTGTTTTGAGACTTAGTTGGGACATATCCAACTTAAGACGCCGCATTAGTGGCAGGTTTTTGAGTAGACCTAAAACTCTAGACTTCATTCCATTATCTTGTTGATTTCACCCTTAGTTGAAAGACTTCGAGCTCGCAAGATTTGATAGGAATCTTTTCAGTTAACTCATATGTTTACTATTTCTTGCTCTTGTTATGATTGTTCTTTTATAGTTTCCTTAATCGCCTACACATGAGAGATTTTGTGCGTTCACTGGTTTTTAGAGACTTTTTGTCATGCATGCATTTGTATCATCTTCTTATTTATATTCTTCTACTCTATATCACTCAAAATACAATATATTTTCGTTCATAAAGGTGCCTCTTTTATATAGGTGTGCTTGGGTACAATAATAACACTCTCGGGAATAAGAACCTTCTAAAAGGTCCCCTAAACTTCTATTATGTTATGTTGGCGTCATCCACGACACCTTGGTTATGTAGGTACGACACTAGGTGGTGATGTGGAGATATATGGAAAGTCTCAGGCAGCAAGTCGGTCTGGAACTTCTAAATTTGTAATGAACATACAAACTATAAACTACCATTGAGACATCGTTAAAAACAACAACATAAAGATAAAGAACTGAAATAAAACACTATCATTATAAAAAATCTCAACAAGACATAGCAAACAACCTATTAAAGAACATAGTCGGACATGGCTACTCTAACTTGCTCTACTCCTAAATCACTCAGAATACAATATATTTTCGTTCATAGAGGTGCCTCTTTTATATAGGTGTGTTTGGGTACAAGAAAAACAACTCCCAGGAATAAGAACCTTCTATAAGGTACCATGCCTACTATAGGATCTAAAATTGCTAATACAACAATTTCAGGTAAGTAAATTCGAGAGGAGCCATTGATACATATAAGAAAGATAAATAAAAAAACAAGGTAGCTATAAGATCATACATGTAAATAACGAGAAGTAAGAACAAGTACAATATTTACAGGGGTGTATTCAATTGAGATTTTAATAAACTTTTGACTACTTTTAATGACTAAAAAAGTTTGTGTATTCATTTAAAACTTTTAGAGAGTTTATAAAAGTAAGGTGTATTCAATGTGGACTTTTATAGACTTTTAAAAAGTCTACAAAAGTTTTGGGGTATTCGATTTAAACTTTTACAGAGTTCAAAAAAGTAAGGTGTATTTAATTTTTTTGTGACTTTTGTATATTAGTTACAAAGCTTGACTTTTGTAGACTTTTTGTATAAAAATACACATAAAGAAGTCTTCAACTTCTCCTTACCTCAACCCAGAAACTTTTAGAGACTTCTAATTTTTGTTGGTTACATTTTTCAATAAGGACTTCATTGTTCACAAGAGGTATTTTTCTTATCAATTGTTTTTATCAACTTCTCAAATCACTCCACAACTCTTGGATTTCATTGTTCACTCATTATACTCTAATATCTATGTTGATGAAAATGGATTGATGTCATTATTAACAAAATCTCATTCTTGCATCACTATACATTTTTGATAGTTTTTTTTTTTTACAAATAAGTTTCGTTTATTTAGTGTATTATTATAATCTCAAAAGTGTAGTATTATTATTTTTGAAGAAAATAATTCTATAATTTTTTTAAAATGCAAGAAGTGCATTTTTTAGAATTTAAATTATCATTATTAAGGAAAAAAATATTTTGTTTGCTTAAGTCAAACAAAAAAATAAAGTGCAAAATTTTTACACTAATATTTCCAATAATCTTTTCTCAAAAAAAAATATTTCCAATGATCTTACTTGATTCTTTTCTACCACTAAAGGATGATTAATTTACCTATTTATTATGTTGATATTTATTTACTTATTTGTTATGCTACTACCTTGAGAATAATTCATTAATATGTCTATATATTTTTTTTACTAAAATACAAAAATACTTTTAAAAAAATTAGTAATAGTTCTTAAGAAAAAAATATAATTATTTATTTTTTTATAATAAAGTGCAAAATATTTGTTTCATTTTAAAAATCACAATAATCTATTATTATCATCAAAATCATGTTTAAGAAGTTCACAAAAGTCACTAATAATCTTAAATGTTGATAAAAGTCATCATAATGAAATCTACATAAAAGTTTATCAAAGTATTTAAAAGTCTACTAAAATCTAAAACTTCATAAAAGTCATTTACTTATAAAAGTAACCAAAAGTCTATTAAAATCTCAATTGAATACACCCCTGTTATGCTCACAACACCTTGATGACAACTTCTTTTGTTAGGGAATTTGATCCCTCGAGATGTCCATAACTGCGCTAGTTGATGTAATCCAAGGGTTCTCTTCTCTCATGCCTACAAGACGCACTACTAGTCCAGCTAGCTTCCTCTTCTAAGAAAATGCACTCTCTCTCCCTCCGCCGCTGCTCATACTATGGAGGCCACGCTGTTCCGATCGTCCTCCCCACTCTTCCTCTCCAACACCAACGAACGAATCTCGAGAAAAAACCTCACCTTCAAATCGAAGAACAACTCTGTTATTCGCGCATCCGCTAACGGCGGAAACAACTCTGGTAACACTAAAACACAAAAAACTCTATTCAAAGACTCAGTTTTTACTCATTTAGTGTCGATTTCGCTTTTGCTTTCGATCCGATCCGATTGTCTCAGTGGTCACATTGCTGGATTACGGTGCGGGGAATGTCCGGAGCGTGAGGAACGCGATTCGGTATCTCGGATTTGAGATCAAAGATGTGAGTGTCTGCTCTGGTTTTGATGCTTGATGATAAGTGTGAAGTGTCAAGTAGGGTTTGTGAATTGATTGACTAACAAAGATAGTTAAATGAGAAAGAAATTGGCGAACGAACGAATGAATCCCAAGTGTGCGGAACGGGATTCGGTTGCGAGGTCTCTGGTTTTAATGGTTAATTTTCCACTATTGCTGATGCTAAGTGTGAAGTCAAGAAGGGTTTATGAACTGATATATATTTTTTCGATAGCCGAGGGTATCCAAGCCACCGCTGCTAATACCGAACTGATAGTGGACTCGACTAATCCCTCTGGGTCCTTAGTTGCCCCCCATCAAGGAATCCAAGGAAGAAATCGGAGGGAAAAAGGAGTGGGTAGGTTTCAAACTCAACACATTTGCCTTGGTCTGTGTGTTAGAGAACAAAACTTACTACTCCACCAACGCCCCTAGGGGCTATGAACTGATATATTGACTAACAAAGATAGTTAAATGAGAATAGTCAGGGTTTTTTCTGTTGTAAGAAAAGAATTCTGGAATTGGTGTGGTGCTGTTGGTGGTTTTGGTGAAGGTTTGAAGGGAGAACTGTTCTTAGGATGTTTGTGACTTGTGAGGGAGATGTTATGAATGCATGCCGTAGTGGGTTAGGAAATGGTGCTCCAGCTATGTCAGCGAGGTATTTGGGGAGAGCAATGGGTGCATTGTGTTTTTATAAAATATACATTTGAATTTAGTGAAAACCCTATTAAATGGGAAACGATTTTTCTTTTATGGGTTCACCATGAATGGAGCAAGTTTTTACTTTTTATGCCTACATATATTGTTGTTTTTTCCTTGAAGAAAGTGAATGGTCATATTTGGTTAGAATTTAGATCTCTCTTCATAGGTGCAAACCCCGGCAGATATTCTCAATGCTGACCGCCTTATTTTTCCTGGGGTTGGGGCCTTTGCTGCAGCTATGGACGTGTTGAATCAGAAGGGGTAAGGACTCAATCAATTTTAGATCAGGTCAAGATTTATCATTTATTGCAAAACTATCGTTTTATATTTGCTATAGCACGCTGGAGTAGAATTCAGTTGAATTTTCTTCTTGAGTACTCTATTTGTTCTAGCTAAAATTTAAGTTTCCATCAGTTTTGTTGATACAATGGATTTCATCAATTCTGTTTTTTCTTCATGTAGACATTGCACAACCAATCATGAGTTTGACCATTGATATGCTGTAAAAAATCCATAAGGTTTCACATTAATCTAGATTTCATTTCAAATCGGTTTCCGTGCATTTTCTTGTATTTAACTCTTGACATACTCTTATCAGATATTCATTTGCTACAATAATAATATTCTTATTACAGGATGGCTGAAGCACTTTGTAGTTACATAAAAGATGATCGACCATTTTTGGGAATTTGTTTGGGACTTCAGCTTCTTTTTGAATCTAGTGAGGAGAATGGACCAGGTTAGTTTTTCTGACTAGTTCTTTTTATCGTCCTATTTTGTCTAGTTACGATTTGCATTGATGTCTTGCTTATAAATGAATATGGCTGACATGGTAGCTAAACTGCTTTACACGGACAGACCACATGTTTTAATTCGATCTTGATATTTCGTCAATTGAAACTTTCATTAGCTTCATTTAGTCCTTTTTGGGTCAAATTTATATATAGTGTATCTAATGAGTGTTTTTGCAATAATCGGCAAAGTACGTTTTGGTGACTATAATCTTATAAGCTTATGTATATCATTGATTTTCTGCCATGGAGGAAACATCTTTGTTGACTGTAATCTAATAAGCTAGTGTCAAGTAATCTTTGAGTAATAATTGAAATAAGTCACTATATTTCCACTTTGTCAGGATACACGCAAGTCTTAGTTACCATGCATGTTAAGTTGGGAAAGGATAAACTATATCTTCTTTCATTTTTAGGCGCAATTGTTTTGCTTATTATGAATATTATAATCTTCTTGTGATGTTTCCTTTTGTTTTTCTTAATCTAGCTTGACATTTAAGTTATGTGGGGCATATTATAAATTAAAATGAGAAGTTGAAGCTTAAGCAACGATTTTTGTTTCATGATAATAACATTATGTTCATAATACAATATGATTGACCATAATTTTTATCTCTTGTTGTGGAAAACTGACTTTTGCATAATACACTTCTCAGTAAGAGGGCTTGGTTTGATACCTGGTGTGGTTGGACGTTTTGACTCATCTAGTGGTATCAAAGTACCCCATATTGGTTGGAATGCACTTCAAGTAAAAAAAGGCTCAGGAATTTTGGATGACGTTGCTGGACAGCACGTCTACTTTGTTCACTCCTATCGTGCAATGCCTGTATGCTGCATACTGTTATGATTGGTTTTTTTTTTTAGCCGTTCTTACGTGTACTTTTGTTACCAATGCAGTTCATTGACATCTTTTGTCATTGTCTATTAGTCAACAATAGTGATGCCAGTTCGTTTGTTGTATTTGCAGTCTGATGCTAATGAAGATTGGATGTCAGCAACTTGCAATTATGGTGAAAACTTCATTGCATCTATCAAAAAGGGAAATATCCATGCTGTTCAATTTCACCCAGAAAAGAGTGGAGGTTAGGACTTCTATTTGATTTATTTTAATTTTTCCATGTTATCAAGGTGTCTTTTGTCAATGTTCGTTCATAATATTTTGTTTTTGCAATTGTTTACCGGAGACCACGATATGAATTGGTTATCAACCAAGGAAAATAATGCACTTGTCATGTTTTCTGAATGAATATTTACTTTTATAGTAGTATAAATACACCTTGTAATTATTTTTTGAACTAATATGGTTGCTTCTCACTTTTTTTTTTTGCCTCTATATTCTATTCTTCATGTTCTCATTGTTTTTGTTGAAGTACGTAAATTTTCTCGTCCTCAAGCAGGGGCAGGTTAGATGTTTTATTTCATCCATGTCATACAATTTGTTTGAATGGGTGGCATAATCATCCATTGTAAAAGCTTTTGGGTAAAACGCCTTTTAACAGTGAATACTAAATGTTTCTACAACTGTGAAGCTAAAAGTATAATTTTCGAAAAAGAATACAAATGCATACAACAGAAACAGTTTCTTAAGATGGAAAAGCTGCTTATATGGAAGTAGTATTTAGCAACATTCTTAATGAATGGATATTATCAATTACACATGCCCCAACTAGGACAACGTTGGGACTACGGATCTCTATTTGATTTACAAATTCATTAAAGATTTCCTACATCATAATTGTAACTCCTTATGCTGTATTACTCTCGCCTGAGAAGTGGATTAAACATTTGGGGATTTTTCCAACATGACAATTATGGCATTGTGTTTCTTTAAATCACAGTAGACTGTCGAATTAGACGTCATTGATTGAAGAGGCTTGATTGTGCATCTATAGTCATTGTTTTAAAAATATCTTACTGTAATTCTGCTGTGGATTGATTTCTTCATTTGACATATAACTACTCCAATTCCAATAGAGTTGATCATAAAAGTACTCGTTTTCTTGGTCCACGATGTACGCAAATCCTATGAAAAATATGTATTCCATAATGGATAAGAGGTCACGGCTATCCATCCTAATTATACCTCACTTTTGTCCCCATATTTAGACTTAATTACCTTGGTTCTTTTACCTGCTTTGATAAATTGCTAAATATTAGATCTCCTGCTAAAATTTCTCGTATAACCATCTATTTACACTTCATTACCTATAAAGCCTTTAGATAGCAGTCCTTTCAATATCATGGACAATCTGTTCGTTAGTTTAATATAGTGTGTCAAAGTAGGGCATTACCATGGTAAGACTTCCTATGCATGGATTAGGCTGTCATCAAATAACTTGCATGATAGTGGTATGCAATATATCCACACGATTATATTTTACTGAAGAAGTTTAAAAAAAATGCTATCGGGGGTAGTAAGCTAATGATTGCAAACTGTTGGATTGGTTGAGTATCTACTTGATACATTTAAAATGACGACTTAACCTTTTAGCGGTTAGGGTTTGATTAGAGATTCTCTACTATTGTACTTGTGGTATAATTTAATTTCCTTTTCAAAAAACTATAAGGAAGAAAAGAAAAGGAAGACAACAACAACAACATAGCCTTAGTCCCAAATTAATTTGGGTCGGCTACATGGATCGAACTCTTCCATTGTGCTCAATTTAGTGCAATTGATGGCGAGCTTACGCCTTAATGTTTATGTGTTTGATCCATTTCATGAAGAGTGACAAAAGTCTTACGCTGGCTGTCAACCTATTGCAACCCTTCTCTATTTTTCAAGAATGTAAAATGGGCTTGGGCCTCCCTCCCCCATTTTTCGAGTATGAAAAATGAGTTTGGGACCTCCCTTACCCATTTTTCTCGGTATGGAAAATAGGCATAAGAGTCTTCCATTATCCGGACTTGAGATCGGCTATGTAGCGGACATAATGTTCCACATATGTGGAGTTAGAACGAAGAAAAAAATCTAAATCAATGCAATGGATTTTTCTTTCTTGCTATACAGATAGGCTGCTCGACCTACAAGTAAAGGGCCTATTTACCTAAACGATGATGATATCAACTTGGAATTGATGTCTTAATGTATTATAGGTTGAATATTCTTCTATTTTTTTTTCTCGAAAGTCGATTCTTCAATTTTTAAGACATTTCTTACTTTTATATATTTTGATAGGGTGGCCGAAAATTTATTTAGACCTACATTGAATCTATACTTTATTCAATATATGTTCTTTGTCTAAAATGAATCTCGCTTCTTTACACCAGTTTGGTCTGGAATAAAGTTACTTCCTTTGTTCGGTTCTTGGAATTTTTACTGGACGAAACGATATGATCCCACATAGAGTAATATAGAGTTAGTTAGAGAAGGAAACATTATTAATAGGAGCGAATTAGTTGGGTTGGAGTCATTCAAAGCTTCCTTGTGGGACTTGGATGATGGGTAGCACGTCCCCGTCATCCTCTTGGACCTTTTGGATTTTGTACACACTTTCCTCAATAACAACGATGAAATTTCCATTCGTAAGAGATAGAAGACTGTTGATCGATGCCGCAATTGAATGACTCCAATGTAGTAATAAGGACACCACTCGCATTGGTGTCAGGTATCGAATCAAAGGGATGGTGTACAACTAATCAAAGTCTAGCTAGAAATTAAAGTTAGGAAACAAGATTTTGGTTTTTAACAAACTTAAACACTTAATTGAAACAACGCATTAGAATTGAGATCTATTCAAATGAGAAGACTTCTAGGGAATTAACTTCACCTAGGTTGTATTGACCTTGCCCTAATTTCTTCCAAAATTCCTCAATCTGTGTAAAGATAGGCGAATTTCCTACCAAATCATCTAGTCCCACTGTTGCGGTGGCAAGGATTCCAATGTTGCTCTCGGACACCATTTGTCGGTGCGAGTAGTGTAAGCGCGACAAAGCCTTAAGTTCCAAATCCAAAAGTCCCCCAAGACCATGACCATCTGTCAATGTGTCTTGTGATGTAATCTAGGGTTGTGTGTCCCAAATCCGGATTGAAAGTCCTATTGTCGTGGAGACTTTCAAACCCTTAGATCTATACTCATTCGACCAAGATAAGCATAACATTAAACACTACAACACATAAATCAAAATGCAACATGGAAGAAATAATCAAGATTCCATTAAAAACAAGGGTTCTACAACTCGGGATCCATCAATCCCTAGAAAAGGTTTGTTTAGCCCATAATAATGACAAACAACCAAAAGCAATATTAACCATTGATAAATCATGGTTTCAAACCTCAAATTGAAGCCAAGATCCACAAGTCTCGATCCAAGACCTAGCCTCCAAAGTGTCTTCTCAAGTGCCAAAGATCATTAAACCCTAATCCATCATTCCTATTTACACCCTAAGGTTTTAGTTCGAAAAATTCATAAAATCCTAATTATTTCACGAATTTCAAGCTTTTTATAGTAGGCGACATGTGCGGCACTGGGAGCGCTAGTCTAGGCGCTAGGTCGGGCCCCCTTTATTTCTAGTTTTGTTTTTGGGCGCTTGGTCTGCGCTTGGCTGCGCGTTGGGTGCGCCAAGTCTGGCGCCAAGAGCGCCAATGGAGGCACGCGTATTTTTTCCTTTAATCTTGCTCACTCTTTTTGGGCGTCTGAGCAGGCGCCAACTCCTAATTGGTTCTCTCAGCATTTTCTTCGCTTATCAACTTCTTGTTCTGCTCCATAATCGCCTCGCTTGACCTACAAATCATCAAGCCTTCTCAACTTGAAAACCAAAGAAACGCACCATAGTTAAATCAAATTAACTTATTTAGGCTAGCAATATGAACAAAACACTCATGAAAAGATAGTAAAGTCAACACCTCATCAACCTGTCAATGACGTAATTCTTCAAATTGCCATTGCATCGACCTATTTGTCTCAAGTCCTCTGGGGACGTTGATTCCTTCTTTTTAGGGCACAAAACATTGCTGATACCAAGCATTGAATATGTCTCCTTGATACATATCCATGATCGTCTTTAGTTGATTAGTTGATTATTGTGATTGCTGAGGTACGATATCAGTGGTATCAGAGCATGCCTATAATAATGAAAGTTTGAATCCATCAAATCAAACACGAGCTGAAGAAGATCACGTGCTGCCCATCATCTAAACCTCGCAAGGAGACTTGGGATTTCTTCAACCCAATTAACTCTCCCCTATTTAATAAGGTTTTCTTCTCTAACTAACTTTATATTGTTGTATGTGGGGTCTTATTAGGATACTCTGGAAAAGGTTGCAAAACTCTATTAATTCATGTTGTAAGTTGCAAAGATACATGGTAGAAATGATTTATGGAAAACATTTATGATGACAAATCTATTCTGTTATGGTTACCATTCTCATTCTTGACTTTGGATGGAAATGCAATTTTCAGTTGTTGGTCTTGCAATATTGGAGAGGTTCTTGCATTCTAGGTCTTCTTTAGTGAAGGTATTCTTGAAGTCCTTTAGGATGCAAGTATCTGTCCCTTACTTAAGTTTCATAATGCTCATATTTTCTTTAAGCACGGGGCATGGCTTACAATTTGAAATGCTTTCAGATGAAGAGAGAAACTAAAAGGAAGGCCTCAAAACTTGCAAAGCGAGTAAGAGCCCTTTAATTTTGGAAGTATCTGTTTTCTTTCTTCCTAGAAAACCTCCATTTGAACTTCTTTAAACTTCATATGGTACCATTCAATTAATTTTGGATGGATAAGGTGTTAGTTCTTTAACTTCTCGTCAATCCAGGTAATTGCATGTCTCGATGTGAGGACAAATGATACAGAGATCTTGTTGTAACAAAAGGTGATCAGTATAATGTGAGAGAGCATACAAAGGAAAATGAGGTATGCATTTATGTTTTGAAATAAATAATTTTTTTATGGGAATTCTATTTGTTTCCTAATAGTTAGGTGATAATCTTATTTAAGGTAATTTATATCTAGTTGAGAAAAAATTTGTTTTGAAGTATAAATCAAGTCTTGATTTGGGAAGTTTTTTTATTAGTTATATACATATATTATGACTTGTCTTTTTTGTTAACATAGATTTATAGATTTATGATTCAATAACTTTTCTTTTTCATTGATAAGAAACTATAACACTTTTACACAATAAAGGGGAGATCTTGACATTCCTTGAACTCAACAACAAAATAAGTAGACCTATACATTGACGTTTGCAAAGTGTTGCCTATGCATTTTTGGGCAATTCCGCCCCTTCAAACTAAGTTAAAGGAGCTGGTTACACTTATGTTTGTTCGAATGAAATCTAATGACAAAATCTTATACTATGTTACCCAGGCTTGGGTATGGGTATTGGGTGTGAATCATGTGATTATTTGTCTAGAAGCTTAACTGGGCTATTCTTTAATTTTTGGAACTTGGGGAATCGACTAAAAGTGTCGAAAACTTTACGCATGAGTACTTGTATAAAGATAAAATAATGTAAATTTTTAGAAATTTTCCTTAAATTTTATGGTTTATCATTTTGTTTGAATACCAATATTGGATCGATTGACTTGAGAATTTAACAATGGCTACAAGCCAAGAACACCAAGAACAAGAACACAAAGTAACCCCAGAGAAGGGTCTTAAAACCCACAAGGTTTAAAAAATCGAAAAACTTTGCCGAACTTTGGGTGAAGTTTGTCGATGTGCAGGTGAGCGAAGCGAATTTGGAAGACAACAGGAAAAATGCAAAACTTTGGTGCAACTTCGGTGAACTTCGACCGAAGTTCGAAAGCTTCGGTCGAAGCTGATGAATCGTGAAGAAAAAAATGCATTGTTTCAGCGAAGTTGGGGCAA
Organism: Stephania cephalantha; assembly: GCA_039657325.1. NCBI lineage: Eukaryota > Viridiplantae > Streptophyta > Magnoliopsida > Ranunculales > Menispermaceae > Stephania > Stephania cephalantha. Next base: position 41,750,711 of record CM077578.1, read on the forward strand.
CTTCCACTAAAATGTCGAAGTTGCCCCTACAGGGAATCAAAAAGGCTGGAAACATACTTGGTTGAGCTGTGAGCCTGTGACGTACTTCTGTCCAATTTGACACCTTCATCAGCTTTGCTCAGAACTTTAAATGAAGAAGAGACAGTCTTGACCTAACAAGCCAGGCTCTCGCATCTTCATTCACTTAGTCACACTTCTTCTCTTCTTCTTAAAAACCCCCATGTGAAGAGGCAGGAACTAGGGTTTTTTGGATTTTGAGAGTAGGCTCACTAGATAGAGAAGAGGAGAGATTAGACGAAGAAGAAGAAGAAGAAAAGACGAGAGAGAGAGATCGATGAAGAAGAGGAGAGACGAGAGAGAGGGCTCGGATAGGGGATTGGGGAGAGAAGTCAGACGAAGAAGGAGAAGATCTGAAGAAGAGACAAGAGAGAGGGCTACGAGAGAGAGAAAGAGCAACAACGAAGAAGGAGAAGGGCAAGAGAGAGGGCTTGGGGGAGTCTCGGACAGGGGGGACGAAAAAGGAGAAGAGGCGAGAGAGAGGGCTCGGAGGAGTCTCGAACAGGGGAGCAGGGAGGAGTCTTGGCAGGGAGCGATGAAGAAGAAGAAGAAGAACTGAATAACGAAAGGTCGACTCTGGTCTTTGTGAAGGCCGAAGAAGAACTGAAGAACGAAACACAATATATTTGTGTTTAGGGCACTGTGGGCCTTGACTTGGGCTTTGTGGGCATTTTATTTGGGAATTGGGACCTTAGCTAAAGGGCCTTTGTGACTTCAATGTCACGCGTGTTGCAAATTGTGTGTTTATTGCAAAATAACTATTTTAAACAATTGTATTATGATTTTTATGCATTCTTGTTGTATGATTAAGTATATATCTAGCATTTCTATGAAGAAACTTGAGTTTTCTAGCATTTAAAGTGAACCTCCGTGAACTTTCGTACACCGTCGAATTTTTGTCAAACTTCCATTATCGAAGTTGACTTCCTCGAATTAATTCCGAATTTTAAGTGAGCAAAGTCGTAGGTGAAGTCGAAGTTTCAAACCTCGAAAACCCTCTCAACCCAAGTCACTCAACGAGTGACCCAATTATAATACAATTTCCAAGATGGCCAACCTCACTAACTCACCCCTATTTATAGTCTTTTCTCTAACTAACTCTAAATGAGACTCTATATGGGATCCTAACATTACTCCCCCTTTAAACATCCACCTTGTCTTGAAGGTGGAAAGAAAAGAAATGGAAAAACAGTAGGAACATAGATCCAAGAATGTGAGGAAGCAAAGTTGCCAAGAAAACAATGCAAGGCACAATATCTGCCAATGATGTTTCATTGAACATATAATGTGGCACTGCAAATGGCGTCAAAAGCATATAGAAACCAGGTAGAGAGTGCATAGTGGAGAGGTAACCATGCTAGGATCCATGTCCACCTCGTGGCCTAATGCTGAGCAAAAGTGGACAAATGATTGTCCATCAATAAGAGGGGCAAGAACATTGAACCACCAACCAACAAGGTGCCCCAAAACCACCAATTGTTTAAGGACATTGTAGCAAACACTTCATATGCAACCAAAAGATAGTCATGTTGCACAGACATGCCTTTGAAAACACCCACAATATGAGGGAAACCATAATTCTGTGATTTAAGCATTGGAGAAATAAAGCTATAGTCCAAAATCCAAACACGAAGCCAAAGGGATGGAGCTGAGCTTCAGTGCACCAATCCAATCCAAACAAAAATGTAGTGTCATAGCAAACAACTCATCCACTGTATGGTCCAACAACTGAAAAAGAGGAGTTTGTATTGATCGAGGAACATCTAAAGGCAATACCATATAAAACAACTCTTCCTGGGTGCACATAAGTAAACAAGGAGATAAAGCTTCAACCATGAATCGCGCACACATAACTTTTGCCACCAATTGCCTACACATCCTTAAGCATTGTAGCACACAAGAGAGATAAAGGGTTAGCAACATCTCTGAACCATAAGCCCATGACTGTAAATCCATTCGAGGCACCCAAAGATGTGCACCGACTAGCAAGGTAGTGACCACAAAAAGATCAGGGGGGTTGAGACCATTGCACAACCAACAATAGAATGAAGAAAAAGTACACAAGGTAGGGGACAAAACATCATGGGTTAGATATTCCTCGAATGACGTGTCTTCTTAGCGAGACCAACTTCTTTAAGTGAAAGCAGAAATGTGCAGGTCGAGGAGCATCAAGGGAGGCAATAAAACTACCCCAAAGTGGGATGTGTACGCAGAAGGAAAATGAGAACATCTAACCTCATGCGTTGTCAAGGCTCCCATCATCAATTTTCCTCTAGATGTGCATATGACCAGAAAACCTATCATCTTCCTCAAATAGTCACAACCAGTTGAGCATGAATTAATAAGAGAAGTCTCAATTGTGGAGGGGGAACGCAAAATCAAGAATGAATAACACCAACAAGGAGATAGGGGCGATGGCCAGGGAGGTGGCGTCATCTTGAATTGAGCGCTCTCAAGTAGAGGGAGAGCTTGCAACATTAAAACTGTACCTCCTCGAGAGTGCAGATCTGTTGAACGGAGCTGTGATGAAGCCGGATCTGGCCATGCGGATACCTGCCAAACATCATATTTATGAAGATGAAGCAGGATCAGGTGAATATTCAGGGTTTGTGTGGGAGGAGGTGGTAGATCAGGTGGATGTGGCGGAGGTGGTGGAGCTTGAATCGATAAAGATGGGGTTAGCCTACACTCTGCGATTTGTCTCGATTGCTCTCTGCGCTCATCATGAGACTGCACATCCACATTGGGGACGCTGATCCACTTCACATCAGAATTGGAAACCTCTTCAATAGCCCTTTTTTTTTGGTTCAACAGATCTCTTCAATAGCCTTTGAAACTTGAAGTCTAAAGTTATGTGGTGTTAGATTGACAATGGATAAATTTGCAAATGTTAGCTTCTTCCTTTCTTGATCTAAGTTCTGAAGTTGAAGATTGGATGTAATAGCGGCCTCTGCTACATTTATTTGCTCACAATTGGTGATCGGTGACACAATCATGGCTGATAAGTGATCGAGCATCGACAGAATTTGTCCAAACCTCTTAATATCTCATTTGCTGCAAATATGGAATCCATTCTTGATACAATGCTCTGATACCACTGTAAGAATACCATTATTGGATCGATTGATTTGAGAATTCAAAAATGGCTAAAAGCCAAGAACACCAAGAACAAGAACATAAAGTAACCTCAGAGAAAGGTCTTAAAACCCTCTCAACCCAAGTTACTCAAAGAGTGTCCCAATTACAATACAATTTTCAAGATGCCCAACCTCATTAAATCACCTCTATTTATAATTTTTTCTCTAACTAACTCTAAATGGAACTCTATATGAGATCCTAAGACATTTATGATACATATATGAATTCAAAATTATAATCTTATCATAAAAATTTAAAATTAGAAAAAAGCAGTTTTCTTTTCCAAAAACTTAAATAAGTTCAATTAATGTTAGACACTTCATAAAAAATATGTGGTGTACAACTCTATCATGGCGGTAAAATAATTTAGTGAGCAGAGACAGGTCGCGAGATTGTGAGAGGGATGAAGAAAATGGAAGCCTATCTATCTATAAGAAACCATTTCCACGTTCATGCTTGTGTTTGGAGGTTTAGATGCACACTCTGTGTTGGGTTAACATGGACACTCAACCCTAACGTGGCGAGTCTTATTATTATGAAGCATAAACCATTGCCACGTTCGTGCTTGTGTTTGGAGGGTAAGACGCACACTCCATGTTGTGTCAACATGGACACTTAACCCTAAAGTGGCGAGTCTTATTATTATCAACCATAACACAATTAGCGCTACATTAGGGCTTAAAGGCTTATTAGTATTTGTGAAATATATATTGAATACGGATCACGATGACTAACATACAATTAATGTTACTCAAAGACCTATAAATAAATAAATAATTATTCAAGGACCACTAAATAAATATTCTTGTCTAGGTCATGAGACCACCTTGGGATCACCTTGGCGCCTTGCAATCCTAGCTAGACATAAAGAGATAAATCACTCAAGACAACCAACTCTCTCAACCATTTTTAGTGTATGCCTCTATCAATCAATACAACAACATAGCCTCAGTCCCAAATTACCTTATCAATCAATAATATATCATATATTCCTCATTGACTTCTAGAACTCTTAATGGAGATCAAGGTCAAGAATTTTCCATTGAGTGGGTTTGAGAGTCTTTTTATTTTTGTTAGTCAATTAGGTCCACTTGCGTCGTTGGATACAATTAGATGTCTTGAGAATAGATTATGAAGTTCGGTTATATTAGAATGAGGTGTTAGAGTTAGTGTCACCTTAGGTTTCTTTAGTATGTTAATTTGATGTGTCTGGTAGCTAGTTGGAGTCAATATTAGAGTCCTAGTAGGAGTACAATATATAACAACAAAGTTTTCATTAGTTTAGATTTTGTTTAATGAAGTATATATATAAAGGCTTGGCGTTATGTAATAGGGGATTGATTATGGATTATTGATTAATGAAAATTGGATTTTGGGAGAGTCTTTTTGTTTGTTTTGGTTTCTTGAACTTTATGTGTTCGATCACAAGTTAGAAATTTGCTTCTTCAATTCGATATTTGTGGAATCAACGAATTGGTAGAAAAGCTATCTATGTCTTTGTAGCGAGCAATTTGTCAATTCCCCGCTGCATCAGTCGGTATCAGAGCGTCAAGGTCGTAATCTTTCGCAATGCCGCTGAAAAGAGAAGCTCGACGTGAAGACCACGTAGATGAGGTTCCTCTAAGAGATACTATGACACATGTCGATCGAAGGATAGATCAACTAATGACTTTCGTTGAAAATCTAGCACTTCAAATTCAACAACAACAACAACAACAACATAGCCTCAGTCCCAAATTAACTGGGGTCGGCTACATGGATCAAACTTTTCCATTGTGCTCGATTAAGTGCAACTGATGGTGAGCTTTCCAAACCATTCAAATCCCTCCTAATTAATGCATCCCATGTTAACTTTGGTCTGCCCCTACCTCGTCGAATTTCTACGCTTTCTATTGAGTCAAGTTTTCTAGTTGGGGCATTTGTAGGTCGTCTTTGCAGTGACCAAACCACCGCAACCGCCTTCCCTAATCTTTGTATCAATTGGTGCTACTCCTACTTGTTTTTGAATTTCTATATTTCTTATTCTATCTTTACGAGTTTTACCACACATCCACCTAAGCATCCTCATTTCTCGCTACGTTCATTTTATGTAATTGTTGTTGCTTTACCGCCCAACATTCACTTCCATAGAGCATAGCTGGCCTAATTGCGGTCCTATAAAATTTTCCTTTTAACTTAGTGGGAACATTTCGATCACAAATCACCCCTGTTGCACTCCGCCATTTCTTCCATCCAAATTGAATTCTATGTGTGACATCATTCTCAATGTTACCATCATTTTGTATGATTGATCCTAGATACCTAAAGTGGTTTACCTTAGGAACTTCTATTTCCCTAATTTTACCACTCCGTCATCTCGATGTCTAGTGTTTCTAAACTCACAAAGTGCATGTATTCGGTTTTTGTCCTACTCAACTTAAAGCCTTTAGATTCTAATGTATTCCTCCGTAGTTCTAATTTCCTATTCACTCCATCTTTAGTTTCATCCACTAAGACAATATCATCTCGCAAATAGCATACACCATGGTATATCCTCTTGAATATGTCTAGTTAGTTCATCTATAACTAAAGTAAATAGATATGGGCTTAGAGCCGATCCTTGATGTAGTCCTATCGTAATGGGAAATTCTTTTGTAGCTCCTCCAAATGTCTTTATACTCGTTACTACTTCATCATACATATCCTTAATAGTGTCTATGTATCTAGCATGCACTCTTTTTCTTTCTAGAACCCACCAAAGAACATCTCTAGGGACCCTATCATATGCTTTTTCTAAATCTACGAATACCATATGCGAGATCTTTTTTATTTTCTCTATATTTTTCTAACAATCGTCTTACAAGGAAAATCGCCTCCATAGTTGACCTCCTGTGCATGAAACCAAATTGGTTCTCGATATTGTTGTTTCTCTCCTTAGCCTATTGTCAATTATCCTCTCCCAAAGTTTCATAGTGTGACTCATAAGTTTAATTCCCCGATAGTTTGAGCAACTTTGAATGTCTCCTTTGTTTTTGAAGATTGGCACAAGCGTGCTTCTTCTCCAATCCATTGACATCCGTTTTGATTTTAAAATTTTATTGAAAAGTTTTGTTAACCAAGTCAATCCAATTTCTCCTAAGCATTTCCAAACCTCTATGGGTATTTCATCTCGGCCACATGCTTTCCTATTTTCATTCTTTTCAATGCCTCTTTAACTTCTACAATTCTAATATTGCGTGTATAGTTGACATTTCTTTCTTGGTGTGGGTTTTCATCTATTATGGTATCAACTTGACCATCATTAAATAAACTATCGAAGTAACTTCTCCATCTCTCCTTAATATCCTCCTCGCGCGTTAAAACATTTTGATTTTCGTCCTTAATACATCTCACATGACTTAGGTCTTGTTTCTGTTTATCTCTTAGTTTGGCTAGCCTATATATATATATTTTTCGCCATCTCTATTACCTAACCTTGTATATAGATCTTCCATGAAATTTGTTTTAGCTTGACTAACTACTTTTTTAGCTTGTTTTCTAGCTTCTCTATATTGATTGTACACATCTTCATCTTGACACTTAGGTATTTTCCTATACATCTCTCTTTTAGTCTTAATTGCTCGTTGGACATCCTCATTCCACCACCATGTTTCCTTCTTTGGTGGTCCCAAGCCTTTAGATATACCTAATACGTTTGATCCCACTCTCCTTATGCAACTACTCACTTCTAGCCACATTGTATTAGCATCTAAGTCAAGATTCCAAATATTTTCCTTTAGTAGTTTTTCTCTAAACTCTACTTGTTTACTATGTTTTAGGTTCCACCACTTTATTCTAGGGTCGCTAACTCTTTTATTTATATTATGTCGTCGTGTTAGCTTAATATCAAGTACTACTAACTTATGTTGGGTCGTAAGTGCTTCGCCAGTATTACTTTGCGCCTCTACATATTTTTCTATCTATTTTTCTTGTTAAAAGAAAATCTATTTGACTCTTGTTATGACCACTACTAAAAGTAATTATATGTGACTCCCTCTTCTTAAAACTAGTATTTGCTAAGAGAAGATCGTATCTTTGAAGCAAATTCTAAGATTGATTCTCCTTCTTCATTTCTATTACCGTAACCAAAACCTCCATGAACTCTCTCAAACCTATCGTTACTTGCCCCGACATGCCCATTTAAATCTCCTCCAATAAAAACTTTTTCATCTAATGGTATACTTTGCATAAATCCATCCATATCGTCCCAAAACTTGCGTTTGATGCTCTCGCTTAATCCTACTTGTGGTGCATAGGCGCTAAGTATGTTAATTTTTTCGTCTCCAATAATTAATTTAACTAGAATCAATCTATCCCCCATTCTTTTAACCTCTACGACCTTATCCTTATAATCATTATCCACCACAATTCCTACTCCATTGCATTTTCTATCTATACTTAGGTGTACCACAGTTTAAACCCTGTGCTTCCTATTTCTCTACTCTTTTCTCCTACCCATTTTGTCTCTTGGAGGCAAGCAATATTGACTCTCCTTCTAATCATGGTATCTACTAGTTCTATAGTTGCATCAAAATCAAGAGCAACAGTCGCAGCAGCAGAGGCAGTCGCAACAACCTCGTCAACAACGTCAACAATGGTTTGAGGACGAAGTGCCTACCGAGGGGTTTAAGCCAGAAGAGGAATATTCTAGTTCCGACGACAAGTTTGTATCGAGAAAAAAGAAGATGGAGTTCTTTTTCTTTAAAGTGATGGCGAAGTAGATCTGATCTTCTTCGGGGAGGACTTTGACAACTTTGACGAGGCGCCAAAGTTTGACGGTGATGAGCACGACTTCGTGGAAGACAAGCTAGTCTTTGAGATGACGACTTTGTCATCGAGGTGAATTCTCATTCTAAAAAACCCTCAGGTGCTTGAAGATGTGGTTGTTGATGGTGTCGTCAACAACTACCCAATCAAAAAGTTGTGGTTGCAAAAGTAAAATTTGCGGCGACCAAACACTTTTGTTCATTAACTGATAACACAAATGATGAGTTAGTTGTTGACGTTCTTCAAGACTCTCATGGGGGTGTGTTTGTTGATAACATGGATTTTTCGATCGAAGCACTTTTGTTCATTGACTAACATTATAGACGATGAGTTAGTTGAGGAAGTTCTAAAAACCCTCACAATGGTGTGTTCGTTGACAACTTTGATTTGTCAATTGAAGTTTCAAGCAATGTTCCAAAGATACATGTTCCATCAAGTGATGATAAATTCGTCAAAATTGTGTTCGAGAAAGAGTTGGCTATCTTTGAAGATTTTGTTATTGAAGCCCACAAGACAAGGGAGAGACTAAAACTCGAGGACGAGTTTTCTCGAACCGGGGGAGAAGGGTGAAGATCAAGGTCAGAATTTTCTATTGAGTGGGTTTGTGAGTCTTTTTATTTTTGTTAGTCAATTAGGTCCACAAGTGTCGTCGGATACAATTAGGTGTCTTGAGAATAGATTTTGAAGTTTAGTTATATTAGAATGAGGTGTTAGAGTTAGTGTTACTTTAGGTTTCTAGCATGTTAATTTGATGTGTCGGTCATAGCTAGTTGGAGTCAATATTAGAGTCCTAGTAGGAGTACAATCTATAATAACAACGTTTTCATTAGTTTAGTTTTTGTTTAATGAAGTATATACATATATATATATATATATATATATATATATATATAAAGGCTTGGTGTTATTTAATAGGGGATTTATTATGGATTATTGATTAATAAAAATTGGGTTTTGAGATAGAGTATCTCTTTGTTTGCCTTGACTTCTTGAACTTTGTGTGTTCAATCACAAGTTAGAAATGTGTTTTTTCAATTCGGTATTCGTGGAATCAACGAATTGGTAGAAAAGCTATCGATGTCTTTGTAGCGAGCAATTAGTAAATTCCTCGCTTCACCAACTCTCGAACCTCATAATGCCTATTACGAGCTATTCTTTGATTCATTTTCTTACTAAATGGATCTCAAATAAAACAAAGATGTTGCTCTATATTTTCTTTGTTGAATCGGCACTATACCTATTTTGCACATATCAAAAAGTCACCCACCACTTGAATAGTGTCCATGTTGGTCTCTTGAATGCCCATACCTTTCCGTGTATAGATCTAGTGAATGTGAAATCAAAAGAAATGTGTCAAACTATCTCCTCGTTATCTTTGCACAACACATGCAAGTGCCAACTAGGGAACCATGACATAAATGGTTTGTTCAATAGTTAGATGTCGCTAGTATGAATATTGAAGCAAGCCCAGCTAAGAATTGGACCTTGTGAGTGGTCGGGCTGCTCCATATGAACAATGAGGATGAAAATAGAGATGCTCAAATTGTCAATTAGATTTGAATGAAGTGACTTGCAAGTGAAATCATTGGAAAGGCTTAGACAATCATGTACTCGACCCTTCAAGATGACCTAATATGGAACTAAGTTCATTAGCTTCGTTATCTTGAAGATTGTACAAGATATGAAAATTTCAAGAAACTAAGAGAGCAGGACTTGTCTAATATGATAGTTGTTATGAAATGTAGTTAGATAAACAAATGAATATGTGTTGTCAAAAAAAACTAAGGGATGTGTAACAATATGCTAAGTTTGGTGGAGTAGCAATGGAGCGAGTGCTAAGGCGCTGATCGAGGCAAAGGCCTAGTGTTCGAGTTGTGGTAACTTCATCATTTTCTTGAGTTGTCTCCCGTGCTATAGTGTTGGTGCGCCTAACCAGCCCCCATGACATTAGGCAAACTGAAGGTTTTGATAGCTATTGTTCACCAAAAAAAGATGTGCAACAATATATTAAGTTTATATTTCCAAGCTTAAGTTTGATTTTGCAAGCTATATGTTCTCCTAAAATCTAACGAGCATACTATCCTCATCCATCTAGTTGCAGCTTAAAGGATTTAAAGGTATGATTAGCAAATCATGAGGTCTTCTAATGAGAGTCGGTCATAATTTTATGCTGAAATTGTTTAATGGCTAGCTTATTTAAAGCAATTGGTGAGGTCTTTTCCTAGAGCTTAAGGAAGGTCCTTTCTACTTTGTCTTAGAGTCCCTAGTAACTTTGGAAAATACTAGAATGACAACAACAATGTCACACCACTAGACACATTGGCTTACATGACCCATCCATGTGGCCTCAACTTGCGTGTTATGCATTGGGATCTCGATATGTCTGCATCTCGAGGCGCACATGGACGGCTCGTGTGAGCCAATGTATCCAGCGGTGTGATATGCCATTGTCATTTTAGCACTTCTCAGTAACTTTTTCCAGGGAAATCACTTTTCAATTGTGGTTTTGGTTGTTAATGAGAAAAGGGTGGAGTATTAAGTAGTAAGTAAAAAGGAAGAGATGATTAGCATTCAAAAATAACTTGGCTAAAGCTTTTGATTCTACAAGAAGGGACTGAAGGTTTTGGTGGAAGGGGGTGTCCTAGATTTAGATTGCTTGATTTCCTTCAAATTTTCTATTTGCACCAATAAAAAGCCTATAGAGAATGTTCAAGTCAGGTGAGGTTTAGCACAAAGAAAAGATTGATGGTCTGGGAACATTGGAGCTGGCTCTCTCTCCTTTTCTCTTCGTTCATGTGGTTGATTTCTAGGCAACTTGTAGGGAAGAGTAGGGTTCGTGGCAGTTGATGATACAATAGTCTTTGTCATCTCTAGCATGCAAAATATCCCTTTTTTTGCTACAATTAGGATGTCAGCATGGTGACAACTTCAAAGGTGGTAGATATATTTGAGGGCATCTTATGTGTGGAGGTTAATTTTGCTAAAAGCCTAGTGGTGAACATCAATAAGGATGAGAATAGGTGCATAAATTAGCTTCCATGACTGTTAGCTCAATGGTTGGTTAACCCCTTGAATATCTTGGCATCATGCCTAAGTGGAATTCGTAGGAAAGTTTGGGCTTCAGTTGTTGATAGCGTCTAGTGAAATCTCTTTTGGAGGCCATCTCAACCTAAACTTATTATGTTCTTATTTATTTATAAAATTTTATGTACTTCTTTACGATGCTATAGTGGTCACAATCATTATGGAGTTATTGAGTTTTATTACTACTACTATTATTATTATTATTATTATTATTATTATTATTATTATTATTATTATTATTATTATTATTATTTCATTATTACTATTGATTATTCCATTTTGGCAAGTTTAAGTTAGTTTGTTGAAATGGGAGATTTACAAAAACCTATTGAGCAAAGAGATTTGACGATGGGGAATTTGTAGAAAGAAATTCTTGATGTTAAAGTGGATATGGAAACATGGAAAGTAAAGATATTCATAGATGAAAGTTATCCGAAGCATTCATAGGTGGGCATTGTCTCTAGATTCACCTACCTTCGACTTTGAAACGTTATCCACCTTAATTTCTAGTTTTCAGTGTTTGTTTATCTTATCAAGTTGGGAATGAATCTTCAATTTATTTTTAGGAAAGACTCTTTGATTGGTGAGTCCACCCTACTCCCAGCCTTATATTCCCATCCGTCAATAATTTTTCCTGTGGCATTAATCAAAGTAGTGACCATTTCATGGTCTGATATTTGTTTTTCATCTTCTATTAATATATCTTGGAACATTAAGGTATCATCTAAAACTCCATCTTGTCCTTTTTCTCAAAAAGTCATTACTTGTGATTTTTTTTTTCGGCAATCTCGTCAAGATCTAGGGGCTCAACCACATCAAGATTTTTAGGGTGTTCGAAAAGCGAAAGTTTCTTGTAATGGTTTAGGCTTTTATCCCTTTAACTCCTTTCAAATATAATCAAAAAATGCCCTACTTATCACATTTATAGAGTATACCCTTTCTATACCTCCATTGAGATTCCGATAAAAAAAAATACGTCCATTGAGATTTGCCAGCCAATGAGGAATTGTTGAAGGCAAGGAAATCACCATCGACCACCATGTCACTGTTGCAGCCAACCAGCGAGTCAGTGGGCTTTTTTGCTTCTTTTCTATGTGGGAAATTGGACCAATGTGGCTCACAATTATCCTTTAATATGCCAATCATGTACTTGGAATCACTACATATTTGAGCCTTGCAGCAATGCGTATCAACTAGAAATTGAATTTCTTTCAGGATCGCCATACCACATTGTAGATTGACCTAGCCTTAAGTGTCACAACAAAAGCAATAATGACCTTGTTCTTGTGACCCTGAATGATGCCTCCATGTCCTCATTGTTGAGAACGATCCATTTGTGTGGAGTCAAATACATTCTGCCAATGGAGGTTCCCATACCACGAAGTTTGGAGATTCATCCTGCCATGATATATTAACGTTCCTTTACTCTATAATAAATTCAGACCATTGATTTCTATCACGAATTTTTTTTTTCGGGTCGTAGATAGTGCCTTGAGTAATGGATTCAATGTTCATATTTAGAGTTTGGCTTTGCGCTTGATTCTTCCTCAAGTTTCTCTCGTACCAAATGTGGTAAAGGGTAGCTTGAAAAGCTCGTTTCATCATTTCAGTTCAGCCATCTCTTGTTCCCCGTTTGATATTCTCTCGATCCAATTCAGCTCCTCTCTCCAATTCTTTCCATTGCACTTTTGAGGATTGCATTATCGAAGAATGTTGGGAACTCTCATATCCCATCTAACAAAAGCAACAACTCCCAACAATTTAAAGGTGCCTTCTTAAAAAAGAAGTTTTAGGAATGTCATTTGAGCAAAGTCTCTACATCAAAAGGGCTTCTTTAGGAATCGTCATCTTTTACCAAACCATATTCTTTCACTATTTTTTGTTTCCCCCCATCGCTCCCTTTCTTTTCTAAATAGAGTGGAAATTGGGAGCATATTTTTTGGTTGCCCTTTCTCTAAAAGGTTTATAATGGAGGATTAGACGAGAGAAATCAAGTAGAAGAACAAAGAAGGAATTTTAGCAAATATCAACCTTATTCAATGTTTAATATTATAAAATTTAACCTAAGCACTTATATATAGGACCAAGGTCCTAAAACTCCTAATACAATTAGGAACTTGAAGTCCTAATGACCTTCTAAATTTACATTAAATAAAGTGACGAAAATAATTAAAACTTATTAATTCTAATAACACAAAACTTCTAATAAAATAGAAACTTCTAATCCCAATCAAAATAGAAACTATACTTCTAATCTTACAAGGACTCCAATAAAGAAACTCCTAATCTAAATCAATCTTTACTTCTACGCTTGTAATGTTTTGTATAAGGCTTCACACGTCCTACATCAGTTTAGGTCCTTAAGGCTAGATGGCTATTATTTTCTACATTTGGTCGATCTTTGAATATTCATCTTGAAAAACCTAATTAACAACAACATAAGTTTAGATAGCCAATGTAGCAAGCTTTGTTATCCCGTGGTCTCTCGAAATGGTGGTTTAGAATTACTTTGGATGCATTAGTACTATTAAAGGTTTTATCGATTGCCAAATCGCATTATTTATTGTAAACTATGAGGAGTAGAAAATATTGGACCCATGTTGTATAGTTTAAGTGTAATTTTAAAAGTGATGATAAGGGCTTGGCACATGTTAAACTTTCAAAGAGCGACTAGATGGGATGCGTGCGTTAGTAAACTTTACAAGTTTTACCACACATCTACTTAAGCGTCCTCATTTCCTCACTACACTCATTTTATGTATGTGTTGTTTCTTTACCGCCCAATATGTGCTTCCATGCAACACATCTGGCCAAAGTGTTGTCTTATAGAATTTTTCCTTTAGTTTAATTGGGATATTTTTATTGCGTAGGACACTTATTGTATTCCTCCACTTCTACTATTCAACTTGAATTCTTTGTATAGCGTCCTCCTCAATGCGACTTTTTGTATGGTTGATCCAGAATATCTAAAATTACCTCATTATCATCCCTGGACTAATGTGCTAATGTTTTGAAAAAAGATTTTGGTCGACTATGTTCTTCACAAGTGCCAATTCTTGTTGTTTTTCATATGCATTTGTAATCATTAACTCATATCTTCCATTGAATCTAGATTAGGCTATGTATAATTTACTGTGTGCAAAACTTGCTCAAGTAAGAATAATTCTACAAAGAGTCGGACACCACTTGATCAACAAAATTGAAATGCTAAGCAAGTATGCATTTTACAAAGACTTTTGCTTATATTCTTTTGTGTGTGCGTGTAAATGTTGGAGATGAGGGAATAATCCCACATGGACTTGTTATAGAAAGAATATGGCTTATAAGTTTGGAGTGGGAACTCCAATTTCCCTTTGACATTTTGGATTACACACCGCTCTCAAACTAAAGTCCACTAGTCTCTCCATACTCTATCTAGACTTGGATCGTGCCTACACAATAAGAAATTTGATATGATATCAGAGCCAAATGGCTTAATAATCCATTAAAGATCCAAAGTTTTTTTTTTTTTAAAAAAACTGAAATGGGCTAGCACAGATGGAGCTAGACAGCCTAGACCCATGTTGGAAGACCTGTGGTCTCGAGGCTCTAGAGAGTACTTGCCGAAGAAGAAAATAGGCTTCTGAGACTTGAAAAGAACACGAGCTTAGGCTTACTAAATTGAATATAGCTTATAACACTAGAGCCGTTTGACTTGAGGGGGAGAATTGGAGATGACGGAATAATCCTACATCAACTACTTGAGAGAAAGAATATAGCTTATAAGTTAAGAGTGGGAACCCCAATTTGCTTTGGCATTTTGGAGTACACACAAACTCTCAAACTAAAGCCGACATATAACACTAGTCCCTCCACAGTCTCCCTAGAATTGGACTGGGCCTACACATTACAAAATTTGACAGTTATGCTTTAAATTTTATGTGATTTGATAATATTTGTTAAGATTTACAATTACTTGGGTAAAGTAATTATAATGAACAATTTTTGTACAAGCTCAGTCTTTCTCGTGTGTGAAGCGCAGGATCTTGACTAGTTTATTTTAACCAAGGGTTCAAACTTTGACTTCGGCCTATGACTTCGCTCACTTAAAATTCAGAATTAATTCGAGGAAGTTGACTTCGACGATGAAAGTTTGACAAAAATTCGTCGGTGTATGGAAGTTTACAGAATTTCACTTTAAATGCTAGAAAACTCAAGTTTCTTTGTAGAGATGCTAGAACTATGTTTTATTCGAATTTAGCCGAAGTTTAAGTATATTTCTAGCATAGTCGAAGTTTCAGTCGAAGTTTGCTCAACTTCCACAAAATATAACAATTTTACTTCATGTTTTATTAACTTCCATCAATGTTTTCAAAGTTAGGTCGAAGTTAGCCGAAGTTGAGTCGAAGTTTTGCAATTTTTCTACTGCCTATGAACTTCACTTCGCTCACCTCAAAATCGACAAACTTCGGCTGAACTTCACTGAAGTTTGTCGATTTTTTAAACCTTAATTTTAACTTAAGATATTAGCTTAGTGACAATTGTGCTTGGTTCGTGCTATGGGTGTCTTTTTTGAATCAGAGGTTCTTTTTGCTATTAACTTCTCATATCAAGTGTTGACCAGCTGTTCCCGTCAATTTTGAGGTTAAGTCCTTGATAGATATAGTCATTCTTGTTGGATCAATCCTAATCATGTAACAGAAATTTTGTCAAGGTTGGATTGAGTTCTTGCGCATATTGTTTGCTTTCTTGTGTCACTTTGGAGTTGACTCGGATAATCTGGTCATCTCTAATTTTCCCTTTGCTTCCTCATTATTTTACACATCTTGATGTGTGAACTTCCTCCATGCCTATTTAAATTTTTGAAGGTGCGAAACCTTGGGAAACCTGTTGAGCTTGCTGGACAATATTATAAAGATGGCGCTGATGAGGTAAGTCTTATCTTTTTAACTTTGTATGTTTTGTTAGATACTTTTTCCATTAAAACTTAAAGTGATTTATCATTGTAGGTTAGCTTTTTGAACATTACAGGCTTTCGTGATTTCCCTTTAGGAGATCTACCGATGTTGCAGGTTTGTATTGTAGAAACTTTGTTCATTTTTTTTTAAAGTTTTGCTTCATTGGAATAAAGCTATTGGGCTACTAGACATTTTATCCCTTATACTAGTTCTATCTAATACTATGGTTCTTATTGCAATTTAAAGGTACTGACGTACACATCAGAAAATGTTTTCGTCCCTCTTACAGTTGGTGGTGGTATAAGAGATTTCACTGATGGGAAAGGGAGGTAATTTGTCCTTTCTAGAGCAACATATTGCTAAAATAACTTTTTGAATTGCTCTTTGCATCTTGTTTATATAGATAATTTACTTGAGAATGTCTCGTGAGATTGTTGTGCTGTTTGTATTTAGCTTTTGTTTGTCCGCTTTTTTTCCTCTTTTAGGCACTATACTAGTTTGGAGGTTGCATCAGAATATTTTAGATCTGGTGCAGACAAGGTCTCCATAGGAAGTGATGCAGTTTATGCCGCAGAAGCATATTTAAGAACTGGAGTACGTAGAAATGTTAAATATTTGTTTCTTGGTGAGACTAATACCGTCGATCATATTCCTGATACATCTACAAAATATTTTCAAGGTAAAGACTGGGAAAAGCAGTTTGGAACAAATTTCTCGAGTTTATGGCAACCAGGTAATTAAAATCTTAATATGCTAGTTTCTCATGGTGCTAATTCATTGTATTATTTCTAGAGTGTGTGTGTGTGGAACATACTTGTTTATTCAAGTTAATCTACAGAAAGATACATGACTGGCACCTGTTACATTTTGGGGGTATATATTTTGAAAATTCTAATCAGTCTGCGCCGATGGCTGTTTACTTCCCTAATATTATGGCTGCATTTTTTATTTTTCTCTTGCAAGTTAACATTCATCTGTTAATTGGAATCATGGATTGCATTTGTAAAACATCATGTCAGCTTTCAAAGTTACATGTTGGTGATTCAATTATGTTGTTTGCTCATTACTTGATTATTTTTCCGTATATTTCCTCATTTTTTGGAGATATATTAACATTTCGTGGGACATGTATTGGTTTGATTATTTTTTCTTAGGCAGTGGTTGTAAGTATTGATCCTCGAAGGCTATACGTCAACAATCCTGAGGATGTTGAATTCAAAGCTATACAAGTTACAAATCCAGGTAAAACTGCTGCAAGGTCATTCTTTGAATTTCTTTTGTTGCCTGTACAATTTGTTCCTTGCCCCTGTATATTACTATATTTGCTCATGTTGTTGCTTCTGGCTTTCCAAGTTTCACTGGAATATCATTTTCATGGGTAGAGTTAAATCCATGGTCCATGTATATATTTCAGTAAGCCATGTAATTATGATGCAAATTTCTCATTTACCTCTGAATAACAATTTAGTTTTTATTCTTCTCAGGTCCAAATGGAGAAAAATATGCGTGGTATCGATTAATACGGTAAGCCTCTATTTTTCTTGTTTTAGCTTCTTGTCATTTGATGTCAATCTAATAAATTGGTTATGTTCCTCGATTCTTGGTTTGCATGGAAGAAAGATTTTGTGACATGAGGAAGAATAATTGCTTCATAGAGGTGTCATGTCAAATTAACGTTTGTAATGGATGAAGGCTAACCATGATAATATTACTTATGAACATTTATAATCGGTATATACCTATCTAAATTCATACTTAATACCACTTAGTCTTGGTTAAGATTGTACAAGAGTGATACTGAAATGCAAGAAAACACAACGTGCATCTTATATTTTAATGTTGGAAATGATAATGTCCTAAAACTTTAAAACCCATCATCTCAAATTTAAATAATGGAATTTGACAAGCTAAATTATTTATTAAATACCCTTTTTTTTGTTTTCTTGCGAAGCGAGTCAACGGTGGGCGTGAAGGTCGGGCTATTGGGGCATATGAGCTTGCCAAAGCCGTTGAAGAGTTGGGGCGGGGAAATACTACTTAATTGCATTGATCATGCGATGGTAATTTGCTTTACTATTGCATGGTTAAAACGAAAAAAGAAATTAAGTGTCAATATACCTTATTATATGCGTTTGACACGGTAGGAGTTAAATAGGGTTGTTCTGACCTTTTTTTTTGGGCCTAGGGCGACATAAAAAATGGGGGCCTTTTTATATTTGACTTGTTTTCTATCAAAAAAATAAATATTTGACTTGGTCAAATTTTTATGATATGCTTATGCTATTACTAGATTTATATAATTTTATGATCTGCACATTTCTTTCTGTATATAGAGCATATGTTACATTAGACTTAATTTGTTTTCAAAAAAAATATTAATATTAATATATAAAAAGTACTTTATGTTTTTGAAGATAACATTATCAATATGGATAATATAAATGTTAAGCAAAATATTAAGTATTTTTTTGCAATATACATATGTATTAATTTATTAAATTGTTTATATATAATGCTAATCATCTTATAGGCAATCGTTAATCATTTTTTTTTAATCAAAACAAAAATTAATTCCTAGAAAAAGTTGCTAGTTTATTAATTTAATACAATTGCCCAAATAATCGTATAGTTGAATTTATGTTTATTACTTATCTTTTTTTTTTTTAATAAAAACAACAATTGATTTCTTTCTTTTTTTTTTTTTTTTGCTAAGAATAACAGTTGATTTCTAGAAGAAAAAAGTTTGGTCTTATTAATTTATTACAATTGCGTAAATAAGTTGCAAAGAGAGAGAATGACCAGGTAATTAGGTTTAAGGGGAGAAATAAGAGTATTCCCTTAAGTGAGAGAGATATTCATGTAAGTTAAGTGGGGCCCTCTACAACCACAACGACACACAATGAGCGAATGAAGTAGCCGCGTACATGAAGCCATCTATATTCTCTCTAGTGCTTATAGAAGATAATTTTAGGAAAACCCATAAAATGCATAGTACATTAGGGATATTTGAGGGCTTATCCTGGGGTGGGGGACCTGGGGCGGTCGCTTCCCCGGTATTGGCCTTGGAGTTAAATATTTGCTTATTTTCTTGCTTTGAAATAGCCTTGAATTGTTTTCGCCAGTGTTTTCAAAGGAAAAAGGCGCACCCGAGGCGATGGCTGCCTGAGTGAAGTCCAATATATACATATTTCTACTTATATACATACATATACAAACATATATGGATGTAACATGTATGTGTGTACGTATGAAAATCATGTTTGTCTTATATGTGACATTGTTTGACACAGTAACTACAATCTAGAACTGAACAACTAAACACATCACTTAGATGAAATGTATTAGCAGCGAAAAAACATAAAAAAAAAAAATTTAATTTTTAATGGTGAGGCACTCGTCTCTATGTGCCTTAAAGCAGCGCCAAAGCGTGCCTGGGCTCATTTGAGGCGCATAGAGGGCACCTTGCCTCAAGGCGCGCCTGTGGCGCACGCCTCAATAACACTTTTCGCACTAGTAACAATAATCGTTATTGCGTACTTAATGGAGCTAATTTCTATCGTTCATTCCCATTTTCCATTACGTTGTCATCAAATACTCCTCTTCAATATGCTCCATAATAGACAAGTACAAGTCATTGCTGGTAATAATGAAACTTTCACTGTGACACCACATTACTATGCCATTATCTCTTAATCAACTTGTGGTGGCATCCAAAACATTAAAATTGTTTCTATGCTTAGGTTTTAGCTAGTAAGTATTATGTAATTGTATGGTTGAAATAGGTCGTAAGAACTTTTGAATTGGTCGAAATCCACTGCAACATATATATAAAGTGGCTATTTTAGGTACTTCAAACCTCTAATGTTTGAAAGTTCATTGCTGGTGAATGTCAGATGAGCAGTGATATGCTTTTCAAATTTTGAGCACGTCATAAGCTAAAGCTTCATTTGTTGGCAAATACATGCTATTTCTTGCTGTGTTCTCATGATGTCCTTGTGGAAGTTGCATCTGTAAATGCGTTTCTACCCAAGGAATAGCCTGTGAAATATATGTTTCTTAATAGCTCATATTATTGCAGTTATGTCTGAAAGGATTTTTTTATCATCGCAGGTCAAGGAAATGGCTTTGATATAGACCTAGTAAAGCTAGTTTCAGATGCCGTTACCATCCCTGTCATAGCAAGTAGTGGTGCAGGTGCAGTTGAACATTTCTCAGAAGTTTTCGCTAAAACAAATGCTTCGGCTGCCCTTGCTGCTGGAATTTTCCATAGAAAGGAGGTACTACCTGGAATACTAAAAATCTAGTTACTATTCTACTAATAAGCTATGAAGTGGTTTCCCAGAAGTAACTAACTACATAAAAAAAAAAAAAAAAAAAAAAAAAAAAAAAATGAAGAATATACCTGTAAGTTTTTTGTTTGAATGATGCTACCTTCCCTTGATTTTGCTAAGAAAAAAGATTGGTCGACATACTTTTGAAACATTTGATGCACAATCATTGGAGTCCGTTATTTTATGCATTAAACGAGGTGTTCAATGAACAACATATCTATTGAACGTGTGCCGATTTTGCAAAGAAAAAAGGTTGGTCGACATACTATTGAAACATTTGATGCACAATCATTGAGTCCATTTGATTATGCATTAAATGAGGTGTCCAATGAACAACGTATGTTATATGTATACTGCCCAATCACTTTCTTTCCGTAAATAGATTCATGGATTCATTATTGAATTTATTGGGAGTTCGAAAATGGATTTTGTTAAGTTAGATTAACTGGAATTCCATAGCAGAGTTTGTTCAAAAAAATTTAACTACTTTGCAGGTACCCATTCAGTCCGTGAAGGAGCACTTGTTGATAGAAGGCATAGAGGCACGGATGTAATTTGTGCCGCCTCATGAAGCTTCTTTTTCGAGACCTGCAATTTTGCTAGTCAAGTATTTCCATGGCGTAGGAGAAACAGTTCTCAGATTTTGATTCTTAAACCTGATGAGGCTGCTGAGGTTTTTTTTTTTTTTTTTTTCCTTTTTGTATCAACTATACATGTGAAACCGCTGTGCAGTTTTTCTCTCGCGTTGTCCATTTTTGGTTTTGTAGTGTATTTGTACCAATATTAACTTATTAGATTCAAAATAGATATTAATTTTAACTTGATATTTATTTTTTGTAGCATATTTGTGATTTATTAGCAAACAGAACTGTTAAGAAGGAATGCGAGTGCAGTTGTCTGTGTGATCCTTCTATTTTATGTGTGTATTGTGTCATGTTTCCAAGCAGCCCATTTGAATTGTTATTTTAACTTGATACTTCTTCGCAGTAGCTATTTTTAGCAGTTTTGTCTTCAATGAATTTGAAATCAGTAAAGCAAAAAATGATGCGTTGACATCAACAGAGACATCGCGCTTGCAGTTTGTCTGGTTTTGTTCGGAGCCTAGGGATGGAATGCAGCGATATGCTACGCTTAAAAGTAGCCCAAAGCTTCAGCTACAACTGTCGAAGGCGATGGTTCTGAAGAGATTGATTCTACCTTGGACAATCTTCTCATTCTATACCAACATCCATTCAAATATTCATAGCATTAGGACGAAGTGAAGCGCATGACTTTTAATGAATGAAGGAAATGTATGAACGCAAGTTCGTTCATGCTTTCCCACCGTCTTGATTCCAAATTAGTTGGCATCGGCTACATGAATCAAACTCTTCCATTGCGCTCTATTCTAGTTTTGTGATTCGATCCTGTCTAACTGGGTTGAATCACTATTACAGTCAATGCATATATTGTTGCCATAGCCAACGAAGAGGTGCGAATTTTTGAGTGTTTTTGGTCCGTTTTTTGTCCGTTTCTTCGCACCAAAACTCACCTCTTGGTAGATAGACACTATATCCCTTAGTTTTCTATAAATTAAAGGGATCTAGTACGTACTATACACATTGAGACACATTGAAACACAAGTTTTTGAGTCAATGTGTGTTCTTGAGTCCATAACATCATTCTCTCTTAAGTTCTTCAAAGAGTGTTCTTGGTTGGAGTTGTGTTACACACACATCATCCAACAACTATTAGAGGCTTGATTGTATCTTGAAGGCAACTTTCGATTTTTTCATTGTGTGTACGCGCCTCGAGTCTTTGTTTGATTTCCTCCATTATCATCTTGATTTCTCCGTCCGAAGCTTTTGTTCCAACATTTATTGTTCCGATTGACAAGAGTGGCCTGAACCATAAAGTTTTGTTTTGGTATGACGACTGGAACCTCACTTTTGCAGCTCAGTTTTGTCCAACCGGAATCATATGAACACAAAACTGATTTATGTAAACTTGTAAATATTTTTCATGCTGTGGTAGTCATATATATGAATGTCAAATATTTTTCATGCTGTGGTAGTCATATATATGAATGTCAAATATCGTTGAGCGTAAAACTAAACTGATCATTCGTTCAATCTATAATATATACATACACAAAAATGACATGGTGAAAGAGCCGAACTGTGAAAACAATATATATCTCGATGTGATTAATAATGGTTGTGTATATACACCAAAAAATCATCAAATCAATCTCATCCCTGTCTTGTCAACCTGCATAGTTGATGGAAAATCTGAAATTTTAATTACTATAAGCAGGGGTGTACACAGATTGGATCTGACCCATTTAAAGTAAAATCGTAACTCGGATTCAATTATTGCATATTGAAAAATCTCAATTTGATCCAACTTATTTCATTTGACAAACCAATTCGATCCAATTAATAAAATGCGGATTGAACCAAATCAAATTCGTGCATTGCCTCATATTATTCTTTCATAAGAAGAATATACACTTTGGTTTCAAAAAAAAAAAAAAGTACTTCGGCTAAGAACAATTCTATAATCTCAAATAAACATAACCCCGGAGTAGTCGGATAGTCCGAATACTGGATGGCTTAGACCAAAAATAAAAAAATAAATATAACATTCAAATATGTCATGAAGGTTTTGATCAAAATAGGAATTAAAAAGTATTGGCGGAAGCATACCTTTGTCATATTTTGTTTGTATGGAACTCCGGTCTTTTCCACAGCCCTAAGAGTTTGGAAAACACTTTCTAGAGAACTCTTCCAGCCACACAAAATTGCAAAAAACCTTAAAATCAAATCATACTACGTGATCCTATTATTCTTGGGTCTTCCAAAGGGATTAGGATGGTTTAGATATGAAATATATTGTTAGTTATCAAAAACTTTATCCGTTTTACACATGCAAAACGTGGCCCAACATCTCTCACTCTCACATCGTGTGTAGACTTTCTTGTCGGGTTGGGTCGATTACATACATGGGCGCCCCGTGTTTTGGTAACGTATAATATATATATATATATATATATATATATTATACATATATATTCCATTCGCACATCGTATGTGGAAACGATATTCAATTCGTAATTGACGGTGTTTCATTGTCACTAATGGGCCATGCGGTCGTGAGATAATTTGCAAGCGGAAGCTCTGCACTAGCAACTCAATTAAAGTCGGTATAGAGGCATCTACCATTTTTTTTTTAAATTATGTATCTCACTTTGCCCCAGATCCATGTAGTCATGTATGTACATTCTCTAATCCCTTTAAGAGCAATATTTGAACCTTCAATTCATAACATTATATTCTAACCAATATTGTCATCCAATTGATACAACACCAGTGTCTCGACATAGAATATAAAATGAAATGACATTATTTCATATGATCTTCCTTTGCCTTTCCACTACTTAGTTTAAAATTAGCTGCTTTCCAAATGTAGCTCCTTTAAATCAAATCATACTTGACCATAGGTAACTCATTAAAGTAGCAAGCACTAATTCCTTACTTTATAATGTAGTCAAAAGTCATAAGGGCAATCCAAGAAGTCTCAACTATATAAGAACTTCATTCAATTAGACTTACACAACAGTGAGGATATATGGATTTACTATCTACTCACTTCTAAGTGGTCACAAAACATATGTAATTATTTTACATGTCACAATGGAGTAACTTTTAATAAGAGTGTAGCAATTCTTTAAATACACTATGCATATCTTAGTTCGATCACTCCCAAAGCGCCTAACTCAAAATATGTGTAGCTCGCCATAATAAGGTGCCAATCACTAGATCTCGCATCGGGTTTTTATTCACATGCTTAATAAAATGGTGGGAAATCTATTATGGTCTTGCAAAAATGACCTCATCTTGACTCCTATTAAGGCGACATTTATCAAGTAAGTTTTATTGCCTCATCTTTGCTCGCTACAACAAGCGTCAAAGGCGATTGCTTGTATATGAAAGCCGATCGGTGCTGTTGCATACTTCCAATTAATAATGACTTATATCAAAGCAAGAAATAACAAATTTCAATAAAGCTTATTATTGAATAGAAATAAGAAGTTATAACATATAAATTACATTTTTTGCAATCTCAAGGATCTACTATAAGCCTTTGTGCAATTATATGTTATCTCATAACTTCTTTTCTTGCTATGAAATCATTCACAAAGTTCTACTCGTTAATACGTTTTTTATTTCCATGATACTTCATATTTATTGTGCAGGCTATAGTTGTTTGACTATCAGCAAACATAATCATACGTTTCAATGTCTTTTATGATAAGCATGTGCACTAGGAAACGTCGAACCATATAGCCTCGTGAATAGTAGCGAGTCAGCGAAGCGACTAACTCAAACCTAAAACAAAATATTATGCTTTTTACTGCTTCATGATATTGTACCATTATTGAATAGGAAATAATTTCCTAATGATTATTTGTGTTTCTCAAAACTGCTATTCCAATTGGCATCCGAGTATCAAGTAAATGCAAATCATTACCTTGGTAATTGTGACGACCCCAGTTTCATAACCCAAACTGGTTCTTGACCGGCCTAGATTTACGTGGACCCGAGTCAATCTTCGCGACGTCAATGCAAGCCTAGTCAGCATTCCTAATCGTTTTGGCAACATAATGTGGCATTTATAATGAGTTATTCGAATTTGTTAAATATCAAAGTTTATGCGGAAGCGATTTCAACTTAAATAAATCTAAACAACTCTACACAAATCAGTTAGGACAACCTAGTGTGTATGGAAACAACGCATATAATCCACATCCTAAAATATATCACAAAACCTATACACCCATGTGACAAAAAAATATACATAAATAATACAAGAACTACAAAAAAATGGGAGAGAGAAGGTCGCTCCAAAGTCCTCACAATAAATCACCTAGCACTGGCCCCTTTCCTGTGACGACCCCAACTATTAAATGTGGCAAGGGAAGTCCTTGCACCGTGCTCTGTCTTTGAAGCAATGGATAGTGAACGCGAATCGGCTTCTACGTGACATAGCGCATAAGTATAGATATACATATAGCAATTAACAAGTCCATCTCAACAATCCCCTATCTCACTTTGTCACTCACTTCCCAATTAATGGTGTCTAGGCAATGAGTATATGATTTCCACAACTAAGGTTTGTATTTTATGCATTTTGGTCTCTAAACCTATGACTCTCTGATACCAACTGTGTTGGTATCCTATTGTCGTAAGCAATATAGGTCTCTAGACTCAGCTCTGATACCAACTGTGACGACCCCAACTATTAAACAAGGCACCGCCGGGCCTAATCCCGTAATCAAGCCTTAATTCACATCACCTAAAACTTAATTACATATTAGTCAGCCCTTCGTCCCTATTTTTCTCTCGACTTCATGTATTGATCTATATTATCATTATCATGTAGCTTATGGTGGAAGCTATTATGAGTCAAAATTCCTAAGTGTGGAAAACCAAGAAAAGACAACATCATATGCATGTATATATAGGACACTATTCACTCAACCCAATGTACAACCCAAAATGACATAACAATAATAATACAATAAAAGTCGAGACATACAAAATGAGTGAGGAGAGTCGTCGAACCGCTCGAGAGGAAGCGTCGATCTTTTTTCCCAGTCTGCTTCTTTTCGATGGACCTACACCCACCGTCACAAACTAGACGGTGAATATAGTGATATTTAAGTACTAATTAGAGAATTTCATGCCACATTTCAAAAATAAACGAATGGTATTTAAAAGCATAAAGTAGCGAAATAAATTGTTGAAACAAGTAATGCAAGTAAATACTACAGTTAAAGATGTAGAAACAGACACACAGGAGCTAAGTCGAGATGATCTACGTCCCGGTCGGCGGTGAGAACTATCACCTAACCTTTCCCACTTTACTATATGGGAGTGCGCTCAACATATCTCACATAAATAGCGGAGCCGTGCTCTACGCTTTACAACATCAATCTCATGCTTGCCGACCACCCCGAGTCTCATACCTCGTGTGACGCGCAAGTGTAGTGGTGAGTGCCGAACCCCGGTAGACCCTGTCCCCATGAATCGCGCATCTCTCGTGCAATGGACACTAGATAATCCCTACTTTAAGTTCAAAGACAAATAATTCCAAAATCCTAGGATACCAAGATAAGTTAGGCTACAAAGCCCAAAGAAAATCGAATACAAGTCTGCTTAAATCCACATTATTCCATTAGCATGTTTTTTATCAATTTTGTTCAAGAATGACATCAAGTGTAGGAATCGGAGGCAACGAAACAATTCACAAGGCATCATGTCATAATATTCACTCATGAACAGAGATACAAGAACAACATGATGTGCGAGTTCAAGTAGTAATGTCTACCAATAGACCAATAAACTAATAAAAATGAATGAAATGAAATATAAAATTCTCACAGTCGTACTTACAAGTCACACGTTTGTCCTAGTCTATCCGATCCTTCGACAAATTCGAAATGCGTGCCCAAACGCTTGAGTTCTCCCCTTAGTTCCCTAACATTCAATAATGTCTCAATTTAGGCCAAATCGAAGTCGAGACAAATTTCTAAAAACCTTTTTTATTTATTTTCGGCCATTCGGCCCATTTTGCGTTTTTCGAGGTAAAACCCCGAAAAATGTCGTCCGAAAGTCCAAATATTGTATTTTTCCTAGAAATTAATTATTTTCTATTTATTTTATCGAAATATAAATTTTTGAAATTTTTCCTAATTTGTCTGGAAATATTTCCAATTTTCCAAAGATTTTTTTCTTTTTTTTTTTGGGCTGAATCGGGCTTGAGCCGGGTTCGGCTCACCCGAGCCGCAACGGCCCGGTTCACCCACTTTCTCCTCTTTTCTTCTTTCTTTTTTTCCTTTGGGTGGGCAACCGGGTTCGGCCGAACCGCCCAATTCAGACACCATCTTCTTCTTCTCGTGAAACAGAGCATCGACTGTTTCAATTTTTTTTTTTCTTTTCGCCGGGGTTGGGCTTCCATCCCCAACCCCAAGGTTAGGCTTGATATGTAGGGGAGACTACTCCCCTGCTGTCCTGATCTCAAACGAATCGCCATGGCGGTTCGTCCGAGCTCCCAACTCACACCAACAACAAATTTGACACAAACAACCACAACAAACCACACAACAACAACGAAATGCAACTCACCTTGGGGTCACTTCTTCGAGCTCGATCTTTTTCTCTCTCGGTCTCTCTTTCTCTCCTCCCTCTCCTCGGTTTTCTTCCTCTCTCGGGTTCGTTTTTTTTTTTTTTTTTTTTTTTTCTATTATGGTGACCACTTTTGAAGATAAACAATTGAGATAGGTTTTGACTTTGGGTTCATTTGACCCATTTATATATCATCTTGGGGTGCCTTGAATGTGAGCCACACATCTCAACCGACACACGTATCTCGAGGCGTATCGTGTGGTTCTTACTCACACCACTTGTCCCTTGTGTCACTCTCAAGTGACTCCAATACATGACACCTTGTATTGAGATGTGTGTGTGAATCTAGATGTATATCTAGTGATGTACATTTTTTCTTCTTAACTTAGGCCCATGTTATATATATATATATTAATAGATGTGGCCACATAAAAACCACACATTACCAAATGATTGTCAATTAATGTAAATAATTGACTCGTACCCCAATATGTCGCTACCTCGGTCCCATGTCGACAAGCGACTCGAGCGCATCGCCGCTCGTCTCGAATCGCATACCCATAAATGACTTAGTAGTCTACACATGTATAGTACACTAAGCATACAACACACAAATATAATATGTATCTCGGCCCTTGCCTCGGTAAACGGACATATCACAGTGTGGGTCCCGCAGTACGGTCGTTGGGCCTGTGTAAAGACGTATACACAGTTAAAAATTTTGGGCCGTTACATTTCCCTTACTCGATTGCGGATCTGCACTTAGTTAAACACGAGAATAACGAGTCCAAGTAATTAACGTCAGTAGGATCCTAAACAACATCTCAAAGTAAATAAATCAGTCTATATTCATGCAGATAGAATGAAAGATACAAGGACGCATGAATAAATAAAAGGCTGTAAATCAATCAAAAGCAATCGATACATGAGTGTCCAATAATACAAATAGAGAGGTGCAAGTAGTCCCGACAAATAGGTCGTTAAGTTTTGGCAAAACATCAAGACTCGTGTTCTAGGACTTGGTACACTCATAAGCCCTAAACCCACGAGATATTGAGACTACCTGGAACAACCACGCTAAGAACTCACACCCCGTCAAAATCAGTATCCAGTGCAGTGCATCCCTAGGTCATGACTCTGATATGTTACTTCAGCCAACCACTCCTTCCAAGGATCACCGTTGACTCAATTACTCTCTGAAAACTCATTTAGAATGGAATTCCAGTATAGATAACAAAGTAATGAACAACAATATTCAATAACTTAAAATGAAATACTGTGCATTTCAAAGCTGGTTTACTTACCTTAAACCACAATCTATCCGACCTCCCGACACTTTAAAACACGCTTTTGAATCCCCGTAGCTCTTCCTTTGGTTCCTGATATCATATTACAGGTTTTTGAGTGTATTGGAACCTTTACTTGGGATATTACATCGATTTAGAGTGTTTAAGGAACTTTAAAAAATTGTTAGTGCGCTAATTAGTGTGATATTATATTAGCGTGCTAATTTTCCAATTTTAGCGCGCCCTTAAACGCTAGCGCGCTAATTTGAACATTAGCGTGCTACCTCGATATCTAGCGTGCTATAAATATTAGCGCACTAACCCGATTATCCAATTTCGCATTTCGAATTTTGGGTTTCTATACATATAGGCATTGTTAACGCCTTGAGACCCCTCATACACCCTACTAGAGGTCCTTAACATCAACCCGACATAAAAACAACAACAACAACATCAAATTCAGAATATGACCAAACTATGTTGATGGATTTACCTAGCTTGATAGCTTGATCTTCTTCTTTAACACACTATCAATGATTTGCTCACTTCCACTTTACGAAGATCACTCCAACAAATTTCTCCTCTCTTTCTCTCTTCCTTGCCAACTATTTTGATGATGAAATGAAGATCAAAATGTTGACTTATATGTATTGGATATGTTTAAACCATAGCCATCGATCTTGTGTGAACACGTATCTCGAGGCTTGTCTAGTGATCCACCTTCATTCAATCATTTACCCAAGTCATGCATTAATGACACCACAAGTTGACTCCATTGACCTCTTGATTGGTTGATACGTATCGCGATGCACATCATATGACAATTAAAATAATTTCAATACCTTAGGCCCACTTAATTTCACATTAAATATGGTCACATTAAAGCTAGTGTAAAACCTTAATTAACTCACATAAAACTTACCCCATAGGCCACTACATCGGTCCTACGTCGACACGTAACTCGAGGTACGTCTCTGCTCGTCTCGACAACCACGTTTGCATGTACCTTACCCTTACATTTCCAAAATTAATTAGTTTCAATTGTTCAATTGTTCAATCTTTTATATAATATATAATACAAGCATCAAACAAAAAAAGCATACATCGATGTCGACTCTCGAGGTTTGGACATACTTATCACGACAAATGGGTCCCACGTACAACCTTGAAATGACACGTGGTACACAAGTTAGATTTTAGGGTTGTTACAGGTCTTCCCAACTAATTTCAATTTTGTCCTCGAAATTGAAGTAATTCACAAGAGAAAAACTTACTTGAAACTTAGAAGAGATAGGAAAAGTACTTGTGCATATATGACTCGAGCTTCCACATCGCTCCTCATCTTCGTGATGCTTTGCCACTTGACAAGGACTAACGGAATCTCTTTGTTCCTCAAAATCTTCACTTTACGATCCAAAATCTAATAAGCTTCTCGTCATAAGTAATGTCCTCCTCAAGTCTAATCGGCTCAAGTCCACTATCGGTAGTCTGCCTCTCTCGACTTATCCAAATGAAGCATAGAAACATGAAATACAAGGTGGGTTATTGTGACGGCCCCTCTCCTAATATAGGGCACCGCCGAGCCTAATCCCGTAATTAAGCCCTAATCATATCCACGCAGGACTTAACTACGTATTAGTCGACCTTTACAACCTAGACGCCTCTTTTCTCATGTTCGGGATAAGTAATACACTAATCCTACCAGGTTTATAAAATTTAGAGTTAAATTAATTAATTAGCGGAAGTCTTATTGTTATAAAACCCTAAGTGTGGAAAACCAGGAAATGACATCATATATATAAAGTCCTCAAGATGCATTGAAATGATAAAATAGTCTAAGTCAAGTCGGGGAACTAACGCTCAACCCAATATACAACCCCAAAAAGTATCTCGAAAGACATATATAAACTATACAATCAAAATATCAAAAGAAGACCTACAATCGATGTAGTGACGCGCGCGGCTCGGGGATAATCGCCGATCTTCTCTTTGCCGGCTTTAGTAGTAGACGGCTCTGCACCCACCGTCATAAAAGGACGGTGAATACAAGAATAAAAAACGAGTAATCCCCATGACAAGTTTAATTTGCATTTCCAAATATTCAAATGGTATTTAAAAGCATATAAATTGGAAAACTGAATAATAAATCATATGCGAGTAAATACCGAGAGTTAAACAAGTGATACCGACACTAGGCTAAGTAGTAGTGATTTAGGTCCCATCGGCGGTGAAACGTGTCACCCCGACCCAATAATCATATAGCACAAGGGACTCTAACCCAAGTGTTACAAGGGACTCTAACCCAAGTGTTACCGGGACTCTAACCCCGGTCAATAATCATATAACACAAGGGACTCTAACCCAAGTGTTACCAGGGGACTCTAACCCCGGTGTGTAGACCACCTCGGGGACTCTAACCCCGAGTGTCATACAATGTCAAGTAACATGTGCTTAGACATCCCCAGGGACTCTAACCCCGTGATTCGCGCACACCTCGATCGAGTACGGGACCTAAATGCAAAAACTACTTTTTAAATTTCAAGAAATACCAAGTATGGATTGTCAAGGCATAGGCACATCTACACACCTAAACAAATAAGGAATACAAGTCATCTTCAACATTTATAAGATATTCACTAGCCTAATAGCATGCTATTTATCCTTCAATTCACATTTAAAACAACAAGAATAAACATAGCATGGAATGGAATCAATGAATTAAATCAAACGAATGGATATCATGCAAACTAGACTCATCAAATTAGCATAGACACAAAGAACACATGATATAAGAGTACAAAGGCAAATAGTCAAAAGGACTATGCAAGGATAATAATTAATAGGAATGAAATGCCAAGTAAAATTGTCAATGGGTATACTCACAACAACAAAGTAAAGTCCTAGCTTTACTGGCCTCCCGTAACTCCAAATCTTGCCTTCGCTCTCCCGTACCCTTTTCTTAGGTTCCTGAGTTTGGTGTCTCATTAGTTCAAGTATAGTGAGTTTATTGTGTATTCAAATTGGTTCAATAAACTTTATTTTATCTAAATATAATTTTCCCAATTTTTCCAGAATTTTTTCCAAATTCTCTTTCATTTTTTTTTTCCATTTTTCTCTTCTTTCTTTTTTTTTTTTTTTTTTCTTGTTTGGGTCGGGTCGACCCGACGGGTCGGACAGACCCGGCTGGACTGAACAGTCCGAGGCTCGACCCATGGGCCGAGCCTGGCCCGTTCTGGGCCGCCCAGAAGGGGTGCACACGCACGCGATACGCGCGTGTGCACCTCCTTCCTCCCGATCGGCCCGGTTCGATCGGGAGGAAGGAAGAAAACTTTTTTTTTTTATTTCTTTCTCTCTCTCTCGGTGATGGGTTGGGGTGGCTCTCCACCCCAACCCCGATGGAGCCGATGGCGAGGGGAGGCACCCCCGCCATCACCACCGCGGTCATGGGGTTCGGCCGGGAGGCCGAACCCCCATTCTTCGGCTACCCAAAACAACCACAACAATAACGACTCACCTTGCTCTCCTTCCCGCGCATCACTTCTCCTCCTCCTCCTCTCCTTTTCTTCTTCCTCGCTCTCGGTTTTTCTCCCTGTTTTGGCCGATCGTTTGTGTTTGTGTTTTGTGTTTGCATGTGTGTTGTGTGTGTATGTGATGTAGGTGTAAGTGGGTAGGTGGGGGTGGTGGCACGTGGTGGAAATTAGGACAAGTGTATGTGTAGTGGTGACAAGTGTGGTGTGGTTGGTTGTTTTGACAACTAATTGTGACACCGCTAAGACACTTGCTCGTGTTTTCGAGCATTTCGACGTCCGGTCTCGCGTCCGAACCGTGATGTCCGCGTACCATCGCGTCGTTAGTCACCCAATATTTATTCCATATGAGTTACTTGAAATATTTTAATTCAATTTGTGTGTTTTCGTTTCCCTACCTAATATTCGGTCCGTCAACTACCCGGTACCCGAGTCGACACGTATATCGAGGCGTGTCCCCGCTCTCGTCTCGACACCTACAACCGTGCAAACTGACTTAGTAAGTCTACACAATACATAACACTAGGCACACATCAATACAAAAATACGATATACCTCGGCCATGTGCCTCGGTCGGTGCACGTATCACAGTATAGATCCCACGTCAAAGGTCGGTGATCCTGATTAAGGAATTAAAATGGGTTTTGAGATTTGGGCCGTGACAAATATTCCCAACAAAATGAAAATTTCGTCCTCGAAATTAAGTTTAAGTTACGGTTCTGAATGGGCTGTTTCTAGTAAGAGATGTCCTCGCTCAGGTCGATCTGACTCAAGTCAACTGTCAGTCGCACGCCTTGTCTTCGACTCGGCTATTCGAAGCATCGAAATGTGGAACACTGGATGGACCCCTGACATCTGTGGAGGCAATTCAAGCTCGTATGTCACTTTCCCGACCCGTTTCTTAATCATGAAAGGCCCGATGTACCTCGGTGCAAACTTGCCTTTCACCCCAAATCTCTGAAGACCATTCCGATGGGAAACCTTTAAATAAACAAAGGCTCCCTCGGAATACGCGAGATCACCGCGATACTTATCTGCATATCTCTTCTGTCTCTCATGTGCTCATCTGAGTCTCTGACGGATCAGTTTGACCTTTTCCGTGTGGTCAACAACAATTTCAGGCCCCACTATCTCCCGGTCCTCTGGCTCAGCCCAACACAATGGCGAGCGACACGGTCTGCCATACAAAGCCCAAATGGCGCCATCTCAATGCTAGCCTGACAACTGTTGTTATAAGCGAACTCACACAACGGTAGGTACTCCGCCCAAGATCCGCCAAACTCCAACACGCATGCCCGCAACATGTCCTCGAGGACCTGAATCAATCTTTCAGTCTGCCCGTCGGTCTGAGGGTGGAAAGCTGTGCTGAATTGTAGGCGCGTACCGTACTGCTCTTGCATACTCCGCCACATCCTGGACGTATACGTAGCATCTCGATCTGACGTGATCATTAATGGTACCCCGTGCGGCCTGATAATCTCTCTCTCGAACAGTACGCTCAGCTGATCGAACGTGTAATGCGATGCCACTGGTGGGAAATGAGCAGACTTCGTCAGTCTGTCAATTATTGCCCAGATTGAATCATGTCTCCTCGCGGTCCTCGGCAATCATCTGACAAAATCCATAGAGATGTCTTCCCACTTCCATCGAGGAATGGGAAAACAGCTGTAGTAATCCCTGGGTCTGCGATGCTCGGACTTCACTTGCTGACAAATACCACAGTTCCTGATAAATCTAGACACGTCTGCCTTCATCCCAGGCCACCAAAAATGTCTCCTCATGTCGTGGTACATCTTAGTCCTGCCTAGTTGTATGGTAAATCTGGAACGGTGCGACTCCTGAAGGATCTCATCTCTCAGCTCCGGTACCTCTGGTATCCACAACCTGCCCCGGTATCTCAGACATTGATCTGTCGTCTCTGCCCAATCTGTACACTCTGCACTCTGCGCTAACTCGTTGAATCTCGAGTACAATCGGTCGGTCCTCTGACCCTCTGACACTCGCTGTGTAGACACGGTCTGTAGTCTCATCTGTGCGCAAATCACCACCTGAGTATCGGTAGGAATCTCTATTTGACATGCTGTCGCCGCTGCCTCGAGTAATCCATACTCATGCATCATGTGACATCTGACCACCTCAGCATTCCTACTCGGTCTCCTACTCAGCGCATCAAATAAATCGTCTATTCGCGGAAGTGGGTACTTGTTTCTGACTGTCACTTTGTTCAACTGCCTGTAGTCGATGCATAGTCTCAGACTACCATCCTTCTTCTTCACGGTGACATCGAAGGTGTGATGAATCCCTTCTCCCCCAAATCCTTAAGCTGAGTCCTCAACTCTTCCAACTCCCTCGGAGCCATGCGGTACGACGGTATCGCGATCGGTCTGGTACCCGGTACTAGGTCGATAATGAAGTCTACCTCTCGTGGTGGCGGTAATCCAGGTAAATCCTCTAGGAAAACATTTGGGAAGTCTCGAACAACCGGTATCTCCTCTAGTCTGGGTCCCTGACTCTCTACTACAGCGTACAACGCTACCGAGTATTCTCCATCTCTCCACGGATGCAAGCCGAACTCTCGTAGTGCTTGAGTCTCGTGGTCGGGGTCTTGTAGTAGCTTGTGTTTGTAGTGACGGGGCAGCGATCGAAACCAATGCGATCATCCGTGCCGACATGTAGGCGATGAACTCGGCGATTTGTCTCTCCCGAGCGGTCATCCCGGTCGGACAACTTCTAAAAATTGTCAATTGAAATGGTGGAGGCGATCGACGCTAGCTCCGTGTCTCCACCCGACGCGCGAATCCCCCATCGGTGTCTTCAAGTGGATAGCGAACGCGAATCAGCTACTACGTGGCATAACGCATATATATACATATAGAAACTAACACGTACATATAAGAAATCCCCATCTCACCTTCACTCAATTCCCAACAAAATAGTTCCTAAGCAAAGATCATCGATTTCCACTTCTAAGGTTTGTGTTTTAACGAGTTCGTGTTTTTCTTATTTATCCCTAAGGTTCTAATACCTAGTCTCTGATACCAACTGTGACGTTGGTATCACAATGTCTTAAGCAATTAGACTTTCCCCTAGGTTCGCTTGAACCTAAGCTTTGATACCAACTGTGACGGCCCCTCTCCTAATATAGGGCACCGCCCGGCCTAATCCCGTAATTAAGCCCTAATCATATCCACGCAGGACTTAACTACGTATTAGTCAGCCTTTACAACCTAGACGCCTCTTTTCTCATGTTCGGGATAAGTAATACACTAATCCTACCAGGTTTATAAAATTTAGAGTTAAATTAATTAATTAGCGGAAGTCTTATTGTTATAAAACCCTAAGTGTGGAAAACCGGGAAATGACATCATATATATAAAGTCCTCAAGATGCATTGAAATGATAAAATAGTCTAAGTCAAGTCGGGGAACTAACGCTCAACCCAATATACAACCCCAAAAAGTATCCGAAAGACATATATAAACTATACAATCAAAATATCAAAAGAAGACCTACAATCGATGTAGTGTGACGCGCGGCTCGGGGATAATCGCCGATCTTCTCTTTGCCCTACTTTGCTAGTAGACGACTCTGCACCCACCGTCATAAAAGGACGGTGAATACAAGAATAAAACAAGAATCCCCGGTGACAAGTTTAATTTGCATTTCCAAATATTCAAATGGTATTTAAAAGCATATAAATTGGAAAACCGAATAATAAATCATATGCGAGTAAATACCGAGTTAAACAAGTGATACGACACTAGGCTAAGTAGTAGTGATTTAGGTCCTGGTCGGCGGTGAAACGTGTCACCCCGACCCAATAATCATATAGCACAAGGGACTCTAACCCAAGTGTTACAAGGGACTCTAACCCAAGTGTTACCAGGGACTCTAACCCCTGGTCAATAATCATATAACACAAGGGACTCTAACCCAAGTGTTACCAGGGACTCTAACCCCTGGTGTGTAGACCACCTCGGGGACTCTAACCCCGAGTGTCATACAATGTCAAGTAACATGTGCCGAAATCCCAGGGACTCTAACCCCGTGATTCGCGCACACCTCGATCGAGTACGGGACCTAAATGCAAAAACTACTTTTTAAATTTCAAGAAATACCAAGTATGGATTGTCAAGGCATAGGCACATCTACACACCTAAACAAATAAGGAATACAAGTCATCTTCAACATTTATAAGATATTCACTAGCCTAATAGCATGCTATTTATCCTTCAATTCACATTTAAAACAACAAGAATAAACATAGCATGGAATGGAATCAATGAATTAAATCAAACGAATGGATATCATGCAAACTAGACTCATCAAATGAGCATAGACACAAAGAACACATGATATAAGAGTACAAAGGCAAATAGTCAAAAGGACTATGCAAGGATAATAATTAATAGGAATGAAATGCCAAGTAAAATTGTCAATGGGTATACTCACAACAACAAAGTAAAGTCCTAGCTTTACTGGCCTCCCGTAACTCCAAATCTTGCCTTCGCTCTCCCGTACCCTTTTCTTAGGTTCCTGAGTTTGGTGTCTCATTAGTTCAAGTATAGTGAGTTTATTGTGTATTCAAATTGGTTCAATAAACTTTATTTTATCTAAATATAATTTTCCCAATTTTTCCAAATTTTTTCCAAATTCTCTTTCATTTTTTTTTTCCATTTTTCTTCTTTCTTTTTTTTTTTTTCTTTTTTTTTTTTTTTTTTGGGTCGGGTCGACCAGACGGGTCGGACTCGACTGGCCTGGACCAGAACAGTCCAGGCTCGACCCATGGGCCGAGCTCGGCCCGTTCTGGCCCGGCCCGATGAGGGTGCACACGCACGCGATGCGCGCGTGTGCACCTCCTTCTCCCGATCGATTGGTTCGATCGGGAGGAAGGAAGAAAACTTTTTTTTTTTTTATTTCTTTCTCTCCTCCGGTGATGGGTTGGGGTGGCTCTCCACCCCAACCCCGTGGGAGCCGATGGCGGGGGAGGCACCCACGCCATCCATCACCACGCCAGTCATGGGGTTCGGCCAGGGAGGCCGAACCCCCATTCTTCGCTACCCAAAACAACCACAACAAGATAACGACTCACCTTGCTCTCCTTCCCGGCGCATCACTTCTCCTCCTCCTCCTCTCCTTTTCTTCTTCCTCGCTCTCGGTTTTTCTCCCTGTTTTGGCCGATCGTTTGTGTTTGTGTTTTGTGTTTGCATGTGTGTTGTGTGTGTATGTGATGTAGGTGTAAGTGGGTAGGTGGGGGTGGTGGCACGTGGTGGAAATTAGGACAAGTGTATGTGTAGTGGTGACAAGTGTGGTGTGGTTGGTTGTTTTGACAACTAATTGTAACACCGCTAAGACACTTGCTCGTGTTTTCGAGCATTTCGACGCCTTCGGTCTCGCGTCCGAACCGTGATGTCAACGCGTACCATCGCGTCGTTAGTCACCCAATATTTATTCCATATGAGTTACTTGAAATATTTTAATTCAATTTGTGTGTTTTCGTTTCCCTACCTAATATTCGGTCCGTCAACTACCGTGCACCCGAGTCGACACGTATATCGAGGCGTGTCCCCGCTCTCGTCTCGACACCTACAACCGTGCAAACCGACTTAGTAAGTCTACACAATACATAACACTAGGCACACATCAATACAAAAATACGATATACCTCGGCCATGTGCCTCGGTCGGTGCACGTATCACGAGTATAGATCCCACGTCGAGGGTCGGTGATCCCGATTAAGGAATTAAAATGGGTTTTGAGATTTGGGCCGTGACAGCTTATGGATAAGCGAGGTGGCAATTATAACGCTTACGCAACCTTGCCTATTCATTTCTTCACTCCGAATGGACCAATGAGTCTCGACGCAAGCTTTCCTCTAATCCCAAACCTCTTGTGACTTTTTATCGGTGAAACTTTCAGATAGACGTAATTTCCGACATCATACTCTAACTTGTTGTGATACATGTCATAGTACTTTTTTTGCCTCTCATGTGCACCTTTCACCTCAATCGATCGATCGTATCTTCTCTATGTGATCCACTACAATCTCGGGCCCAATAACTCGCCACATCCTCGGGCTATGCCCAACAAGATGGAGTTTTGCACGGTCTACCGTAGAGTGCCTCAAACAATGCCATATCTATACTAGCCTTTGATAACTATTATTGTAGGCAAACTCACATAAATGAAGATACTCTTTCCATGATCCTCCGTCTTTGTAACACACACATCCTTAACATATCCTCGAGAATCCGAATCGCCCTCTCCAACTGTTCGTCAATCTTTGGAAGATAGGCTGTACTGAGCTCCAACCGTGTGCCGAACCGTGTCTACATGCTCATGCCAAATCTGAGATATAAATTGTGGCCCTCTGTCGGACACAATCAATAACGAACGCCGCACGATCACACAATCTCTCGTTCGTACAAACTCGCCAACCTATCAACCTGATGTGTGGTAGAGATCAGTAAAAAGTGTGTAGACTTCGTCAACCTGTCCACAATCACCCAGATACTGTCATGTCTGCGTTGAGATCGAGGTAAGCTACGGACAAAATCCATGGCAATGTGCTCCCACTTCAACCGAGGAATCAGAAATGGCTGTAGTAACCCACCGGCCTCCGATGCTCAGCCTTAACTCACTGGCATACCTTGCACGCTTGAACGTAATCAGAAACATCGGTCTTCATCCCCAGCCACTAGAAAAAATGACGCACATCAGCATACATCTTGGTCCGATTCGGATGAACCGTAAAACGTAAGCGGTGAGCCTCATCAAGTATCTCATCACACAACTCAGAAACTGATGGAATCCACAATCGACCTCTAAATCTCAAGCACGAGTCTGTCGACTGACTCCATTCTGGATGACCTGGACTTTGAGCAAACTCCAAAAACCTCTGGTA
The DNA here is from genome assembly GCA_039657325.1 of Stephania cephalantha. Classification (NCBI taxonomy): domain Eukaryota; kingdom Viridiplantae; phylum Streptophyta; class Magnoliopsida; order Ranunculales; family Menispermaceae; genus Stephania; species Stephania cephalantha. The sequence goes on from CM077578.1 coordinate 41,789,929, forward strand.
CTGCTCATCTGCTTGCTGACCCTCAAGGACACTCTGAATCGACACTGTCTGGGTCATTATCTATCCACAAATCAACACTGCAGTGCCGATCGAATATCAACATAATACATCAACTTGACCGCCTCGAGTAAACCATACTCGTATGTCATGTGACAAGTAACCACCTCTGAGTCGGCCCCTCTGCGGCTCAACGCTTCTGTAACAACATTAGCCTTCCCCGGGTGGTACTCTAATGAGAAACCATAGTCCTTAAGGAACTCAAGCCTACGCCTCTGTCGCATGTTCAAATTTTTTTGAGTGAAAAGTTACTTCAAACTATTGTGGTCAGTAAATAACAAAAACTTCTCTCCGTAGAGATAATGATGCCAAATCTTCAATGCAAAGACCCTTCTGCCGCTAACTCCAAGTCATGTGTAGGGTAATTCTTCTCATGAACCTTCAGCTGTCGGGACGCGTAGGCAATCACTATACCGTCTTGCATCAAAACATAGCCTAAACTGACCTTAGAAGCATCGGTGTTCACCTCAAAACCCTTCCCTGACTCACGTAGTGCCAAAACCGGTGCAGTAGTCAATCTTTCCTTCAAAGTCCTGAAGGCATGTTCACAGTTGTCGTTCCACTGAAAAATTGTATCCTTCTTCGTCAATTGCGTCATTGGTGCTACAATCTTCGAGAAGTTTTAAACAAAACGCCTGTAATAGCCTCCCAACCCCAAGAAATTGCGGACATCTATCACTGACCGCGGTGTAGGCCAATCTATTACAACTCTGACCTTAGCGGGGTCCATTGACACTCCGCTGGCTCCAATGATGTGCCCAAGAAATTCGATCTCTGTAAGCCAAAATTCACACTTACTGAATTTTGCATACAGTCTGTGCGTTCTCAAAGTCTGCAAAATCATCTAGAGGTGCTCCTTATGATCCTCACGAGTTCTGGAGTAGATAAGGATGTCGTCGATGAACACAATGACGAACCCGTCCAAGTACTCTCTCAACACTCGATGCATGAGATCCATGAACATCGTTGGGGCATTAGTCAACCCAAAAGGCATGATCATAAACGATAATTCCCGTATCGAGTGTGAAAATCAATTTTCTACCTGTCCTCTTCTCTAATCATCAGCTGATGGTACCCTGATCTCATATCAATCTTCGAGAACCACTGTGCTCCCGTCACCTGGTCGAACAAATCGTTAATGCGAGGAAGTGGATACTTGTTCTTCATTGTCACCCTGTTGAGCTGTTTGTAATCAATGCATAATCGCAAGCTGCTATCTTTTTTCTTAACAAACAAGACTGGCGCGCCCCAAGGTGACATGCTTGGGAGTACGAACCCTAACTCTAACAATTCATCAAGCAATCTTCTCGGTTCCTCGACTCATTCGGAGCCATCCCTGATGCAATGAGAATAGATATAGATTTGGTCCCTCGGACCAAATCAATAATGAAATCAATCTCCCTAGGCGGTGGTAATCCTGGTAACTCTGCAGGAAAAACATCTGGGAACTCGCACACAACAGGTACCTCTTCCAGCTTAGTCTCGACCCTCTCCGTCGTACTCAAAACACTAATGAATGTCTCGATATTTATGCTAGAAGCTACTCTGCCTCTAGTAATGGGTAAACTAGTTGAAGTCCCCTAAAAACTGAACTCGGGATATCCAAGAATCTGAAACATAACTCTCTTGTTGAAACAATGGATCTGTGCATGATGAGCACTAAACCAATCCATGCCCAACAATTCATCAAACTCTAGGAACTCCAACACTCTCGGAGTCTCGTGACAAAACATGACCCTCTATCTCTATCGAACAATTAACACACAACAAGTTCGGGTATATCTTGTCTCCAGCCTCGTGCTAAGGATCAAGGGTCTCTCTAGGTTAATGGGCTTCAAACCCAACTTATCTACCATGCAACAAGAAATAAAAGATATTGAAGAACGAGAATCGACATGTTACACATAAAATGACCGCAAATATAAAGCATACCCTCAATCGGGTTACGAGTAGCATCTGAATCTGGCGCGACAACAACATGAACCTGCTTCTGGCTCTGCTTTGTGGCTGCCCTCTGCTCAGTCGTGGACACGAACTGACAAAATGACCTGGCTGTCGACACTCCCAACACGTACGCTACGATCCTAATCTAGATGGAATACTTTGCCCCATCCATACCTCTGCCTGCGACCACTACCTTTGCCTCTGCCACTGCCACTACTCTCAGCCATCTGATATTGCTATCGCTGAAAACTTGACGGTGCCGGCAGCTGTGGTGTGCTGATATAACTTCGTACTGGAGCAGATGGTGTTAGCGCAGTACGCGTTATAAGAGGTGGAGATGCAACGACCCCATACTCTGAGTTCGATCTTTGGACCTCTACTGTCTAGGTCTTTTCCTCCTCATGTCACATCCTGGTCTGACATCTGACTGCGCTGGTGGTAGAGCTGCAACTACTGTACCAGTGCGTATGCTCAGAAAGGTCTCACTTGCCAAACTCCTTTCATAATTCTTTTATAATGTTCTTGGAGTTGTGGTCACCACCATAGACCCGATCTCACCTAACAGGCCATTCATGAAGTAGTAGGCCTGGTCAGCGTCTATATCAGCTATGCATCAGGCGTAGTCCATCAACTGCAAATATCGGCCCATATACTGCATCACTGTCTCGCCAGTAGCCTGTCGGATGTTTTGAAACTAGGTCCTCTTCATGTTCCTGACCGGAGGAGGGAAATACTTCTAATTGAACCTCTCCTTGAATTCAGCCCAGTCCTTGGGCTTCCCCTTCATAGCCACCATGCTACGCCACCAAACATCAGCCTCTTTGAACAACGAAGCTGATGAAATGCTCGGCCTCATATGCTCTGGTGTAGCCAAGACATCATGAATCTTCTCGTGACTCCTCATAAATCTCTCGGCTGCTCCGAGATTCGTACACTCGTGAAACTTTTTCGGGTGATGTCTATGAAACTCACGTGATTGCCTCGCCTCAGTTGTCGCCAGAGTACTCACATCAGTGGGCGTGCTCGGTGCATCATCCACCGGTGTCTCAGGAGTAGATGGTACTATCTCTACCTGAACCTGTACTTCCTCACCAGTCACAAGTCTGGTCGGCGATGCAGGAGTCATAAAAGTGGAATGTACTGTCGGCGCACTACCGCCCTGAGTGGCAGGTGCTGCAACTGCAGATGTAGAAGGCGATGTTGTAGCATGTGTCCTCAATAGTCGGAGAATCTCCTGAAGTTGCTGGCCGTGTGAGGTGACCAACCGGGACATCTCATCCAACCTCTCCCGAACATTACTCGGACCAATGTCGCCGATCTCGAGCTGATCGGCCATCACAATATGCAAGGAATGTGATTTCTCGATCATGATATAGTGTCGATAGTAATAATATACAACACACCAATAGCTCATATAGTCCAATTTTAATTTCTCCAACTCTCATCACTTCCCAACTAAGACTTAAGTCGGGATCACAGGTTCCACTCTAAGTTCCAACCTTGTCCAAACTTTATTATGGATTCGTGCCTTATGTTGGTTGTGGTTTATTCTTGAGTTAGGCGCAAAACTAGGGCTCGATGCAACCGTGACGACCCTAGTTCCACAACCCAAACCGGGTCCCGCCTCGGCTTAAACTTACGTGGACCCGAGTCAATCCTCGCGATGTCAACGCAAGCCTAGTAAGTCTTCCTAATCATATTGGCAACATAATGTAGCATTTATAATGAGTTATTTAAATTTGTAAGTTATCAAAGTTTATGCGGAAGTGAACTTAAACAAATCTAAACAACTCTACACAAATTAGTTAGGATAACCTAGTGTGTGTGGAAACCCCGCATATAATCCAAATCCTAAAATATATCACAAAACCCATATACCCATGTGACAAAAATAATATACATAAATAATACAAAACCTACAAAAAATGGGAGAGAGAAGGCCGCTCCAAAGTCCTCACAATAAATCACCTAGCACTGGCCCCTTTCCCTTACTTGATTGCGGATTTGCACTCAGTTAAACATGAGAATAACGATTACAAGTAATTTCGGTAGGATACTAAACAACATTTCAAAGTAAATAAGTCGCTTTATATTCATGCGAGATAGAAAGAAAGATATAAGGATGCATGAATAAATAAAAGACTCTAAATAAATCAAAAGCAATCGATACATGAGTGTCAAGTAATACAAATAGAGAGGCACAAGTAGTCCCGACCAATAGGTCGTTGAGTCTTGGCAAAACATTAAGACTCGGGTTCTAGGACTTGGTACACTCACAAGCCCTAAACCTACGAGATATTGAGACTTTCTGGAACAACCGCGCTAAGAACTCACACCCCATCAAAATCAGTATCCAATGTTGTGCATCCCGAGGTCATGACTCTGGTATGTTACCCCAGCCAGCCACTCTTTCCAAGGATCACCGTTGACTCACTTGCCCTCCAACAACTCATTTAGAATGGAATTCCAAGGATAGATAACAAAGCAATGAACAACAATATTCAATAGCTTAAAATGAAACATTGTGCATTTCCTAGCTGGTTTACTTACCTCAAACCACAAGCTTATTCATAGTCTATCCGGCCTCCCGACACTCCAAAACAAGCTTTTGAATCCTCGTAGCTCTTCCTTTGGTTCCCGATATCATATTATAGGTTTTTGAGTATATTGGAACCTTTACTTGGGATATTACATCGATTTAGAGTGTTTAAGGAACTTTATAAAATTGCAAATTTTTTTACTACCTCGATATTAGCGTGCTAATTTTCCAATTTTAGCGCGCTACCTCGATATCTAGCGCATTAATAAATATTAGCGCGCTAGATTATCCACCTAGCGTTCTATGTGCAGCAGAACCCAGAATTCTGCATTTTGAATTTTGGGTTTCCTCTACTCATAGGCCTTGTTAACCCTCATACACCCTACTAGAGGTCCCTAACATCAACCCAAAAATAAAAATAACAACAACATCAAATTCAAGAATATGATCAAGCTATGTTGATGGAGTTACCTAGCTTGATAGCTTGATCTTCTTCTTCAACACACCATCAATGATTTGCTCACTTCCACTTTACCAAGATCACTCCAGCAGCTCCTCTTTTTCTCTCCTTCCTTGCTAACGATTTTGATGATGAAATGAAGATTAAAATGTTGACTTATATGTATTGGATAGGTTTAAACCATAGCCATTGATCTTGTGTGCACACGTATCTCGAGGCTTGTCTAGTTATCTACCTTCATTCAATCATTTACCCAAGTCATGCATAAATGACACCACAAGTTGACTCCATTGACCTCTTGATTGGTTGATATGTATTGCGATGCACATCATATGACAATTAAATAATTTCAATACCTTAGGCCCACTTAATTTCACTTTAAATATGGTCACATTAAAGCTAGTATAAAACCTTAATTAACTCACATAAAACTTACCCCATAGGCCACTACTTCGGTCCTACGTCGACACACAACTCGAGGTACGTCTTCGCTCGTCTTGACACCAATACGTCCGTGTGTACCTTACATGTACATTTCCAAAACTAAGTAGTTTCAATTGTTCAATTGTTCAATCTTTTATATAATACATAATACATGCATCAAACAAAAATAGCATACCTCGGTGTCGACTCCTGAGGTTTGGACATACTTATCACGATAAGTGGGTCCCATGTACAACCCTAAAATGACATGTGGCATGAGTTAGATTTTAGGGTCGTTATAGTAATATAAACAAGTTAATGGTAACATTCAAATATCCCAATGTCTTTTCATTGTTTGTCAATAAGCATGACCCGTGTATTTATAATATATGCTAACTAAACCAACAACGTATAATATATCTGGACATGTACACATTAATGCGTACATTGAATTTTCAATTACACTTGGATATGGTACATTTGATATTTGTTCTCCCTCATTTAGAATCTTTGGGCATATTTTTGTGCTTAGGATTTCACCTTTAGCATTTGGAGTGTCAATGGGTTTACAATTTGTCATTTTTGAATTGTTCAAGAATATTCTCAATATATTGTTCTTGCGATAAAAAAATAATTCGTTTAGAACGATTCCTATAAATCCACATAGTATGAAGTTTGTTTCACCCGTATCCTTCATATCAAAATTAGAGGACAACCATTCTTTAATAGTGACATAATCAATGTTATTTTTAGCTAAAAGTATATTGTTCACATATAAGGATAAAATCACAAACTTGTTGATCTGAATGCTTGATATATATACAATTATCTTCATCAATCATAGTAAATCCAAAAGAAGTTATGACTTGATGAAATCTTAAATACCATTGTCTTGAAGATTGTTTAAGATCATATATTGACTTTTTGAGCTAACACACTTTGCGCTCTTCTCTTTTTTATTACAAAATCTATTGGTTATTGCATATATATATATATATATATATATATATATATATATATATGTCTTCATTCAATTCTCCATTCATAAAAGTAGTTTTTGCATCCATTTGATGTAATTCTAAATCCATATGTGCAATAATAGCAAGCAATAGATGAATATAGGCAAACCAGGTGAAAAATTTTCCTCATAGGTATTCCTTCTTGTTGTTTAAATCCCTTAGCCACTAAATGTGCTTTAAATATTTCAATTGATCTATCTCGCCTCGACGTTTGATCTTAAGAACCCATTTATCATTGATCTAGGTCTAGGAGGTAGATCAACCAAGTCCTAAACATGGTTAGATTTCATAGACTCAATTTCTTCATTCATTGCTTTTAGCCATTGTTCCTTAGCTGATGATGGTAAAGCTTCATTAATATTACAGACTCATTTTCATCATGCAAAGCAATCATAAAAGCCTGACCCTCAATTTCAAAACGTATTCGAGGCACATTTTTACGGTTGCTTCTACGCAATTCTTCTATATTTGAAGCATCTATTGGAATGTCACTACCACTAGAATCAAGAATAGGAACCAATTTTGGATTAATCTCAACTGCATTTGAATCTAGTTCTGGGATTACATTCTCTGAAGAATCATCAACTTCATAAAAGTGAGATATCTTATTGCTTCATTTTTGCTAGGAAACTCAATTTCTAAAAATGTGGCATCTCTTGATTCAAACTCAATAAAACTATCATCTGGTTGTTCACCACTGAACACAAACCCTTTTGAACGTTCAGAATATCTAATGAAAATATATTTTTCCCCTTGGTCCCAATTTTCCCAAATTTGTTGGATGGAGAGCGAACATATGCCGCGTAACCCCCAAAGGCGCAAATTTGTAAGATTGTGATTTCTCTCAGTCCATAGGGTATATGGTGTGGAAGCTACTGATTTTGACGAAACTAGATTTAGTACATGAGCTGCAGTTAGCAATGCATCTCACCAATATGAAATTGGGAGGCTTGCTTGTGCCATCATAGATCGAACCATATTTAATAAAGATCAATTACACCTTTCTGCAACACCATTTTGTTGCGGAGTGCCAGAGATGGTAAGTTGTCTAGCAATCTCCTTTTCATCACAATATTCTTTAAATTTATCTAATAAATACTCACATCCTCGGTCAGTTCTCAACATTTTGATACGTTTCTAATTGATTTTCAACCAGAGTTACATATCTTTTGAAGCAATCAAACGGTTCATTTTTATATGAGATCAGAAAAAATTACCAAAATGAGTAAAATCATCAATAAATGTGATGAAATATGATGCATCATGTCGCTCTCTAACATTCATTGGACTATATATATCTGAAAATGTATTAATTGCAATGGATTATCGACTCTTACAAATTATTTCGAATGGTTTTCTAGTTATTGTTCTAGCTAGACAATGTGTATAAATAGGCAAGTTAACCTTTGCGAGTGAGCTTAAAAGGCTTATCTAGCAAGTCTATTCATTCGATCTTGTCTTATATGACCTAATCTAGCATGCCATATATTTCCATCTAAATTAACAAAGACGAAAATCCGAAATGAGAAAACAACCATTATTATCATCAATTTTAACATCGCCTTCGATGTCCAAAATAATAAAACCATTAGGTAAGTATCCAAAACTATAAAGTGTGGTGTCAAAAAACATAGTGACATCATTGTTATTGAATTTCAAACTGAAACCTAGACTAAGAAGGACGACCACTGAAATTAAGTTTCGCCTTATTTCTGGGGCATAGAGGACATCATGTAGAAGTAGTATGCGCCCATTGCGTAGCTTTAATTGATAGGTGCCAATTCCTCAAATAGCTACACGCGCGTTATTTCCAACATATATCCATTGTGCTCCCACTGGGATATGGCGATACTCAACAAAAGCCCGGTAGTCTTTCGTTACATGGCTTGTTGCTCCTGAATAAAAAATTAACAAAGGATTAGAGTCAACAAATAAAGCATTGCTAAACAAAAAGCAATTGTGAGATGCATTAAAAGAAAATACCTAATATTTTCTTGGTGAAGGACATTCCCTTCCAAAATGACCTATTTGTCCACATGTGTGACATGTCATCTCTTTCTTGTCCTTCTTTCCATTTCGCTTGCAATTGGCATTTTTTCGATTTCAAATAGTGATCACCTATGTGTTAGCCTTTTTAGCAGCTTTTCTCGCCTTCCAATAACCCATAGGTTTGGAAAAAGAGTTTTGGGAACTTGATAGCTCAATTATTACCTGATTGGAAGTTTTAGCTGCTACTAAGCGCTTTCAATCCAATTCGACATGACGAGATATTTTGAGATTATCAAACATGATAATTAGTTTACACAACCCTGTTGCAGATGCTAACCCAAATCTATTCTTCAAGGCAATCCACATTTTTCGAGCCGTATCATACTGCTCAAACTCACTTTTTAGATCATTTTGCAGATAGCTCAGCAATGTTATGCGAGCAATGCAATTCTTGCAATTCCACATTCGAAATGCTTCACGGTCTTTCTTGTATTTAGCGGTAGTACCGACCTCGGGTTCATGATCACTTGATCAAGAGTCTCTGAGACATCTTGCTCTTTGAAGATGCATTACATCTTTCAATACCAAATATCACAATTTTCCTCATTGAGTTGCTCTTCATTATTTAGTTCAACAAATATATTTTTAGTGGTTGAAGACATGGATTCTAAAAACAAAATGCAATAATTAGATTGATTATTCAATTTATAATCAATCACTTTATTTACTGCTGAATTCAATTTAAATAAATAATAATAAAAATAATAAATGGGTATAAGATCGAAAGTTCGCTATGCTTACAATCCCAAAAATAATTATTATTAATTAAACTAATTCGTGCAAATTTTATTTCCCACTTTATGTCATTAATCAATTATTAATGCAAGAGTGACATAATATAACCTTTACAATAATAGAAATACAAATCAATTGCAAATCTTTTTTATTGTATATGAACATAAGACAATGCTCCTTTTGAATTTCTCTATAAATTTGGTGTTGTATTATCAATCATTTCATAAAAAGTTTCTTAAAAGAGGATTATTGAGAGAAATTTCTTCTAAATGAACTCCACCATGTATTTTTAATGAACCGGAGGGAGCTTAGTAGCATCTAACCTCATTTCTTATGCTCACCTATATATATATACTACTAATTCCTTTTCTTTTAAAAAATGTGATATAAAAATCAAAAGAATTGATTTTATTACTAATTTATTGAAAAATCAGCCACATTAATTTTAGAATCACAAAAAAAATGTCTCGATCTTTAAGTCATTTCATTTTTTAACATGCTATTTACAACTATAAAGGGCATATAAAAAATTAATAGCCATAAAAGAAAGACGAAAAGAAAGAGAATAAAAATAGTAGCACTATTAGTTTTTATCCTCCTTTTGAAAAAAAATAATGGCTTAAGAAAGAAAAGAGAAATTGGCCACGATGTCACTTTGGTTGGATACAAAAATGGTCGACAATAATATATGATTTTGACAAAAAAATTGTTGATTGAGTCAAAACAGTTTGACCATCAATATGACTCAAAGTCACACACCTTATCTTCCTTGACCATAGTCAACCTATGCGTTAGCTAAATCTGAAAAATTAAGAAATGCAAACGACTTCATAATTTTAACTTCGACCCCCGAGACCCAAAGCACCAGCCATAGGCATCTCACAATCGGTTTACTCGCGAGCACCCCAATGAGTGTCTTGACACGGTCATCACCGAGAATTCGACGAAAATCCATAAAACCTTGTCACTTTGTGTAGTAGTTTTCTTTTTTGGCTTTCTAACAACTAAAAGCCACTTTAAAATTGGGTTCATTGAGATAGGACCACAATGACGAACACCCTAGTGGGTGCATCAACTTCGATCGCAATCGAGATTCCAAAGAACGCGCCTTGAAAATTCGTGAAACTCCAATTTTCTTTTATTTTAAAAAATAGAATTAAATAAATAACTCAAAAAAATATAGGAAGTCTTCGAATCCAACTCGGCAAAAACCCAAAAAACATCTAGATGTGCGGGATACTAATCACCTAGTGCTCTGATACCAATGAAGGTTTTGATCTAAATAAGAATTAAAAAGTATAGGTGGAAGCGTACCTTTGTTCTATTTCGTTTGTATGGAACTCCGGTCTTTTCTACAGTCCAAGAGTTTGGAAAACACTTCTAGAGAACTCTTCCAGCCACATAAAATTGCCAAAAACCTTAAAATCAAATCAAACTACGTGATGTTATTATCTTATTATTCTTGAGACTTCCCAAGAGACTAGGATGATTTAGATATGAAATATATTGTTAGTTATCAAAAGCTTTATCCATTTTACACATGCAAAACGTGGCCCAACGTGTCATAATAAACCCTAAGTAAACAACTAATACAAAACAAAGTACATGGTCATACTGCAAATTAGACTTAATTGATCAACTTGATACAAGAATTATATAACCAAACCAAAAGTTGGATTTCAAAAATCAAGTAGAAGATCAAATATTGGTTAGTTGTGTATCTTACTTTTTATTAGGTTTTCTTTTGAAACCATTTATATGAATCTTAAGATTTAAGAACTAGGAGTATCTATAAAACTATATGTATTTGATGTTGCGGATAGAACCGGATTGGATCCACGAATTTTATATGTAAAATTTGTAAGTCGATCGTATCCGTGTAGATTGACATTTTTGCAATTCAATTTGCTCCAACTAGTTATAAAATTCAATCTCATTCGCTATAATTGGACTGAATTAAATTGGATCTATGTACATCCATAACTATATGAAATCCTTTGATTCCAAGATGATAGCCTCCACATTTATTTAAGAAACTATATGCCTGTTTGGGGGAGAACTTGGATTGAAATCTAGAACACCGACTTTTTTTATTGCTCTGATACCATATTATAAAAATAAAATAGATGGAAGAGACAAAGGAAAACCTCATTTTTCTTCAACTTTATTTGATGCACAACGCTTATATATATACAACTACATACTAGATAGATGATAACTACAAATAACAAGAAAAAATATCATAACTAATCGAATTAATCATAACTAAATGAATAATCAAATCAAACCATCCTTACTTTTTGTTAGGTTTTCTTTTGAAACCATTTATATTAATCTTGAGATCTAAGAACTAGGAGTGTCTATAAGACTATATGAGTCAAACCATCCCTCGGTCTCACTTAGTTTCGAATTCTCTCACCATCGAAACGAATATAGATAAGGTGATGTTGTTTTGATTTTGGATAAATATAAGATTTCTTCAAGATTTGCAAGCACAAATCTCAAGGGCGATCCAAAGGATGAGAATTAAAATAACCATCCTTAAAGTGACACCAACTTAACACACTCATATCACATGCAACCTTGATCATTCTTAATATGTGGTGGGATACATCTAGATAAGTGGATAATCTCTATCACCAATGTCCCATCTCCATCTTGCACTATTCACCTCCTCGAGATCCAATCTACACATATCTCGAGATAAATCAAATAGTTTAAACAATTCAACTCAAAACTATAGGTTATTTATATATTTATATATATATCAATTATATATAAATATATATATATACCTATGTATCTTCACACCTATAAATTCATCGCGCGCGTCAACGACCACCCTCGAGGCATGCACGTTATTGTACATCCATGCATGTCACCCTCAACCCCACGTGTCACTAGCGCCCATCAATTTATTAATTATTTCAATATATATACACACACACACCTATATTCATGCGTTAATAATTTTCATTGTGCGCGCCAAAGAGGATACTTAGGCATGCACGCTACCATGTGCATCACCCTTAACCCTCACACAGTATTAGTCATCATATAATTTTCTAATTACTCAATTATAGGCCAATTAATCTAATTATTTTCATAATTAATAATACACTCCACACAAATACCAAACGACACACAAATTCATGTACATGTTAATCGAGACAAGTTGAGCTTAACAACGAGCCTAAATCAGATTAATTTTTTTATTAACGTTAATCACCAAGTTAAGGATACAAGTCGTTACAATGACATCGGGCCATCGTCATCGCCCGCCACCATCTTCAAAGGAAGTGGATACAATTAGACCCAACAAGGGGTTGGCTCATTAGCCATCCCTTCCCATGCGTCTTTGCGCCCATTTCCGCCGAAGGCCAAGGCGGGGCGGGCCTAGCGCCGCCACCATAGGGGAGGATGGTCTCCACTAGGAGGTCCTCCTCCATGCCTTGCTTGCCCACTACAAAATGGGCAGTGAGCAAGGGAGGGTGCCTTCCTTTTGGATACATAGGCATCCAGGGGGCAGGGATGCCCTACCAAGAGTCATCTTGACCCCTTGCCATCCCCAACTAGGGGTCGAACCTACCTGGACTAGGTTTTAGGGGCCATATGCCCATGAATCAGATTTTAAAGTCTAATTTGGCCCCCGTACCTTTAGTAAATAAATAAATAAATAAATAAATATGTATATATAAAGCAAATACTAGCCTTCAAACCGGTGTGCTATCGCGTCCCCGAGGTAGACTAGTCTAGTCCCACCCCTCGACCCTCATACCGCATAATGTGGACTGCATGGGGCCCATGCTAGTGGACTCAAAAATAAATTTAAAAATAAATTAGAACTAATATATGACTTGTCGATGATGTGAATGTGTCTTGAATTGTTTATATTCGCAAGGCGGTTCACATCGAGCCCTAAGTGTGCAAAGATCGAGAGTGGATATTAAGGCGAGTCGAGGTAAGTGGGGAGCTTGCTCCATTATCAAGTATAACATGTTATTAGCTAAATTAGGGTTTATAATTTGAATTAAAGACTTGAGATTAAGGCTTGTATTTCAATATTAGCATAAACTTACTTATCTATGAGAATGCATGTGATATGAACACCTGTGTTACTCGATCAAAAGCGGTGATGTGGCAATATGCTCATCAAAAGAGTGGCTTGCGTCACGACGAGCGGTGGTATGACAGTGTGCACGCCAAGATAGATTGGTCTGCACCATGAATTGCAATGGTGTGGCTATGATCCCACAAAAAAGAGAATGGTCTGCACTATGAAATATCAAGTTCACAAGTGGTCTTATTCAATGATGGCTTTGGAAGAACTAACTATTATTTTGATAGGACTAGTTAGAAGACATAACGACCATTGTGTCCACTAATGATTCGCATCATTTCAAGAGTGAAGGGTTCGGTCATCGGGTTCTTGCCAATAAGTAATATGCATTAATGGAGCAATGATCTATATTTATTACTATTCCTTTATGGATATCTCTTATGAGCCTCTTTGCATGATGAACATGTTTTAATTAGGATTTTGCAAATCTGACATCTATGCTATTGTTTAATGACTTATGAATCTTGTTTTAATGCCACACTAAAATAGACCAAGTTAATTAAAATAGGATTGGTGTTAATCTTAAGGATTAACGGCTATAATTAGGGCCTTAAGTGGACAACTCGGTTGACTCAGACATAGAACTAAGGAAATATGTTATTTGTGGATGATGGTTGTTTAGGTGCGGTGTTTAAAACTATTATATTATTATATTGCATCGCATGTGTGTTATATTATCGTCAAAGTAGATGTGTGATGAGTGTTTGCCTTGAAATGCGCATGTAGGCGTGGGCACATGGTGGCGTGTAGTAAATAGCTAGTGGGACTACTAATGTGTCAAAAACTATACTAAATACTCTAACCACATGAATTTAAGTGTCTAAGTTTGTAAACTTAATTGATATGGATTAATAGGACTATATTTTGGATAAACAAATTGGAGACCATTGATTTGTATGGAGATGATGAAGATGTGTAGGAATCCTAGGCTAAATATTAAGTAGTGAGTGGAGACATGCATTCTTCATACGGGACAAATGAGTTTGAGTGAATCATAATTAACTTAGTCAAATTAAGGATTTGCTTAATTAACCAAGTTGCTAATCTATGTATATAAAAGACAAACTTTGATTTTCATGCAAATAAGAGAAGGAAAATCCATAATTTTTTAGAGCAACTTCAACTCCTCATTCGATTTGATTTCGATAAAAAATGTTTCCATGCATGACCAAGAGGTGTTGAATGGTTTTGGCTTTACAATTTAATGTTTTTCTAAGGTTGAAAATGAATCATATACATGTCATATAACTTTGGTTTCAAAAGAATTAAGTCAAACTTGCTAGTAGAACCAATTATATTCATGAAATATTAACCAAATTTTGCAAGGGAATAACTCCCCGAATACTTATCGAATTAGGATGATCTTATAATATGTTGTTTTAAGATGACTTATGACAAAAAATCATGACTTTTGGAGCTATATATTGGGAGAAATAATTTTTACAATCTTGCTGGTCGGATTTATTTCAAATTCAAACTATTTTGGTAGAATTGCAATATTTGTTTCATTTTAATTCAGAATTTTGCAAACCAATCCTTTTCAAAAAGCTAAGACAGATTCCAACAACTCTTCTCTCGCGAAGTCTTTGAGACTGAAATGTGTTCATGCCCAAAAACGCACTGCAATACATTACCAAAATTGGAACCTTATTAGTCTTTAGGGGCTATTTTAAAGACTTGACCTACACCCTCAACATTAAATAACTATAATCGATCTAAAACACTTGAAGTTGATCCTACGGGACTCAACGACAATAGTGCAATAGTTGGGAGCATATTGGGGTCGGATCGAGTATTTTCGGGACTTCGGAGTTCGATTTGAGGTACCTAAAACCTATAGGAAAGCCTCAACGATTTTAGTTCTCTTTTAACATTTGTTTTTCGCTTGCCGAACTATATTTACTCGAGGAAGATCTAATGGTTCTTACTTAACACACCCATCACTTCTAGATCAATGTGTTTATGGGAAATGTTATGCCAATCTCGAGGAAGATCTAATGGTTCTTACTTAACACACTCATCACTTCTAGATCAATGTGTTTATGGGAAATGCTAGGTGGCATTCATCTAGAAGTCACGGGTGTGTTAAGTAAGAACCATTAGACGACCTCGAGATGCATGATGCCAATCTCAAGGAAGATCAAGTATATAAAATTATGGGTTATGCTCACTGTTTTATTGAAACATAAATGCAAGGGAGTGATTGATTGGTAAAGATGGAAGAAGAAAAGAATGGGAGCTTGTGGTTTGGTAGCTTGATCACAAAGGACGAAAGATTTAAGTGCAAATTTAACTCATATGTGTTTAATGGATTTGTTGGGTTCACTAGAACCCATTACACTTTAAATCCAACAATTAATTGAATAGGGTTTGTTGTGTCAAGGTAATGGTTGTAGTTGTTGATCTTATTAGTTCAATTCACAAAATCATTGCTTAAATCTTGATAATTGATGATGTGTTGTTGCAGGAGATTGTTGGTTGTTGTAAGACCTCGATTGAGGCACTCCCTGGTGATTTATGAGGTTTGGTGATTAATTAAAAAGAGAGAAGCTATTGCAAAAATTGCAGAGTTTCCATAGTGAGTGTGATCCCTGAATTACGGAGCGCGCTCCCTAGCCTGAAACAAACCCCGAACGGGGAGCCCGCTCCTACTCTAAAATTAGCGAAAATGTTGATTTCTTCCCGTGTTCTCTCGGGGGTTTGGGGACTAGTTTAAGGTTCTAAACCTTTTATGAAGGATTCAAATTGGTGGCAAATGGTTTTTTTAGGTGACATATATTTGGAAATGTTAGAGGTGATCCGAGAGCTAGATAAGTAGGAACAAAGTTAGGGAAACTTGACAAAAGTAAACAAGACTCATATTCTTAACAATTAGGGATCATAAACTAGTATATCTAGTTCATTTAATTATATGGACTGGAAATTAGGCAATGTATTGTGACTTAATTGTTTTATATAAATTGCTCGAAAGTTGGCTTAATAAGGCGAATCCGGACTGGGTGACGAAGAGGTTTGCTAGGAAAGAGTTCTGCACTATATCCTCAGTATCCTTGAGTTACCTTAAGCATTCACTATCTAGTTAGAGTTGGTAGCTCAATGACACGTAAATCCATCGATAGAATATTTGATGACCCTTTCTAAAATTAAGGCACCGCCCGACCTAATCTCATCATTTAGCCTTAATCTCGGCTACATAAGATTTAACAATGTATTAGTCTACTTTTTCAAACTAGCTAACTTTAAAAATAAGCAATCTATTGTTCTCTTGTCAATTAATATTTCTGAGTTAATTTAAATTTTTATAACTTAAAGATTATTCAACTGAAGTCTTAATAAATTAGCAAAAACAGTTAATATAAATCCTAAGTATGTGGAAAACCAAGAAACAATGAACAAATGCCAATAAATGAAAAAAATAGCGATAACAATATCAACGTGTGTCTGGTTAGGAAACTATCCCCATAATATACAAACCCAAAATTATATAAAAGACATATATAATCCATACAACAAAAATCAAAACCTACAAAATTAGAGGTAGTAGCACTCTAGTGGCTCAGAAGTAGTCGCCGATCTTCTCTTTGCCTAGTCTGCTACTCGATGGATCTGCACCTACCATCATAAAAAGGACGGTGAGTACAGGAAAGTAGAAATTAACACTGGGAGATATTTATCCTCATTTCCAAATATACAAGTATATGAAAGCATAACAATATCAACTAGGTTGAAAAAGAATAATGCTATAAGATATTTTAGTTAAGCAACATGAAATTGACACTTGGCTAAACAGTAATGATCTAGGGCCGGCCGGGAGTTAGATCATGTCAGCCTTATTCCACTATTTAGGGCATAATCAATCTTATGAATGTCTTCACATCCTCACAAATGCACATCACACATGTAAATATATTTTTCAACATCCTCAGGTCCTATACCCCATGTGTTGCAAAAGTTAATGGTGAGATGCCGACAACCTCGAAAATCTAGTGACCCCGTGTGCCGTGCTCATCTCCATCATGCCATGGTTCTAGATAGAAGAACTAATTTCACTATTCAAGAAATAACACGGTTTAGGAATCCAACAATATGATTGCATAACTAATGCACAAGGGAAAATAGATTCACAATACCATAGATCAATTACCTAATAACACGCTATTTCCTTTGCTCAAATTCCTTAACTATAAAAAATGACATAGCACAAGATTTAGAGTCAATGGAACCATTTAACCATCAAATATTGCCATGATAACAAACTCATTAAATGAGATAGAATAACAAAGTCATGGCATATAGAGTACAACAGATAAATCAATACGTAAATGAAAAGCATAATAGGAATGAAATGTAAATAAATATCTCAATTAGTTTACTTACATTCCATGTAAATTTCCTAAGATAATCCAGCCTCATGACACCTCAAAATGTGTACCCAAACCCCCAAGACTCTTCCCTAGGCTCTTGGTATGATTACTCCTGTTTTAAAGTGTTTTTAAACCCTCATTTAGGGTGTTAGGCTTGTTTAAAGTGTTTAAGTTTGAATTATGGAGTTTTAGTAATTGTGTTGTCCAGAGCACATAGCGCACTGGGTAGTATGCCTAGCGCCCTAGAGATCTCCTTAGAGCACTACCCATATTCCTTAGCGCCCTACATGCAGGTAGCACGCTAGCTACCATGCCTAGCAAACTATGAGTAGGAAATCCCAGTGCACTCGTACTTCAGATTTTTAGGTTTCCTCCACCAAATGGTCATCTCCAAAACCTTGGATCCTTGTTTTCCTCCACCAGAGATTCAATACATCCTCCACAACAATAAGAACAACTAACACTTCCTATATATATATATATATATATATATATATATATATATATATATATATATATATATATATATGATCAAACCATCAATTTTTAACAAAACTAAAGGTGTAGACTAAACTTACCAGTTGTACCATACTTCTAACTTGATTCACACCTTTAAACCACCAGAATTTACTTAATCAACTCACTTCTCCAAATCTTCCATCCTGGACTTTCTGACGTGAATTCAAATTAAACATTCTTCATCAACTCAAGATCTCATACGCATTTAATCCCACCATCATAAGTCAAATTTTCGACTTTCCTTCTCTACTAAGTACGAATTGAAAATGATTTGCACGAAAACCATTTTATATATAAGGTTGATTCATAGCCATTGAAGCCATTGATCTTAATGTGTACACTAATCTCGAGGCTAATCTAATGGCTCACATCATGATTTACAATATACTAACTCTCCAATAACTCACATTTACTAACACAATTCATAACTCAATTTGCCTTGTAATGTGTTCGCACGTATCTTGAAGAGCATCAATGGCTAATGTTTTATTTTTCTAGCTTATGTTATATTTATGTAAATAAAACTATAGCCATTATCGAATTGGTTATTTAAGCCACATTAACTTAAATTAAACTTACCACATCACTCTCAACCCTGGTCCCGCACCGGCACGCATCTCGAGGTGCGTCCCCGCTCACGTCTCGACATCTATATACAAGTAGGAGTGACTTAGTAGTATACACATATAATACATTAAGCATACATCACAACAAATCTAACATATACCTCAGCCTCATTGCCTCAGTCATTGCAATTATCTTAATGTGAGTCTCATGTCACGAGTCAATGATCCCGATTAAGGATTTAAACTAAGATTAGGAATTTTGGGCCATGAAAAAGCTTCCTAACTAATGGAAATTTCATCCTTGAAATTAAAATCCAAGTTAAAGTTATACCTGAATCGAAAAGGTACGAAAATCTATCTCGCATATAGTCTTTCCGCTCCCATATGAGTTATGAGCCACCATGGAACTGCTACTTGACTAACACCTTCAAAATAGACTTGCCTCTCAACTCGCTATACCTTTCGGTCTAAAATCAGTATTGTTGGCTGCTCCTAAAAAGTTACATATTCACTTAGATCAATTTGGCTCAAGTCAATCGTCGGTCGTACGCCCGCTTTCTTCGACTTAGCTAGTCGAAACATAGAAATATGGAAGACTGGATGAATCTCTGACATCTGTGGAGGTAACTCAAACTCATAAGCAACCTTCCTGACCAGTTTCTTAATTTTGAAAAGCTCGATAAGTCACGGTGCTAACTTGCCTTTCAAACTAAATATGAGAAGACTCTTCTAAGGAGAAACCTTCAAATACACATAAGCTCCCTCGGTGTACATGAGATAGCAGCGATACATGTTTTCATACTTCTTCTGCCTCTCTTAGGCTTGTTTAAGCTTTTGGTGAATATGTCATACTTTCTCTATGTTATTAACAACAATTTCAGCCCCCACTAACTCTCGGTCCTTTAACTTAGCCTAACATGATAGCGAGCGACATTGTCTGCCATATAAAGCCTCAAATGGCGCCATCTAAAAGCTAGCCTGATAACTGTTATTGTATGAAAACTCACACAACGGTAGGTAATCCTCCCAAGATTCGCCAAACTTCAATACACAAGCGCTGAGCATATCCTTGAGAACCTGAATCAACCTCTAAGTCTGCCCATTAGTTTGAGGGTGAAAAGTTGTGTTGAGCTGTAGGCACGTACCATACTACTCCTACATACTCCGCCACATCCTGGACGTATACATAACATCTCTATCTGACATGATAGTCAATGATACCCCATGTAGCCTGATAATCTCTCTCTCGAACAATATACTCACCTGGTCAAATGTGTAGTGAGCTGCAAGTGGTAAGAAATGGGTAGATTTTGTCAATATGTTCACAATGACCCAGATAGAATCGTGTTGTTTGCCAGTCCTTGGTAATCCTCTCACAATGTCCATGGCTATGTCTTCCCATTTCCATCGTGGAATGGGAAGCGACTGTAACAACCCTTCAGGTCTACTATGCTCAGCCTTCACCTGTTGGCAAATCCCATAATTCTCGATAAACTCTAACATGTATGCCTTCATCCCAAGCCACCAGAAATGTCTTCTTATGTCATGGTACATCTTGGTCCTTCCTGGATGAACAGTGAACCGAGAACGGTGTGAATCGTGAAAAATCTCATCTTTCAACTATGCCATTAATAGTATCCACAATCTGCCTCTGAATCTCCGACACTGATCCATTATCTCTCTCTAATCAACATAATCATCACTTTGGGCAAACTCACTAAACCTCGAGTACAAGATGTCGGCTTTTTGAGCCTCTAACACTATCTGTGTAGACATAGTCTGTAGCCTCATATGTGAACAAACTATTACCCGAGTATCTGTAGGAATATCTGACTGACTCATCATCATTGCTACCTCGAGTAATCCATACTCATGCTTCATATGACATCTGACAATCTTGTTATCTCTAATTGGTATCCTACTCAGTGCATCAGCAACTACGTTAGCTTTTTCTAGGTGATACTTTAGAGAAAATTGTAGTCCTTCATAAATTCCAACCATCTGCACTTTCTCATATTCAACTTTTTTTATGTGAAGAGATACTTCAATTTCTTGTAATCAGTATAGAGTATGAATCTCTCTCCATATAGATGATGTCTCTATATCTTCATAGCAAACACCACTGCTGCCAACTCCAAATCATGAGTAGGATAGTTTTTCTCACGTATCTTTAGTTGTCTGGAGGCATAAGCCATTGGACCCTTATCCTACATCAATACATAGCCTAGACCTATATGAGAAGCATCTGTATACACTAGGAATCCCTGTCTAGCCTTCAGCAATATCAACACAGGTGCGGGGTCAACAACCTCTTCAGCTGAACAAATGTCTGCTCGCACTCCTTAGACCAATCAAATACGACGTCATTCAGGGTCAATCTGGGAATCGGTGAAGCGATCTTCGAGAAATCCTTTATGAACCTACGATAATATCCTACTAACCCTAGAAATCTCTGATCTTCGTAACTGAGTCGGTGTCGGCCAATCCATAATAGCTTGAATCTTGACCGGATCCACTGCAATCCCTGGTGATCCAATAACATGACCTGAAAACTTGACTTTTATATCCAAAATTCACACTTACTGAATTAGCGTAGAGCCTATGCTCCTTCAAATCTTGCAACGTCTCTCTAGGTGTTACTCATGATCTTCTCGACTCCTCAAATATATCAATATATCATCGATGAAAACTATCACGAAATGATCAAGAAATGATGTCATCACCCTATATATCAGGTCCATAAACATGGTGGGGGCGTTGGTCAGCTCGAATGGCATGACCGTGAACTAATATTATCCATATCTCGTGTTGAAAACTATTTTAGACCTATCATCATCCCTGATATGAAGCTGACGATACCCCGATCACATGTCTATCTTGGAGAAAAAAATGTGCTCCTCTTGGCTGATCAAACAAGTCATTAATACGTGATAGTGGATACTTGTTCCTTATTGTGATCTTGTTCAACTGGCTATAATCAATACACAGTCTCAAAGTACCATCTTTTTCTTCAAAAATATGAAAGGTCATGGTTACATAAAAGGTGTGATAACTTTCTTTTGTCCCAAATCCTAGAGTTAACTCCTCGATTCCTCCAACTCTCTCGGAGCCATGCAGTACGGTGGTATAGAAATAGGTTTAGTGCCTGGTACCACCTCAATGATGAAATTTATCTCTCTTGGCAATGGTAAACTAGGTAAGTCCTCTGAAAATATGTCTAGAAACTCGTGCACAATGGAAATCTCCTCAAGTATGGGTCCCCGAGTCTCTGCCACTAAATATAATGATAATAGAGTCTCTATCTCTCCACTAGACACAAGTTGACCTCTCGTGCCCTCGACTTTCGGTATAACACCACTATATGTGAACATCAAACGTCCTAGGATCTCAAATATCAATGTCTTGATGAAATAGCTTATATGAGTGTGATAAGCCGCTAAACAATCCATCCCTAACAACACGTTAAAGTTTGAAAACTCGAGCACTTTGAAGTCTGTAGGTAACTCTACCCCGCCTATCTCTACTAGACATCTATCAACAAGACAATTAGGGTAAACTCTATCCCCAAATGCGTTACTCAAAATCAAATTTACACTAACACTAACCTGGTGACAATCCTAGAATTCCTTTCATGCGACTAGAAATGAAAGATACAGTAAAACCTAAATCAAATAAGTCGTATGAATCTCGACCACAAACAAAAATCGTACACTTGATAAGACCTCATGTAGCATCGACATCTGGTTGTGCTACCATGTGTACTCCCTCTCGACACTACTGTGGAAATACTACTGCCGGATGTAGACAATCTTTCAACATGTGTCCAACCTTACCACACCTATAACAAGTAATCGACTAATGCTGACCCTGTGCTTGATCCTAGGCATGTGCTTGTGTATGTCTATATCGGGAACCATCTCGGCCTCTCTACCTCGACCTCGGCCTCTACCACACTGTTGTTGTCGACATGGCGCTGGTGGTGCTGGAAGTGCTGGTAAAGTAGTAGGAGTTGACAAAGCTGGTCTGACTGGTGGTGGCAAAGGAGGTCTACTAACTATACTCTGCAATAGAGTAGGGTATGATGCGTAGGGCATAACCGATGTGGCTTCCCCTGATCCCTGAGAACCTCTCTCCCATGTCCTCTGTCCTTTGCCCCTCTGTCTCCTCCTCTCAAACTTCGCGACCTGATCTGATAACAACGCTGGTCCCAATGGTGTCCAATTTGTAACTCTGCTCAAATCATAAGTCTCGTGAGAAAGTGTCAGCTCATATATCTCACCCAAAGTCTTGGCACCATAACTGAACATATAAAACCCTATGTCTGGCCTCAGTCCATCTCCGAAGTGTTACACATCCTGGGAATCATTTCTCGCAGATCTCTAGCAACCGTCTCGGATAGCCATATATGTCTCTCATTGCTCATCACGACTCATTAATTCCCGACTCAAGTTCATAAACTCCTTCCTCAACCTCTTCATCACTATAGGTGGGAAGTACTATTGATAAAACTTCTTCTTGAATGCATCCCAAGATTCAAAGCACTACAAAAAATAGTGATTTAGCAACGGATTATAAAGAGAATATTGGAATAGAAATGTATTTGCAATGGAATACCAACGGAAATAAAATCAGAGAAGAAATAGCAACATAATGAAATTCATTTGAAAAAAGTCGTTGCTAATTATTTAGCAACAAAAATTAAATCCATCTCTAAGTAGAGACAACAGACGTAACAGAGATAGAAATAGCAACTTTAAAATAGGTTATGAGTTGATTTTCGTTGTTATTTTGTTGCTAATTTGCAATGTAATTGCAACGGAATACATGTATTCATTGCTATTCCATTGCAACTGAATAGCAACAGACATCATAGTTTAATCGGTGCTGATGACTCACTCTTTTGATCGGGTTATGAGTTGATAACTCATTCTTTTTATCTTGTTTTCAACGATAGATTAATGTTTTCAAAATCTAGAAGCTAACATTGTACGTTTAATTAGTATGCTTGTATGTCCGCCATCCATATCAAAAGGACATGTTTTTGTGCTTGAGTTTTTGACATCAAAATGCCATATTCAACTCTTATTTTCGTATGAATTATTTGCACTTGTTTGCTTAGCATACCTCTCATCTTTTTCGCTAAAAAAAATCATGTGATCCTTAAATTGTTTGTTCTTTCAAATGTATTAATGATACTATACTTCCATATGTTGCAGTTATTGTATGGAAATTGGATTTGTATGTAGTGACTATTTTGTGTTCATTTTCACTGTAATAATTATTAATATTGACCAAAAAAATGTTAATATTTTTTTTGCTTTATAATGTTAATGTATGGTGTGATTCATTTTTTTATTCTTTCTAATGTTGATATTTCTTTTTGCTTACATATTTGGTTCTTTTAAAGTGTGCTTCTCATATTCATTGGTAGTTGAGCTAGACTAATGTTTTCTGTATAGATGTTGTAAATAAGTCAGTGCATAACTTCTCACATTCTTTTGCGTTTCTTTTTTTTCACAGACCAAATGCATGCTTGATCAACTTTGTGATCTCTAATAAAGGGTATGAATTAGTTTGTGTTATCCTTCCTCGCCCTGCTTTCAATTTCTTTTCCTATCTATTGCTTATTTTCAACCCTTTTTGCATGAACAAATGCTCAACAAAGCTGACACGACCTTAAGAATAGGGTACATCTATATTCTATGCTATGACCTTATTTTGCAATTGATGATATATAATAAATATTACAGTTCTTGAGGTGACCTATTTGTTCTCTATCATTAGAATATAACTAAACAAATAAAGAGAACAAAATAGAACAATCTATTATAGTACTTAGAAAATTTTATAGAACCCATGCATAAAAGCCTACTAAGCAACAAGAATTAGATTGTGGTTTGATCTAATGAAATTGAAAATTTAATCATAAAAGGCAAACAGATGAAACATCAAATTAAATTGCTTTTGAAACTGAAGTATTTCGGCATTACTATCTTCTCTTTGCAATGCAACTTCTCATCCTCTCTTCAACACCAAGAGAGATTTTGGCAATCACATA
Organism: Stephania cephalantha; assembly: GCA_039657325.1. Classification (NCBI taxonomy): domain Eukaryota; kingdom Viridiplantae; phylum Streptophyta; class Magnoliopsida; order Ranunculales; family Menispermaceae; genus Stephania; species Stephania cephalantha. The sequence goes on from CM077578.1 coordinate 41,814,782, forward strand.
TGCCATTATTATCTTCTTATTCAGATGTTCTTTCTCGATAAGTTATCTAAATTGCTCATTTTCTGTGGTGGTTTAGAAATAATCCTAGCAATTGCTCATTAAGTTGTAGGTAGACTTGGGAGGGTACCTGATCAAACCATGAGTTAGTACCGACTTTTCTTTGGTTAACTTCATAAGCCATATCTGTATTAGGGAGAATTGTATTTTATATCTAGTCGAAAAAGTTGAAAAGATATAAAAATAATGCAGTTATAGTATAAGATACATTGCCCATGGCACCCAATGCAATTAAATCACCAGGTTTATTTATGAATGTTTTTCTTTCTTTTGGGATAAAATTACTTATGAAGGTTTGTAAAGATAGTAAGAAGAAGAGTCTCACATTTCATTTTCTTTTCTTAAACTATTGTCACACTAATATATATACATACAATGACATTGTAGGCTTGACAAAGAAATATCTATTTATCTAGTCTTGTGAGGAATGTGCCCAAATTCACATGGGACCAAAAAATAGTGTCAAAGAAGACACTAGGGAGTTAAATTCACGAAGTTAACTCGGAGTAAACCAATTATTATTTCCATGTTTATGAAATGAAAGTGGTGCATTGAATTTTCTCCGGTTTTCTTTGTGAACTACTACGGTACTACCATTCACTAGGCTTGTAAATTCATTTCAGATCTTTCTTTAGCATGGTCTTGAAATATGAACTTAATTGTATATAGAGTTGGAGACCACGTGAACTTTCATTTGTGAGTGGCAAAACTCATTGGTTTGAGTGAGAACAATTAGTGTGACTTTCATTTATGATCTTGTTAATTAAATCTCTTTTTACTGCTCTTGTTAATTTTGTTTTGTTTTGGATCAGGCCTGGACATCAGAAGCAAAGCTTGAGTAAGTCTTTTTTTACTATTCTTATTAATTTTGTTTTATTTCGGTTGAATTTGTGATTCATTTTTTGTTGATTTGGTTTGGTTTGGTTTGTTTTGATTTAGACACTCAATGGACCAGTGAGTGACCCACACAAGCTTCCAAAGTGGAATTATGATGGTTCAAGTACGAGGCAAGTACCTGGAGAAGACAATGAAGTGATTTTATAGTAAGACCCAATTTTTGTACTGATTTGAAAATATGTTATGATCTGATCTAGCAATAATGGGTTTTTTTGTTGATTTACAATAGGATGTTTTTTAAGGAAGAGCAGGTACAAAAGCTACATGAAGGTAGGTTGCAGGAGTACAAGTGTTTTAATTAGTAGTACTTGTTAACCTTACTGCATAATTTTCATTAATTATGCATTGCATTAGAATGGTGAGAATTGCAACTACATATAGTAAATCAGAACTTGTTGCATTAGAATGGTGAGAAATGCAGTTTTGTCTGATTCCATAATGCTCCAATAAGATACCACTTTGGTTTAGCATTACAAAAGTCTAATTAATCACCCTATGTTTTCATCAATTCCTTCATATAGAAAAAGCAAGCTTACAAGTGTCTCACTTAATTATTGAAATTATTGCTAGAAATTATTGGATAATATATCGAGATGTGTGGTCATATACTCTAATGTTTGTTAGGAACTATCTCAATGTGCATTTGACAGTTCCAAAAGAGGAAATATTTCAATTTAATTAATTTTTTTATGAAAACCAAAGTGCTTATTAAACATAGGAATCACATCATGGTTCACACATCTGCAAAACAATGAATAATATTACAGTTCACATATCCACTAAACAAATAAAAAATAAAATAACAAACAAAAGTGCTTGTTAAATATAGGTAATTAAAGATTTAGAATAAGTGAAAATCACAATTCAAGCATGATGGAAGATATCTCATTATATGTATAATCATAATATTCATTTATAAGCAATTATAAATTTTATATTAACAAGACACTTACATGAAACCGCATTGATCTGCCATCAATGAATGTCACCCCCATCATGATCTTTCGTATGGACATGAAGGAAGACATCATTAGGAGTAAAATCATCATTATTTAGAGTCTACATACAAAAGATCAAAGTTTACAACTTATTAGTCGCGACAAACTTGTAAGTTCTAAGGAAACGTCAAATGACCATGACACTAACCAATATCTCTCCATGGGTCCGAAAAGACCATGAGCCACCAATGTGTTTGAATGGCCTACACCAAGGCCGTATTTTTCGCTCTTTCTGTTCTGTAAAGCCTTCTCGGACCTGGCCTTGAAATCTACACTCGCCCAATACTCACGTTATCTATTCCATGCCTCATTAATCACAAAGTCTAGCCTCACGCCAAAGGCGCGGAGCTCGTGCATCGACGTGTCGTACCTAGCACACACCTTTGCATCATAGGTGGCTCTCACGATCGCCTCATCAATCGATGGGTCCCATCATAAGTATGGCTGAAAATGATGAATATAGTTAATTATGGTTTTTTTCAAAGAAATAATTAATTTAATCATTTATTCAACCATTTAATGTGAATTTACTAACTTTCCATCTCTCCCAATATGTATCCTTTTGATGATCGTGTACTGACTTCCAACAGTACCCATCAGTAATCATCCCCCTTTTGAAGATTTTGGTCATCCTCCATGCACAAACTTCTGAAGAATGTAAAACCCAATGGTTTTCCATGTTCATTTTCAACTTGATCAAGTTAGTCAAATGTTCTTCTTGCTCTAATTCTAGTTAGGGTACATATAATTAATTAGCCATTCGTAATGAAATGATAACTTACCTGACAGACTCAATAATAATGGGAAATCTAACAATATGGGGCGCGCCTCCTCCTCCCCTTGAGGTGCTATTAAGGGAGCTGGCGGAAAGGGGCTGCTGAGGAGGTTGCGGGGAGCTCCGTTGTGCCTTTGAAGTGCTCGAGCGAGGGCTCCCATAGCCTCGTGGGACCCGCCAGATGGTGCGGGTGATACATTGGAAAGTGGAGCAGATATAGTAGGCGATGGAGTGTCATGTTGGGACGAACTAGCAGAATGATCAGAATGCGACGATGGGGCGTGATTGGATGATGATGGGCTCGTCGGCAAAATAGCAAGTATATGTGTCGTCGAAGTCGGTTTATCGATGATGACAGTGAAATAATGTCGAAACCTTAGTCGAACGACCGTGCAATAGAAACAATAGGTCCTGTAGTGATCCTCTATCTCCTGATGTAGCTCGACCCATTCCGGATAGACATCGACCTCTCGATGGTCCTCTACCTCGCGCAGTGCGTTAGCAAGTCCTCCACCACCTCTTATCGGAGGCTGACCGACAAGGCCAGCATATGTCGGAATCCTGTCCACGTTCTATGTGCCATGTTTGTTAAATACTTCACGTATAATCGTAAGTAATCTGAGTTAAGAAAGGAAACAACGTAAACGTCAAAATTCAATAAATAAACATATTTCACTTATGTCAAAATACAAGTATATAAACATACATCACTAACATCAAAATACAAGTAAATAAATATACGTCACTCGCTATTATCTGTTTCAAATTCACTTTAACTACTAGAATCTGACATATGATCTTCCTCGTCATTATCACTATCCTCCGGTACAGTGATATGGGAACTCGTTGGATTAACTAGCAATCTAATGTCATTTGTCAGATCAGTGAAGACATACATGGCTGGTTCGTCTGCTTATAATGCAGTATCTATCGAACGAACAATCTTATCATCAACAACGGTGCCCTAATCGGTGAACTTTGGCTGACAACAACAAACAACTAACTACTCTTGTCATTCATGCTTCATAGAAGGGTATGGAAGATAGTAGATCTGATAGGCTTGCATTGCCAAAATGAAAGGCTCGTTCTTGTTATACCGTTGAGTTCGATGAACCCTAACTAACTTGAGTGAAGGGTGAGTCCTTACACTCACAGGTTGTATGGGGTCAAACCATTCACATTTGAACAATATCGTTCGCTTAAAGCCATTGTATCCAATCTGGATAACCTCTTGTAGTCTTCCATAGAAATCATGGGAAACATCGACGTAGTTGGAGCCCTTCACACAGACACCACTGTTATGTGTCGCCCTATTAGCACTATACACCACGATATGAAATTTGCACCCATTAACAACATATCCTGGGTATACGACACAAGATCGTATAGGACCGTGTCTCATTTGTGATGTTATGTCGTGCCTACTTACAAACACAACATTTATAAGTCATTTTATGAGATAAAAGAAAACTTTCAAAATAGCATAATTTAACATTACATATGTTTGAAACCACTTAGCGAAATCCTGCTCGAGATTATAATCGATGTTTGTCTCTTCCCTATATGGCATATGTACTTCATCGATGAAGATTCTACATTTCATACTCATATGTTAGAAGAATAAGGACCAAATTTATGAAAGTATGAACATAATAAATTGACATTTTATAATGATTTACGAGCTGTATGGCACGACTTCAGGACAATTGAGTAAGATCTAAGTGTGAGCAGCATCGCACTTTGTTCGGTCAAGAGTTTTTTTTTCGGTACCAATTGTACGACCTGGGTGAGTAAAAATGGAGAAGTCGCTGACGAAATGAGGATTGGGATCGACACCGTCGTCATCATTGCGTTGATGTCGATTGTTCAAAGTGGCAATATGGTCTTCAAAATAATAAGAACAAAGCGAGTTTGTTTCCTCTACCAAATATGCATTGCCCATCGATCCTTTGGCCTTCGCTTTGTTCCGCACATTGTTTTTCAAGTGCTTAAGGTACCTAAAGAATTCATGTTGGTGATAAACAATAACTTGATTATTGATGAATGACATAATCGGTTAATTCGTAATTAGGAATGAGTAAATTACCTCTCAAACGGGCACATCCAACAAAATTGTACTAGGCCAGCAAGCCAACCTCATAAGGTAAGTGAATTGGCAAGTGTTCCATTGAGTCGAAAAAACTTAGAGGAAATATCTTCTCCAGTTTACAAATTATTAGAGGTATCTCAAGCTCTAAATGAGCCATATCTTGGACCATTACACTTTTAGCCGTTAGTGATCAAAAAAATAGACTAAACTTGCTAATGGCGACCCAACCAATATCTGGAAGAAGTTCCCATAATGCGATTGGAATCGTATTTACATGAAAAGATGACAATCGTGACTCTTCATCCCGGACAAAATTTTGACCTTTTTGGTCTATGCAACACCCAAAATTAGAAGCATATCCGTCGAGGAAAAACAAAGATCATATCCACTCGCATAATTTCTATTTTTAAAGGGTTGTCAAGAGCGTAGCCTGCTAGCGGATAATTCTTTGACACTTCATCTATTTGTAAAGAAGGTCGGTGACAAAGTTTGCGAACATCTTGTCTCGACTTCACATTGTCCTTAGTCTTTCCTAGCACACTCATAATAATGTTGAATATGTTGTCGAACATATTTTTCTCTATGTGCATTATATCCAAGTTGTGTCTAATCAAGTTCATTTTTCAATACGGCAAGTCTCAGAAGATTCTTCGTTTCCTCCATCCCGAACCCTTAGAATCTCTGCATTTTTCGCATCGGCGCCGATTTCTGTCACCTTCATTAATCTCAAGGACTCGATTTCCATCAAGATTTCTTCACCAGATTATATCAGTGGAAGCTCGTCATTTAAAAATGTTTTGCCTCATAGAAACCTTTTTTTGCGTTTCCTAAGTTCAGAGTTTTGAGGCAATAATCGACGATGACAATTGAACCATGAACTTTTCCTACCGTGGCGAAGTTGAAATGTTTTCGTATCATCCATGTAGTATGGACAACTCATATTGTCATCTGTGCTCCAACCTGACAACATGCTATATGCGGGAAAGTCGCTTACTGTCCATAATAGGGCTGCTCGCATTTGAAGATTTTATTTTTTCGAAACATCATATGTTATTATCCCATTGTGATATAAATCTTGTAACTCTCTCACCAGCGGTTGAAGGAATACATCGATTTTTTGGCTAGGGTTGGTCGGTTCGAGAACGATAACCATCAAGAACATAAATTCTTCTTTCATGGACATCGATGGTAGAAGGTTGTATAGAGTCAAAATCACGGGCCACGAAGAGTAAGGCCTCCCATTCAACCCAAATGGTTTAAACCCATCCGTGTAGAGCCCCAAACAAACATGTTGAAACTCTACGCTGAACTTTTTATTGACTTCATTAAAATGACGCCATGCCATCGAATCTAAACAATGATGCGTAACATCTTTTGAGGATACGTGTTCCTCGTGCCAGCGCATATGTCTAGCTGTTGATTTGGAAGCAAACAAGCACTACAATCGAGGGCCTAAGGGAAAGTAATACATTTTTTGCAAGGCCTTGTCTTTGTGTTCCTACCGCGACTACGTCGTTGTGTCATGTACCGAGAATGCCACAAAATTTGCATGATGTTAACTCAGAGTCCTTCTTCCTAATAAATCATACATTGGTTTTCACAACAATCTATCTTCTCGACAGGTAGACCCAACCCTTGCATTAGTCGTTTTGTTAAGTAAAAAATGTCAACTAATGTGTTGTTGTTAGGCAACGCTTCCTTAATGAATTGCATGAACCCATCGTAACAACGTTCAGAGACGTGGTGCATCAATTTCAGAGAAAGCAATCTAGCCATGGCAGACAATTTCGTCATGTTCTCACAACCCGACCACAATTGCTTGTTACCAGCATCAATCATGTCGTATAGTTGTTGTGCTTGGGGGTTAAGCTTATCTTCCATGTGATTCCAGTTAAAACTAGGTCCCGCCGCATTATTTAGCATCTCTTGGTAAGTTGACGTTGGTTGACCATAGCCTATGTCGATTTCTTCGTCGTAATTGTTTTCGAAATCGTTGAAAATGAACGCCGTATCCTGACCTTCTTTTTCACCGTGTTTGTACCAACAATAGTATCTGGGAATGAACTCGTAACTACATATGTAGTGCTCAACAGTTTGAACGTCGATGTAGGGTAGAAGTCTACATTTATTACGATTACATGGGCACCTAATCCTACCCTCATTGTGATAAGTGGTAAATTTTCTTTCACAAACTATGTGAACTTTTTTACCTTCACAACAAACTCTCTTCGAATAAACTCATTATCGAGGAGATTATACATCCAATCTCTATTAGCGATCGACATTCCCTACAAAACATAGTACATGGTTGTTATAAATGTTTTTTCTTATGTTTTGGATCATGGTTTGGTGATGCTCATATAAGCAAAACTATCAAATATTCACCTATGAAAGAAGTAGCACAACTTGAGCATATAAGACATCATACCATTAGTTTTGAATATTCTACAGAAATTTCGACAAAGTCTCCCCTATAAAATGGACTACCAAAAATTTCATAACCTAATAAATATCAGTGGGAAAATGCCTAGAAGGTCTCACATCTCCCCAACATTTCACAATATCATATAAACATGAATTAAAAGGTTAAGTCCAATTCATATTAACAATTCAAGATATTCAACAAAGAGTGAACACGCAAGTTGCAACCGAAATGAAAACATTGAACTATTATATAACTAAATACAATTCATAGTAAACACATAGGCATGTCAGTTCAAAGTATATACTAATTTGCCGCTTTGCTTTACATTGGCCTTTAAAGCCAGTAATGCAATTGAGTTGCCTTTTAAAATGTTAAAGTTTTTAAAAAAAACTAGTAAAAGGTAATTCTTTAGTAAACATATGGTCATGTCAATTCGAAGTATATAGTAATTTTTTGAAAAATTCACTTGTTATAAAGATAGTCGTTTATAATAAATACAACACATATACTTCCCATGTCAATGGGATTATAATTAGAACTAAACCACATAATTGCACACATTATGAATGAAAATTTAATTGATAAAAACATAAACAAAAAGAAACCTCACAAGAAGTTTCATTTAAAATGATTCTTGTAAACCAATTAAAATTGGTAACAAAATAAAGTTGGCTATAACAAAAGACATTTCCGCTAGTGCTTATGTCTACTTTATTTCGTTAACTTTGGTTATGTTCTTTACTTGTTTATCTTTCCTTGCAAACCCTTGCATTTAACCGTCTATTGCAAAAGTAATCAGACAACTTTAATTGATTCTCTCTCATTTTTATTTCCACTAGAGACTAGTCCTAAAAGTATTTGAAGTCAAAAGGTAAATAATAGTTACATTTGGTTCTATTATTGCAAAAGTAATCAGACAACTTTAATTGGTTCCCTCTCATTTTTGTTTCCACTAGAGACTAGTCCTAAAAGTATTTGAAGTCGAAAGGTAAATAATAGTTACATTTCGTTCTATATATTGATTTAATCTTTAGAGCCAAATGCTTGGCATTAAGTTCAACATTATCACCAAATGCTTGCCACATAAATTGGATTATTGTACATCTTAGGAACATAAAGGAATCCAAATGTTATGGTGATGAACTCAACTTGATCAGTGAAGACAAGGTCTAAGAGGGTATGACAATAAGTGGCACTAAACACATGAACAAACACTAAAAGCAAGTTGCTGTGCATGTTCATCGCTAAGCTACTTTTTCAAGTATTTGTACAATGCTAATACACTTTATAAAGAATTTGCACAATAACAAAAGATAACTCCTCTTAAGGATTTTCCAATTGAAGAAAATAATCAAAAGGATAAGGAATGAAGATAGAAGAAAACGAATCAACTGAGTCGACCAAAAAAAAAAATCAAAGCTAAGCTGCTTAACTAAGGATGTTGAATCTTAAACTCAAGTGCTCAAAAAATACTATTGCCCTTAAAAATTAAAATAAAAATATGCATGAGAGACTTGATATTCCAAGTAACCACATTTGGGCGATCAACCTTCTCGACCCACTTCCTCTCAAACAGCTCAAGTGCTTCCTTAGTCATCCCCTTAGCAACATACCCAGATATCAAACAATTCCAAGAAACAACATTTCTCATAGGCATTTTCTCAAATGGGCTCTAAGCAACATCCAACCGCCCGCACTTCAAATACATAGACACCAACGACATATGCACTCGAATGTTCCCTCTCAAACAACCATAACCAATTGTCCTATGCACCCATCACCCACCATGTAACAATTAATAGCTAGGTCCCAACCTTGGAAAATAGCTTTGATTGATTCTCTTTATTTCCAACTAAGTTAGGAATCAAAGAAATAGGAACACAGTAAGTAGTATGTAACAATTAATACAACTTCACCTTAAATACATGTTCTTATTATATAGTATATGTTATAATATACTTATTTGCAACCCAGGGGTTATATAACTATTTAACTGCTACAAGTGTAGTAGAAATTAAGGAAAGACTGCTATGTAAATTAAGTGAATCAAATGAAAGAAATCACCATTTAACTGATGAGCAAGAGAGTCTTAAGTGCATAGGAAACCCAAGCTGGCTTCCATGTGCAATTAGTTATAGAACAAGTAAAGGTGATTTGTTTATTAAAGACCTTAATCCACACTCATATACTAAAGTAGGTACTTTTGTGATTTCCTTGTTTTATCTCATAAGTGCAATATGTGATTGAAGAATTGTTCTTGTTGGGAAATGCAAGGTTTTAAACATAATATTTCTAGATGTGCCTGTTGAGACTAGATTTTCCTATTCGAAAAGCATACAAGGTAGGGGAGTGGAGACATTAAGTCAGGACATGCGATTTACACTTTTCTCAGAAAAGGTAATGTAGAATGCTATATATGAATTTGATGTTAACTCTTCATTGATAATTTGCTAGTTTAACTAGCAATTGTTATTATATTCTTACATGTGCTAAGAGTGGCGTTACATTACTTGTTTCAAATATGAAGAAATAAAAATATGTGTATATTCATGACTTCTTTTATTTTTTCTTCTATTTTAAATTTTCGCAGTGGTTGATTGATCATACAGAGTTCCTATCAAACCCTTTTTATGTTTGAGGTGACTCTTATTTAGGCATATTTATTCCTGTTATCACACTCCAAATATCATATGGTAATTCCTTAAGTCTTCCCATATTTGAAACTAGCGAAATTCTATAGTTTTGTTGCTTACATTTCGCATTATTTCCGTTGAATATCCAAGTCGAGGCTTTTAATAGTTTGCAACACAACTCAATGTATTGAAAGGCATTTCTTTCTTACAAATGAAGGTAGTTAGTGTTCTATCCTCAAGCGAGTGGACTCACAAGTTATATGCAATGAGAGGGTTTTGTAGTGCATAAGCAACCTCATTTATTTAGGTAAGAGATGATTTTGAACTCCTCATTTGCAAAGTAGAGGCTTGTAGCCATTGACACCATTGATGATTTTATAGAACTCTAAAAGTGGAAAATAGCAACAAACCCGAACAACAAATGCAAAAAATCACACAAAACATTCAACAAAAACAACTAACAATTCAAAGAAAAATTGAAAAAAATTGGCCTCAATTAGGAGCAGATTGATAACCTTTGCGGCACTACTGTGTATCTCGTGTTGGTGGAGGGAGCGAAGATAGTGGAATTGAGGAGGAAGAGGAAGAACTATCTCTCTCTCTCTCTCTCTCTCTCTCTCTCTCTCTCTCTCTCTCCTTGGATTTTGCTTTGCTTGACTGAGAACAAGAAGAACGTTTTGCTTTGCTTGACTGGATTTTGGGCGTCTTCAACACAACAGTGACCCCACTTGAAGTTTGATTTTAGGCTTGGGAGGACTCAGAGTCTATTGCAATGGAATTAGGGTTTGTGAGTGGATGATCAATCGATAATGATGGAGGCGCCTTCATCGTTGTTGTTGTTTGCTTCTCTCTCTCTCTCTCTCTCTCTCTCTCTCTCTCTCTCTCTCTCTCTTTGCTTGACTGGATTTTGCTTTGCTTGACTGAGAACAAGAAGAACGTTTTGCTTTGCTTGACTGGATTTTGGGCGTCTTCAACACAACAATGACCCCACTTGAAGTTTGATTTTAGGCTTGGGAGGACTCAGAGTCTATTGCAATGGAATTAGGGTTTGTGAGTGGATGATCAATCGATAATGATGGAGGCGCCTTCATCGTTGTTGTTGTTTGCTCTCTCTCATCCCTTTATCTCTTCTCTCTCTCTCTCTCTCTCTCTCTCTCTCTCTCTCTCTCTTGACTTGGATTTTGATTTGCTTGACCGAGAACAAGAAGAACGTTTTGCTTTGCTTGATTGGATTTTGGGCGTCTTCAACACAACAAACAAAGAATAACATTTTGGTGACCCCACTTGAAGTTTGATTTTAGGCTTGGGAGGACTCGAGTCTATTGCAATGGAATTAGGGTTTGTGAGTGGATGATCAATCGATAATGATGGAGGCGCCTTCATCGTTGTTGTCGTTTGCTCTCTCTCTCTCTCTCTCTCTCTCTCTCTCTCTCTCTCTCTCTCTCTCTATTTGACTGGATTTTGCTTTGCTTGACTGAGAACAAGAAGAACATTTTGCTTTGCTTGACTGGATTTTGGGCGTCTTCAACACAACAGTGACCCCTCTTGAAGTTTGATTTTAGGCTTGGGAGGACTCAGAGTCTATTGCAATGGAATTACGGTTTGTGAGTGGATGATCAATCGATAATGATGGAGGCGCCTTCATCCTTGTTGTTGTTTGCTCTCTCTCTCTCTCTCTCTCTCTCTCTCTCTCTCTCTCTCTCTCTCTGGCTTGACTGGATTTTGCTTTGCTTGACTGAGAACAAGAAGAACGTTTTGCTTTGCTTGACTAGGTTTTGGGCGTCTTCAACACAACAGTGACCCCACTTGAAGTTTGATTTTAGGCTTGGGAGGACTCAGAGTCTATTGCAATGGAATTAAGGTTTGTGAGTGGATGATCAATCGATAATGATGGAGGCGCCTTCATCGTTGTTGTTGTTTGCTCTCTCTCTCTCTCTCTCTCTCTCTCTCTCTCTCTCTCTCTCTCTCTCTCTCTCTCTCGCTCTCTGCGCAAATCCACTCACAAACTTGACGGATTTTGCTTTGCTTGGTCGAGAACAAGAAGAACGTTTTGCTTTGCTTGACTGGATTTTGGGCGTCTTCAACACAACAATGACCCCACTTGAAGTTTGATTTTAGGCTTGGGAGGACTCAAAGTCTATTGCAATGGAATTAGGGTTTGTGAGTGGATGATCAATCGATAATGATGGAGGCGCCTTCATCGTTGTTGTTGTTTGCTCTCTCTCACTCCTAGCCTCTCAATGTGTGTGTTCTCGCATTTTGAGAGAGATGGCGCAATGAGAGACGAAGCGAAGGGTTTTATTAGGTTGAAGGCGATTTATAGTTGTGAGGTTCGTGGGTTGAGGAGCCGTTGGTGGGGAAGGTTGTTTATGGATTGGAGGGATTTACTGGTTCGTGGGTTGAGGGGTTGCGAGGAGGGGAGTGGAAGATGACGAAGAGTTTGATCTAATATTAAGGCATGTCCCTTTTTTATCTCAATTTGCAGTTTAACAACGAAATACCAAGGGGAATAAATTTCCCAATGAAATCAACACGGATATAAGATATTTCATTGCTAATCCATTGAAATTAATTGTTTACAACCGATTAGCAACGAATTTTGGATTACCAATGGATTAGCAACTGATTTTGACTAATATGTTGGTAATATGTTACTAATTCGTTGCATAATTTAGATTGCAACGGATTACCAACGGAGTAGCAATGGATTAGTCGAAATTCGTTGCCAATCCGTTGGTAATTTAAAATTCATTGCTAATCCGTTGTAAACAATAAATTGCAACGGATTAGCAATGGAATATTAGGGGGACATTTTGGTGGGAGTTTTTACCTACAAAATTTATTTCCATTGCTAAACTTGTTCTTTAATCTGTTGGTAATCCGTTTCTAATTGGTCAAATAGTTTTTCATCCACATTCCATTGCTAATTAGCAACAAAATAAGTGTCCATTACTAATTTCGTTGCTAATTTACTATTTCTTTGTGAAGTCTCCATCCAAAGCTATTGTCATATGCCACCAAACATCAGCATCTCTCTGCAGTGTTTATGATGAAATCTCAGCCTGAAGTCAATCCTCAATCCTCAAAACCCTATGAAGCATCTCTTAAGACAATATCCACTTCTCAATCTTCTCAAAGTCTCGTTGTCCGTCAAAATAAATTGGCTTCAGTCTGATGAAATCCTTCACCAACTGAACCTCGTCTTATGAATTAGAAGATGTAGGAGTGGGAGACGACATTGTATCAGTAGTCTTTGTAGTTGGCACTGTCACAACCAAAATGGTATGTACCACTAAAGCTGCTAGTGTCGCAGTAGGAAGCTCTTGTGTGGGTAATGTGGGAGTAGTAGTAGTAGAGGGGACCGGTGTCTGTGCTAGTGGTGCAAAACGAGTTGTCATCATAGCGATAAAGTTAGCTAACTGCTATCCCTGAGCTGAAACTTGGTTAAACAACCTCTGATAATCATCAGCATATGGAATAGGAGGTTGGCTGCAACTAGCACCTGCATCCCCGCTATCGCGTGAATCAACCATCGATGTCTACAAGTTGATAGCGAACGCAAATCAGCTATTAAGTAGATATTGCATATATATATATATATATATATATATATATAAACGACATGTAAATATAAGTATTCCCCATGTAACTCACTTTCACTCTCTTCCCAACTAATAGTTTCTAGGTGAGGATCATATGGTTTCCACAACTAAAATTTATGTTTTAAGGAAATTTATAGGTTAATTATTTTTAATGTTGGCTCTGATACCAACCGTGACGACCCTTTCTCAAATTACGACACTGTGACAACCCTTTCTCAAATTACGACACTGCCCTGCTTGATCCCGACATTTAGCCTTAATCTCAGCCATATACGACTTAACAATGTATTAGTAAGCCTTTTCAAATTTTTCTCCAAAATAGCCAACTTTAAAAATAAGCAATCAATTGTTCTCTTATCAATTAATATCTCAGAGTTAATTAAGATTTTCATAACTTAAAGAGTATTCAATGAAAGTTTTTATAAATCAACATAAGTTTGTTAATATAAATTAAAATCTAAGTATGTGAAAAACCAGGATTACAATGAACACGTGCCAATATATGATAAAACGGCGATAACAATATCAACATGTGACAAGGAGTTAGGGCACCCCACCAGGAAACTATCTCACAACCCATAATATACAAACACAAAATTATATAAAAGACATATATAATCCATACAATAAAAATCAAAACCTATAAAATCAAAGGTTTAGGTGATATCTCAACATGAGGACCGCGATGCGGCTCGAGAGATAGTCATCGATCTTCTCTTTACCTAGTCTACTACTCAATGGATCTTCACCCCCCGCATCATCACATTGCATTATCCGTTACCAAGGACCTAGCGACTAATCAGGCCCATGCCATCTTCACATCAAGCTCATGCTTTCTAGACGTGTCATAAAAGCTTTCACGATGAGTACATGATGTAAAATTTCCATTGTAGAAAGTGACACTAAGTGACATTTATCCATATTTCCAAATATATAATAGGTATCAACATATAAGCGCAAAAGCATAACAACAACAACTACGCTAGCCCATGTTTTCGGTCAAAAAGAATCATGATATAAGATACTTTAGTTAAACAACATGAAACTAACACTTGGCTAAATAGTAATGATCTTGGACCGATCGCTCAACCGTGAGTTACATCATGTTAGCCTTATTCCACTATTTAAGGTGGTGGAAGGGTGTAATCAATCTTATGAGTGCCTTCATATCCTTACAAATGCCCATCACACATGTAAATATATTTTTCAACAACCCCGAGTCTCATACCTTATGTGTTGCACAGGCTAGTGGTGAGATGCCGACAACCTCAGAAATCTAGTGACCCGTATGTCGCGCTCATCTCTATCATGTCATGGTCCTAGATATAAAAACTACTTTCATAATTCAAGAAATAACACGGTTTAGGAATCCAACAATATGATTACATAACTAGTGCATAAAGGGAAATAGATTCACAATGCCATAGATCACCTACCAAATAGCATGTTATTTCCTTTACTTAAATTCCTTAAAAATAAAAAATGACATAGCACGAGATTTAGAGTCAATTGAACCATTTAACCATCAAATAATGTCATGATAATAAACTCATGAAATAAGATACAATAACAAAGTCATGATGTCACGGCCCAAATAATTAATACACGTTTAATTCGTTTGTCAGGACCAAATGACCCGTGATGTAACGGCCCATTTTATTAAATTTGCAGACATGGACGCCAGCTCAGATCTACGTGGACGTCGCGGTAGGCTAGGACACACGGGGACTTAGGTATGCTAGTTATCGTGTGTTGGATGCTTATTTGCGGTGAAATTTATTGAAATACATCGCATGCGTGTATGTTGCATAAAAATACGTGCGAGATTGTGCGAACTGTATTCGCCTCGATATGCGTGTCGACGCGGGTACTGGGTAGTTGACGGGACCGAATATTAGGTCGGGGAAACTAAAACACTCAAATTAAATAAAATTAGCCAAGTAGCTAATATGGAATGGGTATTAGGTGGCTAGTGACGCGGCGATACGCGTATATCGCGGTTCGGACGCGAAACCGGGCGTCGAAATGCCGAAAACACGGGCAAGTGTCTTAGTTGTGTCACATTTTGGTGTCAAGACACAAACTCAACAACAATTGTCCATATAAGCCAAACCCAACAACACTTGTCCATATAAGATATTACATTTTCTCTCACCTCACCTACACCTCACTTCACACACACACACCCCATGCACACACACACACCCCAGAGAGGCCGAGAGGAAGAAGAAGGAACGCGGAGAGGAGGAGGAGAACAAGAAGCCGGGAAGGAGAGAAGAGAATGTGGAGACGTCACCCCAGGTCGGCGAGGGCCGCCACAGTTGGTATCAGAGAAAAGAGGAAGTCCTAAGACAATAAAACTTAATCAACAAAGACGTCACCCCGGGGCGGCGAGGGCCGCCACACGTGACGTGGGACCCGCAGCGAGATACGTGTCACTACCGAGGCACGGTGGCCGAGGTAAATGTTATATTTGTGTGTTGTATGCCTAGTATACTGTATATGTGTAGACTACTAAGTCAATTCTACGGGTATGCAGATACCGAGACGAGCAGGACGTACCTCGAGTCGCGTGTCGACGTGGGATCGAGGTAGCGGCATATTGGGGTAAGATTCGATTTTTTACATTAAATGGGCAATTCTTTGGTAATGTGTGGTTGCAATGTGGCCACATGCAAATGTAATGAAATAAACGGCCGATAGTTAGAAAATAAAACATGAGGCCTTGGATGTGCATCGAGACACGCGTTAACCCATCATGAGGCAAGGTATCACATTTTTTACTCACTCACAAGTGACTTGGGGGACAAGTGGGGCAATGTGCTCCTTGTGATAAGCCTCGGGATACGTGTGCACATCAAGATCTAAGGCTAAGGTTTAACATTACATTATATATATAGTGATTATCTTCTTATCCTCCAAAACAAAAAAAGAAAGAAAACAGAGACGATCGGAAGAGGAGAAGAGAAGGAAGAAAGATCGCTGTGGAGGTGGAGGAGAAGGAGACGGAGAGAACCCGAGCCGAACCAAGGTGAGGTTGTTGTTTCAGTTGTGGAGTTGGTTCGGTAGGGTGATTGTCGGGAGCTCGGGAGCTCGGGAGTTTGGGAGCTCCCGTGCTCCCGAGGAAGGAGATGACTCGGGAGAGTCGTCTACCCTCCCTACACGAGCTGGGGTGGATCGCCAACCCAACTCGTGACCCAAAAACTATTTAAGAAAAAAAAAAAAAAAAATTGGGCCGGGCCAGGGAACCTGGGCCAAGCTCGGCCCATGGGGCGAGCCAGGCCCAGGGCCTTGGACAGGATCGGGTCCGACCCGGTTGGGTCGACAAGACCCAAATAAAATAAAAAAAAACAAAAAATGAGAGAAAATAGAAAAGAAATGCTGGAAAAATTGGGAAAATTCCATAAAAATTAGGAAAAATTGTGAAAAATTATATTTCGACAAAATAAATAGAAATTGATAAATTTCTAAGAAAAATAAAATATTTGAAATGTCGGACGAGACTTTTACGGGGTTTTTACTTCGAAAAGTGTGAAATTGGCAAATTGGTCTCGAATTCGATTTCGACCAATTTAGGAATTTTACATAATTAATATTGAATATAAATTGATAACTTGTCAAATGTTAGGGAACTCAAAAGGAGAACGCAGGAATTCGGGCACGCGTTTCCGAGTGTCGAAGGATCGACTAGGCTAGGACAAACGTGTGAATTGTAAGTAAACTGAGTGAGACATTGCTTTACATTTCATTCCATTTAGTTGTTCGTTCTCAGTTATTTGGACTGAATTGCCTTTGAAATCTATATGCTATGACTTGTTTTATTTCTCAATTTACGAGGTTGCTCATGGCATACTTTGTTGATCATTATACTATCATTGACTCCAAATCATGTCCTTTGTCATTTTGATTGTTGTTGTTTGGTAGTCTGTGACATAGCATGCTATTACGTTAGTTTGTTTGTTGTTGTAAATCTTGCTATTTGTGCATTAGTATGCAATCGTATTGTTTGGATTCCAATACCGCGTTATCTTTGGAAAATGAAAGTGGTTCTTGTGTTTAGGCATTTAATAATGATAATAGAAATTCAGCTTTCATACGGTGGTCACTAGACTTTCCGGGATGTCGGGGGATTTCTCCACTACCTTGCATGACACACGGGGTAACGTGCCTCGAACGGGGTAACCGGACCTCGAGGTTTGTTGGCGCAAGAATGACTTGGGTGAGCATGACGAGTTTTAAAACTCGAGGGTGCTGGCAAGTATACATTCCGGTAACGACTAATTCACTTGGAATAAAAAGGTGTAATCGTAATACGACCTTTTTAAATTATGATGTAGAGCATAGCTCCATCTGTAATGGAAAGGCTGATGTGATGAAGATCACGGCCGACCGACCTTAAACCATTACTACTTAACCTTGAGTCAGTTTCACATTTGTTTAACTCAAGTATCTCTTTGCATGATGTTTTCTTCAGCATAGTTTCTATATTGATTATGTCACTTGATACTTGTTGCATGTTTGGGAATGTGGATAAATGTCTCTCAGTATTACTTAAATAATTTCATGTACTCATCGTCTAGTTTGTGACGGTGGGTGCAGATCAGTCGAGTAGTAGATCGGGCAAGGAGAAGATTGGCGACTACCTCTGAGCCGGTGGAAGACTGCTACGACATATTTTTGTAGGTTTTGCATTCTTTTGTATTACATTTTCTATGTACTTGCTATTTTACTTTTGGGTTGAGTAATAGGAACCCTGACCATACACATGATGTATATATCGTCATTTTTTTTATATATATATGCATGTGATATCTATTTCCTGGTTTGTCCACAATAGGTTAGGCCTTATGTTATAATTTCCACCAGTAACTTAAGAAGACTTTCGCTGAATAACTTGTTAGTTTGAAAATCTTAAATTAACTCTGATTTGTTAGGTATTTGAACTATCTAGTTGACTGTAGGTGGTATCGTGTTTGTAATATTGAATAATTGGCGGGTTTTTAGGTGTTTAAATAAGGCTGACTAGTTCCTTGTTAGGTCCTATATGGGAGATTAGAGCTTAATTAGGGATTAGGCGGGCGGTGCCCTTATTTGGGAAGGGGTCGTCACACATGACATCTAGAGTATAATAGATAAATCAGTCCAAGTGATTGTAAATGAATAACCTAATAGGAATGAAATGTAAATAAATATCTCAATCAGTTTATTTACAATCCATGCAAATTTCCTATGCTAACCCGACCTCCCGAAACCTCAAAACGCGTACCCGAATTCCTAAGACTCTTCCCTTGGCTCCTGGTATGATTACACATGTTTTAGAGTGTTTTTAGACCATCTATTAAGGTGTTTGGCTTGTTTAAAGTATTTAACTTTCAATTATGGAATTGCAGTAATTGTGCTATCCCGAGCACCTAGCGCGTTAGGTAGTATGTTTAGCACACTAGAGACCCTATTAGGCGCTACACATAGCGCGCTAGTTAGTAGCACACTAAGCGTAGGAAATCCCCGAATTAACTTCGAATTTTTGGGTTTCCTTCTCTAAATGGCTATCTCCAAAGCCTTGGATCCCTATTCACCTCCACCAGTGATCCAATACGTCCTCCACAACATCAACAACAGCTTACACTTCTCATATATATATATATATGATCAAACCATCAATTTTTAACAAAACTATAGGCATACTTACTTACCAATTGTACACACTTCTAACTTGATTCATACCTTCAAATCCACCAGAATTTCCTTCATGAACTCATTGATCTCCCTCTAATCTTCCTCCCTAGACATTCCTTCTCTCCTAAGTATGAATTGAAAATGATTTGCATTGAAACCATCTCATTTATATATAAGGTTGATTTATAGCCATTGATCTTAATGTGTACACCCATCTCGAAGCTAATCTAATGGCTCACATCATGATTTTCAATCCACTAACTCTCCACTAACTCACCTCTACTAACACAATTCATAACTCAATTAATCATATGGTTGTAAATAGTGTACCCATGACATGGGTATATATTTTATTCTCATAGTAGTAGTACCCATATATATATATATATCAATTTGACGCATTCGACGACAAGGGTATTGCGATAAGTTGCACTTAAGTTAGCAAACTTTTGCGATGTCACTTTGATCCAAAATGTGGGAGAATAAGCAATGTGATCACCAACTAATTAGTTTATGTGATATTAGTATATTACATACATGTAACGAGCTTCAAAAAAAAAAAAAAAAAAAAAAAAAAAACAAAATAAACAAACTATGGAATCAACCTCGTAATGAGGTTCGCAAATGGTTGTATCGAATGAGTTTATAGTTAAATGAAATAGCAACCATTTTTTTGAAAAAAAAAACTATGACCAACATATCAAAAAGGCTCGCATAGCCTAAGCTCCACACGCAGCTTCCGCTCAAGTGAAAGCTATTCTTTTACCCTTATTTTGTACAACAAACCGCAAATAATTTTTTTTGGGAAAGCTAAACATACCCCAATTTATACTTCGTCGTACCTCTTTTTTTATTTAGTGTACCCCTCTCTTTTTTTCAATATTTCAAAAATACTCTTGCTATACCTCATTACCCTCACCCTCACCCTCACCCCAACACCCCTCCAAAGAGTTCTCCGTTGGATTCATCTGTCACCTACTAAAACTTAATTAGTTTTGCAATTTCAATCAGTCGATCCTGTGTGTCCGTCACCTTTGGAAAAGTGTCGACTCTGTGTTTCCAACACCCACGGGACAACAAGAACGAACAAAAAAATTTTTAAAACTCCCGAAAAACACATGAAAATGACCAAAAAATAGTAAGTTTTACTTAGAATCGCTTAATATCTTCGATTCCATCATCCAAAATGCAAGATTCAACTCCCAAATCAAAATTCTAAACCCAACAACAATCCCACAAAATACCGACTCAAAAAAGTTAAAAAAAAAAATCATATAAACTTCGAAATCGACACTAAAAAAGATGAAAAATGCACCTACGACATCAAATCGATGTTGTTTTGCTCAGACTTCGTGGGATTCGGGTTGGTGATGAAAATGAGATGGTGAGTAAGGCGGGTGGGTATGAGTGAGTTGGGTGGATAAGGTATAAGTAAAAACTCTTTTATATGAAACGGTAATTAAGTAATTTCACTAGGGTAGGATCCTCTAAGCAAAAACTGAAATTCATTTAGCCACTCCTTTTTTTTTTTTGGTCAGCCTCAACTTATTTGGAATTAAGACTTGTGTCAGCGTTGTTGTGATTACTTATATTAAAAGAGCAGCTGCCAAAGCACCTCTGGAGGGATGCATATAGGAATGGTAGAAGCCTCACTTGTCAAAATGCAAGGTTTGGACAAGTGATGAGTTTAACTCTCACTTAAGTCAAAAAATAAAAAAAAAATAAAAGATCACCTGTTTACTACTATCAAGTTGTCTCTTGATACTTACCTTGTACGTACGTATTAAACACAGTAAAATTAGAGTTCAATCAAAATAAACAAAGTAAAATTACAGCATGCATAATAACCTGAATGCTTTTGTTTACCTGTCTTGGTAGATTGTTGTTTTGCTGAGGGTTTTTTCTCAAATCCTGGTACAGAAGCTAATTAATGCAAGAAAATTCCAAAGATTTTCAAATTCAGATCATAAACAAGCTGCTACAGAATTTATTTCCTTCACCAACAGCTTCCATGGGAGGACAATGGGGGCTCTTGCATTGACTAGCAAAGTATAGTACAGATCACCCTTTGAACCTGTTAATGCAAGTATAAGTAGGCTTTGGCATCACTTTTTTCTCTTGCCATGTCTTGCGCCGCGACTTCTAGCATGTCTTGTTCTGGAATTTAAGCATGGTGTGTTGTTCCTCAAGATGAATGTGGTTTAGGACGATCTAGATACCTTTCAGCCCATGAGGCCTATGAAGCTTGCAAAGCCTCTCGCTGGAGATCTACCTACTGGAGTTCTATGACCGCCTTCAGCATTCCCTCTCCTGCTGTTGCCACGATTGGCCATTCCTCTCTCCATGTCAATTTCAGAAACTATTTGCGTGTTAGATTCTATTTTAGTCATAAGCCATTGCACCTTTCTCCATAACCTACATTTACACAACAAAGTTAAGCAAGAGCAAAAATCAATATAGCATTTAGTCACAGTAACAGATGCCGCAATTAGCCCCAACACCAAACTTGCAGGAGGAGAAAAATGACGAATATGCTAAAGCATCTCTAGTGAGATGGACAAGGCATCAATTGCTAAAAAGCAAGGTCGAGAAGTTCCCAAGTTCGACTCGTATTGGAGTCACTTGTCAAAAAAAAGGGATGAAAGAAAGAACACCAATTAGTTTGTTGTTTTATAGCTGCAGAAGTCATTACATCCATTGACTTTTTAAGCAACGCTCTAGGTAGAAATAGAGAGCATGATGCAAGTTCAAATAAAATTTACAAGTCGAGAAATAAAGCCTTAAGTGGATTTTTTTTAGGTAGGAAAGTAAGTGCATTTTTAAGAACTAGCGATTAGTGTGTTAGCTTTTGACAGATTGCATTTACAAAAGGTGGAAATGAACAAAATGAACTTTGACTAGTTCTCATTAGCCTACGATGATACAGTCTTTTCATTGACAATATTAAGTACCAACAATGTCTAAAATTGACTTTGCATTAAGAGCAAATTGATAGCCTAACATAGTGATGCATCAACTAACCGCACTCTAGCTTGGAACAATGAACTGCGCAGATCCTGAGGCACTTGTTGGAGGTCCCTCGTCTCATTCTGCAAACACAAACCCATAGCGATGGCCTTCATGGAGATCACTTTGATGCCAAGTTAGAAAGGGAATTAGGAGACGAAGGGTTTTGACGATTTCAGAGCATACATTTTGTTCCAACCTAGTATAATATTTATAGATTACAGAATGTATCCCGTTTGTTACCTAGTTAATTACTTGCCTTGTCTCTCTCATTCCTTTTCGTGATTCATATTTTAGGTAATTATTGAGATATTTGGGTTCGCCAAGAATCCCATTTTTTGAGAATTATCAAATCTGTGAAACATTTTCTTAACTGTTTAACAAAATCTATCTTCCAAGGATTGCTAAATCAGAGAAATTTTTCCTTGGCTGTTTAACGAATCTCGTTTTCCAAAGATTACCAAATCAAGGAAATATTTTCTTAGCTGTTCCAAAGATTACCAAATCAAGGAAATATTTTCTTAGCTGTTTAATGAATCCTATTTTCCGAGGCTTACCATGCTTAGGAAATCTTTCTTTAACTGCCTATATATGTATTAAGGAACATTCCTTTTATTTGACTATTCTCGATTTTAGTTATCTGAATCTCAAGGACGGGCAATAATGCTCTCTTATCTTGGAGTTTGGGGATTTTATATTGCATTTGTGTCCTCGAGATCCACATACATCGACTGATCTCATAAAGGATATTCTATATACTATATCATATGCCCCCCGCTTATTCAAAAAGTACTTGGTAGAGTACTTTTAATCGCACTTTTATTATAGTGCTTAATGTGTTGTTTAGGTGGCTTCTTGACCGCTTTTCATTATACTTTTAATGACACTTTTGTTACAATGCTTAAAGAGGCATTAAAGATGGTTCCATGACCATATTTGATGGCACTTTCAGGGTCTAATGAGTCATTAAGATGGTTTCATGACCCTATCCGATGTAATTTTGATGGCACTTTCAGTGCTTAATGAACCATTAAGATGGTTCTATGGTAGATCTCGATGACACTTTCGTGGCTTAATGAACCGTTAAGATGGTTCTATGATCTATTCGATGACACTTTTGGTGCTAAATGAACCATTAAAATGGTTCTATGACCATATCCAATGACACTTTTAGAGTTTAATGAGCTAAAAGACTTAATGTCTTGACGCACGTTTTTTGAAAAGAACTTTGTATGGACAACTTCGTTTTGCGTACCACATTGGAATGTGTACGGAGAGGTGGTTTTTCACAAGCTCGAGTTTTTCCAGAGCTTCAAAGTATAGTTCCCTATAGAATTTCTTGAAATGTTCTTCATTTCTTCAAAGCTCTCTGAGCCAGTTGCTTCTTTCAATCCGTTTATAGTTGCTGCTAAAGTTGTTTTTTAAAGACGTATCAAAGTGCTTAATCTAACACTTCTTTTTTTGATTCCTCAATTAGAAGAGTTAATAACTCGATGTCTTCTAAAGGTATGTTAGTGGGCCAAAACTTGTTGATGGCATGTCTATCGGTGCTTTGATTTTTTTGGATTTGCTTCAATCCTTTCTTTTTGATACCATCAAACCTAGAAATTTGCCCGAAGCCACTCCAAGGCACACTTTGTTGGGTTGAGCTTCATCTCATACAATTTTAAGATATGAAATACCTCTAAAAGATCATCTACATGATTGCCTACTGAAATACTATTCATTAACATATCATCAATGTATACATAGCAATAGCCTAAGAAACGGGTAAAAAGCTAGACCAATCACCAACTTACCCATCCACAAAGAAGCACTTGTATTTCCAATTATCACAACCGGAAAGAATAGATTTCATATCCACAATACCCCCAACACTAACGACGGTGGCAAAAATTGATCCAACCAACGCATTCACTATTGCCATTATTAATCAGGAAAATATGTCTATCGATGCTACAAGGGGCTTTTAGTTGTCTACAACGGGCAATGATGCAAGTCGTTACAAGCCAAGAATTTTGTGATAATTGGGCGGAGTGAACAGCATAACTTCGAAGAACCAAAGAGTAAAAAGGATCAAGAGAAACCTCAACCCCTCTTCCATCAAATCAAGGAAAACACAAAGTCTCATTAGATGCATTACATGGTAGCATCGCAACATGCATAGAGTTTCTTGATGCCGAAATCCCTTGTTATGGTATTTATTGCAGCTTGACAACTTAACTTAGAAATATGACTGAACGTTTGAAGCGAAGCATGAACCTTTTGATTCTCTCGAGCCTCAACTATGTCATCAACAAGTTTTGGGTCACCAATATTTCTGAACGAAATTGAAAAAGAATTGTTAGATGTACCTTGAGGCATTTTTGAAAAACAGCTTCAGCAGCCACCAAAAACGGATCGAAAGACATAACGCATCAAAGAAAATGAAGAACGCGAAGAATACTTCAAGAACATCAAGGAGGAACTATATTTTGAAGCTTTGGGAGAACTTGAGCTTGTGAAAAAACAAATGCAGAGCCTGCTAATTTATAAGCCTCTTTGCTCACATCCCAATGTGATAGGCAAAACGAAGTTGTTCACACGAAGTTCTTTTAAAAAAAACGCAAGCAAAGACATTAAATCTTTAGTGGCTCATTAAACACTTAAAAGTGACATAAAAAATGTCATCAAATATGATTATATAACCATTTTAATGATTCATTAAGCATTGAAAGTGTCTTCGAATAGATCATAGAACCATCTTAACGGCTCATCAAACATTGAAAGCGCCATCAAAAGTGCATCGAATAGGGTTATGAAACCATCTTTATAGCTCATTAAGTACTATAACAAAAGTGTCATCAAAAGTATTGAAAAGCAATTAAGAAGCAACATGAACGACACATTAAGCGTTATAGTAAAAGTGCGATTAAAAGTACTCCTCTAGAAAGTACTTTATGAAGGAGCGGGAGCATAGGATATAGTATGTAGAATATCCTCCATGAAATCGGTCGATGTTTGTGGTTCTCGAGGACACACGAAAGCAAAATAAATTTTCCAAACTCCAAGATGGGAAGAGCATCGCTATCCGTCCCCGAGATACGCGAACTAATATCGAGAATGGTCAAATAAAAGGAATGTTCCCATAATACATATCCAGACATTTAAAGAAAGATTTCTCTAACTTGGTAAGACTTGGAAAGCGTGACTTATCAAACAGCTAAAGAAATATTTCCGTAATTTAGTAATCCTTGGAAAACGAAATTCGTTAAACATCTAAGCAAAAACTTTCATAACTTAGTAATCCTCGGAAAAGGGGATTCGTTAAACAGTTAAGAAAAGATTTCCCGAATTTGGTAAACCTCGAAAAATGAGACTCTTGGTTAACCCCAAATCTCTCAATACTTACCTATAGTACAAATCCCGAAAAGGAATGAAAGATGAAGCAATTGACTAGGTAACAAAAGGGATACGTTCCCTAATTATAAATATCATACTAGGTTGTAACAAAAAGTATGCTCAGAAATCCCTAAAACCTTTCGTCTATGTAATTCCCTCTCTAACTAAGGCGTCAGATCTCCCCAGAGGCCCCCCACTCTAGGTCTGTTTTGTAGAGTGCAATGAGAGACCACTAGTGAGCACCTCGGATCCGCGTGGTTCATTGTTCTAGGCCATAGTGCAATAAGTTGACGCATCACATAGGATTGGTAATCTAACTGAGAGTTGGAGATTGCATCCTCTTCAAGACAGTGCATGCATTCAGACTAGTTTAGTAATTAGACACAAACCACCATTACCTCTTATTAGATGTGGTTTTATAATCCCTACATAGATTTTCTATTGATAACAATTTAAATTACTTGAGTTCTCTTCATCTTATTTTCACCTATAACGTTTTTAGCCTCAATCGTTACTGTTTTTTGGCCATAACTTATATTTTCCTTAAGTCAAAGATTGTTGGATTCAATACTGTCACAAAAACTCAGTTTCTTTACTCATTTAAGATGATGAGATCAAAACAAAAGCGTGGCCATCCCTCTTTCTCAGAGCACTAATGAACAAGTCACCGGGATCACAAGGGTCATATGGCAATTTTTAGGAACGCATATATGAACAAAAAAAAAAAAAAACAAGTCCGACAGTTCAACTTTGACCAGTAGCACCCAGTACATGAAAACAACTAGATTCCAAAGAAGAACTTGCGTAGAACAAAATTGACCCTTACCTCCAAGTTGACGCTTAATCTTGTGCAGCATAATATTGAGGAGCCAACTCAGCTAACCAAAGCGGATCAATTCTGGTAATGTTGCGGATATAGTTGACATTTGTCCGGACCAGTTCATTGAAGATTATGCAATCTGGTTTGCTACGAAATAAAACAGAAGATGGATGGATTTGAACTGTCTGACTACTTGTTAATGTCCTGTCACAATTATAATTCGACATTTTTTTGAGAAAGCAATTTCAATAAATAATGATAAATATAATACAAAAAGAATTGTACACAAAGTCTACAATGAATAATCTGATGCTAATAAGGAAATAACAAATTTCTGCAATGAGCTAAGTTCTCAACAGAAAAGGAATAACATATAAAAGGAATGAAACATGAAGTGTTAGCAAGAAAAAGTTGTTGACATTAAAACTATTGAATATTCCATCAGAATTAGGTACAAACCTGTATGACCCGTCTGGTTGCTTCAGAGCTGCATTAAGAAAAAAGGAAGCAGCAAGGCACCTTCGAAACTGGACCATATCATCACCGCACGAAGCAACACGTAGACTCATATTTTCAATCTGACCTCGTATTTGACTGCAAAAATTGGGCCCAAAAAGTATTTAGTAGATTCCATGTTTATTAAATACTTAATAACTGAATCTAAGAATGTCCAAATGTGTTCGAGATAATATTGTCTCCCAAGTTCGGTTACTCATAGAATGCATACTAATGAATTCAAATGTGACTCACTACACTAGATTCCCATTATTTAAAAGAAGGAAAATACTAGGATGACCCGCTGGGAACACCTCCGCGGAACACCTGCTGACGTATTTGGGGGTGGGGCTTACACCCCTAAAGCACAACTTCTTGTGCGGATTGTTCCCAGCAGGTCACCCTAGCATCTCCCTTGCAAGAAAACTGAGGAAACAAAAAAGGATCAAGTAGAATGGTGGGAAGGAGGAAGCAAGGGAGGGGACTAAAAGTAATTATAAATTAGCTGCAACAATTACGTGTCTATTCATTAAAACAGGAAACAAGGTCTTGATGCCAAAAGAGCATCTCACCAACATCCACTAGAGTGATATAAACATAAGAAGATATAGTTTAACCTATGAATGTCTCGAGCCTGCCGCAAAGAACGGCTATTGATGAAATTATCCCTGCACCACTTGAATAGGCTTTTTCCAGCTATTTTATCTTTAGAGCCAGTGGTTTTGATCTTCTCCAAGAATTCAGAGGCAGCACGATAAACATTCAATAAGGTTTGATGGTCACCCTCTATGCTTGAAAATTTTATCCTTGCACCTCTTGCCTACAAAAAAGGAAATGGCATGGTAACTAAAAGTTTGCCATTCAAAAACAAATTACGGCCTTACTGATGCATCAAGAAAGCTAGCATATACTAATCTTGTTTTATCCCAAGTCACCAAATAGGTAAATAACTTTTTCTCAAAAAAAAAAAAGGTGATGCAAGACATCCAAGATGATGAAAACAAAAGCAAATGATTACAAACCAAGAAGCACCTCTTTTTTTTATATAATTTCTTGCATCAGTTTTACATTAAAATGCTTTTATATGTCTATACTAGTTTCTCATTCGGTTCTCATTCACTATTGAACAATTAGTAAAATCAGATGTTTTCCAGCACTAATATGGTATGAAGACAGGATACAACATTTGATATCTATCGTGAATAATGCAACACTGCCAGCATTTGTTCCCCCCTCCCCTTTTCCAGTGAGCATTAGATGATCTATGCGATCAAGTAGGCAGTCAATTGTTTCAGCAGTGTACATTGATAAGCAGGAAAATATAGTACTTGAATTCAAATGGAAAAAAAAAAATTGCAAATTCAATATAAGTCCCTATTTACCTCTTCTAACTTTTCCTGAGGAGCATAGAAAATTGATTCTACTGAAAGCATTGCAACAGTTATCAACATCTCTTCCATGCAGTTGAAATCACTGGCTAAGATAAGAGCTTTTGAATAAATTGGGTCCAAGGGCAAACGAGTCATTTGCTTCCCAACTGGATCTGAGAGTTTGTAATCATCTGTTAAAGCACCCAGCAAAAATAACTCTTCCAATGATTTCACTATGCTTGCCCTGCTCAGTAAACAGAAGACAAACACTTTGATATAATCATATTCAAAGAAAAAGTTGAAGGCATTTGAAATGTTTAAATGGCATTTCAGTAGAAGTTCAAACTCCAAATCAAGAGGAAGATTACACGACCAGAATTTCAATTGCATTGTTTACGTTACAATTTAACACTATTAGAACAATGAGACTTCTCACCCTTTTATGAAATGTGGTAAAATTGTGATTTACACACACACACACCCACGTGCATTTATGTATGTGTACAAAAAGAAACAATATTATTAAATCTACACCAATCCAAAGGAATCCCACAAACTCACTGCTTTACCGTATCAATTTTCCCAGTAGTACTGATGACAAGTAAGAAAGTAGAAGAATTAGCAAAAGCTTATTGCAACGATGATGAAACTGACAACTACAACACTACCTGCTCAAACTAAGTAACCAACTGGTCTAACTAAAGCAGCTATAAACAGTTTGGTTCCTTGCTTACCTTGACGGTTTTTCCATAAAGTCAAACCCAATTATATCATCAATACCAAGAGCCTTAAGCTGTAGTATGATATTAGAGAGATTGCATCGCTTGATCTCAGGCACAGTGGAATTAAGAAGTTTACCAAATTCAATCTCAGGGTACAAACGGTAGCATTTCCCAGGTCCTTCACGCCCTGCACGACCACTGAATCAAATACAAGTCAACTTCCTGTTTTGGCAGCGAAATTTTTAAATATTGTGGGAGCAATTTTTTTCCCTTCTTGTAGAGATAAAATCCAAAATAAAATTAAGAAACAAGGAGAAAGATGATTCCATTGGGATAAGAAGAGCTGCAACAACAAAAGAAGATATTCCTCACTGGTTATCTTTACTATGTCCATTCCTATCGTTAACACTATAGTCTACACTTTACTAATCCAACAAAACAAAGATAAGACAAGAATAAAGTAGATTAAGCTTTGAAGATTAGACCATAGCGCAAACTGCAATACATTTAAGTGAACTGTTACCAACTAACCAAATATTAAAAAGGTTTATTAATTCACATATCTTGCTAAATCTTTCATCCATTAACAAGCCATCGAGGATAATCTCCAAATTTATAGTGTTTTCCAACTAAGTCATTGGAAGCATCAACCAGTTTAGTATGATCTTTTTTATCCAAAGCAGATCCAAAAATGAGAAAATCTTTCTTCATATGATGGTATGACTTAATTTCACTAACTTGAATGACAACCTCAAGTTGAGCCCTTGTGGTTGAAAAATGGTTTTGGGAACAAGAAAGAGGTCTTGACCACTCACTTTACTCTAGAGAACTATCTAACTGGGATATTGGCTCGCACAAACAAAAGAAGATTTTAGTTCATTGGCTCTATTGCTACAATCAAAGTTGATATAATCACATAGAAACAAAGTTAGACGATATATAATCACATAGAAACAAAGTTAAACGAGGCTCAGCATCAAGAAAGATAGGGAAAAAAAGAATGGTCGAACTGTGGAGCTTCACTGCAAATATTTCAAAACAGTTGGGATCAGGGAGTTTATTAGCGGAATGTAGCCTACTAATCACCATAAAGTAAGGATTGACTCAAGCATGCTACATCCTTCTATTATAAGTAAGGCTCTTCCTTTTTTTATTTTTTTTAAAGACTAGTAAGATTCTTCTTTTAGAGTTGACTTCTATTTCCCTTAGAACTAACTAATGGCAACATTGCCAAATTTAACCAAGAACCAAAATAGTCGTTAGCCTATGACTCCATGTGTGAACTTGTGTTACCTGGACTCAGCAGTTCAGGGTGGAGCACCCGTGTCAACGCAACTCAACTCAGACTCGGACACAGGATGTGTCGGACCCCCTACAAATGACTGTGGACGCGGCTAGGGTTCTAGGGATTTCGATTTCAATCGATGCAGAACGGAAATTACATACCTTCGATTTGGTTTTTAGGGGTGCGTATGGATGCTCATAACGAGATTGATAACTAGTTTACAAATAAGAAATGAGTTGCAGATAAAGACGATGAAAAGTTGAAGTCTTGAAAAAGATGAACAATGGATTCAATTAATAGTTGATGAGATTGATGGGCTTGAGCCACGTGCTAGAATGATGGTACTCCGGCTTTGTTTAGTCAACTTTGTATTTGACTCTTTAATTTAGCTTGTGTACCAAGTAATGAATAGAGTAGTACTTTAGCAGTAACTTTAGTAGTAACTTTTTTTACCAACAAAATGTGTTAAAATATTCTTGAAATAAAGAGAAGTGCCACAAAACAAAAAACCTTTTTTTTTTCCAAAGTTCACCTGTTTTTTTTTTTTTTTTTTTTTTTTTTTTTTTTTACAAAAATAGATTTACCCACAAGATATAGTTTTCGTGTCCTATGTCCAAATATTTGGGCACTTTTAGCCGACTCCTCGAGTCTTAAATTTTGGAGTATAGGCAAATCCGTCCTCTAGACACCTATCCGTATCGGACACCTGTATCCGAGTCCGGGTAACATAGGTGTGAACTCGAGGACAAAGTTTTTCATTTTAAAAAATTTATAATTTCCTGCACAGTTCATAATCGGCTAAAGAGTTGGAGTTATTATCGAGAGGGGTAACGGAATCAACCAAAACCGCAGAAGTCAAGACTCAAGAAGCATACCTTCTTTGAAATGCTTGAGCTTTAGATATTGGAACAATAACTAATGATTCTATCCCAGTGCATGGATTGTATGAGCGCACTTTGACCAGTCCAGGATCTATGACATACTTAATTCCAGGAATTGTAACAGATGTCTCAGCAATATTCGTTGCCAATATGACCTGCCAAGATAGAAAAGCATTTAAAAACACAATTCTTGCACAATAAAACTGGAGCAATTTTTCGTATTGGTTCCTTGGCAGTTTCAAAGTATTACAAAAAACTTTATCGATTTGAAGTTGTGCAAAGGGAACTATTCTACTCTTCTATGCTTCACAGTGCAAAGGAAAGAACATTTGGGAGAAGTGCACCGTAGAAAAAAGGTGTGAGTTAAGAGAATGCAACAAGGGTTCACTTATAAAAAGAGAAATTGGTGTCAAGCTTCTAAACAATAAAATAGAAGTCTTGGTATAAAAGTCTCTATATAAAAATTCCTGATCAATCCTTATATGAAAAATATTTCTTTGAAATGCAACTTCATCTCTCTTTCATTAAGGAATAAATGATAACTAGTAGCATACCAAATAAATACTACTCTCCACACAGATTAATATAAAAAATTAAATAAAGTAAAAATACCCATTTTGTTTACCTTTCGATACGAAGGTGGAGTCGGCTTGAAGACTTCAATCCGTTGCTCTGAAGGAAGGATGAAAATATTGGAACAACTAATATTTTTAGATCGCCTCTAGGTACTTGTAAAAATCTTTCTTCAATAAGCCTTTCTACGGATTCTATCTCTTCTTGTCCAGTCAAAAATACAAGTATATCACCCGGACCTTCTTCCACGTGAGTCTAACAAAGGAAAGTAGCATAGACTTCATATTTAGATCAAGAAAATTGGAACTTAATTAGGAAATCATACAATAAATAAATAAATAAAATCTACTTGGTGTTCCAAACAACAGACCATTGCAACAATATTTATGGAGCACTGCAGTGGCCAGTGGGTCCTTTTAACATGTATGGATTTAATTGCCAATAAAACATTTGGGCACTGATCTAATTCGCTTGATCCAAAACTTGAAAATGTTGCATGATTATCTAGCAATCCTCCTAAACTTGTAAACTAACATTTTCTTCAAGGGACAAATATCCAAGGTTTTAAACTTCGACTTTCGCCTAAACTTCACCCATTCAAAATTATGAAGTAATTCAGTGAAGTTAACTTCGATGTGAGGAAGTTTTACAAAAATTCGACCGTGTATGGAAGTTTATGGAATTTCGATTTAAATGCTAAATAACTTAGAATTCTCGAAAAATATATTGAATATACATATAATTATACAATTACAATACTTAATAATCGCAATATAATATTTTAATATGTTATTTTGTAATTTAACATGCAATTCGTGGCATACGAAACGTTAAGTTCATATTTTCATTAACTTCCATACAGGGCATTATAGTTGCACCTATATTTTTATGTTATTTTTTTTATCAATACACCTATATTTTCCTTTCTGAAAAATATACACTTATATTATGTTATAGAAAAAAAAAATGTGACTCGCATGCACACTTCCACAAACAAATAATCCACATTAGCCTTGCTAACTATAAAAGGCTATTTGCCAAAAATAGTAAAACTAAAAGGTTGTTTTTACTAAAAATAAATAAAAACTAAAGGTTGTAAATGTGACATGTTTTTTTACATAATTACTAGTGATAATCAATAACAAATCACCAAGCGCAATTTGAAGAAATGTAAAGTGTGTGCAACAAACTTGTCAAAAAAGTATGTCACCAAGTGGAGACTTATCATTAAAGTAACGTGAATCAATCTCTTTTCCTTCTTGCACCTCACGTCTCCTCTCTCATCACTGCAAACTCATTCCTATCACTCCAAACTCACTCCTCGCATATCCTTTCTTGCTCCTCTCTCATCACGAAATCGATTCGATCTCACTCCCCAAAGCCTGTGAAGGTGAGTTCTCTTCCAAGCCTTCTCTTTCAAGGGACCTTCAAGCTCAACTTCATCCATGTCCTCACCATACATGGTGCATTGCAAATCCGGATAGATTAGAGCCCTAATCTATACGATTCATCTTTTCCTAACATGTTGGGTGTATTTAAGGTGATTTCGGTAAGATATATGAAAGCTCAGTAACTTCCCCAAAAACTTCTTCGATTTCATCGAATTCTTGCATTTTTATACTCTTTTACAATGGTTTCTAGCGAAGTCCAGTGAAGTCTGGCGAAACTTGTCGAAGTTTCAAGCGAAATATTGCAATTTCTACACTGCTCTGTAGCTTAATTTCCCCATTTTCCTCATCGACAAACTTCCACCGAAGTTCGGCGAAGTTTCTTGATTTTTCAAACCTTGCAACTATCTACAATAAAAATTAAGATTATTGTACTTCAAAGATATATTGACCTTAAAAATGATTGCAATGGTGTCGAAGCCCATTCATATAATAAATTATCCAAACATATATTTATCACTTTAATCTCAAGCAGTCCTTACTTTTTTTTTCCAAGAAGGCAACCGATCTATATTCTCACTCCAACAATGTTTATATTGTTGCTTAGAAATTTTGTAGTATACTAGTTTCAATATGTTTCAATGGTGTGATTCCCTGGTATGATAACTAACCATAGATGAACTGGTAATCTTATAAGTGATAATGAGTCACTGTTTCAGATTCTGCCGCTAGCAACAACTTAATTGTGTTCAACTTGTTTGGAAGAGACTACAATTACAAGCAACAAGTTAATTGTGTTCTACTTGTTTGGAAGAAACTACAATTACAAGAAGGAAAGATATTTTTCAGCAAGTTGCTTAGAACCCTAGTATCTTACTAACGCTCATACTTCAAAATTACTTTGTAGTAAACTATGATACTTGAGAAGCAATGAAGCATAATCTCTCAATTCATCACGGCTCCACCCAACTTCTTATAATGAATCTAAAAACAGTTCTTAGTATGTTCTCTTAATCTATAAAAAGAAAAAAATATTTTTCAATTGAAAGGTGGATGTGGACATGACGATATAATATACAAAACCAGGTATAGGTTGTTTGAAAAGTTTCACAACTTTATGGGGCCAATGTAAATTACACATGGTGTAAAAAGTTCGCCAGAAACTAACCCTTCTGGAAAACCCTTTGTCATTTTTCTCATTCCTATCTTAAGTTCAAAGTTGAATGTTACAAGATTATGCTAAGGTGCTCGCTTCGAGCTCTAGACTAAGAGATGTTGGAGAGGGAAAAATTTGTTGGGAACTCTAAAACAACAAGGCTCAAAGTTGTAGGGAATGGTGATAATTTATAACAAAAAATCTCTCAATTAAGATTGGGGAATTATTTATTAAATTAAACTAACGCGGTTTTCCCGACGGGATTCTAACATGCATGAGTTTGAAAATTCGCCGAAGTTCTCCGAACTTTTCCGAATTAATTACATTTTTTGAAGCAACGAATTAAGAATTATGTGTAAACGAAGTTTTACAAAACTTATATCGAATTAGAAAAAACGATAACATTTCAAGTTTTAATGCTCACTTGTAAGAAAAGGGAATGCAGTTAGAGTCGGCTTTAGTTAGAATATAATCTAAAGAATGACAACATGTTAAGTGATAACAAAACCACAATTTCACTTCACTTATTAGAAAAGGATTCTAATATATTGTCTGGTGAAGAAAAAAAGAATGTAAGAAATTGATCAATCTAGTCAAAATTGAAGTTTTGAAAACTTAAGATGAAGTATAGAATGAGAAAAAATATTAAATAGTATAGAAGAAATACTTTTTAATGCATTTTGATGAAATTTGGATGTTCCCTAGCACTTCAATGAAATTATTTAGACTTCACTATAATGTTGAAGTTTTACCTAATTCCCACATCGAATTACACTTCCCGAATTAATTTTGAATTTTAAGTGAGCGAACTCATAGGCGAAGTCGAAGTTTCGAACCTTGGTTGGGGTCATATTACGCGGTAGGTGAGAACCACAATGTCAAGGAAAACGACCGCCATATAGACACTCCAAAGCAAAGCGAAACAACAAGAAAGCTAGTTAGATAGGGCCTAAATTGTGAGAGCCAGCTCCAACAACTAATGAAGAGTGTGGTAAGGAGGGACTTCTGGCTATCCGAAAAAGTTCATGGAAGGTAGATAAAAGAGAAGAACTAATGAGGGCTTTATCAATGGAGAAAATGGGTTGAATACCAATGATAATATATATAGAGAAATTCTACAATAGAGCCCACGTATATACTCATATCATGGAAACCCATCAAAATGTGTTGTGCATTAAATGTTCTGTGTATTTATGACACATAGATTAATGTGTTGGATTAGAATCCAATGGTTGTAAATGTGGTTCCCATGGCATGGATATTTTTGTAGTTCTCATGATAGTAGTACCCATATAATATATATAAATATAATAAGCTGCATTCAACACAATTACGGCACCAACAAACAAGTTTACCCAACAATCAAAAGAGGAGGATCACATTCTCAACAATGGATAAACTGATGATTTATCGGGAGAATAACAATATGTCATGGTTCCAAAAAAGTTCAAAGCCCAAATACAAAGGGACAATTGGGACATAACTAAACTTTTTATAGCAAAAGACCAAGATAAATTGGAGAGTATGAAACCAATTGCAAACGAAATGAATCAATTCAATTTGTATGACACAAGGTGAAGTATAGTGCAATGTAGTTTCAGCTACAAACAAAAGAGGAAAACAAGATAAAAGATAATAACAATATTTATTATTGTCTATCCCCCAAGTAAAGGTTTGTTCCTTTTTTCCATTTTAATTGTTTTTTTCGTTTGTCCATTTTAATTGTTTTCTTTAGGTATTATTCAAATAGCTAAAGCATTGATGGTGAAAATATAGTTGTCGACTTCTAGTTGCTTATCATATAAATTAATACATAGAGAAACATTTCCATGGTAAAATCCTACTTCCCTTTCCTACTTTCCAAACTGAAATCCTTTTTTTTGTTATATTTTCAATATTACATAATCACCCGTCAAATTTATCCATTACTTCAACTATATTCCATATTTTATGTTTAACATTATAAAGTTTGAGCGTGAGGAAGAAGAATTAAAGAGTTCATTGCATTTGGGTCAGCAAATTACCTGAAAAATAGTAATCAAGACTGCATCTATATAATCGGACTCCGGATGATGCGTATAGAGTATTTCTATAGGATACTGTCTCCCTTGAACATGAACAGCTCTTGCACCACCAAAGTATTCAGAGAAGCCTTTCGCGTCCAAACTTGCAGACATGATAATCAACTTCAATGGAGGATATTTAGTATTTTGGCATCGCTTCTGAAGACTAGAGCGTTGTGCATTATTTTCATTCATACAAATTATGCCACTGTTGGCCTTCATGTTTCCATAATTACATAGTTGACCTGAAGTATGGGACCTTGCTAATTGCACATTTTTCAGTAGACCCAACAGAACATCAGTGTGGAGTGTTCTCTCATGAGCTTCATCAATGATGATCACTGAATACCTAGAGAGATATGGATCCAATAATGCTTCCCTGCAAATACTTGCAAATTTATGTCAGCGGATACAACTTGAGGTTGCACTAAATCGAGCGCAATATAAGAGTATGATCCATGTAGCCGACCTCAACTAATTGAGATTAAGGCTTTGTTATTGTTTTACATACAAATTGAGAGGGGAGAAAGAGAGGAAAGGTTGACAGGAGGCATCAGCAAAAGTAATATAGCAAAATAGTGCACAAAAGAAAGAAAATCCCCAGAATTAGCCAGGTAATGGAAGACTTAAAATCAAGTTCGAATGGAGTTTTCAATTCAAGAAAGTCCGCTAATATATGTAAATGAAAATAACGCGTGTGATCATTAAATGGGTGGACAAAATTGTCAATGATTGGGTCATCAATCAGAAATTATGGAATATATAAATTAAAAGTGAGTGATCAGAGCCTTTTCTTGCTTTATATTTTCAGGTGGAAAATTGTACGGATAAGGAATAGATAATAGATAGTGGTTCACACTTCTGTCTGCTTGGTCTCTCCAGGGTAGTCACATAAATGAGCACAATCCGGCGATTTGAACATGACCTCCTTAACATGTAATTTACCAATTGATTTACTTCCAAAAAGAACATTTCACCCATGATTTAAGATTGTCTTATAGGGGTGTATTCAATTGAGATTTTAATAGACTTTTGGTTACTTTTATAAGTGAATGACTTTTATGAAGTTTTAGATTTTGGTAGACTTTTAAAGACTTTGATAAACTTTTATATAGATTTCATTATGATGACTTTTATCAACATTTAAGATTTTTAGTGACTTTTGTGAACTTCTTAAACATGATTTTGATGATACTAATAGATTATTGTGATTTTTAAAATGAAACAAATATTTTGCACTTTATTATAAAAAATAAATAATTATATTTTTTTCTTAAGAACTATTACTAATTTTTTAAAAAGTATTTTTGTATTTTAGTAAAAAAAAAAAAAACATATAGACATATTAATGAATTACTCTCAAGGTAGTAGCATAACAAATAAGTAAATAAATATCAACATAATAAATAGGTAAATAAATCATCCTTTAGTGGTAGAAAAGAATCAAGTAAGAACATTGGAAATATTTTTTCTTTTTTGAGAAAAGATCATTAGAAATATTAGTGTAAAAATTTTGCACTTTATTTTTTTGTTTGACTTAAGCAAAAAAGTATATTTTTTCCTTAATAATGATAGTTTAAATTCTAAAAAATGCACTTCTTACATTTTAAAAAAATTATACAATTATTTTCTTCAAAAATAATAATACTACACTTTTTGAGATTATAATAATAAACGAAACTTCTTTATCAAAAAAAAACTATCAAAAATGTATAGTGATGCAAGAATGGGATTTTGTTAATAATGACATCAATCCATTTTCATCAACATAGATATTAGAGTATAATGAGTGAGCAATGAAATCCAAGAGTTGTGGAGTGATTGTAGAAGTTGATAAAAAACAATTGATAAGAAAAGACCTCTTGTGAACAATGAAGTCCTTATTGAAAAATGTAACAAACAAAAATTAGAAGTCTCTAAAAGTTTTTGGGTTGAGGTGAGGAGAAGTTGAAGACTTCTTTATGTGTATTTTTATACAAAAAGTCTACAAAAGTCAAGATTTGTAACCAATCTACAAAAGTAACAAAAAAATTAAATACACCTTACTTTTATGAACTCTCTAAAAGTTTAAATTGAATACCCCAAAACTTTTAGAGACTTTTTAAAAGTCTATAAAAGTTCACATTGAATACACCTTACTTTTAGAGACTCTCTAAAAGTTTTAATTGAATACCCCTAAACTTTTTAGTCAATAAAAGTAACTAAAATTCTATTAAAATCTCAATTGAATACACCCCCCTTAATTTAAAACTCAAAAGTTCTAGGGCCAACCGAGTAAAATTTGAATATACATGCATCTATTTTTTGTCGAGCTTACATTGTTAACTTTCCAAGGGAATCATTAATTTAATTTATCCACTGTATTAAGACCAAACTTACTCACCTCAATAACAACCCATCTGTCATGTATTTAATCCTTGTTGAGCTAGAAGTCATGTCATCAAATCTAATTGAATAGCCAACCTTCTGACCCACTTCAACACTACATTCCTCTGCCACACGTTTTGCAACAGAAACAGCAGCAACACGTCGAGGTTGAGTGATTCCAATAACTTCCCCATTACAACAAAATCCCGCATTGAACAAAAATTGTGGCAATTCTGCAGGCATTATTTTTCATTCAACAATTATATAAGACAAATAGTGTGCCAAAAAAATTATACAAGACAAATAAATACCATTTACTAATCAAACTAAGTCTATCATACCGTATTGACTCATAAACATGAATAGGGAAAAAAATCGAAACACTCAATTGTCAGTCATTTAAATTCAACAAAAGCTTCACGAGGTGCAGAAATAGAACCATAGGAATCTGAAAATAGTGGTTACCAAAGTAAAATAGGTATGGGTCATTATTACACAAGAATGTGATCGGTTTTGTAAATCATCCTGTTAATGCAATGTAAGGGGTGTATATATATATATATGGGTGCTTCTACCATGGGTATCAAATAAATACCCATGGCATGAGTACCAATTATCAACCATTGGATTAACATCAAGAGAGACAATGGTTGTAAAACACTAATTAATGCACATTAATGCGATCCACATATAATTAATGACCTTTAAATGCATTTTCAATCAAAAAATCACAAGTTTGACCACTTGCTATTTATTTTTACTAATGAAAAATTTTAAAATTAAAAATGTTACTTCTTTTTTAATTTGTAGAAGATAAAGACATTTTTAGAATTTATTTATACCCTTCAAGCTAAGAATTTACTAGCAAATGTGCATTACCCAATATCAATAATAAAATTTATTTTAAAAATAAATTTTAGTACAACTCCTTATAACATTGCTATTTATAACGTCTCTTTTTTGAAGAAATAATTCACACTTAATTACTTTATTAATTTAAATAATCAACCATTTCTTCAAAAGAAAAACAATTAAACATAAATTTACAACACAAAAAGTAGAATAGATAAATAAGTTATTTGAATCAAATTAAAATGATTAAAGCTTTTGAGTTGGAAAACAATTAAATTTTAACATGCTACTTTATAACGATTAATTTAGCTTCTAAAATTATATATGAATCCCAAAAAAAGACAAATATACATTAGTAAAGTATAATATTAATTAGAATGGCAAGTGATTTGGTTTTCCTCTTAAGTTTGAATTTTTTCATAAATGGAAAAATTGAGTTGAAAGGGCCACCGCATGTATCGACAATATCCGAGCGTGGATTACTCGATATGATTAAAGCCAGGAGTCAAGTAGAATTTTAAAAAAAAATATATCAGAGGAAATAATTTCAGTTATTATTCTTTTTTTATTTTGGTGCATCAATATTCACGTCATACATAATGCATTTATATGATTAAGAAATAATTAATAGATAATACAAAATAATTTTCAAAAACTAATAATTAAATTATTAAATTAAATCACATTAAAGTGTTTAAATTATAAAAATATAATTTAAAGAATTTGAAAGTTATCCGAAGTGTAATACATTCTACATTAAATCGAACTCAATTGACCAATAGATTCATGTAGTCGGACCTTATTTATTAAAATCGAGGAAATATTAGTTACATATTGTTGTTATAGCTATCATCATTAATCATTTATAATTACAGTTTTTATAATTACATTTGTTACTTCAAAATAATCTAGTTCATACACGTGATATTTGATTATTAATTCTTCAATATCAATTACGATTGATGTATTTTCTATTGTCTTTTAAAAAGAAGGAAAAAATGAAATCAAATTTGAATTTGTGGTAATTTTAGTCTACACTTATAAAAAATCTCAAATTATAAATTAATAGGTGATATAATTCTATGATAATTAATAGTATTATATAATGATTTAAAGAAAATCAAAATGTATCATTTTTTTATGATAATTAATAGTATTTTCTTGATGCATTAATTAAGCGTAAATCGATACTAGATCGGTGTTAGTCTTCTCTCCCTTGACCTTCGGCACAAATAAGACCGATATTGTGACAAGTGCCAAAAAAATTATTAAGAGATTCATTCAAACGAGTTAAGAAGAAAATAAAATCTAGATATGCAAACATATCCATGACATGGTTCTACCAACATGGTATTAGATGTTGGTCACATAAGTTGATATGTTATTCAAAATATGAACAGTTGAACTTTAAGTATAAAATTCATAATACACACAAGCCAACATCCAAGTATAAAATGTCAATATAAGTAGGCATCAACATGGTAAGAGAGGCCTTATCCAGCTCACTAGAGATGCTTCGGCAAGTAGGCATCAAGCATCATCATACGTAAATTCCAAATGCAACTCAACTCTCACTATTCTTTTGCAGAACTAAAATCAAAATATTTCTTTGAAAAAATTGGCTGAGAGCTCCAAAAAAATGTCAAAATAATGCTTTCAATAATGAAAATAGGAAGTAAAATAAAAAACGCCTCTAACCTCCATGCATGTAAAGAAGCAACAAACAGATGTTTCCAACCTTTAAGAAGATATTGATTTGGAAAAATAAACCCAAATGTCAAATTGTCAATCTGAAGTTGCGAGAAAGAAATCACAAAAGGACTCATGAACGGGAAAGGTTTCTAACTCAATTAATGAAACACACAACTTACGCGTTGTTTTTCCACTTCCAGTTTCACCCACTATTATGAGTGTTTCATGTTTTCTCACTTCCTCAACAAGTCGCTTTTCAACTGAAAATATCAACAAGGTGAAATGAGAAACCTCTTTAACAACAAACCTAAACAAACACTAACCAGCAACATAAAAATTCAAACCTCTCCGAATCAAATTAAACTTGTCAAAAAATTCTAGAAAGGAAGAAGTAAACTCAAATGCATAATAAATTAAGTTAGTCCTCATGAAATAA
Source organism: Stephania cephalantha (assembly GCA_039657325.1). Taxonomy (NCBI): domain Eukaryota; kingdom Viridiplantae; phylum Streptophyta; class Magnoliopsida; order Ranunculales; family Menispermaceae; genus Stephania; species Stephania cephalantha. The sequence goes on from CM077578.1 coordinate 41,856,421, forward strand.
TAATTAAGAGGATGAAAACTATTGAAATGAACTTAATGAATTTTTACTATAAGTACGAAAGAGAACAACAAATTAGATGGGGAGGGTCAACAACATGGATCAAACTCTTCCATCGCGCTCGATTTAGTGCAATTGATGGTGTACTTTCCAAATCATTTAAATCCCTCCTAATTAGTGCGTCCCAAGTTACTCCTACCTCATCAAAGTTCTTCAATTTCTACTTTGAGTCGAGTTTTTTCCCAAATCATTTTAATCATTTACAAAGTTGAAGTTTTTCTGTGGGTTTTTAAACAAGTTCTAAAATATACTTTAAACTAAAAAATTACTAATACGACATCTCACTCACTGGGATCTTCAACAAATCACAGATCAATTCAAACAAGAAAAATCCGGTAGTACCTGAGGCAATAGGTAGTGATTTTCTTTGTTGCGCAATTCTTTGCTTCCTGAGAAAGAAAAAAAAAAAAAAAAAAAAGCACCAACCAGATCGATCAAAATTAATCAAGTGCTTTTGCTAAGCATTCAAAGTTTTCAATGTCTATTACCTGGAACCATTTGCAAGATTCTTTTTGTTGCTCCTTGCGCTTTCAGCGCCTTTTTTGAGGGCAAGAGATTCGGAAAATGGCATTGTAGAGATTGAAAATTATTCAACAAAAAGGTATATAGCAAGGCCTAACTGGAAACCGAACTGCAGAGAATGCATTACAAAAAGGAATCTGTGAGTTGTTGAGCCGAAGCAGAGCACTCGTAGTGCCTTTAGCAAACAATCTCTTTCGTTCAAAAACATCCACAGCCTACACCCAAATATTTTTATATGTTTCTATGTTTTATGTTTATATAGGATGCCCTAAAAATTTTCTCCTTTACCAACGGTTTTCTAGTAATGTCGGGGACATTTTTAGCTTAGGCAGTAAGTCCTTAGAGATGCTATTGTTATAATAGAAATGACTAGACAATTTTTTCTAGGCACCTTTGGTCCCCTAACTTTCTCACTTTTTAATTTTATGCTTTTGGTCCACGAGCTTTTATTATTGCATATTTTGTAACCCCTCGAATTTTCAAATCTAATGATTAGTCGTAAAATCAAGGGTATTTTTGGTAAATATGCATGATACTTGTGTATTTGTGTGTTTATTTGTGTGTATGATATGATATCTAGTTTGCTTAGATGACATTAGGCCTAAGTTGAGGATATAAACCTAAGTAATAAGCATAAATGAGTTAAACAATAAACAATGACATTTTGGTAATTAATCAAATGGGACAAAAGAGATGGACTTAATAAAGGCCATTGAGATGGTCCTATCACTTAAAGATGGTTAGATGAGATGAAAGGCTTTGATTTGGTCACTCAAACCCTAATATACTAACCTTAGCTATATATAGTATTTATAAGCTATAGCCACTCTTTTGTTCAAACTAAACTAGCAAGTGAAGAGAGTAGCGAGAAACATAATGGTGTGCTTTGGTGGTGGGAGTGGTGTAGGAGGGTACTACCCCAACTCGAGACTTCCAAGGTTGGTAAACTCTTCTATTCTCTTCACCAATTACACACTTTTTGTGCAAAATTGAATATGCCATCAAAATGAATTTGGTTTTGATGGATTTGGAGAGCATGGCTCTCTTTTAGATTTCAATTGCTTTAAGAATCACATAACTCCTCTTGGTCATTGATTTGTGTAAGAAGTCATGGTCTGATATTGTTATTCAATGGTTTTGTTGCAAATTCGGGTTTTATTATGGTTTGAAATAAAACTAGGAATCTTCACTTTGATTTCGTTCAAATCTTATTTTAAATGGTTTGTAGATGGTTTCTACTGTTGGAATACCTATATTTTTAACTAATGTGGATTTTTTTTGAAGTCCTAAAGGGGTGGGAATTGGTTGGACAGATCTGGAGGGAGAAAACTGTTTGGGGCATGTGTCATATGTCAATCTTATGAACATTTCTTCTGGTATTATTTTGGTTAATAAAATGGAGGATTACATCTGTTGTTTATTATTTTAATTGGTTTGCATATTTACATTATAATAAGATCCATGGATGTTTACTTGAAATATCATAAATGTCCCTAGTCTTATTATACTATTGAGAACTATAATGAATTAAGACTAGTGTGAGTCTTGATTGATGGTCATATGATGATCATACGTGTAAGGATATGAATCAAGATCATGAGTGCATGTTATGGAACATGGTACTAGACCGACCTGCTATGAGACCACCACATGGATTAAGTTATAGGTGTTACTCATTATAGATATATCATTTAATCCTCTGACTTGAGATTACTAGATACTTCAACATTACGATCATAGTGATTTGACACAATCAAACGTTGTCTTTAACCGGATAATTATAAAGATTGTGATTGGTTACTATATGAATAATGTTTGAAGGAGTGTAATCGAGATAGATATTGTCCCTCTCGTATAGAGAGATATTAGTGGATCCCTCGATATGATAGACTTATAATGGCCAAGTCCATGTGAATTGACATGATCAATGTCACTTGGAAGTTTTCAGTCTACTAAGAGATTGATAGTAGTTAATTAAACATTAAGGGTGACTTTTCCGTACCTTATGTTTGATCAAAAGGATATCGTACGACAAAAAGATATGATATACACTATTGATTAGGTTGTATCAATTTTGATCTTCGTACAACTTGGGTAGTCCTACTGCCTTGCTAGAGACCGCTTATGACTTGTGTACCAAAATGGTTTTTGGTTCACTGCTAATGTTGCATAAACCTACCAGGTCGCACACAAAGAATGGGTTTGCAGGATTTTAAAGGACTCGGAACAATGAATTTTATATGATAAAATTCGCAACATAAAAGTCCATATGATGTGACATATTAATACCTCTTTAAGTAGGGGTATAATGGTAATTCAGTTAGCTAACTTTATACAAAGGGTTGTATAAATAAGCATGTTAAGTGAGTTCACATTACGTGTAAAATTGGGGTTGGAATTTAATTTCGTTTTTGAGAAAGCGAGTTAGGTTTTCAGCCGTTCTTGAGTTTTAGGGAGAATAGAAAAACGTTTTCATGTTCTCTCTCGAGCTAGCACTCGAAATCTCGACCGCCATTCGTGTGTGGATTTCTAATTGAAGGCGTTCGTCTTTGGAAGCGTCTTATAGATCGATCAACACAGAGAAGGAAACTTGCGATTAAGGTACGGTTTAGTTTCAATCAATCAGTTTAATGGAACTAGTATTTGATCTTGTTGGGGTTTTCAAATAAGAATTTAAAATTTCCGCTGCATTTTGAACCCCAAAACCTAACAGTGGTATCAGAGCCTTCGGGTTTGGTTCCATTATATTTGATGCATGTTTTCTTAAGTTATATATGTGATATATTAATGAAAGAATGTTGTTAGATGTATATTCGATATACATAGAGGTTCAATGATAATTGTTATCATGAATCGTTTTTAAAGCATGAGGATAATTCGATTAACATATGCTTTGATGTTTATTGATACGAATTTTGTATGTTCGCAAGGTAGAAATCATGTTTATGTTAATATGATTAATTTGATGTGATTCTGGTGTTGAATACATAGTTTGTATTTTCGTTCTATAATTATGTATGTTTTCATGATAGAAATCATGGTTAGGTTAATATGATTAATTTAATATGATTCTAGTGTTGAATACATAATTCGTATTTCGTTTCTTGATTCAATTACATGAGTTGTATGGATAAAAATCGAAATTGGTTTAGATCATATATCTCATAGTATTTCTCTTAGTATTTATTCCGGTTTTATATTACTATAAGATAGGAGATAAACATCTAATCAGATAATACTTTTAATTCCTATAAGATAACAAAGACATATAATAAACTCAAAATTGATAAGAATCCTATTAGATAGGATTTAAACCGTAATTGAGATAAGTTAGGATTTAAGATATCTAGAATTCTAATTGGATTAGGATAAGATATTGTTGTTAGAGGTAGGTCAGGGTTAATTAATATGCTTAATTAACAATATTTCAGACATAAAATAAGGAGTTATTTTGGTCAATCAAATTGACCAAAATAATGAGAAATCTTAGGCGAATTTCAATTTTCAAAACTGGAATTCATTGTCTAAAAAAAGGGGGCGCTGCCCCCTATACCCCTATTTATTGACCTGCTAACCAGCCAACAAGACTGTCATCTAACTAATCCTAATGCAAGGAAATTCTTCTATTGGTGAATAGTATTTAAATTTTCTAACTTGTTTAATGATTCTACAAACATGAAAATTTTGATATTTAACTATATAAATTCAAATTATAAGAATCATGAAACTATATAAAAACCCTCTTTAAATTTTTAAGTCACGTGTCACCCAAATTCTAAACACTTGTCAAGGCCTCGATCACACGAATATAGTTTCACTCATAGCTAGATGTATTATGTTATCTTGGTAAGGCAAGTTGGGTAAGAGTTACCTAAATGTTTAAAATTGTTGGACTTAATAAAGCTATCAAAAGAGTTTTGGGCTTTAGGCACAAGATGAGATAAAAACATGCTGAGATATAAGATATCATAACCTCATAACACAACTAAAAGTTACATAAGATGTAATTGGTAAAAACTACCCACCTAAATAATCTAGTTCTATGTTTCATGCCATAGCTATCTTAAAACCAAATGAAATACGGATTTTAGTCCCCTAAATTAATAGAGTATTTTAAGTGGGTTTTTAATTTAGTGGGAGTTTATTTCTCTATACTAAAATAAACTTTGCATAATCTTCATTGTAGATCAATGGCCTCTTCAAGTCACACCAAACCTTTATCATTGCGATCCATCTTTAAGAAGGATAAGTTATCTAGGACAAACTTTCTTGACTGGTTCTGAAACTTGAGAATTGTTCTTAAGCATGAACACAAGTTGTATGTCCTGGATGATCCTACCATTGAGGAACCACCAGCCAATGCCATTAAAGCTGTGAAGGATGCACATTCTAAGCATGTGAATAACTCAACATATGTCGCATGCATTACGTTGGCTACCATGATTCTTGAACTTCAAAAGGATGGAACTCATGGAAGCCTACAACATGACTTTAACGCTGAAGGAAATGTTCCAACAGAGAGGCTAGGTAAGAAAGATTCGTGACAGTCAAGAACCTTCATTCTTGCAAGATGGTTTCAAACCTCAAATTGAAGCCAAGATCCACAAGTCTTGATCCAAGACCTAGCCTCCAAAGTGTCTTCTCAAGTGCCAAAGATCATTAAACCCTAATCCTTCATTCCTATTTACACCCTAAGGTTTTAGTTCGAAAAATTCATAAAATCCTAATTATTTCACGAATTTCAAGCTTTTTATAGTCGGCGACATGTGCGGCGCTGCGCTAGTCTAGGCGCTAGGTCGGGCCCCCTTTATTTCTAGTTTTGTTTTTGGGCGCTTGGTCTGCGCTTGGACTGCGCGTTGGGTGCGTGCGCCATGTCTGGCGCCAAGAGCGCCAGTGGAGGCACGCGTATTTTTTCCTTTAATCTTGCTCACTCTTTTTGGGCGCCTGAGCAGGCGCCAACTCCTAATTGGTTCTCTCAGCATTTTCTTCGCTTATCAACTTCTTGTTCTGCTCCATAATCGCCTCGCTTGACCCACAAATCATCAAATTTGCTTTCTTAACTTGAAAACCAAAGAAACGCACCATAGTTAAATCAAATTAACTTATTTAGGCTAGCAACATGAACAAAACACTCATGAAAAGATAGTAAAGTCAACACCTCATCAACTGTCAATGACGTAATTCTTCAAATTGCCATTGCATCGACCTATTTGTCTCAAGTCCTCTGGGGACATTGATTCCTTCTTTTTAGGGCACAAAACATTGCTAATACCAAGCATTGAATATGTCTCCTTGATACATATCCATAATCGTCTTTAGTTGATTAGTTGATTAATGTGATTGCTGAGGTACGATATCACTGGTATCAGAGCATGCCTTTAACAACGAAAGTTTGAATCCATCAAATCAAACACGAGCTGAAGAAGATCACGTGCTGCCCATCATCTAAACCTCGCGAGGGGACTTGGGATTTCTTCAACCCAATTAACTCTCCCCTATTTAATAAGGTTTTCTTCTCTAACTAACTTTATATTGTTGTATGTGGGGTCTTATTAGGATACTCTGGAAAAGGTTGCAAAACTCTATTAATTCATGTTGTAAGTTTCAAAGATACATGGTAGAAATGATTTATGGAAAACATTTTTGATGACAAATCTATTCTGTTATGGTTACCATTCTCATTCTTGACTTTGGATGGAAATGCAATTTTCAGTTGTTGGTCTTGCAATATTGGAGAGGTTCTTGCATTCTAGGTCTTCTTTAGTGAAGGTATTCCTTAAGTCCTTTAGGATGCAAGTATCTGTCCCTTACTTAAGTTTCATAATGCTCATATTTTCTTTAAGCACGGGGCATGGCTTACAATTTGAAATGCTTTCAGATGAAGAGAGAAACTAAAAGGAAGCCTCAAAACTTGCAAAGCAAGTAAGAGCCCTTTAATTTTGGAAGTATCTGTTTTCTTTCTTCCTAGAAAACCTCCATTTGAACTTCTTTAAACTTCATATGGTACCATTCAATTAATTTTGGATGGATAAGGTGTTAGTTCTTTAACTTCTCGTCAATCCAGGTAATTGCATGTCTCGATGTGAGGACAAATGATACAGGAGATCTTGTTGTAACAAAAGGTGATCAGTATAATGTGAGAGAGCATACAAAGGAAAATGAGGTATGCATTTATGTTTTGAAATAAATAATTTTTTTATGGGAATTCTAATTGTTTCCTAATAGTTAGGTGATGATCTTATTTAAGGTAATTTATATCTAGTTGAGAAAAAAATTGTTTTGAAGTATAAATCAAGTCTTGATTTGGGAAGTTTTTTTATTAGTTATATACATATATTATGACTTGTCTTTTTTGTTAACATAAATTTATAGATTTATGATTCAATAACTTTTCTTTTTCATTGATAAGAAACTATAACACTTTTACACAATAAAGGGGGAGATCTTGACATTCCTTGAACTCAACAACAAAATAAGTAGACCTATACATTGACGTTTGCAAAGTGTTGCCTATGCATTTTTGGGCAATTCCGCCCCCTTCAAAGTAAGTTAAAGGAGCTGGTTACACTTATGTTTGTTCGAATGAAATCTAATGACAAAATCTTATACTATGTTACCCAGGCTTGGGTATGGGTATTGGGTGTGAATCGTGTGATTATTTGTCTAGAAGCTTAACTGGGCTATTCTTTAATTTTTGGAACTTGGGGAATCGACTAAAAGTGCCTAAAACTTTACGCATGAGTACTTGTATAAAGATAAAATAATGTAAATTTTTAGAAATTTTCCTTAAATTTTATGGTTTATCATTTTGTTTGAATACCAATATTGGATCGATTGACTTGAGAATTTAACAATGGCTACAAGCCAAGAACACCAAGAACAAGAACACAAAGTAACCCCAGAGAAGGGTCTTAAAACCCTCAAGGTTTAAAAAATCGACAAACTTTGCCGAACTTTGGGTGAAGTTTGTCGATGTGCAGGTGAGCGAAGCGAATTTGGAAGACAACAGGAAAAAGGCAAAACTTTGGTGCAACTTCGGTGAACTTCGACCGAAGTTCGAAAGCTTCGGTCGAAGCTGATGAATCGTGAAGAAAAAATGCATTGTTTCAGCGAAGTTGGGGCAACAAAAAAGCTGGAAACATACCTGGTTGGCTCGGGGGAGTCTCGGACAGGGGGGACGAAAAAGGAGAAGAGGCGAGAGAGAGGGCTCGGAGGAGTCTCGAACAGGGGAGCAGGGAGGAGTCTTGGCAGGGAGCAATGAAGAAGAAGAAGAAGAACTGAATAAGGAAAGGTCGACTCTGGTCTTTGATGAGGCCGAAGAAGAACTGAAGAACGAAACACAATATATTTGTGTTTAGGGCACTGTGGGCCTTGACTTGGGCTTCGTGGGCATTTTATTTGGGAATTGGGACCTTAGCTAAAGGGCCTTTGTGACTTCAATGTCACGCGTGTTGCAAATTGTGTGTTTATTGCAAAATAACTATTTTAAATAATTGTATTATGATTTTTATGCATTCTTGATGTATGATTAAGTATATTTTTAGCATTTCTATGAAGAAACTTGAGTTTTCTAGCATTTAAAGTGAACCTCCGTGAACTTCCGTACACCGTCGAATTTTTGTCAAACTTCCATTATCGAAGTTGACTTTCTCGAATTAATTCCGAATTTTAAGTAAGCAAAGTCGTAGGTGAAGTCGAAGTTTCAAACCTTGAAAACCCTCTCAACCCAAGTCACTCAACGAGTGACCCAATTACAATACAATTTTCAAGATGGCCAACCTCACTAACTCACCCTTATTTATAGTATTTTCTCTAACTAACTCTAAATGAGACTATATATGGGATCCTAACATTACTCCACGTTTAAACATCCACCTTGTCTTGAAAGTGGAAAGAAAAGAAATGGAAAAACAGTAGGAACATAGATCCAAGAATGTGAGGAAGCAAAGTAGCCAAGAAAACAATGCAAGGCACAATATCTGCCAATGATGTTTCATTGAACATATAATGTGGCACTGCAAATGGCTTCAAAAGCATATAGAAACCAGGTAGAGAGTGCATAGTGGAGAGGTACCCATGCTAGGATCCATGTCCACCTCGTGGCCTGACGCTGAGCAAAAGTGGACAGATGATTGTCCATCAATAAGAGGGGCAAGAACATTTAACCACCAACCAACAAGGTGCCCCAAAACCACCAATTGTTTAAGGACATTGTAGCAAACACTTCATATGCAACCAAAAGATAGTTATGTTGCACAGACATGCCTTTGAAAACACCCACAATATGAGGGAAACCATAATTCTATGATTTAAGCATTGGAGAAATAAAGCTATAGTCCAAAATCCAAACACAATCAATCATGAAGCCAAAAGGTTATATCAATATCATCAAACATAAGTGTACATTTTTAAACTGACAAACAATGTCCTATAATGATCCATGGGCCCTCTATCAGCACCTTCAAGACTTCGAATTCAGTAGCCAACTGAATTAAGAAGAACCGGTTGTCAAGATCCACAACTTTAAACCCTCCCGATGGGCGCCAAAGTTCTTGAATCTTGGAACATTACATCTTATAGCCAATTGATTTACCCATCAATCTGACAACCATCGATGTTTCCCAAGGACTTTGTAGCATCTTCCTGAGTCTGTCAGACAACCTCATACTGAAGGTCGTCTCAGATTCAACAACATCAAAATCCGCGTCCGTGATTGCGGCTTCCTTCTGGTCCGTTTGGTTATCCTCCACCAGACTCCCCTTATAGGACAACATTGCCTCATTCGTATCCATCATCCCCTCATCATTGATCTTTCCCACTATCGATTCCTGGTCCTTTTTAGATACGTGTTCGTTTTCTGTCAATGTTTCCATCAACATTCCATCTGATGCATGCGAAGGATGGTCCCTATTCTTGAATTTCTTGGTGTCGTCATTAGTGAGTGTTCCTCCTTCGGGAACAGAGTCATTCTCCGTTGCTAAAAATAGCAGATTTGTTGATTCGAATTATATGTTAGTAATCCTCATCACAATTGATATTTAGGATAACTAATTTTTGTTTCAAATATAAAAGATAAATACATTTTTTTATTAATTAAAAGATAAATACATTCTTTGGATAGAAAGATAAATATGTTTAGCCAAACAAAAATAAATACATGATACTGTTGTAAACTAAGTTGTAAGCCAACTAGAACTTAAGTTGGACTTGCTAGAGACTTAAGTATAAAAGGCATAAACTAAGAACTACTAGAACAAGTAGAGAAGAGAAGAGAGCTAGAGATGAGAATGTAGAGATATCATTCATACATTGGTGTGTGAATTACAATGGGGTTGACACTCTTTATATAGGTCATTTGGTGATGATGATAATTGTACTTATACAATGTGTACAAGTTATACATACACCACAAGTCATACAACACATCACAAGCAACATAGACAATACATGGAAGAGTTGGTGTACATTAGAGATGATTACAAATTACATGAAGTGTGAGAGTCATGCTTGATGTTACAATTCAATGTGAGAGTCATGCTTGACAATGTGATCATTCATAAGCTTGGTTAAAGGGTCATCCAATTTACAACACTCCCCATTGGATGACACTTGCTGAGAGAATATGCCTCGTTAAAACATGTACTAGAAAAACCCCGTGGGAAAAAATCTAGTATGGGAAAAAGAGTACAATATTCTCGTCAATCTTGATTTGTAGTATAATATTATTGATTGCCTCATTAAAAACCTTGCTAGGAAAACTCATTGGGATAAAATCATAGCTAAGGAAAAGAGTGCAACACATTGATACACTTCGAGAGAATATATATATGCCTCATTAAAACATTTACTAGAAAAACCATGTAGGAAAAAAATCTAGTATATGAAAAAGAGTATATTGCTCTCATAATTATTATTTTTATATGGAGTATAATAATGTTAGGATTGCTTCATTAAAAACCTTGCTAGGAAAACCCAGTGGGATAAAACCATAGCAAAGGAAAAAGAGTCTAATACACTAACCAATAACTCATTTTGATTATCCCCCTCAAGTTCACATGGGTGAGACATCTTGTGCATTTTGTTGCACATGGACATCATTTTCTATATGAACCATTTAATGCTGAAGCATATGATTGTCACTTTTTTGTGTATAGTACTTGCATCAAGTAATTGATTCATAATTTGTTGCTACTGAATGATCCTTTGAACTTTGAGTTCATATTAATTTATACATGGATCATAATACAACAAATTTAATGCAATTTGATTTGTTTCAAGCAATTTCACGTCATTCCTTTTGAATTGGCTTATATCTCCCTCTAATGGTGGGAAAATTGCTTCATCAAAGTGACAATTAGCAAAACTTGCTATAAATAATTTCCCTATTAGGGATCCAATGCATCTTATAATATGATTAATGGAGAGTTAAATCAATATACGTCTCCTATTGATTTGCCTTTAGATAATCTTCAGCTGATAAAAAAATCCAGTTCGATAAAGGATGTCCGTGCGAATTTACGATATTTTCGCATTATTGATGATTATGAATAATCAAATAGATCTTTCCTCATTATAAATGTCATTTGATTTATGACGACATTCGTTTTAATGTGCCTTATATATTCCAGAAGTTAAAGCCGGGAATATTATACTCAGATTAAATCATATTCATATAGATAAATTTTCTATTATTCTGAGTAGACTTTTTCTGAACAAGACACTAACAATAAAATTGTTGTATCGGATATTGCCTGAACATTAGCCTCCGTTAAGTTCGAATTCGAGAAATATTCACTTTTATATTATAATGTACATGCATGTAGCACGATACACAAGACATAAACTCATCGCCCATATTTAGGTCATGATTTAAACACATGTCGATGCGCATGTTTTATCGAGCCATTTTCAATAATAAAATTCATAATATTTTGCCTTTGATTTTGAAGGCATGGTAAATGTCACAAAAATATTCAGGTATATATATGACAATATTTAGGCAAAATAGCCTTTCATATATGACCAAAAAATGTCACAATTATGAGCGCTCATTGTCAATAATTATTTGCCATTTGTAGTGGTGCACCACTTTTGTTCCAATTTTTCGTGGAATTGTCAATACGACCTTTACCTGATATTTTCACATTTTCCACGTCCATAAATTTATTATTGCAATCATGATCATTATATGCAACATATGCTTCTTAATTTGAAGTTTTGAACTAATTGACGGGAGCGATATTATATTTATAATATCTCATTATTTTACTCAAATACCATGAGACAAAAATCAATCCTTAATATTTATCGGATTGACGTGCGCACTCGATATTTGTTGCAGCAATAAATCGAGGCGGGCCACGTGACCTTATTTTTATTGTCTCATCAGTCATATTTTCACATAGCCTCAACATATAGGTAATTCAAATTGCGGAATTATATTAATATTTGACTTATTAAATTTTGTAGCTTGAGACTCAGTCGCTCATTTTGAGCTTTTGGAGCATTACCCTTTTGGTATATATATATAATTTCATAAGGTGAAAAGATATATAAAGTGAAATATTCACTTTTCAGATCTCTAAAGAGAAATTGGCGAATGATTGTGTATAACACACAGTTTTGCATATATGCTTTATTCACAAATTGTAGTATCTAATTGTCATGACAAGTAATTCTAGTCGGTAATATAATAAGGCAAAAAATTCAACTATGGTTGACTAATATTTTGAAAGTAAATGTAATATAAATTAATTTTCTCTTTTCTTTTATGTAATAAAACATAACATATGATTAAGTATATATTCACAACTTGATTCATTAATAATCAAATGTATTATTCGTATGAGTTGGTGGGACAACCTCAAGGTTGGGTGGCGAGACAAAGTCTGCTTAATACCATGTCTCCTCGAACGGGATAACCCGTCTCCCTTTCAATGTTTAGCTTTACCGGGGACAAGGCTTACCCACTATCAACCCAAATTCATAGTACTATTTACATTATAAAATCAAGAATAGAGCACAACTAATCATTTATAGTATAGAGAAAAAAATTATGTATGTCATATTGACTTTTGATTTCTGATGTAGAAGATCGTCCAAGACGCAACTACAGAGCATACTTTCGCAGTCGCTGACGTTACAATGCATAGTGTATGAATAAAGTATATATACATAAATAATGCATGTAACAAAAAGAAATTAACCATGATAACATAAAAAATAAATTGAACTTATTTAAATTAATAAGAATTATACCTTCATAGCTTTGTTTTCTTAGCAAGCTTTCTTTAACTTCAAGATCTCTTTTATGCTAGAGCAAGCTCGTGCTGATAACGTGTTGTAAACTAAGTTGTAAGCCAACTAGAACTTAAGTTGGACTTGCTAGAGACTTAAGTATAAAAGGCATAAACTAAAAACTACTAGAACAAGTAGAGAAGAGGAGACAAGAGAGAATAGAGCTAGAGATGAGAATGTAGAGATATCATTCATACATTGGTGTGTGAATTACAATGGGGTTGACACCCTTTATATATGCCATTTGGTGATGATGATGATTGTACTTATACAATGTGTACAAGTTATACATACACCACAAGTCATACAACACATCGCAAGCAACATAGACAATACATGGAAGAGTTGATGTACGTTAGAGATGATTACAAGTTACATGAAGTGTGAGAGTCATGCTCGATGTTACAATTAAATGTGAGAGCCATGCTTGACAATGTGATCATTCATAAGCTTGGTTAAATGGTCATCCAATTTACAACAAATACTACGTTTTTAAGTCAACGTACGTAACAAATATGTTATGCATGTGCTTTTAAAAAAAAAATGCATGTGCTATTTGATATTACCTACATAAATATTTTCCTTTTTGAAAACCTTAAAATATATTAATTAATAATAAATTAAAAATTAACTTGAAAAAATAAATTTAAAATAAATTATTTAAATATTTAATATTTATCTTTATAATTATTATTAAATAATCATTATTAAATAGTAAATAATATATTGATTATCTTTAAGTAGCGACTCGGATTCGAATCATACGAATGGAGTCTCCTCCGTTGGGAGAGCCAAAGTCCCTTATAGACTAATTATAGCTTGAACTCGAAGTAGTCGTTTAATTTGGATACGAGTGGTTAACAAAAAAAAAAAAATATATTGATTTGTAATATCAAATAATAATATGTATTGTAGAGAAGATTTGTAAGTAATGTATTTAATTGCATGTCTTTTTTTGTCATTTCATATTTTTCAGCTACTCCATCGGTTATTCTTCCAAACAGTTTGAATCAATTAGTTAGAGTGTCAACTTTTGACTGTTCGCTACTAATTTTTCAGCTATCAACTAGATAATCAGGTATCAGCTAGACAATCAGGTATCACATATATTGTCAATTATCAGCTAGATTATCAACTATGTCGCCAAATAGAACATAAATCCAACGAATTGAAACATTTAATTTGCTTTATGTAGTCGGTCCAACTAATTTGGAACTCATGCTTTATAATTAGGAACCTGCTGCGGTAACTCACTTTGAACACTAGTTCAGTCGGGTGTCTTGTAATACACATCAAAATGTGCGGGTGCGTGCACCACTAGGTACATGATACAGTACCCGACTGGATCGGTGCACAAAGTGTGGCGTTTACGATAGCTGATTAAACGTAACTATGTAAGGAATATCGCCATAACAACTGAAACTATTAATCAATGCATGGAAGACTCCAAAGACTAGTTTAAGAGTCAAAAGTGAAACAAAATATATAAACACCTACCAGCCGTTAATTTCAAGTAAAAACAATCAGCGTTTTCTCACTTTGAAGACTCGATTGAGTGCGCAAATTGCATCAATGGACCCAGAAAGAGAGCAACAAACAGAAGAAACCACACGCATTGGAGGGTTGTTGCATGTGACACTAACAGCCAAATCAAGGCAGCAAATCCAGTGTCGACAACAAGTAAGACATATATGGCTACAAACCCTAGTTTTTACTGTCTTGTAGAAGTAAAAAAGTTTCATTTTGTTATCTTGTTATGCTAAGATTTGTTAATTGATTTGTGGGTATTTTAGATCTGGGCCTTGTGCGAAATGGGTATTTTGGATTTGAGTTAATTTTTAGAGTTTGTTTGATTTCAGTTTGAGTTAGAGCATCTCCAATGGTAAATATAAATTTTAGCCGTGGATTCATGACACATCATCACCGTGGAGGGGATGTCCATCCTAGTTGGCATAAATACACATTTGATGTTTAAAATAATCTCCAATGAGTAATGTGGATCTATCCATGAGGTGACAACTTTTTTTGAATCCAATAATTATTAAATGATTTTTTTTTGAAAGTATTTAACGGTTATATTTTTTGGTAAGAATTAATTGATTATATAAATATCATATTTTTTTAAATTCGATCGATTGCTATTTTTATATATAATTCAATGTTCAAGAAATAGCATTGTTTGTATTTATTTTTATTTTTTCTAAAATTTATATGTATTTATCTTATATATATATATATATGATATGATAAGTACAAAAAAAACTAAACAAAATAAAAAATGAAAAATATAGTAAACTAGGAAACGCAAAGTATAAAACATGTAGTTCGGTTTTTTTTTATTCGGTGCTTTTTTTGTATTTTGTATTTGATTTTTTATGAGGTGACATAGCGCATAATGTCTATTGCACCCTCTAGAAATAGAAAGTGCGTTAGACAGTGTGGACGGTTATTTTTACCACATCATCTTCACAGTGTTAATCCGCATTACCATTTGAGAGAGTTTTTTTATTGGAGTGTGTATTCTATTTTAAGTGGCACACATCTACCCCAATCCACATCCCCATAGGACATGCTCTTAGGTTTTAGGTTTTTACTGTCTTTGAAGTGAAAACTTCATTTTATGATCTTGTTTCGATTAGTTTTGTTGAAAACAATTTGTGGGTATTTTAGATCTGTGTCTTGTTGAAATGGGTCTTTTGGATTTGGATTAATTTTTAGAGTTTGTTTGGTTTTTGAGATAATGAAGTTAGTTGGTGAGGTATGAGAGTGACTGAAGTGTGAAATTGAAGAAAGTTTGTCGCTTTTCTTCAAGTGGATCTTATGAAAGTGACTTTTTTTTTGTTATTGAGTTTTGAGTTATCAGAATGTTGAACTAAAAGATAGAGATGTCTTTGTTCTTGCCCTACTTTATCTGTTGAAGGCTTTGACGCTTTGACTAGTTAGATTTCAGTGATGGATGACTGATCAATGATGAGGTGGGGACTGAGGTGGCATTCAGTTCAATCTTAATCTCTTTCCGTTCTATATATAAAAATTCGTTGAGTTGTTGTTGTGATTATTAGAGCTATGGCATATAAATGTTTTGTTGTTTTGGTAATGTTGGCTTGTTTGTTTTATGATTCATTTCAATCTTTGGATTTGAGATCCCAAATAGAGATTGAAATCGAAGCGTTGAAGGCCTTCAAGAATTCAATTAGTGTTGATTCAGTTGCAGCACTTGCGGACTGGACCGATGAAAGCCATCACTGCAATTGGACTGGCGTTGCCTGTGATGCTTCGTCTAAGCTCGTCATTTCTATAACTCTACCCGGAAAGCAACTCAAAGGCGAGGTGTCCCCGTCTCTGGGGAGCTTATCAAGTCTCCAAATTATTGATTTAAGCTCGAATTCATTCTCTGGTTCGATTCCTTCTCATCTAGGACTCTGCATGGAGCTTATGGAATTATCATTGTTTGGTAATTCTCTATCTGGCTTGATTCCAGTGGAGATAGAGAAGTTGAGAAATCTGCAGGTTTTGGATTTGGGCGAGAATGCTTTGAAAGGGAGCATTCCTATGAGCATTTGCAACTGCACGGCCTTGACGGGGATCGCCTTCGACTCCAACAACCTCACTGGTACTATCCCTTCTTGCTTTGGTAGCTTGGTTAATCTTCAAACTTTTGTTGCATTTTCAAACAACTTGATGGGTCCTATACCTGCTTCGTTTGCTAGATTGAGTGCTTTGCAGACTTTAGATTTGAGCCAAAACCAGTTATTCGGAGTTATACCTTCATTTCTTGGTAATTTATCAGACTTAGAGTACCTTCAGTTATTTCAAAACCAACTTTTTGGTAAAATCCCGCCTGAGCTGCGCCACTGCAAGAAGCTTCGGTATCTGAACTTGTATTCCAATCAACTTGAAGGAAGTATTCCTTCTGAACTCGGAGATTTGGTCAATTTAGAACAGTTGCAGTTATACAAGAATCAGTTATCTTCGACAATTCCTTCATCTCTGTCCAAAGCAAGATCATTAATTCATTTGGGTCTTTCACAAAATAGGTTAACTGGAGAGATACCTTCGGAACTCGGGTCCCTGTCATCTTTGCAAGTATTGACGCTGCACTCGAATAACTTGTCTGGAAGAATCCCTTCCTCCTTAATGGACTTGGCTAATTTGACATATATATCTTTAAGCTTCAATTCTTTAGGGGGAGAGATTCCAGCAAACCTAGGATCA
Source organism: Stephania cephalantha (assembly GCA_039657325.1). Lineage (NCBI taxonomy): Eukaryota > Viridiplantae > Streptophyta > Magnoliopsida > Ranunculales > Menispermaceae > Stephania > Stephania cephalantha. Next base: position 41,873,512 of record CM077578.1, read on the forward strand.
CTCTATAATTTGAAGAACCTAATCTTGAACAACAATCTCCTTGAGGGTCCTATTCCACCTAGCATCACCAACTGTACTGCTCTTGTTAACATTACTTTGGCTTATAATAGATTAACAGGACCGATCCCTGATAATCTGCAGCGTTTGCAGAACTTAACCTTCTTCTCCGTTGGGATAAACCGAATGTCGGGAGACATCCCGGCAGCCTTCTTCAACTGTACCAATCTTCGTTCATTGGATTTAGCACGAAACAGTTTCAGTGGCTCTCTGAAACAAGACCTTGGAAAACTCTCTAATCTTAGAATTTTGAGGGTCCATTCAAATTCTTTCTCGGGGCCAATTCCTCAAGAGGTCGGCAATCTAAGTCAATTGATTAGTTTGGAACTAGGTAACAATAGTTTTTCAGGTAAGATCCCTTATGGTATATCAAAACTTCCATCTTTACAAGGACTGTCCCTCCGCGAAAATTCTCTAGAAGGTCCAATTCCTGAATGGATTTTCGAACTTAAACAACTTAGTGAACTTCAGTTGCAGCTCAACAGACTCAGCGGTCACATTCCGGATTCCTTCTCGAAACTTGAGTGGCTTTCATACTTGGACCTGTATGGAAATAATCTCACAGGTCCAATTCCTAGTAGTATTGGTCATCTTAAACGACTCATGGGAATTGATCTTTCTCTCAATCACTTGAAGGGGACCATTCCCAGATCCGTGATCGCAAGCATAAAAAACGTTGAGACATATCTGAATTTCTCAAACAATCTTCTGTTTGGGAGCATCCCTGAGGAGCTTGGTGAATTGCAAATGATTCAGGCCATTGATTTCTCAAACAACAATTTATCCGGCAATATTCCATTGACACTTAAAGACTGCAGGAATTTGTTGTTGCTAGATCTCTCAGGAAATGAACTCTCAGGTCAAATTCCCGTTGGTGTTTTTCCTCGGCTTGATTTACTAAATAGCATGAATCTTTCTCGCAACAATTTAAGTGGTGAACTTCCAGCAGACATGGGAAATCTTGAACGTCTGAGTTCCGTCGATCTATCTTGGAACATGTTTCGTGGGAAAGTTCCCGAGAGCTTCACCAACTTATCTAGTTTGAAACATCTCAACCTTTCGTTCAATCAGCTCGAAGGCCCTGTTCCTACCTCTGGCGCACTAAGAAATCTTAGTTTTTCCGGGTTCTTAGGCAATCCTGGTCTATGTGGAGCGATGTTTCATAGGCCTTGCGATGAAGAAAACCGATTAACTTCTTCGCACCACATCACTAAGCGAACAGCAATAATTCTCATTATCACAGGATCGATTGTTGTACTTGCTTTCCTCGCATGCACATTCTGGATTCTTTATAGATGCCACAAAAAACGAAAGACGGAGCAGGTTGAGAATCCATCAGTTCAATATTCTACGGCTCATGCTCTCAAGAGATTTAATCTCAAGGATTTAGACATTGCGACCGAATCATTCAATCAAGAAAATGTAGTTGGAAGAAGCCGGTTGAGCACGGTGTACAAGGGAAGACTGGAAAATGCACAAACTATAGCTGTGAAGAAATTGAATGTATCAGAGATTTCTGCCTTGTCTGAGAAGTGCTTTGATAGAGAGCTGAATATCTTAAGCCGTTTGAAGCATAGAAATCTCGTTAAGATACTCGGTTATGCATGGGAGAGCGGGAAGTTCAAGGCTTTGGTTCTCGAGTATATGGAGAATGGAAGCTTGGAGAACATTATACATGATCCTTCGACAGATAAGTCGAGGTGGACTTTCTCTGAGAGACTAAAAGTGTTTGTTTCAGTCGCGCATGGTTTGGTTTACCTGCATTCTGGCTATGATTGTGAAATTGTTCATTGTGACTTGAAGCCTTCAAATATTCTCTTTGATGGAGATTGGACTGCCCATTTGAGTGATTTTGGGACAGCTCGGATGCTGGGTGTTCATGATCTCAACAGCGACAGCAATAATTCTTTGGGGTCTGCGTTCCAAGGCACAATTGGCTACCTCGCCCCGGGTAAGTCTTTCTCATTACATTTCTTATCTGTCGATAAATTATACGCCATATTTATATATATATATATATCACATTTTGCCTGGTTGTAGTGTTATGATCTTTATTGAAATGTAGAAATAGCAATTCACATTTCTTTTCTGCTTTTTCATCATCAAATACAAAAGTCTCTCAGCTCAGTTTATCAAATACTAACATTGTTTATGTAATCTTCACATTTTTAGAGTATGCTTATATGAGGAAAGCCACCACAAAAGCAGATGTTTTCAGCTTTGGTGTTGTAATCATGGAGTTCATAACTGCGAGAAGACCAACGGGAACTATAGAGCAGAACGGGATTCCAGTTACTCTACGACAACTCGTAGAGGCAGCGCTTTCAAATGGAGTTAAAAGCGTTCTGCAGGCGATCGAATCAGATTTAGGTTCGAGTATTACTATCCAAGAAGAAGAGAAAGTGGTAGAGCTCCTTGAACTGGCTTTATCTTGTACCTCCGAAGCCCCGGAGAACCGACCAGACATGAATGAGGTGTTAGCTGCCCTCTTGAAGATGAGCACTTAACTTGAATTGAAGTGGCTTAGAACCTCTTTTGCTCTCTTTCATGCTGAAGATGATCAAATAAGAGTGAGGATTGTTGTATCTTGTGAAGATGCTCAAATGTAATCAAACAGCAACAAAAGAAATTGAAACAAAGAGTTCTTCATCCTTCACTTTGTCTTCTCTCAAAATTTGTTCCCAACACTTGAGCTCCAATGTTACCAATGTATCCATGTCATTAATAATTGAAAAAATAAAAGAAAGAAAATACACAAATGAATAGTGTAGGTTTTTTTACATTCCATTAAAAGACATCGGTAATACTCATCGAGATCACCAATCCATTGCCGACACTTGGGTTTTTACGAGGTCTCAGTTCGAATTTCTTAATTTTCAGTGTGTCTCATGTAGAATAGTCAAGAGTAATTCTGAACACCACAATATATAAAAAAAAAAAAAAAAAAAAAAAAACTTGGCGAGATCCACACTAATATTGTTCATTATAAATTCATTCTTAATTGATGCAGGACTATTTTTCGAAGCCTTATTTAATAAGTAATAAAGTTAGAGCTTTGAAAAGTTTTATCAATCAATTATTTCAAATGATACCCTTATTTCATACCAATTTACTCTAATTACAAATTCTTTTTCTACAACAATTCAATCGAGAAACATTTTTGAATTTTAACAACATGCAAATGCATCTGGTAATTATTTTTCTACCTACCCAATTTTTTTTAATTCATCAAACCAATTCAACTATCTTTTATTAAAAAGAAAAAAAAAACTATTTGGGCGATGCAGATATTTCTGCACAGTCATTGGCATACGTTGATGTATGCATCGAGATTTGAGCGCCCTAATGAGGCTCTCTATCCAAACGACTACTTCTACTGTGTCCCAAAACTACGTTACTTTGAAGAAAATTGAACTTCTGTCAATCAAAATTTTAGTCCGATATTGAAGAATCAGTTCAAACAACAAGCCCTAGAATTTTTTAGGGTTTTTGTGTGGCGGGCATTGCAGATTACGAGCAATTGTTCTCTCAATCGGTCTCCTGATCAGGTATCGAACCCTAATCCGCAAATCTCAGATCAATTCGCATACCAAAGTTTGTAAATTTAGGGCAATTGAATCAATCAGCGTTTAAGAAACCCCAAATTAGTCTGGAATTCAGTTTTGATCTCTTGTTTGGACAATAAATCTGATTCTGGTGTTCTTGATTTGTTAGATCGATTAAAGCAGGAAGTATGGGATCTGGGCACGATGAGAAGAAGAGAAAAGCTGATGTTTTGGAGGACTTGGGGCTTTTGAATGTCGAGAATTTGCAGAATAACATGAAAATAATCTATTACAGGTTTGGTTTGGTTTTCGCGATTTAGCGATTTATTTGTATGATCATGGATTGAATTCAGTTTTAGTTTTGAAACTACTTACATGGTTACGTACTTAGGTTTAAGTTAGGATTGTTTGGAGAGGAGATAAGTAATGGGGTTTGCGCGTTCCGTAGATTCGGTGAAGTTTATTGACTACTTTCATGAGAAGAGAGTGAATGTGATGAACGTGTTGAGATATCGGAACCGAATATAGAAACAGCCCTGAAATTGATGTAATTGAGTATTGGATGTTTATGTTTAGGACAATGCTAGGGTGGTATTTTTGGGACATCCAGAATGGACACCCGGTTGTTACTTGTTGGTGTCCATTCAATACACATTGGTTTGTGTGGGCACAAACATCAATGTGGAAATCAATGGACACCAAAGCTGGGTGTCCGTTCCGGGTTCCTTATGTTTATATGTTATTATTCTTTCATGGCTTAATAGCTAGGGCTTCCTTTTGTATATTGTAATTACTTGTTATGCCTGGGTAGCTGCCTGAAAGTCATTGAACTGTCATGGTTGTGAATGCAAAAGTTTATCTGTCGAGTGCTTTTCTTTTAATATCTTAGGTACTGATTCGAGATGATCAATCTTCCAATAGTTGAGGTGCCGTCTTTTTTATTTTCTTGAGATATTCTCCGGCATGATGGAACACATCTTTTCAATTTGGAATTTTGTAGTGTAGAATGCAAACCATGAATAATGAATTTTCATTCCCAAGGACCTTTGCTTCTTGGCAAAGTCTCATTTCTGTGGCATCCTTGTTATTTTTGTGCATAGTTATCTTCTAAATAAAATGGTTGTTGGCGCCATCCTGCAAAAACTTATTGCTTATTCTCTCCAGTTTTTTGCATTTTTTAAACCATAGAATTAATATATATTTTATGCACCGATGGCCCTAGAATCTACTTGAATCATCCATCTTTATGCCTTTGGAAAACTGGTTGTGCTTTAAAATCTCAATCTTTGACTGGGTCTCTTGATGAGCCAGTCTATGTTTTACGCAGTCCAGAAGAACTAAATCTTCTACAGGGCAATAGAGGTGTTATAGCAGTAGGTTCTGTAGGAACTGTTGATCAGATTTGGTTAAATATCCAATTACATAAATGTCCAAAGCCACACCCATGTTTTTTGTTTTACTTGTCTCATGTAAGAACTTTTTCTTCTTTTTGTTTTTGAATTTGGATTGTCTAAGAAGTTTTAAGAGGAAGCACGTACAGATGACTCATTTATTCTTAAATGTGTACCCATCGTTTTGCTATGATTCAAGGTGTTGCTTTCCCGTCTTTTATTTTCTCCTTGTCGCTTAGGGTGTGTTTGATAGCAAAGAAAATGAAAAAAATCATAGAAAATTGTCTACTTTTTTTATGTAACCGTTTTTTCCACTGTTTGATAACTTTGTAACTGCACTGAGAAAAAAAACCACATCCCCCTATTTTCTTCATTTATTTTCTCATCTTTTAGCGTGGAAAATTGAAAATCTCTCCATATCTCTCACGAATTGATCATTTCTTTCACCTAAACAAACTTGGCATCTGCTACTCTTTCGCGGATACACACTCTTTCTTTCTCTCTTCATCTCCGGCTTCGTCACCAACATCATCGTCAAGCCGCCCGACATCGACGATGATTTAGATGCGCACACAGATTGAACCATAAAAGAAAATTCTTTCTCGTGCAATCAAACAACTATGAGAAAAATTTCTTTATAAAATTCTCTCGAGAAGATTTGCTAAAAAAAAGTTTTTTTCATTGAAGATTTTTTTTGCTATCAAACACACCCTTAATCTTCTCTGACTAAGCTTTTTATTATATGTCAACATGAAGTATCAAGTACTGAAGTTGCTTCTTCATTATTGTGCAGTCGTACCTTCTTGTCTATCATTGGTGGAGTGATTGCTGGAATTTTAGGAGTCACTGGTGTGACTGGCTTCATCTGTTATTTCCTAATAATGGCAATTGCTTCACTGGGGTTTGTGGCCAAGGCAGACTTTTCCATCAAGGCATACTTTAATAGCTGGAATCAAATTATGCTCGATGGCTTTTTGAGTGGGCTCATGGTATATTTTTTATATATTTTATAGTCTTTTAACTTAAATTTTTAATTCTTCAAGAGCATTCAGGTTGCGCTTGCATGATGAAACTAATGGATGTTACTATAATTTAGCATTATTCATTTGTTTTTCTCTTCAGTGTGCATAGTTGGTATTCCTACATGAGATTCTCAAATTCGCAAACCTCTTGCAACTTCCCTATTAACCATTCTTTTATAAACTATAATGGTTCACTGTTATCAATTTGTGTGTCTTGCTTTCAGCAATGACCAATGGGTATAGCCGTATAATGCTTGTACCCTATTGTGCTCTTGATGGGTAGAAGTATTAGAACAGATAGAACAAAGAGTTTCCTTCTCAAGTTGCATGAAACCTTGTTGCATTCTTGCATTTGAGAGGACTCAGGCTGCATAACCGAATAGTTTCTTTTGAGGTCCGGTGTGTGGTGTCACATTGGACCTTGTGAAAGAAGTGATACCCACCTAGACAACTAATTAGGAAGTAATAAAATTTCCGGGGTTCTGATCTGGTTACTGGCTGGCAGCAATTGCATTGACCACTATCGATGCATTGGAATTCCGCTCTTATTGCTCAACAAGAAACTCTCCATTTGATGGTCATTCCAAAGATTAATATCTAAATAATAGCTACAGACAGTTACTCAACTTACTCTTTCTTCTTAGGATGAGAAGTTTTGAGTAATTTACAAGCATTATCTCAATTTAAAGGGTCCTGTATCCGTTTGATGACTCGTTTTGTTCCAGAGCGTGTTTACTCTTGTGCCCATACGTTAATGATATTCATGTCTCTTGCTCATTTTCTTTTTTCTACATCAGCTTTCTGTTGAACTGGTTGAGATTTTCATTTTTGTACCATAAGTAGTAGAAAATCACAAGCATTGCTATTGTGAAATACTTGAGTGATATTTTATGTTTCGCTGACATTATTTCTTATTTCTTTCTTTGCAGTCGTTTGTGCTATTCTGGACGTATCCTTCACGCTGGTTGTATTTTTTTAAAATATTGCTAATCATAAGTAATGATTCAAACTCTTGGTTGCAGTATTCAAGTAATGATTCAAAATCATTATAGCATATTCTTATTTGGTTATTTCCCATGGTATCGTCAATTTTTTTGTGCCAGAACTTTAAAGGCATTTGATACATCATTCACCCACATCGAATCTTTAGGATTTCATTTCGACCAATTGTTGAGAGGGTTACACTGGGCCACCCTCTCAACCATTGCAGAAAGATCAATTTTGTGTTCATTCGTCGCTTGATTATTATCTATTTTCTTGTATTTACTCATCGTCTATTTTCTTTCCTTGACACTATCAAAGTTTTGCTTATGACATTGTGCATATGTTTTGATGGAACCTCCTACGAAGTAGAAGAAAACTGCAGCCACCGCGTTCTACTTTGTGCCCGTTAGCAATCCGTCCAGCGGCAGCAGAATCTCAAGGATGATTTCATTCTCTAACTATCCATTCTTTATTTTTGTGTTGTTTAGCTCTTCCAATTATTGGAGCATTAGATTGCGCAAAACCAATTCCTTTCGCCGTTACTTTATGGCAGAAGCATTGTTTCAGGAAATAGTTGTCTTAATCATTCATTTATACAAGTTCAGAGTTTTAGCGGATTTGGGTGTCGTGTTCTCTGAATTACAGTGTTGTTTTAGAATTTATATTCTATTGCTCATACATGATGAAAGACGCCACTCCTTAATTCTTTTTTTGGTTTACTGTCATGCAAAATTACTTGGGAGAATTATAATGATTTTGTGTATTGATGATATGATTCAAAATACAATATAAATACAAGTAAAATACAACGGTCAAAGTGGGTAAATAGGAAAGCTAGTTGTGAGATAATACAAGTTTGGAAAGCTAGTTGTGAACAAGATTTGTGGGAGATAATATAGAGATTTTGCTGATTTGGTGGAGAGTAAATAACGATTGGTGTTGATCTCTTACACGCCCCCGCAAGATGGAGGATCCATCGGATATGCCAATCTGGGATCGAAAAGGAAGAAAAATATTGCGTCCTAATGGCTTCGTAAGCATGTCGGCAAGTTGATCTTTTGTACTAATGTGCAAGACACGGAGTAAGCCATCCGCAACGCGTTCATGAACAAAGTGATAATCTAGAGAGAGATGCTTCATGCGGGAATGGTACACTGAATTTGCACAAACATATGTAGCTCCTGTGTTGTCACATAATAGTGTAGGAGGTTGGTTGATAGAAATGCCCAATTCATGTAATAAATTTTGGTCCCAAAGAATTTCAGCCGCTGCATTTGCGAGTGATTTGTATTCAGCCTCCGTTGATGATCGAGAGACAGACTTTTGACGAGCAGAACGCCAAGTAATGATGTTGGGACCTAAGTAAAGCACATAAGCTGTAGTACAACGACCATTGTCCATATTCCCACCCCAATCAAAGTTAGAAAATGTTGTTAGGGCGAGTTTAGAATCTCGTTTGAGGAACAAGCCATGGTGTATAGTGCTTTTTAAATAGCGTAGAACACGTTTAACAGCCTGCATGTGTGTTTGAGTGGGAGCATGCATGAATTGTGACAATTTATTCACTGCAAAGGAGACATCCGGACGAGTGAAGGCCAAATATTGAAGTGAGCCAACAATGCTACGAAAAGTGGTGGCATCAGTTTTTGTTGAGTTCAACGGAGTGCTAAGTTCCTTGGCGCTAACCATGTTGAATTTGCTGAGTAGATCATTTATGTGACGATGTTGTGATAAGAAAACCCCAGATGGGGTAGAGATGACCTCTACTCCTAGAAAATGATGGAGTGAACCCAAGTCCTTAATGGAAAACCTGTGAGCTAAGCTTTGAACAAATTGATCCAAAAACTTGGAGTTGTTTCCAGTTAGCACAATATCATCCACATATACCATAAAGTATGCAATTATATTATCGTGATTAAATACAAAAAGAGAAACATCAGCGAGAGACTTACGAAACCCAATTTGAGGAGAAAAGATTTGAGCTCATTGTACCAAGCACGAGGTGCTTGTTTGAGTCCATAGATGGCCTTACGAAGCTTGCAGATGGGTAGGAAATTGAGAATGAGAATACCCCGGCAGTTGAGTCATATAAACATCTTCATGAAGTGTACCGTGGAGAAATGCATTATTTACGTCTAATTGTCGGAATGGCCAATTGTTTGAGAGAGCTAAACATAAAATAATGCGTATGGTAGTCGGCTTTGTAACATGACTAAATGTCTCAAAATAATCGCGACTGGGCTGTTGTTGGAAGCCTTTTGCTACAAGGCGAGCTTTTTACTTATCAATGGACCCATCCGTTTTCCGTTTAACCCGAAAGATCCACTTGCAAGAAATTGGGACATGATTCGATCGGGTGACTAGCTCCCAAGTTCCATTTTGTAGTATGGCATTAAACTCTGCATCCATTGCTTGCCTCCAAAGAGGATCTTTGATGGCTTGAGTGACAGTAGATGGTTCTAATGAGATAGACATTGGATGCTTGGTTGTGACATTAACAAAGGATTTATTGTAATATTTTGGATTGCGTTTACACGAACGTGTTGGATGGGGACTATTAGGGATGATGGGACTAAGATGAGGACTTGGATGTTGTGAACTTGGCGACGTTGAGGGTGAAGAAGGCGGAGATGGGGCAAGAGAAGTGTCGGTTGAGGGAGGGCTAGGAGTTGAATGTGGTGGGGCAGGAGAAGTGTCGTTGGAGGGAGGGCTAAAAGTTGAATGTGGTGCGTCATTGTTGAGGTTAGAGCCGCTAGCAATGGAAGACACATGTGAAGGACTAGTTATAGGTGGTGGAGTTGGTTGGGACGGTGTTGAAAAAGTGGTAGAGGAACCGCTGTGACAAGCGAATTCCAACGAAGTATTGCGCATCTTTAAAGGAAAAACATGTTCAACGAATTGCACATGACGAGATAAATAAAGACGATTGGTGGTGGGATCCAAGCACTTGTATGCCGATTGAGACATGGAGTACCCAAGAAATATACAAGGTGTTGATCTAGTTTGTAATTTTGATGAGGTATAAGGCGGGGCCGAAGGTAACACAAACAACCAAATGGCTTTAATTTCTTGTAATTTGGAGGTTTGTTGAAAAGTTTAGAGAATGGGGTGGAAAATTCTAAGATTGGTGTCGGAAACCGATTTATTAAATACACTGCAGTCTGAAAGGCATAGGACCAATATTGAGAGGGGAGTGATGCAAAATGAAGTAAAGCAAGTCCACTTTCAACAATATGTCGATGACGACGTTCGGCAGAGTGCCATTATGTTCTGGTGTATAAGGGGGAGAAGTGAAATGAGAAATGCCACAAAAATTGAAGAAAGAAATAAGTTTTTAATATTCCTCGCCATTGTCGAAAAAAATTGATTTTATTGTGGTTTGGAAATAACTTTCAACCAAATTTTTAAATGAAGGAAATAAAGTGGAAACATCAGATTTTTTTCGCATGTGATACAACCAAACATATTTTGTGAAATGATCAACAAAGATAACATAATATGTAAAACCATCAATTGATTTAGTGGTTGGTCCCCAAACATCAGTATAAATTATTTCAAGAGGGTGAGTAATTGTAAGAGAATTTTCAAAAAAAGATAACTTGTGACTTTTATTGACTGAACATGTAATACAATGAAAACCCGAATCAAACAAAGGGGATAAGTTTTGAGCAGTAAGAAGTAAACGCAAGATTTTATTTGAAGGATGACCTAATTTGTGATGCCAAGTAGATAAAGGTACGGTAATGGATACGTTAACTTGAGGTGGAGCTGAGAAAAATGCGCAATAAACATCATTGACGTTCGTGCCCCGCAGTAGAGGCGCCCCCGTACGAAGATCCTTCATAAAAAAATGAGTTGAGAAAAATTCAACAGAAACATGGTTAGTCTTGCATAATTGTGCAATGGAAATTAATTTTTTTTGTAACTGTGGTATACACAAAACATTAGAGAGTTGCAAAGTGCGATGTGGTGTGGAAAGCGATGTGTGGCCTTGGTGTGAAATAGAAAGAGTGTTACCGTCACCCAATATGATTTCATCAGGACCCCCATAGTTGGAGAACGTCTGTAATGTAGATGGATGCGAGGTAGCGTGATGCGAAGCACCACTGTCAAAAATCCAAGATTGAGGTAGAGTTGAACTACGCTCAGTTGTGGTTGTATTCACCACTAGAGAATAAGGGATGTTGGTGGATGGAGCCGCTGCAATAATGTTTTCTTTCAAAAATCTAGCAAGCTTTCGACAATCACGTGTGTTGTGACCGGGGATGTTGCAAAAATTGCAGTAGGTGTCTGATCGAGGAGAGCGAGTGGTGGATTGAGACTACCATGATCGAGAGTAGTTCCCATTAAAACCACCACGATTGATTCTACGATTTTGAGGAGACTTCGAGACTTGTTGAGCCTTTTGATTATGTTTTTGAGTGATATTGACTGTACCAATGGTAGTGGCGTTTATAGATTCATTTTCCTTTAGGAGTCGCTCAAAGTCGGTCAATTTCTCAAAAAGTTCAGAATATGAGATGGCAGAATCTCGAATTTTGATGGCTGCAACAATATTGTTAAACTCATCAACAAGGTCTTATTCACTAACTGGGTTTTGAGTGAGTGTCAACTCATCCGCAATGGAGCGCATCTCTTGAAGAAATTCAGCAACTAGCTTGGAACCTTTTAGATTCTTGGCAAGTTTTGCTTTAAGGGAAATGATTCTAGATCGGGACGAACTGGCGTAGCTGTGATGCAGTCTCTCCCAAGCTTCCTGCTGAGATGTTTCAACCGATGAAATAAATGGTTGAATGGTGGCAGAACAACTACCGAGCAAGGCGCTGATGAGAACTTGGTCTTGCCGGTACCAAATTTGATAATTTTGGGTTTGGAACCTCTTTCATCTCCTTGTTAAGGACAAATTTTGCCGGTGGAGATAACGAGCCATCAATGTAATTCAACAAGTTGAGGCCGATTAGCGTTGCTTGAACTTGCTTTCGCCAAACTGGAAAGTTGCAAGAGGTGAGAGTGATCGGAAAGTGCGTAGGAGCATTAAGCTGAACTACGGCGGTTATACTATATGCTCTGATACCATATAATGATTTTGTATATTGATGATATGATTCACAGTACAATATAAATACAAGTAAAATACAACGGTCAAAGTGGGTAAATAGGAAAGCTAGCTGTGAGATAATACAAGTTTGGAAAGCTAGTTGTGAACAAGATTTGTGGGAGATAATATATAGATTTTGTTGATTTGGTGGAGAGTAAATCACAATTGGTGTTGATCTCTTACAAGAATGACAAAATGCACTGGTATGTTTAACTTACAAGATTACCGAAACTATTTATCTTTGGTCTTACTAGTTAAGAGGAGATAATCAATGGTATACTTCATTATGAAGTATTCTTTAATTGATGTGGGACTAATTTCAGTCCATACATCTTCAACACTCCACCTTGAATTGAAATTCACATGATTCAAGGGGTTTTTTCTCGATAGGTCCCACTTGAACCGTCGGCTCTAATACCATGTAAAATTCTCTCGGCCGCGACGTACACGCGTGGGCGAACCCGTAGATCTTCGCCAGCACCGATATTGTCCCAAACTTAACCACCTTCAATTTTTAGATGTGGAGTTTTATCTCAAAAAGCCTCGGTACGCGAGCTCGTGGATCTCCGCCAGCACCGATACTGTCCCCCAACTTAACCACCTTTAATTCTTAGATGTGGAGTTTTATCTCAAAATGCCTCGGTACAACTAGGAGAGAGAGAGAGATAATCACTTATATGATTCCTTATGAAATCTTATTTAATCGATGTATGACTAACTTTCGGTCCACATATCTCAACACTCCACGTTAGACCGCAAGTCATAATCCAAAGGGTTTTTTTCTCTCAAGTCCTATTCGAGCCATGAGCTCTAATACCATGTAAAATTCTTAACCGTGTCGCACACGCGTGCGTGAGCCCATGGATCTCCGCCAGCACCGATATTGTCCCCAACTTAACCACATTTCAACTCATATGTGTGGAGTTTTGTCTCAAAATGCCTCGGTACTAGCGAAGGGGAGATCATTACTTATGCACTTCATTATGAAGTCTTATTTAATCGATGCGGGACAAACTTTCTGTGACGGCCCCAGACCTCACAAATTGGGGGCCCCGTCTGACCTAAACCTACGTGGACCCCCGGTCAACTCCTGCAGTCAACGCAGGCTTAGTCACCCTCTTATCCAAGTTATTTAATCATTAGTTACTTAATAAGTTTATTATTTAATTTAACAAGTATTAATATTCACGCAGCGGAATTTTAAAACATTTGAAGTAACTTAAATAGTAAACACTAGTCGGGACATGCCCTAGGTATGGAAATCTTGCAAAAATAGATTTCATGTATATATATATATATATATATATATATATATATATATATATATATATATATATATATATATATATGGTGACAAACAGTGTGAAGAAGTGTCATATACATGTATCAAACGTCTCACAACCCAAAATGAAACCCCAAGGTAACCAAAAACATAAGTATATACCATATGTACAGTCCAAAATATCAAAATAAACCTATCTGTAGTAACAGAGATGAGCTAACTCTGAGGGAAGCTCAGAGGAAGTCACCGATCACAAGCTCCTTGCCCCTGCTACTAGACAGACTTGCAATTGTCACCAAAAGCGAAAACAATCAGTGAGTAAATCCAGAAGAGGTTCAACAATAATTCGGAGTAAACAATAAACAAGTCTATAAATCATGTTGGAAGCAAAATAAAGTCCTGAGAAAGAATCAATACAATACATGATAGACAAACTACAATAGTCAACGGTAGGGACCAAGTGACCCGAAAGCAAAGGATAGGGAGTAAGTGGTCCTGACACTCTACACGTGGGCTCAAAGCCACTTAAAAAGTGTAAGTAAACATTGGTGCGCACCTAATCCGTTCGGCACTGTCGGCTCGCTTGAGTCGCAGCCCAAGAAAACATTCCAAAATGAGCCACATACCAAATCGGATGCTCAACCACAATGGAACTCGAATACTTGGGAGGAGCCATGACACATGGCGGATGCTCACGCAAAGGATTCAAGCCCGTCAGGGAGCCATGAGAGCTAATCGGTTGCTTAACCCGCGAGTGTACACAACTAGACCAGACCACTTAGACCCTATGTCACTCGGTAGGGAAGTAGAATTCAATAATAGCAATAATTCCATCAAATGTAGCAAGAAATGAAAAGAATTAATATTGAATTTCTTACTTGTTTACTTACCTCAATAACGCAAAATAAAGCAAATCACGGCTCCCATACGCCTCGAAATACATACCCAATACTCGACACTAGTCTCTTAGGCTCTTGGTATCAATTTATAATGAATTAGGTGTGTTTGAGCCTATTTGATATAATTTAGATTTTTAAATCTCAAAATAATTCAAAATGTGGAAGTTATAGCGTTGGCACACTTTTCAAGGAGAACCTCGATGTAAAAATCCCCGAAAAATCTTCAAACTCACTTTTCTACAATTTTTTCACTTTTCTTATTTTTTCAGATTTATTTTCTATTTTTCTCGAATTTCTCTGATTTTTTATGAGTTTATGTTATTTTTATAAATTAAAATGTAAATATATATATATATATATATATTTTTTATTTGGGGCTTTTGGGCCCCTAAACCGGACCCGGTTCAGCCATGTTGGATTAGGCCTGACACTGGCCATACCCAATCTGAGGACCGCACGCATGCATACGCGTGCGTGCGTCCTCCCCCTTACCCCCAAAATCACTAGATTCACCACTTGGTGATTTTGGTGATTTTTTTTCTTTCTTTCTTTCTTGTTTTCTTCTTCTTCTCTTTCTTTCATTCATTCCTTCAACAAATCAATAACAATACTTATTTTCCTTTTAAATCAATTCCACTAAAAATCAACTCTACTAAAATCAAAAACCAACAATGAACTAATCTAATATACTATGTATTAAATCCATAAAATCAAAATTAAATGATATTAAATGTTAAACTTACCTGACTTGATCAAGATTCTCCAATAGAAATGTTAAACTTACTCGCATCTACACTATCTCTATGAACAAGGAGGCTCTCTTTTTATTTTCTCATTATAAGGAGTGAACCACTACCACATAATTTTTTTATTTAGTTTTTATTAAATTTGTCATTATCTCTTCATAAATCACAAGAAGTTGACACCTCATAATTCTAATTTATTTTAAAAAAAAATTCTAATTTGTGCAATGACTAAAATGTCCCTTATGACTTAACTTGGGCATTTTAATTAAATAAGTTCCATTAGACCAACTTTAATCAATATCGTTGACCTACTCAAATACTCGTGTACGTGCACATCTCGAGGACTACACTCACTCGTTAACTCGACAACTACGTCAATAAAGTTGTGCGTGCACACATAGATAAACATAAAATATTCAAGACATCACACACAAATAAAATTAATGAATTATTACCTCGGTGTCGAAGTCCGAGTTCTGACCGAGTCACCACGTAGGATTAGCCGCCACGTCGCGGTCCTATTAGGCAATTGATTAGGATTAGATTTATTAGAGTCGTTACACTTTCGGTCCACATATCTCAACAATCTTCAACAACATTGATTGGAAAAGTTCATGTTCAGTCATTTTTCTTTTGAACTCATTTTTTTGAAGCCCTTCTAACTCATTTTAGTTACTTGAATCTTGTATTCTCAACAAAAAAATTGTTGACTCCAAATTGATCTACTAAGGCTTCTTTCGAAGAGTGATAAAAATTTTACGCTGGCTACTAGGGCTTCTAAAATTGATAAAAATTTGGTAAGAGATAAATCTATTGTTTTTAGCTTGAAATCAAATGAACGACCAAGCCTCAATCTCATGCCCAAACCACTTCAAATCAGTTGCACAGATCAAACTCTTCTATATCCCTTAATTTAATTTAATATATTTGATGTCATGAATTCAAAATCTCTTAAATCATTTATAGTCAATGCACCTTAAATTTTATTTTATTTTTTACTTAAGTGGGAGTCGAATTCACAATCTCTCCAAACCTTGTCTTTCGACAAGTAATGCCTTTACCATTAAATTTCTACGATTATTGCCTTTTTTTGTTGACTCAAGTTACTTATACTTAGGTCTATCCATATAAATAATGTTAAATTTCTACAATTTTTACTATGTTTATTTTTCATATTATGACATTTGATGGTCATTTTTTTTTATATAAACTACCGCAATCGTCTATCTCTAATATTTGCATGGATTAGTACTACTCTTTTTAGCTAAGTAACAGTTGTTAACTAACCATTGTCTTGGCATAATGGTTGAGAGTTACTAGTTACTCACTAGGACCTCCACAGGCTGTCAAGTTCAGATCTCTAGAGTTTTTCGAAATACATCTCTTGTAAAATGAGGTGTCTCTTATCTATGAAATTACCAGTACAAGAATGTGGGTGTAACTTCGGTTGGACACATGGGTTAGGCACGCAACTTCGGTGAAAATCAAGAAACATGCACAACGCATGTTCGACTTGCGTGCCCTGCCAAGTTACTTTACACTTATTAGTAAACCTAAACATCATGGTATTAAAAAAATAAAAAAAAAAAACGTAAAAGTAATCCACTTTGAGCACCGACCCAAATCGGATGTCATACATTTCACTTCGAAATACGCACACACGCATCTCGATGTGTTTGGTGCTGTAAGTGGGTTACTCTAGCAATTCCAACACCACGAGAGTCATCTCATCAGCTCTCTGTCCCTCTCTCGCTCTCTCTATCCAGAGAATCTCTGATAGTTCTCCCAAGCCCCTCCACAGATGATCAAATACCACCCAACAATCCCCTCTCCATTCTCTCATCCCAATCGCTGGTTTTCAACAAAACCCATCTCTCTTCGCCCTCCAATGGCCTCAACCCCTTCTCTACGAATTGCGTCGTCGACTACTGACACAGAATTCCGGACTCTGATGGACTACGTCGGGAAGACTGGAGAAGACGTCGGGGACGATCTGGTGGTCCTGGTGTCTCATTTGGAGTTCGCCTGCAAGCGAATCGCGGCGCTGGTGGCCTCGCCCTTCAATTCCCTTATAGGGAAGGGCGTTGGCTTGGGTCTGGGTGGTGGTGATAGGGATGCCCCCAAGCCATTGGACATTGTTTCGGTACTCTTTGATTAATTACTTCCTCGTCTTTGGTTTTCGAAGGTAGATGAATGAGTTTTTGTTTTAGTGTTAATGATAGTATGATATCTATCAAAATGTAATTAAATTAGTAATTTTGACTAGTAGGAAGTTCTAGAGTTATTGAATTAGTAAGGCATCTCCAATGGTAAATGTGGATTGTGGTATAGATTGATGGCGCGTCAGCAACATGGAGAGTCTTAGAGCAAACGAAGCAAAAAACAACACGTGAGTGTACTTAACTTAATAACTGGGTCTTACTGACCGGGTTAAACTAACCCAAACCCATCTAGGTTCAGTACCGACCCACTTTCAAGCCAATATCAACAGAGAGGATGTTCGTCCTAAGTGTGGCTTGAATAGACATCGATATTCAAAAGTGATTTTTAATAGTCAATGTGGATTGCACTTTTTATTTTAAAATTTTATTACTTTTTGATATATATATATATACATATTAGAGAAAACCGTTGACGTGGCTATGGATTGCACTATCTAGAAGTAGACATTGAGAATAGATATTATCTATTCCTTATATGTCACATCCGCACGACATTCGAAATGCAATTTGAATTGGAGATGGCTTTTTTGTTCCAATGTCTATTCAATCCTAGGTGGCGCACATTCACGCCCAATCCACATCGCCATTGGAGATGCTCTAATGTTCTTACGGTTTCCTTTATATTCTAGGGTTGTTGAATTAGCAACTTTATTAGGGTTTGCAATCAATAAGAAGTGAATCAATAATGAAAATTAGTCTGATTCTCTGTCTCTTTTATTCTAGGAGCCCTACCTTAAGCATGAATTGAGAATTATCTAGTTTAGTTCGTATCAATTAAAAATTGAGTTTTTGATTTGGAAAGCATACTATTAATTGCACTAAATCGAACGTAATGGAAGAGTTTGATGATCCACGTGGTTGACCCCAACTAATTTGGAATTGAGGCTATGTATCTATGTTGTCATAGTGTTAAAAATTGGTTCTTTTAGGGTTTATCTGAAGATTTGGGTGCGTTTAGATGTTGGGGGGTTTGGTTTTTGTGTAATTGATGTGTTTTTATGAAAATTGTGATTTGGAACAACAATCGGTGGGTTTGAGTGGTGAGGGACTCGGTTCCTTTAAGCGAAGTCTCGATTTTGAGTCTCATGGAGGGAGCGAGTTGGGTTGGAAAGGCACCCTGTATGAGGCCCGATAGTGCTCAAGCGTGAATTAATCGTTGCTATTCGCTTCGGATAGGAAAAATAATTTTGATTTGTGATTGAGTGGAGGAATTATGGGTGTTCGAGAGGTATATGTGGGTGCTCAGCTTGAAAGGTTTTTGGTTTATATTAGCTCTATGTTGAATAATCCTAAATGCATTGTTAGATAGTGGGATTTATTTTTCTGCTAGGTTTAATTTGAAGGGTAGCTCTTGTTTTTTGTGAATTGCAACTTCATAAACTGCTTTTTGCCCATTTAAGATACTAACTAGATTTGCTTTGAAGTTTGAAGTGAAGAACATAGCAAGGCCTTATAATTTTTAAACTAAGACAATATTTCAGCCATTCTTCTAAGTAGTGAATGTGTTTTTTACTGATTAAGATTCCTTTGTATGTAGAATGAGATCATTTTGTCCTCTCTTCGGAAATCCGGGAAGGTTGCCGTAATGGCTTCTGAAGAAGATGATCTTCCCATTCATATAAGTGATGATGGACCATTTGTTGTGGTTACTGATCCTCTTGATGGTTCCCGAAACATCGACGCTTCCATTCCCACTGGAACAATATTTGGTGTGTACAATCGACTTGTGGAATTAGATCATTTACCTGTACATGAGAGAGTACAACTTAATTCACTTCAGAGTGGAACCAGACTTGTCGCAGCTGCATATGTTCTTTATTCATCTGCTACCATATTTTGTGTTAGCTTTGGCTCAGGAACGCATGCATTCACGCTGGATCATACAACTGGGGATTTTGTTCTCACACATCCAAGCATAAAAATCCCGTCGAGAGGTATTTTTCCTCTTCAATTTTTTTTTTTCTTTTCCATCTCCTATAAACGGCATTATCAATGTATCATGCATGCCATAAATAAATGTATTTGTTATTTCAAGTTTTAGCATATTCATTCCACTCGTCGAAATGCATCTTCTAGTTCATGAACTAATCCATTTACATTTTTTTCGATCTTGACCTTGGGTTCATTTTATGAAAACGGCGAACATCCCTGGTTCGGTTGTTCCTACCCCTTTACTGCTAACTGTTATCTAAATTTCTTCAATATTTGGTCATGTTGACCCTACTGAAATTATACTTCTAATACTAATATGTGCAGTGTTTCTTTTCAGGGCAAATCTACTCGGTAAATGACGCAAGGTATTTCGACTGGCCTGAAGGCTTAAGGCGCTATATCGACACTGTCAGACAAGGAAAAGGAAGATATCCTAAGAAGTATTCAGCTCGTTACATCTGCTCTCTGGTTGGTGACTTTCATCGAACCTTAATGTATGGTGGTGTTGCCATGAATCCGAGGGACCATCTTCGCTTGGTTTACGAGGCAAATCCGTTAAGTTTTCTAGTCGAGCAAGCTGGAGGCAAAGGTTCCGATGGCAAGAATAGGATTCTTTCAATGCAACCTGCAAAGCTGCATCAAAGGCTTCCTCTATTCTTAGGTAGTTTGGAGGATATTGAAGAGTTGGAGAGCTACGGCGATGTTCAACAGAAGTTAAACCCTGGATATGAAGTCTGATTATGCTCTGGAGAAGGTAAGTGATTGGTGTTAATGTGGAGAAAAGAAGCAGTTGAAGTGATCCACTTAGAGAGGAATTTGTTGGATTGCTGTGTTTGTGATGTGAGATTCTATAATTTGCTTGTAAAATGTAATTGAGAAAAAAAAAATAAAAATAAAAATTGTAATATGAGTTTATACCATCATTTTGCTTAGAGATACCACTCATTTTGGTTCTCTTGATGCATGATTGATTGAAGGAAAATGCTTTTGTGCCATAGCGCGAACAAACAGCTGTTAGCGTCTATTGGTTTTTGCATTGGGATGCGCCTGCATCGCAAGAATGCACGCTTGTGTAGTGAAATAGTGTGGTGGTTGGAAGGACATCTATTCAAGTTCAGTCTTGGCTTTCTTCAGCTTCCGAATACAAAATTGTGATGTGTGTTATAGATTTTCGTTTACTTCACAATTCTATATAACATTGTATATTATCGATGGATAACAAAAAAATGGAAGTATCAACATTAATTAAAATTTAAATATATATTTAGCTTGATATAAAAAAAATACATATTTAGCAAATCATTTTAGTAGCTAAAATAATTTCACTTGAAGTGAAGTATAACGTTGTAAGCCTAATAAAAGAAAATATCAAATACAACATTTTTTCGGTCCTTAATTAGGCTATATTTATGTATTATTAATTTAGGTGTAACTAATTTGATTCTAAAAAAAATATGCAAGAAACCAGTTTCTTCATGTCATAAAACTCTCAAGTATTAAAGAGTTAATGGGTTAGATTTTTTTAGTAAAGATAAGACTTAATTAGAATCTTTAGCGATCTGCTAGAAAATATTAATTTGTTATTAACTAGAATCTTTAGCAAACTTTGAATCTTTAGCAAACTTTGTCTTGCCGTCGAGAAGGTTCGGCAGCTAGCTAGACATATTCATGTCGAGTATTAACGTCCTAACCCGCTTTGTATGTGATTGGTTAATTGTTAAAAAAGTTGAAAGTAAAGTTTGAATTTTCATTAAGTTAATTGTTAAAACTTATACCCTAGACTAACTTCAACTTTATTTTTACTTTATTTTTTAGTTTTAAATATTTATTAAAGACTAAGAACTTATACTACTACAAAAGAGAAGAGAAGAAATAAGATAGTTGGAATGAGAAGTTTTCATTCAACTTGGTGTGCTCTTACAATGAAGTTAGTATCCTTTATATAGGCCATTTGGTATGATGACAAATGTGCCTTAGCAATGTGGGACTAAAACATACACCCCATGTACATTGAAATGGTTACAAAGAACATGACAATACACATGCATCAAAGGAAGTACATAACTACACAATATGTTGGTGTACATGCATGGTCATCCACACTTCATAACACTCCCCTTGGATGACACTTGCTTAGAGATTGTGCCTCGTTAAAACTTTTACTAAGAAAAACCCCACATGGGAAAAATATAGTAAAAGAAAAAGAGTACACTATTCTCATAAATATTAAGATCGGTATAATATTGTTAAGATTGCCTCATTAAAAACCTTGCTAGGAAAACCCAATGGGATAAAACCATAGCTAAGGGAAAAGTGCAATACACTAATCAATAACTCCCCTCATGTGAACATGGGTGAAACTTGTTCAGCTTTCTTTGCTTGCAATGTCTTTAAGTTTACGCAAGCCAATACCATATGTAAGCATTTTAAATGTCGTAGTTGGTAAGGCTTTTGTGAATAGATCAAGCAAGATTATCACTCGATCGGATTTGCTTGACATCAATTTCACCATTCTTCCAAGCTCATGCGCATAAAAGAATTTTGGTGAAATATGTTTTGTTCTCGTCCCCTTTTATGAATCCTTCACTTAATTGTGCAATACATGCTTTGCGTTATCTTCATATAATATGGTTGGAGAATCTTTTATTGAAGACAATCCACATGATTCTTGAATATGTTCAATCATATTTCTCAACCATACACATTCACGACTTGCTTCATGAATTGCAAGTACTTCGAGAATGGTTGGAAGAAGTAGCAACCATAGTTCGCTTGATCGACTTCCATGATACAAGATAGATTACCACATGTGAATACATATCCCGTTTGAGAACGGGCCTTGTGGGGATCTGATAAAAATCCAACATCAAAGATAACCTTGTAGATTCAATTTTACCCTCTCGAGTAGAATAAACCCATGTCACTTGTTCCTCGAAGATATCGAAAAATATGTTTAACACAATTCCAATGTCTTCGAGTTGGTGATGAGTTGTATCTTGCAAGTAGGTTGACAAAAAGCAATGTCGTGGTCTTGTACAATTTGCAAGATACATAAGTGCACCAATTGCACTTAAATATGGTACCTCCTACCAAGTAGCTCTTCATCACTTTCATGAGGTCGAAATGGATCCTTATCCACTCCAAGTGATCCGACAACCATTGGAGAGCTCAATGGATGCGCCTTGTCCATATAAAATCTTTTAAATATTTTTTCAATATAATTTGATTGATGGACAAGTACTCCACTTGAAAAATGTTCAATTTGCAAACCAAGACAAAGTCTTGTTTTTCCAAGTTCTTTCATCTCGAATTCCTTTTTCAAGTATTCGATGTTCTAACGATGTCGTCGTGGTTTCCCACTATATTTAAATCATCAACATATACAAAGAATAATCATAAATCCTGTTGATGATCTTTTAATGAAGACACATGGGCAAAGCGGATTATTTACATATCCTTCTTTCGTAAATAATCACTAAGGCGTTTTACCACATTCGTCCGAATTGTTTCAATCCGTACAAAGACCTTTGTAATTTTATAGAACGCATGTTATGAGGTTTTGATTTTATTTCTTCGCATATTATAAATCATTCAGGGATTTTCATATATATCTCACTCGTCTAGGGATCCGTACGATATGTCCGTAACGACATCCATTAAATGCATATCAAGCCCTTCGAAAATCGCAAGGCTTATCAAGAACCGAAATGTGATTGCATCTATAACAGAGAATATGTTTCCTCATAATCGATGCCAGTGTCTTTGTGAGAAACCTTGAGCTACAAGTCTTGCTTTGTACCTTGTAACTTCATTTTTTCGTTTCTTTTCGTACAAATACCCATTTATATCCAATGTGTTTACGCCATCTCATGGCGTTTGGACAATTGGTACAAAAACCTCTCGCTTCCTTAACGAGTTTAGCTCTACTTGGATAGCATCTTGCCATTTTTGCCAATCGTGTCTTTTTCGACATTCGTCAACTGATCGTGGTTCTCGAATCATCATCATTTTCACATATTTCAAAGGATACATTGAAAGCAAATATATCATCGGGAACAATTTTATTTCGATCCCAAATCTTACCAGAGTTTAAATAATTTATTGAGATCTCATTATTTTCATTTTTTTCCTATTTTTCTAGAGGAAGTTGTTCCTCATCGAATCAACTTGTTCGACAAACCCTTATCAAAGGATTCTTGTGCTTTCTCAAGAGTATTTTGGTTTGCATTTATTTTTACTCCCGTTTTCCTCTTTCGAGGAATTGTATCTTTTGAACCAATCGGTCTTCCACGCTTTAAGCGTTTAGTTGGTTCTTGTGCATTTTGTTGCACAGACATCAATTCTTGCAGGAGCATTGACAAACCGGAATATATGATTTTGTCACTTGTTTTGCATCATTAAATGCATCGTAATTGATTTGCGATTATTTGCAAATGAATGATCTTTTGAACTTCAAGTTCACACTGATTTGTGCGTGGATCATAATGTGATAAAGTTGATGCATTCCAAGCAATTTCACGTCATTCCTTTTGAATTGGCTTCTTATCTCCCCTAATGGTGGGAAAATTGTTTCATCAAAGTGACAATCAACAAAACGTGCAAAAGAAATAAATCCCCCAGTTAAGGGCTCAAGGTATCTTATAATGGACGATGAGTTAAATCCAACATAAATCCCAAGTTTTTGTTGTGGACCCATCTTAGTTCTATCGGGAGGTGGTATAGGAACATACACTCGCACAACCAAAATTCTCAAGTGTGAAATATTTGGTTGTCGACCTAAAATGAGTTGCATGGGGAATGTTCATGGTATGCGTAGGTCTATAACGAATGATAGATGTCGCATGAAGGATCGCATGTCCTCAAACTCGTTGATAACTTAGTTCTCATGATTAAAGGTCCGCAATTAATTGAATGCGTTTGATAAGAGATTCTCGCCAAACCATTCGGGTATGCACATGTGGAACAGAATGTTCAATAGTAATTCCTATAGACATGCAATAATTTCTAAATGCTTGAGATTGAAATTCCTCGGCATTATCAAGACGGATGGTCTTGATTGGGTTGTCGAAATTGTGCTCTTAACTTAATGATTTGTGCTAAAAGAGACGGATGGTCTTGATTGGGTTGTCGAAATTGTGCTCTTAACTTAATGATTTGTGCTAAAAGTCTAGCAAATGCAACATTGCGGGTTGAAAGCAAACAAACATGTGACCACCTAGTTGATGCATCTATCGAAACCATGAAATATCCGAATGGTCCACAATGAGGATGAATGGGACCACATATGTCTCCCTGAATGCGTTCTAAGAAAACTCGGGGATTCCACAACAATTTTACTTGGGGATGGTTTAACTATCAATTTACCTTGAGAATAACTAGCACAATTATAATCACCAAATGAAAATATTTTGTGACTCCTTAAAGGATGTCCATGCGAATTATTAATTATTCTTCGCATCATTGATGATCCTGGATGACCAAGCCGGCAGGTCATGCCATAAAATGAATGTCTTTGGATCATTAATTTTCTTATTCAAGACGACATTCGCTTTCGACATGCCTTATATGAGTAAAATATAATCCAGATGATAAAGTCATGAATTTTTCTAACACTTCTTTTTTCTCATTTGAAACCAATGTGACATAGAGAAATTCTCTATTATTTTTGTTCACGGTTTCAATGTGATATCCATTTTGTCGAATATCTTTAAAGCTCAAGAAATTTCTTCGATTTTTCAGAGTAGCATTGTCAACATGAATTGTTGTTCCCCAGTGCAACATAATATTTGCTCTTCCAGAGCCATTAATCAAATTGGAGATGCCAAATATTGTTTGAACATTAGCCTCACTAAGTTCAAATTGGAGAAATATTCTTTGTTTTTAAGGATTGTATGCGTTGTAGCACAATCGCAAAGGCATATATCGCTCTTATTTGATTCATGACTTGAACACATGATTTGTTGATCCATCTTGACAAATAATGTTTGGAAAATCGAGAAAAGAGTCATATTTCAATGATAAAATTCATAATATTTTGATTTTGAAGGCATGGTAAGGTCATAAAAATATTCGGCATATATATGACAATATTTAGACAAAATAGCCTTTCATATATGACTAAAAAAAATGTCACAATTATGAGCCTCATTGTCAATAATTATTTGCCCTTTGTAGAAGGTGCACCACTTTTATTCCAATTTTTGGTGAAATTGTCAATACGACCTTTACATGATATTTTCACATTTTCCACGTCCATAAATTTATTATTACGATCATGATCATTATATGCAACATATGCTTCTTAATTTGAAGCTGAACTAATTGAACAGGAGCGATATTATATTTATAATATCTCATTATTTTACTCAAATTTGCCATGAGACAAGAAATCAATCCTTAATATTTATTGGATTGACGTGCGCACTCGATATTTGTTGCAGCAATAAATCGAGGCGGGCCACGTGACCCTTTTATTGTCTCATCAGTCATATTTCCACATAGCCTCAACATAGAGGTAATTAAAATTGTGGAATTATAATTAATATTTGATCGATTAAATTTTGTAGCATGAGACCCAATTACCATTTTGAGCTTTTTGGAGCATTACCCTTTTGGTATGTATATATATAACTCCATAAGGTGAAAATATATATAAAGTGAAATATTCACTTTTCAAATCTCTAAAGAGAAATTTGTGAATGATTGTGTACAACATACAACCTCGCATGGATACAAGCTTTATTCATAATTTGTAATATCTAATTATCATGACAAGAATTATAATAAGATAACAAATTCAACTATGGTTGATTAATATTTTGAAAGTAAATATAATATAAAATAATTTTCTCTTTTCTTTTATGTAAAAAAAACATAACGTATGATTAAGTATGTGTTCACGACTTGATTTATTAATAATCAAATGTACTATTCGTATGAGTTGGTGGGACAACCTCCAGTTGGGTGGCGAGACAAAGTCCGCTTAATGCCATGCCTCCTCGAACGGGATAACTCGTCTCCCTTTCAATGTTTAGCTTTACCGGGACAAGGCTTACCCACTATCAATTCAAACTTATAGCATGATTTGTATTATAAAATCAAGAATAGAACAATAACTAATCATTTGTAGTTTTAAGAGAAAACTAGTTATGTCACATATTGACTTTTGATTTCGATGTAGAAGATCGTACAAGACGCAACTACAGAGCATACTTTCGCAATCGGTGACGCTATAATGCATAATATATGAATAAAGTATGCATAGATAAAAGGAAGCAACCATGATAATATAGAAGTAAATTGAACTTATTTAAATAACATTAAATATATTTACTTCATTAAAAAGAACCAAAATTTAATCAAAATTTCTAAACTTGGACTCGCATGAGTGGGCTTGAGCAAGGGCTTAAAAGCTTGATGAGCTTGACTAGGCCCGGCCCAAGCCCGCCTAATGAACAGATCTAGCTACAAGTATGTAGAAAGGTAATTGTAGTGGAAGAAATACAATCAAAACTTTGTTTTTGATAAGAAAGAAATACAATCAGAATTTTTATACTATTAAAGCTTCAATTGATGAGCAGAAAAGCAAACAGAGATTTCATTATTATGTAGCTAGTGAAGAACAAGGTGGGTTTCAATCTCTTTTTAGTCACAGCCAATAAACCAACTAATTGGGGATTGTTGTTGTTATTGTAATGCAAAAACAAAATACCTAAAATGCAGAATATCATATAAAATAATCACCGTGACTTCGAAAAATTAAAGAAGCATATTTCTATTGATATCATGACGAGAACTGAACTGTGATATTACTATTAAGATTGCATAAATTAAATTTACAAAATAAGAAAAGAAAAGAAAAAAAAAAAAAAAAACCTTCTTCTCCATCACCCACTCAAGTGAACTCTTGTCATGCATGGTAATTTTAATTCTTCGTTTAAATACTATTGTTAAGGCTTAGGAAGGTCATTAATTAAATTGTACATTTTCACAATTTTTAAGGGCCTATTTTTAAAAGGGAGCGGTTAAAAGGATCTCAATTTTTACTTAAAGAACCTCACTTAAGTGAAATTACTCAACTACCTCTTTATATAAAATGATTTTTACTCACTTATACCCCACTCACCCTTACCAAGTCACCCTCTCTCAAATCGCGTTCTCACCACAATCTCAAATCCGACGAAATCCGAGCAAAAGCGCATTAATTTGACGCCGTGGATGCATTTCTCATTTCTTTTAGTGTCAATTTCGAGGTTTTTTTGGGTTTTTTTTTTCTTACTTTTTTGAGTCGGCATTGTTCGTGGGATTATTATTGGGTTTAGAGCTTTAATTTGGAATTTTAAGGAAAAAAAAAGGTAAACTAAAGGGTGTGTTTGATAGCAAAAAAAATCTTCAATGAGAAAAAAACTTTTTTTAGCAAATCTTCTTGAGAGAATTTTATAAAGAAAATTTTCTCATAGTTGTTTGATTGCACGAGAAAGAATTTTCTTTTATGGTTCAATCCGTGTGTGCATCTAAATCATCGTCGATGTCGGGCGACTCGACGATGATGTTGGTGACGAAGCCGGAGACGAAGAGAAAAAGAAAGAGTGTGTATCCACGAAAGAGTAACATAGGCCAAGTTTGTTTTGGTGGAAGAAATGATCAGTTCGTGAGAGAGATTGAGAGATTTTTAATTTTCCACGCTAAAAGATGAGAAAATAAATGAGAAAAATAAGGGGATGTAGTTTTTTTTCTCAAATATTTTTATCAAACAAAAAAAAACGGTAACGTAAAAAAAGTAGACAATTTTCTACTATTTTCTTTGCTTTATCAAACACAAGTAAAAAAAAAAAAAAAAAAAAAAAAGGTCCTTCAAGTAAGACATTAGGGTCTCTTTAATATATAGATATATAAGGTCCGCTGACTAGGATCTCTGTCATGGTTTTCAAGATTTGGATAAGATAAAATAAAGAAAAAAAATGAATGTATGATATAATTACGCTGGACAAATATTACACAGTCGTTTGTACCCTTCGATTCTAGCATTAAGATTCCATACACAAATCTCGATGTTTACTCAGATGACTACTCAAACGGGTGTCACAGATCCACGTACACAATTTACGTCGCGCAACGACTGTCCAAATATAAATACCAGACGCGCACTCCATTTTAAGGTTCCTCCACCAATTCTTCTCACGTTCTGCCACGTGATCCCTTACTCACCAAAAAGTCAAAAAGTCAAAACTATCGCATCTCGAGATAACGCGTGGCCCCCACAAGTTCGCTTCAAGGCCTCTCCGTTCGATCTATATCGGGACTAGCTGTTTCACTATTGAAGGTCAATCTAACGGTATCTAATAATCCATCTACTGACAAACGGATAACAAAACAGAAACGTTGGGAACAGAGCAGACTTATCCTTATATCCAAACAGTCACCTAAAAAACGGATAACGACGCCACTTCATTACACACCAAAAATAGGAAAATGTTTGGCATACGTAGCAAATGAAAGCACATGGCGCACGTTGTGATGCGATGCGCGCGAGTTTCGAAATGAATCGCATGGATGTCAAAACGTGATGTACATTCGGATGTTATGTGAAGGTGATGTCTGTCAAAAAAAATAAAAAAAAAAAAGCCAAAAAATCTCATCTATATAAACTCAATACACACTACACAACAATGACAAGAGCAATAACAATTGCAAAGACAAAGTTATTGAGTTTGAGAAAAAATGTTGGCCATTTTCGACAAATCGATCGCTCATGCTCCTCAGGAGCTCAGAAGCCCATCTATTGGATCCATGAAAACTAAGCTTCCACAACAAATCCTCAACGATTTCGTTTCCGCTAACAATGAAGCCATCTCCATCAACTTCTCCAATGGCGTCTCCCTCGCGCACTCTCGCCAGGATCACCACATCTCCTTCTCGCCTCACCGAAGGTAACTTTCTTTTTTTATGCTAAGTCAGTATTTCGGCCCTTTTGGGTTGGCTTAACGGTAATTAAGAGCGAGCTTAGAATTATGTGGTTAAGCAGTCTCAATTTTGATTTTTTGCTATGTTAAGATTGTTTAGGCCACTAGGTATCTGAATTATTATTATTATTTTTTTTTTATTATTGTAGGTGTTTGAAACTTTGTCCAGTCTTATAACTTGCCAATTTTTATAGAAAAATAGTAGAATGATAACAATAATGTCGTATGCTGGAGACACATTGGCTCACGAAAGTTCTGCAAGTATGTTATGAATTAAAATTTATGTTTGTCTACATGTCGAGGCTCGTATTGATGACTTTTGTAAGTCACTGTGTGTTGTGATATAATATGTTGTCATTCTAGCCCTTCTCATTTTTATAAGTGTCAGTTGAGGATCCAACTTTAATTCAGGTTGAAAAAATTAAATAAATATTGGTTAAAAGTACATATTAATAATTTTGCCACTTAACAGCCCAAGCGTGTCAGATGGATTAAACATCATTTGTCAAAAAGTAAAACTAAGGGTGGACATGGTTTCTGACTCCGTTGAAGTTTAAAAAAAATTGTCAAGCACCAACTTTATTAGTGACTTTTGTCTGGGGCGAAATCGAAATTTTAAGCTCCTTTCGGCTAGATCAAAGGTAGCTTAGACATTAGTTTGAGGGTTGGGCTAGCTTATGTATTTTCTATAATTTTTTTTAGTAATTAACCATGTGCAAAAGGGACATATACAAGATTGTCATGTACTACAGCTTATGGCAGCCATGTATGTGGTTTCACCCTTGCTTATTGTCACATTAACTTCATCACCGTACCTAGTCGGCCAATTGTCACATTTCTTCTTAATCATAGAATCATCATGAATTGTCACATTTTGGATCTGAAATTAATTTTGTTGAAGAAATCATGCATCAATTCTATAAGAATGGAAATTTGAGTTGATTGGTTTTGTAATTTGAAGGTTGTTGGGTATCACGGATGAGATCTACTGCTTGTTCACTGGAAACTTGAACAATCTGTGCTATTTAAACAAACAGTACGGGCTTTCCAAAGGCACCAACGAGGCAATGTTCGTGATCGAGGCGTATCGGACGCTCCGCGACCGAGCTCCCTACCCTGCCGATCAGGTTGTCAAGGATCTCGATGGGAGCTTCGCCTTCGTCATCTACGATCGCACCACTTCGTCTCTCTTCACCGCTTTGGTATGTATTTACGTATTCACGCATCTCTATGCAGATCTAAGAGCCAGGATTGTCATATAGTACAAGTTTTTTAATATTTGCTGCGACAAAATTAAAAAATATGCTAAAACAACATATATCATGATGAAAGCACATCAAAACGTACATTGAACCCTCGACTTGGGTGTTTTGCATTGAGATCTAAAAAACGTACAAACGGCTCGTTTGATCTGATATGCCTTTTGGTTTGTATTTGTAATATCCATTTAATAGGGTTTAAATAAAAAGTATAACAAAGTAAGAATATATAAGAGACAAATAATACAAAATATTTTGACTCAGACACGTTTACGACACGATAATGCGAGAAGATTTGAAATTCAAAATAAAATAAATAAGTTTTGAACTTTGGTGTGTATATGTGGCATGGCACGCATCTCGGTGTGTATCCAAGAGTCAGTATCTCATGTGCATTTTTTTTTCTTAATTTTGAAGGGCATGGATGGGGCGATCAAGCTGTATTGGGGAATCGCGGCGGATGGCTCGTTGGTAATTTCGGACGATCTGGAGGGTATTAAGGGAAGCTGTGGGAAATCCTTCGCTCCTTTCCCTGCTGGTACGCGGAGTTGTTTAGCTAGATTGCATCCCATTTTATTTCCCTCGTGATTGACATGGAATAAATATTGAGATTACACACGAAATCTCGAAAATACCCCTCTTGCACAAACACGAAAAAAACGCACCCCACCACCCCCTCCACCACCTTCACCGATCTTGACTCCAAGAAATCATTTGGTTTGAACCGACCAAATGAGAGGAATCTCCGAAATCGTGTCTCACCTTGTGTTTTTCTTTCGCACGGCTTTTTGCGCTTTGTAGGGCCGTGGTGTGAGCCGATTTCGTCTCCAAGTTAGGGTTCGGTTGAAGTTCGTCGACACACCTTATTTAGTGTAATTAAGTTACATTTGGTAGAGTAGTTGTGATTTACGGTGGTAGTTTGTTCAATAGTCAAAAAATGGGAATTCGCGGTTCTCGCCACACAGCCGAGATCAGACCTGTCTCGCCAAGCATGGCCGAGACAAAGCTAAATTTTTGGGAACTTGCGGTCTCGCCACGAAGGCCTAAGAGTTCACGGTGTCTCGGTTACGCATGGCCGAAAATACTTCGCTTATCTCGCCACATGACGAGAGCTACAATTAGTGATAGGTAATGTGGCGTCGGTGGTGTACAACCGAGAATTTTCTCCTACTCTCGGTTGTACACTCGGCGAGAGGGTTAGAGTAGGCTCGGTCCTCTATGACCGAGACATTTCAATATATCTCGGTCCCGCAAGGCCGAAACAATTGCGCAAATCGACGTAAACTTCGGATAACCTCATAAAAAACACAATAAATTCGCAAAATTACCTCAAGTTTAACCTCCCGTTGCACCGTAGCAAGACAATCCTCCATTATATAGTTGAAACAAGTTCGGATTTGAGGAAATTACCAAACCCTACGTTGACAAAAAAATCATCATTTTCACAGCTTTACTCAATTAAACAGTTCTAAGAAATCATCATATGGTTGTCAAACATTGTTACATCGTCGTTTGGATGATGTCAATCCGCAAGAATCGATCAACGCTCGCCAAACGCGATGTGGCTTTGTGGTTCAACCTTGTGGTGGGGTGCCTTTTTTCTTTGTCAAAATGATTTGTGGGGTTTGAATCACTATATATACAAGGGCAAAATGGTCTTTTCCAGCTTTCTTTGTTGAATTTTTACAAATACTTTGGGTGCCCTCATTTAATGGTGGGGTGCCCTTAGCGGCCCTCTAAATATTTCTTCATCTAGCACTCTTGTTAAAATATTTGAACAATTAATATATATAGCTAAGGTGGCAAGTCACGTAAGAGAAATTGTATGAGGTTGCTAAAAACATATACACATGTATTTTATACACACCACTAGCCAATGATCAAAATACTCTCATCTCTTTCAAAATACACACCACATCCCTCCATCAACAGCCGCCGCCATTGCCTCCGCCACTTTTTTTTTTCTTTTCTTCCATTTTCTTCTTCCGATCATATAAAGGTCTCGATCTTGCTGGCCGAAGCTCAAGGAGGGAGGGAGGATAAAGAGGGGAAGAAATGAAAAAAGAGAGAAAGGTCAGAGGTGGGGTGGCGGCGGTGGCGGCTATGGAGGGATGGAGGGAGGAGGTGGTATGTATTTTGAAAGAGATGAATGTATTTTAGTTATTTTGTTGGCTAGTGGGGTGTACAAAATAAATGTGTATGTTTTTAACAACCTCATACAATTTCTCTTGCTTGAATATTTTCACAAGTATGGTAGATGAGGAAATATATATCCCAAATGTGTCAACCAAGTCAAAAGTCCCAGACTTGGTTATGTTTTTTTTTATTTTTGGTCTGATTGATTGAGTTTTGATACGGTGGTGCAGGGTGTATCTTTCATAGCAAGGGAGGAGTGATGAGCTTCGAGCATCCGGTGAACCAGATTAAGGCGATGCCTAGGATCGACAGCGAGGGGATGATGTGCGGTGCGGATTTCAAGGTTGATGCGCAATCGAGGGTCCACAGCATGCCACGTGTTGGAAGTGAAGCCAATTGGGGGAGTCCTTGGGGAACACATTAAAAAGCATGCGAGATTTACACGTACCAATCATGTTTTTTTTTTCTTTTTTTTTTTTTTTTTTTTTTTTTTTTAAGAGCACATTCAATTTCAGGGCTTTGTTTGTAGAGAAACTCAAGATCCAGTGAATAATAAATAAATGTAGGTTTCCACTTTCTTTCTTTTTTCAAAGCAATTTATATTGAGATGTTTTTAATCCAACACGATAAACATTTATTACAAATAAATTTTATACTAAAGCCTTAAGATAGGGACAATTATCTTAATAACAGGGACAATCATCTCAATAATGAAGGCAACAAATCGCACTTGAGTGGAAATATATAGTAAAAATATTAGAATCTTGACCTGAAAATAAAATATCAGGAGATTGGATGGGACAATAAATCGCACTTAGGCGAATATATATAGTACAGCATATATAACAAAGACTTGATTATGTTGCAAGAGCATTTCCAACGACAAATATTGAAATAGTGCTACTTTACACTATTTGGCGTAACTTCAAACCAAATTTCGCCCTCTTCTCGATCTCATTGTTACTATTTTTCACACTATCTTGTTTCATTATTATTTTATTTATTTTTAAATAAGATAAACATCATATAACATATAAAGTTGCAAATTGAAATACCTTCGCGTGTCAAGTGTAGACCATGTGTCCGTGGTGACTAATAAAAATAAATACAAAATTTAGATAAACGTATTTCTCAAATTAATTAATGTTTGCTACATAAATCAAACTCTTTCATTATACTTGATTCAATGCAATTATTCTTGATTCAATGCAATTGATAGGTAAACTTTACAAAATTTAAATAAAAACAAAAAAATAATAAAATATAGAAGGGCTTTCAAGTAATTAATTTGAGTTGTGATTCTTGGGCAAATTATTTTCCTACCAAAACACCCAACATGTTTAGAACATATCAAAGAAACTCACAACTCACAACAACAACAACAACAACAACAACAACATCACCTCAATCTCAAATTAGTTGAAGTAACTACTTCATTGTCCTCGATTTAGTGCCATTGAAACTCACAACTCAGTGAATATAATAAATAAAAGGAGAACATAGGCAATACAATATAAACTCAAACCAAAATTTGCCAAGCAACTTTGTGTAGTTTACAGAAATTTCCTGAATTGGGGTCAAACAACTCTGTAATAAGTTGGAGAGAAATGCGGATGTATTAAACTATTGTTCTTTCCACAGATCCGAAAACTCGTCGGGTTCTAATGGATTCAATTGCTCGTGCATCTTTCTCCTTGTCTTGGCCTTTACCTTCTTTGCGAATTTGCCCGCCTTTTGCTTCTTCTCCATGGCTCGAATCTGGAGAACAAAACAGATGAGTGACGGATTAACGAGAAATTATACATGGAACAGCGCATTGGCTATACCGCTAAAGGAGTCTTATCGGATTAAGCATCATTGTGTCTCCAACAAACCCCCCAAGAACTTGCACTGTGTGTTGAACGTACGGCATTATATCATATGGGTCTAGCCGAAGGCAGATATGTACCACCAAAATCATTGCTTGTTTTAAGTTAAGAAACTATGAGGCGAATTGCCAACTACGACGACAATGAATGAATCGTAATCCTGTGAAACTGACCTGGTTCGGAGATATGTAGAAAGGGTTCTCGTACAATGTTGGGCCTCCAAAACTGCCACAGAAGATTTTGATTGGGTTTAAGCAGAACCTTGGACCAACCTAAGCATAGATCAGTACATAAGTTACTTTCAGATAGGAATATCTTTTGCCTCATGGCTATAGGTGTCTTAGCAGTCAAATTGGATGCAAACCTCCACAAGAGTCATTTTGTCGAGGCCACCACGATCCATCTTATCAGTTGAATTGTGAGGAACAGATATCTGCAAAATTGAAAACATTGAAGTAAATTTTGTACCAAGAAAAGAGGATGATTATATGAACAGAAGTGTGTTGCTTTAGAAAAATTTATTTCTAATGTTTTCAAGGAAGATAATGGCACCCAAAACAATGTCCATGTGGAATCTGATGGTAGGACAGACTGCAAGCAATGATGACGGCGACATTAGGTCGAGGTAGATGATGCTGATTGAGTACATTTCTACAATTTCAATTTCCAGAGAGTTTTTGTCCTTTTTTTCATCAAATTTTAACAATACTTGGACTGAAAGTCTGAAACTATAATAGGCTATTATAATGATTTAATGACAACTAACAGGACAGATTTCCAAGTTATATTCAAATGATCAACCTACCTTATGCAAATAACCACATACCTGGTAATTCCGGAACCATATGTGATCGTCAGCAATAGAGAAAACAAAGACATGGTCATGATAAGGCTTAGCTTTTCTATGATCCTTTGGAGTTCCAAATATCTGCATAAGAAAATAAATGCATCAGAACCCTTTCCAGCAGCTACAGAAGCAAACAAAATTTAGACAAAACAGCATCAATGCTGGACAGCCAATTTAAGTGATCATCAACCATCTCTAGTTTTTTTTTCTAAAATATATAATGAACAGTTTTACGAGGATGTCCAACGAGCAATTAAGACTAAAAGAGATATATATAGGAAAATACCAAGTGTCAAGATGAAGATGTGTACAATCAATATAGAGAAGCTAGAAAACAAGCTAAAAAAGTAGTTAGTCAAGCTAAAACAAATTTCATGGAAGATCTATATACAAGGTTAGGTAATAGAGATGGCGAAAAATATATATATAGGCTAGCCAAATTAAGAGATAAAAAGAAACAAGACCTAAGTCATGTAAGATGTATTAAAGACGAAAATCAAAATGTTTTAACGCGCGAGGATGATATTAAGGAGAAATGGAGAAGTTACTTCGATAGTTTATTTAATGATGGCCAAATTGATACTATAATAGATGAAAACCCACACCAAGAAAGAAATGTAAACTATACACGCAATATTAGAATTGTAGAAGTTAAAGAGGCATTGAAAAGAATGAAACTAGGGAAAGCATGTGGCCCAGATGAAATACCCATAGAGGTTTGGAAATGCTTAGGAGAAATTGGATTGACTTGGTTAACAAAATTTTTCATTAAAATTTTAAAATCAAAACAGATGCCAATGGATTGGAGAAGAAGCACGCTTGTGTCAATCTTCAAAAACAAAGGAGACATTCAAAGTTGCTCAAACTACCGGGGAATTAAGCTTACGAGTCACACTATGAAACTTTGGGAGAGGATAATTGAAAATAGGCTAAGGAGAGAAACAACAATATTAGAGAACCAATTTGGTTTCATGCCTGGGAGGTCAACTATGGAGGCGATTTTCCTTGTAAGTTGATTGTTAGAAAAATATAGAGAAAAGAAAAAAATATCTTCATATGGTATTCGTAAATTTAGAAAAAGCATATGATAGAGTCCCTAGAGATGTTCTTTGGTGGGTTCTAGAAAGAAAAAGAGTGCATGCTAGATACATAGACACTATTAAGGATATATATGATGGAGTAGTAACGAGTATAAAGACCTTTGGAGGAGCTACAAAAGAATTTCTCATTACGATAAGACTACATCAAGGATCGGCTTTAAGCCCATATCTATTTACTTTAGTTATGGATGAATTAACTAGACATATTCAAGAGGATACCATGGTGTATGTTATTTGCAGATGATATTGTCTTAGTGGATGAAACAAAAGATGGAATGAATAGGAAATTAGAACTCTGGAGTAATACATTAGAATCTAAAGGCTTTAAGTTGAGTAGGACGAAAACCGAATACATGCACTGTGAGTTTAGAAACACTAGACATCGAGATGGCGGAGTGGTAAAATTAGGGGAAGTAGAAGTTCCTAAGGTAAACCACTTTAGATACCTAGGATCAATCATACAAAATGATGGTAACATTGAGAATGATATCACACATAGAATTCAAGTTGGATGGAAGAAATGGCGAGTGCAACAGGGGTGATTTGTGATCGAAATGTTTCTACTAAGTTAAAAGGAAAATTTTATAGGATTGCAATTAGGCCAGCTATGCTCTATGGAAGTGAATGTTGGGCGGTAAAGCAACAACAATTACATAAAATGAACGTAGCAGAAATGAGGATGCTTATGTGGATATGTGGTAAAACTAGTAAAGATAGAATAAGAAATATAGAAATTCAAAGATAAGTAACAGTAGCACCAATTGATACAAAGATTAGGGAAGGGTGGTTGCGGTGGTTTGGTCACCTGCGAAGACGGCCTACAAATGCCCCAACTAGAAAACTTGACTCAATAGAAACTGTAGAAATTCGACGAGGTAGGGGCAGACCAAAGTTAACATGGGATGCATTAATTAGGAGGGATTTGAATGGTTTGAAAAGCTCACCATCAATTGCATTTAATCGAGCACAATGGAAAAGTTTGATCCATGTAGCCGACCCCAGTTAATTCGGGACTGAGGCTATGTTGTTGTATATAATGAACAGTTTTACCCCTCACTGACCCTAAAGTATGGCAGCACTATTTGACAAGCGTTTCAAGCAACCATCAACTTCTATACACCTCTTTTTTACAAAAATAATGCTAAAATAAAATAAAAAACAGCCTTTACCACAAGCCAACAGTGAGCCTCCAAGAGAACACCTAATGGAAGGAAATGATAAACTTTATAGCAAAGAAAAACCAACCAAAAGAGCTTTGCAAGGGGTTGGCTTTTTGACAATAATATTTTCATTCTCGCTTGTTCCAAGGGAACTACAACCTAAAATCTGCTTCTCTAACAGTATTATTCAAAATGCACTCCTTATCAAATAGGTTAATTAGATACGAAACAAGTGAAACAAGCAAGGCTGAATGCTTAACTGTTAACATTAGAGAGGTACCAATGAAAAAAAAATATTCTCAATTGCCATTAACAACAACCTGCTGAAGAAAAGATTGCTAGAGATGTTACAATAATGAAATAACATAAAACAATTGAGCACCTGTGTTATCATCTCTTTCAAAAGCTTCCAGTGAGGATCTTTATCGAAATTTGAGGAGAATGTCAAAATAGGACGTGACCCTTTCAGATGATTACCAGTAAGCTTCAGCTCTTCCATTGTGTGCACTGCAATAAAAATCATTTGTCCACTATAAGCACAAAAAAAAAGACGGAGGGGGGAACACAATGACAGTGAAAATAAAATTACCAGCATTAACCAAAAACTTCACAGAAGGTCCATTAGGGCATTTGGACATCCATAGGTAGAGATCTTTCTGCTTCCTGCACTGTTATTAAAAAAAAAAAAAAAAAAAACAAAAAAAACAAATAATGGATATTTTGTTCGACTAACCAGCAAGGATAAGCTCATCATGATTACGAAAGAAAACGTATATAGATGCTAATACAACTGTTTCTTCCATCAAAA
This sequence comes from Stephania cephalantha, assembly GCA_039657325.1. Taxonomy (NCBI): domain Eukaryota; kingdom Viridiplantae; phylum Streptophyta; class Magnoliopsida; order Ranunculales; family Menispermaceae; genus Stephania; species Stephania cephalantha. The sequence goes on from CM077578.1 coordinate 41,911,830, forward strand.
AAGAAAAAAAAAAAGATGACACCATTAGGAGATTCATAAAAAGAGAGAAAAAGAAGCTCGAAGTAGATCATATCATCAACACCAAGTGATGAATGAAACTGAATTTGGAAATAGCTTTTTATTGTTTAGCAAGTATTTTAGGAAATTTTGGCTGAAAATACGAAAATGTTCTAACTTCTAAGAAAACAAAAAGAAAAAAAATGTTTTCCATGTTTATAAATTTTGGGTAGAGTGCAAACTTGAAAAAAAAAGTAAGAGAACGCAAGTGAATTTGAACACTGAGCCATACACCTTAGAAACTTACCAACAACAACATAGCCTCAGTCCCAAAGTAATTGGGTTCGGCTACATGGATCAAACTCTTCCATTATGCTCGATATAGCTTAGAAACTGACAATCAAATATAATTTTGATATATCTATCTTTTATTCAAAACCAAGCAAACTTGCGTTCGGACTGTCAAATTGCCAATCTAGCAATCAATTCAATCAACATGGTGCACCAGGCCTCGAAGCACATTGTTAAGGCAATTATTAGTTGTCTTTATTTGCACAATCATGATTGTGGTAAGTAGTGACATGGCATGGTGTAATCCGCATGATATCAGGAAGAGTTGAAAATCTCAATTGGATTTGTAAATGCTAGTAACCACGATTTTTGGAAAGCATATCGCAGAGTATACTCGTTGCAGTAGTGCAGTGTTACAACATACCATGTTATCACAAAGTTGACCACACATAACACTGCAACAGAGATTTTATAATCTCGAGGTATCAGATTAAACTCCATATTTGAGTTGAAGAAAGACTTCCTGGCCCGGCCAAGTAAAGGCATTAAATGCGATATTTAGTGTCGTTAACCAAGAGCACCTTAAACTAATCTTTTCTTATGAAGAGGCCAAGTAGGTGTGGATAATCCTTAAAAACGTTTTTGAAGGCGATGAGGATGTGAGACACTCCAAAAAGGTAAATCTGCCAACACAATTCGAAGTACTATAGATGGATGATGATGATGAAACAATTGTTGAATACACGGCCAAGCTGAAAGTATTGGAAATCAAGCACAGCAGTTGGGGAAAAGTACTCCAACCAGAAAATGGTAGAAAAAAAACATTTGAACAATTCCAACGAAGTTAATGTCAAAGTGACTGCAATCCAAGAAACTAGGGGACTCAAGAACCTTCAATTTTATGAGCTGATGGGCTCTTTCTTAGTGGAACTTCACTAGACAGATCTTGTTACAACAGACCTTGTTATCACAAAGTCGAGCCACAGAGAACACTGCAGCAGATTTTATAATCTCGAGATATCAGATTACGCTCTATACATGAGTTCATCTTGTGGAACATCTTATCAAAAGTACAAATACGATGAATCTGCTCTGCACATCTTGTTGGAACGCACAAGTGAAGAAAAGTCATGAAGAGTTTTGTAGAATGACCAACTTTTAGTACTTGTTGTCACTGATTTGAGTGTTCTAATACCGAGGGGATCTTGGATAGAGTCTAGGGGAGCTTGGAATGAGATCTTCCTTTGTAAGATTGTAAAGGGGGAGTGGATCAATACCGATGGTGAGGGAGCTACTTGTGAATCTTGCATAAGGCTAAGGCCCTTCTTTCTTAGCGGAACTTCATATTAGGTGAGGCCTCGTGTACCAAACTACATCAACAATTAATCCCTAATGTGCATGTGGTTTGATTGTTCCCTTTTTGTTTAGTTTCGAACTTTCGATTTATTTCATTGTATTGCTTTTTGTGATTCATTGGTTATATCACATTCTCACCATCTAATCTAAAAAATTCCTTTCGCAAACTATCAAATTTCTAAAAGACATTGCAAGCTTCCAGTTTTATTATATTAAAAAAAGGTTAAAAACTTGCTAAATCAAAATTGGTAACATAACCTACCATTGTTTAACTCAATATCAATAAACTTTCTGAATCCAAACGAACTCCCTGATCCGAACTGATTCCAGCTCTAAGTCATGCCAATTACTAACATGATCCAAATGGAAATGCAATACAAGACTAATCCCTAAGGCCATATCAAAATCTTTTAATGCTCCAAGACCATATCATGAAAAGCATATGGAAACAAGGATGAGAAAATGCCAAAATGGTTTATCTATTTTCTTTTTTGCAACATCATAAGATTTTTTTATGATATACAAAATTATACCATCCATAAGAAATAAAATTTAGAGCTTTTCGCCAATGTCAGTATCTGTCATCAAAGACACCAAATTCGTCCTGTTCCGAGTTACTATTCCTAATGCTATCAAGACATCAAGTTGATGCCTAGGAGTAAGACAACTGTACAAGTCTACGAGCTAATGCTTTAGAGGTTGTCTAGATATGTGCAAAGCTAGACTATCAAAAAAAATATATATTCTACCATGGCATTTTGCATGTAATATTAAGTATTTTAACATTTGGATAATGAACAAGTCTCCAACCAAAGATCTTTAATTTTAATGAACCTTGTTTCAGGGCTTAAAAAGTCTAAGAAGAGGAACAATTTCTTACGGTACAGCCCTTTCATTGAATAATCATTTTGTAAAAATAAAAGGCCTTTACTTTTTCTAAAGAAAAAAAAAAAAAGTTTTTCTATATCAACTGTGGTGAAAAAAAGAAGTCCGACAATAAATAAATAGTGGACTAATAGCCTAAAATGCTTTTAAATCGAGCGGAGTGGAAGAGTTTGATCCATGTAAGAAAACTCTGCGAACCCAAATAATCCCGGTTTGAGGTTTTGTGTGTGTTGTCGTTGAATAGTCTAAAACATTTCTAAAAATCACTGGGGGAAACTCACAATTTCATAAAAAGAAAAATGCAAAGGGAACCTGACACCTGCCAAGAGAACTCCACAGATAATGTGCTAGTGGATGCTTGAGTGCCGTCTCTAGCGTGTCCGGAACGGTATGAGCAATTTACTCAAAAAGCTTACAAGCAAAGAGAAAGCACTATTTTCGCATTCTTGTAGTAAAGCATACAAACAACAACATAATAGCCTCGGTCCCAAATTAATTGGGGTCGACTACATAGATCAAACTCTTCCATTGTGCTCGATTAAGTTCACATCAATACAGCATATACTTGTAAATTCCAATCGAGCATATTACCTCAAAGAAGAGGCATGAAGAGCAGCTCTTAAGCTCAACAAGCTCGTTCAAAGTCGCGCCTTTGCTCTCCTTCGACTCCACCTTGTTATCCTTCTTACAGTGCGGCAACAGCGACACCACATTCAACATCAAATGCCGATACCTAAAAACACACAACAAAATCCAATCAAAGCAAACCAAAACAAACAAACAAACAAACATTCAATCAATTCGAACGAACACCATACCTGAACACAATTCGGCGCGAACAAGTGACCAAAACCTTCTCTTTGTTCCTAAACCGAGCAGACTCTGGATCCTTCTGTTCAGATTCTTCATCGACCTTGTGCTTCCATCCCAAAAGCGTCCTCTTCGGTCTCTCTGGAGCGCTCTCGTCCTTCTTCGGTGGCTCCGTGGGCACTGATTCGGCGTGTTTTCGCTTCTTCCCCATTGAAGATAGATCGATCGATCGACCGAACGAAATCTTCAGAGCAAAACGAAACCCTAGATCACACACAGCGAAATGAGAAGTAGCCTCCCCAATTCCTCCATCAGTGCAGGGTTTTTGAGGTTTAGGGGAAGTTGAACTAACGGCCGGAGTATGGGCTTTTTTTTTGTAGAATGGGCCTTTTTTAATACAATAGAACTTGAGCCGGTAACAACAACTAGTTGGCCTGAGTGGTAAAAGACTTTTGGCCTATTTGGTTCATAGGATAAGGTGGGATAAGTGACAGTAGTAAATAATATTAGTATTCGATTCGCGTATAAAATTATTCATACGATTATTTTAACCCACAGGATTGGGATAATTTAAAACCATGAACTCAATGGTATTATTTTATCCCAATTTCGGTGACTTTCAAATGACCAAAATACCATCATCATAAACACTCAAAACACACATTCATTTACTATTCTCTAATACCAAAAAACCTATGGTGTGTGACATTAGTATATCAATGTAGCACTATAGTTACCATCCGCGCGCGAATCAAATCAACAGATCATTCCATAATCATGAATCAACACTACCCATCGATAATATATTTAGTACTACTAAAATTTGTTCAAACTTCAACCGCATTTATTATTATATTGCGCGAGTCCTACGAGACCCACCATTAAATTTTCAATTTTCATTCATACTAATACAAATAGACAACACATAACATATCACAATTATTATAGGCGACGAGTTCACTTTGAATTTTCTTCACTATTCATGAATTTTGTTCACTTAATTTTATGGGAAATGTGATGGTTCAAGTTACATTTGGTTTGCTTAATGAATGGATTTATTAGGCTTCTGCTTCTGAATGACTTTGTTTATGTGTCGTTGAAGTTGCTTTGATATGTATATTTGGCTTTATAAGCTTGTCAAGGATGTGGGAATGAGTTTGTAGATATAAAATGACACTTTAGTAACTTCACCTATTGAAATCAGGTTTAATGTCACCCTCTATATCCCCAACCGAACAAGTCTCTCTATTGGGACTAATACCCAAACCCATGTTATAAACTCAGTGTAAATTAATCTCATGATCTTGGGATTATTTTACATGTGAACCAAACAGGTTGTTTCCTTAAGCGGGGTTTTGAGTTCGAGTATCATGAATGAAAAAATAGATTGGGATGGTTGCTCCCCATATAGCGCCCGATGGTGGCCGAGCGTGATTAGTTGGTTCATTTGATGCTTAGACAATAGGAAACCCAAAAAAAAAAAGGGTCGTTCTATTTCAAACCTATTATTAAACTTTCATTACATCTTTGTTATTTCTCTCAAAACTAATTTCAAGTGTTTGTAAGGGGTTTGGTTCCGTTAAGAGAGGTCTTGAGTTCGAGTCTCATGAATAGAAAAAATCTGGGTTGGGAAGGTCGTTCTCTATACGGGGCTTGAGAGTGCACGCGCGTGTATTGATCGATGCGGTTGCAGCCGAACACCACGTGAGAAACATAAAAAAAGTAGAGTGTAGGAGAATGCTACTATAACTTCAGTTTGACGCGCAGGTTGGGCACGCATTTGTGCATCTCTTCGATGCACTCAGGATGCACGTGAACACACATCTCGACGAAAATGAAGGATCGGGCACTAGTGCGTGCCCAACTTGCATACCCAAATGGTGTGTTACACTATATCTAACTACCCAAAGGGGTCTAGCAAGACGGCTCAAGTTGCCTCAATCTTAAGTCTTAACCATTAATTTCGAATTTGAGCCCTAGGTATGTACTATAGAATTTATTTCATTTTTAGCATGTCAAGTTTAATTGAACCATTTTGCAAGTTGTATTTGAATGTGTTTAATTCATTTTATATAATCAAAGTCTTGTGGATATATTTTTCTTCAAAAAACAGTATTGTGGATATAATCAACTCAAATGAGTCATTGTCAATATTCTCACGGCCTCACCACACACGCGTGCGCGAGGTTGTGGATCTCCTCATCTAGCACTCATATTGTCTCCAACTTAACCACCTTCAACTCTTATAGGTGTAGGGTTTTATCTCAAAAGGCATCAGTACTAGTTGTGAGAAATTAATCACTTATTTACTTCATTTCGAAGTTTCATTTAATCGATGTTAGACTAACTTTCGATCCACATATCTTCACCAGTCATAATGCTCTAAATATCATTTTTCTAATTGACATCCTACAATGCCAAAGCATCTTTGGTGATAAGAAAGAGGCTCCACTTGTCAAAAAGACAAGGGTTCGAGAGGTCGTGGGTTGTTTAACTTGATTCCCACTCTTAGGCAATTTTCTTACTTTTGTTATAATTTCGTGATTTTTTTTTTTAATTTCTAGAAGAGAGACAAAAAAAAAAAGTTTATAGGTAACCCCTTTGTGCACGCATAATTGATCTTGAAACATTGACATTCATTTTTCATTATTTTCCACAAATTTTATACTGGCGGTCTTGTTGCAATGCATTACAATTTGACAATACGAATACAAAAATAAGGAGGAACTGGAGAACGTGACTCTTTAAACACATGAAAACAATACTGTTCAAAATTAGAGAAAACAATAACTTGGAATTGGCAAAAGTAGAGAAAATTAACTCAGATGAAGAAACGGCTTTTCTAGAAGGTATATACATATAAAGTGACCAATATAATAATAACTAGGCTAGTATATTCAAAAAAAAAAAAAAAAAACTTTTTTTGACGAAAAATCAAGGATTTAATGTGGAAAACTTTTTTATTTTCGAGATTAAGGTGGTAAAACTTAAAATAGGACATTGTTTTAAAATGACAAAATTCACACGTACAATCTTTTTTTTTTTTTTTTTTTTTTTGAAGCATCTTTAATTACTTTTTGTTATATAAATTTAGTTACTTTCAAAAAAAAAAAAAAAAAAAAAAAAAAAAAAAAAAAAAAAAAAACTATGTAAGACATTGGGGAAGCCAAATTTATCATTATTTCTGAAAGGGTTAATGCCAAAAAAAAAAAAAACACAAACTATGGAATTTTTACAAATTTAGAACAAACTTTGATATTTTTTAAATACAGTATATCACAAACTTTTTTTTTTTTTTTTTTTACAAATCTATCACAAACCCTATATTTGCTTAAAGAATGGTGTTAACACTTCTTTAAGTTTTAAAAAGTAGGACTCATCAACAACCAATTTCAACAACACAATTTTTGTAGGGTTGGTCGACTGTTATAACCGATCTTTGTATTAAATCTTTAGTCATGCATGGACAAATCATACATGATTGGTCGACTATTATAACCGACCAAAATGTATCTCATTTCTTTGTATTAGATCAGTCGTTTAGGGCCGAATGAACACATGTAGATCGGTCCTGCATGATCGAACCATACATGATTGGTCGACCATGTATGACAACTCAAATGGATCACACATCCAAGTATTGGGTCTGTAACGGCCTAAAACATAATAAACAAGTAGAGTTTAGAGAAAAACTACTAAAGGAAAATATTTGGAATCTTGACTTAGATGCTAATACAATGTGGCTAGAAGTGAGTAGTTGCATAAGGAGAGTGGGATCAAACGTATTAGGTATATCTAAAGGCTTGGGACCACCAAAGAAGGAAACATGGTGGTGGAATGAGGATGTCCAACGAGCAATTAAGACTAAAAGAGAGATGTATAGGAAAATACCTAAGTGTCAAGATGAAGATGTGTACAATCAATATAGAGAAGCTAGAAAACAAGCTAAAAAAGTAGTTAGTCAAGCTAAAACAAATTTCATGGAAGATCTATATAAAAGGTTAGGTAATAGAGATGGCGAAAAATATATATATAGGCTAGCCAAATTAAGAGATAAAAAGAAACAAGACCTAAGTCATGTAAGATGTATTAAGGACGAAAATCAAAATGTTTTAACGCGCGAGGATGATATTAAGGAGAGATGGAGAAGTTACTTCGATAGTTTATTTAATGATGGTCAAGTTGATACTATAATAGATGAAAACCCACACCAAGAAAGAAATGTAAACTATACACGCAATATTAGAATTGTAGAAGTTAAAGAGGCATTGAAAAGAATGAAACTAGGGAAAACATGTGGCCCAGATGAAATACCCATAGAGGTTTGGAAATGCTTAGGAGAAATTGGATTGACTTGGTTAACAAAACTTTTCAATAAAATTTTAAAATCAAAACGGATGCCAATGGATTGGAGAAGAAACATGCTTGTGCCAATCTTCAAAAACAAAGGAGACATTCAAAGTTGCTCAAACTACCGGGGAATTAAGCTTATAAGTCACACTATGAAACTTTGGGAGAGGATAATTGAAAATAGGCTAAGGAGAGAAACAACAATATTAGATAACCAATTTGGGTTCATGCCTGGGAGGCCAACTATGGAGGCGATTTTCCTTGTAAGTTGATTGTTAGAAAAATATAGAGAAAGGAAAAAAATATCTTCATATGGTATTCGTAAATTTAGAAAAAACATATGATAAAGTCCCTAGAGATGTTCTTTGGTGGGTTCTAGAAAAAAAAAATGCATGCTAGATACATAGACACTATTAAGGATATATATGATGGAGTAGTAACGAGTATAAAGACCTTTGGAGGAGCTACAAAAGAATTTCTCATTACGATAAGACTACATCAAGGATCGGCTTTAAGCCCATATCTATTTACTTTAGTTATGGATGAACTAACTAGACATATTCAAGAGGATATACCATGGTGTATGCTATTTGCAGATGATATTGTCTTAGTGGATGAAACAAAAGATGGAGTGAATAGGAAATTAGAACTCGGAGTAATACATTAGAATCTAAAGGCTTTAAGTTGAGTAGGACGAAAACCGAATACATGCACTGTGAGTTTAGAAACACTAGACATCGAGATGACGGAGTGGTAAATTAGGGGAAATAGAAGTTCCTAAGGTAAACCACTTTAGATACCTAGGATCAATCATACAAAATGATGGTAACATTGAGAATGATATCACACATAGAATTCAAGTTGGATGGAAGAAATGGCGAAGTGCAACATGGGTGATTTGTGATCGAAATGTTTCTACTAAGTTAAAAGGAAAATTTTATAGGACCGCAATTAGGCCAGCTATGCTCTATGGAAGTGAATGTTGGGCGGTAAAGCAACAACAATTACATAAAATGAACGTAGCAGAAATGAGGATGCTTAGGTGGATATGTGGTAAAACTCGTAAAGATAGAATAAGAAATATAGAAATTCAAAAACAAGTAGGAGTAGCACCAATTGATACAAAGATTAGGGAAGGACGGTTGCGGTGGTTTGGTCACCTGCAAAGACGACCTACAAATGCCCCAACTAGAAAACTTGACTCAATAGAAACTGTAGAAATTCGACGAGGTAGGGGCAGACCAAAGTTAACATGGGATGCATTAATTAGGAGGGATTTGAATGGTTTGGAAAGCTCACCATCAGTTGCACTTAATCGAGCACAATGGAAAAGTTTGATCCATGTAGCCGACCCCAATTAATTTGGGACTGAGGCTATGTTGTTGTTGTTGTTGTTGTAACGTTAATCTCGAGGATTAACGGTCATAATTCGGGAGTTACGTGGTAAACTCATTTGGCTCAGACATGAAAACCGATGAAATATGTTATTTATGGATGATAGTGGTGTATATGTGGTGTTTAAAATTATTATTATTATATTGCACTGCATGTGTGTATGTTGATATTGGGCGAGTTTGTGTAACGGGTGTTCCCCTCGAAAGGCGTGCCAACGCGGATATCGGGCAGGCGAACTACGGGTTCACTAGGAAACTCGACTAATTCATGTTAAGTTGACTAGTTAAACAATTAAAATGGGTAATGTAACCATAGGCAAAGTTGATTAAATTAAAACAATAGGCTATGGCGTACCTCGAAGTGTGTGCCGAGACACGACGCATTGGGTGTCGGGTAGTCGTGGGTCAGTGGGATCACAAATTTGTCAATTTGGTAAATAAAAACACTAACCAAATGTATCATAATGGGCCTAAAGTAGTTTAATTAAATATAAATCAAGGCCTATAGTTTGGTTAATTAATTGGAAACCATATGATTTACATAGAGATACGTGTTGGGCCTGTTGGCACATCTAGGAGTCATGTAAGTAGCTAATTAATGTCACTTGAGTTTAGTTAGTGGAGTGTAAGTGGGCTAAGTGGCAAGAGATGTGTCATTAGATAAACCCCGGATACGTAAATACATGGAGATCAATGGCTAGAAACAAATCTATCTTTGATATATATAGGATGATTGATCAACACATGCAAAGTAAACCAACTACATTGTTGGGAAATCAGAGAGAAGAGAGAGGTTTGGAGCTGGATTTCAAGGATTTAGAGGTCAAATATGGAGATTTAAACCAAGGTAATCATCATCTCCATCATCTACCCTATCTAATGAACTCATTTTTATATGTTTTTTATGAAATGCAAGTTTAAAGGTTATATCTCTGAGTTTTAGTGAAAACTAGTTGAATTACATGTTTATGGATTATTTTTCATAGAGATTTTACAACTGGTTTTGAATAATTAAATTGGTGTTTTGGATTAAATTGGGAAAACTAGTGAATTTATGGGATTTGAGGAAATTGATCAAATTGTTATTCTGAGGTTGTTCTAATTGTTGTTTTTGGTTCAATTTGATATGGAGAGGGTGTTAAATGTGTCTAGTTAGCTAATTGGGGAGTTTTGGACAGAATTCTCCAGTTGAGAATTCTGTCACTCGAGAATTTTGTCACATAGGGTAATTAGCGCGCTAACTAGACCGATTAACGTGCTAATGATTTTGAGCGCTTAACTGCTTTTCAAAATGAAGAACAGTAGCGCGCTAGATAGATCCCCTAGGGTGCTAACTTTACCTACCACGCTAGGTAGACCCATCAGCGCGCTAATGCCAGATATAAACTAAATTTCAATGGTTGTTTTGGGATTTTTGACTTAAATACATACCCAAACGCCTATAATCATACTAAATATGTAAAATTGGACGTCAGGGACTTATGGGACCGTAGCTCTGGTATCGGGGAGCTAGTCAGGTCGGATTACGGGAGTCCGGAGAAGTCGGAGCGCGGATTGAAGTGCATAAACCCATTGGAATGCCTCACAAAATTCATAGTTTGTTTTATCGGTATCGAATTACATGTATGACTGCTAGTGGGCACACATGGGATTTTTCACTCCTATTTCGGTTTGCGTATATATTGGTTGTGGCTAAATCTCTTGCACGGGTTACTTGTGATAGTGCTCGTGTCGATGGTAGTAGAATATATATACGAGTGTCAGGAGGGATTATGGCAATCCTGATGTGTAACAGCATCAGGAAGGGACCATGTCATTTACTGAAGTTGGGGTTTAGTCGCAGTAAACCTGTAAGTATATACGTTGTTCCTATTTGATTTATCGATTACTGGCTGGTGTAGGTCAAGGTTTTCTCGTGATTATACGGATGTTTACTGATTAATGCTTTACTTCACAATTGGTTTAATTGGTATATGCTATTTATTTATTTCACGCTACTGATTTTGTTTGTCGTGTGTTGCTTACATTCATGGGAATATGACGTACTGTATTACCAAGTGTTATATTCCCATGTCTCGTAGATTATCAGTTTTATTTCATGAATATTGTATAGACTTCTCTTGGGATTTTACTCACTGGACTCGTCATTGTATTTGTTAGGTGATTGAGTGCATATCCTTCGACGAGCAAGGGCAAGGGCAAGGAGGTACTGGGCGACTACCTCTAATATTGTGGAGCCAACTCGTGTGTGATATCAGTATGTATTTATTTTATTTTTGTTGGGTTTTGGGGACCATAGAACACTAATTACATGTATACGGAACTTTTGTTATACTTGTCTCGCCTTGATATATACATGGTATCTTTTGTCGGGTTTTCTACTACTTAGGATTGTTAAATACTGTATAACTTACTAAATTTAAGACTTTCACTGTAAAATTGTAATATGACTTGATAAATTAATTAAATAGCTAAGTAAATCATTAATGCCTATGTAAAGATTAATTAGCGTAACTAGGGGTTAGCTGGAAAAGTGTAAGCAATCAGGTAGGTCACGGGGCGTCAAGGATAAGCGAGCCATGACGTTGCAAGGCTTTTTGACGTGGAATGCAACGTGGAGGGTAGCAAGGCGGCCCAAGAATTGGGGCCGCCGCAGGGTCGGTCAAGTGAATATAGTTCGATCGTGCATGACCGAATAGTATAAGATTGTTCGACCATGTATGACCAACTTATGACATGTGGTTTGGCCACTACAACATGTAGTTCGGCCCTGCGCGGTCGAACCCATGTTTAAACACGAAAAAAGAACAAATCGAAGGAAAACTCAAGAAATATCTCTCCATATTGCATATCCACATCCCCTTACACGTTCATCTTCCATTTTGTAAGGTCAATAGCCACCAAACGAACAAATGCCCTAGCAAACAAAAAATTTTGTTCAAACCCAGTAAATGCACACAAAAATAGTAGAAATACAACGTTATCCATCATAAAGCATGAAGAAATCGACTCTTACGATGGTAGTAGGCTTTAAAATTGCAAGTTTGTGTCGTCGGTGGTCGGATGAGATCGTTGAAGTCAAATGGTTGTCAGTTTGTGTAGGGTGCATAACGAGAGAGAGAGAGAGAGAGAGAGAGAGAGAGAGAGAGAGAGAGAGAGAGAGAGAGTGGCATGTGAGGGATTAGGGGGGTTGTGAGGCGTAACTAGGTCATTTCGTTTGAGGGCAAATATGAAATTGGAGTGTCAAAAAAATTGTGGCTTGTTCTTAGAAAATTGGAGGGTGCACATGCAACGACCCATGTAATAAAAAGGTAAAAGGAATAATTTGTTGTAAAATTACTTTGAACAAAGCTAGGGAAAGTAAACAAAGAACTAGAAAATAAACAAGAGAATAGATGAGGGAAATATGAGGGCTTTCAATCCATCTTAGTGCATCTAATTACATAGATGTGAGTCATTTATATAGGCCATTACAAGAATGCCAAAGATCACAAGTTAATTACAAAAATAAATTACGTGATGTAAATGTGCAAGCATTGATGGAATACAAAGGGTTTAATGGGAAGAATCATCCACATCTCATTATGTTTACAACACTCCCCTCGGATGACACTTACTGAGAAGGTATGCCTTGTTAAAATCTCTACTAGAAAAATCCAGTGGGAAAAAAATCAAGTAAAAGAAAAAAAATACATCGTTCTCATAAATCTACGGAGTATGATATTGATAGGATTGTCTCATTAAAAACCTTGCTAGGAAAATCCATTGGGATAAAATCATAGCTAAGGGAAAAAAGTACAATAACGTAATAAATTTTAAATGGAGTTTTAATATTGTTAGGATTGCCTCATTAAAAACCTTGCTAGGAAAACCTGGTCAGTGGGATAAAACCTTAGCTAAGGAAAAAAAGTGCAATGCACTAATCAATAACTTCTTTTAATCATCCCCCTCATGTTCACATGAGTGAGACATTTTATATTACATTGCAACAAATCATTGCAAGTAACTTAAAAATACAATATCTGGTCTTTCACCTTAAACGTTTTGTTGGCGTATGGATTTTATTCCACAGGGACATCATTTCCTATATGAACCTTTAATGTTGGAACATATGATTTTGTTACTCTTTTATATTAGTAATTGTATCAAGTAATCGATTCATAACTTGTTGCTAATGAATTATCGTTTCAATTTTCAAGTTCTTATTAATTTATACATGGATCATAATGCAACAAATTTGATGTGTTTCATGCAATTTCACGTCATTCCATTTGAATTGGCTTTATATCTTCCCCTAATGGTGGGCAAATTGCTTCATCATAGTGACATCAACAAAATTTTCTATAAAAAAATCCACTATTATAGGCTTAAGGCGTCTTATAAGATAATGAATTGAGAGTTAAATCGATATAAATCTCTCATTGATTTGCCGTGTTGTACCAGATATTATCTAAACATTAGCTTCAACTCAGTTCAAGTTTAAGAAATACTTTCTTTTATATCAAGACATAACTTCATCGCCTTTATTTAGCTCATGATTTGAAAACATATCAATGTGTCAATTTTAGTGAGACATAAAATTTATAATTTTGTCTTTGATTGGCATGGTAAATGTCATCAAAATATTTGGGCATATACGGCAATATATAATCAGTATGACCTAATGGCCTTTCATATGTGACATTGCTTGTCACGATTCTGAGCATGCTCATTTGTCAATAATTTTGTCTTTTATATTTTATGTGATGTACAACTTTTATTCCACTCTTGGTGGAATTATTAATATGACCTTTACCAAATCCTTTCCTTTTTTCCACATCCATAATTATATAATTATAACTATGGTCATTATATAATGCAACATATGTTTCATGAAGCTAGACCAATTGGACGGAAGTGATATTATATGTATAATATTTCATTATTTTACTCAGCTACCATGAGGCAAGAAATCAATTCACAATATTCCTATTGAATTGATATACGCACTCGATATTTTGTTGCAATAACATATTGAGGCGTACCACGTGGATTTTTTCATTGCCTCATCAATCACATTTCCGCATAGCCTCAACCAAGAGATAATTAAAATTGCGCAATTATAATTCGTATTCGACTAATATAAATATTGTATCTTGAGACCCAACCACTCATTTTGAGCTTTTTGGAGCATCGCCAATTTTAATTTTTTATATTCATAGCTCCATAAGGGGAAAAGTTAATTATGAAGTGAAATATTCACTTTTCAAATTTTTTTAGAGATATTGGCGAATAAATATTAGTGTTACACCTTGCATGGATGCTTTATTCATATAATTTTAGCATCTAGTTGTCAAATTGACAAGTAATTTTTGTCAATGATATTATGGCAACAGATTCAATAAAGTATAATATTTTTAGAAATATAGATGACATAAATAGTTTTCTCCTTTTTATGTAAATTAAAATACATAATTGTAACGGCCCAAAATTGTTAACTGTGTTCTTGTCTTTACACGGGCTCAACAACCCGTACTGTGGGACCCACACTATGATATGTTTACCGAGGCAAGGGCCGATGTACATTTTATATTTGTGTGTTGTATGCCTAGTGTATTGTATATGTGTAGACTACTAAGTCATTTACGAATATGCAGATACCGAGACGAGCGGGGACGCGTCTTGAGTCGCATGTCGACGTGGGACCTAGCTAGCGACATATTAGTAGTAAGTTAAATTTATGTACATAAAATAGGAATTTTTGGGTAATGTGTGGTTGCAATGTGGCCACATCTATTTATATACTTAATGGGCCTATAGTTTGTCAAATAAAACAACACGTGTTGGATTTGCCTCGAGATACGCATTTTGCAAGACTCGAGAAATATGTGGTCAAACATATAAGGCGGTGGAAAAAGAAGATAATCATTGGATTTGCCTCGAGATTCGTGCAACATGAATCTCGATGACATCAAACACCTTATCTTATTTGATCTCTCAAGTCGGTGAAAAAAAAAACACTACACAACATAGAAGAGAAGAAACTGAAAGGAAGAAGGAGAGAAAGAGAAAGAGACCGAGAGAGAGGGAGACCGAGCTCGAAGTAAGCAAGATGAGTTAAGTGTTCTTGTTGATTGTCGTTGTTGTTGTTAAATTCGGTTGTTGTTGTTGCAGTCGGTTATTGTTGGTGTAGTGACCATGGAGGTTCGGCCTCCACGGCCGAGAGGTGCGTGAGGGAGATGGCAGGGGTGTCTCCCCTGCCATCAAAACCAGTTGGGGTTGGGAGCCAACCCCAATGCCTCAAGAAAAAAAAATTCAAAACAGAGCAGCAACTCTGTGTAGCGAGAAGGAAGAAGATAGGGGGTAGCCCGGGTCGGGCTACCCCATGTGAGTCGGGTCGAGCCGACCCGGCCCATGTGGGTCGGGCCGGGCCGACCCTGACCCGAGGGGACCGGGTCGGGTTAACCCGGACCCACCCCAATAAAAAATATATATTTAATTATTTAATTAAATTAAACTTATTTTTAATAAAATAAATTCCAGAAAATAGAGAAAAGTATGGAAAAATTTAGGAAGATTCCAAGAAAATAGGGGAAAATTCCGAACATTTATAGTTCGACAAAATAAATAGAAAATAATAAATTTCTATGAAAAATAAAATAGTTGAAATTTCGGACGAGCATTTTGCGGGGGTTTTACCTCAAAAAACGCGAAATTGGCCGATTGGCCGAAAATAAATAAAAAATGTTTTAGAAATTTGTCTCGACATTATTAAATGTTAGGGAACTAAAAGGAGAACTCAGACGTTTGGGCACGCATTTCAAATTTGTTGAGGGATCGGATAGACTAGGACAAGCGTGTGACTTGTAAGTACAACTGTGAGAATTTTATATTTCATTTCATTTTCTTATTGCTTTATTGGTATATTGGTAGACATTGCTACTTGAACTCGCACATCATGTTGTTCTTGTATCTATTCGTGGATGAATATTGTGACATGATGTCTTGTGAATTGTTTCGTTGCCTCTGATTCCTACACTTGTTGTCATTCTTGAACAAAATTGATAAAAAACATGCTAATGGAATAATGTGGATTTACTTGGACTTGTCTTCGATTTTCTTTGGGCTTTGTAGCCTAACTTATCTTGGTATCCTAGAATTTTGAAATTATTTGTCTTTGAAATTAAAGTAGGGATTATCTAGTGTACATTGCACGAGAGATGCGCGGTTTACGTAGGGGTTCCGGCACTCACCACTACACTTGCGCGGCACAAGAGGTATGATACTCGGGGTGGTCGGCAAGCATGCTAATTGAATAATTTGAATTTAAGTAGACTTGTATTCGATTTCCTTTGGGTTTTGCAGTCTAACTTATTTTGGAATCCTAGAATTTTGGACTTATTTGTCTTTGAAAGTAAAGTAGGGATTATCTAGTGTCCATTGCACGAGAGATGCGCGATTCACGGGGACATGGGTCTACCGGGGTTCCGGCACTCACCACGCGGCACACGAGGTATGGGACTCTGGGTGGTCGGCAAGCATGAAATTGATGTTGTAAAGCGTAGAGCGCAGCTCCGCTATTTATGTGAGATATATTGAGCGCAGCTCCATATAGTAGTGGGAAATGGTAGGTGATAGGTCTCACCGCCGACCGGACGTAGATCATCTCGACTTAGCCTGTGTCTGTTTCTACATCCTTAACTATGATATTTACTTGCATTTCTTGTTTCAGCACTTTATTTCGCTATTTTATGCTATTAATTATCATTCGTTTATTTTGGAAATGTGGCATGAAATTCTCCAGTTAGTACTTAAATATCACTATACTCACCGTCTAGTTTGTGACGGTGGGTGTAGGTCCGTCGAGCAGCAGCAGACCAGGGAATGAGAAGATCGGCGACTTCCTCTGAGCAGTTCGGCGACTCTCATCACTCATTTGTATGTCTCGACTTTTGTTGTATTATTATTGTTATGTCATTTTGGGTTTTACATTGGGTTGAGTGAATAATGTCATATATATACGTATTTGTGCTACTGTCTTTTCTTGGTTTTCCACACTTAGGAATCTTGAATTATCATGGCTTCCGCATAATTTTTAAACTATATGAAAATGATAATATAGATCAAGACATGAATTTAGAGGAATATAGGAACGAAATGCTGACTAATACGTAATTAAGTCTTAGGTGAGTTGGAGTAAGGCTTGATTATGGGATTAGGCCGGGCAGTGCCCCGTTTAGTAGTTGGGGCCGTCACAATAATATACGATTAAATGAATGTTCACGACTTGATTATTTTATACACAAAATATACTATTTGTTTGAGTTGGTGGGATAACCTCCAGGATGGGTGGCGAGACAAAAGTCTACTTAACAACCATGCCTCCTCGAACGGAATAACTTGTCTCCCTTTCAATGTTTAGCTTTATCGGGGACAAGGCTTACCACTATCAACTCAAACTTATATTATTATGTTATTATAAAAACCAAGAATAGAACATAATTAATCTTCAATAGTTTTTATGAGAAAAATTATGTCACTTATTGATTTTTTATTTCTGGTGTGGAAGATTGTACAAAGATGCAATTGCAGAGCATACTTTCGTAATCGGTTTGACATCTATATAATGCATTACACATAAATAATATATACTTGATATTTTTATAAAATGTTTAACAATACGTGACACTGTTACTACCAGATGAATTTGTCCATAGACAGCTTAGAGCTAGTAGCCCCACATTTTTTAATGTCCAACTTATATATATATATATATATATATATATTAATATATATTTGATTTAAAAGAATATAAGCATACGAAAGCATGATGCCTAAAAAAATTAATCATAATAAACACATGATTTGCTCAAACTTATAAAAAACATTTTATTTTATATATTTTCAAACAACACAAAATGCATTTAATAATATATATACATAATTATTTTTAAATGTTATAGAGAATATTCTCAATAAGAAAACGATTATATATCAAACCTTAATTTCTCTCTCGGAAAAGAGATTGTTCCTTATTCCCCTTTAATAAGATACAACAAATTGTGTCAAGAAGTTGTTTAACAAAATAATTTATGGCATCATGGCGTTTTAATTACTATATTCGTAAAAAAAAACTAAGTCGCATGTATGTGCAATGATTCATATACTTATGTGTGTTTTTTTCTCAACTCTTAAAATTGGCAAACACTTTAAATCAAGACCATATTTATATACGAATAACATTCCTTTTATTATTTGAGAAAAAAATTAGATATTGTCATCATCTATTAGAGTTACATAACGTCCCTATCTTAAATATAATTTCTACCCATCAACTTGGGAAAATAACAATACACATTAAGAGTTATCTAATTATGGGATGAAAATCGAAATATAATGAAGAAACAACACAATGACTCAATAACTCAAGGCTTTGTTTTTTGTTTTTTTAATCAAGAAACTCAAGGCTTTGTCAAATCCATTTGCAAAGGGAAGTTTATCATGAACCCCAATTTTCACTTTATATATGTCTATAAGTAGCATATATCATATATTCTAAAATAATTAGGTAGCAAGCAATCATGATAAGCAGAAGATTTAATTCAGAGGGTTTTGATATTTGCCCATAGTAAAAAAAAAAAAAAAAGGTTACTCAACTTTGATATTTAAGCTATACTACATGTATGGTAAATTCGTTGTATGAAAAGCCTAACTAAGCAATTGCCCTCAATTATCTATGAACCAACGAATCACATCTCCAAACAAGTAAATAGAAATTGATTCTTGCAAAAATAGTAGTACAATAACCCGCATAAACATATGTGCATGTCTGGTGTGCTGCCAATAAATATATATAGGAAATTCTACTATGACGACTTTTTTAAATCACCATGAATGGTGATTTAAAACTTTCACCATTGGATTTAGATCCAATGGTGAATATGAAAACTACATTTATAGCTCTTAAATGTGTGCATAAGTTCCAAGAAAGCATATTCATCATTGGATCTAAATTCAATGGTCCAAGTTTAAAATCACCATCCATGGTAATTTTTCTCAATCACCATCACCATGGTAGAACTATATATATATATATCTCCCAAGCCTTGTTTCCTTCCAAGCTATCTTCATGTAAAGCCACTCGTACTGATAATGTGTTGTAAAATTACTTTGAACAAAGCTAGGGAAAGTAAACAAAGAACTAACAAGAGAATAGATGATGGAAATGTGAGAGCTTTCATTCCATCTTAGTGCATCTTATTACATAGATGTGAGCCATTTATATAGCCCATTACAAAAATGCCAAAAATCACAAGTTATGTCACAGCCCAAAATTTGTAACTGTGTTATTGTCTTTACACAGGCTCAACGACCCGTACTGTGAGACCCACACCGTGACATGTTCGTTTACCGAGGCAAGGGCTGATGTACATTTTATATTTGTGTGTTGTATGTCTATTGTACTGTATATGTGTAGACTACTAAGTCATTTACGGGTATGTAGGTACCGAGACGAGCGGGGACGCGCCTCGAGTCGCGTGTCGACGTGGGACCGAGGTAGCGACATATTGGGGGTACGAGACAATTATTTACATTAATTGACAATCATTTGGTAATGAGTGATCCATATGTGGCCACATCTAGTTTTATATATATATATATCATATATATAAAAGCACGAATCACAAATTTTTGAGTCGTAATGAAATTTACTTTTTTACCCATTCCCCATACTTTTTTTGTCCATCGCCCATACTCGTGCGTCCCTAATCTCTTTCCACACCCCCTCATCCCCATACACCTCCTTCTTCCAAATCGGCACCGACCCTTTGATCTCATCAATCAAATAGCTACATGCATCTAGAGACTCCCCTCTATGCACCGACGACACCGCCACAAACACGCTTATCTCACCCACCCCCACCGACCCCGGCCGATGCGCCACCGCCACCGAGCCCACGTCCCACCTCGACCGAGCCGACTCGCATATCGACCACACCTTGCGCGCCGCCATCGCCTTGTACGCCTTGTAACGCAGCTCCACCACCGATTTCCCCTCGAAAGTGTCGCTCGTCGTTCCCGAGAACGTCGCGATCGCGCCGTATTTGGGGTTGTGGACGAACCTCATGTACTTCGACGGGTCGATTGGTGTGTTCGGTTGGAGGATCTCGATTAGGGTTTTTTGGGGCCTGGTTCGGTGTCTCAGCAGAGATGACAAATTCGAAGAATTGTTAGTGTTTTGTGCTTGATTTGTTGAAAAGATGTGAACTTCTGGGGTTTTGATGGATGAGAAATTAGGGTTTTTGTTGGTTTTGTTGTTAATTGTTGTTACCTGGTGTGGCTTCGATTGATTTCGCGTCCGCCATTTTTAGGTTTTGGTGATCGATTCTGTCTGCAGAGAAATTGGAATCTGATGTTTTTGATTTGGGAATTTCTTCTCCCTCCCGTATTGATGATTTTCCGACGCCTTCAATTGTGTCTTCAATGCATGCCTGCAACATTATTAAAAGCATGAACAAGCTGAGTTTTCGACATATCAAAAAAAAAAAACCCTGCACTTCACCATGCTGCTAAAATGTGAAAGTGTGCACTGGATGGATGGAATTTTAATTTTGCCTATCATTCGGCTCGGCTGAAAGCTCGAAACTCAGAATATATTTACATTTGTGGCTGTGATATAATTTTGCATTCTTAAGCTTTAGCCTCTTAGATGATGAGTTTTAAAAATATTCCGATTTGTGTTTTTTTCACTCTGTCTTTTGAATCTTTTGATTGGCATTCTTGTGATCAGAATGTGCACCATAGAGGGCCTGGTATGACTGTAGGTCATGTCCATTCCGCAACAGTAAAAAGTAAAGGCTCTGAAGCTATGGTAAACAGGACATTGGTAGATGGATGAGAAGATAGTAGATATTGAAAGGGAGGCAAATGAGAATTTCCTTAGATTCTTGATCTTTGGAGCTATGTTTTTTGCGGTGTAGTACTGGAAGCTTAAATTGTGGATAAACTTAGTACCTTTAGTTTGAACTGATGTAGCATCGAAAGATCTTGAAGCACCATTGATCTGAAGTGAAATAATTGATACTTCTTGTGAATCTGAAACTTTGACAATTGTGTCTCCAAGCTGTGAAATAATTTAAGAAGCTCGATTACTAATTTCATGTCAAGTAGTGATTGACGTAACTGATTGTAGTAGACGTATAAGTTGAACATAATAAAGTTTAGGAAGCTTATTGTTGCTTTGTGAAGCTTATTCTCTGATACTTTTTCATCTTCCATGCAGGTGCTCAAATTGGATGCATTTTGTGTGCGTTTCTTAAAATCTTGTTCTGAATCGAATGCTTTCACACTGATTTCTTGTTTCATTGTTTGTTCTCTGGTTTGGTTGTATAACTGAAGGCGACTTCTTGATTTTCTTAGGCATGTCCCTTGAAAAGTCTTTTTCTGTTGCCACTCTTGGATTAACACTTTTATCTACTATCTCATCGCCTAACTTCTGCATTATTGGAATATCCAAAAGCTTTATATTTTTAACCGTTGAAACAGGAGCAGGGACCTTTTCAGGGGCAGTTTTCCTTCCTATAGAGGATGAATTTTGTTCTAAATTCTCATCTACTGGTTTCTTCATATTGACTTTGAGATTATTAGAACGTCCTTCTCTCGAAAAATCTTCTCGGAGGCCAGCTCTTGGAGGCATCATTAATGGCATTGAACCCGAAGTTCTTGTAGAAGTTTTCTTACGGGAGTTGCTACGGTTTCCATTAGATGTTTTTTTCTACGGATTTACAGCACTGAATAATACCAGTTTTTCCCAAAATTTAGCTTGATTTTCCCTCTTTTTTTCTTTTAGTTGGAGGTCAAAGTAATGGTATTTGTGATTACATTTTCCTTCGTATCAACCATAAATGCCTATTTTTCATGTTTGAGCTTCTTTTTGTTTACAGGTAAACGTTTAAGAGATCCTTATCTGATGGCAACATTCTTTTTGAAGCTGACACTCATATATCAACTATGAGCATAGAATGAAGAAATTTTCTAAAACTATTGTACTAGAAAAATCGCATGGAGACTGTGCTGGTATTTTCTTAATCCACACCTGATGTGTCAACCAATGAAAATGATATATCATACAACAGATATTACTTTATTGTCTCTATTTCATAACATAATGCATCTCATCATCTAAATTTACATGTCTTACATTAGAATGAGAGTGCAAAGCCGCTTCTCACATTGTTTTGTTGTAAAAGGAAATGTACTTTTAAATGCATGCATAGAAGGTTTTACAGGATATACAAAACCCAAAGAGAGATACAACAAAAATAAGAAAAGAATGGAAAGAGATCAACTAAGGCAAGGTCGTTTATGTGGAATATGTGATTAAAGGACTACAGAGTTCCACATGGTACATGAGAGAAAGCAACACAACCTCTCTTTTAATATTTCTTTTTTTTTTCTTGGTCAGGGTGTCTAAAGCTTTAATCCCAACTAATTCAATTATTTACATTCATAATTTCAAAGTTATCATTTATATCTATAGAGTTTGAGGTAAAGATTGAACTTTATGTACAATTTTACGAAATCTCCACAAGCAAGTGTTCATAAATTAATGGGTCAAACCACTCGTGTTTTTTTCCTTGTTTCCCTTTTTTTTTTGAGGAAGTAATGGTCTAGCATGACTAGCTTGTTTTTTCATTCACATCTTATCTCAATTACATTATAGAATATTGATGAGCTAAAAAAATGTGCTTTTATTTCTAATTTTTAAATTTTAATTACAATTTTGAATTTTATTAATAAATTCTTAGAAATTAATTCCCGCGAGCGAAGCGAGCGAGTCAATCGTGCGTAGCACATCCTGAAACTAGTATATATATATATATATTAATGGTCCTAAGTTAAGGAATTTAAAAAAATACACCCACTAGATAGGCCCCTAGATGTACACACACTCATCTCCAGGAAGAGTGTCAAGTGTCGGTGTCACTTGCGAGTGACATAAGGGACAAGTGGTGTGAGCAAGATCACCCGATGTGCCTCGAGATATGTGTGTGGGTTATGATGTGTGGCTCACAAACACACCAACCCCAAATCATATATGGGTCAATTAACACCCCAAAGTCAATCTCTATCTTAATTTGATTTTGCAAAGTCGGTGGAGAAGAAACCGAAACCCGGGAAGAAGAAGAAGAAAGAAACGGAGGAAGTCGAATTGAAGGTGAGTTGATTTGTTGTTCTTGTTGATGTAGTTCGTTGTTGTTGAATGTGGTTGTTGTTGTTGCAGTCGGCTGTTGTGGGTGTAGTGGCCACGGAGGTTCGGCCTCCATGGCCGAGAGAGGTGGGGGAGATGGCAGGGGTGTCTCCCCTGCCATCAAAAACCAGTTGGGGTTGGAGTTGGGAGCCAACCCCAAAGCCTCAAGTGAAAAAAAATAAAAAAAACAGAGCCGAAGCTCTGTTTCGCGAGAGGAAGAAGATGGGGGGTAGCCGGGTCGGGCTACCCCATGTGAGTCGGGTCTAGCCGACCCTGACCCGAGGGGAGCGGGTCAAACCGACACGGGTCCGGCTGGACCGGGTCGAGTTAACCCGGACCCACCCCAATAAAAATATTTATTTAATTATTTAATTACATTAAACTTATTTTTAATAAAATAAATTTCAGAAAATAGATAAAAGTATGGAAAAAAATTCAGAAAAATTTCAAAAAAATAGGGAAAGATATATTTGTGACCCAAATCAATGGAAATTCGATATTTCCATAAAAGTGAAGAATTCGGAAGTCGGTTGAGACATTATACGAGGGTAGCGCGAAATGAGTCGATTGGCCGAAAATAAAAAATGGTCGATTTAATCTCGACTACGATTTAGCCTAAAATGTTTTATTATTAAATGTTAGGGAACTAAGGGGAGAACTCAGACGTTTGGGCACGCATTACGAATTTGTCGAGAGATCGGATAGACTAGGACAAGCGTGCGACTTGTAAGTACAAATGTGAGAATTTTATATTTCATTTCATTATCTTATTGCTTTATTGGTATATTGGTAGACATTGCTACTTGAACTCGCACATCATGTTGTTCTTGTATCTATTCGTGGATGAATATTGTGACATGATGTCTTGTGAATTGTTTCGTTGCCTCTGATTCCTACACTTGTCGTCATTCTTGAACAAAATTGATAAAAAGCATGCTAATGGAATAATGTGGATTTACTTGGACTTGTCTTCGATTTTTTTTGGGCTTTGTAGCCTAACTTATCTTGGTATCCTAGAATTTTGAAATTATTTGTCTTTCAAATTAAAGTAGGGATTATCTAGTGTCCATTGCACGAGAGATGCGCGGTTTATGGGGACATGGGTCTACCGGGGTTCCGACACTCACCACTACACTTGCGCGGCACACGAGGTATGATACTCGGGGTGGTCGACAAGCATGAGATTTATGTTGAAAAGCTAGAGCGTAGCTCCGTTATTTATGTGAGATATATTGAGCGCAACTCCATATAGTAGTGGGAAAGGGTAGGTGATAGGTCTCACCGCCGACCGGACGTAGATCATCTCGACTTAGCCTGTGTCTGTCTCTACATCTTTAACTATGGTATTTACTTGCATTTCTTGTTTCAGCAATTGAGTTCGCTACTTTATGCTTTTAAATATCATTCGTGTATTTTGGAAATGTGGCATGAAATTCTCCAGTTAGTACTTAAATATCACTATACTCACCGTCTAGTTTGTGACGGTGGGTGTAGGTCCGTCGAGCAGCAGCAGACCGGAGAAGGAGAAGATCGGTGACTTCCTCTGAGCAGTTCAGCGACTCTCCTCACTCATTTGTATGTCTCAACTTTTGATGTATTATTTTTATGTCATTTCGGGTTGTACATTGGGTTGAGTGAATAGTGTCATATCTATACGTGCTTGTGCTACTGTCTTTTCTTGGTTTTCCACACTTATGAATTTTGAATTATCATGGCTTCCGCATAATTTTTAAACTATATGAAAATGATAATATAGATCAAGACATTGAGTAAGGCTTGATTACGGGATTAGGCCGGGCGGTGCCCTGTTTAGTAGCTGGGGCCACAAGTTAATTACAAAAATAAATTACATGATATAAATCTGTAAGCATAAATCTGTAAGCATTGATGGAATACAAAGGGTTGAATGTAAGCATTGATGGAATACAAATGGTTGAATGAGAAGAGTCATCCACATCTCATTATATTTACAACACAATTGACCATTGAAAAAAAGAAAAAAAGAATGACTGCGGATTCATTATTATTATTATTATAACATTCTTTGTCTCGTGGCCAACTAATATGATATGGATTTGATGTAATTTATTACATTCATTATTAGTATGCACGAACATTGACCGGGCCATTCATGCACTTGACATGCATGTTCTTCCGATTGTCTCCTCTCTTCTCAGTGAAGGGCAAGAATAACTGTTGATTCATTATTATTATTTGGCATCCAACCATTTTGAAAAGAACAATATATTTTTTTCAATAAATTTATTTGGACTCTTGAGTCCGAAATCAAAAGGAAGTCTTTAAAATTTTTACAAATTTTTTTGTAAAAAAGAAACCAACTTATTTGCCTTCTTCATTGAGACTCAAATCTCCAACCTCTTACACTAATAACCAATTTTGAACTATATTTTTGACAACAACACAACTAAACTCATGTGTCTAAACCCTAAACCTAGCAAATAATATATAGTACCATATATCTTTAAATGAGTATGCACCAAAATATTGCTGAATTCACTTTCACTCATCTGTGTGCCTCTTCAAAGTCGCAAGCTAGTATGTTAGTCATCAGCACCATATATTAAAAAGAAAAAAAAATGCGTCTAAATCCAATTTTTTCTATCCACGAAACTGAAAATCAAGACCTCTATTAAGAGAAATAGAGTTCTTTGCCACTCTGAATATCAGTTTTTTTTTTCTTTATCTAATCAAAGTCACTCGTATATAAAACCCAACGAGCCCCAACTAATCTGGACTCGAGCCAGGTGGGACCACTGCAAGGCTTTCCTTCAAGGGTTTTGAATAAACTAGGGGCATGAGCAATGTTTGCACACCTCTTGGTGTGTAACGGAGTGCCACATCACTAACCACTAACCTCTCTTCTACTACACTTATCTCAACTATAACTACACACTTACTATAAACTTTTTTGGAACCCGCAATCACATCCACAATGATTAAAAAAATGTTAATTTTTTTTTATAAAATAAAAACTTTGTTTGAAAAAAACCAATTTTTTTAAAAAAATCAGTTTTGTGGGGTCCGCGTGCGGAAAAGCTACACGGGAGCCCCTGTAGTACACGTTCGTCACACGTTCGTCCACAGACAAACGTGTACTACACTCTCCGCGCTCCCCTGGGGAACACGAAGAGGGTGCACATTGTGGATGTCGCATGGCATCCACTGCACGATTAACTTTAAGGGCATCCGCAATGGATGCCCCAAGGTACGTTTAAGATCATTAATTTAGAATAATCAATTATGAAAGATCTAAATGATTGTCAAAAGACCAATTGCTAACTGATTAAGACGAGGCTAAGTGAAAGCATTTGATTCATATAGCCACTCCTAATTAATTTGAGATCAATATTTTTCTTGAGATGGATATATATTTAATTTGTTGCTGTTAGTGTTGAAGCTAGTACTGCAGGAAGGGAGACGAAATAAAACTTCCGTTGGGGTCCTACCTATTATTATCTGGAACACGGAATCCTCAGTTAAGGAAATTAGTCAATTTCAGGTGCGTTCATATTGGTGAGTTAATTTAATGAAAAATCAGACAACATGACAAACTAATTAAGGTCAAATTCACACTTGTTTTTTTGTTTCTATATGTTCATGCACCTTGCATCTTATACTAAAATTAAAAGAAAAAACACTAAACCAAATGTATAATTACCATCAATTAAGTAGATGTGCCTGATTAGTAATATCTTATTATACGGGATAATTATCATGACTATTAGTCAGGAACGACCCACGTGGCAATGTTATTGGAAATGGATGTAATAACAGGGAATTAATTTATAATTTTATATGTTAACTAGTCGTTTCCTTGCGCTTCGCCCATGCGTCAGTGAAGATCTTCACGGTTTATATGTATGAAAAAAAAAAACAAAAAATAGGAAAGTTACAAAATGATGAGTGTCGTAGTTGATCCTGCAAAAACTATATATAAAAATAATAAATAAAAATCGGCGTGCTCGACCCTTTACATAAGTCAATCCATGGTACTTATGCATCAATTCAAACACAAAAAACCCTACAAACATATGCACTTGGAGACCCAAACAAAAATTCAGATGATGGTCAAGCACTCCCAAAAATTCTTCAAACTGGATGCGGGAGAATTACGGCGTAGAAGAATAGATCGAAGGCACACTTCATTCCATGTATTTGCCCATGATTTCGAGTAGAATGTACTAATTATATTAATTCGTTCGTTGATAATAAATGCACACATAATAGATAATTATATATCTTGAGACAATCGATAATATAAATAAATAAATAATAATAAAATTAAAAATTAAAAAATTAGAATGGTAATAGGAGGTAGCTTCTGAACTTTCTCTCTCTTCCGACTTTTATAGATATATAGATATAAATATAGATATAGATAGATATATATATAGATGTTTCCTTTATTAGTAGGTACTTTGAATTTATGAAGATGTAGGTCCATAAAGTTTGATAAAGTGATTGTCTTCATCAACCAAAACATCGTCCATGACGTAGGTTGTTATATATGTAGTTTGTATTGTTTTAAGTCACCCCTTCGCCCTCCTTAAATTGTCTTTAAAACATCATCCATGACGTAGGTTGTTATATATATATATATATATATATGTAGTTTGTATTGTTTTACGTCCCTCCTTCGTCCTCCTTAAATTGTCTTTTGACAAATGATGCATGCTCGAATCAAAGCTTTCACAAAGGGATGCGGTCTATCTCACGAGAGATGTTTCGTCATAATTTGTTATATATTAGATAGTTGTTCCATCAAATTAATTTGCTAAATGAGGCATTAAAAATTAAATGTCCATGTTTGTTTAAATAAACAAGTTACTAATTAAGGTTAAATTGATTAAAACATCATAACCTTTTACAACTTTTGTTATTTTATCATAACTTTTTTTAATTTGTTATTATATTTTTACCTTTTTAGATTGATAAATTTGTATCCCAAAACACATTCTAATCCTAAATTTGATGAGGTAGCGCTTGGTTAATGAGCTTAAATAATAAATTTATTAATTATTTTAATAATTATAAGTGACGAGGTGACTTTCTAATTAAAGTCATTATTTAGGTGTCACTTCATCAAATTTGAAGTTAAAAAGTGATTTATGATACAAATTATCAATCTAAAAAGGTGAAGATATAATAAAAAATTTAAAAAAGTTAAGATATAATAATAAAAGTTGTAAAAAATTATTATATTTTAACCAATTAAGCCCAACTAATTCTGCAGTTAGATGCACCTAAAATCACATGTTTTGCATGCTTCGAGACACATTTATTCTATTCCCTCTTACGACTTTCCTCTTGTCTCACTCCGACTACCTCAAGACCTAAACTATTAATCTCCCTAATCTCCTAAAATATTTTTATTTTTTTTAAACTAATTTTCCTTGTAATTATCTCCTAATCTCTTTATTTGAAACTAATTTATGAGGGATAATGCTTAACTTTTTTTGGACACCCACTTTGGCTCTTAATAGGCCCAAGTGAGTGTCCAATCGTGTGACACGCCTCGACTCGTCTCAAGATGTGCGCTTACACTCCTCGAGGTGTATCACATGGAGTAACGCCCTCTTAAACCACGGAGTGTCTAAAATGGATTACCAAATCATTTTTCTTTTTCTAAAAGTTATCCTAGTACTTGAACTGCTCCCACTCAAATTTTCATTGACTTTTATTTGGTTAGGTTTTAACATGTTAAGTGTAAACATATATATTTTGACAAAAAAAAAAAAGTGTCAACTTTTATATATATATAATACTTTATGAAATAAAGGGTTTTGTCGATTGTGGCGACCATATATAACGCACACGCAATGTCCAGGCTTTCACACAATTTCCCTAGTCACTTTTTTAAGTCAACTCTTTATTTTTTTTAACGTATAAACAATATATGTGGATTTCAGATATTCATGATTATTGACTAATTACTAATTAACTTCTTTTGATTTCTTAATTTCCACATGCTTGCAAAAGAAAATTAACAATGTAAATTTTTGTTCCACGAGTTGCCAAAGTATCTATAACTAGTCAATTTTATGCGCTCTACGCATGAGTACGTGAATATATTGTAATATTTTTATAATTAAAATTATAATTCACAATAATCAATCCATATTTCTTAGAAAAAAATATACAATAGAAGGTAAAAAAAATGTTTACTTATAAATCATTGAAGTAACTCTTTATTAATAAAAGAAAGAATTCGAATGAGATTAATTGTTATTTCGAGTCCTAAACAATATATATAAATAAAGTTGCGGTAACCAAATTGATGGTGTAAGATTCGAAATAGAGACTTAATGCATTGATGAATAATTCATTAATTAGACCCGTTGTTTGGTTGTTCAAAGTTGGATTTTTCGTTTTTCAAAAATATGGGGATGAATATATCTTAAAACAATAAATAACACAAATATCAAATATCTTAAAATTAAAAAATAAAAAAATTGAGAAAAATCCTTAAAACGAAATGGTGGAAGGAGAGAGCATGTAAAACTTTATCTCTCATTCAAGTGACTTGCAAGCAAGATGATACCATGCATGCACAACTGTAACCGGTCAATGTAAATGCGCGCACCAAATTAATTAATTAATTATGGATGTATTTCTATTTAATTAGCAGTTAATTAAATAATTAAGAGACCGAGATAGATGCTCTTAAATTTTAAGAGCTAGATTTTTGTTTTAGTCAATTAATAAATGGCGGAATCAATATATTCCTTAAAACAACCAAGCACCTTAAATACCTTAAATAAATAAATACCTTAAAATAGAAAAATTAGAAAATTAGAAAATTAGAAAATTAAAATGATGAAAGGAGGATGCATGTGAACTTTCTCTCATCTCCGACTTATATATATATATATATATGAGATGAATGTCACATTACTTGCCGAAAGGCAAGTTAAGGGGAGGGCTTAGGTTGGATTCATGTTGAAGTCATTTGTTGGTTTTTTATTAAAAAAAATTCTAAGTGTTGGATGAGTTACGTACACTAAAGAAAAACAAATGATCGATCACATTTAAAGACGTTTCAATACGGTAGAAACTAAAGAATTTTGACTGTTACTATATGTATTTATTTTTCAAAGCATGTCGATGAAAAACTCCCCTTTATCTTCTAGAGAAAAGTTTTACTTCTTTTTGTCTTGATGAGAAAGGAAATTTCACTTCTCTAGGGTTAATAAATTGCTATTCCTATGAGAAAACATGATTTTTAGGCAAAATTGTTCTTGATACAAAGGTAAAAGTCTTTAGTTATTAATAAATTATATTTAAACTTTATGATGAAAAAAAAAACTATATGCAAATAAATAAAATGATGAGCCAAATACAAAAAAAAAAATATCAACTTGACAACAAATGTATTTCTCTCGTTAAGAAAAAGAAGAAATGTATTTCTCAAAAATTTAGACGTATGAATGAAAGGAGCCCTTAAATTGTAAGTCTTTTTTTATTATTACTTCAAGAGAAAATAAACCCACGATCTCCCTTAACGTTAGATTCCTCGCAAGTGAGGTCTCTCAGAAATGTTTTGGCGTTTAGTTATTGTTGTTATTAATTGTTTATGAACTTATGATTGTTGTTGTTTTTATTTTTTTTTAATTTTTTTATTGCTTCAGACCACAGTGGAACTTTAAGTGGACGGCCTGTCTAACCATGGGTCCACCAGATTGTTCTTGTACGTTTAAAAGAATGTTTTTATGATCAAAGAACAAAAAAGAATCTAACTGTATTTGATTTTGTTTTGTTCACTTGGAAAATTGAGAAACAGTCTCTATATGACGAAGTCAAAAATGAAGATCCAAGAATTTTCCATTATTTTCAGTAAAATAAAAAGAGAAAATATGTGTCAAAAGACAGTTTTGCCCTTCTATATATATTGATGACGATATTTGTTGAGATGGTGGACCGAAATAATGGTCTCATATCGATTGAATGAAATTTCATGAAGAAGTATATAAGTGATTATCTCCCTTAATTAGCACCGAAGCCTTTTGAATTAAAACCACACACTTAAGAGTTGAAAGTGGTTAAGTTGAGACAAGTATCGATACTAGCGAAGATCCACAAGCTCGCTCATGCTTATGAATTTCGGTCCAAGGTGGAGTGTTGAAATATGACTTCATAAAAAAGTACGTAAGTGATTATCTCCTTCTTAATAGTACCCGAGGCCTTTTGAGTTAAAATCTCACACCTACGAGTTGCAGGTTGGTCCAAAATAGAGTGTTGGAATATGACTTCATAAAGAAGTACGTAAGTGATTCCCTCCTTTATAATAGTACCGAAGCCTTTTAAATTAAAATCCTACACCTACGAGTTAAAAGTGATCAAGTCGAGAACAATATTAGTGTTGAAAGAGATTTATGGGCTCGCGCGCTCACGTGCGGGGCGAGTGGGAAAATTTTACAATATTAATGACAGTGTCGATTGATTGAACAATATGTTTGATTAAAGAAGGAAGAGCATAGTTTGGATGTTATCACATATGGTCCAACTAGATGGGATGCTACCAAACTCACATAGGATTGTCGGACCCGCAACTGCAGCTAATTTATTTAAGCACCTTATAGAATAAGTTCATACCAAGCCGTCCCGTGAATGATTCCACCGCCACCATCACAACAACAAAACTTTCAATGATTTCTTGGGGTAGGTGAAATCATTGATTGATTGTTGTCGAACCAACTTAAGGCTATCGAACTCAATAATATTAAAATAGTGTAGCATTAATACTATTTAAATTTATTTTAGTGTAAAAATTGATCCAACATTATTTACATCTCCAACCCATCAATACTGTATGTATCTTTTATATTATTTTACTTTTATTATTATTTTATTTTATTTAATTATAATATAAAATTAAGTAATAAAATTATAAAGAAAATTTTAAAGAATATAAAAATAAAAATAAAATAAAAATAATGAATAGTGAAAGATTAGGTGAATAGTAGCACTATTCATAAAACGCAATTAAAATGCTTCTCCACCTGCGCTGGTTGGAAAAGCTCTTAGAGTGTATGTTCCAATCATTTAAGCTGTGCCCTGTCAAAATTCTCAGCCCGTGGATCTCCTCCGCTTGCACCGATATTGTCTCAAACTTAACCACCTTCAACTTTTATAAATATGGGGTTTTATCTCAAGCCTCAGTACTAGATGAGATGAGTTAATCATTTATATACTTCATTTCGAAGTTTCATTTAATCGATGCAAGACGAATTTTCGGTCCACACATCTTCAACATGCCCCGATTAATCTCGGACTCGATCGAAGAATGAAGAACCACGAGGACGACAACTTCTTAGTAAGAGTTTTAAAGTTTTCTTTTATGATATAAGAAAAAACTAAATTTGATTTATATTACCTTCAATATTAATGAGCGCAATTGGTTTAGTTTGTTAAAACTTTTAGACTACATTTTTTTTTGTCAACTTTTCGACTACATCTTGACTAAACTTAATAACACTTTTATTGTTATCTAACTTTTTTTTTTTTTTTTGGTAGCGTAGGGGTTAACATATATTTATAGACTCACGTCAACTTGATTTATAATTGCACAAAAACAACTCCTAGATATAGATTGATGTCAAAGCTCCTAAACCATTGATGTCTAGCAAAATTCAGGGTGATGTACGAAAGATGTAGATTCGAGTTTTAAGAACTTTAATACAAAAAAATAAAAAATAAAAAAATAAAAAATGTCAAATCTTGAGGGTTATTTTTGTCATTTTCTATTTCTTTCATGTCTGCTGCTATGTGGCTGCCGAAGTGCCGAGTCACCGTCGGTCATTTTCAGCAAGAGAGCAGACCAAAACGTGTGCAAACGAGGAAGAACAAAACAGACTAAACAGCCCAACAAGCACTAGAAAATCAAAACCACAAGAATCTCTCATTCTCTAATTGTAATTCAGTCCCCAGCCAAACAGGCCCTCCCCTCGCGCATACACGCAGACTTCACAGTCTTCATCTTCATTGTTGTTGATCATCATCAGAGCTGACTCATCATCAGTTCAATCGCCAATCCGAACTGGAGTTTCTGCTGAATTTGAGTGTCTGGAGGAACCAATTCGGTACTACTAGCTATGCGATTTCCCCAATTTCGCCGTTTCGGTATGCCTGGTTTTGAAACTGTGCGCTGATGTGCGGCGATGGTGATGCAGATGCGGCATTGAGAGGTTCAGGTGATTCCTCATCTGTTTGGACCAGTTTTGCGGTGAATTTTATTGGTTTTCCGGCGAAATTCGACGGAGTAGGTTTTCGTTGGAGCGCCATCGGTTTGGAAGAAATTGTCGTTGGAGGAAGAGGTAGTAGGTAGGAACATGTTTGATGTGTTAATTGATTTGGTGATTGATGATAATTCTGAGTTTCTGGATGATTGTGGAGGCTAGGGTTTTGTCTGAGCTAATTGAGGAATGTTTCCTGTATTGTTTAATTCCTATGTTTTGTGTTTGATAGACTTTCGACGTCTGTCGAGGCGAAAATTAAAATTCGTAGTTGGACTAGATTATTTTGAGACATAGTTGATAACCTAAAAGATAGTCAAATTGCAATTGATTAATAGCATGATTCATTTTTTTTGCCAAAGCATTTTTGGTGAGATGGACGAGCCATTACTTGCCAAAAGAGTCGTAGTAAATCATTTTTTTTTGATGACATGTTGAATAGTTGAAGTTATGTAGGCCTTCATTTAGGATATATTTAGCTCTACGAAACAAAGGTTGTTCATGAAATCGATGAAGAAAGTCCATGCACCTCAGTCTCTTGAATAGTCTAAGACCCTTGACCAAAACCAGGCTCCAGTTATGTCAACCAATCGAAGAAAGTCATGTTTCTATCGATTCATTCACAAGCGGGAGAGCTCTAAATCTCTAAATGGAATCAACTCAATGTTCTTAAGTCTACGCTTTTTGAATAGTGATAAAGATAATTTATCAATATAAGGACTCATTCCCTTGAATAATTTAGGAGAGATTGGAGAGTGAAATTTGATTCTTCTTTGGGCTCTTGATCTTTTCATTGCTTAATAGCGTAGTGGTTTCAAACTATATTTCAGTAATTAAACCGGTAAATATGAGGCACAACAGGGGCTTAATCTTTTCCATTGCTTAATGGCAAACAGATTCAAACTATGTCTTGGTAAGTAAAATGGTTTTTTGATTCCTACCAAATGGTGGGAGATCTAAGTTTAATGACTCAATTGGACAAAATCTTTTACGAATGGTCTGGGAAGGCTATATGAATCCTCTTCCTTCATTCTGTTCTATCTAGAGGAAGTCAGTGTTGGATATGAAATAATTTTGGTGGCTGATTTTTCTCATTTTTGTTAGTCATGGCTCTGTTTTCTTTTCATATTTTGGGCAGGCAAATAATTTATCTTTAAATTATTTGAAAATTGTCCCAGCCTGAAAGGTCTACTAATGCAAGCATAGAGGTTTCAAAGGAAAGCTGCACATAAATATGATGCACTGCTGTTTTGGTGCTTCAAGAGCTGAAAAGAAGAGCAAGGCCGTAACAATCAAGATTTAAGTGGTAAGAAGCGCAACCAGTCAACATATAAATCTTTATTTCTAGATTACACTGCAGCTATGCAATAATTTATTCCCTGACCATTATTTTTACTGTTCAGATAGTGTGGATGTTACCCTCATTCAATTATCAAATAAAATGGATAAATTGCTAAGCATGGATTTTAACTTAAAATGTCTTTTCGAGTTTCAATAAAACTCGTAAAGATAGAATAAAAATACAAAAATTCAAAGAAAAATAGGAATAACACCAATTGACGTAAAGATTAGGGAAGGGCGATTGTGGTGGTTTGGACACCTCCAAAGACCACCTACAAATGCCCCCATTAGAAAACTCGACTTAATAGAAATTGAAGAAAATAGACGATGCTGGGTAGACCAAAGCTAACTTGGGAGTTGGGACACATTGATTAGGAGGGATTTAAAAGACTTGGAAAGGACACCATCAATTGCACTAAATCAAGAGCAATGGAAGAGTTTGATCCATGTATCCGACCCCAACTACTTTGGATCGAGGCTTTTTGTTGTTGTTGTTTTGAGTTTCTGTTGTAACAGTCCTCCCAATGAGACTAATTAATCCTTGGTGCCTTTAATTACTCTGCCATATTATTTTAATCCTTTATGTCCTTTTCCAATTTCAGCTGTACAATTTATTCACAACCCTCTAGTAATTACTGCCAAAGCGTCATGTTGCTTTTATCTTCAGCAAAATGATGTGCATGTTTGCAATTAGGCAAATTGCAGGCACTAGAGATGATGATTTAGATATTTCTTTATACTGCTGCTACTATGGTATGTGAGCATAGGAAGGGAGTTTCACTTAGACAAAACAGCATGATTAACTTTCCTTTCTAAATAATCAAACCATATTGTTGTGTGGGCACTATTAACTTTTTTTTGCTATTGCTAAAGATGGAAATGAAATCCCTTAAAACTAAAATATTTTTGACTTGTTAACTTTTAATCAACTGAATGGCCTTACATTGGGAACGTGATTTTTCTTTTTTTCTTTTTTTCCTTTTTTCAAGAAGTGGTTTTTCTTTTCATTACTTTGCTAAGAAGTGGTTTTTCTTTTCATTACTTTGCTTTTCGTTAGGTTCTTTGCCAGTACATCTCCAACTTTTCACTTATAATGAATTGAGGTCCGCAACGAATAACTTTCATCCTAGCAATAAGATTGGGCGAGGAGGTTTTGGGACCGTATACAAGGTATATAGTTTTCTTATATTTAAAGATATTTATTTTAGATGCATTACAAACTCAGTACTTGCCTACTTGACAACTTTATTATATTGGGGGAGAAAAACAAGTTATAACAATACATAGTACAGAAGATAAAGATAGTAGAATTTGATATTTACTTATTCAGTGAATAATGAATTATAAACACACTCAAGTCTAGAGTTCATTTAAACAATACATAGTATTTGTTAGGATCATGATCCTAACTTGGGTTATTGTGGGGGTCTCATGGATCAGATGAGAATCATAAGGTTGCACATATTGCTGCAATTATACTTAAAATAGACATACTTACATGTGAATACTATAGTATTACTATTGACCCTTAAATTGACAATGACAGTGGCAATGTAATTTTTCATTTAAACAATATGAAAGCTAAGTTTCTTATTTTAAAAAAAAATTATATTGTAAACCTAATTCTTTGATCAATTGCTACTTTAATTGGGTATACATCATTTTTTTTAAAATCAGTGTATCAAAACTAGAGTGTAAGTGACATAGAATATAAATGATGAAGACATAAGTCAACTAAATATTAGCTTCCTTCTTTTTCAGTTGTTTACCATAGAGAAACTCATTTTTTTTTTTGTTTATTCTTGGATGAACAGAAGTAGAAGAGAGTATGGTAAAATATGCAATTCTTCAAGTTCTTATTGTTTAGAAGAGAATTCTACGTAGAGTTTCTTTTTAAAACATTGCTCAGTCTAGGATCAGGATCAAGTAGGGGTTGTTAGATGGTAAGATTTTGACATTCAGGATTGGGTTTTCTAACAAGCATGGAACTTGAAGTTCATGTGTACTGAAAAATTAGGCTTCAAAGGTGGGTTAACATATTCTCTTATCAATTTTATTTTCTAGCTTATTTTTTATCTGTTCCCTCTTAAAGATAGAATTCATGTCTTCTTGTAGCAGTCCTTGTCTTGTTGTGAGGATTTGAATGTCTTAAGACTGAACATGAAATATTGAAACTTCAGCAATTTTTATTTTATTTTTCTTGTTTGCAAAGTTTCTAAAAACCAAAAGCAAAGAAACCCGACTAGTTGATTCAGATGTAAGGGAAATTATGCACCGTTAAGGTTGAGGGAAAGCCAAATTCTCATTTTGTTATCTGTAAAATGCTGTATGCTCGGTTTTTAAAATGGAGACTTGGATTAACATCTATGTTTTCATTATTTTTCGTGTGATTGGTCTGGGAGTGTTATGCATCATTGTCTTGGGGAATCCACTGGCATCATGTTATTACAACTTACTATAGGTTTATCTTATTTCTACTCTGGTTGAGTTAGAGCTAGCATGGGTAATGAAGTGTTGTTGATGGTGGCCTCTTTAGCTGCACAGTGGCCTGTGTGGTTGGAAAAAATTGTAGAGTTTTTTCAAAATTCTAGTAGGGATGTAAAAAACTTTGGGAGTTTTCCAGGTTGTTAGCATCTACTTGGATACTAGTTGTAAGCTAGGTAATGGCTCTCACTTTTATTTTGGATGAGAAATTGGTGTAGGTTGATGTAAACCTTTTTGGAGTGGGTGGTATTTCGAGGACTTTCTTTATTTACTTTTGTTTTAAAAGAAAAGATGGCGAAAAGAAGTAACTAATTGCAATGAATCGTAATGTCTTGAGGATTTCTAAATTTCTAAGACCCCTATCAGAAGCATGAAGTGTCAACATTTATGCTCTAAAAGGTCAACTTCAATGATTTATGATGATTCACCTTTTGTGAAAGCACTGCTGTCACTGACAGAGAAGTATAGGGCGTGATTAAGACTTATTTAATTTAACTGATTCCTTGATCTGGCTGCCTCAATGGATAGTTTATTCCTCAAACATTTCTACTTTCGGAATTTCCTGTTTCATGTATTTGTTTCTAATAACTTTCTGGTTTTTCTAGGGAATTCTAAGAAATGGAAGACAGGTTGCTATAAAGGCACTTTCTGCTGGATCAAAACAAGGAGTGAAGGAATTTTTGACTGAAATCGACATGATCTCAAATGTCAAACATCCTAACCTAGTTGAGCTTATTGGCTGTTGTGTTCAAGGAACAGACAGGATTTTGGTGTATGAGTACATGGAGAACAAGAGTCTTGATCGTGCATTATTAGGTAGATTCAGTACTTCTATTGAAGGAAAACATAATTTTTGACGTGTACTTTTCTGAAATATGCACAAAGAATGATATTTAATGTGCATCCTCTTTTTTAGGTTCAAAGAGTAATGCCATAAAGTTAGATTGGAGTATGCGATCTTCTATTTGTTTAGGTGCTGCCAAGGGTCTTGCATTCCTTCATGAAGAACTTGAGCCGCATGTTGTGCATAGAGACATTAAAGCTAGTAACATACTTCTTGACAAGGAATTTGTTCCCAAAATAGGGGATTTTGGGTTGGCTAAGCTATTCCCCGAAAACATTACTCACATAAGTACCCGGGTTGCTGGCACAACGTAAGTTGTTTTCTTGAGATCTATGATTTTATCTTTCTTGTTCTCGTCCATTGTTTGATTTAAGTCTTACTTTAATTCTTCTTATATATTTCATTACTTAATTTGGCTTATGCCGGAGACTTTTGGCTAAGTTAATGATGATTCTAAATGTCTTAATCCATGAGAACTTAATACAGAATCCTGATTATTCGTTTCGATAATTTATGAACCAGTAAACTAGTTCATAGGAAGTATCTATAGAAGCATTCGTTTCTCTTCTGCTATGTGTCCCTGATTGATCCATTTTATTCAACCTATCACAAAGATCATTTCCACAAGGGAAGTGATTCGTTGACACAAAGGGGCGCACACATTGGGCGCACAGCCTATGTGGCGCCCCATTTATGTCAATTCTTGCACCTTTTTCAGGTGTGGGGCCCGCAAGAATTGACATAAAGGGGGTGCCTCATAGGCTGTGCGCCCCATGTGTGCGCCCCCTTTGTGTCAACCAAACATTTTCCTTTCCACAAATACGAAGTTACACCGTTTCTTCTAAAAAAAAGTTTATGGCAAAAATCATGGAGGACATTCGAAGGAAAATGCATCTTCTTGTTCGTCTTTCTATTCGAAATAGCTCTTATCTTAAAAGGTTTATAAGTTTATAAAAACCTTAAGGTTGTGCATTTCCTTCTTTTCAACTTCTTGATAAAGATTGGAGCATGGTTATGGCAATTAAGAGCATGAATACAGTCACTGTTGCTGACCTTGTTTGTAGACAACAGTGAGGGAAATAAAAGGGAAGGAAAATGAAGTGAATTTAGAAGAGTGTGGACACGCACTTACCTCAATTTTTGTATGTGAATGATTCATTCAATAGGAGAAAAGATTCTCAATATTAAGTCTTAAAGAAGACTCGAACCTGCAGACTACATCACAAAATACTTTTACTAGGTGAACGCAAATTATCAAAAAAAAAAAAAAGACTGTAAATGCACACAAAATTTGTCATTTAGTTTTAAGTGTAAATGTTGAACATGGCAGAAATTATGACGATGCATACTACAAATCCTTATCTTGGAATCGCTAGAGAAGGAATTGGCAAGATAAAAAGGCTCCTTGTAAAATCTAATAAACATCTTTATGAAGGACATGTAAATTATTTTTGTGTACTGTATTATGCCATGCTATCTCTAGAGGCTTATTTTGTTTGTTCTTTCAGTGTTAGCTACAGTAAGTTAAGACTGCGCATTTTTCTTAACAAGATGTGCAATCTCACAGTGTTTGATTTTGCTCCGTGCAGTGGTTATTTGGCGCCAGAGTATGCAATAGGTGGTAAATTAACCAAGAAAGCTGATGTATACAGCTTTGGGGTTCTCACTCTTGAACTGATTAGTGGAAGGGCGAATTCAGAGGCATCATGGGGAGACAATATGCAAACCGGTCTCTTAGAATGGGCAAGTTCCTTTCCTCCGTTTAATTTCTTTCATTTTCTTTTGAAGTAGGTCCGCGCTTAGTAGCAGTTCTTCAACAGATTTACTTCGATCTTTCTCACTTTCCATTGATTGCCATTTAGGTTCTAGCTTCACTTGAACTGTCTTGATTCTTGAGAAGTTGAGATACATGTGTTATACTAAAATTTAGCAAACAGTGGTAGCGAGTTTCACCCCAATAGAAAACTCGACTCAATAAAAACTAAAGAAATTCGACAGGTTAGAGATAGACGGAAGCTAATTTGGGATGCATTAATTATCAAATATTTAAATGATTTAGAAAGCACACCATCATTTGCACTAAATCGAGCACAATGGAAGAGTTTGATCCATGTAAATGACCCCAAACAATTAGGGATTGAGGATATGTTGTTGTTGGTTGCGAGTTTCACTTGAACCTAAAATCCATACCCATCAAATAGGGTTCAAAACAAGGAATCTCATAAATTTTAATCCTTTATGAAGAAAAAACATGACGATGGTGAACAGACAATTGTAGGTGCTGATAAAGATACTTGAATTAAAGATCCCTCACTAACCAAAACTCCAATATATGTTAGATCACTGCTTGGACTAAAAGCTACGGCTAGGAGGCAAGGCTCACCAGTACATTTTATATGTTGCTCCTTCTAATGCTTCCTTGCACATATGTGTGTATGCGTAGTAGATGCGCCTGTGCACATATTTACACTACACGATTATATTAGGGTTATGTGTAGCTTGTTAAATTGAAAACGACTAGTATGTTTTGAAAACCAAATGTCTGAGGTTGGTAGCAGGGAGACAGTTTAGTAATTCCGGCATTAAGACATCGTGTAGCATTTCAGGCATTGAACTGATCGATGGTCGTTTTCAAGCTGCATTATTATTTAGTTATATGATTCTGCTTACAAGCCATTGAGTAACTTGAAACCTGAGGTTGCTCATGCAGACATGGAAGCTCTACGAAGAAGGGAAACTGCAAGAATTAGTCGATCCCGAAGTAGAAGAATATCCGAGGATGAGGTCATCAGGTACGCAAAGATAGCTCTTTTCTGCACCCAAGCAGCACCAGCACGAAGACCTTCAATGACTCAGGTTGTCGCGATGCTCTCTAAAGACATTCGGCTCAATGATAAGGAGCTCACGGCTCCTGGGTTTTTCAATTCAGGTGGTTACAGTGGCGAGCCATCTTCAACGATGAAAGGAACACATACTTCTGTCAGCCAACCATTTACGTCCTCCGCCATCACTATCACCCAGGTGACTCCCAGGTGATTTAGAACAGTTTAAACATATACTTGTACAAGAGAAATCCGTTACTTTCATATCGTGTAAAGGAATACAGGATGTAGGTACACAAAGCGAGAGGAATACTTTCGGAAGCTTAGCTTCGATTACCGGCTAGTTTTCTGAGAACAAATTGTTAATTTTTATAGAGTCATGAATAAGAGTCCATTTTGAGAAATTACAGCGTCTAATAACTATACATCCGATTGATCACTCCAACCATGTATTTAAGTACTTTTGATAGAAACATTTTCTCCACAGTTGGAGTTGTTTCATGCATGCATGCATATGAACATATTTTCTGAGGCGTGTATCACTTTCCTTTTTATTTCTTGGTATGTCAAGCCATAATCTTGAGAGGGAAAGCGACCCTTTTTCAAGGACTTAAGTGGGAGTCAAACTTACGACCTCCCCAAACTGTCTTTTGGTAGCGAGTGTTTCTACACAAGTTTTGTTGGGATTTATTTATTAATTTTCTAATCTATGTCAGATCAGATTAGTGAATAGTGATTGTTGTAACAGCCTGTCCGTTTACCGCATGAATTTGTTGGGAGGCTAGCTAGTTATGAATTTCTTCAATTACAAAGCCTCGGAGATAACCAAGGAATGTGGGGTGTAGGTGCGAGGTTTTTCTTAAAAAGGCCTTACAAGTACGAGCAATATGGCCCTGGAAATGTTAGAATGACAATAGGGAAGTCAATTCGGGCCATGGAGCTGTTCTTGCTCACCTCGGGATGTGGGTATACACAGATCTCAGTGCATAACACGCAGGGCGAAGCTGCATAGACAGACTCTTGTGGGCCAATGTATTTTAAGGTGTGACTTCTTGTCATTCTAGTATTTTCCATATAGCCTAGGTCCCCTCGACTCTTCCCCTCATGCATCCGATGTGAGACTATCACAATCCAACCTCCTTAAGGATCTAGCGTCCTCACAGGACCACCTTTTCGTAAGCCCGCCGATATACCCTGTCATAGCTCGGGAGTGGCGTTGATATACCAATTGTTACAATCCTCTCCTGCACCATTGCCGATATACTATCGTCGCTTTATCCACCGATAGGTGCGAGGTTTCCCAAAGGCCAAAAGTACTTAGCAATGTGGCTCAATTCAACGAGCGTGATTTCGTACTTTCAAAATTCTTTAAATCCTTTATATTCAATCCATCCCAAGTTATCTTAGCTATACTCATACACCATCAAATTGCTCCCGTTTCTTCTGCATTGAAAATTCTAACTTGGGGCATTTGTATGGATTTGCACCAATTGTTGGTGTAATATTCTTCATTAGTTCCTCTTATTCAGTAACTAGTTGTCTTTTTTTGTCGGAAGTCTGTGTTGGAAATATGTATTTGTCTTCCCTTGTTGGAATCTGTATTCGTTTTCCCTTATTAGAAGTTTTGTTCTCGTTATAGTTTTAGTAATATATCTGTGTACTATAGTGTCCAGACGTTTGATAAGAGAATAATCATTGATTGTTATACTCTTCCATTGTTACGATTCCAAATCTTCAAAATAAATTTTGCGATAGTTGAACGTTGGTTTTAACGATTAGAATTAACGAATCTTTGTAAATTTATCATGATAATTGATTCTATTTTTTTTTTTTTTTGCCAAAGTAATTGATTCTATTTTACTTTAAAAAAAATTATAGCTCATAATTAAAGCGTGATCAATTCAATATATATATTTTTTAAAAATTCTAACGAGGAAAATAATCCGATACCCTCCAACGTATACTCGTTGATAATCACGAAATCTCCAAGACCCCACTACCTCACATTCTTACGTAATACCCGTTGAGATCCAAAGATCCAACGGCCCCGATTCAAAATTTCAAACCGCACGCATTTCGAGAACCCCCAAAAGACCTACCCTAACAAGCTCGCACATTCTTGAATTAATCTCATCGTCGCAACTCCAAAAAAATCTCCAAATCTCCTCTCAATCTGACGATCTCGCTGCGCGAATCCATCGATTTTGAACCGAATTCGTGTTCAAATTCGTGTTCTTGATTCGGCGGAGCTGAAAATTGAGATCGAAATCGAAATCTGCCGCTCAGGATCGGTCAATTTGGGGGTTTTGGGATTGGGATTCGAAGATGATCGTTCGGACATACGGGCGGAGGAATCGGTGCTTGAGCAGGAGCTGCTCGGATTCGGGATTCGATGGAGTGATCGAGGAGGATGAGAGCTTCAGAGACCCAATTTCGCAAGAAACCTCGCAGTCGCAAGATTTCTGCGGTTTCGCCTTCTCATCGCAGGACTCGTCGTCGCCGTGGGCCTTCGATTCGGATGTCTTCGGCGGCAATTCGTCGCAGGGGTCGATGTCGATGGTGCCCCCGCCGCCGCGGGGATGCTGGTTGGGGGTTCGTCTTCACAGGAGGATGGGTTGGTGCCCAGGTCGAAGAAGGCCAGGAATGGGAAGGCTGTAGTGTTGGGGACGTCGACGCTGATGGAGGCGCAGGAGTTTGGGGAGATGATGGAGCATGTGGATGAGGTGAATTTCGCGTTGGATGGGTTGGGGAAGGGGCAGCCGGCGAGGATCAGGCGGGCGAGTTTGTTGTCGCTGTTGTCGATTTCGGCTACTTCCGCGCAGAGGCGCCTTCTGAGAAGTCAAGGGTATGTGCAAGATTTGTTCTTTTTGGATGAATTCTATGTTAATGGTCATTACTCCTTTTA
Organism: Stephania cephalantha; assembly: GCA_039657325.1. Lineage (NCBI taxonomy): Eukaryota > Viridiplantae > Streptophyta > Magnoliopsida > Ranunculales > Menispermaceae > Stephania > Stephania cephalantha. The sequence continues at coordinate 41,955,792 of CM077578.1, forward strand.
AGAATTGGTCCAGAAGAGGTTGCCTTTTTTGTAGAATTGTTGGGTAATGAGGGTTATTTGATTGTTTTAATGTTTTTGTGAAATCTTAATTTGCGAAAGTTTCCATTGTTTCCTTTAATTGCTCAGTTGTTTGTGGATTTCTTGGTAGTTAGCGTCGAGCGCCGTTTGTTTTTATTGAACGTAAAGATCGATTTTAGAGGTTGACGGGCCAAAGAAATGGTGCCTTTTTCTTCCAATCATCAGAGACTAGTGAGTAAGAAAATGTTTGAGCTAAATGCATCAGATACAAGTAAATGGTCGAGCTACAACAATGTAGATAGTGGGGACATTGACGAATTTTGTTTAATTAGTTCTACCTAAATATTCACCTTCCTATACCATTATCAATATACCACATTTCAATTCTTCAAAGAGTGTTTAATTTCTTACTGGTTTAGGCTGCAAATGGTTATTTAAGGTAGTAATCTTAAGACCTTCTCCTTGCCACTTTGATCTCAATCAGATTTTATTGTGTTTTTGAGATACAAATGGTAGTTTGCATGCCTAAAGAACAGATACAAACTTTTTCTGACAAGGGAATAATGGAAGAATTTGTTGCTAACTGATCCGCCTAAGGTTTTGCTTGGTGATAGTTGGTGTTGCTTTTCTTAATAATGTGCTCTAGCTTTCTTTTGACATAAATTGGATCCGCTTTAATTATGTATGAACTAACTACACATGTTTAAGAGGATCCACAATGGTGTAAGCTTTTCTCAAACAAAATTGTTTTAGCAGACAAAACAAGAGGTGCAGTGAAATACGAATAATTTTGGAGAAACATGTTGGACACTTGGCTTTAAGTTGTGTATGACTAAGATTAAGAGCATGCATTCCGATTTCACGAGTAGTTGAGATCAAGATGGTGGAGTGGTAAAACTAGGATTGGTAGAAGTTTTTAAGGTGAATCATTTTAGATATTTAGGATGAATTATACAAAAGGATGACCATATTAAGGATGACATTACATATTGAATACGAGCAGGATGGAAGAATTGGTGGTGTGCACTGTGCAACATGTGATTTAAGGCAAAAGAAAAATCCTATTAGACCACAATTAGGCAAGTTGTAGTTTATGGGAGTGAATATAGAGCGGCGAAGAAACAATGCACTTGCACGCGCATGTGCGCATGTGTGCATGTAATGAGCGTAGCGAGATGCAGAATGCTTAGGTGTATTTACGGTGAAACGCGTACAGATAAAATAAGAAATACGAAGATTCAATGAAAAGTTAGAGTAATGCGATTAATGCAAAAATTAGGGAAAGATGGTTACAATGGCTTAAACATCTCAAAGACCGGTCTGTAAATGCTCAAGTTAGAAAACTAGACACAACATGAATTGAAGAAACTCACAAAAATAAGAGTAGTCCTAAGGTAACTTGGGATGCATTAATTAGGAAGGATTTAAAGGATTATGAAGGCACATCATCAAGTGTACTAAATTGAGTCGAGCAGAAGAATTTGATCTATGCAGCCGACCCCAACTAATTTGGTGATAAGGCTTTTGTTTTTGTTGTTGTTGCTGGTTGTTGATTAGCGGTCATTTGTCTAAATTGTTCAAACAAAACTATGAAGATTTTACAGTTGCAAGTGACTGACATGTAAGAAAGAAACGACAATCATGAGAAATTCTTCTTTAGCTTAACCAAGAGTGAATCTTTGGTCTTTCTGAAAAGAAGAAAACTTTCACTACAATTTGAGTGACATTTTCTGGTTGTTCATAAACTTTGTGTTTCTGTCAGATATACTGGAATATATTTTGCGTTCTGAGAGTTTTCTGGTTTGTAACCTTTGCTGTTTCCATAGGGATTCTAGGATTCTATCGAAGGTTGTTAAAATAGAGATTGGCCTGTAAATAATACTTTCTTACACTGTCTTTATCTCATGCTTTCATTAGTTGTATTCCACGACTTTCTAGTTGAGAATTTCACAGGATACGTTATTCTTCTTGTAGTGGAAGACATCTGATGCCATTCATCTGGAGTTTGCGTGAATGAAAAACTCAATTTTTGTTTTACCAAACATCTAAAAACTTTTCGTCCAAGCATGAAAAAGTTTGTAAAGGTGTTACTACATTTATTACTTTTCTTTTCAAACTCAAGATACAAAGGTTGCCAAGAAGGCGATGCAATTTGTTACTCATGCATGTTCAAGGCTTCGAGCAAACTTGTATGAAGTCAATGATTGGGTGATTTAGGTGCTTCGTGGGGTTTTTTTTTTTTCCTGGTGCACTTTAATTCCAATATGAGTAGATGCCATTCGGAAATCTATAATTAAATGGTATGACCATCAATATTGGGACATAAGTTGAGCTCTAAACATCAGAGAGACTTCATTTTATCTTGAACACAATCTTTGGTTACTCATTGTTTAATTGTGATTCTGTCAGAAGAAAAGTATTTGCCTTGAACTCAGTGAATCAGTGTTCTTTGTTGTACTCCAATCATAATTTGCAACAATTCAAAGTACAGGTTCTTGGACCTTATAATCTTGTTCGCCCTGGTAATTATTTTACAATCTATTTGACTACCCAACATCTTCTCTTAGATAAATTTATTTGGAAAGTCCCAATCCCATATAATATTAAGATTGTAATGTGGCTTGCTGCTCTTAAATTGGTTAAAATATGTGATTTATTACAGAAAAGGAACCCATTCATATCATTGCTTTCACTAAGTTGGTGTTCTTTGTGCTAGAATGATTGGGTAATGGTGGATAATTTGGATCGTAGCTTTTATGTCGGATCTACTATTCAGAGTGCCTTATAGGTTATGCACCTTCATAGGGAGTTAGTTACTTCTATTGCAGTTGGTTGGTGGGGTTTGGTTGTTTTGGTAGTTTTAAAGGACGTTTCTTCTGCCTTTCGTGATATAAATCTTGTTCACACTTGTAATTATGTGAAAGTCTCAGTTTTTGTTTAGAGAAAGGAAGTTTTTTTCTTTAATATTTTTTTTTCATGTTGGAAATGCTTCCTATATGTATCTAAATTCACAAACCTCTATAATTATTATTTCAGGATGGCTAAGACAATACTTGATGCCGTTCTGGATCTCAGCCTTGATGATTCTCCAAGCAACCTGGCTGCTGCAGCTCTTTGTTACATTTTGGGAAGCGATGTAAGTTACTGTTAATCTGCTTGGTAATCATGCCTTTAGTTGTGACATTTTTAAGTGTGACGTCTTTCTTTTCATCCACGTCAAGTTTGATCTCTCTGCTGAATATCTCTTTTTATGATCATTCTCAAAAGATCACTCATTGAGATTGTTAGTACAACCTAGAAGTTTGTTTATTGATTTCAAATGCTCCTCTTGCATTTTTCCTGTCGACTGTCATGGATGCTTCTTCACGCATAAGTTTGGGTGCGCTCGTCAATGTCTGTTGTCACATTAACTGTCTGCGCTATGAAAATGGTGGAATGCATTGTGTCTTCTATTTTATTTTATTTTTTTATGTACACGAGAGTTGAAAATAATTTTCAGTTTAAGTTATTTTTGTGGAAGCACTACAGACCGAATTAAAAGTTGAAAAATATAGTCTGTTCCCCACAGTTTAAAATGGCATTATCATGCTTTACTTTACAACAATAGTTATGTAAGTAAGGTTTGACTCTTTTGCTCATTTAAGAATGTCTGAAATTTGTAATTGAACTATTCCAGGCTCAAGATGAACACCTCCTGGAATCTCCTACCTGCATTAGATTCCTACTTAAATTGTTACGATCCTCTGCATCTATCGTCCCTGATGACAAAGTTCCAACCATTGGATCTAAGCTTCTAGCGTTACGTAGGGATGCTGGTAGGCTGGGGGATCAATCAAAAAGTTCCGATTCAAATTCCAATGCAATCGTATCAAAAGTTCAAGAAATTCTTCTGAGTTGCAAGGTGTTACTATTAAAAAACAAGGATGGTGATGGAATGGGAAGGCCTGAGTTGAGCCCAAAGTGGATAGCTTTGTTGACCATAGAGAAAGGATGTGTATCTACTGTTTCTCTTGAAGGTAACTATTTGAACTCCATCTGCATATTTTGAACTTTTGAATGTTTCTTAGTATTTATGATTGTTTGCAAAGTCTTTCCTTCAATATAAATTTCATGCGTTTAGTGAATCATCTCTGCTAGATGATGAGCTGAATTAAATAGGTTGACGAAGGATGTCTCGAGTGTTACATACCTGTAGAATCACCTTGCTAGTAGCAGATTTTGATAATGTGGTGTAGATTGTGAAACAGCCCCTTCTCATTTTTGTGATAAAATGATCATTTTCTATTTGTCCTAATAGGTTTAGCCTGTACTATTTGGACACTTCCCTTTTATACAGTTTGAATGCTAATAAGTTACTAAAAACATCTTAAGTTACAATATTTTTTTGGCTGAATATGAAATTACAACTTGCAATGAAAACTTTATGAAAATATTTCATAAAGGAGAAGTAGAAGCTGAATAAAGGATATAGAATTTCTCTAATATACTGTGTGGCTATATCAATGACTGTTGCATGACAGGATGAGAGGGTGCTGTGCTCCAAAAGAAGTAGTTTCTAGTGTCTGGGCATCTTGGGCACTTATCTATTTTTTCCTATAATGTATATTTTTATTCCTTTATTAAATGGTGGCACACTTTATTCTCGAGTAGATACTTAAACGATCAATGCTTTTTCCCCATGAATGCTTCCTTTTCTTAACAGATAAAATTCCTCTTTTTTTATAGACTCATCTGGAACAGTGAGAAGGGTTGGAGGAAATTTTAAGGAAAAACTACGGGAACTTGGAGGGCTGGATGCTGTGTTTGGTATTGCAGTGGACTGCCTTTCCATAATGGAGGTAAGCGTTGTTACTTTTAAGATTGGTAACTTTGGTTCATCTTTGATCCAATTCTTGTCGTCTTTAGCTTTTTGTTAATTTGTAACTATGTTTTTCCAGTCAATATTTGTGTGGACTGTAGAATAGTTTCATTAGATCATTCATTGGCTTAACTGTTTTCGTCTTGTTTCCATTGTCCACTTACGAATATAATGAATGGCCTAAAATGATGTTATGATTGTTCATTGCTGTAAGTTTAAGGTTGCAATCTTTTTCCTTCTCACTGCCCATGCATTTTCAAGTTGTCACATAATGATTGATCCCTTAAAACTTCAAAATCGTATCATTTTAAGTTGTATTCTTTTTAAATGCTTATTAGGAAATTTCTTTGCTCGTCCTTGTAATTGATTTATGTTGTTATTGGTTTCCTCCTTTATTTATCTCTTTTGATGTGCTAATTCTTTAGTTTTGTATGAGTTTTTTATGTGCTTGATATTTTTGGCAGGGATGGTCACGGAACAGAGTGCCTTTTCTCCACCACTTGAAAGATAATGTTGCTCTCAAAACCATGTTGTTACTTTTGAAATGTTTGAAAATCATGGAGAATGCCACATTCTTAAGCAAGGATAATCAGGTATAAATTTGATTCACTGAATATGTTGGCTTTAGCTTTGGAGCTGCAACACTGAGCTCAAGTGCATATTTTTTTCTTTCTTTTTAAGGCCTTTTTTTACTTTATTGTAGGATCATTTGCTTGGGATGAAACTGAAGTTGGATAGTGATGCTCGCCGCTTGTCTTTTACAGATCTTGTGATTCGTCTCATTAAGATCCTGTCAGGTATTGAATGGTGAAATGGTGTAACATGCGTTGGTTAGTTCCTGACAAGCCACAACCTTATCTTAACTGCAATCTAATTCTGATTGCTGAGTTTCATTTGTAGGTCTTTCTATGCTTCAAAGTTCCCCCATTTCTAGTAACAGCCAACAACAGTATCATTTGGATAAGGCCGGTTATGGTCTTGAAGTTCGAGCGAAAGAAGATCAAGAAGGTAATTCTTTGCTTTAGTCCCTTTCATTTTTATGCGATAAACTGTTATTCTGTAATTGCATAAAATGGTATTCAAGATCTATGGTGTATGGAATCATGTCAATTGTCAACATTATGAAACTGATTTATTGTGCCAAAGTGCTTATTCAATTTCAAGCATCTACCCAGTTTTCATAATTGCACAGAATAAGGAAGCCTTTTGTTTATAACTGTTACATTTGCTATTATATGTACGCGAAATGGCTTCAACCATATGCTTGTTGTGATTCTGTGAGCCACACTTTTGGCTGTTTCATTTCAGGGAAATTGTACACTGCATTTATTGGGATCCGAACAATCCATTTAGCAAGTGATAATTTTTAAGACAGATGTTGATTTTGTCTCAGTTGGGATTATCAGGAATGTTATGGTTTGAAGTAATTGTTCTTTTTCTTGAAATGTGCAGGTGACCCTTATTGGATTTCATCAAGTAATTCTAGTAGGAGTTGTTGTAGTATGGAGGATTCACGCTTGAATAGCGTTGAAGAATCACAGAAATCTCAGAGGTTTTTGAGTTCTTGTTCAGTATATCCAATATCTAGTTCAGAAACTACCTCTACATTTGGGGCTGAGGATTGCTTGGTGAAGGATAATAAATCTTCCACTTCAGGTTCATGTAATGGAATGTCAAGTGGTTCCAAGAAAGAGACAGCCAGAAGTACTGGCATTCTGAAGAAGATGAGCTTAGGACTGGGTAAGAGACCTATTGTTACTCAAAAGAGCAAATGCATAACAATAGAGGACAGCCAAGATCCTTTTGCATTTGATGAGTATGAATTTGAACAATCAAAATGGAACTCATTATCAAGGGGAAAACGTGTACCTCGTAGTCGAGAAAGTGTTACAAAGGTTAGAGAGCTCAAGGATGAATGTCAACTTCCATTTGTGGCTAGCCCTAGGGAGCCAAGCAACTGGGATGGCTGTCATTCCTGTGAGATTGCTTCTTCATCTGTAGTTGAAGATGAACGTTCTGGTCTTCTGGATGATTGTCTCCTTGCTGCTGTTAAGGTATTGCTATTCCTTGAAGTTTCTTAGGGAGGAGTCATGCATATTCTTGAATTATATACTGCTCTCAATGTGTGTAAAGATTATTTTCACAATAGCAAACACTGATATATCATTTACACTGCTTATATTTAGCATACTATTGCTTTGCATTACAAAAGCGACATAAGGAAGCATTGAAGCGTTGATATTCATCATGTGTTAAAAACTATTTTCATACTGGAGTCTTTATTCTTGGCTCAAGTTCATGACTACGTTTATCATCACATGAAATTTTATGCTAAGTCTTGTTTTTCTTTCCTGAAAGGTTCTCATGAACTTGACAAATGACAATCATATTGGGTGTAAGCAAATAGCTGCTTGTGGTGGACTTGAAACTTTGTGCAGCTTGATCATTAGACATTTCCCATCGTTTAGTACACCATCATCACCTTCCGACTGGACAGAAGATAGTAATCTTCCATCTAACAGCAGTGGCAAACTTGAATATCCGAATGATAAACACTTCACCGAGCAAGAATTGGATTTTCTTGTTGCTATTCTGGGGTTGCTTGTGAACTTGGTGGAGAAGGATAGCTTAAACAGGTTAGTTTTCATTTCTTAATCGTTCACTGCTTATTCTTTTTTTTTTTAACTATAATCTTTGCATCATCCATGGTGCAGCAATTTCTATAGAACACATTACAGATCTATTTTTTGTATTATGCTCATCTATCTTTGATATGCTTGGTCCGTAGCTTCAACCAACCAACTTTAATAAACTTTTTTCGTCTTCTTTCTGATGATACCTATCTGTCATCTGAAAGCAAAATAATTTATCATTGTCTCGAATTGGAAAGTAAGGTGTACTTTTGTGTTCTTTAGAGTACCAAAACCACTGAAAGTCTATCATTTTGAAGAGGTTTTCATGATATAGACTATCTTGGAAAATGTTGGTCACACTGAATACCATAACATCAAATGCCTGTGCTCCAAAAAAGACTTTCGCATGTTTTCAGTGCTTTATTTTCTTCAATTGAGAGTCCACATTAGGTGTATAATGAGGAAATTTAAGAATCGGCTAATGATTTGCTGTTGGTGATGGGTGGCATCATCCATAGTGGTATAATTCATAGAATTCATACTGTCCTTGATCTCATTTTGTGCTGTTTCTTGAATTCCTATTCTTTTTCCTTTTTTCTGAGAAGAATTTTTACTGCAGGTCACGGCTTGCAGCTGCGACTGTTTCTTTGCCTTCCTCAGGAGAATCAGAAGGCACAACCAGTCAAAGGGATGTTATTCCATTGCTTTGTTCCATCTTTATGGCAAACCAAGGTGCTGGTGAGATGGGTGGAGAGGAAATGCTGTCGCCATCAGTACGTTACTGGGTCTTACTTTGCATAATGATATTCAGTTGCAGTATTATTTTTCATGGAGTTTGGTGCCTTTACCATTACGGTTCTTATATAGACTTTTTACTCTCAATCTATGCTTCTCGTCATGGTGTAGAGCACGGGTAAAATATCATGGGGACAAATAACATATTGTGAACTCATATATTGTATCAAATTTTCCAACTAAGTGGATTATGACTAGTACAGTGCTGAATTGGAGCTTAAGATATCTGCGTGCTTTTCACATCAAAAAAAATATTTCTTCTTCCGTGTTGAGTCTGTTGACTTGGTGAACATAGATCACTTTCCTATGAGTGTGATGGCATGTTTAAGGAGAAAAGAAGAAAAATAGCAGACTGAGAAATAACGAGGGCATCATAAATTTTCTTTTGTTTCTGTTTGGCTAAGTTTTAAGCAAGTGTAATTCCAACTTAATATTATCCTGTAATTCAGATGCCAAGAACGATAGTTCCGGTCTGACCACAAAATCTAACTTGATATGAAAAGGTTCACTTACGATGCATTTATCTATCATTTTTGTGAGAACGAGAAAGCCTTTTGTTGTTCCCACTTGTTCTACAAATAGAGATCTCTGTGAGGGACAATTTGTTGAGATTTGCAATTATATGTCCTGTATTGGTGAGACAATTTTCAAATGATTTCCTCTTCTGTCTGCTTATTATACTTCAAGGCAATGTTGCTAAATAGACTTGGTATTCTCATGGTTTCCAGTTGAAGTAATTAATGCATGATTGTGATGATAGAGTCCTCGTGTTGTGACAGGATGATGAGGCTACAGAGGCTGCTGTGCTGCAAGGAGAACGTGAAGCAGAAAAGATGATCATAGAGGCCTATGCAGCTCTGCTTCTTGCGTTCCTCTCGACTGAAAGGTTTTGAGTGGTCTCTCTCCTTTTTTTTTTTCTCATTTTCTGCGTCTTTTTGAATCTCTACTCAAAAGTTCCTCTGGTGGTATATTTCAGTAAAAATGTACGTGAAGCTATTGCTTGCCATCTTCCAGATCATAACTTGGAGGTTCTTGTGCCTGTCCTTGAGAGATTTGTGGTAGGTGTTGTGTTTGTTAATTGTCTGAAAAAAAAATTGATACGAGTTTCAATTTTTATTTTTTTATTTTTTTATTTTTTTATTTTAGTTTTAATCTGATCTCTATTCGATATATTATTCCGGAAAACTAGTTTCTTTTTAATCTAACCTCCATCTCTATTTTACTCATTACCTCTGAAACTATTGGGGCATTTGCCATGTGATGCCATTGCCTGGACCTGACATTTCTTCTATTTCTATATGATATTTCCTGGGGTTGTTCAGATCCCGAAATTACCGTAAGCACACTTTTCTCAAACTCCAAGTCTAAGTTGGTTTGGTTGGCTATGAACAAGCAGTTGGTCAAACTATCGGGAAATTATGTGATAAATAATATCAGCTTGATATGGCTTCCAAGTTATTTCAAATATTTCAGATCCAACAGGATGGACCTTTCAACCTTTTGAAGTTCAAATGATTGAATTGTTGTGGAGACTGATTGAACTTGTTCTCTTTCAGGCATTTCATCTGACATTGAACATGATTTCGCCAGAGACTCATTCAGCTGTGACTGAAGTGATTGAATCATGTAGAGGGATTTGAGACAGCATGTATTCTTCCTGGCTTCTTTTCTTCTCATTCAGCCATGATTGAAGTAATCGAATCTTGTCTTGGGGCTTGAGACACTGGGTATTCTTCCTGGTATGATTTCATCGAACCTCATGTTAACCGCTAACTGCGTGTTCTTCCACGATGCCTCGTGGGGATAGAGTAGCTACAACACCGTCTCGGCATCAAATGCACTGACCGCAAGTTTGTATTGTAATCAATTGCGAAAGTATACCCCTTTTTTTGTTTTACCTCATCTTTTACATTATTCTTTCAACTTTGTGTCACCATCTTGGTGTATGTTGTTTCTCCTCAACTGCTGGACGGATGTTTATATACTAAACAATACCAGAAGAATATAGATTGTTTGCCTCAATGAAGTGTGTACATAATGTTTCTCTCCCTCTCCTATGGTGTGTGCACTTTCTTTCAAAACCTATGCATGATAGAGATACCTGCAAATATTGCTTAACATCTAAGTTAACATTGTTGTTACTTTTGAGTTGCAAGCGTAAGAGCGTCTGTTGATAGACAGGGAAGCCACAGATTGTTAGAAGTCTTTTCAGGTAATGAAGTCCTACTTGGTTTGGATTTCTTTAAGGCTTCAGAGACTCGCAGGTGCTCAAACTGTGATTTGAGTTTTGACTGTAATATTCAAATATTGACAAAGTTCAATCACTTATTTTCTCAAAACTGCATGTGCTCCAGCTTTCAAATTAAGGTGACAAATACATCTTGTTTATTTCTTTCTTAATAATTTCAACTGAGTCTTACACATACAATTTTTATTCCATTTGGTTCTTTCACTTCTTTGTGGTCTTGATTTTCAGTTTAGGTGGTCTGGCATTTGTTGAAGAAGGCGATGAGCAGCCGGTTCACCTGGTCCGGAAATTGCTCCTGTACAAAGTGAGTTCCTTCATCCAAGAAGACAGTCTCGAGGTTAGGAACATAGTCTTTTGCCTTTTTCTCATTCAGGTACTCTTCCATACCCGGGAACTTGAGCGTATAATCCTTCCCGCCCATGATTAACAGAGCTGGAACCTCAACGACTACATTTCTCACATCGATGCTTTCACGCAGTGACCTGTAAGTACCAAAGTCTGACTGAGGCAGTCTTGTGTTTAATTCTTGGTAGCTACATTATTTACTCTCGTTATATCTTGGCTATAGACTTGGGGTTTCCGACTAGCCCCCGTGGGATTAGTCAAATCGAAGATTTGGATTAGATGAATTTAAGCAAACCCATATTCTTACCTGTATGGAACTTGCATTGGAGTGAGGAAGCCAGAATTCTTGTAATGTTCTGCATAGGTTCTCAAGTCTTCCTCTGTGAACCAGTATGGTAAAGGAGTACCTTGGTCCACCAAGTCCATGACCTCCTTACCTTCCTCTGCCATAGGTAGTTCTGCCCCAGAGAAGAGAATGTAAATGTTCCGAATCACGGTCTTCGTGTCGAATCTCTCAAAATCTGCTTCAGCTCTTTCCGGTGTCTAGATGAAAATAATGCCAAGACGTCAATCCTAAACAATAGAAAAAACACTTGTACTGAATACTGATAGCTGAAGAAAATTAATTTGCAAGTACCTGCCACCTTGAAATGTAGAGACCTTCTGAGACATGCCTGGAGCTAAGGGAAGCACCAGGAGGAACATATGGCGCTCCCAGTGTAGCGATCCCGGACACCCTTTCTGGATGGAGGAGCGCGAAAAAATAAGCCGTTCGAGTTCCGAAATCTTTCCCAACAATGAAAGCCTGCCAATGTAGAAGATTTGTCTGATAATGCTTAAACCAGTCACAAAAATAGAGATGTTAAGTAAAGTTGAAGCCCTATGTAGTGTGATCCATGCATATATGCCTTAGAAATACTGAAGAAATCCAGTATTGCAAGGAGATCTTCAAGCAGATCTTTGAAGGTTGTCTTTTGAGGCTCTGCAGGAACTTCTGATAGGCCATAACCTCTGTAATCCGGTGCAATAGCTCGGATTCCGGCATCAGCCGCCGCGATCATCTGGTGGCGCCATGAGTACCAAATCTCTGGAAATCCATGTAAGAAAACCACCACTGGACCACCTGGACAGTGGACACACAAAGAAGGTTTACATGGTAAGTAATCAAGCAAGATTAAGCAGACTTGTTTCAATAAAACTTGCCTGTGTTGCCAATCTCTGCAACATGAAGCTTTAAGCCCCTTATGTCAATGAACTTGTGCTGAATTTTGTCCATATAGGCTTAAGTCACTTGGGAGATCAGATTCAATCTTCTTCTTCTGCTTCCTCTTAGGACAATTATGTCTGATGATTTACAAGTTCTTTCTGCATTTTTTGGATCTATCATGGAGCATCTACAAATATTTGACAAATTTAATACTAAAGACCAAAGTGGTAAACAGAATCACATGTTGATTTGTTTTTTCTCTCTGTCTTACCTGTTCAGGCATCAATATACAAAGATGCTTATGTACTCATTTGAAAATAGGAAAATACTGGAATGACAACAATTTTCACACCACAAGAAACATTGACTCACAAGACTTTTCAATGCGACCTAAATCCGCGTGTTATGCATTAAGATATTTGTATGCCCGTATTTCGAGGCACACGTGGATAGCTCTTGTGAGCCAATGTGTCTTGCGGTATGACATGTTATTGTCATTTTAGGACTTCTCCTAAAAATAATATGAGAAGTGCTAGAATGACAATAGCGTGTCACACCGCAAGACATTGGCTCACAAGAGCCATCCATGCATGCTTCGAGATGCAGGCATATACAAATTCCAATGCATAATTTGTGGGTTGAGGTCACATGAAAGGTTCTTGTGAGCCAATATGTCTTGTGGTGTTTTATTATTGTTGTGATTCTAATATTTTCCAAATAGTATTGCTATTCCTTTTAGAAGTAAAAAATCGATGTGATGGATGTCCCAAACTTAATCCGTTTATTATTTTTTAATTATTTGTTATACTTTTGTTTAATATGCATTACTGAACAACCACTAAATATCAATATGTCAGTGCACATATAACCAAATGTTCAACGAGAAACCTTCATTTGTTCTCCATTAAACTCATCCATTTGAATGACCTTTTATGTCATAAAACACATTGGTTCTGCAAGTTGAATTTCTCAGATGACCAAACACATGGACTTGAAGAATAGACAGTCCTAATAGGTGATTTTTTTTTGAAAAATGTTTTTGTATGTATTTTTTTTTTTTTTTTACTAAGTCATCTGGTATCCGAAGCTCAATTAATAATGCCCGACTAATCCGATTTCCTCAACTGATTCAAATCTAAGTTTAGTCCTCCTCGTACACCAAAGGTTCAATCACGTTATAGCCATATTACTAATGTGTTAACAACCGTTCGATGAATCTCGAGTAATGCATCACTTACTTTACCATTGAATTGGCAATTTGCATTTGCCATGTCGTCACAGTTAACAAACCATATGAGGTAAGGACTATATGTGTTTACAGATAAAAAGTGGAGGAATCAAATGTTCACAATAATCAAAGTCTAAGGACCAAATCAAGAAAAATCGTAAAGTTCAGAAACCAAATAATACATTTTTCTTAGTCAAAGTGATTTGTATTGAGGTGCTCTTAGTCCAATCGAACAAGCATCTATTACAAATAAATCTTACAATAGTGAAGTACGAAACAAATTCCGAAACGCGCCCGCTTAAGTGCGACCCCAACTCCAACCCTAAGGGAGGGACAACCACCTCAACAACGGGGACAACAAGCCGCGCTTAGGCGGAAATACATAACAAATACATAGCAAAAACACTAAAAATAAACTTGAACCGAACAGAAGAATATATAGAGATTGGATGGAACATGCCGCATCAATAAGGTCACTATTGTGCCAGTGAGAACCACCACCCCTGACCACTCCAGCCACAAGCGAGTCGCTGCCATTGATCCTTTTTCATGATGGATGACTTCACCATCATGTACAATGTTGATTGAGAAACGAGACTATCAACTGATTCACCTGATCAGGAAATTGTTCTTGAACAAAATGGCCTCCTTCCTCTATGAATGTGATCTCCAAATTGGGCACAAACTCTTTAACCTTACCACTTTTAATGTACTCATCAATCCCTACAGAATTGTACACATAGTCCTTCAAACCCATGATCAGCAATACCGGAAGACTTTCAACTTTCGGATCGGTTATGCCGCAGTTCGCCTCCATCGCCCTACAAGAAAGCATACATATATAATCACATTGTAGAAAATTGATCTTTTGATAGAACAAATAACAATGACAACAAACTACCTGTATGGAACCTGTAATGCTGCTCGAAATCCAGACTTTTCGTATAAAGTTGCGTAAGCAATTAGATCGTCCTCGGTGAACCATGGCGGAAGAGGAGTTGAAGGGTCTACTAGGTCCATAATCTCCATATCTTCGTTTGCTTCTCGGAGTTCACTTTCGGAGAAGAGAATGTAAATCCTTCTTATCACTGTCTTGACATCAAAGCGCCCGAAATCTGCTTCGGCTCGCCCGGGCTCCTAGATTAATAGCAGAAATAAACCAACTTAGTTGAAGTAAATCAATTTACAAGTGCGTCCATAAAAGAGACTCAAGAGCATATACTGATCAGTCATTATGAATTCATCAAATATATATAAAGCTGAAATTGTGTGAATGCCTAATCATACTTTCCATCTCGATATGTAGACGCCTTCGGGCAAGCGTGGAAATTGATATACCCGGATGCCGGGGAGGATGAAAGGCATTCCTAGAGCCACCACTGCCACCACCCTCTCTGGATGCAGCACTGCTAGGTGGTATGCTGTAAATGCTCCCCAGTCCTTCCCAATCACAAAAACCTGCTCAATTTCTTACAACAGTTATACTGAGATGTCCAGTTTAATTACAACTCAAGAAATAGATTTTGAATTCAACAATGAAATCTTCATGATATTTATATATATAGTAGATTATGCTAGTCCAATGGGGCCCGACTAATCAAGGCTAAGTGATGGCAAAGCTCTCCAAGGGTTTTAAAGGGACTCTATACTCAAAAGGTCGAACTTAAGACTACTGGTTAAGGCTGAGGCAACCGAGCTATGACGCGAAACTCCCCTTGGCTTAAAGGGTTTTTACATACACGTTGACCTAAATATAGTTACATAAAGTAGAAATTCTTTAAACATATTTAAATCTTGAACCTTATCTAATGTTCACTAAAATCCTAAACAATTATAGAGTCATAAATGATTTCTTAGTTGAACTTAAAACTTTCTATTTTCTACTTAATTAGTAATACATAGATCTAGAATTCTAAAACAAGTTTAATTACTTAAGAGATACTAATAAACATGGGTTACCTTGGGAATGCTTAAGGTCTCAAGCAGAGCAAATATGTCTTCAACCATGTCATTAAAGGTGACCACCTCTGTTTCAGAAGTCAGAACAGATAGACCATAACCTCTAAAATCAATTGAAATAGCTCTGTACCCAGCTTTAGCCACTGCAATCATCTGATATCTCCATGAGTACCAGATTTCAGGGAAGCCATGTAGGAACAGCACCACCTTATCACCTGATCACAACAAAAATATAAGAGTTTCAAAGTACTAGCTAGTAAAGTGTGACACTTTTTATTATTATGTGTTTGAAAGACAATATTGATGAATTGAAACTATGTTGAGATTTGTATATGGTTTGAGAATTTACCACTCCCAATCTCTGCAACATGAAGTTTGATTCCTCTAACTAGGACATGGGTGTGTTGGATTTCATCCATTTGAGGGATGTGTGGTGTGGGATGGGATCAAAGAGAAGGGCTAGAGAGAGAATTTGTGGGTGTGGCTTGTCTTCTCTTTCTCTACTTCTTAGACACTGTTTGGATGGAAAGGGAAAGTTGAATCAAGGAAATAAGAAGAAACAATCAATAGAAACAAAAATCACATAAGAATTAACGTACATTTATGGGAGGGAGATAAGTCATGTGCTACCTTAGAAAATGGATACAAGGACCTCTAAGGGGAAATTATAAATCGCCACAAGGTTTTTTTTTAAACCCCCAAAATACCATTGCTAAATGCTTGTCCAATTAAATGACCATCACGGTCAAACCCCATCACCCCCATCACTCTGTTTAGTAGGTTCGAAAGTGTTGTAGGAGTGTTTTGGTCCGTCGAACAAGGCCGGTTCTAGCGTCATCGATGTCATAGGAGGGAGGACATATCACGAAAGTTGAAGTCATTTCATGCTCGATTTGGTAAGTTTTCCGAGTTAAATGCCGCTGGGTCATATTCCTCATGTGTCTGTGCATGTTTTGGCTGTATTATTATTTGTTTTAGTCGGTCAGATTAGGGTTTAGATTTTCGATTGTGCCATTTCGAATAGGACAGTAGCACAAGGCCGAGACCATTGAAGAGGCCTCAGCTGACTCCCTATGTGACCTTGCAAAAGGCCTCATTTTACTCCACCCAAGACGTATGAAGAGGTCTCGGTCCTGTATGGCCGAAACCTCTTTAGAAGACTTGGCTCTGTGCTAGCGTCTTGTTCGAAATGCCCCAACCAAAAATATAAACCTTAATATGACCGACCAAAACGAGCAAAAATCTCCTCGTTCTGCTCTGAATTGCTAGGTCTTCTCGATTCCATCGACATTTTTGCCTCAAATGTGAGATTCGAGCCCCAAATCAAAGCCCTAATTCCAACAACACAAAACCGAGTCAAACAACCACCTAGATAACACACAAATCTGTCCAAAAAGAGGTAAGAATGGACTTACGAATCGATGTGATTTCACCTAGATTTTTATTGGAGTTTGGCCGGAGATAGGGGTGACAATTCGTGTCTGCGAGTCGTAAACGTCTCGTGTAGTAAATGGGTCATGACACGATTAACATATATACAGACAAGACAAGTTTATTAAGTGTATCACATTATCTAAACACGGAAACGACATGTTTAATAAACGGGTGACATGCATACGACATGTTTAACAGTTTAATAAATGGGTCGTATTTAGGTTTTACATAAGACGACCACCAAATGTATGTCTTGTATTAATATTTAATAGTTATATATATAGGTGATTCTACCATGGTGATTGAAAAAATCACCATACATGGTGATTTAAAAATATCACCATAATTTTTTCAAAAAAAAAAGATCACCATAGTTAAAATTCCCTTATATATATATATATATATCTTTTTTATACAAATGACTCGTAACGAAATTAATGTATATTTTATATACTTTTTGTTTCGAGAACTATATATAAAAATTGTATATACCTTATAAGATAGTGACATTAATCGTGTGAAGCGAGTCATAAACGAGTTAAACAAGTTAACTTGCTAATGACTCATTTATTAACCGTGTATAAATGTGTTGACATGTTTATGACCTAGACCCATTTATGGCAATCACATAACATGTTTATTACGTGTCGTGCACGAGTCGTGTTATCGTGTCATGACCCGAATTGTCACCCCTAACCTGAGATGAGAGTGTGATTCAAGAGAGGGAGATAGACGTGTTGATCGCCCGTTCGTTTGTGGGGGTATGATGAGCAAGAAACCCTTTTATATGAAGGGTACTCATGTCATTTCATGCGGGGGTAAAATTAGAATGTCTTTATAAAAATTTGTTGGGGTATGTTTAGCAAAAAGTGGGGTTTGTTTAGTCGTTCCTTAACTAATTAAGAAAGCTTGAGGCCAAGTTCGTTCCAAAAAAAAAAAAGAAGGCCAGTCTCTTTGAGGAGTTATCATTCACATTCTTTGGCCTTTACCTATGAAATACAAATACAACCACAACATCTTGATCTCAAATTAGTTGAGATTTGCTGAATATGATTATATAGTTTTGATTAATTAATTTAATTCAACATAATTATTTTTTTGATAAAGGAATTCAACATAATTAATGATCATATGCTTCCCTCTTTTATTAAATTGATGATATGCTTTCATAATTCTTAAAATTATTTATAACTAAGACATTTTAAATTAATTTTAGTCTAGTGGTACGCCATTGAATTCTTTCAATTTTCTTTTTTTTTTTTTTTGGTAAGGAATTCTTTCAAATTTTATAGCTCTTATTGAGGATATATAGTTTTTTGGTCCTCAATTTTGGGAATGAAACAACACGGGGAATGCGTTGGTCCCCATTGTTATTGTTATTGTATAGCAATTACGTGTACCAAAGTAGGACAAAAAAATAGGTGAATACCAATGACACAATGACTATAGTGTTTCACCAGACAATGACTATAGTGTTTCACCTATTATTAATGGGTGCAAAGAGTACATTAATTACCAACAACCGATTGGGTCAAGTTAGGAAGCCTCAAGTTCAATTCTCATGAATGAAAAAAATAGGTTGAGAGGGCCACCCCTCAAATAGGGCCCGAGCCGCCCGACTATGCTCGAGTGTAGATTAGTCAGTACGATTGACAAACACTACATGAAAAACTAAAAAATAAAATACAAATAAAAATAGAGTACTTCAATTCCTTCAAGGCTTTCACTTTTTTTTCCCCTGGTGGATGGGTAATACTTTTTTTTTTTTTTTTTACAAATTACACAAGAATTCTTTATTTTGCACCCCCCAAAAGAATTAGTTATTGTATCTTATTAATTCATTTAGAAAAGAAAGCATTGAAGCAATTTTTCACTTCGAACCTGTTTTTTCAAACATATTATACTATCATAGTGTACAACGTTGAATCACTTTTTAAATTCGTGTCATAATGTAGGACCTGCGATGTTGAAACTAATAAATTCTGAACCTTCTAAATCAACATCGTCACTCTAAATAGCACAGCATGCTGGAACAAAATCGACTACCTTAATATCAAATCCCGAACATTATAAACTGGTAATTACGGTTAGGGTAGTGCTAGGTGGACTCTTTGAGTCCGGACTCCCAATTTTGATGTATTTGTAATTCATCCTTCTATTTTTACCTATATTAATCAAACGCCCAAAGAATAGTTAGGTTGAAAATGTGTAAGGGCATGTGGAAATCTCTTCTTGGAAACAGTTGCACATTGAATGCCGTTGGAAATCTCTTCTTGGCAGCCAACTTTTCGTCTTCCACAGCTGGAAATCTCGCCGATTCCCCATGGAGACAACTTGCTGGAATATGGTTGATTGTCTTTCCCTCACCACAGCTCGTCGATCTTCATCACCTCACCTTATCAGCGGTTTGTTGCCTTTCCCGAACCTCACCCTCGTCACAGACGACCACCATCTTCATCATCATCATTGTCAACGGCAGCTCGTCGACGGCTGGTTATGGTCCGCTGCTGCTATTTGCTGTTGTTGGTTGTTGCTCATTTGATCTTTTGAACGCCCATTCAAGCAATAGAGAAGATGAAAAGAGACGTAATGAAATTTTTTAGTGGTTTGTGGTTGAATCTCGTTCAGTTTTAGCAGCCATGGAACATTTTGCAGGAAATTGATTTTAGATGTAGGTGTTATAAATCTTCATTTATGGTACATTTGCAATTTGTTATTTCCTATTTGATGCTGAACAAGATCCATGCTTGTTAATCATACTCTCGTTACATAAATTGTTGTCCCTTTTTTGAGCTAGGAAGGTGAATACAAAGCAACTGTTGACAAAAAAAAAACACCTGTTTTTCAAATCCCTGTACATAGCAAACAAAGTTGGTAACCGACCAAAATATAATTAAAGAACTACATGCAAAATTGAAAAAAAAATATTGTGTAGCACATTCTTACGTGATCGCTGTTTGTGTGATTTATTGGGGAAATTACTTTTTTCTTACTGCAACTTTAATGCTATTTGGTGTATCAATTACTTCTTAATGATGGTTTGGATGAATACCGTCTCGAATATATTTATGGTAACATGTAATTTATGATTATGGTTACTAGCTTCTCTCTTCCTCTCATTTTTTTTTCAATTTTTCTTACCTGCAACAACTTGCTTGTTAATCATACTCTGAAGAATGAAACCAGAGTATGATAAACATACCATACACATGTAATTTATGATTATGGTTACTAAAAGTCTCCACCTATTTCCCATGGAAACAACTTGGCTGGAACATGATTGATCATTTCCCCACCTCACCTCACCTCACATCGCCGATCTTCATCATTTCACCTCGTCGCCGCTTTGTTGCCTTTCTCGGATCTCAACCTCGTCACGATTTACCACCATCTTCATCACCGTCATTGTCGATAGCGGCTCATCGACGGCCGCTTGTAGTCCATTGCTATTTGTTGCTTGTTGGTTGTTGCTATTGTGTTGAGGTAAGTTGATTAAAATTAAGGGTTTTTGTTGTTTGGATCGTTGGTTTTGTTGTGATTGTGATTTCAAATGTTGCTTTGAAGTTTTTTGAACCTAAGAAAGAGAGCAATAGATTTTTTATGATTTCCAGCCAACCCATTTGGCTATTCTTTGTTGATTATTTGCGTTATGCAAAGAAAAATGTAGAGTGTAGACATAGCATGGTAGTTCATCAACGCCACAAGATATGATCCCGTGAAATCGATGACACATAAATAACTACAAAAGTTTATATTAATCTCTAGCGTTGGCTAGGCGCTATCCATTTTGTTTTAAAAATAACTTATAATGAATCGGGAATCCACTTGTTTATTCTCACAATTGTTGGACCGTGGATCAAAATTTGATGCATCTTGGCGATATTGAATTGGTCCAAAATAAAGGCATTTATATCAAATCGGTCGACTAATTTGCGGAATTGGTTTGGTTTTTTAATTATGGAAAGCGTATGATCAGATGTTCATTTAGATGTTTCATATGACAATTGTACATTTTATAATTCACATGTGAATATTACTTCCATTCACCAACACCAAAATGAGTTACTTGTGATTCCCATTTCTAATGAATATGATTATCACTGCACCAATCCGTTAATTACTACTTGCCCGGACTCTTGTAATCTTTGTTATGAAAAAGTGAAAATCTCATTCTCAATTTTACAAGTTTTTAAATAGATGAGCGAAAAAGTGTTGTAATCTTTGTTCTGAAAAACAAAAAATCTCATTCTCAATTTTACAAATTTGGAATAGATGAGCAAAAAGGTGGTGTCTTTGGCATTTTGTTGCTCTAGCTTTCGAAAGGGTTCTTGAAAAAACAAATAAAAAGATGGATTTTTTGGCATTCTCGAACTTGATTTATAACTTATTGAAGATTGTTGATGAAGTTGTTTTCTATGTTTGCCTTGGTGAATGTTGTAGATATGTTCTATTTTACTCCGGCTCAATCTTGATTGTCTGCGTAAGATGGCATGTGCTTTTAGAGAGCTTAACCTTGTGGCAAAGCATTAAACTATTAGGCTCACTCTTTTTCGTTTTCTTTTAAAATTCTTTATTTATACTTCTTTATCTATACTTATAAAGTTGGGTGTATTCAAATGCGATTATTGAGTGTCATTAGCTTACTTGAACATATGTCTTTAATGATTAGGCACGTGGTTAGTGACTTAAGATGGATGATTTAGAAATGGCAAGAGCAGCTTTTATAAGGGACATCTTTGGTTCGAGTGATATTGAAGGGTCATCCCATGAAAGTCTTGGTCATGAAGACAACTCGGTTCCTTGTTGATGAAGTATCAATCTCGAATGTTATCCACGAACAAGATTTCAACATTGTTTCTCGTCCTATTCCTACAGTAGGCATGTCATTTGGAAGCGTAGACGAGTTGCTAGAAACTTATCAAGACCATGCTAAGGAAAAAGGTTTTGCCGTTGTGATACGATCTAGTACCAAAGATGAAGATGGTCAACTTAAGTATGTGTGGCGTTCATGTGATAGGGGACGAAATACATACTTTGAGAAACATTTTAAGAGGGTTAATTGCCCCGCTAAGGTTCGTGCGATTAGAGGAGGTGACAATCGCTGGTTGGTTTCAAAGGTGGTTGTTGAACACAACCATGAACTCATACCCGATTTATCATTTTTTATGAGTGGTCATCGAGAATTGAATGCGCGCATGAAACGCTTGGTTGCAAGCGAATGAGAGAGCAGGCATCAGGCCTAGTAAGAGCATCAGAATGCTTCAAATTCAGGAAGGGGGCCAAAGAACTTAGGATGTACTTCTAAAGATTGTCGCAACTTCATTGATGCAAGCAGAAGACTGGGATTGGAAGAAGGGGATGCTGAAGCTATTCGTAAGCTTTTTCTAACAATGCAAGAGAGAGACAGAGGTTTTTTCCATACCTTGCACGTCGACGATGATAACAGGCTGGCGAACATATTGTGGATCCATTCACGCAGCAGAGCATCATTCGAAGAATTTCACGACGTTGTGAGTTTTGATACGACGTATCTTGTGAATAGATATATGATGCCTTTTGCTACAGTTGTTGGAGTAAACCATCATGGGCATTCCATATTGTTAGGTTGTGCTCTGATTTCTCATGAGGACGCCAAATCTTTTAAGTGGTTGTTTAGAAATTGGTTACGAGGTATGGGAAATGTTCACCCTCGATGCATTTTAACCGACCAATGTGAAAGCATTAAGGCATCTGTGAGGGAAGTTATGCCTGACTCGATTCACATGTTTTGTTTGTGGTATATCATGTGCAAAGTTCCTGCAAAGTTCAAGAATGTTCCAAATTACGACGCGACGACAAAGGAGTTCAAAGATGTGGTGTATGATAGCCTAAGCATCCAAATGTTTGAAAGAAATTGGAACGATTTCATAAGAAGAAATTCTTTGGAAAATCATGAGTGGCTGAATGATTTGTACGATGAAAGAGAGAGTTGGGTTCCAGTTTTCCTGAACAATAACTTTTGGGCTGGAATGGTGTCTACTCAGAGAAGTGAAGGGATGCATGCTTTCTTTGATAGTTACATCACATCTAACAGTACATTGAAGCAATTTGTCGAGCAATATGAGGTGGCAATCACGGACAAAATTCAAAAAGAGTTGCAAGCTGAATTTGACTCAAAAAAGGATGCAGTGCGATTAAACATACAATTCCAATGGGAAAGTCAGTTCTATAATGCCTACACTAGAAATATCTTCAAGAAAGTTCAAGGAGAAATCAATGGAATGATGTACTGTCATTTGGATCCAAATAACGAGAACGACACTTCATCTATTCCCGGTGTTGAGAAATTCAATATCAAGGAATGTAGTATCAAGAATTGGTACTGCAAGGAGTTCTCGTACGATTGAGTATAGAGCAAATGGGCGAGTACTTTGATTGCAATTGTAGAAAATTCGAATCCAAAGTGGCCTCCTTTGTAGACACGTTTTTGAAGTGATGAAGATGAAAGGCATTGCAAGGGTTCACGAGAGATATATCATGAGGAGATGGAGGAAGGATGTGTTGCGAAGGCATTTGAGTATCGTACACTCCGGAGGTTATCCATAAATGACAGATGAGTATAAGAAATTTAAAGAGATTGAGCGTGCACTTCATGAAACAGTCGACTTGTGCGCGAACAACCCTGCACGATTGGGGTTCCTTAAGACATAAATGGAAGCTCTAATTGAAAGGGTAAAGAATTATAATGGTGTTATACAAGTGGACCGAGGCACAACATTTGGGTAATGATACTTGTATTCAAGATCCTAATCATGTCTCTATTCGAGATCCTAACTATGTTCGTTGTCTAGGGAGGCCGAGGTCGAACAGTTATCCCAGGAAAGAGGAGGAACTAGAAGAAATAGTAGTCAAGGACAAGGTCGAGGCCAAGGCGATCAAGGCCAAGGTGAAGGCCAATCAATCGGCTTAGGGCGTGGAGGACATGCAAGGCGTGGTGGGCGACGACCATAAATGTTGTCTCATACCTAATCGTGGAGAGGTTCGTTACGACAAATTTTTATAACATGTTGAATGTTTTACATTTTTTTGTGGTTTTGTGGGCCTTATGCATTTTTCACATTTGTTTAGGACTTCATAGATCCGAATGAGCCGGTTGTGGAAAGTCAAAACTACAATGCGGAGATACTAAGTCTTGATTGAGGTAAATTTATATATATTGTCTTGTTGGTAGTTGGTTGTAGTCATTCGAAGACCTAATCAATTGCATCCGCATTGCTTTGTTGCCCTCACACTTTGTATACTACTTGAGTCGGCAAGATATAAATGTTCGATTGATGACCAATTTAGATGCTTTTCAATTTAGAGAATTGCTTTCACTTCCATTTATTCCATCTACTGTCTTTGGCATATGAAACTGATTTTGTACTATTTACTTGCTTTTAACATGCTAATTTCAAGGTAATTGTGGCTATGACTATGCAAATTAGCATATGATAGACCATCCCCCAATAGACATAGATTACGATAGTGGAAAAATTTATGGAATTAACTGAAAAGTTCACAATCTCTTTTAGCAGTAGGCAGTTATTGAACTTTAAGAGAGGACAAAATAACTTAGAAACAAAATTCTTTCAAGTACAGTGAGTAAAATATTTGGATCATAACGAGAAAGTAGTTAATTCTTCATGCACGAAAGTAAGTATTACTAAAGTCAGAAGAGGTTGCTCAGAAGGACGCCTGGAACTGAAAGAAAAGGTGTATGAAACAACTAAGAAATGATTTGGAAAGTCACAAAATTAATTCAGGACTTTGATATGAACTAGAACAGTGTTGAAGTCATATCTGGATATGTGATGGCAAGATTTATAAAAAGACAACTTAAGCAAGATTATACAGGTATTACATTATTTGAGCTTCAACAAATCAATAAAAGCCTAAGAAGAAAGTTAATTAGATAACATATATGAAAAACAAAATGGAATAAAAACATAAGTTAGCAAGTGAAACTATTATTTCTCAAGAGTGTCCTTCCCAATAAGTACTTGGAGTCTGATTTTCATGTTGATCAACGCATTTGATAAACTTACCAAACAAGAATCATGATGCTCTGCTGCAAATTGTTTTGTTGAAATGATGAAGTTTTCTAACTCAAGAACCCATTTGTTTAGAAGGTAAACGCATGGGACCCCTGGAATCAGAAATACCAAGTTGTCGAAGAGATGATAAGTTCACGATCCATTCGGGCAATGCGGCCAAAGAATCAAACTGTCTCATATCTAGCAACTGTAGAGCAGTGAGATGTTGAAGCTGGTGTGGCAGTGACTTGATCTTGGACCATCCACAAATTGTCAATTGTTGAAGAGAAGAACACAACAGACTATCATTGTTGTTCTGTTCAACAACAGGAAATGGTAGATGATTTGATTCCCTTACAATCAGTGACTTTCAATTTTGTGAGAGATACCGAGCCACTGAGTTCTTAGGACGCTAGAACTGTACAACTTTTGATACAAAACTCTTCTAGGGAAGTGAGGAGTAGCAATTCATGTTGGATGAAGCCCTGAAACATGGAGCAATTTTGAATTCAAAGCTTTTTTAGAGACTTGCTGCAGTTTTGTAGGAGCCCTCTTGGCAAGCTTGTGAAGTCTTTTACTCCAACAATTTTGAATATATTTGCAACTTATTACTTCTTTGTAAATCATTTAAAGATCGAATAAAACATGTGCCATCCACTTGTTGAATCAAATCATTCTTCATAATTTTGGTATCCTTAGGAAATTTGCTTCAACGGAGATGATAAGTGATCATAGCTCAACCTCAACACATTCATTACATTATCTCCGACGACATTAATATTTTCACTATTTTGGATGGCCTTCCATTTGTTTAGTGTTTTCTTTGAGTGCATTATACTTCTTAAAGCCTTTACCGCCAAAGGCTTTGCTTTAGCGGTGACTATGACTTTGCTTCCTTGCGGCACCACATTTGAGTATAACTTTTAAATCCTCCCACTTGTCAGAATTCCAAACATCATCTAACACTAGGAGAAATTTCTTCCCACTTAGCTTTTCTTGAAGGCCTTCTTGCATTTGAACTATTTTTTTTGTACCAAATGATTTTCGCAAATAACTCGGAATACTTCCCTTAAGAGTGTTTTGTCACTTTGGAATCGTTATCCACGCATACCTAATTTTTAAAATTAAAATATTTGCTTACCTCTCCATTGTTATAAACTAATTGGGTAGGAGTTGTCTTGCCTATACCTCTAAAACAAGCAATAGGAATGACATAGACATTCTCTTTTGTGTCGGTTGCTGAATCATCAATCAACATTTTTATTATATTTGATTTTTCGTCTTCCCTTCCAAAAATTTCAGTATAATCTACAAATGGGGAGGTATCGCGATTGAGACTGGTTTGATCTCCACTTCCTTAGGCTTCTTTCAAGTTGAATGCATTCTTTTCCTTTGCAAGAGGTCCTTGTCCCATTTTCATTCAGTCTCAGACCTACAGAAGTTGCTATTTCATGATCTTCGCACATCCACCTCTAATCTAATTCATTGATCTCATGCTTTTGATTTGTTTGGTACTTCACTACTTCGGTACTTCTCAATAATTGTTGATGAAAATAAAAGATGGTCTGTTAGTTGCCCTCATTGTTCTTGATTGTAGCCTGTAAGTGAAGGCAAGAGCAATATCAATAAACCATATATAATATTCCGTCATTTGTGTACATCTTTGAGCAAGTAAAGTGTTTGGTTTTTTCTCTTGGAATGAACTTGTCAATGGACGTGTACATACTTGATAATTGTGGCTTTGCTTTGACTAATGGGATAAGACACAATTACCATCTTTGTGAAAACTTGTTTTTTCATTCAACTTTAGCATCAATAAACCATATATTAAACTTATTTTTCGTTCAAACTACAAAATAGGCAATATAAGGCCTCAAAAACTCTTTCAAAACTAAAAAAAAAATCGAGAAAAACATGAACTAAATAGCACTTGACGCGATATTGTCGAAATGGCAACAACTTCTTTTGCGGGAAGGTCTTTTTCATCTCTTTCAAAGACATCGCAAAAAATGTCATAACAAGCAATGAGTGGTTCATCATCCAAAATAAGCGCCATAAGAGCTTCTTCATCAACCGATGAGAGAAATCGCTTCATTAGCTCTTTCACCTCGACACGGAGGGTGTCAAACTTGTCTTCCATTTTGTTGAAAATCGTCTTCATGCATTTCGAAGACGGAGTGGAATTGCGAACATCCGCCCTTGACATACTTTGTGGGAGTACTTCCAGGACATCTTACTTAATTGAAAGAGTCTCGACTTACTTAGCTATGCCTTACACCGGATATTGCAAAAATTCACTGCATAGGCTTCCTTTATATAGGGGAGTCTCTATTCATCCTCACATAATGGGCCCACTACCTAATAAATGAAAACCATCCATCCCGATTCATCTTCACACAACCCACTTTGCACAGTAACTTTGCCCAGTAAATGTGATTAATCCCCATTCATCTTCACCCATCCCTCTTTGACTAAAATGGAAACAATACAATTCATCTTCACACAGCTGCCTAATAAATGTTTCAAACCTTTCCATTGCCCAATGTCCCTTCACATCTATAGCCTAGGAATCTTGCCCTTCACATCTTGTTTGCTGAGCCTCATTATGATTTATTGGAAACCTGCATTATATATTTGGAAAGAATAAAAGAACTAATACAAACTATCCATCATATAAAAATGATCAACCAAAAAGCAGACCTTGTTTTGATTGGAATACTGCAATGATTGGATGAGAAACTTCTTACCATATACATGGAGAGTGAGATTTGATATTGGGCTCATATTTAACTTGAAGTAGCTGCCATAGCAGCACCAAGAGCTACTTCATGACTAGTCTGAACAAATCCTGCGCACACAAGATTGAAGCACCCTGTCCTCTGTGAGGCATCGTCCTGAAACCAACTGCAAAATAAGACATATAATATTAACCAATGGTTAATAAACCATCACCCAAAGTCACACGCACGTGAAAAAATTAACAAGAAGAAAAGCGATTATTCGATTCTTTGCCTACACATGTATAGCAAGCTGAAACATGAACTTGTCACAAGTATCTCGCAACATAAACCCCTAATTCACAAAACCAGACCTCCTCATCGATAAAGCACGCAATTTTTCGCATCTCATGGAATAAAAAACTCAACTTCACAGCCTGATAATTCGACAATGAACTAAGAATATTAAGGTGATGAACCGATGAATTCGAACAAAAGCTTTCAAGAGGTACCTTAGCACTTCTATAGTTGGAACTATCTGTTGGTGCTTGCATACCACCTGTAAAATTATAAAGAACACCAAAGCAACTTTGTTAAATCACCATGAAAACATCAAACAACTCAATTACAATAGAAGGGACCGGTGAGACTACCTTTGCCAACCATAAAAAAATTCTATACATTTGAAGTTTTGACCATATGGACTTCATATAAGATTCAAAAACTTTTTTAGCCAAATCTTTCAGATCTCCTAAATAATCGGTTCTCTTCAACCACCAGTATTTCCATATGTTTTCATACTTTTATGAGAAACGACATCGATCATGGGCGCTAACTATTCAAAAATGTTGCGACATTGACAAATTGCAGATTCAACAAACACCACTTGATGAGAAATTAACATCGAATAACTTAAAATTTCAATTTAACAACTAACAAAAACCAATCAAAAAGGGGTCAAAAACTTACATTTCTTATCGACTTTTAGGCATTCCCATTCCCATTCCCATCCCACTTTTGCCCGAGAACAACAAACTCAATTCAAATAAACAAAATTCCCTAAATCAACCAAGTCCCATGTCAACAACCCGTTCCATTCATCTAAAAACTTCGCATATAAATTTGATTAATCTAGTACCGCTAAAAATACTAGACAAAGAGAAAAAAGCGATACTAAAACTGGTGTTGTGGCCATGCTTATAAATTTGATTAATCTAGTTATTAGTTGCGGTGTATGCATGGAAGAACTAATGAAAAGTATATGAATATATATAGGATGTTAATTACATGTATAATAGTGACTTATAATGTGAAATCTGTAATTCTTACCGTCACTTACTCCTTATTGACTTGGAAATAATTCATTGAAAGGTTACCACCCTTTACATATATATTTGGTGAGGTACTCGACCATCCTTACATGCGTGTGCATACGAGTCATCTTGACCTTCATTAAGTGGAGACTTTCATATGTGACCATTGATTTAAAAACAACCATGAATATAACTAAACAAGAATCTCACAAGAAACAATTGAATCGACAGAAGAAATCCACAAAATTTGACAATTTCATGACTTGAAGATAAGTACACAATAAAGGCGAAAGTGACATTGCAAGCTGAAGCAACAAAAGATGCGAATGTATGGATAATTAAAGAACTTGTAGCCTTGTTTTTAAGCGTCAGAGCCATTTCGAACTTCAATTTCTTTGATCTTCTCAATGATTCCCATATTTTTCTTATGTTCCGATATCGAAAAACGAAATATTAGATTTTGATGCAATGCACAAAACAATCAACAACTCCGCATAAAAAAAAACAAGCGAAAAATCGATCGATCAGTGCGATTGAATCGAGGTTCGAATTGTACTGTGCGAGGTATTTCGGAGAGTCTTTAATGAATCGATCGAGTGAAAAAACGAGAAGTTGATGAGCGCCAGAAATCCGTAACCATTAACAAAGCGAAAAGAGAGGTTTTGCGAGGGCAAACCTGGGGAGTTGGAGCGATTGGGATGTGAATCTAACACAAAACACGAGGTTTTGCAACTTCATTCTTTGCGTCTATCAAATTCTACAAGCCTTTATCGACGAGCGGGTGCGAAGGGTTGGGGCTAGGGTTAGGGTTTGGTGACCAGAAAACAAAGAAGATGAAGAGAGAAAGATGAGGAGATGTAGAGAGATAAATTGAGATGGTTGAGGACTCACCTCAAGCAAACCCTAGAGTCGATGAGAAGTCGATAGAATGGTTTTATGTTTTAATTAGGGAATTTGAGGGTGATTGAGGACTCACAAAATGCTTCCAACGGAGATTGAGAGAATTTCCTCTTGACTTCGACGATCACGGGCTTAGGGTTCGAAGGATCGGCGTTGCAGGGAATCGACAATGACCGAAGAACGATGAACATCAGTGTTCCAGTTAACAATGGCAGTTGTGAAGAGAGGGATCACGGCCAGGGTTTTGAGAAATTGAGTAGTGTGGGAGGCGATGGAGGTTGGGGCAAAAATGAGAGAGATAAGGCGGTCGTGGGTGGTCGGGGACGAGACGAGGGAGGACGTGGGTGGTCGGGGACGAGACGAGGGAGGACGTGGATGTGGGTGGTCGGGGATGAGATGGCGGAGGACGTGGGTTTGAGATTGGAGAGTGTATGAGATGGAGACATGAACAAGATAGGGAGACCTTGGGAGAGGACAATAAATGTTTGGATTAAAGTGAGTTTACATTTTTGTTTCAAATTGACGATGCTCCTCGAGATAGTACATTAGATATCATTAATTTCTCAAATTTAAAGTTGAAGCCCATAAAATACTTTAGATTTCACCTATGTTATGTTGGGGCATGTGCCATAGGTCAATCCATTAACTTGTCTTTATGAATACTTTTAGTTAATAAAATAGATGATTTCATTTCTTTGTTTATTATAATTAATTTGCATGTTTACATTATAATAAGATCCATGGGTATTCTGAGAAATATCCTAAATGTCCCTAGTCGATCATTATCTTGGGAACTATGATGAATTAAGACTAGTGTGAGTCTTGATTGATGATCATATGATGATTATACGTATAGGGATACGAATCAAGATCACGAGTACTTGTTAGGGAACAAAGTCTTGGGCCAGACCCGCTATGAGAACATCACATGGATTAAGTCATAGTTGTTTCTCATGATAGGTATATTTTTCGGTCCTCGACTTGAGATTACAGAGACTTCAACATTAGGAACACGGTGATTTGACACAATCAAACGTTGTCTTTAACTTGGACGATTATAAAGGTTGTGATTGGTTACTTGTGTGAGCAATGTGATGAAGTTGTGTAATCAAGATAGAATTTGTCCCTCTCATATAAAGAGAGATATCCGGTGGATCCTCGATGTGTTAGGCATTAA
Source organism: Stephania cephalantha (assembly GCA_039657325.1). NCBI lineage: Eukaryota > Viridiplantae > Streptophyta > Magnoliopsida > Ranunculales > Menispermaceae > Stephania > Stephania cephalantha. Next base: position 41,986,678 of record CM077578.1, read on the forward strand.
AAGGCCTAGTCTAAGTGAATTGATATTGATCAATGTCACTTGGATGTTTTCGATCTACCTAGAGATCGAGACTAGTACGATTGAACATGTTGGATGACAATTCTATGCCTTATGTTTGATCAAAAGGATATCGTGTGACAAAATGATGTTATATACATTATTGATTAGGTTGTATCGATTTGATATTCGTACAACTTGGGTAGTCATAATGTCTTGCTAGAGGCCGCTTATGACTTGTATACCAAAATGAGTTTTGGTACACTACCAACGTTGTATGAGCCTATTGGGGTCGCACGCTAAGAATGGTTTTGCGAGATTTTAAGATGGTTCGAAAAAACGAATTTTATATGATAAAATTCGTGACAAAACGTCCTTATGGTGTATTACACTTATACTTCTTTAAGTAGGGGTATATGTGTAATTTACTTAACCGTCTATATCTGAGGTTGTATAAATAGACGCTTTAAGTGAGAACACTCGTAGAGGAAAAGATTAAGGGCCGAAACTCTATTTTCGTATAAGAAATGAATTAGGGTTTTACGGTACGCTCTGGATCGTTTTGGAGAGAAATAAAAGGTTTGGTATTCTCTCGAAGCTAGCACTTCGAATCTCGGCGCCGTTCGTGTGTGGATCTTGGTAGAGGCGTTCGTCGTTAGCGGCGCCTTAGAGATCGATCAACCTTCGAGAAAGGTATATTGCGACCAGAGGTATGATTAAGTTTTCATGTTTTAAACGTTTTAATGGAATTAGATTCGGATCTGTTGGGGTTTTTGTCAAAATTGTTTTGTAATTTTCGCCGCGTATGAACCCCAAAACCCAACATGTTATTAAAGCCCATGAAAGTCTATGCAAGTATGCAACCATGGTAACTCAAATTAAAATGTATGTAATGTGTTTTCTCAAATATAAATCTAGTAATGTTTAGTTTTTACAAAATAAATTACACCATAAAAAATATTTACATTTGTTGACATTCAATGATGCATATCACAATGTTTCGAAAATTCAAGACATTATTATTATTATTATTATTATTATTATTATTAGTATTATTATTATTATTATTATTATTATTATTATTATTATTATTATTATTATTATTATTATTATTATTATTATAATTAGGGATCGAGGCTATGTTGTTGTTTGTTGTTGTAAGCTACTTCTGTAAAAGGGTTCAATCAATAAAAAGTATAATTGATCTTTTCCTTTTGATTCTTGTGGTTGATTAATCATTGGCAAATAATTCTTCTTTACTTTTTTCAAAAAAAATATAGAACGTCTTGTCCAATACTACTTTCAAACCTCCAAGTTTTTTAAGATGCAATAAAAAAGAATAATTAAACTTTTGTTGCTATATTGAATGTTTTTTGTATCTTGTATTTTCAAATTTTTTGGAATTGTATTAATTATTATTAATATAACCAAAAAATAATTTTAATTTTTAAAAATATTATTATTATTAATATTAATTTTATTATTACTATTAGTAATATTATAATAATAATAATAATAATAATAATAATAATAATAACAATAATAATAATAATAATAATATTATTATTACTATTATATCATGGGATACGGATGAAGGTGAAAAGACTAGTAGCGTAGATGAATACCTCATCTTGGTCATCTCCGTGCTCGCACAATAATCAATTATGATGTTCGTCTTATATTCGCTCCTTGAAGATCGACATTAGTGCTATTGATCACATATTTTTCAAATTCGGTCCGCACATACTTGGCGCGTACGTCGAAATGTTTTGGAGAAGCCAAGGATGCGCCTCAAGAGGCGAGTACTTCTATATGACTCACCATGCCTCTAGGCGAGATCTACGCTCGTTTGAGTCTTCTATAGGCACGCCTTAGGCAAACCTTGACAAAGCTTTCGGCACAACAATGCGAGAGGCCTAGCCATGCCATGGGCCCTCCCCATATACGCCTTGATCACCTTAATTCAATCCAATAATTCTACTTGGACTCATGAGTCCTGACTCATAAGGAGATTTTTTAAATTTTTGTAAGTATTTAAAATGTATTAAAGGAATTTTACAAGTGATTACGGTTGCTTCATTAATTGCTCGATGATATATTTGAAATAAAAAAAAAGTTTTGAGTCCAGTTCATGAGTCCAAATAGTATTATCCAACTCAATATCATTTCCATGTATGCACAGATCTCGAGAAAAAATCAATCACATATCTACGTATGTAAGGGTCTTGAAAATTAAATAGCACGTATGCACGAATCTAGAGAATTAATGAATCGAGAGAATTAAAAAACATGTAAGTACCAATCTCGAGAATTTAAAGAGCATTTATGCATAGATAGTGACAAATATAGAGAGATAAATAATTAAAGTAAAGAGAGATAATTAAAGACACAGAAAAAGATAATAATAAGAGAAAGAAAGAGATAAAGAGAGAGAAAGAGAATTAATGCTGCAAGTAGAGAGGGCATGTATAGAGAGAGAGAGAGAGAGAGAGAGAGAGAGAAGAGAGTGTGTGAGTGCTCATTTAATGTTTTGAGAGAAACAAAGTCACCTATCTTATTTAATGCTTTGGGTGTGTAGGTAGATGACCATTTTATCCTTCATTATTTAATGTGACCCACTTTTCGTTTTAAATTATTTTGAAGCCTTTGAAAATGTTAAAAATTATGTAAAACTCATTTGAGTCACGGACTTTTGGGTCCAAACGCATTTTTTGTTACGGTTAATCAAGGATTAGGGGATCCTAATTATGATTTTAACCGCGAGTCGGGAGTTAAACATCGGTGAATTTGAGATTTATAATTAATTTTATTATTCTGTGATGTGTGCCTAATGTTATGTACTATATATTATGTTATTTTGTGAAATTCAAGTTAATCGAATAAATTCGAGATTTTACGGGGTTTTATCTCGAGATAAGTGTCGAAATGGGACTTGATAGAGTTAAAATATCGACTCGAACTATTGTTTCGAGTTTTTACGAAAAATAATTGAAATTAAGTTAAAGTTCGAATTTGAAGTTTAAATGGACTTAAAGAGCCGACGTGAGGATTTTACCTCGATATACGTGTAAGTCGGTATTGGAGGTAGTGTGAAATGAGACGAAGTTGTGCGAGATCTTGTTTCGAGTTTTGTGTCGATTGACGGTAGTCGAGGTTGAGATTGGGTCCAAATTGGTGCACGTTTGGTTAAGTATGGCAAGAGGATTGGTCCCAAAGATTTTAGTATGTTATAGACGAAGTTGAGATTTTTGGGGGTTTTGGTGTGATCGAAACCAGTGTTATAGATGTTTATTGAAGATGGACTATTTTGTAGAGAATTTGATTCAATTTGGTGAAAAAGGGGATCGAAAACGGGCACCGGATGTTAAAACACTTCAAAATAGGGTTTTTAGGAATTAATAATTCAAAAAAATTAATCTGCTCAAGCAAGCAGCCCAGGGTTATATATATAAAAAGGAAAAAAATCAATTGATCATTATATATATATCAACAAAATGTTCAGTTCGAACGTTTTCTGAACCTTTCCGCCTATTCCTTCGCTCGCGGAGCTCCCGGCGTCTGATTTTCGCTCGATTTCTTTTTGCAAAACTGTAGAGCATCGCGATATGGTCAATTCGAGCTAAATTTCTATGGTGGAAACGAGGTATTCGACTCACAATTTGGTAAATTCTTAATGCCGAACATTTTTCCACAATTCAGGTTTAAATTCTCATGATTTTTCGATTTCTTTTACGGGGTTTTGATAGAAATTGGTATGAATTGTTGTTAATTAGTGTATTAAATTGATTTGTTTTAATTTGGGAATAATTCCACCGACATGGGTTAGGGTTTTGATGAGGTAAACTAATGTTATTCGATTGATACCTATTTTGTAGATGTTTTAATTGTTAATATTGATTTATATTGGGTTGATGAATGAACTGATTATTGATTTTGACCCAATTTGACTCCACAGTTTGTGGAAGTATTTTGGTGTTGGTATTGAGTGGTTTGGTGACATTTATTGTCGAGTTTTGAGGATTTAATTGCTAAATTATTGATTTGGAGACATTTTTTAGTTCAAAATAAATAAAGTTTGCCTAGTTGTGAGTTATATGAGAAAATTCATAACTTCTTCGTCGGTGATCCGATTTGGATGTTCTTGGAGTCTATGCAAAAGTAGGACATGAGTACTACAAGTTCCTTTTAGGTCATAATGACAAATATTGAGGTTTTCAAGGTTAAAAAGTCACCTCAAGTTGTCTAGTTGAAAGCTAGTTGAAATAGTTATATAAATTAATATTTTTGAAAATTGTTCTCAAGCGTACTTTGATCGCGGTTTTCATTGGGTTTCGTGATATGGTTTCACTTGAAGCTTGACCCATTATATAATTGGATATGCAGGGAAGCTATTGGAACCATTTTCAAGGTAACCCGACGCTCCAAGAACCCCGAAAATTAAGCTTGAAGTTGTTTGTTTGTAAAGTTAAGTAAATCTCATGGTAACCTTTACATTATATGATTATAATTTCGTATAAATTGCATTAATCCTTGAAATTGTATTTTTGTTGTACATGCATACACGGTTTGCGAGGATAAATCGTTACAAGTCTCCTTATAGAGGTCTACCTGACTGTATTACTGGGTAGAACTATTTAGTGTCCGTCTGACTGTGTGCACATGGTATATTAAGCTACCTGACTGTGTATTATAGGGTAAGAATTGGTAGTGACTACCTGACTGTGTACAGGTAGAACTATATTATGCTTTAGTAATGGAGTCACTCGATACTTTGCATCACGTGGTTATTATGAGATCATGTTGAACCATATCATACTCCCATAGTCTAGAGGAACGAGACTCGTTTGGTTATTTTCCCCGCGCATGATTCTTTATTATTGTTTATGTACCACTTTCGGAGAACGTTATCTGATTGTGGTCGGATAACAAAAAGGGGATTGATTCATGGTTGTGTTTAAATTCCTTGAATTATATTGTTCATTTAAATTCTTTGGATTATTATGCATTTAGTTACTACATGTGTACTGGATAGTGTAGGATTTACTTATCTGACATTATTGAATTTTTATAATTGGATAATGACAGTATCTAACGGCGATAAGAGAAAAAAAAGTTTTCCGACTATTGGTGACTTGCTCAGTTCCTTTTTATTTATGTATGTATTATTTTGAATATAAAATATTGTATGAATGAGTTTTTGGGTTCGTGCGAGGTTATGATCTCTTTTGAAACTGTTGAAATGATTTTGAGACGGATTGTAATTATTTTAATGGTTTTAAGATGGATTTGAATACCACGGAGCTAAGATAGTGATAGTTGAAGAATTTTGAAAGTTTAAGATAGGTTAGAATGAATAAATAAATTTTGTAAACGCAATATATATTTTTATGGGGTGGGTTGTGAGTCCTTCGACATTTCCACCAAGTTGAGCGAGGTTTTGTGGAAGATTTTTGAAGGTCGATTTTTCGGTGTAGGCTTTAAAATAGCGGAGATGTCTTTGTCGAAATTTTTTACTTAATTTTTGAAGCTTATATAATTAATCTTTACTAAACTTCGTGGTTTAAGATTCACTTTAGAATCTTTTGTGGTTGATAAAGAATCATATTTGATAATTACTCTGATAGATTTTTAATTATTTATTGAAGGAGAGGTTAAGGCTGCTAGGTTATCAGGAGATTAAGGTAATCTAGGCCGGTCAGATGCCCTAATTAGATGGGGTCTGACAATCCTAATTAGGATCCTAATCAACCATATAAGAGAAGCCCTCAAATAATGCAGTGATGGAAAATTAAACCTCTTTTTTTGGAGCAATTGTGAACTGTTTGTTTATTTTAGAAAAAAAAAGCCTAATGATAAAAAAATAGACCAAATGATAAAAAATATCATAACCTTTTTAAGTTGTATCAATTATATCCTAACTTTTAAAATTTATCAATTATATCCTAACTATTCCAATTTACTATCAATTCTATCCTCAATTAATTTGGGGCACTTTTTCTTTGAAATCAACTTAAATCTTTTAACTTTTCTTTTAATAATCATCCACATTGATTAATTTACATCAAAATCTTTTAAGCCCTATGTTTAAATTAAGTTTACAAAGACTCACAAAAATAATAATTTATAAATCAATATATGATACGTTAATATTCTAATTCATATTTAGTCATTCATAGATCATCAATAGTAAATTAAAAATTATGTGTATACATTCATATAAAAATGCCATAAATTAACTTCTTAAAAAGTTGCCCATAGTTGTTTAATTTGATAAAAAAGAACTAAGTACCTAAATTATGTATGTGATCGAGTAGACATACGTACACACCACTATCTGTATTATATATATGAAGACATATATAATTATTATGAATATGATACGATCTCGAGGCCTATGAACGTGCTAGACCCAAACAAGGATGACCTAGCGACCTCACTCACAGGCCCAAGATTAGGCCCAAGCAATAAATACTTTTGTCAAGTGACAAGGCCCAATTACTGTAGGGTTCAAGAACGCTTAAATAGGCATGTAATCCGACTTTGACGACAAGAATATAGAATTCAATTGTTTTCATTTCATTTGTGTTGTCTACAACCTTCGATAAGGTTAATACCTTATCATTAGTGCTTTCATTCCTGAACTATGGGATGACCCCCATCAACTCAGCTAGCACAACCGGCTCAACCACTAGTGCCGCCACCAGACGATCCATTTACAGCTATTCGTGACCAGATGATGACAATGATTCAGTCTATGAATGCTGAATACTGGAAAAACTTCGACACCCTCAACTCGGCGGTCGCCGAACTACGAGCCCATACCGACCGCACCCCACCACCCCAACAAACCACACCACCGTTGTGACGGCCCCTTCTTCTAAACAGGGCCTTTGCCCGACCTAATCCCATAATCAAGCCTTAATCCTAGCCACGTAAGACTTAATTACGTATTAGCTAGTCGACCTTTCGTCTTTATTCTTCGATACACGTGTCCAAATATTATTAGATTTTAGAGTTAATTAAAACTTTTTATCATTTTAATATTATCACGTGGTTTAAAGGTTATGCGAAAGCTCATATTATTCAAAAACCCTAAATGTGAAAAACTAGGAATACACAAGATCACATGCATGTATATATCGGTCTTACAACAGAGAAACTATACACTCAACCTAATATAAAACCCAAAATGTACAAAAGAAAGATAGAAACAATAATAATAAAACAAAAGTCGAGTCATAGAAAATGAGATAGGAGAATCGCCGAATCGCTAAAAGAAAGTCGCCGATCTTCTCCTTCCCCGGTCTGCTACTGCTCGACAGACCTACACCCACCGTCACAAACTAGACGGTGAGAATATGAATATTTAAGTAATAACTAGAGAATTCTATGCCACATTTCCAAAATACGAGAAAGGTATTTAAAAGCATAAAGTAGCGAAAGAATTGTTGAATCAAGTAATGCAAGTAAATACCATAGTTAAAAATGTATAGTCCGACACGAGCTAAGTCGATATGATCTACGTGCGGTCGGCGGTGAGAACTATCACCTAACATTTTTCACTACTATATGGGGTTGCGCTCAACATATCTCATACAAATAGCGGAGTTGCGCTCTACGCATATACATTATCTATCTCTTTCTTGCACCACCCCGAGCTCATACCTCATGTGCCGCGCAAGTGTAATGGTGAGTGCTCTAACTCCTAGGTAGACCCATGTCCTTGTAACCGCGCATCTCTTGTGCAATGGACACTAGATAATCCCTACTTTATTTTTCAAAGATCAATAGTTCCAATTCTCTAAGATTTCAAAACTAGTTAGGCTACAAAGCCCAAGGAAAATAGAATACAAGTCTAATCCAATCCAACTTATCCCAATAGCATGCTTTTGATCAACTACCTATCAAGAATATCATCAAGAGTAGAAATTTGAATCAATGAAACACTTCACAAGGCATCATGTCACAAAGTATTCAATCATGAATATACACAAGAACAACATGATGTGAGATGACAAGTAGCAATGTCTACAAATATGCCATAAAATGATAAGAGTAAATGAAATGAAATATAAAATTCTCACAACTTTAATTACCATTCACAAAGCTTATCCTAGCCTATTTGGCCTCCCGACACTCCAAAACGCGTTTCCAAACTTTCGAGATCTCCCCTTGGTTCCATGAAGTCGTTTGATAGGTTTTAGAGTGAGTTTAAACCGCTACATAGAGTCTTAAACCCATTTATAGTGTTTAAACCATTTGAGAAATTTTTTGATTTTTTTTGTATCTTGTCCTGGGCAATTAGCGCGCTAATTTTTAACGATAGCGCACTAATTTCAACATTAGCGCTACCTCGAATATCTAGCGCGCTAATCCATATTAGCGCGCTAATTTAAACATTAACACGCTACCTCTAATATCTAGCGCGCTATGTGCGTTAGAACTCGAAATTCTGCATTTCAAATTCGGGTTTTCTCTACACATAGGCCATGTTGACGCCTTGAGGACCATCATACACACTACTAGAGATCCCTAACATTAAACCCAACAACAAACAACAACAATAGCATCAAATTCCATGACTTCACCAATCTAAGCTTTGTTAATGGAGTGGAAAAATTACCTAGCTTGAAGAACTTCTTCTTCACGAAACCTTCAATGATTTGCACACTTCTCTCCTCCCCAACCGCACTCCAACAACCTCTCTTTTCTCTCTTATTCCTTACCTAACCGATTGTGATGAAAATGATGATCAAAATGTTGACTTATGGGTTTGTATGACTTAATTGTATATGTTTAAACTATGGCCATTGATTATGTGTGCACATGTATCTCGAGGCTCAACTAATGGACTACCTTGACACACTTGTCCCTCAAGTCATGATTAAATGACTCCAATAGTTGACTAACTTGATCTCTTGATTTGGCAATACGTGTCTCGATGCACATCATGTGATTTTTATAAATTTTCACTAACTTAGGCCCATTCATGTTAAATCAAATATGACCACATTAAAGCTACTTATAAAATTATATTTAGCTCAAATTAGTTAAGCTTACCCCATAAGCCGCTACCTTGGTTCCACGTCGACACGCAACTCGAGGTACGTCTCCGCTCGTCTCGATACCTATATAGCCGTAGAAATTGACTTAATAGTCTACACATATACAATACACTAGGTATACATCACAAAAAATATAAAATATACTTTGGACCTTGCCTCGGTAAATGAACATATCACGGTGTGGGTCCCACGGTGCGGGTTGATGATCCTGTTTAAGGAATTAAACACGATTAGAGATTTTGGGTCATTACAATTCTTCCCAACTAATGAAAATTTCGTCCTCAAAACTACAATTTGAACTACGACTCATACCCGACTCGAATAGGTGCGGAAACCTATCTCGCATAAAGTCATTTCGCTCCCAAGTGAGTTATGTATCGTCGTTAAACCGCCACTTGACGAGTACTTTTGGGATAGACTTGCCTCTCAAGTTCTATACCAATCGATCCAAAATCTGCACAGTGTTGTTCCTCATATGAAATATCCTCACTCAGTCTATCTCGGCTTAAATCCACAATCGGACGATCACTGCTCTCGATTCACTAATCGAAGCATGGAGATATGAAAAACTGGATGAACTCCCGACATCTGTGGAGGTAGCTCAAGCTCATACTCAACCTTCCCGACCGTTTCTTAATCTGAAAGGTCCGTAAACCTTGGTGCAAGTTTACCTTTCACTCCAAACCTCTCGAAGACCCTTATGAGGGAAACCTTTAAATATACAAAGGCTCCCTCGGTGTGCGTGAGATCATCGGGATATCCGTCCGCATATTTTCGTTGTCCGTCCAGGCTCCTTTGAGTTTCGACGAATCATACATACTTTCTTTGTGTGATCAACAACAATCTCAGGCCCCACGGTCTCCCGGTCCTCCGGCTCACCCCAACACGATGGGGAACGATACGGTCTACCATATAAAGCCTCAAAGGCGCCATCTCAATACCGGCCCGATAACTTGTTGTTACAAGCAAACTTACACAATGGTAGGTACTCTTCCCATGATCCACTAAACTCTAAAACACAAACCCGCAACATATCCTCGAGAACCCGAATTAATCTCTCGGTCCGTCCGTCGATCTAAGGATGAAAAAGCCGTACTAAACGTAGGCACATACCATACTACTCCCGCATACTCCGCCACATCCTGGACGTATACATAGCATCTATGTCGACAATATACTTAACGATACCCCATGTAACCTAATAATCTCTCGCTCGAACAATATACTTAATTGATCAAATGCGTAATATGCGCCACCGGTAGAAAATGAGCGGACTTCGTAAGTCCGTCAACAATAACCCGATGGAATCATGTCTCCGGCGGTTCTCAACAATTCTTTCACAAAATCCATAGAAATGTCCTCCGACTTTCATATTGGAATGGGAAGAGGCCATGGCAATCCTCCACGTCTGCGATACAACCTTCACTTGCGAAAAAATCCCACGAGTTCATGATAAACTTAAACACATCCGCATTCATCCCAAGCCACCGAAAATGCCTCTTCATCTCGTGGTACATTTTGGTCATGCCCGAATGAATGGTGAATCGGAACGGTGTCACTCCCGAAGAATTTACTCTCTCGCCTCTGGTAATGACGATATCCACACCGCCCCCGAATCTCAAACATCGTTCGGACGTCTCCGTCTAATCAACACAATCTACACTCTGCGCCAACTCATTAAACCTCGAGTACAACCTGTCGGTCTTCTGACCTTCTGACACTGTTTGTGTAGCCACAGTCAGTACTCCTCATCTGAGCGCAAATCTCAATCCGAGTTTCAGTAGGAAACTCTGTATCTCCAACATGTATCATACTCAGCGCATCTGCGACTACGTTTGCTTTTCTCAGATGATACTCCAAGGAAAAGCCGTAATCCTTCAGAAACTCTAACCATCTGTGCTGTCTCATATTCGATCCTTATGTGTGAAGAGATACTTCGACTCTTATGATCGCAAAGAGTGTAAATTCCTCTCCATACGGATAACGTCTTCGTATCTTCGGTGCAAACACTACGGTACTAGCTCCAAATCGTGCGTCGATAATTCTTCTCATGTACCTTCAACTGTCTCGGATGTATAAGCTACCGTACCAATACCCCGCATCAACACGCATCCCAGGACCCCTATGAGAAACATCGGTGTATACCGAAAATCCATGTCTAACCTCTCGGTAATACTAACATTAGCATAGTAGTCAATAATCTCTTCAATCGAGCAAATGCCTCCTCACATTCCTTAGACCATTCAAATCTAACAACTTTCGGGTCAATCTGGTAATTGGTGAAGCGATCTTCGAGAAATCCTTCACGAATCGGCGATAATACCCCGCCAAACCCAAAAACTCATGATCTCTGCAGAATCGGTCTTGGCCAATCCATAATTGCCTCGAATCTTGGCTGGATCCACTGCTATTCCCGCTGCTCCGACAACATGTCCTAGAAACTTGACCTCAGAGAGCCAGAATTCACATTTGCTGAACTTAGCATAAAGTTTATGCTCCCTCAAAGTCTGCAACGTCTCCGTGAGATGTTGTCCGTGATCCTCTCCGCCTCTTCGAGTATATCAATATATCATCGATGAAGACTATCACGAAACGGTTAAGAAACTGTCGAAAACCCGATGCATCGATCCATAAACACTGCATGAGCATTAGTCACCGAAATGGCATGATCGTGAACTCGAAAATGTCCATATCTCGTGCTAAAAGCTGTCATGGACCTATCCTCATCCCCGATCTTAAGCTGATGATACCCTGATCGTAGGTCTATCTTGGAGAAAAATTGTGCTCTCTCTCAGCTGATCAAATAAATCATCAATCATCGGGAGTGGATATTTGTTCCTAATGGTGACTTTGTTCAACCGTCCGTAGTCGATACAAAGTCTTAAAGTACCATCCTTCTTCTTCACAAAAGGACAGTGCTCCCCATGGCGACATAGAAGGTGTGATGAATCCCTTTTGTCCAAAATCCCGGCCGAGTCTTCAACTCCTCTAACTCTTGTGGTGCCATCCGTGTATGGTGGTATGAAAATTGGTTTAGTACCCACCAACTCAATAATGAAATCAATCTCTCGCGGTGACGGTAAACCGTAAATCCTCCGTAATACATCGGAAACTCTCTAACAATCGGTATGTCCTCCACCCTAGGTCCCCGACTTTCTCGGCACAGTGTATAGCGAGATCAATGCCTCCATCTCCTCACTAGTCGCAGTCGACCTCTCATACCTATCGTCCTCGTTGAACTCCTCTATAGGTGAACGTTAGACGCCCGGGATCTCAAATATCACTGTCTTACTAAAACATGTCGATATGAGCGTAGTATCTTTGCTAACCGGTCCAGTCCCTAAAATCGCGTCGCACTCTAAAAATTCGAGGACTCTAAAATCAAAGCAGTAACTCTACCCCATCTATCTCGACCAAACATCCCTCAATCAAACTATTAGGGTAAACCCTATCCCCAAATGCAATACTCAAAATCAAATGTACACTAAGCCTAACGGGTTTCAACCCTAGGTTGTCTATCATGCGACCAACAATGAAAGATACTCGTAGATCCGAATCAAATAATGCATATAATTCTCAACCGCAAATAGAAATCATACCCTCAATGAGACCTCGTGTGAGTCGGCGTCTGGTGGGCTACCATATGAAACTCCATTCGGGTCTCAGTGCATAGATCGCGCGCTGGATACGAGCACTCTCTCACAATGTGTCCAACCTGTCCACATTTGTAGCATATAATCTGTCTACACCGACCGTAAGTCCGAAACTAGCCCCGTGCCTCGGTACCGACCTTGTCTTTGTCTAATATATCGGCCGGCTCGCCGGCCTCGCCCTCGCCTCCTCGCTATCCGCGGCCGCTATCGTGGAGCACTGTGGGGTGGGAAGTGCATGAACGGCGGAAGCCGATAACGCCGGTCCGATGGGAGGTGGCAACGCCGGCCGACAGAGGTGGTGTGGGAAGTCTACCTACTGTGCCTGCGCTTTGGAGCAATGGATGATATATGAGGTACACAGCCTGGGTGAGTGGTCAGACCGTCCCATAAGAACCTTAATTCCATCCCCTGCTCCCTTACCCTTCGTTTCCTCTTCTTATACTTCATTGCTTGCTCTCGCGATAAAATTGGATTCGGTGCTCGTTATCAACGACTCGCCCAAATAGTATGTCTTATGTGATAGGGCTCGCTCGTAGATCTCGGTGAGTGTCCTAGCGCTGTACTCGACTACATGATAACCAATATCCGACCTAATTCTATCACCGAAGTGGTACACATCCTCGCATTCATCTCTCACAAAGTCTCCAACAAACCGCCTCGGATAATCATATCTCGTCCATGTACCGCATCACGGCTCCTCTCGCTCCCAATTGCAAGTCCATGAATTCCCTTCTCTACCTCTTCATTACTAAAGGCGGAAAATACTGCCGATATGAGTAGCTACTTGTTAGGGCATGTGCCCTAGGTCAATCTACAAACATTGTTTATCTTATAATTTTAGTTAATAAAATAGAGGTTTTTATTTGTTGTTTTATTATATGTGATTGCATGTTTACCTTATAGTAAGATCCATGGGTATCATGTATGCCATGTTATGCACTCGACCGATGTATCATATGTTTTGAGCGCAATAAGTAGATATCAATCCGATCCCTGAGAGTCACTGGATAGCGATAAAGAACATTCTTAAGTACTTGAGAAGGACTAAAAAGTTTTCTTAGTCTATGGAAGTTTGGAAGACGAGCTTGTTGTAAGTGGTTACACAAATGCAAGTCTTCAAACTGATATAGATTACTTCAGATCGCAGTCTGGATATGTGTTTACTTTGAATAGAGGCGCAGTGAGCTGGAAAAGTTTGAAGCAAGAAACTGTCGCAGATTCTACAACGTGTTCGAATAATTGCGACGTCCGATGCAAAAGGAGGCGATTTGGATAAAAAAGTTCATATCGAACTTGGTGTGGTTCCGAGTATAGCTAACCCCATTTGCTTGAATCAAAATACTTTCGCTTAAGCAAAATTATTTCCCTTTAAATAAGCTTTTAAATGTCACTAGTTTGGATCAATTTGGATCTAAAATGAGCAGATTATGACTAAATTACTCAGGTTGATTCCTAATACAACATGCAGAATTCTAGTTTTGGTGTTGCAACTTCAAAAATTCATATCTTTATGATTTCAAAACCAAATTAAGAACTTCAATATAGCTGGATTATCAGCTTGAAATGAGGAATCTAAATATATAAATCAATTGCAAATACTCAATCATCTACCATCTGAAATTAGCCTAAAACCAGAACTTGTTCTAATTTCAACTAAAAAGATGTGTACCCATTGATGTAGTACCCTAGCTTGAGAATTTATCACCAACTCCCATGGATTCCTTCAACACCTTGATGATTCACTCCTCTCCAACAATTCCTTCTTCTTCTCCAGCAAAAATGGATGAGTGATTTGGTTTGCATGTTGTTTGATCACTAATATTATATATTAAGGTGATGTTCCTTCTTAGCTCTTGATCTCCATGGATTTATGTATCCCAAGGAACATCTAATGGTCCACCTCTTTCCATATATCCCATTAACTCCCATTAACTCAACCTCAAGTTACACCATTTCATTACTCACCTAGTTCCTAGATGTGCCAATGTGTATCTCTAAACCAATCTTATGCTTTCCATTTAATTTACTCAACTATATGCCTTTAATTAGATTTATATTAACAAACACAACCATAGGCTTATAAGTAATTCCTTATTTCATATTAGTATGAAATAAGACTTACCAAAATGCTAATTACCCTGTTCCCCGACTCGCATGCTACTCGAGGCGTGTCCCCGCTCTCGTCTCGACGCCTACAATCGTACAAACCGACTTAGTAAGTCTACACAATACATAACACTAGTCATATATCAATACAAAAATACAATATACATCGGCCACGTGCCTCGGTCGGTACACGTATCACGGTGTAGGTCCCACGTCAAGGGTCGGTGATCATGATTAAGGAATTAAAACAGAGGTTAGAGATTTGGGCCGTGAAAATTGTTGATGCAATTTGTAGTTTTTGGCTAACAAATGGGGATGCATGCACAACGCTAAGGGGCGATTTTTGGTTTATGTTGGTGGCTTTTACATTTTTGAAAGTTATAGTGGAAAGGCTATAATTATATATGGCTACGGCTATTCGGACCTACGTTTTGTTCCATTTACCCCATTACTTAACTGTACACCATTTTTGAATTTATTTTACTTGCTTTTAGCCCATTTTTTTGTAAATTATTTCAAAACTACCCTCACCCTCAACGAATGTTTACTCCATCTCCTACCCTCATTCCAACACCCCTTAATCCTCTCCATTTCTCGGTTTTAGTCATTGTAGAGTACTTATATTAGTCACCAAGTGTCGTAGGAGTGTTTTTCTCGTTGAACAAGGTCGGATGTGGTCGCATCGTGCTCAAGAAGTAAAGAAGCGTCGCTCGCGGGGTTTGGCCGACTCCGACCGATGCCTCTAAAGAAGTAACGACCGACTTCGATCGATAATGCGAAGTGAACTTGGTTTCAATTAGTAACGGAGGGACCCAGTGAGACCTCTAAAAAGGTATCGACCATGTGTGTGCGATACCTCGAGGTGTCAACACCGTGTCCGACACCTCTTCGTAGGCCGTCGACCTGTGTGGGCGACACCGTGGTAACAAGAACGAACAAATTTTTTTCGAAACTCCTAAAAAATACATGATAATGACCAAAAAATAGTGGGTTTTGCTCGAAATCGCTTGATATTTTCGATTCCATCGAGACTTTGTACCCAAAATGTAAGAATTAACCTCCAAATCGAAGCCCTAAACCCAACAATAAAATCGCAAAACAATATCGACTCAAAAAAAGTAAAAAGCCTAAAAAACCCTCAAAATTGACACGAAAAGAGATAAGGAATGCACCCACGGCGTCGAATTGATGTGATTTTGCTCGAATTTCGTCGGATTTTGGGTTGGTAGTGAGAATGCGATTTGAGAGAAGTGTGACTAGGGTATGCGTGAGTGGGGTATGAGTGAGTAAAAACTCTTTTATATGGAAGGGTAGTTGGATCATTTCATGAGGTGGTGAATTTTTTTTTCAAAAATGTGGTAAAATGAGCAAAACATGTGGTCGAATAGCCTAGGCCTTATACATATTGCTTAGGAGTCAAAATAACTCATTTTGTATACTTTTTGTACAACCCACACTAATTTTTCTTGTACATACAACTTTTAATTTATATATACTAAATAGGAGTATCGGATCCGATTCATCAAAAAAAGATATGCTAATCTGCGACGGCCCCTCTCCTAATATAGGGCACCGCCCGCCTAATCCCGTAATTAAGCCCTAATCATATCCACGCAGGACTTAACTACATATTAGTCGACCTTTACAACCTAGACGCCTCTTTTCTCGTGTTCATGATAAGTAATACACTAGTCCTACCAAGTTTATAAAATTTATAGTTAATTAAAACTTTTTATTAAATTAATTAATTAGCGAAGTCTTATTGATTATGCGAAGCAATGAGTAACTTATGCGGAAGCCATTTATAAAATCCTAAGTGTGGAAAACCAGGAAATGCCATCACATATATAAAGTCCTCAAAATGCGGTGAAACGAAAAATAGTCTAAGTCAAGTCGGGGGAACTAACGTTCAACCCAATATACAACCCCAAATAGTATCGAAAGACGTATATAACATATACAATCAAAATATCAAAAGAAGACCTACAATCGATGCGGTGACGCGCGCAGCTGGGCTAAGGGATAATCGCCGATCTTCTCTTTGCCGACTGTTGGTAGACGACTCTGCACCCACCGTCATAAAAATGACGTTGAGTACAAGAATAAAACAAGAATCCCCGATGACAAGTTTAAATTGCATTTCCAAATATTCAAATAGTATTTAAAAGCATATAAATGGGAAAATTAGAAAATAAAACATATGCGAGTAAATACCGAGTTAAACAAGTGATACGACACTAGGCTAAGTAGTGGTGATTTAGGTCCCATCGGCAGTGAAACATGTCACTCCGACTCAATAATCATATAGCACAAGAGACTCAAACCCAAGTGTTACCGGGGACTCTAACCCCGGTGTGTAGACCACCTCGGGGACTCTAACCCCGAGTGTCATACAAAGGTGTCAAGTAACATGTGCCAACATCCTCGGGGACTCTAAACCCGTGAGTCGCGCACACCTCGACCAGTACGGGACCTAAATGCAAAAACTACTTTTTAAATTTCAAGAAATACCAAGTATGGATTGTCAAGGCATAGGCACATCTACACACCTAAACAAATAAGGAATACAAGTCCTCTTAAACATTTATAAGATATTCACTAGCCTAATAGCATGCTATTTATCATTCAATTCACATTTGAAACAACAAGAATAGACATAGCATGGGATAGAATCAATGAATCAAGTCAAATGAATAGATATCATGCAAACTAGACTCATCAAGTGAGCATAGACACAAAGAACACATGATATAAGAATACAAAGGAAAAATAGTCAAAAGGACTATGCAAGGACAACAATTAATAGAAATGAAATGCCAAGTAAAGTTGCCATTGGGTATACTCACAACAACAAAGTAAAGTCGTAGCTTTACGGCCTCTCGATACTCCAAATCTTGTATTCACTCAGTGTGTGTGTGTGTGTGTGTGTGTGTGTGTGGTGTAGGTGTAGGTGGGTGGATGGACACTTGTATGGAAATTGGTCGGGTGTGGTGTAGTTTGGACAAGTGTGATGTTAGGTGTCTTGACACCTAATTGTAACACAGCTAAGACACTCGCCCGTGTTTCCGGACGTTTCGACGCCCTGTTTCGCGTCCGAACCGTGATATCCGCGTACCGCCGCGTCGTTAGCCACCCAATATCTATTTCATATTATTTACTTGACAAATTTTTATTTAATTTGTGTGTTTTTGTTTCCCCGACCTAATATTTGGTCCCGTCAACTACCCGGTACCCGCGTCGACACGCATATCAAGGCGTGTCCCCGCTCTCGTCTCGACGCCTACAACTGTACAAACCGACTTAGTAAGTCTACACAATATATAACACTAGGCACACATCAATACAAAAATAGATATACTTTCGACTACGTGCCCCTAGGTCGGTGCACATATCACGTTGTAGGTCCCACGTCAAGGGTCGGTGATCCCGATTAAGGAATTAAAGCGGGGTTAGAGATTTGGGTCGTGACATAATCATTATTAATTATTAATTAATAAATGCATACATAATACTTATTTCAATGAATCCGATATTTACTTGGGTAGATACAAAGCACCGACTTTTTTTAAAATTAAAACAAAGATTAATTAAAATAGTTAATAAACCTTAAATTGTATAGTTTTAATAATAGAAACGACTAGTTTTTTATAAGGTGGATACATATAATTTTTAATTTATTATTGGTGATTTATTAATAACTAAATTTGAATTAAAGTACTTAAATGTATCATTGATTTATAAATTATTATTTTTGTGAGTCTTCATAAACTTGATTTAAACATAGGGCTTAAAAGATTTTGATGTAAATTGATTTATATGGATGATCATGAAAAAGATTTAAAAGATTAAGTTGATTTCAAAGAAAAAGTGCCCCAAATTGATTGAAGATAGAATTGATACTAATTTGAAAAGGTCATGATATAATTGATACAACTTATAAAGGTTAAGATATTTTTTATCCTCAGGCAAAAAATTAAAATGTTTGACCATCAAATTTATTTAAAAAAAAAAGAAAGGATATGCTGACTGCATAATTTTAGCATACACATTTGTACACAGTTGATACCCTACCTGGATTTCGCATCTATGTTTATATGCATTTCTCGATGCCAATTCAATGGATCCAACAACCATTGAACAAAGTTACAAACATGTGTATCAAAAGTCAACACAAAAAACAAAAGGCAAAAAGCATAATGTATCATAATATTTACGATTTCTTACAAATTTATCCTAACGTTTCGCTTTTGATAAATATATCCAAACCTTTTAATTAAGGGTGTCAATTTTTCGGGTCCGACGGTCCGAGTTCGGGCGCGCTTGTATAAAAGAACATTTGCGTTGTCCGGACTTGACCCAGTTTAAAATTCGGACAAGTGTATCTTGCCCGGACTCGATTTACCTTAACTCCGAGTTGTCCAAATGTCCAGATTCTTCGAGTTTTTTAAAAATTATTTTATATTTAAAAGTTTTTTAATTAATAAAATCATTGTAAATTCTTAATAATATAATTTTTATCTGATATGATTTTAAAAAGAAATGTCTAAATTGTATTTATTATTTTAAATTACGAGACGTAATAATGTTTTTAATAAAAGACAAAACCCATAATGTTGTTTCAAGCAATTTAGTTAAGTCTCAAAATTGAAATTGTACATTTCTATATAAGTTGTGTAGTTTTCTTATTTCTATTGTTGTTTTTGTGAATTATGTAAAGTATGGAAGTATATTCTCAAAATAAAATAGGTATCTTTTGAAATTCGGACGAGTCCGAGTTTAGAGGTCTTATCCGGATCCAAATTTAATATAAATTTGGACATCAAAGCCTTGTTCAGACCCAGCCTAGATTGAAAAAATTATTGTCCAAACCCTTTTTTTTCGGGCTGGACAAAATCGGGCAAGCGGGCCGGACAAAAAATTGACACCCTACTTTTAAGTTTTTTACAAATTTATTCTAACGTTTTAATTTTTATAAATACATCCTATCATTTTAATTTTTTATAAATTTATCTTAAATTTTTTTCATTTTCATCTTACAAATTGTAGCCCATAAAAGACATAACATAATGAATTGAGAGAAATTCTTTTCATTTGCAACAACATGGTTAAAAGTAATCTCAAAACAACTCAAATTTATTCATATGATGCAATTTACATAATTTTAAAGCATTGAGATATATTTGTAGAAATGTTATGATAAATTTGTAAAAAACTTTAAACGTTACGAAAATATTATGCTATTTACCCAAAAAAAAAAAAAAAAAAAAAAAAAAAACATGTGTATGAAGATTGTGCCACCATATATTTTTGCAGTCATCAATCGGACAATACCACCACCACCAAAAATAATGACTGGCCATCGGATTCAAAGTTTCAATTATGGCAAGTTGAGTTGTATGTCCACACAAAAAAGACTTTTACAGGGTGTATTCAATTCGATTTTAATAGATTTTTGATTATTTTTAAAGTGCGGCTATGTGCACCCTGATCAAGTTTCTCAGGCCACCCCGATGATAAGAGCACCCAATCAATTTCTCAAGGCACCTCGTCAAGGTTTCAAACTACCCCTTTGTCCAAAAACGAGCACCCCGCCCGATCGGGGCACCTCGGTTGTTTCTCAAAGCACCCCGACTATCTCGGTCCCATAAGTGCAAGAAACAACATGCGGTCTCGATTGCACATGTCTCGAAACTATTTCTCATGTCTCGACACTCAATGACCGTGACTAGTACCACATAGTACATACATATGATTTCAATTTGCTTTAGTCCGAGACTCATGCAAGAGTGTCGGCTAGATATAACCGAGACCCTACGTAGTGTCTCGGTCTGTGTGGTCGACCACTTCGCGTCTCTGTACGAGTTTGAAACAAATATTTTGCACTTTATTATAAAAAATAGATGAATAATTATATTTCTTTTTCTTAAGAGCTATTACTAATTTTTTAAAGATTATTTTTGTATTTTAATATAAAAATCATATATACATATTAATAAATTACTATCAAGTTAGTAACATAACAAATAAGTAAATAAATATCAACAAAACAAATAGGCAAATGAATAATCTTTTAGTGGCAAAAAAAGAATCAAGTAAGATCATTGTGTAAAAATTTTGCACTTTTTTGACTTAAATAAAAAAACTTATATTTTTTCTTTAAGAATGATAGTTTAAATTTTTTAAATGCACTTCTTGCATTTGAAAAAAAAATAGTTTAAATAATAATATTACACTTTTTGAGATTATAATTATACACTTAATAAACAAAACTTCTTTGTAAAAAAATCTTATACAAATGTACAATGATGTAACGACATCATTTTCATTTTCATCAACATAGACATTAGAGTATAATGAGTGAGCAATGAAATTCATGAGTTGTGGAGTGGTTGGAGAAGTTGATAAAAAATAATTGATTAGAAAATACATCGTGAACAATGAAGTCATTATTGAATGAGGGAACCAACAAAAATTAGAAGTCTTTAAAAGTTTTTGGGTTGAGGTGAGTTGAAGTTGAAGATTTCTTTATATATATTTTTATACAAAAAGTCTATGAAAGTCGAGATTTGTAACTAAACCACAAAAGTCATCAAAAAATTAAATACACCTTACTTTTATAAACTCTTTAAAAGTTTAAATTGAATGTCTCAAAACTTTTATAGACTTTTAAAAAGTCTACAAAAGTTTACATTGAATACACCTTACTTTTATAAACTCTCTAAAATTTTAATTGAATACACATAGAACAATTAAAAGTAACCAAAAGTCCATTAAAATCTTAATTGAATACACCCGTTACATTGAAAAAAAAAAAAAACAAACAAAAGAAAAAGACTTGTGGAACCCAAAAATAAAAAAAAATGAAAGGGGAGTGCTAGAATAACACCGCTCGGCAGCACTCTCCAGCACACCCTCCTCATATATGTCGACCGTGTTCACTTCGAGATGTTGACTTACATATCCCTATATTCAAAACACGGTGGACTGCGGGGGTGTGTCATGGTGTGTTGTTGGAATATTATTTTATAATTTCTCAAAATAAAAGAAAAATGACTCTAAAAAGTCAAACAACTACCTCTTTAATAATTGTGTAGTGGTAAAAAAAGAATACTTCAACTCCCATTGAGTCAAAAGCAATGAATTCAACTTTTGGCAACAACATTATATTTTTTTTATTTCAACTCCGGCTATGAGATTGAGGCACCCAACTAACTCTCATAAGATTAGTTGAAATAAAATAAGAAAGGGCCGAAAAAGGTTCCGACAAAAAAAAAAAAAAAAAAAAAAAAAAAAGAGAAAGTCTTAATGCCCTTTTTTTTATTGAGAGTAGTTTTATGTCCTTTTCTTTTGTTCCGATGTAGTGATAGAAGTGATGAAACCCTCTCACTAAGATGGTTGACCACTATAGAATAATGAAAATAATGCAAGTATTTAGAGGGATCAAATCACAACTTTAGGGTTTAGACCACATAATTTGACAAACGTCTCATTAGAGTATTATAGGCCATGAGTACTTTTTCAAATATGTACTTCCAAGAGGAAGTTAGTGACGGTATTGATACTATCCACTCATTACTAGAGAGGATCCTTAGTAAGAGTGAGAAAATTAGATGAATTTCAAGTCTTTGTTGAGTAGAATAAAAAAGTTTGATCCATACAATCGACATTAACTAATTTAGGATTGAAGTCTTGAGGTTAGTGTTGTGGTTAGTGTTGCATAAGTTCCAAGCCTTGCCTCTGGCTGTTGCAGTGTCTTTGTACAGATCTTATAGTGTGATGTTTGGTCACAATATTATCTAGGTGAAGGTAGTTTTCACAGTTTATATGTCAAGACTGCTTGAAAAAGTTTGTTTTACCTACTCAATATGTCTATAGGAGCCATGAAATTTATGTGATGTGTGCCAAATCAACCATTCTTGAAGAGGTTGAATGCTATAGTAATGGAGAGAACAGATCAGTAACATGAGAACAATATGAAAGAATGTAAGACGTCAATTCTACACAGCTTTGTTATATTTTCTTTTTGTTCTTTGGATCCAATAACCTGTTGTGTCATTTCTCTTTCAGAACCTTTTTTCAAAAGAAGTGCTTTGCATCCTAAGTTACGAGCAATGCAGGTAATATCAACCGAAATAAAAAGGAGAAACATCGATAGTTTGTCGCAGACGCAGCTGTTAAAGTGATAGGTAAAGCAGGCACAGTAGGGCCATTGTGTCCTTGCTCCAGCACAGATGAAAGCAATGTTAATGCTGATGAGAAAAACAGATGCAGTGCCTAATAGCAATGTGATTGCCCAGCAAAGCTAGGATTTGCTAGAAAGGGGAATAGGAAACCGACGGAGAAGAAAATTACGACAAAAAGCTACGATGCCGCGAAAACGACTGTTGATGCTAGCAAACAATTTGAACAACACAAGGAAAAAATGGCAGATATGGAGCAGCAGATTCAGCTTAAGACAAAGAATTTGAATTAGAAATGGACTTGGAACATTATTTTTGAGTCAGTTCGATTCTTTGACGATCAAATTGTCTCCAACAGTTTAGTTCATGACTAGAATCCATTAAAAGATCAGTAGAGAGATATGAGTGGCAATGCAAGTATATGCATGCATGACATATCCTTTATTTCCCTTCTCCGAATGGCCAAATCGAATATGAATTACATTGGGTTTTCTGAAGAAAAAATATGTGTCTATAACTCAAATCTGTTGGTTTACAAGACTGGCAAGATAGGAAAAAATGAAAGAACTTGCAAGCTACATCAGTCCTCTAGGGAGGGATGTGTACTACACATAAAGCTTGCCATAAGATCAGGTATAATTCTAGCTAAACCAATAAGAAAATAACTTCAGTATAGGATTGTTACCTGTTCGCTCGGTATATGCAACCGAATTTCTCTTTCTTTCTTCTATGATTCTAATAGAGCCTGCAAAGTCTATGGTAAAAACTCTGCGCGGTAAGATCTCACGAAAGGGAGCATCCAACAGTATGCAGGAACTCCACTTCCTCTTTCAAGCTAATCATAGATTGTAGATCATAAATAGCTGGTGAAGATTTTTGGCTCACTCAAAAATATGTATAACTCACTCTTTCTGCACCAGATGCTCCACATCTCCTAGCTCCACTTCACTTGTTTGCCACTCATCCCCCTTTTGAAACAACAACTCGATCTGCTCTAGAGACTTTCCCTTGGTTTCTGGAACATAGAAATGCACAAATGCAATGGCGAGGGTGGAAATTGCAGAAAAAAGGAAGAAGGTTCCAGCTACCGTAAGGGCTCGTGTTGCAGAAAGGAACGACATGGCAACCATACCACTGGCTACCCTGTTTCCAACTGACCCGAGAGCTGCGGCTTGAGATCGCAACTTTAGAGGAAAGATTTCAGATGTCAATATCCAACAAACTGGACCCAATCCAATTGAGAAGAAAGCCACATTACTACAAACCGCTATGATTGCAACAGTAATGCTTGCCGTTCCATCGTCAAAGATGGCAAGACTAAGCGCCAACACGAACAAACATACGGTCATTCCAATGGTGCTCACATACAAGAGTGGTTTTCTCCCCACTTTATCGACTAGAAATGTAGCAACTAAAATGAAAACAGTCTTGGAAACTCCGACAGAAACTGTAGCAGCAAGAAGCTTCTGTTTATCCTCAATCCCAGCATCTTTCAGGATTGTGGGACTGTAATATACAGTCGCATCTATACCCGTGGCCTGTTGGAAGCACTGGATTCCAATGCCTGTAATCAGCATTCTGCGGACTGCAGGAGTCGGGCTCAACAGTTCACGCCAGGTAGCTTTTTCCTCAAACTTCTCGGCGCTAGACTTTTTAGCTGCTCCCTCTATCTCTGCAAGTTTCTCATCTGCCTCCTCTAAATTATCAGTTGTCTTCATTAGCACAGCTCTTGCTTCATCGATGCGGTTCTGCATCACCAACCATCTTGGAGACTCGGGAATGATGAAGAGAGCAAATGCAATGAAGACTGCCGGAAGGATTCCAACAGCAAGCATTATCCTCCAGTTTATATGCGATGAAAAACCCGCAAATGCAAAATTAGATATATACCCAAGAAGGATGCCAAAATTTATGAAAACTTCCGGAAAGGAGGTAAGAAATCCTCTGCTGATGGTTGGTGATATCTCAGCAATGTAGACAGGGGCAATCATAACGCCGAAGCCTATCCCAATACCAGCCAACAGCCGTCCTATCATAAGTACTAGGAAAGAAGGAGCCATCGTCATTATGGCAGCTCCAATTTGAAATATAATGGCTGCTATACCAATCGTCCATTTTCTTCCAACAACATCCGAGGTTTTCCCTGCGCCTAAACTTCCTACAAGAGACATAATGCTCAAAATCCCAACGAGAACTTCTTGTTGCACCTCTGATATATGTAGATCTTCTTTAATAAATATGATAGCTCCACTCATAACACCCACATCTGCACATCAAAAGTTCAAGCTTCACATAATGAGTTTGCACTGAATATGCCATGTCTAGGAACCAAATTCCACAGAAAAAATGGGTAATTAAGATCGATGCATAACATGAAAGTCCGAAGGTTTAAACATGAACTTGCCACCATTAATTCTTCTTCAGATAAACTGCAATCAATTTTCATGTATTTACACTAATTAGCATTGATTATAGAAGACAAGACAATTGTTAAATAAGTTTTAAAAAAACTTCTGATATAAAGGGGAGGGCCAACGAGCTTTTGTTCACCAAAAGTCATCTAGATTAGCTACATTTAACTTAAAAAAAAATGGGGAACTCAATTAATAAGCAACAAATGATTTTGCCCCAATTGGTCATAGGCAAATTCACTAAAGGCTTTAAGTTGAGTATGACGAAGACAAAATACATCAGCCTGCAACTGCCCCAGTTAAAAAACTCGACTCTATATAAATCGAAAAAATTCGACGACGTAATGGTGGACCTAAGCTAACTTGGGATCATTAATTAAGAATGATTTAAAGGATTTGTAGAGCACACCATTAAGTGCACCAAATCAAGTGTAATGGAAGAGTTTGACGATCCATGTAGCCGACCCCAAGTAATTTGGGATCAAATACAATACAAACCTCGCTCAAATCAAACTAGATAACATTTTCATGAACTAAATCAACATCCTAGTTAGGCTTCCATGGATAGAATAAGAACATGACTATGGCCGATCTACCGATGAAGGCGAGTTTGACTTCAAATCAAACTGAAGGAACTGAAACCTATAAGTCGATGATCCGGCATTTCCCTAAAAGGGGCTTCTACATTATCAATTTCAAGTGAGATCTATCACTCAAACACACCATCTCTAATGGAATCCCATCAACATCAACACCAACTTCACAAATTAAAACTAACCAAAAAACATTAAAATTTCCTCATCAAAGCCAAAGACGAACCAATTAACAATTCTGACAAACAAATGAACATCAAAACCATGATCAAAGAAATCGAATTCGACCCGAAAAAGTCAAACCCAGATCAAAAACAGGGGAGATTAATTTAATTACCATAACCAAGAAGAACATTGTTGAGAGAGGCGAAGACAGCGCAGGCCACAACATACTTCATAACATCAGCGCTCGTCCTACCCATTTGTCTCTGCTGATGATCTTCATCTTCTCTGACCTCCAAATCCATTCTCTGGTACTTGTTCTTCGCCCCCAACGGAATCCCAGCCAACCCATTTCCCCCAACCCCGTTTTCCAGCCCCATAACCCCCGAAAAAAAGAAAAAAAGAGCAAAAACAGAGCAAAACAGAGTAAAACAGAGCAAACCCAGATGGAGAAATTGACAGCAGAATCAGACAAACTGAGAGAAACCCAGATTGGATTGAGGGAAATGATGTCAATGCTCCAGATCTGGAGGAGGAGAAGACCAAGTGTATAGAGAAACAGAGGTGGATGTGGGTCCCCTCTCAAGCCCTTTTTTTGTTATTCTTCTTCTTCAGAGGAGGAGGAGGTGTGATTGGAAGTTTATTATCCCAGTTGGTGTATTTTAATGTTGTTGTATTTACAGAGAGAGAGAGAGGGGGGGCTTGCGAGGAAATGTGAAGAATTTGTTGTGTTGTGTTGTGTTGTGTGTCGAATGAAAATTGGGTTGGTTTTTATTTAGTAATGGTTTGACAAGAGAGTTGGAACTTGGAAGGAAACGCGTGTTGTTGTTTGAGGAATTATTAGGTCAAAATTGCGTGTCGGTAGGTCGTCATGCAGTGCTGGTTCCGCTCGTTTTGGTTTCTTAGTCCACTCCACGCTCTCTCTCTCTCTCTCTCTCAGCGCGACTGGTCTTTCCTTTTATTGGATGAGAAACGCGATGTCGTCGGATGTGCATCGAAACGCGAAGAGTGTGTGATTTCGAGTGCATCGATGTTGGCACCTTGTTAGGGTTTAATCGTGATTATAAAGTTTTTTTTTTTTTTAAGGGTGATTAGAAAGTTTGAATTTACACAAACAGCTAGACTTGATTCTTTTGAAAAAAAAAAAAAAAAAAAAAAAAACTCAATTTGATTTATTTTATTTTTTTGAAGTAAAATAAAAATTTCATTAATTATCAATTATCAATAGCGGGATACATTACCATATATAGAATCTCTTATTTGTTCAAAAAAAAATTGTCATCCATTTGGTTTTAAATGCAACTATAATACTGAAATAGTGTGACAATAAGGAGATTCGGAACTGCTATAAACATTTTGAACACATGAAAATATATAAATACTATTAGAATCACAAAACGAAAAACGAAAAATTTCAATAAAGGAAGACAAACTAATTGTCAACTGGAAAAATTAAGAAGGACCGACTCAGCATCCGCACAAAAATCCACAACTTATTGTCGAGAGAGATGTAACGCAATAAGAATGAGACCGATCTTCTCGTATAAAAATAGAAATGTAGTTTATTGAATAAACACAAAAGGATGTGATTGGAACCGCCCCTATCAGTAGATAAGCTCGGCGGTGGTTCAAGATTTTGAATTACAAGAGGAAATCAAACAGTAAACTTCAAGGTTTAGATCCACCACCCACTGGTACCTCAAATTAGCTATACGTATAAATTTCACCTATTATATTTTTGTCTATTTGATTTTTTAAACAAAAAGTTGATTAGTAGCACTGTAAAATAAACGGTCCCTCTAATTTTCTCCTTAAAAAATTGGTATAGAAAGCATAAACATGTGCTATTTAGCTTAAGATTAAACACTTTGATTCTTTTCTTTAATGGTTTGATTTTTTTAGACTGAATTCGATTAGCTATTTAGTTTAACTAGCAAGTGGGCTTTTTGTGGGCTTTTTTTATATTTTAGACGTTAAAGGTTTTGTTTTGCACAAGGAGATGAACAATTTGAAGTTCTTTAGTAGTTTTGTATAAACTAATTAATTGAGTCTGTCTTCAAAAAGAAATAATAATTGAGTCTTGATCTAAGGACTATATAGTTTAAGAACAAGTGGGCTAGAGTTTGGAGTTTATCAATAGCATCACACACGTTAAAATGGATCTTGATCGGATGACTATTTAGTTTAATAGCAAGTGGCCTTGTCTTAATGTACTTTAGACGATAGGTTTAAGCTGTTAAACTTATTTTTT
The DNA here is from genome assembly GCA_039657325.1 of Stephania cephalantha. Lineage (NCBI taxonomy): Eukaryota > Viridiplantae > Streptophyta > Magnoliopsida > Ranunculales > Menispermaceae > Stephania > Stephania cephalantha. The sequence continues at coordinate 42,015,096 of CM077578.1, forward strand.
TGTTTAAGGTTGTACCGTGTTTTTTTTTTTTTTTGTGTTTCTTGTTTGTACATAAATTTTTTAAAATATTTATATATATATATATAGTAATGGAGTATAGTCTCATTTTCATAAAAAAAAAATGTTGTGTAGATAAATAAGAGATATCAGTTCGGCTCGATAATGAAAAAAATGACTTTGATATCAATGGAGCCAAAATTGGCGCTGAACCCAGCGCCAAATCTTGCACCATATGTTTGGCGCGTTGGAATAGTGTTGCGCCATCGCAAGGATATCAATTTTTTTAACGTTTTATTACTTGTGGGGCCACTTAAACTAGTGTTTTTGTATTAGAAAGAGACGAACGCATCTAGTTAATGACATGGAGCAAAATCTAGGAAAATAAAAAAGAGACCCCTAGTGCATCTTCATTCAAAATTACAGCTAAGTCAGCCGGACAGTTCTTCGAAATATGTCTTCCAACTGAGTGATGTGCAACATAAGCAGGCAGCCAATCAGCGACCCTATTTCCTTCGCGATGCGAGTGACTTCGTGAAATATCAAGAACAACGAAAAGAAATGTGAGGAGCCATAGCTCTGTCTCACCAGATTCATTTGATGAACAGTAAATCAAGAGATTGAGTATTACTATTTATACAAGAGAGACATAAGAGGGCTTTTAACATCTACCCTACACGTGTCATTGATCTCTAACAAACTAATCACTCTTAACTAACTTATTACACACTAATCAGTTACACTAATGAGCTATTCTTACATCCCCCTCAAGCGAGAGGGTAAGTCATTCACACTGAGCTTGGATATGAGATAAAGGAAGCGCTGTTGATGAAGAGCTTTAGTCATACAATCTGCAATTTGATCAATAGTTGGAACATATCGAACCTCTAACTCCTTCTTTAGGACTTTGTCTTGGGCAAAGTGAATGTCGATTTCGATAGGTTTAGTTCGGGCATAAAAAACTAGGTTAGAAGCCAATGCCCCAACACCCATATTATCAGACCAGATGATGGGAAGAGATACAAGACAAAACTTCAACTCTCGAAGTAAGGATTGGAACCAAACTAACTCCGCAGCAGTGTGGGCAAGAGCTCGATATTCGGCTTCAGTGCTAGACTTAGCCATAACATGTTTCTTGGATTGCAAAGAAACTAAAGACCCACCAAAGTAGACACTATATCCTGCAATAGACCGTCTATCATTAATAGAAATGCCTAGTCGACATCTCGCAAAACCAAAGTGAGAACTAACTCCCCGAGATGCTTTGATATGAAGAGAAGCAAAAGAGGACCCCTTTAAATAACGAATAACTTTTTCCAAAGCTTGCCGAGTGTAAGATAGAAGGTGCCTATTGGAATTGGCTCAATTTGTTGACAATATAAGCCACATCAAGACGTGTATTGTGACGACCCCGGTTCCCACAACCCAAATCGGGCCTCGCCGGCTTAGACTTACGTGGACCCCGAGTCAATCCTTGCGACGTCAACGCAAGCCCAGTCGCCTTCCTAATCATTTTCCATTACATGGCAAATAAATTTTAAGATTTATAGTGAGTTATTCAAATTTGTAAGTTATCAAAGTATATGCGGAAGCGATTTCAACTTAAACAAATCTAAACAACTCTACACAAATCGATCAGGACAACCTATAGTGTGGAAACCCCGCATAACCTAGTCATCATGTATAATAAATAGATGAGAGAAAAATAATATCATCACTTACCCTAAGGTATCTCACAAAACCTATATACCCATGTGATAAAAACAATATATATAAATAATACAAAACCTACAAAAATGTGAGAGGAAAGGCCGCTCCAATGTCCTCACAGTAGATCTCTTAATACTGGTCTCTTTCCCTTACTCGATTTCAAATCTGCACTCAGTCGCACACAAGAATGACGAGCCCAAGTAAGTAACGCCAGTAGGACACTATACAACATTTCAAAATAAATAAAGTAGTCTGTATTCATGCAGATAGAAAGAAATGTATAAAAGACACATGAATAAATAAAAGACTGTAAATAAATAAAAAACAATCGATACATGAGTGTCCAGGAATGCAAACAGAGAGGTACAAGTAGTCCCGACCAAAAAGTCGTTGAGTCTTGGCAAAAAATCAAGACTCAGGTTCTAGGACTCGGTACACTCACAAGCCCTAAACCCACGAGATAGTGAGACTTCTTGGAATAACCACGCTAAGAACTCACACCCCGTCAAAATTAGTAACCAGTGCAGTGCATCCCGATGTCATAACTCGAGTATGTTACCTCACCCGACCACTCCTTCCAAGGACCACTGTTGACTCACTTGCCCTCGGACAACTCAATTAGAATGGAATTCCAAGGATGGATAACAAAGCAATGAACAACAATATTCAAATAGCTTAAAATAAAATAACTGTGCATTTCCTAGCTGGTTTACTTACCTCAATCCACACACTTATGTCTAGCCTATCCAATCTTCGACACTCCGAAACGCGTTTTCGACCCCGAGAACTCCTCTTAGGTTCCCGATATCATATTATAGGTTATTGAGTGTGTCGGGAACTTTAACTTGGGATAGTACACCAATTTAGAGTGTTTAAGGAACTTTTGAAAATTGCAGATTTTTGTACGCTAATGAAATTAGCGCGCCAATTCGATATTAGCGTGCTAATTTCCAACTTTAGCGCCTGCTAGTTCTTGACATTAAGCGCGCTAGTTCTGACTTACTCGATATCTAGTGCGCTAATAAATATTAGCGTGCTAGATTATCCACCTAGCGTGCTATGTGCAGCAGAACCCGAAATTCCGCACTTCGAATTACGTGTTTCCTTTACACATAGGCCTTAATAATGGCTTGGGACCCCTTATACACTCTACTAGAGGTCCTAAAATCAACCCCAACGTAAAAACAACAACAACAACAACAACAACATCAAATTCAAGAATTTGACCAAGCTATGTTGATCGAGTGAAGATGTTACCTCTTACATGAACTCCTAGCTTGATCTCCTTCACCAACCCACTTGATTTCTCCAATCTAAGCTTGCTGATCTTCTCCTTGATCACTCCAAGCGATTGCACTCTCTCTCCTTTCCTTCCTTGTCAACGATGAGATAAGAAACTTAGATGATAAGTTTTTAATTTTGGTTTAATATATATACATATATATATATATATGGATATGATTGAACCTTGGCCTTTGACCATGTGTGCACGCGTATCTCAAGGCTTGTCTTGTGGTTCACCTTCATTCAATAATTTCCCAAGTCACTTTTAAATGACTTCAATAGTTTACTCATTTGACTTATAGATTAGTTGATACGTATCGCGATGAACATCATGTGGCAATTGATTTATTTCAATACTTTAGGCCCACTTAATTTCATATTAAATATGGTCACATTAAAGCTAGTCTAAAAACCATAATTAGCTCAAAAAATAGACTTACCCCATATGCCGCTACCTCGGTCCCACATCGACACGCAACTCGAGGTACGTCTCCGCTCGTCTCGACACCGATATGCCCGCGTGTACCTTACCCGCACATTTCTGAAATTCATTAGTTTAGATTTTTCAATCATATATAATATGTAATACAAACATCAACCAAAAATAACATATATCGGTGTCGACGTATCACGACAAGTGGATCCCAAATACGACACGTGAAACGACACATTACACTAGTTAGATTTTAGGGTCGTTACATGTATGAGTTATAAATCGAAGTCCACCTAGTACAATCCGATACAAATAACATCCGAGAACAACGAGCCATCATTTCGAGCAAGTTTGGTAGAAACTACAGCAGGTGTACTAGCAGGCTTAAGAGTTTCTAAATCGGCTTTAGAGAGGAGTTTTTGTAGATAAACTCTTTGATTAAGGTAAAAACCAGATCCACCCCTATATACCTCAATCCCCAAGAAAAGACTCAAATGACCCAAGTCTTTCAATGCAAACTCCTTATTCAGTCTTCGAATGAATTGGTGAACAAGATGAGATGAGTTACTAGTAATGAGAATATTGTCAACATAGATCAGCACATACACCAAAGCAATCCTTTCGTTGTAGACAAATAGGGATGAATATGCCTTTGAGTTATAAAACTTCCAAGACACTAGAGTTGCTTTAAGTATGTCAAACCAAGTCCTTGAAGATTGGCAAAGTATTAAGCTTGCAAACATAGTCAGGATGAGAAACATCTTCAAAACCCTTAAGTTGAGGCATGAACACAGACTGAGTGAGATTGCCATGGAGAAAAACATTGTTAATGTCAAGCTGTCTTGTAGTCCAGTTGTAAGATGCGACAATAGTAAGAACAACACTAACAGTAGAAGCCTTAATAACAGGGCTATAAGTGATAGAGAAATCTATATCAGGGAGTTGAGTATACCGTTTGGCCTAAGCCTAGCCTTAAATATGTTGACATAGTCGTCAGTATTCCTTTTTAAAGCATTAAATTCAACTTTCATAGCATCAATCTAATGTGGAGATTGACAAGCAACTTTAAAAGATTTAGGTTCACTAGATAGATCTGCATTAGAAGTAACTGCAAGCACTTTATGTTTAACAATACCATTTCTGGATCTTATGACCATAGGATGGGTCGAAGTAGTAGGTTGTACTGCTGTAGTAGGTGCAACAATAGGTACTGACGAAACTGATGTGATTGAAGGAGAAAAAAGGTCATCAGGAGCAGCAGCAGGTACATGTACCGATAAAGGAGGTGTAGAGATATGTGTAGGTAAAGGAGGTGTAAGTATATGAGATATAGGTATAGGTACAGGACAATGTTCAAAGTGATGATTAGATGGACTTATGACATTAGAGGAAGGCACAAACTTAGGAACCATAGTAAATATAAAGTATAAAAATGTAAAATATCGATTTCGAAGACACAACAGTAAGGTGGATTGAAACAATTAAGTAAAAGGACATTCGGTTTCATTAAAAATAACATTTCGACTAATAAAATTGTTTCCTTCGAACATTTGTATCCCTTGTGAAATGAATTATATCCTATCAAGACACTTTTTTTATCAAAATTAGAACTTATGCTTGTTATAAGGTCTGATGTATGGAAAATAAGCACAACCACAAATTTTTAAAACTGAATAGTCAGAAGGAGTTTTCCACAAAATCTCATAAGGTGAAGTCCCTTGTAAAACTGTAGTAGAAAGTCGATTTATTAAAAATACAGTAATATGACAAGCTTCCCACCACAGAGAATAAGGTAAACATGCTTGGGCAAGGAGTGTAAGAGTAGTTTCTATAATATGCTTATGTTTTCTCTCAGCTCTACCGTGTTGTTGATGTGTAAGAGGGCAAGGATGTTGAAATTGAATGCCATGCAAATTAAGAAACTGCTGAAAAGGTCTATACTCTCCTCCCCAGTGAGACCTAACACAATTTATTTTTGTGGAAAACTGATTTTCAAGGAATGACTTAAATTGTGTAAACAAAGAAAGTGCCTCACTCTTAGGGCATCTCCAACCCAACAACACTAAAATGGTGTAACACTAACACTATTCATATCAATTTTGATGTAAACAGTGACATTAATACTATTCACATCTCCAACCCATCAACACTATCTTTTACGTTATTTACTTTTTTATCATTTTTTATTCAATTTGATTTGCAATCTCAAAATAATACAATTATAAAGATGATTTTTCAAAAAATACAAAAACAAAAAAAGAATAAAAAAATGATGAATAGTAATATAATAGTGCTACACCAAAATAGTGTGGCACTATTCATTCAACGCCATCCCACAATAACATCACTGTTGGCGCTGGTTGAAGTTGCTCTTAGTCTTCATAGGATATATCCATGTAAATCGGAAAAATCATCAATGAAATGTATATAGTATATAAAATTATCATTAGATTTAAAGGGTGAAGGCCTCCATACATCAGTATGTATAAATTCTAATGGTTTAGAAGCATGTGAATTAGAAATTGAATAGGGTAATGAATGTATCTTACCCAATTTACATGAATCACAAAAATCAAATAACGGATTAGAAGACACAGAGACATTACAAGATTTAAGAATTTGTGACAACACTTGTGCAAAAGGATGTCCAAGTCGAGAGTGCCAAATTGAAGAAAAATTGGGAGTTGTGGTAGCCATCAAAGCTTCTGCCACATTATTCTTGAAAGAACTTGATTGAGAAGAAGAAAATGGAAACATGTAAAGACCATCTTTAAGGATTCCCCTGAGCAATGTCACTCTAGTTAGAATGTCCTTGATAAGGCAATGCATAGAATAAAATTCCACAAACATAGGGTTATCATTAGTAAGCTTGGATATACTGAGTAAATTGTTGATAATTTGTGGAACACTAAAATAATTGGACAGTTCTAATGATTTATGCAGACTATCAGTTTTAATAGAACCTATATGAGAAATTGAAAGTTGATTACCATTACCAACAGTAAGACGATCATTACTTGCATAAAATGATCGGTTGAAGAACCGATTGGGATCATTTGTAACATGAGTTGAAGCCCCACTGTCTGCATACCATGCTTGATCAGAAACTGACTCTGGTGATGCATAATATGAACTCGGTGTACAAAGAAAGCATTCTGAGTAGCAGGAGGTCGAAATTGTTGTGATTGAGTTGTAGGAACTTGAGAGTTTAAGGTCTGTTGTTATTGTGTTGATCCCATATAAGTAAAATCGGCTTTATAGTACCATATTGAACCAACATGACCAGTTTTACCACAAGTTTGACATACCGGTCTATTGTTTGATTGTCCTCGACCACGACTTTGACCTTGATTGACTCTATTTCCATTGAAGCCACCTCGGAAGTTCTGATTCCCTCTTCCATGATTCTCTTAATTTTTGTTGGAGGTTTGATTATTGACATAAGCTGCATTTGCCGCATGAGTAATATTCAATGATACAAGATTGGTAGATAGATCATACATTCGCTTGAGTTTGGCTTCAAAATTCAACAGAACATCATGCATTCATGGCCAAGAAAGAACTTCTCTTTCAAGAACCGTCACAATTGGTAGATATTCTGAATCAAGACCAGCCAAAGTGCTAGATACCAGAACATCACTCGAAATTGGAGATTCGACCGTCGCCAAGCAATCCAAGTACTCTTTCAACTTCTGAAGATATTGAGACATTGTTTGGTTGCTCGTCTTGCGCGACTTTGAGCGCCACACAACTTTTGCAGAGCCATCCATGTTGAATCGCACGACCTCGGTTTCGATTCTTCGGTGTGTAAAATCGCTTGGACCACTGAGATACACTTAGACTGATTATGCTAGGGCCTCGTGGGAATAGTCGAGCACGCCCAGATACCCATGGATATAAAAAATATAAGTGTTTGATTTCAAACACAAGGGCGATAAAATATTTTGAAAAGAAAATTAAAGTAGTTATAAGAGAAGGGAAAGGAAACTTAATACAAATAAGAAAAGAATGAAATCTTGCGATAGAGTTATTTTGCCTTTCGAACTTTGTTGTTTTTACGGATATATTTTTGTCAAGTGAGCATGTTATGTTACAATCACGCTATCGGTTGTGTAATTAAGCAACTTTCGACCTCATAAAATAACTTATCAATACGTAACAACAATGGAACTTCTCGCTACAATTAATACTTGTTAGTGGTATCCTTGTGCAATCTTATCTCTTGTTTAAGGCCGGCCTATTGCTAAATGCCAAGCCTATTTTGTTGATGACTTGTTTTGAGACATCTAGAATGGATACTCTTGTCACGGCCCAAATCTCTAACCCCGTTTTAATTCCTTAATCAGGATCACCGACCCCTTGACGTGGGACCTACACGTGATACGTACACCGACCGAGGCACGTGGCCGAGGTATATCGTATTTTTGTATTGATGTGTGTGCCTAGTGTTATGTATTGTGTAGACTTACTAAGTCGATTTGTACAGTTGTAGGTGTCGAGACGAGAGCGGGGACACGCCTCGATATGCGTGTCGACGCATGTACCGGGTAGTTGACGGGAACCGAATATTAGGTCGGGGAAACGAAAACACACAAATTGAATAAAAATATGTCAAGTAACTCATATGAAATAGATATTGGGTGACTAACGACGCGATGATCCGCGGAGATCACGGTTCGGACGCGAAATCGGGCGTCGAAACGCCCGAAAACACAGACAAGTGTCTTAGTGGTGTCACAGTTGAGTCTCACTTATACAAATACAACAACACACACTTGTCTTACAATACATTACATTTGTCTAATGCCCACACCACGTGTCCACCAAACACTCCCACCTACATACCACACACACAACACACCACACATGCAAACACAACCGATTTCGATCTGGCCGAGAGAGAGGAAGAAGAAGAGGAGAGGAGGAGGAGAAGAAGGAACGCGCCGGGAAGGAGGAGAGGAGGTGGAGACGAGATCACGATCGCGGTGAGTTGTGTCGTTTGTTGTTGCTTGCCGGTCATGGCGTGAGTGGGGTTCGGCCATGGAGGCCGAACCCCATGGCCGAATACGCCGACGGGGTTGGGGTGGAGAGCAACCCCAACCCCATCACCGGATTTAAAAACAAAAAAAAACAACAAAATCTCCTTCCTTCCGATCGACGGTTCGACGGGAGGAAGAGGTGCACTTGCTGTGCGCAGCGTCTTGGCGGGCCCAGAACGGGCCGAGCTCGGCCCATGGGCCGAGCCTGGACTGTTTCGTCCAGCCGGATCGGGTCCGACCCGTTTGGGTCGACCAGACCCAAACAATAAATAAAAAAAAAAGAAAGAAGAGAAAAAAATGGGAGAAAAATGAAAGAAAATTTGGTAAAATTCTGGAAAAATTGGGAAAATTATATTTAGATAAAATAAAGTTTATTGAACCAATTTGAATACACAATAAACTCACAATACTTGAACTAATGAGACACCAAACTCAGGAACCTAGGAAAAGGGTACGGGATAGCAAAGACAAGATTTGGAGTTACGGGAGGCCAATAAAGCTATGACTTTACTTTGTTGTTGTGAGTATACCCAATGGCAACTTTACTTGGCATTTCATTTCTATTAATTGTTGTCCTTGCATAGTCCTTTTGACTATTTGCCTTTGTACTCTTATATCATGTGTTCTTTGTGTCTATGCTCATTTGATGAGTCTAGTTTGCATGATATCCATTCATTTGATTTAATTCATTGATTCCATTCCATGCTATGTCTATTCTTGTTGTTTTAAATGTGAATTGAATGATAAATAGCATGCTATTAGGCTAGTGAATATCTTATAAATGTTTAAGAGGGCTTGTATTCATTATTTGTTTAGGTGTGTAGATGTGCCTATGCCTTGACAATCCATACTTGGTATTTCTTGAAATTTAAAATAGTTTTTGCATTTAGGTCCCGTACTCGATCGAGGTGTGCGCGAATCACGGGGTTAGAGTCCCTGGGGATGTCGGCACATGTTACTTGACATTGTATGACACTCGGGGTTAGAGTCCCTGAGGTGGTCTACACACCGGGGTTAGAGTCCCTGGTAACACTTGGGTTAGAGTCCCTTGTGCTATATGATTATTGACCGGGGTTAGAGTCTCTGGTAACACTTGGGTTAGAGTCCCTTGTGCTATATGATTATTGGGTCGGGGTGACACGTTTCACTGCCGACCGGACCTAAATCACTACTACTTAGCCTAGTGTCAGTATCACTTGTTTAACTCTGGTATTTACTCGCATATGGTTTATTATTCAGTTTTCCAATTTATATGCTTTTAAATACCATTTGAATATTTGGAAATGCAAATTAAACTTGTCATCGAGGGATTACTGTTTTATTCTTGTACTCACCGTCCTTTTTATGACGGTGGGTGCAGAGTCGTCTACTAGCAGGCCGGGCAAAGAGAAGATCGGCGATTATCCCTGAGCCCGCGGTGCGTCACTACATCGATTGTAGGTCTTCTTTTGATATTTTGATTGTATAGTTTATATATGTCTTTCAGATATTTTTTGGGGTTGTATATTGGGTTGAGCGTTAGTTCCCCGACTTGACTTAGACCATTTTATCGTTTCAATGAATTTTGAAGACTACATATATTTATGCGATGGCATTTCCTGGTTTTCCACACTTAGGATATTATAAATGGCTTCCGCATAATCAATAAGACTTCCGCTAATAAATTCATTTAATAAAAGGTTTAATTAGAAAAGGCTGACTAATACGTAGTTAAGTCCTGCGTGGATATGATTAGGGCTTAATTACGGGATTAGGCCGGGCGGTGCCCTAGATTAGGAGAGGGGCCGTCACAACTCGATTGTTGGTGTTCATTAATTTTTGCATTGATATTTGTACACACGCAAATCGATGTGTATTAAATGGACACACACAAATCGCATGTATAAATAACAATAAAGTGCAAATGTATGTGCTGTTCCAGCTAGACTAAACCATACTTCGGGATTCCCTTCAAGGATCCCACTAGTGGCGCACCCAACTAGCTATCACCTGGTCCCTCTAGGAGGCGGCGTAAACCTACGACGCACCTACACATGTAGCGCTCATTAGCTCGGGTCGTTATCCACCGAGGACTCCCGATACACATGCTATGGTCTAGAATGCATAAACACACAACGAAAAATTCCGGTGGGAGTAACTCAACCAACCGTTCAAACAACAACAAGATATATGTAACGGCCCGAAAATTTGACTTGTGCCACGTGTCGGTTCGGGGTCGTTTGTGGGATCCATTCGTCGAAATGCGTATGTCCGAATCTCGAGTGGAGATGATAATTGGTGAAAAATGTATACGCGGAGAATTCGGGAGCGAAACACGAACGGGGACGCGCCTCGAGTCGCGTGCCAACGTGGGACCGAGATAGTGGCTCTATGTGGTTTCAATGTGTACATTGGATACGCCTCGTGATGCGTGTAGCGCGAGTATCGAGATTTGAAATGAGGCGGGTTGGTACCTCGAGATGTGCACTTGCTGCTTGATTATCAAGATACGTTTGATTTGAAATCAAAAAGAAAATAAAATGAAAGGTATATATATATATATAAACATGATAAAAAAAGATAAAAAAGGATAAGATCGGGAAAGAAGAGGGAGAGTGATCGAGAGGGTGAGAGAAAGAAGGAGATCGGAGAGAGGGACGCCGGCGATGGAGCTCCGGCTCACGCGGCACGGACGGCCGCGCGCGGTGACGCGATCGCTAGCGCGGTAACGCGCGGTGCGCCTGCAACGGCGCAGCATAGCGATCTGGCGACTCTCCAAGACGGCGGCGAGATCGGCGGCGAGACGCGACAACGGCCAGCAGTCTGCGCAATGCAAAGAAAGCGATGCGCGCCGATTGGCAGCGCGAACGGACGAGCGGGAGTGAGCAATGCCAGCCGAGCCGTGGCGCCGCGAGGCAGAGAGAAAGCGGCCGATAGCACCGGCAGCGATGCGCCGTAGCGTAGCGTGACGACGCGGTAACGCCGGCGGACGCGTGCGGCTACGGTCGGATCGGCGGCGACGAACCGGCCAGCGGCGACGAGACGCAACGCGAGAGGAACTCACCGGGCCGGCCGGGCGAGCGCGCGCGCGCGGCGAACAGCGACAATGCGTGGCTGCGTCACGATGAACGCGCGGTGGCGCGTTGTCGACCGGTCGGATGCGCGATTTCGACGAAATCGCGACGACGCGATGGAGGTGAGGTTTATTTCACCTAATTTCAGTGTGATTTGAATGATTTGAAGTAAAATAGGCCTAAAATGTCTAAATGGACACCGGGACTTAGGATTCGGGTGTCGGGTGCGCAAATCGAGACATGAGCAAGACGTTTTGAGGTTCGCGATTTCTCGAGGTAAGTAAACCACTAGGGACTTATACAATATTTCATTTCTCTCCATTGGTTGTTGTTGTTTACTGTTTTGTGATAGCTTTATTGTTGTTCACTGCTTTGTGATGATAGCTATCGTTGAAATTGTTGTCGATTGAGTGAGTCCATTGGCAAGTGAGTCATGGTTACTGTTTATCTGCGATATGAGAGGGTTAGGGCTGGAGGCAGGGGTCTCGTCCTAAACCCGAGGTTTTTCCTGGTCGTCCGTCGATATTATTCGGGTCCATGGATGTTTCATAGTCGTACGGGCTAGGGCTGGGAGGCAGGGGTCTCGTCCTAGATCCGGGTCTATGGATGTCTCATAGTCGCAAGGGTTAGGGCTGGGGAGGCGGGGGTCTCGTCCTAAACCCGAGTCTGCTGGGCTTTTGCGCGACTCAACGACTTTTTGGTCGGGACTCCTTGTTATTTGGCCTCACTCATTGATGGATTGTTTACAGTCTTGTATATTCATGCGTTCTTTATTCCTTTCGTACTATTTGCATGAATTCGACTGCTTTGGATATTGTGAAATGTTGTGTATATGTCCTACTGGATTTACTTACCTGGGCTCGTCATTCTTATGTTTGACTGAGTGCAGAGCCGCGGACGAGTAGCAGAGGGAAGGCTTCATAGCTAGGTGAAGTTTTGTATATTTTGTATTTACTCTCATCTGATGATATTTACTTTGGGTTCCACAATTAGGTTGCCTAACTCCCTGATCTTTTTGTTGAGTTATTTCATGTATTAGTCGCTTCCGCTAAATTTTTAAAATCTTGCAAAACATTAATAACTCAACTGTAAAATGTTGAATGTACTGATAATGATGGATTTGAAGGCTGACTAGGCTCTCGTTGACCTTGCGAGACTGGCTCGGGGGTCCACGTGAGTTTAGGCCGGGCGGGGCCCAGTTCGTGAGAAAATTGGGGCCGTCACAATGTAGATGTAATAAAGACCACAAGGAATACTGAACCGAATGGAAATACGAAGCGAAATAAATACTGGAGTTTTTCAATTGGGTTTTACAAACCTCACAACGCACTCCAATACCCCGTAATCAATCCACGAGTCCAAGTCCACCGAGTCATTGGTCGCCGATTGATCACCCGTGTCCACCTATGTCCATTTATCAATAGTTCCGATTTAGCATGACAATTTACGACCAATTTCTAAAATTTTAGGCCAAATTGCCCATTTCGCGCTTTTCGAGGCAAAAACCCCGCAAAAGTCGCGTCCGAAATTTCCACATATTGTATTTTTCATAGCAATTCATCAATTTCTATTTAATTTATTGAAATATATTTTTTTGGAATTTTCCCAAATTTTCCTTTCTTTAATTTAATTTTAAATCTTTTTTATTGGTTTGGGTCATGTCGACCACCGAAATTGGTCCAGGCTCGTCACGGCCCAAATAATTAATACGAGTTTAATTCTTTAAGCAGGACCAAATGACCCGTGACGTGGGACTGCGGCAAATGAGATACGTGTCACTACTGAGGCACGGTGGCCGATATAAATGATATATTTGTGTGTTGTATGCCTAGTGTACTTGTATATGTGTAGACTACTAAGTCAATTCTACGGGTATGCGGATACGAGACGAGCGGGGACTTACCTCGTGTTGCGTGCGACGTGGGCCCTAGGTAGCGGCTCATGGGGTAAGCGTAAATACTTAAATTTCATGGCACAAAACATTATATAAATGGGCCAAAGTAAGAATTAAAACAAACATCACTAGATAGGCACATAGATACACATACACTCATCTCTAGGAAGAGTGTCACGCATTGTAGTCACTTGAGAGTGACATAATGGACATGTGGATTGAGCAAGACCACATGATGTGCCTCGAGATACTAGTGTGGTTGGAGATGTGTGGCTCACAAACACACCAACTCAAATGGTATATATATGGTCAAATGCACCCCAAAGTCCAACTCTATCCATTTGATCTCTCAAAGTCGGTTTGGAGAAAGAAAAAAAAACACACATAGAAAAAGAATAAGAAATCGAGGAGAAGAAGGAAGGAGAGAGAGTGAAAGAGAACGGGAGAGAGAGACCGAGCTCAAAAGAGGCGATCAAGGTAAGTTGTTATTGTTGTTGTGGTTTGTTGTTGTTGAATTGGTTGTTGATGTTGTGTCGAGTTGGGGGACTCGGACGAACCGCCATGGCGGTTGTCCGAGATCAGAAGCGCAGGGAGTAGTCTCCCCTGCAGATGAAACCCAACTGGGGTTGGGGATGGAAGCCCAACCCCAACGAAATCGAATAAAAAAAATACGAGCACGAAGTGCTCTATATGCGAGAGGAGGAATAAGATGGTCTGAACCGGGCCGATTTGGCTCGGGTGAACCGAACCCGGCTTCAGCCCTGGTTCAGCCCAAAGAAGAAGAAAAAAGAGGAGAAGATGGGTTGGGTGAACCGGCGGTTTGAAATCGGTTCGGCCGGTTCAACCCAAACCCATATAAAAAAAAAAAAAGAGAAAATGGAGGGAAATTGGGAAAAATTCCAAAAAAATTAGGAAAAATTCCGAAAAATTATATTTCGACAAAATAAATAGAAATTGATAAATTTCTATGAAAAATAAACTATTCAAAATCTCGGACGAGACTTTTACGGGGTTTTACCTCGAAAAGCGCAAAATTTTGATTTCGACCAATTTAAGAATTTTACATAATTAATATTGAATCTAAATTGATAATTGTCAAATGTTAGGACCCTAAATGAGATATTACGGGGTGTTGGGTGCGTAGTGACGCGACGAGAAGCCGGATAGCTTAGGAATTGTTGAGTATGTAAGTAAACTGAGTGAGACATTTATTTATTCATTCTCAGTTATTCGAACTGAATTTACCTTTGAAAATCCATATGCTATGACTTGTTTATTTCTCATTTTATGACGTTGCTCATAGCATACTCTGTTGTTTATATACTATCATTGATTCCAATTCCTATACTTTGTCATGTTGATTGTTGTGTTTGGAAGTCAGTGATATAACATGCTATTAGGTTAGTTTGTTTATTTTGACTCTAATCTTTTGTGCATTAGTATGAGTTACATCTCTTGAATTCTATTACCGAATCATTATTGAAAGTGAAAGTGGTTCTTGTGGTTAGGGTCATTTGATGATAGAAATTCAGCTTTCATACGAGGGTCATTAGACTTTTCGGGATGTTAGGAGTGGCGACCCTCGCCGCCTCGGGTGACGTGTCTCCGTGTATTCCTTGCCAAATTTGACACTACTACACGTGTACGGCACCGCCCGTATTTTTTCGTCTCGAAATTCATATCCATTTGTGTGTACAAAGTATAAATGACATATTCAAGCGAGAAGTCATACTTAAATGCAAGAATTATTAATAATCAATTAAACAAATCCTATTGTGGAAAAAACCCGAAAAGTACTATATGTAGAGGTAAACAACCGTACCATATAAGGTATCTATGTACAATGTCATGTTACTCCCGCTTCCAAAATAATCAAAATATCAAAACAAAACGCACGTACAAGTAATCCTCAATGGTAGGCGGTCGAGGTAGTCGCCTAAGATCCCCTTGCCCATACTTGTACTCGGATGCGCACTCAATCATCACGAAGAAAATGGATGACGAGTCCATCGGAAAATCCCAAGGAACTCATCCGAGCATTCAAATAAACAAGTGGTAGTCAATAACTACCGTTAAATAAACATGCGGAATGTAAACAGACAACCTGTAAGTAGGCGTCGCATGCATAGATAACAATAAAGTTCAAATGTATGTGCCTGTTCCAAATCGGACCAAACCATACTTCGAAATACCCTTCCAGGGATCCCACTAGCGGGCGCACCCAACTAGCTATCACCTGGTCCCTCTTGGTGGCCGACGTAGACATATGACACACCGACACATGTAGCAGATCATTAGCTCGAGTCGTTATCCACCGAGAACTCCTGATACACATGCTATGGCCTAGAATGCATAGACACACAACGGAAAATCCGGTGGGAGTAACTCAACCAATCGTCTAAACAATGACAAGATATATATGTAATAAAGACCACGAGGAATACCGGAAATGAATGGAATATCGAGTCTTTCGATTGAGTTTTACAAACCTCACAACGCACGCCAATACCCCGTAATCAATCCCCGAGTCTAAGTCCACTGGGTCCTTGGTCGCCAATTGATCACCCGTGTCCACCTATGTCCGTTTATCAATAATTTCAATTTAGTATGACAATTTACGACCAATTTCTAAAAATTTTAGGTCAACTTTCCCATTTCGCGCTTTTCGATGCAAAAACCCCGAGAAAGTAGCGTCCGGAATATCCGAATATTTTATTTTCCATAGAAATTCATAAATTTCTATTTATTTTATTGAAATATAACTTTTCGAAATTTTCCCAATTTATTTTCGGAATTTTTTCCAATTTTTTTTTTTAAAGTTTGGTTTGGGTCGGGTCGACCAAATGGGTTGGACCTGACCCGACCCCTGGACCAGAACAGGTCCAAGCTCGGCCCATGAGGGGGGTGCACACTTGCGCGCGTGTGCACCTTCCTCATCCGATCGAACCAGTGAAACTGGTTCGATCGGGAATTTTTTTTTTTTCCTTTGTTGTTTGGGTTGGGGTTGGCTTTCACCCCAACCCAGGTGGAATCGATGGCAGGGGAGACACCCCTGCCATTTCCACCTTGACCCGGTTCGGCCTCCATGGCCGAACCCCACTCTCGGCCACCATGACCAAACCACCGAAACCCACAACAAAACAACTAGGACTTACCTTGATCGTGACGTTTCCACCCTCTCTTCTCTCCTTCCCGGCTTCTTCTTCTCCTCCTCCTCTCCGTTTCTTCTTCTCTCTCTCGGCCTCCCGATCAGTTTCGGGTGTTTTTGTGTGTGTGTGTGTGTGTGTGTGTGTGTGAGGTGAGAGAAAAGGTGGTGGAGTGTGGATAAGCTTGTTGACTTTATTGCTTGACTCCAAAGTGTGACACAGTTGGGACACTCGCCCATGTTTTCGGGCGTTTCGACGCTTTGGTTTTGCGTCCGAACACGCGATATACGCGTCGTCGCCGTCACTAGCTAGCCACCTAATACCCATTCCATATTAGTTACTTGGCCAATTTTTATTTAATTTGTGTGTTTTCTTTTCCCCGACCTAATATTCGATCCGTCAACTACCCGGTACCTGCGTCGACACGCATATCGAGGCGAATATAGTTCGCACAATCTCGTTGTGTTTTAGTTTCCGGCCTAATATTCAGTCCCGTCAACTACTCTAAGTACTTGCGTCGACACGCATATCGAGACGAATACAGTTCACACAATCTCGCACGTTTTGTTATGCAACATACACACATGCGATGTATTTCAATAAATTGCACCGCAAATAAGCAACCAACACACCATAAACTATCATACCTAAGTCCCCGTGTGTCCTAGCCTATCGCGGCGTCCACGTTGATATGAGTTTGCGTCCACGTCTGTAAATTTACGATAATTAACGACATTAATAAAATGGGCCGTTACATTAGGGAGTTTCTCCACTACCTTGCATGACACACGAGGTAACGTGCCTCGAACGGGGTAACCAGACCTCGGGGTTTTTTGGCGCAAGAATAACTTGGGTGAGCATGACGAGTTTTAAAACTCGAGTATGTTAGCAAGTATACATTCCGGTGACGACTAATTCACTTGAAATAGAAAATGCGTAATCGTAAGTACGACCTTTTGACATTATGATATAAAGCTCAATTTGTAATGAAATGATATAGAGCATAGCTCAAATTCTAGTGGAAAGGCTGATGTGACGTAGCTCACGGCCGACTGACCCTAATCCATTACTACTTAGCCTTGAGTCAATTTCATATTTGGTTAACTCAAGTATCTTTTTGCGTGATGTTTCTTTCAGCTTAGTTGCTATTTAAATTATGCTACTTGATACTTCTTGCCTGTTTGGGAATGTGGATCGATGTCTCTCAGTATTACTTAAATAATTTCATGTATTCACCGTCTAGTTTGTGACGGTGGGTGCAAATCAGCCGAGTAGCAGACCGGCAAGGAGAAGATTGGCGACTACCTCTGAGCCGGTGGAGGACTGCTACGACATATTTTGTAGGTTTTTCATTCTTTTGTAGTACATTTTCTATGTACATGATATTTTTACTTTTGGGTTGAGTGATAGGAATATCTGACTAGACACATGTTATATATATCACCACTTTTGCTTATATATGCATGTGATCTCTATTTCCTGATTTTTCCACAATATGTTAGGCCTTATGTTATAATTTCCACCAACTTAAGAAGACTTATTTGAATAACTTGTTAGTTAGAAAAAATTAAATTAACTCGATTTGTTAGGTAGTTGAACTATCTAGTTGACTGTAGGTGGTATCGTGTTTTTAATACTGAATAATTGGTAGGTTTTTAGGTGTTTAAATAAGGCTGACTAGTTCCTTGTTAGGTCCTATATGAGAGATTAGGACTTAATTAGGGATTAGGCCGGGTGGTGCCCTTATTTGGAGAAGGGGTCGTCACAAGGCTCGCCCCGGGGCCGAGCACAGCGGTTTCAGGCCGGCCCGGATGGGTGGGTGCAAAGGCGCACGCGCGCGTGCTGCGTGCATCCCCTCCACGCGATCGAACCAGAGATCCCTGGTTCGATCGCCAATTTTTTTTTCTCTGTTGGGTTGGGGTTGGCTCTCAACCCCAACCCTAAGTGGAATCGATGGCAGGGGAGACGACCCTGCCATTTCCACCCTCGACCTCTCGGCCTCCATGGCCGAACCCCTCGGCCACCAAGACAACAACGAATACACAACAAAATCGACAACGACTCACCTTGATCCCGATGTTTCCACCTTCTCTTCTCTCATTCCCGCTTTTCCTTATCCTCCCATCTCCGTTTCTTCTTCTCTCTTCTCGGCCTCTCAATTGTGAGTGAGAGTGTGAGTGAGAGAAAATGTGGTGGAGAGATAAGCTTCGTTGACTTCTTTAGTTACTTAGCATCTCCAGTCACATGTGCATCTCTATGCATCCATAACCCTCCATTTATTCCAACCTAACACCTCCTTGACTCCGAATCGTGACACTTTTGGGACACTTGCTTGTGTTTTAAGCACAAAAATGCCATTTTTAGGCGTTTCGACACCCGGTTTTGCGTCCGAACGGCGACATGCGTGTACCGCCGCGTCAGTAGCCACCTAATACCCATTCCATATTAGTTATTTGGCCAATTTCTATTTAATTTATGTGTTTTAGTATTCCCCACCTAATATTTGGTCCCGTCAACTATCCGGTACCCGCGTCGACAGGCATATCGAGGCGAATATAATTCACACAATCTCGCACGTATTGTTATGCAACATACACATATGCGATGTATTTCAATAAATTGCACCGCAAATAAGCATCCAACACACAATAAACTATCGTACCTAGGTCCCCGTGTGTCCTAGTCTACCACGACGTCCACGTAGATCCGAAATTTGGCGTCCACGTCTGTAAATTCGAGATAATTAAAGACATTAATAAAACGGGCGTTACGAGTTCTTCCTAACTAAATAAAATCTCGTCCCGAAATTTAATCGTAACCCAAATCCCATACTGAGAATAGATGAGGGTATCGCATCCTCATTGTCGACTCGAGCTCCCAGTAAGTCCTCCGTCCTATGATGTCGCCAACGAACTAGGACCTTCGCGAGTTCCCTGTTCCGGAGAATCTGTACTCGACGGTCAACAATCTCTATCGGTCTCTCCTCATAGGTCACGTCAGGCTGTATCTCCACCTGTCCCAACTCAATCGTCGGTCTCGGCCCTGACCTAGCGAGTCTCGACATTGAAATGTGAAATGTCGGATGAACCCCAGCTAACTCGGCAGGTAACTCCAACCGATATGCAATAGTGCCTACTCTCTGTGCAATCCGGTATGGCCCAATGTATCTCGGTGCCAGTTTCCCCTTAATGTCAAACTTCGTGACCTTTCCAAGGAGAAACCTTCGGATACACCATATCGCCCTCGTCATAGCTCGGACCCTCACGATACCTATCCGCATATTTCTTCTCGTCTATCATGTGCATTCTCGCGCGACTTCGACGAATTTGTCGGATTTTCTCGTGTGATCAACAATTATCTCGGGCCCTACGTCACATCGTATCTTCCGCTCACCCAACACGCGGTGATTTACAGGGCCTCCCATACATTGCCTCAAATGGTGGCATGCCAATGCTCGCCGATAGCCGTTATTGTATGCAAACTCACACGAGAGCGAGATAATCCTCCCACGAACCCCCAAACCGTAATATACAAGCCCCGAGCATATCCTCCAAAATCTGGATCAATCACTTTGACTATCCGTCGGTCGAAGATGATAAGCCGCACTAAATCGCAACTGGTGTCAAATGTTTCTGCATTGCCTCTCATAGTTTCGAGGTCAATCTGGGATCTCTGTCTGACACAAACTAGCACCCTATGAAGTCTAATAATCTCCCGCTCAAACAATATGCTCACTGGGGAAACATGTATTTCATCGAGATTGGAATGAAGTGAGTCGACTTCGTCAATCTATCTATCACTACCCAAACTGCATCGTAACGCCTCGATGTCTGCGGTAGCCCACTAACGAAATCCATAGTGATATGTTCTCATTTCTACTGTGAAATGGACAACGACTGTATTAATCCACCGGGTCGCCTGTGCTCAGCCTTCACCTGCTGGCAAATGTGACAACTCCTAACGTACGCACCAACGTCACCCTTCATCGCTGGCCACCATAATAGTCGCCTCAAATCATGGTACATCTTGGCACGACTAGGATGATCTCGTGTAATAAGACTAGTGTGCATTCCCCAAAATCTCGTATCGTATCTCCTTATCCGCAGGTATCCACAATCTCCCTCGGTATCTCAAACACCGATCTGTGGTTTCTGTCCAATCAGTGCATTCCGAATTCCGTGACAGACCACTGACCCGCTCATAGAGCCCATCGGCCCTCTGACACTCGGCAACCCATTCAATCGATACGGTCGGTATCCTCATCTGACAACAAATGTGTTGTTCCACCGTAGTCGACAACTCGACCATGCACATAACTGATGATGCCTGTAATAAGCCATGCTCATGTGTCATCTACTGCAAAACTGTCTGACTGTCGAGTCCACTCATGCTCAATGCGTCTGCTACGACGTTCGCTTTTGCCGAGTGATACTCAATAGAGAAGTCATAGTCATTCAAAAACTCCACCCATCTCTGTGGTGCATATTCGATCCTTTTGAGTGAAAATGTAACGTAAACTCGGTGATCTCGTATACAACACAAATCATTCTCCATATAGATAATGCCTCCAAGCCTTCGGTGCAAAGACGACCGCGCAAGCTCCAAGTCGGGCACTGGATAATTCCTCTCGTGGGGTCTCAACCGTCTAGAAAGATAGGCAACCGGTCTACCATCCCGCATCAACACGCATCCAAGACCAATGCCCAACGCATTTGTATATCTTGTCAAGGTCTTGCCCGCTCCGACAAAGTCAATATTGGTTCGATGTCAATCTCCGCTTCAATTCACAAAAGGCACCGCTCACACTCATCGACCGATCAAATCGACGTCTTTATTAGTCGATCTCGTCACTGCCGCAATCGAGGAAAAATCATGCACTTAGCCAAAAGTCACACTTGTTAAACTTAGCGTACGATCGGTGCTCTCGGTGTCGTCAAAAGCTGTCCTAAGATGTCCTCGTGATCCTCACGAGTCTGCTATAGATCAAGATATCATCGATGAACACGATGACAAATCGTCTAAATACGGCTTCATGACCACGTGCATCGAGTCCATGAAAATCGCCGGAGCGTTCGTCGGCCCAAACGACATGATCGTGAACTCAAATAACTTTGTATCTCGTGTTGAAAGTGGTTTTCTGGATATCCCTTTCTCGAATCCTCAATGGTGATAACTTGAGCGAAGGTCAATCTTGAAGAATCGGCACCGTCGGTTGCTCAAACAAATCGTCGATCTGGGAAGTGGGTAACGGTTCCTCACGATTACACCGATTCAACTTCCTATAGTCGATGCACATCATCATCGTACCATCTTTCTTCTTCACAAACAAGATCTGGAGCTCCCAAGGTGACATACTAGGGTGAATGAAACTTTTCTCCAACAGCTAATCCAATTGTCGTCTCACCTCCTCCCCGCTCCGTGGTGCCATCCGATAAGGTCGATTGGCAATCGATCAACGTCCCGATATCAACTCGATTATGAACTTTACACTCGTGGCGGTGGCAATCCGGGTAAATCATCCGGAAATACATCGACAAAATCCCAAACTACCGAAACGTCCTCAATGCGGACCTTCGTCCGAACCTCCGCTCAACTATCGCCGCAAACGCCTCCATCTCCTGCGCTGTAGCTAGTCGGCCTCTCGTGATTGGTAAGTCAGTTGTCGATCCAAGTAATACGAACTCCGGTATTCCAGGAATACGAAACTCTATCCTCTTATCGTAACAGTCTATCCGTGCATGATAGGATGATAACCAATCCATCCCGAGTAGTGTGTCAAATTCTAAGTACTCCAATACTCGAAGATCGGTGATAGCTGATGTCCCTTCACCTCTATCATCACGTCTCGACATATTCGGTTAGGGTATATCTTATCCCCAACAGCCGTACTGAGGACAAGATGTGGATCTCGTGTCTGTGTAACTAACCATAACAATCCAACAATACGTCCAACAAGAAACGATAAAGTGCTACCAGAATCAAACATAGCATGCATAGGGCGACCACTTATAAGTAACGTACCTTCAACGAGCTGCCTAGTCGCCCCGCTATCTGGTTGTGCTAACGCATGCGCTCTATCTCTGGCTTGGTCTGACTCTCGCCGTGGCGATAGTGGTATCCGACTGTCAGCCCTCAAGTGTCCCCTCTGACCACACTGGTGACATCTACGACTCTCCAATCTACCCGTCTGTCCATCTCCAGATCTCGGACCCTGACCCCGATCTACCTGACCCTTGTCATGTCCCCCGATCTCGACCCTGACGGTACTCCTATGGCTGTGACCTCTGCCGATCCACTGGTGCTGAGGTAATGGCATGGATCGACGCGGCTCCTCATGAGTGGAACTCACTGCCCGAAAATCATCCCGACGGCCCCTCTATCGTCTATCATCTCTCCGCCTCTATCCGGACGATCTATCGGTCTCTTCGCCTCGATTCGACCGAGAACTACGCCCGACTATACCTCCCTACCGGTCACACGTCTATCGACCCTCTCCGCAGTATGTAGGTCTCATGAGTCAATGCCTGTCAAAGATTTCTTGCGAGTCGTGGCTCCGGCCGAGACAAGTCTTTGCAATCCCGTCATCAACCCCTTTGGTGAAATAATAGATTTGTAAGCGCTCTGTTCCTTCGCGACATGTAGAGAGAACGAAACGAATGTCGAACCGCTACATATACGCATCAAGGTCCGATTACCTTTATTTCAGGGTCGAAACTCCTCCCTTAGTCTCAACCTAACCTCCATCGGTATGTACTGATCGTAGAATAACTCCCTAAACTCAGCCCTCGTCGTTGGCTCCGGATGAGTATCCATATATGTCGTCCACCAGACTACCGCATGCCCTCCCAAACAGGCTCCAAAAAGTCGTGCATGTATTGTCTCATCGTTCCTCATCAGCTTATGGAAACGCTGATGGGACACTACCCATCTCCCTGCAGCCTCGGGGTCACCGCCTCCGTAAAAGAATCCAGGCTAGAACTTCATAAACTCCCTTAATAACTTCGTTTCTGGTGTCAGGACGTATGCCGATGTAGTAGTAGTATCGAACGGGGGTGGCGATAGCACCGTCCGTCGTCGTGAGTGGAGGCATAAGAGTCGATGTCTCCAAAAGAACGACAACTGCGGTAACTGTCTCTGTGGTTGCCTCTCGCCGCTACCCCCGAATCGGGTGTCTAGGGTACCACTCGAACAACGCTTGTCCCCGCCGGATGCGGTCACAACTTCGGCTCTCTAACCGAAGAGAGTGCGCCGATCGCGGTTTGCTCTTATAATAATCGTAATACCTCGGCCATCTATGTCTCCTGTTTCCGAGAGTATGTCCTCCACAGCCGCCATAACCGGACATCCCTAGCCGCATCGCTAGTCCGTCCGGTCTCAAAAGGCTTACCGGACGGTCCCGTCCATAATCTGCATCGAGAATGTGCTTCGCTTAGTCTCGAGGTATATACATATATCATATAATAAAATGAAAATATAACACGGCTACATGCATCACATCACTTCCCAACTAAAGTTCTAAGGCAATAACTTCGGGTTTCCACATCTAAGTTCGTTGATTAGTTTTATTGTCTTAGGACTTCAACTCGGCTCGATACCAACCGTGGCTTCCTCGCCGCCCCGGGTGACGTGTCTCCGTGTACTCTCACTTGCCCGGCCTACTACACGTGTACGGCATCTGCCCGTCATTTTTTTGTCTCGAAATTCATATCCACTTGTGTGTATAGCGTATAAGTGACATTTTCAGCGAAGTCGTACTTTATATCATTAATTCAAGAAATATTAATAATCAAATAAACAAATCATATTGTGGAAAAACCCCGAAAAATACTCGGTATAGAGTCTCTATACGACTATACCATATAAGGTATCTACATATACAATGTCATGATACTCCCGGTTCCCAAAAGAAATCAAAATATCAAAAACAAATACACGTACAAGTAGTCTTCGACAAAGACGATCGAGAGAGTAGTCGCCTAAGATCCCCTTGCCCTTACTTATACTCGGATCGCACTCAATCATCACGAGAAGAAAATGGATGACGAGTCCAAGTAAGTAAAATCCTAAGGAACTCCTCGAGCATTCAAATAAACAAGTGGAATTCAATAAATACTTGTTAAATAAACATGCGTAATGTAAACAGACAACGTAATTAGAGCATCGCATGCATAGATAACAATAAAGTGCAAATGTATGTGCTGTTCCAGTCGGACTAAACCATACTTCGGGATTCCCTTCCAAGATTCCACTAGTGGGCACACCCAACTAGCTATCACCTGGTCCCTCTCGGTGGCGACGTGACTACGGGCACCGACACGTGTAGCGATTCATTAGCTCGGTCGTTATCCACCGATGACTCACGATACACATGCTATAGTCTAAAATGCATAGACACACAATGAAAAATCCGGTGGGAGTAACTAAACCAACCGTCCAAACAACAACAAGATATAGATGTAATAAAGACCACAAGGAATACTAGAACTGAATAGAAATACAAAGCGAAATAAATACTTAAAATTTTTCAATTGGTTTTACAAACCTCACGACGCACTCCAATACCCCGTAATCAATCCCCGAGTCCAAGTCCACTTTGAGTCCTTGGTCGCCAATTGATCACCCGTGTCCACTTATGTGTTGGGGCATGTGCCCTAGGTCAATCCATTAACTGTCTTTATGAATACTTTTAGTTAATAAAATAGAGGATTTCATTTGTTGTTTATTATAATTAATTTGCATGTTTACATTATAATAAGATCCATGGGTATTTACAGAAATATCCTAAATGTCCATAGTCGATCATTATACTGGAACTATGATGAATTAAGACTAGTGTGAGTCTTGATTGATGATCATATGATGATTATACGTATAGGGATACGAATCAAGATCACGAGTACTTGTTAGGGAATAAAGTACTTTGACCACCATTGTGAGAACATCACATGGATTAAGTCATAGTTGTTTCTCACGATATGTATATTTTTCAGGTCATCGACTTGAGATTACCATAGACTTCAACATTAGGAACACAAAGATTTGACACAATCAAACGTTGTCTTTAACCTGGACGATTATAAAGGTTGTGATTGGTTACTTGTGTGAGCAATGTGATGAAATTGTGTAATCAAGATAGAATTTGTCCCTCTCATATAAAGAGAGATATCCAAAGTGGATCCTCGATGTGTTAGGACTGTAAAAGGCCTAGTCTAAGTGAATTGATATTGATCAATGTCACTTGGATGTTTTCGATCTACCTAGAGATCGAGACTAGTACGATTGAACATGTTGGATGACAATTCCATGCCTTATGTTTGATCAAAAGGATATCGTGTGACAAAAGGATGTTATATACATTATCGATTAGGTTGTATCGATTTGATATTCGTACAACTTGGGTAGTCATAATGTCTTGCTAGAGGCGCTTTATGACTTGTATACCAAAATGAGTTTTGGTACACCGCCAACGTTGTATGAGCCTATTGGGTCGCACACTAAGAATGGTTTTGCGAGATTTTAAGATGGTTCGAGAAAAACAAATTTTATATGATAAAATTCGTGATGAAAACGTCTTTGTGGTGTATTACACTTATACTTCTTTAAGTATGGGTATATGTGTAATTTACTTAACCGTCTATATACAAGGGTTGTATAAATAGACGCTTTAAGTTAGAACACATATAGGAAAGGTTAAGGGCGAAACTCTATTTTCGTTTTAGAAACGAATTAGGGTTTTTCGAAGTGCTCTGGATCGTTTTGGAGAGAAACAAAAGGTTTGGTATTCTCTCGAAGCTAGCACTTCGAATCTCGGCCGCCGTTCGTGTGTGGACTGCTGGTAGAGGGCGTTCGTCGTTGACAGCGCCTTAGAGATCGATCAACCTTCAGAAAGGTATATTGCGACCGAGGTATGATTAAGTTTTCATGTTTTAAACGTTTTTAATGGAATTAGATTCGGATCATGTTGGGGTTTTTGTCAAAATTGTTTTGTAATTTTCGCTTGCGTATGAACCCCAAAACCCAACGTTATGTCCATTTATCAATAATTTCGATTTAGCATGACAAATTACGACCAATTTCTAAAATTTTAGGCCAAATTGCTCATTTCGCGCTTTTCGATGCAAAAACCCCGCAAAAGTCGTGTCCGAAATTTCCACATATTGTATTTTTCATAGCAATTCATCAATTTCTATTTACTTTATTGAAATATAATTTTTCAGAATTTTCCCAAATTTTCCTTTCTTTAATTTAATTTAATTTTTTTTATTGGTTTGGGTCGGACCGACCCTGGACCCGACTGGTCCAGCTCGCCCCATGAGCCGAGCCTGGCCAGTTCTGGGCTCGACCTAGGTGGGTGGGTGCACGCGCGCGTGTGCATCCCTCCACACGATCGAACCAGGGATCCCTGGTTCGATAGCCAATTTTTTTTTTTTGTTGGGTTGGGGTTGGCTCTCGCCCCAACCCCACCCTGGAATCGATGGCGTAGGAATTGCCATCTCCACCTCGACCAAAATCAACAACGACTCACCTTGATCCCGATGTTTCCACCTCTATTCTCTCCTTCCCGGCTTCTCCTTCTCCTCCTCCTCTCTCGTTTCTTCTCCTCTCTTCTCGGCCTCTCAATTGTGAGTGAGAGTGTGAGTGAGAGAAAATGTGGTGGAGAGATAAGCTTTGTTGACTTCTTTAGTCACTTAGCATCTCCACTCACATGTGCATCTCTATGCACCTATAACCCTCCATTTATTCCAACCTAACACCTCATTGACTCCGAATTGTGACACTTTTCGGACACTCGTTTTTTAAGCACAAAAATGCCATTTCGGGCGTTTCGACGCCCTTGATTTCCAAGTCCGAACGGCGACATACGTGTACCGCAAACGTTACCACCACCTAATATCCATTCCATATTAGTTACTTGGCCAATTTCTATTTAATTTGTGTGTTTTAGTTTCCTCGACCTAATATTTGGTCCCGTCAACTACCGATACCCGCGTCGACACACATATTGAGGCGAATACGGTTCACACAATCTCGCACGTATTGTTATGCAACATACACACATGCGATGTATTTCAATAAATTGCACCGCAAATAAGCATCCAACACACAATAAACTATTGTGCCTAGGTCCCCGTGTGTCCTAACCTACCGCGACGTCCACGTAGATCCGAAATTTGGTGTCCACGTCAGTAAACTCGAGATAATTAACGACATTAATAAAATGGGCCGTTACAAGACGGCTGTTGACGCGACACGCGACCGAACGTGACAGGCGGACATAGGTCGCTAGCGGCGCGTCAGACGATTGGTGCGACAAACGAGACAAAGGGTCGGCGCGGCAGTCGAGACAGGCGATTCAGTGCAGCAGACGTCGAATCGAGTGCATATTTGTTGTGGAACAACATTCACACAACCAGAGGCAAAGAGAACAGAAAAAGAGAACCACAGTTATGGCTCTAATACCATGAAAATTTGTAAAGAGAATAAGTTTATTGTATATCTTTCTTATGTACATGGTAACGTATATATACATACAGGTCTATAATACAAAAGGAAAATGCAAACCACAAAAAGAATCTACTAAATACACGGGATACTAATTTCCTTAATTGCTAAATACAATATTTAGTTTCCTTAACACTGGCCAAGAAAATACTTCTCTTTCAAGAACCGTCACAATTGGTAGATATTCTGAATCAAGACCAACCAAAGTGCTAGATACCAGAACATCACTCGAAATTGGAGATCCGGCCGTCGCCAAGCAATCAGAGTACTCTTTCAACTTCTGAAGATATTGAGACATCGTTTGGTTGCTCATCTTGTGAGCCATCGAATTCCGATTCGACATGTATGAATTATTGCGCGACTTTTAGCGCCACACAACTTTTTTGCAGAGCTATTCATGTTGAATGAGCGGTTTTAACTCCACTAGTTTTCACGATAATTTTTTACTTTTTTTATCTTAGAAAGACTTTAGAATTCTCATGTTTGGCACTTATGAAGATTTCTACAATTGTGTCTTTTTTAAATTACTACGAATGGTAATTTTAAATTTACACCATTGGATTTAGATCTAATATTGAATATGAAAATTATATTTATGACTTTTAAATGTTTGCACAAGTATTAAGATGACATCTTCATCATTTGATCTAAATCTAATGGTCAAAGTTTAAAATCAACATCAATAGTCATTGAGCTTCTCAAATACCACGGTAGAACTACCTATATATATATATATAACGAAAACTTCATCTTTAGATGTTAGTCTTTAAAATATTTTCTATGAAGTAATAATTAAGAATAGCCCTAAAGGAATTGTTGTATTAAAGTTACTTATATGTGCTCGATGACCAAAAAGCACATAAGATCTAATCATCCAATGTTAAATATGTTGATTTCTTCCGATCATGAGTTACTTAGAGTTAGGGTTGCTCGATGAGGAAATATTGAAAAAAAGTTTGAACAACCATGCACTGTTATAAAAAAAAAAAAAAAAAAAACTTACTATTCAAAAACAAAATTGGTTTTTTTTTTCTTTTTTTTTTTTTTGGTCTTCTGAAACCAATATAAAGCTTCTTTATTTTTTCATCAATCACATAAATAAATTTTCCGCTTCAATTTTCTTTTTAAAAAATATTAACGTCAACACCACAAAAAATAAATAAACTAACGGTTTCCAAATGCAACAAATTTTCTTAACGTGTTGAAGTGCAAGTCCAACAACACCCAATGTAAAACAATATATGTGCCGGTCCCAAGTTTGAATAAGTGAGACTCTAACGTTCATTTTCATTTCAAAAAATGGGTTAGAGATGTCTCAAACTCATTTTTCATACTCAAAAAAAAGAAGAAGGAGCCAAAGCCATTTTTCATTCTTGAAAAATAGAGAAGGGTTGCGATAAGTTGACAGCCAACATAATATTTTTGTCACTCTTCACGAAATAGATCAAACACAAGTTTGAAAAGCTCATCATTAGTTGCACTACATCAAGTACAATGAAAAGTTTCATTTATGTAATGGAATTAATTTGGCATGGAGGCTGAGTTGTTATTGTAGTTGTGGTTCATGTAAATTTGAACCAACCGACCATAGTATCTGAACCGCCCGGTCCGACCGGATACCAACTCATTTGATAGTCTTCATCATCTTCAGCTCAGTCGACGTGATTCAATTCCCTCTCTTCACAAACCCTAAAAATGATTTTCGTACGAACCCTAACCGACCAAACAATCGTTCTCCACCTAAACCCCAAATCCACAACTCTAGAAACCCTAAAACGCTCAATCGAGCAAAAATCAGGGACTCCATTGAATCTCCAGAGACTCTTTTTGTCGAACAAGCGATTGGTGGGTGAAGAATCAATCCACGTATCTGATCTAGGCGTTCTTCCGAACTCAACACTAGTCCTACACATCCCACTTTTAGGAGGAATGCAAGCCCCGGCGCCGCCGCGGCCGCGCCTCGAGTTCCTAAGCACGAAGCCGCCGCCGAATTACGTGGCGGGGCTGGGCCGCGGCGCCACCGGGTTCACCACCAGGTCGGACATCGGTCCGGCCAGGGCGGCGCCGGACTTGCCGGACAGGTCGGCCGCGGCAGGCGGGGCGGGTGGCGGCGCGGCCGCGGCGGGGGTTGGGAGGGGGCGGGGGAAAGGCGGTGGAGGCGGCGGAGAGGATGAGGAGGAGGACGAGGGGGATGAGAAAGGGTATGACGAGAACCAGAAGTTTGATGAGTTTGAGGGGAATGATGTCGGGTTGTTCGCTTCGGCGGAGTACGACGAGGACGATCGCGAGGCGGATCAGGTTTGGGAGAGCATCGATAAGAGGATGGATTCGAGGAGGAAGGACAGGAGGGAGGCGAGGTTGAAGGAGGA
This sequence comes from Stephania cephalantha, assembly GCA_039657325.1. Taxonomy (NCBI): domain Eukaryota; kingdom Viridiplantae; phylum Streptophyta; class Magnoliopsida; order Ranunculales; family Menispermaceae; genus Stephania; species Stephania cephalantha. Next base: position 42,045,523 of record CM077578.1, read on the forward strand.
AATTGAGAAGTACAGGGCTTCGAATCCGAAGATTACAGAGCAATTCGCGGATTTGAAGAGGAAGTTGTATACAATGTCGGAGAACGAGTGGGATAGCATACCCGAAATCGGGGATTACTCGTTGAGGAATAAGAAGAAGAGGTTCGAGAGCTTTGTGCCGGTGCCGGACACATTGCTGGAGAAGGCTAGGCAGGAAAAAGAGCATGTAACTGCATTGGATCCGAAGAGCAGGGCGGCGGGAACGGCGGGAACGGAGACGCCGTGGTCGCAGACGCCAGTGACGGATTTGACTGCGGTCGGAGAAGGTAGGGGGACTGTTTTGTCATTGAAATTGGATAGGCTTTCGGATTCTGTATCTGGTTTAACTGTGGTTGATCCTAAAGGGTATTTAACTGATCTCAAGAGTATGAAAATTACTAGTGATGCCGAGATTTCGGATATTAAGAAGGCTAGGTTGTTGCTTAAGTCGGTAACGCAGACGAATCCGAAACACCCGCCTGGTTGGATTGCGGCGGCGAGGCTTGAGGAGGTTGCGGGAAAATTCAAGTTGCGAGGCAATTGATGCAGAGAGGGTGTGAGGAGTGTCCAAAGAATGAGGATGTGTGGTTAGAGGCATGTAGGCTTGCTAGCCCGGATGAAGCGAAAGGGGTTATTGCGAGGGGTATAAAGTCGATTCCCAATTCGGTGAAGTTGTGGATGCACGCGGCGAAGTTGGAGCACGACGATGTGAACAAGAGTAGAGTATTGAGGAAGGGGCTTGAACACATTCCTGACTCGGTGAGGCTGTGGAAGGCAGTTGTGGAGCTAGCTAATGAAGAGGATGCTAGGCTTTTACTTCAGAGAGCTGTTGAATGCTGTCCCTTGCATATCGATCTTTGGCTTGCACTTGCGAGGTTGGAAACTTATGATAGTGCGAAGAGGGTCCTTAATAAAGCAAGAGAGAAGCTTCCTAAGGAACCCGCTATATGGATTACAGCTGCAAAGCTTGAAGAAGCTAATGGAAATACTGCTGCAGTTGGGAAGATTATCGAGAGGGCTATTCGATCATTGCAAAGGGGCGGAGTGGAGATAGATAGAGAAACTTGGATGAAGGAGGCTGAGGCTGCCGAACGGGCACAATCTGTTGCAACTTGCCATGCTATAATTCAGAATACAATTGGAATCGGGGTTGAAGATGTGGATAGAAAGAGGACTTGGGTTGCTGATGCGGAGGAGTGCAAGAGGAGGGGTTCCATTGAGACGGCCCGTGCTATCTATAATCATGCTCTTACAGTGTTCCGCACTAAGAAGAGTATATGGCTCAAAGCAGCACAGCTTGAGAAGGGCCACGGAACTAGAGAGTCTCTTGATATTTTGCTTGGCAAAGCAGTCTCTTACAATCCGCAGGCTGAGGTTCTTTGGCTGAGGGGTGCCAAAGAGAAGTGGCTCGCAGGTGAGGTTGACACTGCTAGAGCGATCCTTGGGCAAGCGTATGCTGCCATTACAAATTCAGAGGAGATTTTGTTTGCTGCATTTAAGCTGGAATTTGAGAACCGTGAGTATGAGAGGGCGAAAATGCTACTTTTGAAAGCCCCGGAAGGAAGTTGCACTGAGAGGGTTTGGATGAAATCGGCGATAGTTGAGAGAGAGTTGGGGAACATTGAAGAGGAGAGGAGATTCCTTGGGAAAGGTTTAGAACACTTCCCTTCATTTTTCAAATTGTGGCTGATGCTTGGACAGCTAGAGGAAAGGCTTGATCGCTTGGAGCAGGCTAAAGAAGCGTATGAATCTGGTTTAAAGCATTGTCCCAATTGCATTCCCCTATGGCTTTCTCTTGCTAGACTAGAAGAGAAGACAAATGGTTTGAGCAAAGCTAGAGCAGTTCTTACCATGGCAAGGAAAAAGAATCCTCAAAACCCAGAGCTTTGGCTTGCTGCAATTCGAGCTGAATCAAGGCATGGAAACAAGAAGGAATCCGATATACTGATGGCAAAGGCGTTGCAGGAATGTCCTACAAGTGGAATATTGTGGGCAGCATCAATCGAAATGGTCCCTCGGCCCCAACGCAAAACCAAGAGTATCGATGCACTCAAGCGATGTGACCATGATCCACATGTTATTGCCGCAGTGGCAAAGTTATTTTGGCTTGATAGGAAGGTGGACAAAGCCAGAAATTGGCTCAATCGGTCAGTGACCCTTGCTCCTGATATTGGGGATTTCTGGGCTTTGTATTACAAATTTGAACTGCAGCATGGGACTGAGGAAAGCCAGAAGGATGTCCTGAATAGATGCATTGCGGCAGAGCCAAAGTATGGCGAGAAATGGCAAGCGATTTCTAAGGCTGTGGAGAATTCTCACCAGCCTGTTGAAGCCATTTTGAAGAAAGTTGTTGTAGTTTTTGCAAAGGAAGAAAGTGTTGCTGGTGCCCCAGAAAAATAGTTCCATAGTATCAACTATCCACAGACTAATTTAAAAATGCAGCAATTGGAAAAGCTCGGTGGAGGGATTAAGAGAACTGCTAGAGAAATCTTTTTTTTCTCCACCAGTGATGTTCTCTTTTGAATTCAGATGCTCTATTAGATACAGCTTTTTTTTTTTTTTTTTTTTTTTTTTTTCATATCGTCGGGTACAACTTAAAAAAAAGTCTTAAGAGCTTGTAAAATGCACTGTTGTTTCATTAGGGCTTGTAAAATTTGCAAATTTATGGAACTTGTAGATGAAGCTTTTCATCAACATTTTTCTTTAACTCTTTGATCTACGTTGCCGACCCCGATTAATTTGGGACTGAGGCTTTGTTGTTGTTGTTGTTGTTGTTGTTGTTGTTGCTGTTGTTGTTGTGGTAGTTGTGCATTACGTTACTTGCTTATTGCTATATATACTCCATGGTATTGTCGCCCACATTGACTGGTATGCAAATAGGGCAAGCTATCTGTGCTTTGACCGTGTTATAAACCTTTAATTGTGATTAATTTCTCATGCACTACGCTTGTTTCTGTGGGTACTGCAATAGAAGTATTACTTCTAGTCTTTTATTTTATGTTGATGCGGATTAATTACTTAGTTGGAAGTCTTGATTATGAATTGCCTTCTGGATATTTTCCTGTAAAGTGTTGAAAAACGTATCCTCCTACATTATCATGAATGTTAAGTTGACACCACCACCCACGCCAAAATGTTCCAGCAATCGCTTGGGGTGGATAGATACACAATATGAGGATAGATAAGTGATGTGCTCACTTGAAAAATCTAATGAAGGACACGAGTTTCAGATTCAGTTGTGGTTGATTATTGTTTTAACATTTCTATGTTGATTTTGCAGTCAACTTAACAACCACTTCAAAGGGACAATTCCAGATTCTTATGTCAAATGTCAAGTTTGATTAAACTGTGAGTACTTTTTACATATGCAAGTGACTGTGATGTTTTGTTAGATATGCAGACTAGAGAATTGCACAAATAGTGAATAAAAAATTGAGAATCTAGTCCTACTTTGCAGCTTCTTCTGGATGGTCTATCTTTGAGCTTCTCCCGGAGTCATCTACTGGACTGTTATGCTAAATTCTTTCAAATGTGCTTCGATGCTCCAGGGATTTTCGACAGAATATTGCTTTCAATTATTTCAGGCAGTCTTGAACTCCCTGCTAATGTCGCTACAAGGTGTGTTTTTTCTCTGTATATCTAGGGTTGTAATTACATTTATTTGCTTAGCAAAATCTGGAATTTGTTTGTTTGTACAAGTTGCTGTTATTAATAAATTGCCATACAGATAAACACTCACTTAATTTGGTTACAGTCTTCAGGATAATCCTGTGTGTTCAGTTGTGAATCAACTCAAGATAGCTTAGTTTTGTGAAATTCAGAATGGAAATGATGAAATACCCGCTAGCTGATCTATAATCCCTGCTTCTTGTTACAGTCAGTCATGCTCTGATGGTTATTAGTTCGTCCCCAAATCTCCAGTTTCTCGTTTCTGTGGCGCACCACTCAGAATAGGGTATTCTCTTAAAAGTCCAATGTTCTCAAATTTTGTTCAATTTGTAGATAAATTTAAAGACAACCTGTAAATGCCTTAGTCAGAAAGCTCGGTATAGTAGAAATTGGAGCAATTCGACATTGTAGGGGTAGGCCTAAGATAACTTCGGATGCATTGATTAGAAAGGATTTAATGGATTTTGAGGATTTTGAAAGCATGCCACCAAGGGCATCGAATGAGTGGAGTGGGGGAGTTTGATCCATGTAGTCGACCCCGACTATTTGGGATTAAGGCGTTGTTGCTGCTGTTTTTCTTGTATGTAGATAAATTTAAACCATAGTCGGCCTGCAAATGCCCCAAATAGAAAAAAAAAACTCGACACTGTAAAAAGTGAAGAAATTCGATGATATTACAGTGGTGTAGACCTAACATAACTTGGGCTGCATTGATCGAAAAGATTTAAAGGATTTTGAGAGCACATCATCATGGACATTGAATTTAGTGGAATGGAGTTTAATCCATATAGCCAACCCCAACTAATTTGGGAATGAGGCTTTGTTGTGAATTACTTTTAACATAGATTTAATGTAATTCTAGCATCTAATCTTGATATTATTCCATATCAGTTATCTATTGTTTCATTTATTTGGGAAAGAGGTACAAGGTTGCGTATATTCTCAAAGTTGTTGGAAAGTACTGAAATACAACAACAACAATAACAACATAGCCTCGGTTCCAAATTAATCAAGTCACTATATGGATCAAACTTTTCCATTGTGCTCGATTAAGTGCAATTGATGGTGAGCTTTTCAAACCATTCAAATCCCTCCTAATTAATGCATCCCATGTTAACTTTGGTCTGCCCCTACCTCGTCGAATTTCTACAGTTTCTATTGAGTCAAGTTTTCTAGTTGGGGCATTTGTAGGCCGTCTTTGCGGGTGACCAAACCACCGCAACCGCCCTTCCCTAATCTTTGTATCAATTGGTGCTACTCCTACTTGTCTTTGAATTTCTATATTTCTTATTCTATCTTTACGAGTTTTACCACACATCTACCTAAACATCCTCATTTCTGCTACGTTCATTTTATGTAATTGTTGTTGCTTTACCGCCCAACATTCACTTCCATAGAGCATAGCTGGCCTAATTGCGGTCCTATAAAATTTTCCTTTAGAGGACCGCAATTGGGCTAGCTATGCTCTATGGAAGTACTGAAATCACTCAAATAAATTTAAAGGGGGTGGGATTCGTGTAATTTTTGGGTTGTTTGTAGAATGGAAAGCTGGTGTTGGTGTGATATTTGGGCTCTGAATATCTCAATTTTATTTAGTTGAGCCCTTACGGAGAAGATGGCATGGATACATGGAACCAAGATCTGTACTTTTGTTGTTCTGCCACATATATGGTTTACATTATTTTTGATTCGTACATTTGTGCTTTCTTTCGCTAGTAGAAACTCCTACAATCATCCAAACACTTGCCTAACTGCATACAACAAATGTTCAAAAATAGATAATCTCTGCACGTTCCATGTTCGAGACCAAAATGTTTGATCTGTTCTGCTAATATTCACCATATGGTCTCTGGGGTCCTTATCCTTCTGGCTGCATGTCATTTCTCCTGCTAAGCCAGCATTATGTAAATATAATTTCGGTTGTGAAATGCGACTCGCTATTGCATGTTCTTCAAAAACTTTACATTCTCTTACTGTTCTGCTTGACAAACTTTGTGATTCATAGTCCTTATTTGGATGCAGCGGATCTTAATAGTTCAAAATCAGTGTTGAGCAAGGGCGCTTTAGCAGGCAGCCGTTGCTGGTGCAGTGACAATATCAGCCATTAATTCAATTTCCCCTGCTAGACAATTATATAAAAAAGTATCATACAACCCCAATAAAAGAATCAGGTAAGCACGAGTATGATTACACTTGACAGAAGAAATGCACATGATTTTCTTATTTGAAATTTGTTTAACCACTCCTTCGAAACTTGTGCATATACATACACGGTCGTGTGCCTAGACATCCAATCTTCTCTTGGTTACTCCACTCTCTTGTTCCCTCTTTCTTTCTCTGTAAATGTTTCATTTTTTTTTCCATGTGATGTTGAGGCTAGGTTTTTGATGTGGTGTTGTAAGATGTGGTAATTTTGGAAAACGATCTAAAATAATATTAGTTTGGTCAAGGCCACAGGTTTACAGGTTTTGTTACCTGATGGAATCCATCACGGTTGACAAGTTTTTCGGAGAAACATGAACAAAATGACAATTTGCTTGATTTCAGTGTAGCTTGTTATTCTATTACTACCTGTGAAAGTATTTGAAAGAGATAACTGGTGTTATTCCTTGTGAAGGTGAACCATGGCAGGGCTGGTTGAGGAGTTCTTGGGAACACCCTCAATGCATTGATATGGTGCAAGTTCATTATGACATTTCGCCGGTTTTATTTTTTGCTTTTTGGCAAGTGATGCCTTATCCATCCCACCAGAGATGCTTTGGCCGGATTTAATGTTTTTAACAAATTTGTAGCATTTCATCGGAACCATTAGCAAACAGCGGACCTATATTATTTCTTCATATTAGCCAAAATTTTCAAGTTACAGCAGAATAAAATTGTACAAGCCCAAACTCAGGTGCTCCATTGATCTTCCTTTCGCCAGGATACTTTGACATGGAGTTATGAACATCCTTATTGACTGGTGCTTCTTCAAGCCAAACCAACCAACTTTTCACTGATCTCCCACACTTTTCGTGCCTTATCGGCATCGCTAGCTTCTTGGGATAGTTAGTTCTCAAATGAAGCTGAAGACTTGTTCCAGCTCCAGTAAACACCTGACTTAGTCAAGCTAGGGTCACTCACAACCTGCACCAAATGATAGTTTTTACATTTAGTTCATGAATCATCATATAATCTATATAGCTTGCAAGTGTTTTTTGTTTCTCACATCTTTTTGTGTTATTTCAATAAGTACCTGAGAAAGTCTTTTTCCTGCTTCGTCTTCAGAAACAAAGCCCTTGGTGATGAACTTCTGGAACGGAGGGAAGAGTAACCGGAACAACGGGATGTGCTCCCTGAACAAACCAGTAGTTGCAATGCAACCGGGATAGAGGGAAGCGAAAGTAATGCCGGTCTCCTCATGGAAACGCCTGTGGAATTCTTGCATGGTGAGCATGTTGCAGACCTTGCTGTCCTTGTATGCCTTGGCACCGTCGAATTTCCCTCCGTCAATCATTGCTGAACTGTTAAGACCGTTAAGGCCTCCTGCGAAGCCCCCTTAGATCCCCAAGGTTTGCTTTCGGAGGTACATTCCCAGCCAATGTGTTTGTGTTACCTTATAAATTCAAATCCTATTTAGTACCATATCAATGTTTTGCAAAAAGAGTTTCTATTCTAATACATTGAAGTTGAGAAGGTACCTGTAATTGAGCCAACGATGATGAGCCGCTTCGACGGGTAATCGGATTTTTTCAAGTCGTCGAGCAGTAATCGGGAGAGAAGGAAATGTCCGAGGTGATTAGTTCCAACACTCAGCTCAAATCCTTCTGCAGTGAAGGAGGGCTCTGAGGCAGTAGGCTGGTAGACGGCAGCATTGCATACCAATGCGTCGAGCGGCCTCCCCGACCTCCTAAAGTTGTCTACAAACTGCCTAACACTGTCAAGAGAAGCAAGATCAAGGTGCATTATAGTGTAATTCTCCTTCGCGATACCAGCCGACTTCGCTGCTCTCTCTGTCTTGAGGAAATCCCTGCAGGCCATGATCACATGCCATTTCCCCGTCTCTGCTAGAGCCTTGGCCGCTGCGAGTCCCAACCCTGACGAAGCTCCGGTAATTATCACACTTCCCTTTCTCAGAGTTTTCTTCCCATCCGTCGTGGCACGGGTAAATGTCGGTGTTGTCGCAATGGTTTGTGCTCTGATTGTGCTTGCCCTTAATTTCCTCTGCCCAAATTCCCTCTGCAATGCAAGCAAATGAGTATATGCTAAAATTAGGAAAATATTAGGATGATCCTTTTTAAGACACTTGGGATGAATGGGTGTCCATCCATTTCTGCAACGATTTGTGTTTGCACAAATCTCGATGCGCAAATGGATGGATACCATTAACGGGTGTTGTTCACCTTAGCATCTCCCCTTAAATTAAGTCGTTTAAGTTTCAATTCTATAGAGACCCAATGCACTGAATTGTGAAGACTACAATGTCAATGTGGTTCTTGGAAGAACTCACAATTCATCATACCTTGCATTTTAGCACAAGAGGAGTGAAGTCAGATTTGAAATGGTCAGAGAGGGAGATGCCCAAGAAACTAGTGTCCTTAAGAGAGACATTTGGCTTGCCCTGCAAACATAATAAGCTTTATTAAGTTCACAACTTAGAAGGGCAACAATGTAATGCAGTCAGAGCTACTTCTGGACACTTGAAAATTACAAACCTCTTTGTGAATGCAGAGTGCAGAGGAGGAGAGAAGGGAGGCTGCCATGAACACTGTTACTGCCGTTAGATCAGATTGGCTGTGAACTGCAATTCAACAAGCTAAGAAAGCCCAGTTGTGTGCTTTGAGTGCTCTGTCAGACAAGATAGGAGTCGTGTATTTAAACTGGTAGTGCACATCAACATGGGAGCACAAGAGCACTAGTGATAAGAACTGCTGTAAAAGATAGCAGATAAGGCATTTTATGAATTTTGTAGTTTTGTACACTCATCAGTATTGAGTACTAATATGTTAACAAAATATTGAGTTGACATCCTTTGACTGTTGACTCTGCTAGAATTTTCTCCGCTTGAGTCTTGGGTCAAGGGAGGTCACTGTGATATGGGCAATTGATGAGGGGTCTAATTGCAATAGCTTACAAGAGAAACTATCTTCATTAGATCTGCCACATGGATGGTGTCAACCAATGGGATTCTAAGGCTTGGATTTTATCAGATACTTGTAATGATTTTTTTGAAGGTTATGGGATATTTGGCGCATAGTCCAATGCATGTAATTGTTTCATCTTCCAATGGTCATGGGCCTACTAGTATTTCACTATCAAGGACAGTATATGATTTTAGTACAGGATTGTGCCATACCATTTTATATCCAATCTTGATGGGTTGCTCATGTGGATTTTACCGGATCTCTCCTTCTTATGTGGGCCTCATTGGTCTATAGAAATGGTAATTTGTGTTGTGGAATATGGATGACCATGTATGTACATCAACATATTGTGTAGTCATGTAACTTATATTTCTCACTTAACAGTACCTCCACTTGTCTATGTATTGTCATGTAACTTGTAATCATCTCCAATGTACACCAACTATTTCATGTATTGTCTATGTTGCTTGTGATGTGTTGTATGACTTGTGGTGTATGTATAACTTGTACACATTGTATAAGTACAATTATCATCATCACCAAATTGTCTATATAAAAGGTGCCAACCTCATTGTAATTCACACACCAAGTAAAATGAAAACTTCTCATTCCAACTATCTCATTTCTTCTCTTCTCCTTTGTAGTAGTAGTTTGTAGTAGTAGAAGTTCTTAGTCTTCTATTTTCCTTCTTTAGTTCTTAGCAAGTTCCAACTCAATTTACAACACGTTATCAGCACGAGCTTGCTCTAGCATTAAGGAGACCTTGAAGTTCAAGAAGGCTTGTTAAGGAGACAAAGCTAGAAAGCACGAAATTGCTCTACAAGAGGAGGTCTTGAAGATCAAGAAGCTTTTCAAAGATATAAAGCTAAGAAGGTATAATTTTTATTAATTTAAATAAGTTCAATTTATTTCCATGTTGTCATGGTTAATTTCTTTTTTGTTACATGCATATTTAATTATGTAAATGTACTTTATTCATACATTATGCATTGTAACGTCACCGACTACGAAAGTATGCTCTGTAGCTGCGTCCTGTACGATCTTCTACATCAGAAATCAAAATTCAATGTGTGACATATACTTTTGCTCTTAAAACTACAAACGATTAGTTATTGTTCTATTCTTGATTTCATAATACAAATAATACTATAAGTTTGAGTTGATAGTGGGTAAGCCTTGTCCTCGGTAAAGCTAAACATTGAAAGGGAGACGAGTTATTCCGTTCGAGGAGGCATGGTATTAAGTAGACTATGTCTCGCCACCCAACCTGGAGGTTGTCCCACCAACTCATACGAATAGTACATTTTGTTTATTAATGAATCAAGTTGTGAACATATATTTAATCATATGTTATGTTTTTACATAAAAAGAGAAAAACTATTATATATTAAATTTATTTTCAAAATATTATTCAACCATAGTTGAACTTGTTGCCTTATTATATTACCGACAAGAATTACTTGTCATGACAATTAGATACTACAATTTGTGAATAAAGCTTATATGCAAAACTGCGTGTTATACACAATCATTCGCCAATTTCTCTTTAGAGATTTGAAACGTGAATATTTCACTTTATATATATTTTCACCTTATGGAGTTATATATATACATACCAAAAGGGCAATGCTCAGAAAGCTCAAAATGAGCGGCTGGGTCTCATGCTACAAAATTTAATCAGTCAAATATTAATTATAATTCCACAATTTTAATTACACAGATGTTGAGGCTATGTGGAAATATGACTGATGAGACAATAAAAATAAGGTCACGTGGCCCGCCTCGATTTATTGCTGCAACAAATATCAAGTGCGCACGTCAATCCAATAAACATTAAGGATTGATTTCTTGTCTCATGGTAGCTGAGTAAAATAATGAGATATTATAAATATAATATCGCTCCCGTCCAATTAGTTCAGCTTCAAATTACGAAGCATATGTTGCATATAATGATCATGATAAGGTAAAGGTCGTATTGACAATTCCACAAAAAATTGGAACAAAAGTGGTGCATCAATACAAAGGGCAAATAATTATTGACAATGAGCGCTCATAATTGTGACATTTTTTGGTCATATATGAAAGGCTATTTTGCCTAAATATTGTCATATATATATACAATAATATTTTTATGACCTTTACTATGCCTTCAAAATCAAAGGCAAAATATTATGAATTTTATCATTGAAAATGGCTCGATAAAACAAGCACATCGAGATGTGTTTAAATCGTGACCTAAATATGGGCGATGAGTTTATGTCTTGTGTATCATGCTACATGCATGTACATGATAATATAAAAGTGAATATTTCTCGAATTCGAACTTAGCGGAGGCTAATGTTCAGGCAATATCTGAGACAACAATTTTATTGTTAATGTCTTGTTCGAAAGAAGTCTACTCGAATAATAGAAAATTTATCTATATGAATATGATTTAATCTGAGTATAATATTCCCGGCTTTAACTTCTGTAATATATAAGGCACATTAAAACGAATGTCGTCATAAATCAAATGACATTCATAATATGGAAAGATCTATTTGATTATCCATAATCATCGATAATGCGAAAAATATCGTAAATTCGCACGGACATCCTTTATCGAACTGATTTTTTTTATCAGCTGGAGATTATCTCAAGGCAAATCAATAGGAGACGTATATTGATTTAACTCTCCATTAATTATATTATAAGATGTCTTGGATCCCTAATAGCGAAATTATTTATAGCAAGTTTTGCTAATTGTCACTTTGATGAAGCAATTTTCCCACCATTATGGGGAGATATAAGCCAATTCAAAAGGAATGGCGTGAAATTGCTTGAAACACATCAAATTGCATTAAATTTGTTGTATTATGATCCATGTATAAATTAATATGAACTCAAAGTTCAAATGATCATTCAGTAGCAACAAGTTATAAATCAATTACTTGATGCAAGTATTATACACAAAAGAGTGACAATCATATGCTTCAGCATTAAATAGTTCATATAGAAAACGATGTCCATGTGCAACAAAATGCACAAGATGTCTCACCCATGTGAATATGAGGGAGAGAATCAAAATGAGTTATTGGTTAGTGTATTGCACTCTTTTTCCCTTTGCTATGGTTTTATCCCACTGGGTTTTCTTTGCAAAGGTTTTTAATGAGGCAATTCTAACAATATTAAAACTCTTTATCTAGATTGATTAGTGTATTGCGCTCTTTTCCTTTCGTTATGGTTTTATCCCACTGGGTTTTCCTAGCAAGGTTTTTAATGAGGCAATGCTAACATTATTATGCTCCGTATAAAAAATTTATGAGAGCAATGTACTTTTTTCCTATACTAGATTTTTTTTTCCCTACAGGGTTTTTCTAGTAAAGGTTTTAATGAGGCATATATATATTCTTTCAAAGTGTATCAATGTGTTGCACTCTTTTCCTTAGCTATGGTTTTATCCCGCTGAGTTTTCCTAGCAAGGTTTTTAATGAGGCAATCAAGAATATTATACTACAAATCAAGATTGACGAGAACATTGTACTCTTTTCCTATACTAGATTTTTTCCCACATGATTTTTCTAGTACGGGTTTTAGCGAGGCACAATCTCTAAGCAAGTGTCATCCAAGAAGGAGTGTTGTGGAATATGGATGACCATGCATGTACACCAACATATTGTGTAGTCATGTAACTTGTATTTCTCACTTAATAGTACCTCCACTTGTCTATGTATTGTCATGTAACTTGTAATCATCTCCAATGTACACCAACTATTTCATGTATTGTCTATGTTGCTTGTGATGTGTTGTATGACTTGTGGTGTATGTATAACTTGTACACATTGTATAAGTACAATTATCATCATCACCAAATGGTTTATATAAAAGGTGTCAACCTCATTGTAATTCACACACCAAGTAGAATGAAAACTTCTCATTCCAACTATCTCATTTCTTCTCTTCTCCTTTGTAGTAGTAGTTTGTGGTAGTAGAAGTTCTTAGTCTTTTATTTTCCTTCTTTAGTTCTTAGCAAGTTCCAACTCAATTTACAACAATTTGATGCATTAATTTTTTTTTAGTGACTCCAATAAGAGTCCAGACCTTCTCCAACTTTGTTTTTAGCAAGCGATGTCTCCTATTTCTTACTTAAAAATGTTTTGACGATTTTTATTCAATGCAGTTGGTTAATAGAAAATATAAATGTGTATTTAATAATGTCCTTCAATCACAAATTTATAGTAAAGGTCTTATGTTTGAATATGAGATTTGATAAAATAATATTAGAAGATCACTTCACTCTTTTTAAGTCATATAGAAGGTCGGTTTAGGCAAATTGAAGAAGTTTGGTTCTAAACATAAGATGAGAAACATCATAGAAAAAATGTATATCATCCGATTAATATTTAGACATTAATTCTAAAGACTCCAAAGATTAACTTATTTTTGATCACCTGTGATTAAATAACATAATAACGGGTCTTAATCAAATACCTTGATCAATTTGCCCAAGTTGAAGCTTGACTAGGAGAAGAAAAACCTCAAGAGAAGGAATTTAAAGCTCTCTAATTTGATCATTTTTGCATGAAAAGTGACAACTTATATTTATTCAATAAAATCCAAAAAGAGGCCATATTCTCTAGTGGGTTTACAAAGTGATTAGCCGACCATGTACTCCAATAATTAACAATAACAACTTCGGCATTAAGAAAACTACAGTACTGAACCTCCTATCCCTACATATGCATGGCTACATGAATATTCTTGTACCATCTATAAAGCTAGTAATAAAGTTAAAGATACAGTTCAAACTTAACTATTATTAATTAAAAACGAAAGCGCACATGGTAGGCACTTGGCCGCACGAATGGACTACACCTGTGGAGCATTGATTCAACTATAATATATACCTAATTTAATGATCAATGGACGTAGTAATTAATCACGTGGGCTAAATATTAAAATTAAAATTTGTTATATGATAAGGTAGGTACTATATTGATGTTGATGTATTAGTGTTATAAAATTTGTAAATACAACTTGATTGTAAAGGAAGTAAGATATTGGAGTCGAATAACATAGTCGTAACCTTATCGGTCTCCCTCTTCCAAAACTCTAGCAGCCCTTTCTAAATCTGTTTTTTTTGAGGTGGCCGATGATGCCTCTGCCGCCGGCCCCCTCCCATCTCCCTCTCCTCTCATCTTCCCATATATGCTCATCTCTCCCTCTACCCACAACCGTCGCACCACCTCTACCCCGACCATCCACCTTTTTACTCTTACACCCACACCACCCCTCCTCTTGATTGTTGTTCCCCCTTCCTCTATGCTGGCCTTTCCCTGTTTTTCCCCTATGTTTCTCTCCCTTTCTCTCTTTTTTTCTTGTGTTTGTGTGTTGAGGAAGGGGATGGTGCGTCCAACGAGATAGAGCTGAAGAGATTTGAGAGGAGTTTTTGGGAGTGTCACCGGCGCATTCGCGGCCTCACCAACGAGCTATGTCGCGTGCGAGCGCGCCTCCGATTAGCGGTTGCGACCATGGCCGAACCAATCTTGTGCTTCCTCTTCGGCGTCTCTTGTCAGATTTGGTTTGCAGTGTGACGATGACGACTTCGGTGGTGGTGGTTTCTCCTCTCTCAGTGAAGAGTATAGTGTGCCGTTGTTCCGCACATTGTCTACGTTATGTATTTAGTTTTGTGTATTAGGGCTTTTTGTGTAGCTTGTTATTAGGGTTTGGTACCTGCCGCCGTTGAGCGGCTTTTTGTCCCCTATGCGGTTGTTGCACCCATTTTGGGGATGTTGTCTTCATTCGGGAGGTTGTTGCCATCCTTTGGGAGGTTGTTCCGGGCTTCAAAGATTTGCATGTCTATTATCGTCGTTGTAATAGCTTGTTGTGCCCATTTTGGGTTGTAGAAACATGAATGCAACTTTCTTGACAGAAAAAATACAACTTGATTGTGAAAACCCGGATTTGGATGTTTAAGAGGGCCGCTAAGGGCACCCCACCATTTCATGAAGACACCCAAGTTATTTGTAAAAATTCCAGCAAAACTGGAAAAGACCATTTTGCCCCTGTATATATAATGATTCAAACCCCACAAATCATTTTGACAAAGAAAAAAGCACCCCACCACCAAGCTTGAACCACAAAGCCACATTGCGTTTGGCGAGCGTTTATCGATTCTTGCGGATTGACATCATCCGACAGCGATTTAACAATGTTTGACAACCATATGATGGTTTCTTAGAACTGTTTAGTTGGGTAAAACTGTGAAAATGATGATTTGTTTGTCAACGTAGGGTTTGGTAATTTCCTCAAATCCGAACTTGTTTCCACTATATAATAGATGATTGTACTGCTACGGTGCAAGAGGAGGTTGAACTTGAGGTAATTTTGCGAATTTATTGTGTTTTTTATGAGGTTATCCGAAGTTTACGTCGATGTGCGCGATTGTTTCGGCCTCGCGACCGAGATATATTGAAATGTCTCGGTCGTAGAGGACCGAGCCTACTCTAACCCTCTCGCCGATGTACAACCGAGAGAGGAGAAAATTCTCGGTTGTACACCACCGACGCCACATTACCTATCACTAATTGTAGCTCTCGTCATGTCTCGACCGAGATAACTGAAGGACTCTCGGCCATGCGTAACCGAGACACTGTGAACTCTTCCGGCCTTCGTGGCCGAGACTGCGAGTTCCCAAAAATTTAGCTTCTCTGTCTCGGTCATGCTTGGCGAGACAAGCACACACGATCTCGGCTTGTGTGGCGAGAACCGCGATTTCCCAATCTTTTTACCATTCTACAAATCGCCACACACACATTACAACTACTCTACCAAATGTAACTTAATTATACTATAAACGTAACTTCAAAAGATCGATTTCGCGCAAAATCTGTGTGTTCGACGATCTTCAACCGAGCCCTAATTTGGAGACGAAATCGGCTCACACCCCGACCCTACGAACTGCAAAAAAGCCGTAAACCGAAGGAGAAACACAAGGTGAGACGATTTCGGAGATTCCTCTCACTGGTCGGTTCAAACCAAATGGTTTCTTGGAGTCAAGATCGGTGAAGGTGGTGGAGGGGTGGTGGGGTGCAGCGGGTTTTTTTCGTGTTTGTGCAGGAGGGGTATTTTCGGGATTTCGTGTGTAATTTTTGGGTGCCCTTGGTAATTTGTTTTGTGCCCTCAATAACATGGTGCCTTCATGACATGGTGGGGTGCCCTTAGCGGCCCTCATGTTTAATTATGTGTTTATTTTATTAATTTGCTTTTTTTTTTCTCCTCCTTTAATTTTCTCCACACATCATGTATGCTTAATTGTAATATATCTTATTAGTCAAGCTTGTCTAGCAACATAAATAAAATTGTTTGTTTGAATTACGTGGTGAAAGGATCATATATATAATTTCTTTAAAATAATAATAATAATAATAATAATAATAATAATAATAATAATAATAATAATATAGGCCAGACGTCATTGAGTCACGCGCGTGGCCGAAAATGTTAAAAAATGGACAAAATAAATAATATATGCTATATATCAAGGGTAGAGCCAACCTTAAATTATTCTAGGGGGGCAAGCTCTTCACTAGTAACTAAGTTTTTTTTATTTTGATAAAATGGAGGCGAAACTCCTTTATTTGTATGTAAGCATATAACAAACAAAAAATATAGAGGAGCAAAACACAAAATTAAGTATAAGGACCCCATCGCATACTCATGGTGCAAGGAAGAGACACGCCGGGAGTTCACAACAGACCAAAAAACTATCCACGACAAATGTAACTTGTAACGGTCCAAATTAATTAAATTAAGATTAACGTTAATCTCAGAGATTAACGGTCGTAATTCGAGCGTTACGTGGACAACTCGATTTACTCGGACACGTGAACCGAGAGATGTTATTTATGGATGATGATTGTGTATATGTGGTGTTTAAAATCATTATTATTGTATTGCACCGCGTGTATGTATGTTGTTATCGGACGAGTTGGTGTGAGTGAAAGTTAATTCAAAATGCGTGTCGAGAAGCAAGGCATCGGGTGCCGGGTAGTCGAGGATTAGTGGGATCACAAATTTGTTAATTTTGATTAATAAAAACACTAACCATATGTAATGGGCCTAAGCTAATGTAGTTAAATTAAATAAATAATGGTTTATAGTTTGGTTAATTAATTGAAAACCATACGATTTTTCTAGAGATACGTACTGACGCATCTAATAGCCATGTGAGTAGCAAACTGGTGTCACTTGGATTGAATTAGTGGAGAGTAAGTGGGACACATGGCAAGAGGTAGACCATTAGATGAGTCTCGAGATACGTAAACCCATGAAGATCAATGGCTAAAAATAAATCCTACTTTAATATATAAGATGAGTTGATCAAACCTATGCAAACCAAAATTATTGTTATTTCTAAGCTTGCTGGAAAGAAGAAGAGGAGATTTAGAAGCTGAAATTCATCAATTGAAAGTGGAATTAGGAGATCAAACATAAGATAATCATCATCCTCACCTCATACACATGAAAATGAGCTAAATTGGGTGTTTTGATGTACATGTGATAATTGAGGATTAGGTCAATGTTTTTGTTGAATTATTGACGAATTACAAGTATTTTAGCATTCAAGCGAGAATTATAAACGGGTTTGATAAGAATTAAGGTTTTGATGAATTTGAAAGAAACTAGTGAATGCATGAAATTTGATGATTTGATTTAATTGATGTTGTTCTGTTAGTTTAAATGATGTTTTGGAATCACCATGGAGTGGAGAATATGTTTATGGGGTCTAGTTAGTTAATTGGGGAGTTGGTGATATAATTCTTGAGTTGAGAATTCTGTCACAGAATATAGTTAGCGCGCTAACCATTCTAGGCCTTCGACTGTTTTTCGAAATGAAGAATAGTAGCACGCTAGACTGATTCCTTAGCACGCTAATGATAGATGAAAACTGAATTTAAAGGGATGTTTTTGGAGTTTTCGACTTAATACATACACAAACACCTATAAACATACTAAATATGTAAAAATTGAACTTCAGGGACTTAAGGAACGGTAGCTCAGGTATCGCAAAGCTAGTCGGGTCGAATTCGGGAGTCCGAGGAAGTCAGAGCGCGGATTGAGGTGCGTAAGCCCAATGCCTTACAGAATTCATGATTTGTTTTATCAATATCGGATTTCACGTGTGACTTCTGGTGGGCACACATAGATTTTCTATTCCTATTTCAGTTTGCGTATATATTGGTTGTGGCTAAATCACTTGCACGGGTTACTTATGTTTAATGCTATTATCGATGACAGTAGAATATATCTACAGCTGTCGGGATGAATTTAAGATGTTCACTTGACTTGAAATAACATCTGAAGGGGCTCATCCGTTAACTAAAGTTGGGGTTTACTCACTGTAAGCCTGTAAGTATATATGTGGGTCATGTCTTGTTTTATCGATTACTGGTTGGTTTAAGTCAGGGTTTTCTTGTGATTATAGAGTTATTTATTTATTAATGGTTTGTTTTCGAGCTTGTTTATTGAGTATGCGTTGTTCATTAGACGTTATTGTTTTTGTTTGTCGCATGCTACCACATTCATGAGAATATGACATACCGTTGCCAGATGTCATATTTGCATGTCTCGTAGTTTACCAGTTTTATTTCATGCATATTATGTGGACTTCTCTTGAGATTTTACTCACTGGACTCGTCACTGTATTTGTTGGGTGACCGAGTGCAGATCCTTCGATGAGCAAGGGCAAGGGCAAGGATGTATTGGGTGACTACCTCTGAGATAGTGACGCCAACTCGTGTGTGACTACAATATGTATGTATTTACTTTTCGTTGGGTTTTGGGAACTTTGATAAATACATAATATCTTTTTGCCAGATTTTCAACTACTTAGGATTGTTAAATATTGCATAACATACTCAATTAAAGATTTCCTTTATAAAATTGTAATATAACTTGATAAATTGATTAACTGACTAATTAAATTATAAATAATTATATGGTAATTAATTAGCTAAACTAGTGTTAGTTGGAAAAGTGAAAACAACTAGTTATGTCACGGGGCGTTAAAAGTAAGTGGGCGATGACGTGACAAAACTTGATGACGTGGAATGCGACATGACGGTCCTAGAACTGCCTCGAAGTTTGGGGCCGCCGTATAACCTACAAACCATCTGAACCAAGAAACTCATCCTGACAGCACAAACCTCCATATTCTTTCCCACATCTGATAATCGTCCTCATCTGAAAATCCCAACATAATTAATTTCAACATAAATCTCCTCTGACAACAACTTTTTGAAACCTTTGGACACCCTCTCGCCAAACCCCTCTATCACCCCTCCCGTAAATGCCCCAAATACTCCAAACCCTTGAAAATCAACACCTCTCCTGTTAACACCCAACCCACTAAACCCTCTTGAAAAGAAGCCAGATTGAAAAGTCCAGCGCCGCCATTAAATGCCAGTGTCACCACAACAACAGGTCGTTGCCGAGCACAAGCCCCTTCAGCCACTCCCAGTGCCGCCACCAACAATTGGTCGCCACTAAGCACAAGCCCCTCCAACCACTCCCAGCGTCGCCTCCCGCTCAACCAACTGCAAAGCCCCTCCAACCACTCCCAAACCCAAGATCTAGGAAAGGAAAAAAGGAACAAAAAGTAAAGAAAGAAGAGAGTGAAAGGAGGGCCACCGGCAACACCAGTTTCCGTCGGAGCAGATCGCGTCGGCGCGTCAGCGGCTCGAGGATTGTACATCTGTTGCGCGCTAGGAAGAAAGGTGTATGACGCGCGCTAAGGTTTCTCACGAGCCGAGAGTGTTGGGGTTCGTGGACTGATGAGATTAACACGTCGGTCACTAAGAACTAAGCTTTGAGACAGTACGATAACCCTTCATTCCCTATCAATACCTGAAATGACACAATTCAAGAACGAATTTTTTATTCCTTTCGTGCCCTTAATTCCCACTATGCGCACGAAGATATAATGAAAAGTGAAAACATACGTATGTCTTGCCAAATATATTAATTGTTTTTTTTTTTTTTTTTTTTTGAAGTTTAAAAGGGCACATTGAAATGCAATAGATACTACATTTCAACAAGTGAAATGCAATACATAGTACATTGCGTATTGAAGCTCGAAACTACCCTAATTAACATAGAGAAAACTACCCACAAATGGAGACAATTACCTCAATTTGGCAAAAAAGCCGCGTGAGGAGATAAATCTAAATTAAACATACATAAATTGAACCCAAACCTAGAGCAAAACAAAAATTGAATCCTAAAACCAACTTGAACCTTAACAAAAGAGGTCAAAATATATAGGGAAGTAGACCACCATAACATCACCATGAAAAAATGATAACCACCCTGTGGCGGCCCTACCGCCCCGGGGTGACTTGTCTCCATGCACTCCTCGTCTGGTGGGCCCAGCTACACGTGTCCGGCACCTACCCGTCCTTCTCATATCTCGAAATTCGTGTCCACGTGTATTTTATTAAATTAGGTAGTGGATTTTCATATTTTCTTAATCTATTTTTTTAAGTAGTTAAATATTTAATAGGTTCACTAATTTGTAGTTTATTATAATCATAACCATACTAGTAGGTTGTATCTTACAAGTTAACTTAAATCAGCGGAAGCTTTAATTGATACAATTAGGTAAAGTAATTTAGCATGATAAACATTATCTATACAAGCATGTCCTACTGTGGAAAACTCGAAAAAATACTCTGTATATAAGCGACAGTACCATAACATATGGTATATACATGTACAAGGTCATCTCAAGTCCTCCAATAACCAAAATAAAATTCAAAATATCAAAATAATATAAACACCTACGAGTATGTATAGTGACAAGTCCAGTGAGTAAATTCTCAAGAGAAGTCCACACAATATTCAACAAGAAATTAAATAGAAGTATAAATCATGCATGTATGCTATCTGGCACCAAAAATACATACTTACATGAATATAAGGCAATACAAAAGATTCAGGCAGCATACCATGACAGTTAAAACAACGCAACAGACAATAATCAAACAACCAGTGATTAACAACTAGTGCATACCATCCAAACATGCTCGAAAATAAGGCATAATAGCAGTTAATGATATAAACGAGAATGTAAACACACCACAGTTAAGTCAATATACACGTAAATATCCTTGATAAAAACCCAAGGATGTGTCGCGTATAGCAGATTATACCATACTTCAGAGCTAAGGATCTTTCCAGGGGCTTCTCTCACCACCTCCATTGTCCCGTCTTTAGTCCTTGCGGTGCTGGCCAAATCCACTGAGACACTGACACGTGTGCATTGGTGCAGCTCGGGTCGCAATTCACCGAGGGCATGATCACACGTCTTATGGTATAGTGTACCCAAGTCCGTCCACACATCCCGGTGTAAAAATGTAATGACCCGTTTTAACCAATCCCGATTAACTGATAAATTACAGGTTAATATCATAAGCTCAGACCCACGTGGACGTCATTGAAAAGTCTATGGCACGCCTAATAGGTGAAATATGTTATTTTTGTGTGGCGATTGCTATTTATGTTACTATTAATAAATAGTTCGCGACGCGTTAATTATAATTTCGCTTAGTCGCGTTGTGCGCGTGTAGTGACGGGAGTTTGCGACGTCGCGGAGTGCGCGTAACGCGGGTGTACGGGGTTGTATGGGATTGAGTGTCACATTACCCATCCCATCACGTCATACATCACATCACCAACCCATCTCTCATCATTCACTTTGTCATTTCTCAAAAATAAAAAATAAAAAATAAAAAAGAGAGGATAAAAAATCAGATAAGAGGAAAGAAAATGAGAGAGAAGAGAGAGAGAGAGAGAGCCAGCAAAGATGGCCGAAGGTGGCGGGCGACGTGGAGGCCGCGGATCAGAAGGCCGGCGAGAAGCTCACGGACAGCGGCTCCAGTGGTGGCAGCGGCGCGGCTCGGCTCCAGCGATGCAGCGCGGCTGATGGCGAGATGGCGGTCGCGGCGGCAGCCGGCCGCAGTGTGATGACCAGCAGAGGTGCAGCGACCGACAACGGCGGCGACGTCTCAGCAGCGGCGGCGATTGGCAGTGGCATGGCAGCAACACATGCACGGACAGTGGCTCTAGCAATCGACAGCGATCGCGGTAACCTAGCGAGATGACCAGAGTTATGGAGGATTCGGTTGGTTCCATGAAGGTTAGATCTTTGGACTTCGGAGGGTTGCGGCATGGCTACTACGGTGATGCGCGCGTGTAGTTGGGAAATTGCATGCGGCGAGTGATGGGCGGCGTGTGGTGCGCGCGCTAGGCGCGGGCTGGGCGTGGCGCGCAAAGGCAACTTAGGCGCGGGGCCTAAGTGTGGAGCACGGTGGCGCGCGGGTGCGCCTGGGCGCGGGGCCTGGCGCGAGCATAGCGGCGCCTTAGCGGGTGCGGGGGCGCTGGCGCGGGCCTGGCGCAACGCCAAAGAGGAGCACGGGCACGTCTGGCGTGGGCTTAGGCGCGACGCCGACGGTGCAGGAGACGTAATAGCGTCGTGCCTTAGCGCGAGCGCATTGGCGCGGAGCGCGGGCACGAGCGCGAGATGCGGGAATGCGGCGTGGAGCGCGGGCACGCGAGAGCGTGTGATGCGGGCGAGCACTTGGCGTTTGATGCGGTCACGACGGGCGTATGGGCACGCGCGGACGGACGCGCGCGCGCTGGACGAGCGCGCGTGGACGCGCATAAACGCGCGCGGACGCGCGTACTTGGATGAGCGCAAGCGTGGTTTTCCTTGGCACGGCGCCTTGGCACGACTTGGCACATCTAGGCACGAGGCTCGGGCGGACTTAGGCGCGAGGCACGGGCGGACTTAGGTACATTCCTTGGCACGAACCTTGGCACGGGCACGGGCAAGGCTCGGGCACATTTCCTCGGGCACGGTTGTGCCTTAGGCACGAGCAAGGCTTGGGCAAGGCATGCCTTAGCCGAGTTGACAAATCTTGACACAGGCGTTGACCCTGGTCAAAGTACGCTTGGTCTCACTTTGGGATGTTTTCTATTGGAACGGAAGGAACGGCTTAACATCTACTATAAGGGGAGGTGGTCTCTCTAGGGGTGGTGTGTGCACGGTAGCGGGATGGACCTCGAGCATGCCTTGGGCACCATGCCAAGGTAAGTCCCTCGAGCCCATGCTCCAGACCACCCCGGCCGGCGGGACTCGGCCAGAGCCACCGGTTAGCACCGATGCGTGCGGGCGGACCCGGATGGTTAAGCGATCCACTGTCCGCCGAGAAACATGGACCACGAGGCGTGGGGAGACCAAGTGGGTAGCGGTTACAAGGAGTAGCGGTTCTGAGGGAGCGGTTACGGAGCTGCTCATTAAAGCACCTTGATCATGGGCATGATCAAGGCGAGTCCCGAAATTGTGGGCGGTTGAGGCTAGGTGGCGGCATTGAAGCAAGGCGATTCTGGAATTGCCTTGGCCATTAAGGAGGTGGCGGTTTAATTAGTCTTTATTGAGTTTTTGTAGCTAGCGATTGGCTAGGCTATAAAGCCATAGGTAGGGATGCTTGAGAGAGGCATACGGGGAGATCGAGAGGAGCTAGATCGGTATCGGTAGTATCAGGGAGAGGCTTGTAATTCCATAGAGAGCTAATAAACATTTCCTTGCTGCCATTGTGTTGTTGTTATTGCTTGTTGTGTTTATCTTCCGCATTGTGTATTGGTTGTGCTGAACTAGGGCGGTCCCTAGGCACCACAGGTTCGATTGATTGAGAAAAATTCCTTAGGAAAAACCCCTCTTCAATTGGCCCCGTGACAGTTGGTATCAGAGCTTCGTTCGGAGACGATGGCGACAAGAGCAGCAAGCGATCTAAGTGAGAGGGTATGCTCGCTTGGAGCAGATGATGGCGAGCATGTCGGTCCGGTGGACACGGCGGTCTTCAGGTTGGAGCAACGCCTTGAAGGCTTGGAAATGTTGGTGGCGTCCTTGGTGGCTAGAGAAGAGTCACAAAAGCCACGATAGCTATGTGGGAAACGAGATTTGAGGAGCTTGAAGCGGATGTGCGTTCTATGGGAGAACACACCACCGAAGCTGTCGAGGAGATGGCGATGGAGGTGAAGGCTGCTAAAGCGAGCCGTGGGCGGATCCTCGGAGGTTGCCGTTGCGGTGAAATCTCGAACCAAGATGCGGAGCCAAAGAAATTCTCGGGTAAGCGGAGCGCTAGGAGCTTGAGAATTTTCTTTGGGACATGGAGCAATATTTTGCTACTACGGCACGGAGGAGTGCCAAAAGGTCACCTTGACCTCTATGTATCTCGAGGGAGATGCAAAGCTTTGGTGGCGAACCGAGTTGACAACGACGTAGGCTGCTGGTCGACCAAAGATTGTGAAGTGGGAGGTCTTTGAAACGGGAATTGAAGGATCAATTCCTACCCGCGAATGCGGCATGGCAAGCGCGGGAGCGTTGCGCCGGTTGAAAGCGAAGGGAACGGTCGGAGAATACGTGAAGGAATTCTCTTCCTTATTGCTTGACATTAAGAACATGTCAGGGAGGACAAATTGTTCAATTTCACTTTGCGGGTTTGCAAGGATGGGCGCGATCGGAGTTGCGAAGGCAAGGCGTGAAGGACTTGCGAGAATGCAATCGCGATGGCGGATAGTCTTGTGGATTACAAGATTAGTGGTGCTTCTTTTGAATCGAAAGAAAAGAAGTACAAGGAGAAGGATCGAGCGGATAGATCCAAGAAGGAGGAGGAGTCTTCTTCAAAAGTTGATGCTAGTGCCAAAGCATCGAAAGGGGAAACGAGGTTTGTTTCATATGTGACGGTCCTCACTTGGCAAAGGATTGCCCAAAAGGAGAAAGCTGAATGCGATTGTAGCGGACGAACAAGAGGTTCGAATGAATCCGTTGCAACTCCTCAACACGGTCCAGTGCAAAAGGCGTGGGATCGGCGGGGCGATGTTCGTGGAGGCTCAAGTCAACAACCGGACGGTGAAGGTGTTGATCGACTCGGGGGCCACACACTCGATGATATCGATAAACCTGGCTCGAAAGCTTGGTTTGAAGCTTGCGGAGAGTGCAAGCATGGTGAAGCGATCAATTAGAACCAAAGAAGGCGCGGGGGTAGCTTTGGACGTCGACATTCGGATTGATAGTTGGGATGGCAAGGTAAACTTGATTCTTTGTTAGTTGGATGATTTTGAGATCATTGCGGGAAATGATTTCTTGGTGGGCGGGAGAGTCGCCGTGATTCCATCACTTCATGGCTTGTTGATCATGGATGAGAAGAAGCGTGCTTTGTTCCGCGATGCGAGCGAGGGCAAAGGCAATGCACCAAGGCTGGTGGCATTGCAAGTACGTGATCGAGATGGAGGTGTGTTGCTTCGGTGGGCAACGATCAGTGTGAGACGAGCGGACGCGGAGTGTTCGATGAGGGCATCGAACAATTCGACGGGGGGATGTTTGTCACACCCCCAATAATGAGACCGAGTAGGTGGGAATTTGGTGGGCGGCGGTAACCTAGCCTAGATGGCCAGGGTTATGGAGGATTCGGTTGGTTCCATGAAGGTTAGATCTTTGGACTTCGGAGGGTTGCGGCATGGCTACGGTGATGCGCGCGTGTAGTTGGGAAATTGCATGCGGCGAGTGATGGGCGGCGTGTGGTGCGCGCGCTAGGCGCGGGCTGGCGTGGCGCGCAAAGGCACTTGGGCGCGGGGCTAAGTGTGGAGCACGATGGCGCGAAGGTGCGCCTGGCGCGGGGCCTGGCGCGAGCATAACGCGGCGCCTTAGCGGAGTGCGGGGGCGCTGGCGCGGGCCTAGGCGCAACGCCAAAGAGGAGCACGGGCACGTCTGGCGTGGGCTTAGGCGCGCGCGCGAGCGGTGCGAGACGTAATAGCGTCGTGCCTTAGCGCGAGCGCATTGGCGCGGAGCGCGGGCACGAGCGCGAGATGCGGGAATGCGGCGTGGAGCGCGGGCACGCGAGGCGTGTGATGCGGGCGAGCACTTGGCGTTTGATGCGGTCACGACGGGCGTATGGGCACGCGCGGACGGACGCGCGCGCGCTTGGACGAGCGCGCGTGGACGCATAGAACGAGCGCGCGTGGACGCGCGTACTTGGATGAGCGCAAGGCGTGGTTTTCCTTGGCACGGCGCCTTGGCACGACTTGGCACATCTAGGCACGAGGCTCGGGCGGACTTAGGCGCGAGGCACGGGCGGACTTAGGTACATTCCTTGGCACGAACCTTGGCACGGGCACGGGCAAGGCTCGGGCACATTTCCTCGGGCACGGTTGTGCCTTAGGCACGAGCAAGGCTTGGGCAAGGCATGCCTTAGCCGAGTTGACAAATCTTGACACAGGCGTTGACCCTGGTCAAAGTACGCTTGGTCTCACTTTGGGATGTTTTCTATTGGAACGGAAGGAACGGCTTAACATCTACTATAAGGGGAGGTGGTCTCTCCAGGGGTGGTGTGTGCACGGTAGCGGGGATGGACCTCGAGCATGCCTTGGGCACCATGCCAAGGTAAGTCCCTCGAGCCCATGCTCAGACCACCCCGGCCGGCGGGACTCGGCCAGAGCCACGCGGTTAGCACCGTGCGTGCGGGCGGACCCGGATGGTTAAGCGGTCCTGTCCTTCGAGAAACATGGACCACGAGGCGTGGGGAGACCAAGTGGGTAGCGGTTACAAGGAGTAGCGGTTCTGACAAGGGGGGAGCGGTTACGGAACTGCTCATTAAAGCACCTTGATCATGGGCATGATCAAGGCGAGTCCCGAAAATTGTGGGCGGTTGAGGCTAGGTGGCGGCATTGAAGCAAGGCGATTCTGGAATTGCCTTGGCCATTAAGGAGGTGGCGGTTTAATTAGTCTTTATTGAGTTTTTGTAGCTGCTAGATTGGCTAGGCTATAAAGCCATAGGTAGGGATGCTTGAGAGAGGCATCTGGTGAGGAAGCTAGATCAGGTATCTGTGTACATCCGGGAGAGGCTTGTAATTCCATAGAGAGCTAATAAACATTTCCTTGCTGCCATTGTGTTGTTGTTATTGCTTGTTGTGTTTATCTTCCGCATTGTGTATTGGTTGTGCTGAACTAGGGCGGTCCCTAGGCACCACAGGTTCGATTGATTGAGAAAAATTCCTTAGGAAAAACCCCTCTTCAATTGTCACATGTGATTTGTCATTGTTTTTGGTGACAAATCGCAGATCTTGCGACGAGCCGAGGCAAGGGCGTCTTAGGCGATTTCGTCTGAGTAGGAGAGCCCGTCAGGTCACTTTTTGCGTAGGCGTCTATATGTATCTATTTACTGTTTTATGAAATTTTTGGGAATAACTTGTGTACCTGATACATGTATATGCTCACATTTTGTACTTTTGTCGCTCTTGATATACATGGTATCTAATGCCGGGTTTCCACATTGTAGGGTTATTTAAACTATGCAAACATTTTATTTCTACCGTGTTTGCATGCTTCAAAGACTTCCGCTTAAATGTTAATTTATAATAATTTGATAAATCGTGAACAACTTAACTTAGTCAATTTAATGTGAATATCCATAAAATTTTTCATAAATACTAAGTTAAGGCGAATAAGATACATATAAAAGTGTAGGTCGCCGGCAGTCAAAATTAATTGTGCGGTGACGTGACATGCTTGATGATGTGTCCAGGCGACGTGGCGGTACCGGTTTGCCTCGGAGTTTGGGGCCGTCACAGTTGGTATCAGAGCTTAGGTTGAACCTAGGGGAAAGTTTAATGGCTTAAGACATTGTGATACCAACGTCACAGTTGGTATCAGAGCCTAGGTTCATGCGAACCTAAGGGAAAGTTTAATACAACCGAATAAAACTTAACAACAAACATTAGATGTGGAAACTCGAAGATCCTAACTTAGAACTTTAGTTGGGAAGCAAAGTGAGCGGGTAGTATTATGACTTAAATGTGTATGTATTATTGATTGTAATACTTATGTACACGTATTACGACACTGATTGTGGCACGTTTACGATTTGCAAATTCTACATGGATGAACGGCCAGTTCTTCATACGGACGATGGAGGCCAGACGAGCGGCTCGACACTTGCCGATTTGGATCAGACCTTGCGCGACACGGTCGCACTCCATAGTTTACAGCTCGAGAAGATTTTTCGATTACTTCGAGCGCATGCAGCGGCAATACCGGCCCCTGCCATACTCGTCGCCACCACTACTCAGAGAGCGAGACAGGTTGTCGCACCGACTGTTCGGCGACCTCGCTCACGACCACTACTACCGAGATACTCACTACATCATTGACTACGCCGGCCGTGGCACCGACACTGATTCCACCCCTTGGAGATTACATTCGAGGCATTTTTATCAGCTGAGGCGAAGTTGATTAACGAGTTCATTCGTGTTTAGTCAAGCTACTATTATGGAGGTAGAGACCCAGAGGTAGCTGGAAAGTGGATCCGTTCACACGAGAAACATCTCGAACTTTTGAGGATTCACAACAGCATACGAGATAGGATTTCCGGATTCATGCTTAGAAGAAATGCTGCAGTATGGTGAACCGCCCACACAGCTGCCCACGGAGAGCCGAGTACTTGGGCAAAGTTCAAGAAATTCTTTTATGATATGTATATCCCAATCGAGATTCAACTGAGATTGAGAAATGAGTACTTGACGCTGAGGCATGGTGGTCGTACGATGGCGCAAAACATGTAGAGATTCACACACCTGCGTACCTTGCGATGGACGTAGCTGGAATCGAGCTACTTCAGGTCCATTATTTTATTCGAGGACTCCGACTAGAGACTGAGGGAGCGCAGATTGTACGCTAAGTTCAATAAGTGCGAGTTTTGGCGTTCGGAGGTGAAGCCCTTGGGACACGTGATCAGCGACAGAGGTACTTCAGTGGACCCGAGTAAGATTCACGTTGTCATCGACTGGCCTACACCAGAGTGCACGACAGACTACCCTTCTATAAAAACCAACTTACAATTTTTTTTTCTTAATCATTTATTTATTTATTTTGATGAAAAACTACTTTTTCTATTGAAATCAAGAAAACGTTTAATTACTTACTATTTTTTAGGAGTGGCTAAAAGGACCCCGATTTTTGCTATATGTACCCCCACCTTAGTGAAATGACCAAACTACCCTTCTATATAAAAGGATTTAAGAAACCTTTCTTTTAAAAAAAATAATAAAACAAAAAAAAAATTATATAGTTACCCACATTATCATCTATTGAAATAATATCTAATGATAGTAGTGCATCATTATGTGCATTCGCCGAGTTCCATTTTCGTGTAACTTTTCCTCTCACTTTGAAAGCATTAATTGATTTGTCGATATCTTTTATTGGAGTGATCTCCATTAGAAGTCCCTCAAAGTAAGACAAAAAAAAGTATTAAAAATAGTAATGCAATGCATATAAAGTAATATCCATATGCTGAGTAATAATTTTTCCATAACAAAAATTATAACACTTAAGTAACAGCAATATCAATCCATTATGTCAATCTGTATGACAGTATGAACAAAAACTTCACCAAACATTAACTTTATGGTTTAGACAATTCATCGAATGCATAGAATACATAAACACTGAAATTCAAAACAATCAAACACATAAAATGCTTAAACACTTAAATTGAAAACAAACCAATACATATGAAAGAATTATGCATAGAAATTTATAGACAATTGATCAAACACATATAAAAATTCATAGACAATTCATCAAACACATATAATGCATAAAAAAATGAAATTTGAAACAAACAAAAAAGATTAAAGAAATAAGCATAGAAATTGAAATCCAAAACCAACATCAGATTTCATACCTAACCTAACAATTGAAGTCCCAATTAGTTGGCGAGAGAGAAGGTTGGGCGAGCAATTGAGATTGCACGGCAAACCGTGTGAAGGAGAGGGGAGAGAGTGAGAGATGTGAGCGATGGAAGTTGAAAATCGATCGAAAATGAGGAAGGTCAAACACGTTTATATATTTGTACTATTTAGTAGTGCCGGTTGTATTTGGATATAGTTTTGATTTAAATAGCTATTTTATAGGATTGTAGTTGCATTGTTTGTATTTAATAGCTATTTAGAAGCCTAGTACGATTGTATTTTGAGGGAAAAAGTGATTACCTTTTTGTATACATACAAAAAATAAAGCGCACTTGTACACATACAAGGATTTAGAGACCGATTACAATTGAACATTAACAGTTGTACGCAAACAAGGATTGATCGATTTAGTAAAAACCAACTTACAATTTTTTTTTCTTAATCATTTATTTATTTATTTTGATGAAAAACTACTTTTTCTATTGAAATCAAGAAAACGTTTAATTACTTACTATTTTTTAGGAGTGGCTAAAAGGACCCCGATTTTTGCTATATGTACCCCCACCTTAGTGAAATGACCAAACTACCCTTCTATATAAAAGGATTTAAGAAACCTTTCTTTTAAAAAAAATAATAAAACAAAAAAAAAATTATATAGTTACCCACATTATCATCTATTAAAATAATATCTAATGATAGTAGTGCACCATTATGTGCATTCGTCGAGTTTCATTTTCGTGTAACTTTTCCTCTCACTTTGAAAGCATTAATTGATTTGCCGATATCTTTTATTGGAGTGATCTCCATTAGAAGTCCCTCAAAGTAAGACAAAAAAAGTATTAAAAATAGTAATGCAATGCATATAAAGTAATATCCATATAAAGTATTAAAAAAGTTGTAAATCGCATCTCTGTTGAACTACGTACATGTTCTCACTGGTCCTCCAAATTATTGAACGTAAGAGGTAATAAGCTACAAATACTATGAAAACTACTTTTTTCCAACACTGAAACCAATGAGAAAATTTGAATTGAGTTTCGATTTCCAAATCGCATGCGAGTGGTAGATTTAAACTCTAGATGTGCCAAGTTTTTTTTCAAACGGATGACAGAGAAGGAAGACTTGGAGAAGGTGGCTCCAATGAGCGCTACTAATTCGAATACGACTTTATGGATTGCTCTCTTGCTCATACCTTTATTAACTACATCATCAATGCAGCCTCATGATAAGGAGACTTGTTAGTGAAGCGAGAACTTATGAAAACCTTTGTTGTGAGCCACAAACTCAACACGAGCATCATAAATTTGTTCACCATGTGGTCACTTAACTCGATAATACCGAAACGGTTAAAAGAATTAATCTATAGATTATAAGCAATAAAAAAGCAACTGACTCGACCACAAAAACTATAAATGGTTCCAAGTTCACATAAATACAATTCATTTGAGCTATGATAATCAAAAGAAACTCAGAGAAAAAAAAATTCAAATTAAACAGATTTGATAGAGGTGAATGAATCCATAGTCGTGTCAATTGTCAAGTCATACAAGATTTGGTTCTTCTCTAGCTAGGTAGTAGAAAGAAACATTGGAAGAGGATTAATAATTAAATCTTAATAAATTATTTATGAAAGATTCATTTCTTAAGTTCTCAAGTATTTCAAAACAATGTCCTTAGTCTTCTAACATAACCGAATAAGAGCCCACGCTTACAAAGGTACATTTAGGATGCTATATAGTTGAGAAAAGTAGGGAAGCTATAATATTCTTTTCTTCGAACAAAAGAAATTTTGTGCAAATCTGGGGCGGGGATGGTATAACTATACCATTTTGGGTGATCTACTTGGTGATGGGATATTCACAAGAGACGGCGAGAAATGGCGCCACCAAAGAAGGGTATCAAGTTATGAGTTCTCCACCAAGGTCTTGAGGGACTTTAGCGATTCAAGTGCGAAACGCATCAGACTTGCAGGGGATCATTTCCAAAGCAAATGTACCACTTTAAAGAATTCCATGGATATCCAAGTAATTGCCTTGTGTACCCATACATTATCTCTGCAAAGAGTAATCTTCTCGCTTTAACAAGTCTTTGGCTTTTGATTTGCGGGACTTGTTTATGAAGTCTACTTTAGACTCCATATTCAAAGTTGGGTTTGGCGCGAGAATTGGATAGCGCATGTGGATCGATCGAAGGAACTCTATTTGCCAAAGCATTCAATGACTCGAGTGAGCTAACACTTGTGGCAATATGTCGACATTACATGGTGATAAACAAGTTTCGAATATTGGTTCTCGAAGCAAAGTTGAAGAAGAACACTACATTGAAGGCTCCAAGGAACTTTTACCAGATAAGCTATGACCCTGAAGTTCTCTATAACTTCATAAATTTTGTTTATAATCCTTAAAATTAAAATACAAAAGTAGGTATTTTGCCTACAATTAAATTGGGACCGGATTCATCGATTGGTGGGAATTGGCGAATGCATGTGTTTTTCTAAAAAAAGAATGAAGTATGTTTTACCTATGCTATATATTAATCTCAAACTTACTTATTTACTATCAAGCCAACAAAGTAATAATAATGTAATCACAATTTATTTATGTGAACTTTTTTTATAATCACTTAAGTTGAAAAATATTGATGATTTACTGCATACCGAGGAAGGTACGTTGCCCATCAAAACAATATAGAATTGATGAAGACATACAAACTACTTATAATCCTTACAATTAAAATACAAAAGTAGGTATTTTGCCTACAATTAAATTGGGGACTGGATTCATCGATTGGTCGGGAATTGGCGAATGCATGTGTTTTTCTAAAAAAAGAATGAAGTATGTTTTACCTATGCTATATATTAATCTCAAACTTACTTATTTACTATCAAGCCAACAAAGTAATAATAATGTAATCACAATTTATTTATGTGAACTTTTTTATAATCACTTAAGTTGAAAAATATTGATGATTTACTGCATACCGAGGAAGGTACGTTGCCCATCAAAACAACATCTAAATTATCTCATATTTACAACATCATAGAAAGTATAGTTTGAAAGGAAAGTAGCTTTTAAATAAATAGAAAGAAGATGTACTTGAAAGAGAGTGTCACCTTTTACGAAGTCATGGAAGAATACATTGAGTCATAGAAGTGTATATCATATTATGACAAAAACGTAAGTGAAAGGCCTACATTTAAAGCAAGGACAGATAGATTCTTTAGGTCTCCAATAACCCCTTCAATAAGGGAATAAAAAATATTATAAATTATTAAATCTGGTAAAAAGAAGATGGAGCAACCAATTACATAAGGATAGAGAAAGACTTGAGCGAGCAACCAACAACCGAAATAGGGATCAACAAGAGGAAAAGCTCGAGCTACGAATGTGGAAATTAAAAACAAAAAACCAAAAAATGGATCTTATGGGGCATTTCATCAAACAACTACAAAGTACTCTTAAACTATCAAATTATCAAAACAAACTCATCTCAATGCAATCAAACTAATTATCCCATGGGCATCTCAAACCAATATTCTCATATGCACAAAAAATTATCAATGCAACGCCATCTCAATAAATCAAACTAATCATGTAATTGGCATTTCATCAAACACCTCAAAAAATTAACCATGGACAATATAGAATTGATGAAGACATACAAACTACTTATAATCCTTAAAATTAAAATACAAAAGTAGGTATTTTGCCTACAATTAAATTGGGGACTGGATTCATCGATTGGTCGGGAATTGGCGGCAGGGGAGGGTCTGTAGTTGATGGGTGTCTGTAGTTAATGGGGGCAAACGAGTGGATGAGATCAATAAACGGCCGTGAGAGGCCATGATCTGGACATCAAATGGATCGTTAGCGAGTACCCAATTTGGGTTTTCGGATTCACACGCATCAGAACATCAATTCGATGACAAAATCAGTAAATTGGGAATAGAGAGAGAGAGAGAGAGAGAGAGAGAGAGAGAGAGAGGTGTGATGGGGTTGCAGAGACTTACTTGTTTACTGTGTGACGAAATTTCACACAAAATATTGTTCGCAATCTAAGACATAATTCCATCACCCATTAAGCATCACAATCACGGAACGCCAAAAATCAAGCAAGGGAATACAAATACTATAACTATGAACCTTTAATTGCGAAAAAAAAATCAACCAAAACGCTAAGACCCCACCCGAAATAAGCTTCCGCCCAATCCAAAATTGGGGATCATCAAGCAAACAAAGCTAAATCTCCATTAGGTCCCATGTCGAGGACCTCAAATCTATTCTATAACATCAATCAAGGTTCATCAAAACCCAATTTGGGTTTTCGGATTCACACGCATCAGAACATCAATTCGATGACAAAATCGAAAATTGGGAATAGAGAGAGAGAGGTGTGATGGGGTTGCGAGAGACTTACTTGTTTACCGTGTGTAACCGATTGATTGGTGAAGAGCTTGAAATATACAACGAGATTGAGAGATTGGTGATGAAGGCGGATTTGCTTACCAAACGCAGCCTCACAAAACATTGAAACCATGCAAAAAATTTTTATATAATCGAAGAACATGCATTAGCTAGATGGAGCAAGAATAAAGGCAAGCACTCAACGCAAAGCCTTTACATAATGGTGAAGAAGAAGAGTTGTGAGATTGGAGAGACGTGAAGAAGAAGAGTTATAATGGTGAAGAAGAAGAGTTGTGAGATTGGGGAGAGGAGGCAAAAAAGAGACGTGAGAGAAGAGCAATGAAGGAGAAGAGAAAAAATAGAAAGTGAGAGAGAGACGTGAGAGAATAGGAATGGAAGAGTAGAAATCACTGACGGACGTAGGGACAAAAAAGTAAATTTGATTACGACTCAAAAATTTGTGATTCGTGCTTTTATATATATGATAGATATATGACGACGCTAAATATGAATGCGTTGTCAACTTAGAGACGCTAAGTGTACATATGTTGCCAATTTAAAGACACTAAGTATAAATGTGTTGTCAACTTAGAGACATTAAGTGCACATGCGTTGTTAATTTAGAGACACTAAGTGTACATGCGTTGTCAATTTAGAGACACTAAGTGTACATGAGTTGTCAACTTAGAGACATTAAGTGCACAAGTGTTGTCAATTTAAGGACGCTAAACTTACAAGTGTCCTTAATTTAGGGATGTATATATAAATAGTGTCTTTAAATTGGAGACACTTAATAAATAAATGTCCTAAAATTAAAGACACATAAACAACAAGCGTCCCTAGTTTAACGACGCTTATAGCAAAAGTGTCCTAAATAAATGTTACCAACGCATACATTTTGTGTCGTAAAAAAATGGGGCGACATCACTTTTACCAACACAAGTGGCAACACTTTATGATGCGTCGGTAAAATTTTTAGAGACACTAATTAATGTCGTTAAATGAGTAAATTAATGTCGCTAAACACACAATGTTTTGTAGTGATGGTATACTGATCTGCACCATCATTATAATTTTAGCCTGCCTATGAAATTCAGAGTTTTTTTTTTTTTAAAGGGCCATCTAAGTTTACTATTGATGATAATATGGTATACTTTTTATGGTACAAGGTATACTTTTTTTTTTACAAGGATGTATGGTGGTATGTATACTTAAAAGATTGATCAACTGATATCTAAACTATTTATTGGTGAAGAATCATGAATGTCCTTAAAGTTGCACGTGTTGGACTAATTTGAACTCAAACTCTACTTTTTCCTTTCGCATGTCGGAGTTCAACTCAAACTCTAAGTCACGCTTCCAACTTTCAGGTATATATGTATAATCTACTGTGATTAACATTGTTTAGTGGAACAAATACAGTTGAAGTTATCAATTGGCTCCCTAAGGACATGGCTTCAGTTCTGGTGAAAGTACAAAATATACACTCTTTTAAACACAAGAATACAAGAAATAGCTTTCCCAGTAGTTTTGGTATCACCCTTTTACGTGGCTGTGTATCCATCCAAAACAAAGGTTGCCAATGGAATCAGCAGTTGCTCTAAAGCAATCTCTAACTGCAACATAATTGATGTTCAACAAACCAACTATTCTTGTCATTAAAAAGAAAGGTTTGTGCAAGTTACAGGGAATT
Source organism: Stephania cephalantha (assembly GCA_039657325.1). Lineage (NCBI taxonomy): Eukaryota > Viridiplantae > Streptophyta > Magnoliopsida > Ranunculales > Menispermaceae > Stephania > Stephania cephalantha. The sequence goes on from CM077578.1 coordinate 42,081,219, forward strand.
CACACAAATTAACAATACTAGAGAAACATGCCTTTGTTTTGGAATGAGAGGAGAGGACCGGAATGGAAACAAGGATGGGTAGGTCAGACCATGTCCGCAGCTTCACTTCCTCCTCTCCCCTTGCTCATTGTCTTCACCATCCTTCTTCTTTTCCTATCGCTTTCTCATCATGCAAGCTTAAAAGAGAAGATGCATCACAATGTAATTAACTTCAAACTGGTTCTCTTTGTGGTTCCAGCAGCGCTCATCTTCATCACCCGTTCAATGATCTATAAAGGGAAGATTAATTGCACTTCAAGGACCCCGCCTAGATACAATTCGCCAAGCTGGGGGTTCGGCTTGCGGCGTCGCATTGTTGGTGTTGTTGCTTCTGGTGATGATCTCTTACAAGTCTTCATTTGATTCAAAATGGTGGTGATTCAGAAAAGATATATAACATGTCTGGCAGTAATAAGTAGCTAAGATTGAGTGCATGATGTAGCAAATGTACTTCCTCCTCTCCTTCTCTGTCACATCTTTCAGGCCCTTCGTGTTTCTACTTATTTTTTCTGAATTCTGACATGAAATGCTTGCAATATAAACTACTTCAAGATGTTGATAAATCAATGATCATTATTAACTAGACGCGCACAGGACTAATGCATTTCTAAGAAGGAAGAAGAATTGGCAAACATACTGTTAATACATGCATTACTTACACAGTTGTCCGAGTCCTGATTTTGCATCGAAATCCATGTCTTCGCACCTTAATATATATCCAAAGGACTGCCAACTGCATAGCAAATATATGCATACAATAATATGTCATCCAATAACTTTCTTCTTGAAAAATCAGTGCAGAGATGGGTAGGTGTTCATTTTCTCACGAAATAAACAAGCATTAAATGGTTGGTTGTTTTCCCTTAACATGCACAAAACACTAAACAAGGTCTTGCATGATCAGATCATAGCTCTCCAAAGCCTGCATTCTTAAGTTTCAGTCATTCATTCCTGTAATCTCAAAAACACTAAGTAACATCTTAAAACTGCTGGATATAAAGCTAAATCTCACAGGATTGACAATGTGAGGCAAAAAAGAAAATACACAAAATTCTGTGATTTTGGACCTGGTACATGTTTTCAAGCATTCAGTTATCCATGCCACAAGTTAAATGATTATTATCAAAAAAAAAAAAAAAGTTAAATGAGTTTTAGCAACGATACATGAGGTTATTTTTTCATCTATATATCATACTTAGATGTCCACTTGTATCGGTGAAAAATATAGTATTAATGTAATAGTGCCACAAAGCAATGAAAGATGCTCCTACTAAACAATCACTTTGTTGTATCAGGCATCGAGAAACAACTACTCTCCCTTCATTGTTTTATCTAGGATCAATAAATAAAATTAATTTCATGGATAATGCAAAGGTAGGATGGAGTTGCTAGTACCTGATTATTTATCTGTGTCTTTGTTAGAAGGCTTGAGCTGTTCCAGTGCCAGTAACCAGGTCACAAATCTGTTTGTACCTATGACTAGTAAATGAACTGATGAAATTGGTCGCAAAACATTAAGATAGGATCGTTTCATCAACCCCTACTGAGAACAATTATATATACTCAATAAACAAGTACCAAAGTTATATACTTCATAGAATTGAAATCGTACAAGAACCAAAAACTACTTAACAATTAAATGAAACGATTAATTGATTAGTTAACACGGAGATTACAACGGTATAAAAATATTAGTTTCAGAGCTGTTAGGAAACAGCAAATACAATGTTAGTACATGCCTGCAGGAAGCTGCAAGGTGGTGAGAGCTACAAGATTTCTGGCGATGCATTCTTCAGTTTTGGAACTTTAAAAGTAGAAGAAAACAGTCTTGGAGTCTCTGACATTCGAGCCTCAGCTCCCCGCTTCTTTGAACCTCTAGATTCCTGTCAACACAAAAAGGAATTTGTCATCCTTCAGAAGATATAAATTGTTTTCATTTATTTTTATAATTGTATACTGCTTCTACATGCACGATTGTATTCTAAACTAGCATTCAGTAGAGAATCCAGTATTGTTGTGACCGTTGCCCATCCCTTTCTCAGATAAAATAAATGGCAATGGGGATCGCGAGAACTGAAGTTCATATTTGGTAGAGACAAATATAGTTTTAGAAAAATAATTTAAGTAGCATACTTATGATATAAGCATTTGCTACACAAATAGATGGATTCTTTTGGTAATACCTGAGATGTGCGCACATGCATCTCGATGCAAAAACCAAAAGACTCCAACAACTATGTAGCAAATGTATGATTTTCATAGCTTTATTTGAAAACAAATGAAGTTGGAAACTATGAGGTGTTTTAAAGTGTAATTTTTGAAAACCATTTCTCAAAAAGTGGGCCTTATTCTTTATGCATCCTCAAGTAAGCCATGCCGAAATCCCACATTTCTATAGAATTACACATAATATATATAGCTCACAGGATATCTTTCAGGTGTCATGAGAAATGAGTCAAATGATTAAATGATGAAAGAAGCAACAACATACTATAACTCAAGTTAACAAATAAATAATAATTGGAAATGAATTGTAATATATTTGCGTTACCTTCCCAGTATTGTTTGAAAGAGCAGAAGCTTGAAAACCGGCTGGCTCCTTCTTCACCATATTCCTAACCCTGCAATCTTGCTGGCTTTTTGTGCCATGAGAACTTAATTCCATTCTGCAACGATTTAGAACAGGAGTGACTGTATCCAATATTTTTCTAGAGCTAGTTAGAGATTCTAATTGTTTAGCAAGTCTAGAAAAAAAAACCTTTTGGCCTTTAGTTGCACCATCCTCAAGCTTAGCAAGATCAGCTTTTAACTTTAAAATTGTTTCGTCCTTCTCATAGTTTGATGATTGCAGTTTCTCCGCAGAAGCCTTAAGTTCCTCTAACTTTTCTTTTGCCTGTTCATCCTTATCGTGGTCACTCTTCTTGTGAACTAATTTAGCTTCTAACTTCACTATCATTTCATCTTTTTCATTGTTTGATGACTGCAGATGCTCCATCGAAGTTGGAAGATTCGCAATTTTCTCATTTGCCTTCTCAACCTCAGTTTGTTTCTTCTTCAAGAGAGCAGTATAATCACTTTCCATCTTCTTATACTGGTTCCACACAAAATCTCTCTCCGACAATAGTGCAGAAACCTCAGATTTGTTTTTTGAAACAAGCTTCTCATATGCATGCTTTAGCTTTCTAATCTCATGCTCCAATAACTTGGTACGACGTTCCTCTTCATTGATACTTTCAATAGACTTAATACCATTTTCTGCATGTTTTTGCTTTCCCTCGCTGGATTCTTTGTTTTTCTCTGCTGGTTTCTCCTGTGTAACAAAGAGCTGAATGTTAACAAAGAAAAAAGAATAAACTTCAATTAGATAAAAAGAATCTTAACAGTGCAAGCATACTTTTTGCTCCGAGCATTTATGAGTTAAATAGTCAAAGCATGACTTGAAGTCCTCAAGATCCCTCTCAGCATGTTCTGTTTTGAAACCAAGAAAAAATTAGTGCAATACAAACATTAGTAAATCAACATTAACCACATAAAAAAAAGTCAATGAACCCCCAAAATCACAGTAGGACACAATGCATCATATAATACTCGAGTATGACTCTTCCAATGTCACTTGAGCCGTGCATCTAAATTATCATATTTGGGTGAAAAATGCATAATAAGCGATTAATGATAAGAAAAAAAAAAATGCTACGAGCAGTTCCTGTTGCAACCATGATGCCCATGAGAAAACACATAAATTGATTGTTCAATCATTTATAATCTTATTTGGCAAACTTAAAATTACTGGAACTTGGGAACGGTTGCCATTCTTTTGAAGATCGATAAAGCCTGCCTACTATGCCGCAATGAATCATTGAACCCCTAATTTTTGGATAAGCACAAAAGGGGAGACTCTCAGTAGTGCCCTGTTCCTGACATGACTAAGAACACACGGTAGCGTCGAGACCTAATTTAAGGAAAATTGAGTAGCAGATAAAGATGAAAATTTTGATCAAGATCGATACCCATATCAAGCATCTTTCCAATATCCAAAAAGAAAGCATTTTGACTCGCCATCTTTCCAACTTTGTTTTTCGGCAGATGATATGCCTCATCCATGATCACCAGATCAGATGATTAATTTGAAAAGAATTTAACAGTTAACTAACAGACCAGTAATATACACATACCTTCATAACATGCATAGCAGTAATGAGAACCTTAATCTCGATACACTGTAAAGTATAGTTCGTGAATGTTTGTGAATTGTGAAGAAAAGCACTCACTCGGTCATGACTTAGTTCCCTTATCCGCAGAAGAATCTGCATACATTACTACCTAGAGGGAGTCAAGTAGCACAAATCACATATCCGAAAATGGCATGACAGTTTTTGATACATAAAAAAAAAAAGATGGCATAACAATGGCAAGTTACATCTAAAGAGATTACACATATCTTCGAGTAACGCCCACATGTAACATGCCGGAAGGAAATACAAAATAAGTACAATTACTAATGATACAGAATACATCACCAAATTAATAATCCAAATAGATCTTCTAGCAACACAACAGAGAAACATAACAACAAATAATGATACGCATATTTACATCTTAAAGCAATATTACAAAGCAGTATAACTACAACATACCAAATTAAACTTCTAAGAAAACCAAATACAATATATCTCCCTGCCAGACTCAAGAGATTAGATAACAACCACAAGCTCTATTTCAACACTAAAACTCTATTTTGAATTTATATTATTTTTTGAAATTTTTTTGTATCAATTTTAATAAATTATATAATCAGTAAAAGAAAATTCAGGAAGAACGGATTCATATATTTTAGAAAAAGATAATAAACATCATGAATAGACTAGTTACTATTGCATCCGGTTTGAGATGGTCTAAAGCGAAGTGGGAACTCTATTTGAACAAACAACACTTGACAGGTTCACAAACAAATCAATACACTTACATAATAAATATTAGAGCTAGCCAACAAATAGCATGGTAACGATCGATAAATAACAAATCATCAATACACGTAACTTCATATCAAGCATAGCATGTACTAAGTGCACAATAAATTAACATTAAACTTGACTTACAACATCAGATATAGCGAACGTTTTTCACAATTAGAAGCACTCGTTTGTAAGACTTGACTTTTGCTTCCATATCTGTGGATAAATCTGCAAGAGAAATCATAATTAAATGTTATTCCATAAGAATTAATTAAGAAGTACAAAATCAAATGAACCATGCATTCGAAAGATCAACAAGTACTTAATAAAAACAAAATTAAATTCAAAATACCTGAAAGTTGCCTCGTTTGAAGCATAAAGTAAGACTAGACTTTTGCTTCATATGAAGCATTAAATGTACTAAGTGTGCAATAAATTAACATTAAACTTGACTAACCTACAACGTCATATATTGAATGTTTGTCACGGCTAAGGAGCAACTTGTTTGTAATACTTGACATTTGCTTCCCTATCATCGAATGAATCTGCAAGAGAAATCAAAATAAAAATTTTAGTATATAAGAATCAATTAACCGCACTCATAGCAAATATTAAATCCAAATGACTCGTACCTTGCAAAAGACTTTAAGGATGCGTTCAATCTTGATCGAATAGCGCAAATTACATCCGAAGAGATTACAAGACAACTTTACAATTTACATGGTAAATCTTCTAGTACTAAATTAATTACATTAAGTTTGTAGCTAACTAAATAAATATTATTACATTCCGAAGTAATATAATTGAATTACATCTGAGATATAACATTACATCAAATACTCAAAAAGAATTACATCGAATAGCTTACAACTTCACTACCATGTACAATTTACATCTTTGTGGTGCAAAACTTTTACATCATCAATTTCAAAGAATGAGAAATCACTAGATCACACAAAATCAACATGTTACATCACTAGCCATTACAAATAATTACATCATTAAAATACATCCGTGGGAAATTAAATACATAACAACAAATTACATTGAATTCAAGAATACATAACATAAAATTGCATGTATGAAATAAAACAGATTAGATTTTTCATTAAGAAGTACAAAATCACATGAACCATGCATTCGAAAGATCGACAATACTTAACAAAAGCAAAATTGAATTCAAAATACCTGAAAGTTGCCTTGTTCCAGTTGATGAGTCCACTATAGCTGTTGTTTGATCCATAAACCTTCGTCCACTAGCGTAGACATGTAAACAAAATTGAATTCAGTAACAGTATCGAGTTCCTTACCACTCGAATCAACTAGTTGGTTCTGCATTTCTTTGATTAAAAAAAAAATTAACAAAAAATGTCCATCGGCACTCTTACCAACTGATTGATTGTTGTTTATGTATTTTGTATTGCGCATGTATACATGTATTTTTTATTTTATTTGTGTATTTTGTTAAAACAACCAAACTTCAATCCTCGAATTAATTGAATATGACTACATGAGCTCAATACTCAAATTAGTTGAGATCCATTGCAAGAATATATGATGCAATTAGTTGAGATTGTCTACGCTACATGAAAATTTGCTGCTGTTGCCAACCCAAATAATTTGAGATTGACACTTGTTTGCACTTGTTCTTCTGTTTGAAGCATTCGAGAACAATTTTTCAAATAGAGATCGAGTGCTAGACAAATGTCATGAAGAGCATCACTATGCCAATCCATGAACTTCACATACCAAAGAAATTGGCAGCACACACGCACAAAGATAATCAAACTGTTTGGAGAAAGAGAACAAGATTTGGGTTCATCAGTTACCCGTCCCAAATAAATGATAGCCTAATAAACCCTATCAAAGCAAAAGTCACCAGGCAAGAAAAATATACTATCAAAATACAAACATTTTAAACCCCTTCTCTCCGCCCCCTCAGTAAGGAACCTAAAGCTAAAGCACTCCACCAAATCCCAAAAATTCATGCCATTATCATCGCAGACTGCAGGTAAAGGCTGTCCACGACCTTGCTAATGTTGGTGATTGTTTCCAATGTCGCGGGGAAGATTGCATCGGTTTTAGGATCATCGAAGATGATGAGACACCCAGCGCCCTGATCTAGCGTGCCAGCGAACTTCTTGTCCAAAATCATCTGAGAAAGCTTCTTTTCCACATGATCGATAGGCAGTTCAATAAGCTCTGCAACATGAGCAATCTCAACTCTTGAGAAAGGTTCAATTAGCCTGCAAAGGTTCTGTCCCAAAAAGGTGTCATATAGGGATGAGAGGTGGCGATGGACGATTGGGTCTTCCTCCAACTGCGCCTTTTAGTTATTAAGAGTTGTCTCAAAGAACTTCAAACATCTGCAACAGCTTTCATCGCATCTAATTTTGGACCCATGTAATTCAGACCTGCTTTGGAAGCAATAATTCCAGCAACATCATCAGCTTGGCTCACCATGATCTTACACAGCAACATGTATTTGAGACTGAAGACGACCCGTGGATCTTCAAGAGCATTGAAGGCTTCAAATGCCTCAAAGAAATAGCTATAAGCTGTCTTGTAGTCCTTTTCCTCAGCATGGAGAATCCCACTTTGCAAATCTATGGTGCCTTGCTGGGCCGGCGACACATATATAGCATTTGTAGCGGTTTTTGCTGTCGTGAGTGCTGCTTTTGCCTTGGGAAGGTTTCTGAGAGAGAAATGGAGCTTGCTCTCTAACAAATCTATGTCCACAAGAAGCAGCTTGTCGTCCAATCTTCTAACCTCCTTGACAAGGCCAGAAAGAAGAGAGAGAGCTTCCGAATACTCCATATTTTCCATCAAAAGAGCAGCAAGCCTCGCCTCAACCCGCTGCCTCAGAGAAGTCATTTTCTCAGCACGAGTCCACTGCACCATTTCCTTGCAGAGGGATATCTGGAGCTCAGAAGTTCCAGGAATCTTAGCCACTGCATCAATTATGCCTCGTACAACGCCTGCACCATTGAATCTGTAGTCGCCGGAAGGTATGAAGAAGACATGATAACAGCTACAGATGCCTATTTCCGATTATGACCCTGCGAGAGTAGAAACATTAATTAAAATGATTATGGTAAGAAAAAATAAAATAAAATTGGTAGATCCGATGATGCCCCTGCAAATCTCCGACATGTCTATATCAGTAACAAATGAAAACAAGGAACAAATATGAACTGATCGAACTTATCAAACCTCTAAAAAGTAACCAAATCAGCATGCTAGATTCAGGAGTCCTAGTTAGCAACAGAGAGTTTACACAAGCCAATATATATAGTTGAAAAACACATTATGAATCACATAAGCTGGTACAGAAAATAGACAGAAGAACCACAGATTTACAAGGAACATTATCCGTAAAACAACCAACTACCTTGAATTGAAGCATAAGATAGAAAGACAAATCAAGCTCTTTCAAACTCAACTAAAACCTCGCTAATATATCTTAAGGAAAAGCATAGATGATCAAATAACAACTAACCAACATCATGAACATATAAGAGTAACTTCTACACTACAGGAAACCCTAACATTAAGATCACAGAAAAAAAAAATTCTCCTCCCGCTAATATGTCCATCTAATCGTTGCCAAAAGAGTTTCACGATCTTGCAATAACACTATTCAAAATCACCACATATAGATTTATCCAAAACTGTCAATTACTTCTATGAGACTTGTGGCGAATATCATGTTAGAGGGCTCAATTAGTAACCCCGTACCAACCTCGGTCGACCAACTACGTACTTGGGTCGGTTCATTGCCCCTGAGCTTGAGCAAGTCATGATAGAGGAAACAAATTAATAGACCTACTAATCTTCGGTTCCCCCTTCAAAGTTAGTTTTATTTATCTTCAAATGTTAACTAGCTAGAGTTTTTTCATAAGGAGAAGATTTTGCACCAAATTAAATTGGTGAACCGACCATTTTCGTAGGTCATGATGAAATCAACGGGCGTTTGATTTGATTTGATTAATATATTGTACATGTTATGACTATTTGGTGCTAGGATACTTAATTGATTGGTATCACTCAGGCAGGCAAGTCATGGAAATAAGGGGCATGGAGGGAGGTGGAAATCGATGAATTCGCAGCTGCTTCGTCAAAACATCATTCTCTACTACCCTAAAACCGCAAGAGATCAAAAAATTCCATAATTTTAGGGGCTGGGACTCTTCACCGTAGTTGTGCATATTCGGGGGAGGAAGATTGTTAGATCTAAAATTTCAATCTCTAATTCACAATTATCAACAACAAGAACCCTAATTTAAATACAAAAAGACTTAAGCAAGCATTGATCTACCAAAAGCGAAAACCAAAACGAAATCGAGCCCTTACTCAGAAAAGTTGAAGAGCGCAAGAGTGATGGCGAGACAATGGCGCAAACGCGCGATCTGATGGCGAGGCTTGGATGGACGTGAACTTGGGGAGGAAGTAAGGAACTATGGACGTGAACTTGGGGAGGAACGTGAACTTGAGGAGGGAGGAAGTAAGGAACTATGGACGGACTTATATATCAGCGTTCAATTTCCAAAATACCCCTCTCTCTCTCTCTCCTTGGGATTTAAGTTTTCTGGAAAAGGACCCCGAAATGCCACCTCACACCCTAGTGACTTGGCGCAACTCATTGAGCTTATTTGCAACCCTACTCCCGAGTTACAGAGTTGAGGCGCTTGACTAACTTCCATGAGATCAGTCGCCCCAAGGTATGGAGGAGGAGCTGAAAAAGATTCAGACATTCATAATGTAACCGTGATAAGTCATTATTTTATAGGAAATTAGTAGTCCATTTTAGTATATTATTTATTGAAAATATTTAAATATTATATTAAATAATATGTTTTTGTCATTTTTAGGTGAAACGGAGTGCGCGGTTGAATTCGTGGCGAAAAAATACTCAAAATGGAGTATTTATTTGCAATAATCGGGGTGACGGACAGTTTGCCTCGAAATACGCATTGCGCGGTGGGTCGACCCTTTGCCACTATTCTACAAAAATAGTCGGTGTTTCTATTAATTGTTTTTAATTTTATTTCCATTGCTTTAGTTATTTTATGATTAGTTAATAAATTCATTCTCTCTTAAACCCCGATTTCCCTTTTTGTTATTTTTAACCTTAGAAAGACTACCAGTCCTTGTGGGATCGACCATTTGCCACTATTCTACAAAAATAGTCGGTTTAGGTAATATTTAATTATTATTGACGCGTTCGGAGCGCGTCAAACCCCGTACCAACTCAGCGAGTCAACTACGTACTTGGGTCGGTTCATTGCCCCCGGAGCTTGAGCAAGTCATGATAGAGGAAATGTGACGGCCCCAACTACAAATAAGGGCACCGCCCGGCCTAATCCCTAATTAAGCCCTAATCTCCCCTATAGGACCTAACCAGGAACTAGTTAGCCTTATTTAAACACCTAAACACCTACTGGTTATGATACCACATACAGTTAACTTAATTGTTCTAGTGACTAACCTATGATTGTCTATATATCAGAGTTACTAAAAAAAATATTTTATCTAACCAATTATTTAGCAGAAGTCTTGTTGATTTACTAAAATTTTTTTTTTTATCTAACCAAAATAAATAAATTATCCTAATAGCATGCTATATCACCGAGATATGACAAATACAACAATCAACATGACAAAGTATAAGAAATGGAATCAATGATATACACTACAGAGTATGCTATGAACAACATCACAAAATGAGAACTGAACAAGTCATAGCATATGGATTTCAAAGCCAATTCAGTTCGAATAACTGAGAATAAATAAATAAATGAAATGAAATGTAAATAAATGTCTCAAATCAGTTTACTTACATACACACAACAATTCCTAAGCTATTCGGCTTCCGTCGCGTCGATGTACGCACCCAAACCCCGTAATAGCTCCTCTAGGATCCTAACAGTTGAAAATGTATCAATTTAGATTTCAGTTTAATGATTTAATATCCCTAAATTGGTCGACATCGGTCAAAATTGAGTTCGAGACCAATTTGTCGATTTCGCGTTTTTCGAGGTAAACCCCACGCCTAGACCGACTCCCGAATTTTTCATTTTTATAGCAATATTGAAGTTTTATTGATTTGGGTCACAAATATATTTTTCTCTATTTTTTCTAGAATTTTCCTGAATTTTTTTCATAATTTTATCTATTTTCAGGAATTTTTTATATATTAAAAACTGTTTAGTTTAATTAAATAATTAAATATATATATAATTAAATTTATATATATATATATATATTATATATATTGAGGTGGGTCCGAGTCAACCCGACCCGATCCAACCGGATCCGGGTCGACCGACCCGGTCCAGCTTGACCCGGGTCGGTCTCACCCGGTCTCCATCGGGTCTGGGTCGGTCCGACCCGACCCACATGGGTTCGACCCGATCCCTTCTTCTTCTTCTTCTTCGCGAAGCGAAGCTGCGCCTCTGCAAAAAAAAAAAAAAATTTTTTTTTTTTCCTTTTCTTTGTGAGGCGTTGGGGTTGGCTCTCAACTCCAACCCCAATGGATTGTGATGGCAAGGGAGATCCCTTTGCCATCTCCCCCGTTCCTCTCTCGGTCGGCCATGGAGGTTCGGCCCTCCATGGCCACGACACCGAAAGCAACAACAACAACAACGTAGACACACACCAGCAACAACCAACAACCAAATCGACAATGGAAATCAACAACTCACCTTGCTTCGAGTTCCTCGATCTCTCTCTCTCTCTCTGCCTCTCTCTCTCTTTCCTCCTTCTTCCTCTTCTCGGACTTTCCTCTCTCTCTCGGTCTCTGCGTTTTTGTTTTTCTTCTCTATGCGATTTTCTTCTTTTTTTCTTCCTCAACAACAAGAACCCTAATTTCTATACAAAAAGACTTAAGCAAGCATTGATCTACCAAAAGCGAAAACCAAAACGAAATCGAGCCCTTACTCAGACAAGTTGAAGAGCGCGAGAGTGATGGCAAGACAATGGCACAAACGCGCGATCTGATGGCGAGACTTGGATAGACGTTAACTTGGGGAAGAAGTAAAGAACTAGACTTATATATCAGAGTTCGATTTCCAAAATACCCCTCTCAGTCTCTTTCTCTCTCCCTCTGGTATTTAAGTTTTTAGAAAAAACTTTAAAAGAAAGTTAATAATCTTCTAATTTCATGTAGCGTAGACAATCTCAACTACTTGCATCATATATTCTTGCAATGGATCTCAACTAATTTGAGTATTGAGCTCATGTAGTCATATTCAATTCATTTGAGGATTGAAGCTTGGTTGTTTTAACAAAATACACAAATAAAATAAAAAAAGAGAAGTTCATCAAAATCCATCAACTCTCTAATCAAATTTCACACTTTAACACCTAAAACTCACAATATAACCAAAACCAAACATGAATCAAAACAAAAGCCACAACCACATTGCATCAAAACCTAATTCAATTTCCTAATCGGACCTCCTCTGCCAACAAAGAAGACAAATCTGGATCCAGAACGAGCTCCATCAATCGAACACATGCACACATAGACACACGCACACACATCCACAAATGCACAGAGATCTGAATCTCACGATCTCAAATCCAGATCCAACCAACACAAAGACGCCGTTACCGATCAAACACGAAATGCAAGACCAAATCGGTCAAATAGGTCGAAATCGACACGCATTGGCTCATCAATCGATCGAAAACCTCGAATTATCGACAAACAGAGAAAACTAAGAATCCATACCTCAAGAGACGATGAAGGTGAGGACGAGCGAGTGCAAGCGAGAGCCAGACGATGACGATGACGGACGAGCGAGTGCAAGCGAGAGCCAGACGATCGAGCGAGCGAGAGCCAGACGAGCGAGCGAGCGAGAGCGAGGAGCGAGAGGAGCGAGCGCGAGGAGTGAGTGTTGAGTGAGGGTTGAGTGCGAGTGAGGGTTGAGCGCCAGTGCGAGAGGGTGAGTGCGAGTGAGGGATTGTTTGGACCAGAGTTTCCATAGAGGTTTTTTAAACCGCTATGAATTAGTGCTATGAAAAGCCTAATTGTTTAATTCATGGGGGTTAATTAAAACATCTATCTATTAAGTGTTATTAAAAGCTCAAATTGTTTAATTCGTGGGGGTTGATTAAAACCTCTATCTATTAAGTGCTATTAAAAGCTAAAATTGTTCTAGTGATATATGTGTGTGCTTGGGTGTTCAAACAACAACAACAACAACATAGCTTCAGTCTCAAATTAACTGGGGTTGGCTATATAGATCAAACTTTTTCATTGTGCTCAATTAAGTGGCTTGGGCGTTCAAAGCAATATATAATAACAATAAAAAAAAATATACAGCATGCTCATAACCTAAAAGGATAAACCATCTGAAAGGACCAATGTTTCATATAACATTCGACCACATCGTTTTCTGGTTTAACCCTCTAGGAACTTATTTAGAATGAGAGTTCCATTTTTATCATTTAGAGCTTCGATTGCGGAGATTGTCGTTTTAAGTATTAAGCCACGACCCAAAAAATAATCACATAAATAAACTCCCAGACAAAAAGAAACTATACAAGAGGAAAGAAAGGTGAATAAATTAATTACACTGGTACTCGCATGAGACAATGTATGCAACTCATTCTATTCGAGCACACACAAAATTCAATGACGATATAAGTCATTTGCCGAACAATTTAATTTCAACAAGGCCGATTAAATTGGTTTAAATTATTCATTTGTACCGGTAAGTGTGTTGTTACTTGTTGTCCGCATCCGTAAAATACAAGTCCTACAAGAAAACGAGAAGTTTATAAACTAGACAACTTATAAAATTTGAAAAGCATGTAGCTTCTCTAACCAAAAGTTTAGATGGTTAGATGAGCAGGAAACCCTAACATTAAGATCACAGAAAAAAAAAATTCTCCTCCCGCAAATATGTCCATCTAATCATTGCCAAAAGAGTTTCGCGATCTTGCAATAACACTATTCAAAATCACCACATATAGATTTATCCAAAACTGTCAATTACTTCTATGAGACTTGTGGCGAATATCATGTTAGAGGGCTCAATTAGTAACCTCGTACCAACTCAGTCGACCAACTACGTACTTGGGTCAGTTCATTGCCCCCGGAGCTTGAGCAAGTCATGATAGAGGAAACAAATTAATAGACCTACTAATCTTCGGTTCCCCTTCAAAGTTGGTTTTATTTATCTTCAAATGTTAACTAGCTAGAGCTTTTTCATAAGGAGAAGATTTTGCACCAAATTAAATTGGTGAACCGAGCATATTCGTAGGTCATGATGAAATCAACGGGCGTTTGATTTGATTTGATTAATATATTGTACATGTTATGACTATTTGGTGCTAGGATACTTAATTGATTGGTATCACTCAGGCATGCAAGTCGTGGAAATAAAGGGAATGGGGGGAGGTGGAAATCGATGAATTCGCAGTTGCTTCGTCAAAACATCATTCTCTACTACCCTAAAACCGCAAGAGATCAAAAAATTCCATAATTTTAGGGGCTGGGACTCTTCACCGTAGTTGTGCATATTCGGGGGAGGAAGATTGTTAGATCTAAAATTTCAATCCCTTCACAATTATCAACAACAAGAACCCTAATTTCAATACAAAAAGACTTAAGCAAGCATTGATCTACTAAAAGCGTAAACCAAAACGAAATCGAGCCCTTACTCAGAAAATTTGAAGAGCGCGAGAGAGATGGCGAGACAATGGCGCAAACGCACGATCTGATGGCGAAGCTTAGATGGACGTGAACTTGGGGAGGAAGTAAGGAACTATGGACGTGAACTTGGGAGGGAGGAAGTAAGGAACCGTCGATGTGAACTTGGGGATGGAGGAACGTGAACTTGGGGAGGGAGGAAGTAAAGAACTATGAACGTGAACTTAGAGATGAGGGAACGTGAACTTTGGGAGGGAGGAAGTAAGGAACTATGGTCGTGAACTTGGGGAAGGAGGAACGTGAACTTGGGGAGGGAGGAAGTAAGGAACTATGGACGTGAACTTAGGGAGGAGGAACGTGAACTTCGGGAGGGAGGAACGTGAACTTCGGGAGGGACGAAGTAAGGAACTATGGACGTGAACTTGGGGAGGGAGGAATAGGGAAGAAGTAAGGAACTATGAACGTGAACTTGAGGAGGGAGGAACGTGAACTTGGGGAGGGAGGAAATAAAGAACTATGCACGTGAACTTGGGGAGGGAGGAACGTGAACTTGGGGAGGGTGGAAGTAAGGAACTATGGACGTGAACTTGGGGAGGGAGGAACGTGAACTTTGGGAGGGAGGAAGTAAGGAACTATGGACGTGAACTTGAGGAGGGAGGAACGAGAACTTGGGGAGGGAGCAAGTAAGGAACTATGGACGTGAACTTGGGGAAGGAGGAAGTAAGGAACTATTTACGGACTTATATATCACCGTTCAATCTCCAAAATACCCCTCTCTCTCTCTCTCCTTGGGATTTAAGTTTTCTGGAAAATGACCCCCAAATGCCACCTCACACCCTAGTGACTTGGCGCTACTCATTAAGCTCATTTGCAACCCTACTCCCGAGTTACAGAGTTGAGGCGCTTGACTAACTTCCATGAGATCAGTCGCCCCAAGGTATGGAGGAGGAGCTGAAAAAGATTCGGACATTCATAATGTAACCCTGATAAGTCATTATTTTATAGGAAATTAGTAGTCCATTTTAGTATATTATTTATTGAAAATATTTAAATATTATATTAAATAATATGTTTTTGTCATTTTTAGGTGAAACAGAGTGCGCGGTTGAATTCGTGGCGGAAAAATACTCAAAATGGAGTATTTACTTGCAATAATCGGATGCCCGGACAGTTTGCCTCGAAATACGCATTGCGCGGTGGGTCGACCCTTTGCCACTATTCTACAAAAATAGTCGGTGTTTCTATTAATTGTTTTTAATTTATTTCTATTGCTTTAGTTATTTTATGATTAGTTAATAAATTCATTTTCTCTTAAACCCCGATTTCCCTTTTTGTTATTTTTAACATTAGAAAGACTACCAGTCCTTGTGGGATCGACCCTTTGCCACTATTCTACAAAATAGTCGATTTAGGTAATATTTAATTATTATTGACGCGTTCGGCGCGCGTCAAACCCCGTACCAACTTAGCGAGCCAACTACGTATTTGGGTCGGTTCATTGCCCCCGGAGCTTGAGCAAGTCATGATAGAGGAAACAACTTAATATACCTACTACTCTTCTACCCCTTCAAAGTTAGTTTTATTTATCTTTAAATGTTAACTAGCTAGAGCTTTTTCATAAGGAGAAGATCTTGCACCAAATTAAATTGGTGAACAGAGCGCATTCGTAGGTCATGATGAAATCAACGACCGTTTGATTTGATTTGATTAATATATTGTACATGTTATGACTATTTGGTGCTAGGATACTTAATTGATTGGTATCACTCAGGCAGGCAAGTCATGGAAATAAAGGGCATGGGGGAGGTGGAAATCGATGAATTCGCAGCTGCTTCGTCAAAACATCATTCTCTACTACCCTAAAACCGCAAGAGATCAAGAAATTCCAAAATTTTAGGGGCTGGGACTCTTCACCGTAGTTGTCCATATTCGGGGGAGGAAGATTGTTAGATCTAAAATTTCAATCCCTAATTCACAATTATCAACAACAAGAACCCTAATTTCAATACAAAAAGACTTAAGCAAGCATTGATCTACCAAAAGCGAAAACCAAAACGAAATCGAGCCCTTACTCATAAAAGTTGAAGAGCGCGAGAGTGATGGCGAGACAATGGCGCAAACGCACGATCTGATGGCGAGGCTTAGATGGACGTGAACTTGGGGGAAGTAAGGAACTATGGACGTGAACTTAGGGAGGAGGAAGTAAGGAACCGTGGATGTGAACTTGGGAGGGATGAACTTGAACTTGGGGAGGGTGGAAGTAAGGAACTATGAACGTTAACTTGGAGAGGGAGGAACGTGAACTTTGGGAGGGAGGAAGTAAGGAACTATGGATGTGAACTTGGGGAGGGATGAACGTGAACTTGGGGAGGGAGGAAGTAAGAAACTATGGACGTGAACTTGGGGAGGGAGGAACGTGAACGTGAACTTGGGGAGGGAGGAACGTGAACTTTGGGAGGGAGGAAGTAAGGAACTATGGACGTGAACTTGAGGAGGGAGGAACGTGAACTAGGGGCTTGGGGAGGGAGGAACGTGAACTTGGGGAGGGAGGAAGTAAGGAACTATGGACGTGAACTTGGGGAGGGAGGAAGTAAGGAACTATGGACGTGAACTTGGGGAGGAGGAACGTGAACTCGGGGAGGAGGGAAGAAGTAAGGAACTATGGACGTGAACTTAGGGAGGGAGGAAGTAAGGAACTATAGACGTGAACTTGGGGAGGGAGGAACGTGAACTTGGGGAGGGAGGAAGTTAGGAACTATGGACGTGAACTTGGGGAGTGAGGAACGTGAACTTGGGGAGGGAGGAAGTAAGAAACTACGAACTTGGGGAGGGAGGAACGTGAACTTGGGGAGGGAGGAAGTAATGAAATATGGACGTGAACTTGGGGAGGGAGGAAATAAGGAACTATGGACGTGAACTTGAGGAGGGAGGAACGTGAACTTTGGGAAAGAGGAAGTAAGGAACTATGGACGTGAACTTGGGGAAGGAGGAACGTGAACGTGAACTTGGGGAGGGAGGAAGTAAGGAACTATGGACGTGAACTTGGGGAGGGAGGAACGTGAACTTGGGGAGGGAGGAAGTAAGGAACTATGAAGAACTTGGGGAGGGAGGAACGTGAACTTTGGGAGGGAGAAAGTAAGGAACTATGGACGTGAACTTGGGGAAGGAGGAACGTGAACTTGGGGAGGGAGGAACGTGAACTTGGGGAGGGAGGAAGTAAGGAACTATGGACGGACTTATAAATCAACGTTCAATCTCCAAAATACCCATATTTCTCTCTCAATCTCTCATCGGGATTTAAGTTTTCTAGAAAAGGACCCCCAAATGCCACCTCACACCATATTGACTTGGCTCAACTCATTGAGCTCATTTGCAACCATACTCCCGAGTTACAGAGTCGAGGCACTTGACTAACTTCCATGAGATCAGTCGCCCCAAGGTATGGAGGAGGAGCTGCAAAAGATTCGGACATTCATGATGTAACCCTGATAAGTCATTATTTTATAGGAAATTAGTAGTCTATTTTAGTATATTATTTATTGAAAATATTTATATATTATATTAAATAATATGTTTTTGTCATTTTTAGGTGAAACGGAGTGCGCGGTTGAATTCGTGGCGGAAAAATACTCAAAATGGAGTATTTACTTGCTATAATCGAATGTCGGACAGTTTGCCTCGAAATACGCATTGCGCGGTTGGTCGACCCTTTGCCACTATTCTACAAAAATAGTCGGTGTTTCTATTAATTGTTTTTAATTTTATTTCCATTACTTTAGTTATTTTATGATTAGTTAATAAATTCATTCTCTCTTAAACCCCGATTTCCCTTTTTGTTATTTTTAACCTTAGAAAGACTATCAGTCCTTGTGGGATCGACCCTTTGCCACTATTCTACAAAAATAGTCGGTTTAGGTAATATTTAATTATTATTGACGCGTTCGTCGCACGTCAAACCCCGTACCAACTCAGCGAGCCAACTACGTACTTGGGTCGGTTCATTGCCCCCGGAGCTTGAGCAAGTCATGATAGAGGAAACAAATTAATATACCTACTACTCTTCGGTACCCCTTCAAAGTTAGTTTTATTTATCTTCAAATGTTAACTAGCTAGAGCTTTTTCATAAGGAGAAGATCTTGTACCAAATTAAATTGGTGAACAGAGCACATTCGTAGGTCATGATGAAACAACGGCCGTTTGATTTGATTTGATTAACATATTGTACATGTTTTGACTATTTGGTGCTAGGATACTTAATTGATTGGTATCACTCAGGCAGGCAAGTCCTGGAAATAAAGGGCATGGAGGGAGGTGGAAATCGATGAATTCGCAGCTGCTTCGTCAAAACATCATTCTCTACTACCCTAAAACCGCAAGAGATCAAAAAATTCCAAAATTTTAGGGGCTGGGACTCTTCACCGTAGTTGTGCATATTCGGGGGAGGAAGAATGTTAGATCTAAAATTTCAATCCCTAATTCACAATTATCAACAACAAGAACCCTAATTTCAATACAAAAAGACTTAAGCAAGCATTGATCTACCAAAAGCGAAAACCAAAACGAAATCGAGCCCTTACTCTGAAAATTTGAAGAGCGCGAGAGTGATGGCGAGACAATGGCGCAAACACACGATCTGATGGCGAGGCTTAGATGGACGTGAACTTGGGGAGGAAGTAAGGAACTATGGACGTGAACTTTGGGAGGGAGGAACGTGAACTTTGGGAGGGAGGAAGTAAGGAACTATGAACGTGAACTTGGAGATGGAGGAACGTGAACTTTGGGAGGGAGGAAGTAAGGAACTATGGACGGACTTATATATCATCGTTCAATCTCCAAAATACCCCTCTCTCTCTCTCTCTCGTCCTTGGGATTTAAGTTTTCTGGAAAAGGACCCCCAAATGCCACCTCACACCCTAGTGACTTGGCGCAACTCATTGAGATAATTTGCAACCCTACTCTCGAGTTACAGAGTTGAGGCGCTTGACTAACTTCCATGAGATCTGTCGCCCCAAGGTATGGAGGAGGAGAGCTGAAAAGATTCTGGACATTCATAATGTAACCCTGATAAGTCATTATTTTATAGGAAATTAGTAGTCCATTTTAGTATATTATTTATTGAAAATATTTAAATATTATATTAAATAATATGTTTTTGTCATTTTTAGGTGAAACAAAGTGCGCGGTTGAATTCGTGGCGGAAAAATACTCAAAATGGAGTATTTACTTGCAATAATAGGATGCCGGACAGTTTGCCTCGAAATATGCATTGCGCGGTGGGTCGACCCTTTGCCACTATTCTACAAAAATAGTCGGTGTTTCTATTAATTGTTTTTAATTTATTTCTATTGCTTTAGTTATTTTATGATTAGTTAATAAATTCATTTTCTCTTAAACCCCGATTTCCCTTTTTGTTATTTTTAACATTAGAAAGACTACCAAATTCTTGTGGGATCGACCCTTTGCCACTATTCTACAAAAATAGTCGGTTTAGGTAATATTTAATTATTATTGACGCGTTCGGCGCGTCAAACCCCGTACCAACTTAGCGAGCCAACTACGTATTTGGGTGGTTCATTGCCCCTGAGCTTGAGCAAGTCATGATAGAGGAAAATGTGACGGCCCCAACTACAAATAAGGGCACCGCCTACCTAATCCCTAATTAAGCTCTAATCTCCCTATAGGACCTAACCAAGAACTAGTCAGCCTTATTTAAACACCTAAACACCTACTTGTTATGATACCACATACAGTTAACTTAATTGTTCTAGTGACTAACCTATGATTGTCTATATATCAGAGTTACTAAATTTTTTTTATATCTAACCAATTATTCAGCGGAAGTCTTATTGATTTACTAGTGGAAATGAGATCTTAAGGCATATCCTATTGTGAAAAAACCAGGAAATAGTGATCACATGCATATATAAACAAAAATGGTGATATATATAACATGAGTCTAGTGTTATATTCCTCTCACTCAACCCAAAAGGCAAAATAGCATGCACATAAAAATGTAATACAAAAAAATACAAAACATACAAGAGTATGTCGTAGCAGTCTTCCACCGGCTCAGAGGTAGTCACCAATCTTCTCTTTGCCTGGTCTGCTACTCGACTGATCTGCACCCACCGTCACAAACTAGACGGTGAGTACATGAAATTATTTAAGTAATACTTAGAGACATCGATCCACATTCCCAAATAGCCAACAAGTATCAAGTGACATAATTTAAAATAACAACTATGCTGAAAGAAACATCATGCAAATAGATACTTGAGTTAACCAAATATGAAACTGACTCAAGGCTAAGTAGTAATGGATTAGGGTCGGTCGGCCGTGATCTTCATCACATCCGCCTGTCCACTACAGTTTGAGCTCTGCTCTATATCATTTCATTTCAAATTGAGCTCTATATCATAATTTCAAAAGGTCGTACTTACGATTACGCCTTTTCTATTCCAAGTGAATTAGTCGTCACCGGAATGTATACTTGCTAACATACCCGAGTTTTAAAACTCGTCGTGTTCACCCAAGTTATTCTTGAGCCAACAAACCCCGAGGTCCGATTACCCCGTTCGAGGCACGTTACCCCGTGTGTCATGCAAGGTAGTGGAGAAATTCCCTAACATCCCGGCAAGTCTAGTGACCCCCATATGAAAGCTGGATTTCTATCATCAAATGACCCTAACCACAAGAACCACTTTCATGTTCAATAATGACTCGGTAATGGAATCCAAAAGATGTAATGGCATACTAATGCACAAAGGATAAGAGTCAAAATAAATAAATTATCCTAATAGCATGCTATATCACTGAGCAATGACAAATACAACAATCAACATGACAAAGTATAAGAAATGGAATCAATGATATACACAACAGAGTATGCTATGAACAACATCACAAAATGAGAACTGAACAAGTCATAGCATATGGATTTCAAAGCCAATTCAGTTCGAGTAACTGAGAATAAATAAATAAATGGAATGAAATGTAAATAAATGTCTCAAATCAGTTTACTTACATACACAGAGCAATTCCTAAGCTATTCGGCTTCCGTCGCGTCGATGTACGCACCCAAACCCCGTAATAGCTCCTCTAGGATCATAACAGTTGAAAATGTATCAATTTAGATTCCAGTTTAATGATTTAACATCCCTAATTTGGTCGACATCGGTCAAAATTGAGTTCGATACCAATTTGTCGATTTCGTGTTTTTCGAGGTAAAACCCCGTATAACGCCTCGAATCGACTCTCGAATTTTTAACTTGTTATAGCAATATTGAGGTTTTATTGATTTGGGTCACAATTATATTTTTCTCTATTTTTTCTGGAATTTTCCCGAATTTTTTTCATAATTTTATCTATTTTCAGAATTTATTATATATTAAAAACTCGTTTAATTTAATTAAATACTTAAATATATATAATTAAATATATAGTATATATATTGAGGTGGGTCCGGGTCAACCCGACCCGGCTCCATCGGGTCGTGGTCGGTCCTACCCGACCCGATCCCCTCTTCTTCTTCTTCTTCGCGAAGTCGCGCCTCTCGCAAATTTTTTTTTATTATTATTTTCTTTGTGAGGCGTTGGGGTTGGCTCTCAACTCCAACCCCATGGGTTGTGATGGCAAGGGAAATCCTTTTGCCATCTTCCTCGTTCCTCTCTAAGGTCGGTCATGGAGGTTCGGCCCTCCATGGCCACGACACCGAAAGCAACAACAACAACAAATTCACACACAACAAGAACAACCAACAACCAAATCGACAATGGAAATCAACAACTCACCTTGCTTCGAGTTCCTTGATCTCTCTCTCTCGCTCTCTCTCTCCTTTCCCCCTTCTTCCTCTTCTGACTTTCCTCTCTCTGCTCTCGCGTTTTTGTCTTTCTTTCTCTCTCGCGGTTTTCTTCTTTTTTTCTTCCTCAACAACAAGAACCCTAATTTCTATACAAAAAGACTTAAGCAAACATTGATCTACCAAAAGCGAAAACCAAAACGAAATCGAGCCCTTACTCAGACAAGTTGAAGAGCGCGAGAATGATGGCGAGATAATGGCACAAACGCGCGATCTGATGGCGAGACTTGGATAGACGTGAACTTGGGGAGGAAGTAAGGAACTGGACCTATATATCAGATTTCGATCTCCAAAATACCCCTCTCAGTCTCTCTCTCTCTCTCTCCCTCTGGGATTTAAGTTTTCAGGATAAACTTTAAAAGAAAGTTAATAATCTACTAATTTATGTGAATATACTATAATATTTTTTACAATTAAAATTAAAAGTTAATAATCTACTAATTTACGTGAATATATTATAATATTTTTTACAATTAAAATTATAATTCACAATAATCAACTCAAAATAAACAATAAAGGGTAAAAAATATTTAGTTATAACCAACGCACTTATCAAACATCTTAAACAATCCTTATAACAACGAGCATAGAGATTTGAAGTAATTGATCACACTGCAAGATCTCTGATACGTCTTAAAATGTCATGCAGCTCAACAATCACCACAACATTACATTCGAGTGTGAAAAACTCTCTGAGAGGTACTTAAATATTGCTAAAACATGCAGTAATTGTGAACTTATGATCGTGTTTAAGAGTGGAAAATAACGTAATCAGATTGGAGTTTTACAAAGAGCTGGTGATACTCGATGGAGTTCTCACTTGAAGTCTATTTGTAGTGGGATGAATATGTTTAGTGTAATATGTGAAGCTTTATTGAGCATTTCTACAAATAAGGGAGCTACTTCTGCTCAACGTGCTGATGCAGACACCGGTTATGAAAACCTAACTTCTTTTCAATTTGTTTTCATTATGCATCTTATGAAGACTATTTTGGGTTATTTTGATCAGCTTTATCGAGAATTACAAAGTCAAGAACAAGATATTTTGAATGCTATGCATCTTGTTTCATCTACTAAGGGGTAGATTCAAAAATTAAGAGATAAAGAATAAGAAAAATTAATTGCAGAGGTGAAATCGTTTTGTGAAGCAGTCAATATACCTACTCCAGACCTAAATGCAAAATATGTTGCAAGGAGAGGAAGGGCCCGTCATTAACAAGATGAATTTACAATCGGACATCATTATAAAGTTGACATTTTTAATGTTGTGATTGACACTCAATTGCAAGAGTTAAACAATAAATTTAGTGATCACACGGTGGAGTTGCTTATGTTTAGCTCGACTTTGGATCCAAAAGATATGCGCAAATCATTCAGAATTGATGACCTTTGCATGATGGTGGATAAGTTATATCCGCAAGATTTTATTGAATATGAAATGATGCAGTTAAGAACACAATTTGAGCATCTTGGTTATTTGTGTGAACTTCCTAATTTTCAACAATTAGCTACCATTTCTGATTTATGTCAATGGTTGGTGAAAACAAGAAAATCGGTGATATATCATCTTGTATATAGAGTGATAACTCTTATTCTCACTCTTCCAATTTCAACGGCTACAACATAACGATCTTTCTCGGCTATGAAAATTGTCAAGACTATGCAACGCAATAAGATGGATGATGAATATTTTTCTGACCTCTTACCTGTATATATTGAAAAGAGAATTGCTAAGGAGTTTGATATAAATTCTCTTATCAATGACTTCCGTGACATGAAAGAGCGAAGGTCAACATTTTAGTATGTTACAAGTTTTATATTAGTTATGTCTGTTAAGACTTTGTAAGTTATATATAGTTTATTTATATGCTTTTAATTTTTTTTAGTCGTGTTCTTGTTTTATATGGCAATATATAATATTAATCTATTCTCTTTCATATTTTAATAAGTATCATAACACTTGTTTGACAAAAAAAAAAAAAAATATCAAAGGCACTTTAAGCTTGGATATTTTTCTTAAGTTCCCCCCCCCACACTTAGATGTTGGCTTCGTCCCTGCCAATAGTACACTCCTATCCTAGATTGTCTCATTATGATCATCTTGAGGTTTATCTAGTGTCCACGTTATTTACTTCAAACTATAGGCTTTCATTTATTTGATTTATGAACCTTACTTAAAGCCTTATCAAACCATATGGTTAGTGTTTTAATTATCAAAACTAACCAACTTGTAGTCCCGCTAACCTTCGGCTACCCTATACCCGTTGCCCCATGTCTCGACACGCACTCCGAGGCATGTCATAGCCTATTGTTCAAATTTTATAATTTAAGTAGCGTAT
The DNA here is from genome assembly GCA_039657325.1 of Stephania cephalantha. Lineage (NCBI taxonomy): Eukaryota > Viridiplantae > Streptophyta > Magnoliopsida > Ranunculales > Menispermaceae > Stephania > Stephania cephalantha. The sequence continues at coordinate 42,106,068 of CM077578.1, forward strand.
GGTTACATTACCCATTTTAGTTGAATAATTAGTCATCTTAAAGTGAATTAATCGAGTTTTCTAGTGTACTCGTATTTTGCCTACCCGATACCCGCGTTGACACGCCTTTCGAGGCGAACACCCGTCACACCAACTCGCCTGATAACAATGTACAAACATGTAGTGCAATATAATAATAATCTTAAACACCACATATAAACAACCATCATCCATAAATAACATATTCCCTCGATTTTCGTGTCCGAGTCAACTGAGTGGTCCATGTAACGTCCGAATTACGACTATTAATCCCTGAGATTAACCTTAATCTTAGTTTTAATTAATTTGGTCGTTAATCGAGACATACAAAAAATATATTAAACCCACCCTAATGTACTATAGGCATGCCCCATTATATTCATCAAAATGTCAAAAACTAACAATAGCCACTTAACTAGGTTGGGAGAGGGACGCCTTAGGAGAGCGAGAGGATGCCAAGAGTGAGGGAGGTCGGATGAGAGGTTCAAGTTGCCACCAAAAATGAAAGGAGATGTGAAGAACCAAGAGGGGGTGGGGGAGAAGATGAAACCGATATGAAGGAGAGAAAGATTGAGTGTTTTTTTTTTTGGATTTGAGAGGGAAAGAGTGTGGAACGTGATGAGAGTGAGGGAGTTATGGAGATGAGAGAGAAACGTGTGTAAGAGAAAAAGTGGAGTGATGTGATTAGGTAGGTAGTAGGGGTGTCAATTGGGCGGGGCGGGGCGTGGATGGGGAGTAGGTCCCCGTCCCCATCCTCATTCAAAATTCAAATTCCCATCCCCATCCCCATCTCTATGCGGGGATGGATTTCCATCCCCGTCTAATCCCTGCTGGGATGGGGAATATCCATGGGGATTTATTATTCCCCATTTAGTTCTCCAGAAAATCCTCATTCAAATCACCATGGGAATCCCCGTGGGACGTAATTGTCATGTATATCACCTAAAAAATATTGTACTTAAAAATAAACTAACAAAAAAGTAAGGTCTTAAATACATATGTCACAATTAATCCAAATCCCAAGCAAAACAAAAACTAACATTTCATCCAATGAAAGCTATAAGTTCTAGAATTTGTAATTAAGTCTTAGCAAATTCATTACCCGATGAAAGTTCTTAGTTCTAAATTATAATACTTGCAATTAAGTCTCAACAAAATTATTGCATATAATATGCAAAATAAAAAGTCGAAGACCATCCTTAAAGTCGTCATGTCTTTATCAACCATTAAGTCGCCATCAACTTCCTCCTCATCTATGCGTATCATTACATATTTTCTAATACTATATATACATGTAGTATCAGAGTTAATGTGCAAATAGTGCAATGCGTACACCAAGGTTAATCAATAGCTACTATAGTGTATTCATCACATGGGAACTTGTAGAATTACCGCATAGTACGTGTATATATATATATATATATATATATTAGGAAACATATGTACTATATATATTTTGGATTAATTATCATATGTTTATATTTTTATATTATATACTGCATTATGTTTCTTGGTGTGCATTTAATTATATATTTATATTTTTATGGTAATATATAATCCCTTTATGTAATGTATATACACCTACATGCTGCAAGATATTTTATGTGCGTATATACAAAACACAAGATATATTTATTCATGGCAAATGGAGATTCCTCGCGGGCGTACCCATTGGAGATCCTCATGGAGATACCCCAATGGGGATACCCACGGGATTCCCTGCGAGTAGGGATGGCAATTCATGTCAGTTGTTAACGTGTCGTGTCATAAACAGGTCATAACCCATATAATGTACACTCATTACATGACATGTTTTTAATCATGTTAATCATTTTCGTGTCTAAGTGGGTCATGTTAAACATGTCGTGTATTCATGTCAACCATTTATTAAATATTTATTTAAAATTGTATAATTTGTTTACTACTTTATTAAATATATCTACATGAATACATTTAAATAAACATAATTAAATAGCCAATAAAATATAATGTAGTTGTATATAGTTTTAAGTTTTACTTTACTTTTTCATTCAAGTCTTTATTACTCATAATAATAGAGGAAAAATGACTTGTAATAATAACATATCCTAAATTATAAGAATCGTTTAAAAATATCTAAATTTCACTTTAATGAAAAGTGTTATTTTTTCTTAATAAATCATTATTTATAAAATCGAAAACATAAATAATATATTACAAGTAAAATAAATATTTTCTCTAAAAATAAAATATAATTTGATAAAAGATGTTTACAAATAAAAATAAATAAATCATGCTATTAACATGTATTCAAATGGGTGAATTTTGTACTAATCTATTTATTATACCATATTTATTATTTATACATAATTCTATAATCGTGTTAAGCGAGTCATAAACGAGTTCAGCAGGTTGACATATTAATGGCTCGTTTATTAACCATGTATAAACGTGTTAACATATTTATGACCCAGACCTACTTATGCCAAACCCATGACATGTTTATTACGTGTCGTACCGTGTCGTGTTAATCGTATCATGACTCAAATTGCCACCCTACCTGCTGGGATACCCAATGGGATCCCCCTAGTAGATAGATAGGTAGGTGCAGGTGAGTTGTAAAAGATTTAGAGGTTGTGTGTGTATGAATTTGACTTTTTTTATTTTTATTTTTTTTGGGTTTTTGTGTGAGGTGTTACCAACTTACATATTTGTCCACACCACACTTTTAACCCACACCTAAATACACTACATCACTTCATTTTTTAACATCACCGAGATTTACAAATTTAAACTTCGATTATTTACTTATAGATTCTCTCTCTTATCGGTCACGTTTCGCACACTCGCCCTCTATCACGCAACTCGTGTGATACTTCACGTATGCCGATACAAACTCTCACTCATGAATTCCACGATATAAACCAATTAAATCGTACGTCACATGTAAAATAATGATATACCTAACATTACAGTAGACACATCAAACATAATTTTCTTTTTATATTTAAGCACGTGATGAATTAACGAATTAAAAGTACGGGTTATTACAAGACCAGGACCAAGTCCAATGGTTGATATGACAACCAGATGTGACGTATAAGGAACACCTTATTGAGATAGTGAATCGCAGGGTATAGACTCTCGTAAGGAAGGAAATACTACTAGTACTGCTCGGTGGCGTGTATTATAAGAATGAATGACTTACTTGGGAGAGAGATTCTATCATGCATGAGCAATACCCCCGCTTGTTTCAAGGTAAAGTTTTTGCTTAAGTTTGGATTTCGAGACGAAATTCTTTTTAGTTCTAAGATTGTAATGGCCCGCTCTAATTAATATTAATTAATTTATTAATTACAGATTAGGACCCATAGCTCAAACCCACATGAACACCGCTGAAAAATCTAGGGCGCGCCAACCAAGGTATAAATAGTTATTTTATGTGATGTGTGTTAATTTATTGTATTATTATTTAATATTCACGTCACACTACTGTTAAGATTTCCATTGATCGCATTGTGCGCGTGAGTGACGAGTGCATAGGACGTCGTGGGTACGTGTAATGCGTGCAAATGGTGTACTCAATGGTTTAGATAACACACACACACCCTCATATCTCTCTCTTCATGGAGGATTGACACCTCACCACCTAATGTCCTTGAAATGAAGACAACCATTCATTTCTTCTCACACACTCACTCCCACTTTCCTTCTCCCTCACCCTTATGTTTTCTCTTCTCTCTCTCTTTCCTAACAAAGAAAAAAATGAGTAGTTTGGAGAGTTGAGAGCAAGAAGAGGGGTTACATAATTGACAAAGCAAAGGGAATTTGACAAAGGTTCTTGAACATCTAACCTAGGTAAGGTTTCTCATTTTTCTTTTGCACTTAAACTTCACGAAATTTTGTGTGATAGTTTGGGTTTTCATGGAAATAGGTTTAATAGTAGTGGTGTTGGTGTTGGTGTTGGTGTTTAATGGTTGTTATTGTTTTAGTTGTATTATTGTTGTTGAAGTAGTAAAGTAGTGGAAAAAAATCTAAAACGTCTCTGGAGAGAAAAATGAAAAGGGCATGCGGGTCGTGCCTAGCTACCCCCATGCGGGTCGTGGGTCGGGTCAACCCACCCAAGCCCGGACGGGCCGGGCCGACCCTAGACCAGATGGACCTGGTCGAATTTACTCGGGTCCGATTGGACCAGGTCGAGCCGACTTTCGTCCAGGCGGTTGGGCGGAATCGAGTCCAACCAAATCCTGGTTTAGGTCCAACCTATAAAATAAATAAAATTTTAATTAAAAAATAAAATAAAAATAATTTTTAAATAAAGTAAATTACAAGAAATAGATATAAATACATATAAATTATGGAAAATTCCAAAAAATCAAAGAAAATATGAAAAATTAGAAAAACAAATTAGGAAAATGAGTTTCGGGGCTTTTTTTAGGCATTTGGCACTCCAATATATCCAAAAAAGTGTGTCAAAACTAAACTTTTTGGAATAAAATTTCGATTTTCTGTCTCAAATTATAAACTCACTTAATGTGACTCTAAAATAATTAAAGTTGTATAATTGAACACCAGAGATTTAGGAGACTATAGTCGGGTGTCAGGTACATATTTTGAGGTGTGAGCGACGTTTTGAGGGCGATTTGTCATTGCTTGAGGTAAGTAAATCCATGAGAAAATTAGTTAGAATTCATTTATAGCGCTTGATTTATTTTAAATTTCAGTTATTCTATTATGTTAGTCATTGTTACCCACTTATTGCTCATCTACTCCCACATGTGTATGTGTGTTTGTCGACAGTGGCTGGTCATGGCACGACTCACACCCTAGGCTGCTACCTCGCGCCGTTAAGGTAATTGGACATGTTGGGGCTACACTATGACTATTTCTCGCAAGACCCGTTAGGTTGAGAGATGTTTGACGGGGACCTAAGTCTCCGTCATGGATTCCTCTCAAGAGATGTTTGGACGGGGTTCTACCGTTCATTGGCTCCTCTCATTCGACCGTGAGATGTTTGGCGAGGTGATCGTCATGGGTTCCTCTCAGTCGACCAGGGTTTTTGTCATGCTCCACTCGTGTCTAGTTTCGACTTCTGTGCGACTTATTTTCATGCGACTACCTTATTTTCTGTTCTTTATTTAAATTACATGAATTGCAGCCTCGTTTTATTGAATTTCGTGAATATTAGCTAACTTTCTCTGATATTTACTCACTGTGGTTTATCATTATTTTTTCTGACAAATCACTGATCCTATGACGAGCCTCTGACCTATAAAAGCCCTATCAGCTTTTTGCGTAGGTGCTTGTATATATTATTTATTGTTTTTATGAGATTTTGGGATGACTTGTATACCTGATACATGTATATGATCATATTTTGTACTTTTGTCACTTTTTGATATATATATATATATATTTGGTATCTCATGTCGGGTTTCCACACTATATGGTTATTTATTAATGCAAACTTTTCTTTACAATATTTGTATGCTTAAAAGACTTCCGCTTAGATCACTACAAGAACATGGTGGAATAGCATCAAAAGATTGTGACAGACAGAATATGTTGCTAAACAACAACAAATCAGCAACAGTTCTGCATCAGATAGTCTGTTTGACTCGGTTGACCCAAAAGCAACAATTCAGTGACAAATTTGTGACAAAACATTGTGACAGATTGTATGTTGTCATAGATCTGTCGCTGATTTCTCCCGCCATACATTTCCCGCCAAGGTTGTGACAGATCTGCTACAGATCAGCGACAGAATTATTTCTTTCGCTGATCTGTAGCAAAGTGAAAAATAAAAAAATAAGGCTGAGATAGATCTGCTATAGATCAGCGACAAAATCAAGTATGTCGCTCGATCCAGAAGCCGATCTCGCGACGTAATAAAGTCTGTCGTTGATGATGCATGCGATCATGATCGCCGACGACTTGATCTGTCGCTGATCTGTCGCAACATAAAAAGGTAAAACCGAAAAACCCATCATCCTTGTCCCTTCTCTGCGCAAACCACCTGAAACCCCCTTCACCGCCGCCGCACCATCGTCACCACCACCGTCGCTGCGTGCTGCGCCATCGTCATCGTCGTCGTGCGTCCGCGACTCCGCCGCCTCTCTCTTTCCTCTCGCATCGCACGCCGACGCTCGACACCGCGCGGTCGTCGCTCCGCTAAGCGCTTCTCCTCCTCCGCCGCTGCTGCCGCACGCCACACTTCCGTCGGCCGAGCTTCACCCCGTGGACTAGCACGAAGACATAGCGGACTCGTGGATTGCCTCGCGACCAGGCGGTGGACCTTCGAATCATAGTCCCAACCTCGCGTAATCCCGATTCCAGCACATTACCGCTGGAGCACTCGTGGTTTGCACTTTCTTAAACTTCTATTTATGAATTTGTTGAATCGTTATGTTTGTTTTCATTTTACTACTGAAATTAGGAAATCTAAGTTTTGTCTTTAATATTTCAACGAAATCGTACCTAGGTTATGCTTAGCATTCAAAAATAGCGACAACCTGCTAAACAGCAACAAATCAACAACTCAACAATATGTTGCTAAATAGCAACAAATCAACAACTCACAACTCAACAATCTGTCGCTAAACAGCAACAACAATTAGAACGAATTGAATTTGCATTTAGGTAGTTTCGATTTTCACTTAGCTTGTCATATGACAATGATCAATTACTTTTGTTAAATTTAGTTCATATATAGTATGTTCATTGAATAATAATACAGTAAATTAACAAATATGTACATTGGACCGATCCACATAGAAGGATCCCTGAGGATAGACATCAACTTTTGGATGATCATGATGAGTTTATGTCGCAACTTATGCTGCCTCCGCGACCACCGCCACGGCAATAGTGATTGGATGTTCTATCTTTTTTATGGTGAGTTTTTAATTACGAGTCAATGTATATCTTCACATTTTTTCCCTTCTAATATAGTCGATGTGATTCTTCATTTGCAGGTATGTGCAGTGGTGGCATTTGATATTGGTGTTACGTATAGATAAGGAGTTGACAAGGCTTCTTTATTTTTGCTGGGTAAGATATAATTACTTTACAACTCTCATGTTGAATTTTATGTTTGTTTTTCTGCATCTAATGTTTTGGAGAATGGGGGTTGATTAAGAGTGTATTTTGGTTTTACAGGGACCAAGTGATTGTGTTAAATAATAATGTCACTATATGATTTTTCATGCAAAATTCTTTATAGGCAGTTTTTGTTAGAGTTAACATTTGTTGGTGTCATAAGTTTTTACTAGCTAGTTGACTTATGAATCTAATCAAGAAACCTTAACTAAGACTTCATTACAAAAAGTGGAGACATTAATTTCTTGAAATATTACTATACTTTGTGAATAAGTGGTGTTGGAATTAAACTTAATCTAGGAAGTCTTGAAGTTGGAGCAATTCATGATATTGGATTACAAACAGCAATAATTTGATGTAAACTAGTGCAAGTTAAAAGTGATTTTGTCATTGAAAGTGGAAAGTGAAAAAACTTCTATATTGGTCTTACTATACAAGGAACAGGGGAACCAAAACACATGTGCTTATCAATAATCTTTCATGAAACAAAGTTGGCTCAGTATGCAAGACTGCATGAGCACGTTTTTACTTCAATTTACATTTAGATGTCTCACTGTCCTCGTATGTTCCAATATTGAAAAGATTGGATTCTCAATGAATGCACCTTTTATGTTAGAATGAGTTTTGCTAAAAGCGACACTTGGCCTTATATTTGATTGAAAGAGTGTTATATCTTGTACTTGGCTTCCTTTTTTCTTTTCCTTGTCTTCCTTTTTTAATCTTACAACTCTCTTTGATTCTATTCGAATGATTTTGCTTTATAGTTTACTTATTGCATTGATCAAAGCTAGATTAAGGACAAATTCGACTATATTAAACCTTAACCTAGCCTTTTAAGTTGAGATTCAACTATACTTTTTAAATAAATAGCCTACATTATCTCAAGTTGCTTAAGAAGAGTATTTATATATATTAAGCTAGGATAGCTAGCTAGCTAATATATATTAAGATTCCTTAAACTAATTAAAGCATGTAAATGTTTTTAATTAATGAAGTTCTTATATATAATAATAATAAAAAGGTTACATATTTATCAAGATCAAGTGGGGATTTTAAAAAAATTATATAAAGGTATATATATATTTACGACATATGTATATATATATATATATATAAGTAGATTAAGATGTATCCAAAAAAGGATAGGAGAATTAGATCCACATGGAGCATAAACGAATATTAAATAGGACTTTATTCATGCACTTGAACGAGAAATCAAGTAAGGTATATTCTCAAATTGAGTAGTTTATCTAATCCTATATGGTCCATTTCATTTTTCTCGGTGATATGGATACCCCATGCTGCTCAACTCGGTCTTTATATGTAATATGTGTCTCCATTTTTTTTAGGGTCGTAACGCGCGTTTTAATTTATGGATTAGAAATCCTTAACTCGTTGTGTGTATTTTTGGAGTGGTTGTGTTGGTCATGTTATACATCGAGATAGAAACACAGTGAAAGATAGTGTGTATTCAGAGACAACACTGTACAAATAATTTGGTCATGTAATTGGACGATAGCCCAATAACCCCTTATTCAATTTCACTTTAATTGGATGTGATGTTATTTTCATTTGTGTTGGAATATTTTGGTTGCATGTCGAATATTATTCAAGTTCCTTTTAATTTTCAGGATTTGGATGGGATACGCTCTGCTAGCTAAAGAATTTGTATAGTGCTTATCTTGTATCGGTGAAAGAATGCTATAGAGTGTTTTGTAAACATTGTATATATATATATATATATATATATATATGTAAATTTGTGTAGCCAGCTTGTGTAGTTGTTTGTATTTTGTTGAATAATGTTCATCTAGTACTATATAGTATAGTACTAGTTAATTATGAAATGTTAATCTCATCTTTTTGTAGACATTGTTTGTCAACTTTTGATAATATACATATATCTTTCCAATTTTGGTATTATTAGTAGTTTTCAATATGTTTTTGCATTTTATCAGCTTTTTTCATTTTACTATTTACTGTGTACTAATTGTTTTTGAAAATTACCATTCGACAATTAGCGATGACTCAAATCGTCACTAATTTGTCACAAGGTTTCAGCAATGACAGACGCCGTCACATTCATAATAGCAACATAATTGCGACACAAATACCGCTTTGCTGATCAAGGCAAATCAGCGACATACAAAGTCTGTCGCTGAACAACAACAGATCGGCGACAGCACGCGTCTTTGCTGACTAGGCAAATCAGCGACAAACCGTGTATGTTGCTAAATAGCAACAGATTTGCAACAACACACTGATCATCTTGGACTCGGACTTCGATTAGCGACAGATGACGTGTTTAGCATTGTTGTTCAAATGACACGACGTTTGTCACAAATCTGTCGCTGAACAACAACATAACACCAAATTTGTCGCTGAGTTGCACCAGCAACAAAGAGTTTAGAAACCGCTACTATATGTCGCTGATTTGTTGCAGGGTGGCTTAGCAACTGAACCGTACCAATTCAGCATCATATTAGTTTGTTGTTGCTTTGATTTTTTTTTTGTAGTGGATACTCAACTTATATTAATTTAATAAATCATGAACAACTTAACTTAATTAGTTAACTTAATGTAAATATTCATAAATACATGATAAATACTACGTTAGTGCGATTAAGATACAAACAAAGGTTTAGGTCGCAGGCTGTCAAAGACAAACGTGCGGTGACGTGGCATGCTTGGTGACGTGTTCGGCAATGTGGCGATACCCGATTTGCCTCGGAGTTTGATGTCGTCACATGAACTTAGGACCACTAATGGTTTGGTATTAGTGTTAATTATCAAATTAAAAATACGGATCGTTACCTAATTTGATATTTCCATTTTGCGTATCCTAAATTCATTTCCAAATTTTGTAATATTCCTTTTGTATTTAGTATTTGAAACTATTTATTAATTTAATTATGTTTTATTTTATGGAAGTAGACGTAAAAAGATCCCAACAATAAATAGGAGCATTTCAATTTTGTATGTCCTTATCTTTTAACGTTGCGCATTTAACTCAATTAGAATGAATGTTTAAATAGCTATTGACTAATATAATGTGTATTTGTTAAGAAGTTTTTTAAGCAAAGCATAGTTGCATTAATAAAAACTTTTTTCTTTGAACACTAAAGCCCACTCCTTAGCCAACAGGGCTTTGAAAACACATTACTGAGTTGTGGGATAAACTTGTACCCTTGAACATTTTTTATTATGAATAAATACATTTCTTGTCAACAAAAAAAATGTATGCATTCATGTTTTTTTAGCAATTAATGATTTTATTTTATTTTAATATAAATTGCTTATTACTTATATATATATACACACACACTAATAGTTAATAAACACGAATACAATAAATTTCAACCGTTACTTTGAATTACAATTTTACCTTATCTCAAGTAGAGATTCTTTGGTATCTAAAATCTCCTGCTAATAGTATCTTAATTAAAGATTTTTTAATCTTCTGCCTTAATTGACTATTAATATCATTGATATCATTAAAATTTATTGCATAATACATTTATCTAATCCTTTAGCAACTTATTATGCTACTTTTTTTACTCTATTAAAATTAAATTTAAATTTTTATTATTATTAAATTTCTGCTAGCGTAACGGGTACATTCGTGCTCTGAAATTAGGATTGTCAAGTCATTTAAGTGTGATGGACGTGAAAGAGTAGTGGAGGTTTCACCTAAAAGGCAAGTCAATTTTGGTGTTTTCAACCTGATTAACTAATCAGTCAACGCATGGGATAGTAGATGCCTCATTTACCAAAATATGATCAATTAATCACCACTAGTATTTAGTTAGTTTGTTCTTTCAAACTTATATATCAATGTGGGACTATTCTTAGAAAAATGTTACTATAGGAAGCAAGTCGTCTACGTGTCATCACCTGAGTGCACTTTTAAATTTCTCTTCACCCCAATCTTAGTGACTAAGGAATTAACTGTATAGTCGGATGTATCTTTTGATTATTTATATTTAGTTAGAGTTAGCTTTGTGGCTCTCCACCATCTCTATATAAAAAGCTGGTGGGAGTAAAGAGAGTTTTTTAAAATCTTATATTATATGGATGGAAACCATTGCCATATATAGGCCTATTATTCAATAGTGATCCCCACCATGCATACCTACAAACAACTTGATTTGATCTCTCTCCCTCTTTACATATAGATTGATATATAAATATATATATATATATATATATATATATAGCTTGATAGATAGAGAGAGAACTTAAAACTTTAGTGTTATCACTTAGACATGCTCTTCATTTTTCCAAATCTCTACTCCTCATCATCTCCATTGTATCTCATTCATCAATATTACAAAAACCAACACATATCTTGGTCTTCATTCATCAAAATCTTTGATAGGTTCTAATGTTTTGTGTGCAAAACATGGGCTTGAGTTCGAAACAAGTTTCGGGTGGCGCCGGTGATGGTCTTGATTGGATTAAGAATTTGATGCAGGGTGGAGCCATAGAATATTTGCCTAATAGTAAGATAAGCAATCAAGCGCGACGTCAACCACCTGATCGTCCGCGACAATTGCAAGAAGAACTACATGAGGAGAGGCAACAAGAACAGCAAAAGCAGATAAACCCTTTGAAGTGTCCAAGGTGTGATTCAACTAATACTAAGTTTTGTTACTACAACAATTACAACAAATCGCAGCCTCGCCATTTTTGCAAGTCATGTAGGAGACACTGGACTAAAGGTGGCACACTTCGGAATGTTCCGGTTGGCGGCGGACGGAAGAACAAGCGGCTCAAGACAAGTACTACCAACCACACAACAACCACCACTTGTGCTGCAATCAACAACATTAATGGTAGCTCAAGCATTACTAGTACTACTAATGAAAATATTTCAGTTGTGGTACCACAGCAGCACCAAGCACTTGGATTATTTGGTCATGATCTTATTCATCATCAATCTCTCCTACAGCCTATATCGGTTCGGCCGGCCGATTACGCCAATGGTTCAATTGAGGAAAACAAAAGCAGTTTCTTAGGGTCCATGCCTTCTCCAGATTTTCTACTTAATCGCCCTATAACCAGCAGTACCATTAATCCTTCTTCATCACCCATGTCCTGTTTCTTATCTCATGGTGGTCTAGAATCAATGAATTATACGTTCAACTACACCGGCGAAGCGGGAACATCGGAGTACCCCTCGTTGCCCTCGGTGTCATGGCCTTCGCCTACTGCGACCAATTTGGTGGATTCCTCCAATTACTTGAGTTGGGAAGATCTCAACTCACTCATCTCATGAAGTGATGCTAATTTAATTACCGATGATCAATATGTGACCAAGAACATATATAAATTATTTCTTTTTCTTTGTAGCTTAATTAGTGTATGTTAGATTCCAATCGTAATCAAACTATATCAATATCTCATAGTTGAAGTTCACAATATATATATGGCATAGGATATCTGTGATAATTAAACTTGTTTACTTCAGTTCTTTCTTTCTATTTTTGGTTTCCCAAATAATGTCTGGCGCCAACTGTAATGATTAATCTACGCTCCGGCACTATCAAGCCCCATACTGTGGGCGGCCCTCCTATCCCAACCAGTTTTTTTCATTCGCTAGACTCGAACTCATGAATAGAAAACTGGGTTATATATACACAGCTTGATTGAACTTTCAAATATTTTAAAGGTGTGTTTAGGGTTGTGCAGAAGGCCTGGCTGTCAAACCATCTTTTGCATTATCTATGAGCATAAAGGTACTGCAATTGATCATGTGTAAAGTAGGGTGGAGTTTTGTGAGTGTTTTCATATATTGAAGTAGACACAATGCTCAAATCTGTACATGTTTTCATATATTGAAGTAGACACATATAGGATGAATTAATATATATATGGAATTAAGTAAACATGTACAGATTTGAGCATTGTGTCTTAAGATCTCATGTTGATGAGATGATTAGTTGTCATGCTCTTAGATTAGCTTTTCTGAGCACTAAACCACTTGAAATGTTAGAAAAATACATTGAATTGTCTTCTCTGAAGGGTCTATACATGCATTAAATTCTTTCATGATTTTGACATGAGAATTTGATGATTTTGATGTGTAATATTATATCCTGATAGCAATGGAGTAGGTGGAAGAATTGCCCTTTTTCATTACCTCAGCAAACCATGAAAGTGAGCAACTAATTTGAGAAATCATAATAATTAGTAATTATTTACATATAAAATTAAATTTGCCAAATATGTGATGTGATAGTCCAATAGTATAATTCTCTGAACTAATATTGAGTGCCTACTGAGTCTACCTGAGTACTATAAACTTATCCGAAGAACGGGAACAACTAGAGTAAGTCACTTTGGGCACCGATCTAGTCGAGATGTTGTGCAATACACCCGAGATGTGTTATTGCGTGGCATCCAATTGGATCAGTCCCAAAGTGACTTGCTTTTGCATTTTCCTACGAAGAACTGGGCGCGTGGCAACAATGTTAGAATCACACCCCAAGTCACATCTATTTAAAGACCATTCGGTAAATAAAAATTTCGCACGGATGTTGATCTGCATTATGCGTCTTCAAGTAGATACGTGACTTAAAAATGCCGCAATATATAACATTACTATTTCCCCTACATTCTGAAGCCCTTGTAGTTGTAGTTGAAAATGAGTCACTTAACACTACTATAAATGTCAAACAATCCTTGCTTGGAAGAGTTCAGTTGTCAAGCATATGTGAAGTACATTGGACATGCAACGCCATTCATTTCAAAAGGTCTTGCCAAAATGAAGAGAGCACCTTATTATTGCTTTAATAATGATCAGTGAAGCATATGAAATCAACAATCAATTTATCCACACTTTCAAAACGCTTAATGAATACATGAATGCTGTAATGAACTTTCTTTTCTTTCTTTCTTTTTCTTTTTCTTTTTCTCATACTAAATTTGAATGTAGTTTTTATCTACTTACATGAAATAATGGAATCCAATTCCCAACTGAAGAGGCAATCTGAATAAACTAGGACTGTCCTCTCTGCTATCGATTCGCCCTTGCCGACAAGAAGGGCCCGAGCTTCTCAAATGGTAAAAGAATCCTTGTGGAATCCAATCAACTTCAACATTGTATCAACCCTGCACTTCCCACTTGCGCGCTCTGCGGTCTAAATCGAATGTCTAGTTTCGAAATTTTTATCCAAAGCACCAACCCTGTCAGACCTGATGATGAAGGCACATCTGATGATAGAGTAAGAACCTGAGGAAACACCAAGTATTGAACAGCGAACCATGTTGTCTTCATGGAAGGCCTTGCGCTTCAAGAATTCGGCGAAAGATAGGCTGTGGGATGAATTGAAGTCTCGAACAAACATTGCCGTGTCAACTAAATTATGCATTTGTCGAGGCCTCTTAAATTCGAAACGGCAATCCAAAATTTTGGAATGTCTTGATTTCACCTCTCAGGCCTGCAGCCACAATAACAGTGCCCCAAGCAGGACTACTTTGCTTCACCCCGTTTGAAAAATCCACACTGCCGCGAGGGCTTGGATTCTTGCCAGCTAGAAGTAAATTTTCCTCGGGCCATGTCGCGGATATCCTGTCGAAGAAATAACTACTGTTTGCACTGGAAAGGGTGCCATTTATTGGGCTATTAATGCAGCCATAAACAGATGGTGATGCCGCATGCCCATTACTTTCCTCATCGAGCAATGGTGAATCGCTGACTGCTGAGACTTCATCATGGTGGCTTCCATGCCTGCTGTGTTCCCTGCTGCAAGTATCTAATGCACCATCTGTGCCACCAATTCCAGGCCATGAAGTAGCCACTGATACGTCTTGACAGTGGAAATATTCGTATGAGCTTGTGACGGTGACGATTTTGCTTCTGCTAGGCCGGGAATTACCTTCATGATTCCAGACATATACATGTGAGTCCGCACTTGCGCAGACGACATATTTCCCATTAGCTGTCAATGAGGCTGAAATTTGACTGCTTGTGTTGGAAAACCCTGACAAATAATAGCAGCATATAAAACTCATGTTAGAAGAATGGAATGCATTGATCCATCAGTTTTATATGTAAAGTTATGCTTCTAAAATTGATAGAGGAGAAAACTAAACAAAAGAAAGAAACAAAGATGAGTTTCAAACACTTATAGCCAAGGCCAGACTTTCAGTTCTTATTGGGACTGTAGGAGAAAATATTGTCAGCGAGCAGTTGTTGCATGTCGTAAAATCTCTCGCCAAGTGGTCTCTTCTACTTATGAAACTACCATGACAATCTCTGTCAGTTGCCGGATGTTAGTTCCATTTTTTTCGGAAGTTCTCTTAAATGTTCTTCCTCAATGAGTGCAAGGAATAGTTTAAAAACCAAGTTGAATTGAAGACAAAGGGAACTACCAAGTCTAGGGAAACAGAACATGAACTGATCTCTCCCGTAGACAACAATTTTTCACCATATATAGATGTCATCACATTTCAATTGTTGAAACCCTACGAATGAAATAGGCCAACCAAAAATGACATTGCCAAAATGTGTTATGCCGCAAGTCTCGTCATGTGCCAGCTTGATCCAACAATATACCAATTAGGTCTGCCCATTGATATTGGTAAGCTTGTAATTGCTCCTCGTGAGTTTGTAATTGGGACAAGATTGCTTCTTAAGGGGGCAAGGTATGAAATTTGCCTATTTGAGCTCCAAAAAAAATTAATAATGATCTAGAAAACTCATATCTTATAAATATCTCGCATGACACATTATGAACATTATGCAACTGATTAACAATTGAATGGTTTCAGGAAGTATCACTTAAAAAAGAAAACAAACAGAATTGTCGGTTTCTAATAAACAAAAATACACGCACAAACAAACAAACTGAATTTTCCATTTTTACCACAAAAAGAACATCAAGCAGCCTGACAAGAAAAAAGTATTTGAAAAATACCCTTGAATTTGTGGACCAGATCGACACCATCAATGACTCGTATTCGTGAATCAGCAGATGTAATAAGCACCTCTGATGAGCTCCCCGGGGCAAACTGTTGTATGAAAGAAGCAACCAAAGAAAGTCAGACCACCCAAACTCAATAATCAAACTAATATACAAAAAATGGAGATAGTGGCATTAGCCTACTTGTACCTGGAAACCAGTGATTTTCTTCAAATGTGATTTCTTTTTCTTGTTTTGAAGGTTGACTTGACGTTTATGGTGCAACTTATTTTCTGAAAAATCAAAGGAGAAGAGTGTGGAGTGCGAGTATTTTATGTAAAAGAAAAAAAAAAAAAAAAAAAAAAAAAAAAAAAAAAAGAAGATTAGAATTATTTGGCGTACCAGAAGTGTTGTAGAGACAGCAGCTCCCCTTGTATGAACCAACTAATGCACCCTTCAAGCAGTAAAACAAATGAACACTTTGAGCTACACGTCGACAGAAAAAAAAAAAAATATATATATATATATATGCTAGAATGGCTGGTACTATTATGAACAACTTCAAAGATTATCAGACCTGTCCATCAGGTGTATAGCAGGTGGCAGTCACCATCTCATGTAAATCATTCCAATCTACAACTTGGCGATCAGGAATACTCCATATCCGGACCTTGGCATCCAAGGATCCACTTATAAAGTATCTATCATCAGCGGGATTGAACTGGATGCATGTTACTGATTCAAGGAAAATGCATTAATGCAAAGTGAATTAGCAAAAGTTAATGCTTTTGAAATGTCAAGTCGGCATTGGCACTCACCATAATCACTATGTGAGAACACTTTCAAGAAGGAGTCAGTAGTCATGTCCCAAAGTCGAACTGTTTTGTCCATTGAAGATGAGAGCAAAAACTGAAGATCAAAGTCAACAGTCTTAACTCAATAAAATTACACGGGAACGTGATAGCAGGATGACATTACAAATGAATTTGCTTACATGGATCCAGTAGATGACATGATAGAAACAGCGAGCAATCAATTTAAAAAAAAAAAAAAACACACATTACAGAAAATAAATAAACATGCCCACGAGTAGCTACAATACAAACAGATATCCATACAAAATACAAGGATCGGACAGATAAAGTGTGATTTTCCAATGAAAAACCAAAAACATTTACTCATCATTCAGGACAACGCAAAGACTTGTTCAAATATTTACTTAAGTGAAGCGTCATAAAGTTCTATATTACACCATTAAGTGTCATTTTTCTCTCCATTCATAAAAAAGTATTTCATGGAATCTCATTTGCAAAGCTATAGAGAAAATCTCTCAATGAAATTTCCTCAAATATCCAACAATGGCACACACAAAATGGAAATCAGGGAATAAAAAGGGTAAAAGAAGCAGCAAAACCCTTTTCTATCAGTTGTTTGTTCACAAGTGCAAAATTTCTGTTAAAACTATGTACAATAGCATCAAAGAACTCCAGATGAGATTAAGGATCGTTTGGAGGCTTACACCTGACTGGATTCAAGTGAGACGCAAAATTGGTAAATTTAGTCAAACCTTCCCCATCAACTTCCACGCAAAATTGGCTTCAGGAAAACTTTTCTGCCTCTTTTTTCCCCTTTTAATTTTTGTTCCTATTTGAATCTACCGCAAAATGGAGAAAATTTAAATTGTTGGGATATTGATGGCTTGCTAAGTTAATGAAAGTTCAATGATTTCCACATCAGTAAGAAAGACCAAATGATAACTTGACTGCAGAATAATGATATTTGTTATAATCCTAAACATCTTTCTAGGAGAATTTAAGCAAGGTAGTAACTTATCAACAAATTCAGATACCCTTTTGTAAATTAAAATCCTTTAAGCCCCTTTCTGTTTTCCTAATATTGATATGTGTATGTTTCAGAAAATTGTGAAATGTAAGGCATCTGAAGTGTGACCCACTGTGAAAGAGAGATGAGAAAATTATCTAACTTCATAGGTAACTGAACGTGTAAAACAAATATCCTACTGCTATCGAGAAAAAAACCACCATCTGAAATTATTCCAATCATCAGAAAGAACTAAAGAATTGCCTTAAAAAACCTGCAATGCTGATTAAAAAAAAAAAAAAAAAGCTTCTTTGAGGGTGTTCAAGTTTTTCAATAGAACATGACACTTGCTTAAGATAAGCATAATAAATTTGAATCACCCTCCTCTAGATGAAAAAAGGTTCACGGATCACATCGCTCAATCTATGACCATGAATATCACAAGGCAACATGTTTCACAAAATAATCAAGGCCCTCCTCTGACCCAGCCATGGGGCTTCCAAGGTTTTTTTTTTTTTTTTTTTTTTTTGAAAGTTTTGACACTTCGTCATAATTTGTAAAAATATCTTGAGAAGGTGTAAAATATATACTGCCTTTCCTTAATTTTTGCATCTCTTGGTGCTACTCTAACTATTCTTTGAATCTCTATATTTCTCATTCAATCTTTAAGAATTTTAACACACATTTACCTAAGCACCCCCCATTTACAGTTTTCTTTACTGGTCAAGATTCACTTCCATAAATCACAGCCGACCTTTCTACTGAAGGATAAATTAAAGACTTAAATACTAGTTTATGACTCAGAAGCTTAAAATAACTAGTATCAGATAAAACTATAATGCAAAAGTTCACCATTAACCTCATTTAACTTTTAGCTTATAAAACTTATGTTCTGGTAATTCCCAGACATCACTTGTTAATGAGGTTGCACGTTTCGTCTTAAAAATTGAAACCACTGAATTATTAACTCAGTTTATAGAATTTTTCACTTTCTGCAGCATCAAAATGACAACGTAATGTACACAGAAAATCGCATTAATATCATGTTACAAAAAAATTCCGAACGTGTTTTCCTACTCGATCATATATAATTAGTTGAAATATCACCCAGTACCAAGTCGATAAAAAATGTGTGTTAGAAAATGGCAGATATAGATAATTGGCGGATCTTGTTATGAAGGTGTGTGTAATATCAACCTCTTTCCCCATCACTGTTTTTATACTGCATTTAAATTAGAATATTTTCTCATGTTTATATGCCCAAAACGGAACTAATTCTTGCGTCAGAATGCAACTGCAAGTGATATGCAAACAAAGGCACAAAATAGCAAGGCCAGTGCCTCCAAATTCAAGTTACGAAAAAGAAAACAAGCAGGAATAGAAGAACTTAACATGCAATGCAAGGATATTCAACCATTTTGATGTGCTGCAGATTATCAAAGGTGACGAACAACAGACCAGTAGCTCACCTGAGATTTGGACCACGAGAGATCAAGCACAACATCTTGATGCCCATAAAATGAGCGAAAGGGCTTTTCAGAAAGCGAAACACACTTTCTGGCACCAAAATATTCTCCAAGCTTATTGACTTCCTGCTAATCGATGTTCTTCCTCTTCTTTTTCTCTCTGAAAGGTTTTCCGCAATGTTGGATGACAACAATGTCGGCTCCGGAGAACCACTAGCTGTCAAAAGCAGATTTAGATTTCCATCATCCCTTTTTTCAAATTGAAAATCCTTCCTGTCTAATTCCACCACCTGCCAAACATGAATCACGCGATCCTCGCCTGCAGTCGCAAGATAACGACCATCAAGGCTGAATTTGATGCTCCAGATGGCTCCATTGTGAGCCTGTATCTCTTGAGTCTTATACACCGCCGTGAACTCTTTGCAGGACTTCCCATACTGCCTCACCCTCACCCTCTCCGGCCCATGAAACGAGACATCCTGGCTATCATCTGTTGCAGAACTCGACCTCCTCCCACCTCTTTCCGACGACGTATCCCTCTCATCACTGCTCCGCCTATCCCGGTACCCAGTAACGCTATTCGCAACATTCTTAATGCTCTTTAACCAGCCCCCCTTCTTCCTCGACTTCACACTATCACTATTACTGCTATCACCAGTCAACTCCCCCTCATCTTTCCCATGATTCAAATGCTCCACATTCTGCCTCCTCATCAATTCCTGAACAATCGGCGAATGCCCGACGCATATCTCGAATTCCTCCATCGTAAGTTGCCGACCCGTCCCAACTTCCCTCAACTTGTTACACTCCCCATCCTCCCCAAACTCATTCACCACAAATTCCTTCCCATTATCCAAATCCTTAATTGTGCAAACCTGATCACAACCCAAATCATCCCCAATTCTCTCCTCCTCACCCACATTGCCCAATCCACTCAAAGGGCTTGACAAACTAGGATTAGGATTAGGGTTAGGGTTTGGGTTTGGGTTTGGATTAGGGTTTTCACCTACACCAAAATCCCTTATGATCTCCACATTTTTCTTCATAGATTTCCCACTCGGTGGCTTATTCGGCGACGACGATGACGACAAAGACACCAAATTCACAACAATAGATCCATTGCTTCTAGATTTACAACCAGAATGACTACTATTTACACAAATTGAAGAACAACAACAACAAGAAGAAGAAGAAGAAGTAGAAGTAGTAGTAGAGAAATTACACTGTAGATCACAACCAGAACTGCAATGCTCAGATCCACCAATTGCTCTCACCACAGAAGACCTAGAATTGCTCTGCTCTTCCTCGACCCCACGATCTGCGTCGATCGCCGGCGCGAGATCGATGAGTCCCATGTCGCGGAGCAGTCGCATTCGCCGCTCCTCCACTGAGGAGGGCTGAGAAGTCCACAAATCATAGTTTGCGAATCTGGGTACCCCCAAAAAGCTCTGATCAACAATGGGTGCTCTCTGTTCTTGCTCTTCTTGCGCATTCTGCGAATCGGGGATCGAAGAACAGGTCGACGACGGAGACGACGGAGGCGAAGGTGATAGCCATGGAGAGAAATTGGGGGAGCAGAGGAGCGATGATGGCGTCGATAGAGCGCGATCAAGCGATTCGTAGAACAACTCTTCCTCTTCTTCTTTTTCTTCTTCGTATTCGTCTCTTGAATTGACGTTGCTCATCGTTCAAGCACACCCATTATCCCCAAAACTCTGCTCTCACGCACGCATTGTTGGGTTTCAAAGATTGCTCTGTTTCACTCTGTTTTTTGTTTTTCCTCTGTTTCACTCTGTTTTTTGTTACTCTGTTTTTGCTCTATTTTTCTGTGAAGAGTAGTAGAAGAGAAATAACGGGTGGTGGTGGTGGTGGTGGTGTTTAATTGGCGGCGGAGGAGGGGGCGGCGCCGCCGTGAGTGGTGGCGGAGGAAATGATGGGGTGGGGAGTGTGGGGGAGTTGGTTGGGTTTTATTCTTTGCTTTGAGTTGGGGGTGTGACAGTGTGACAACGCGGTTAAATGGAATCAATTAAATAAGTTTTGAAATAAGAAAATGACACCCTAAAAACTCACAAGTCACAACTAAAGTCACCGGAGTGGCGTGGCGTGACGTGCGGACCCGCATTTTTGTGCGTGTTATGCATGAAAATTTTCATGCAGGGCATTCACGTCATCGAGTGTAATTTTAGGATGTCTTTCGAAATAATTGAAAGTCATACATATGTGATGGGTTTATTTTATTTTTGCAAGTATGTATAAGTGGGCTGCATTACAGGGGGGCTGGGGTTTATGATTGATTTATCTGCTTTGATTAAAGTGTGGGGGATATTAGTATTAAATGGGGGTTTTTCTTTGGTTTTTAGTTGGAGAGGTTTTTGTTGACTCACTTAAATTAGACCAATGGTAATTAGGAACTTAAATTTTGATGACAACTTTAACAAATAATAAGGAACATGTGGAGGATCTTTGATAAGATGAATGAGACATTACTTTCAAAAGGTAAAATTCAAGGAGGTTGTGGGTTCGAGTAATGTTTGAAGTCAAAACAAAAAATAATAAGAAGAAACTTAATTTTTCTTTTATCGCTTAAAGTTATATTTGTTAGTCTTTTTTTTTTAATTTCAACTCGAGTCGTATACCCCCTCCCCCAAATTCATTCATTTGTAATTGTTGAGCCTCTTATATTAAACAAAGTGCACATAAAAGCATAAAAAAGCAAGCACACATAAGTGATTAAAAATAAATCAGTATTTAAAAGCTATATTATCTTATATATAATGGAAATATCCTTTAGGATCTTAGCCTTATTGACCAAAGTACCTTTAAATATTAACATTTGATTGGATGAAAAAATCTTTGAAAAAATAAAAGTAACAAGAAGTGTTTAGGTAAATTCAACTTAACTAACATAAAAGTAGGGATTTAAAAGCGATACTTGTGGAAAAAAGAGTGTTTTGGGATTTAAAAGTGATAAATGTGGAGAGAGAGAGAGAGAGAGAAAGAGAGAGAGATAACCGTTTAGTAGTTATCTTTTCTTTTTGTGGATATGGGTAGCTATGTAAATTGAATCTATTGATTTAATTAGTCAAGTTGCTAGAAACATTCACGTGCGTAGAACGTGCTCTCTCACTAGTTAACTATAATAATTTGGTCCTCTAAATTGGCCCTCGTAAGGTTTGGGGTTCCATCCTCCCCTGTCCACAACCTCCCTAACTTTTGTGATTAAGCAAGTGATGTCTCGTCCATTTCACCAATAGATGTTTTGTCTATATTTGTTAGTTGTTTTTTAACCCGATATATGAAAATAAACCAATCTATTACACACCTACACCAAAACTTGGTAAGTTCATAATACACTTCAAATTAGCCCTAAAAGGTTCTCATAGGAGAGGGGAATCACGTGGAAGTAACTTATTAATTACTTTTGTGGTAACAGACACAAAGTCTACTTGGTGCTCAGAGAAATTACCCAAGTAAGCCCAACAAGGCCTTGCAATAATCCTCACTCTAGCAACTCTTAATTAATTGCTAAATGCTTGTCCAATTAATGAAACTTTTCATATATAGCTTCTCTTAGTGGGCTTGCATGATATTGTAAGAGCTTTTGCTTGTTTTTTTCCCCTTTATTTCTTTTATTTTTTTGCAGTGACCATACCCCTTAAGTTGAGAAGCCAATTTAATCATTTATATAATATTGCTTTGTATTTTTTTCAATTTTTTACATCGATCGAATAAAATTAATAATTTTTATATTTGAAAAAAAATAAAAAAAAAATGGGACCTTGACCTAGCTACTATATCAACTTCGTTTGTTGTTTATACTAGTTTGCACATACAAACTCAAGAGTGCACCACATGGAATATCATTCTTTATATTCATGATCATAAACCCTTAATGGACCTCCACTCCAATGTCACTATACATCTTCATTTGATAATTGGTGCTTCACATTATAGCCTCTTTACTCCTTCTTAAATGTTGTTTCAATCTTTGGGCTAATTGTTTTGTCATTCAATGAATATGGTGTGCTGATATCAGCAACTTATACCTTAATTTGTTTAGCTTTTTTTAGTATAAAATGCCATTAGGGCAGTAACGTTACTATTAATAAAATATGAGTTTCAGAATAAAAGATTAGATATATCGGTTCTGTTTTAAATTCTTTACTGTTTGTTTCAAGCATGATTGACCGAAAAATGAATAAATTCATTGATTTTCATGTGCCTTGATAGATAATTAGTATCTATCTATCTCTATATCAAAAGCTAATAGTACTCCTTTGGATGATTGTGTGAAATGTGTTTTTTTCCCAACCGCAGATTGGCGATGGAGGCTGCTAGAGGAGGGGTATCGGCATCTTGCCCCTTACTTTAAGCTCCGTTTGTCCTCTCTTCTCTAACCTTGTACATAGGCTTTGAAATAGATGCCTAGGGGGGCTATAGAAAGGTGAGGTGGAGCTAGATCTTGAAGAAGAGCTTTTCTTCTTTTTAACCTTTTCTGTAAGCATTTTGTTAAAGGTAGGGTCTGTATTATTTAGTCTAATTATCTAAGGTTTCTATTTTTACTGTTCCCTTTATGAGGTTTGTCCTCCCTTTGTCAGGGCTTTCTCCGAATGTTCCGGTCATTCTTCCCCATCAATCGTGTCCTATATAGAGGCATCCGATGTTGAACGTGGAGAGGTTTTATTGCCTCCGCTTTTCTCATGGAGACTGAGCTTTCATTGTAAGATTGATGTAATAGTTCTCACTTATCAATATAATCACATTGACAAAAAAAAATGTATTTTTTTTATTTAATTATATTTGCTCTCATTAACCAATTAAGCATGAAGTTTTTATTCTATTCTATTGACAAAAAAAAAATTAATACTAATCAATTGACAAGTGCATCTACCAATTGAGTGGTAACTTCAATACATAGTCTAGTACATGGTCACTTGTACATGAGGTCGAATGTTCAAAACTTGTGTGGCTTATGTGAAAGTTTGAGAGGTGAAAGTATATGTGCAAGCGGGATTGACTAGTTCATTATATGACATTAAAATAAAATCACCTGATTAGAGAAGGAGATTAGTGTAAGAGAAATGTTAAAATGACTCGAAATTATATACGGTCAATGCACATGCTGATGTCAAAAGATTGAAAATCAATTACTTTTGGATGAAACTTAGGGTCTCTACGTTGCGTTGACTTTGTGTCATTTTCAAGGCATTGCATTTCACTAGGAAGAAATGAAATGTGAATAGTACAAGCAAAATATGTACCAGGTATACAGTACTAAATTACTAATTAATAGTCCAACTGGATTGTAGTACGTACTATATTTACAGGTATGTGCGGTGATGATTGCTAGATTTGATGGGTTTATGTGGGCTACATTGCATAAGATCATATGAAAAGTAAAACTTGGGCTGATGCCATGTTGTGGTGAGATGTGGAAACAATGAATCAGCCATGTGGACTTCTCAAAACACACAATTGTACTAGTGACTTTTGTCTTGCTAAGTATAGGGTGTGCAAACCCTGATTTGATGGTAAAAATTATTAAACTGCGATCAAATCGAAAGTTTACAATTTGGTCGTTTTGTAAATCACTGCTAAATCGCGAATCTTCAAAATCGCAATCGAATCGATTGCGATTTACGCGGTTTGATCGGTTTAGTTTTGTAGTTTTTCTGCGACACATTTAAAAAATAAAAAATAAGAATTACCCCACGTTCTTTATATGTTCATTAACAAAAACATGCAACAAAACATATAAATGTCCGTACATGACCACCAAAAACACAATGAAATACATTAAATCAATCAAAATTATTTAAAACAATATTAAAAAACTTCAACTCAATTTCAAATTTGTGGGTGATTTTGCAACCGCAGTTTTTCATAGATTAAAAGACCACATCTAAATTATATGGGGACATTTTCTTTAAAAAAAACATAGAAAATAAAAAATGAAATAATTCATTTTTTATATTTTTTTAACTCTAGGAGTTGTAATTTTTGCAAATGCATAGAATGCTTACACACCAGTCTAGTAGTTTACAATCTTTACAGTTTGCAATCACCTGTTGAGAGAACAAAGGCACCAAAGCTGTATTTTTTCCTGACGTTTATACCACTCACTCCATCTTCCGATTAGAGCAAACGCAAGCCTTTGCAGTGCATCAAATAGAAAAAGAATCAATATTACCACATTAAATTATAATAATTTATTAAATGATCACAAGAAACACACTCTCAAACAAAAATAAGGGGTTTAGTACTTTGGACATTGCAAACATATCGGTAGCATAACATGACACAAAATAGACCAACCCGTGTCATCAATTCCCTGCTAACATAAGTTCAACAAAACATATTTCCAAGTCAAATAATTTGGGATTTACGTGTTATGGGTTTTCAAATATTTTCTTGAAATCACCATAGAACGCCGAATTTGTAATATTGGACTCGTCGAAAAGGGATTTAGGGATACTTAGATTCGCGGAGTATCTACGTTGATTTGGGGATTTGGGCGCTCAAACTTGGCGATGTTGTAAATGTCAAGGTTTGGATAAAATTGAAGCAAATGTCAAGGTTTGAAATTTTTCTGAGAAAGTTCAAAGTTGGAAATCATTTTTGGGAACAAAAATATATAAAGTTTGTGATTATTCTTGCCCAAAATTAATCTCCAACTTTGTATTTTCTCGTAAATAATCAAAAACTTTGAAATTTGTTTCGATTTTATCCCAACTCATTTTTTAAGAGAGTTTGGTATATATTTATGTGGCAATTTCTTTTGAAAAATTTAAAATATTTTACTTAAGTCATTTCAAAGGAGGGAGGTATTTAAGAAAATTAAAATCGCAAATCTTAACAAAATCTCTTAAATTACCCAAAAAAATTATCACGTAAACATCGAACTTTCTTATAAAATTAGTTAATTAAAAAATCAGTTAGGATAAAACTGGAACAAATATCAAAGTTTAAGATTTTTCCGAGAAAATTTAAAAGTTATGATTATTTTGAAAAAAAAAAAAGTTTGAGATTATTCTGACTATTTCCCCTTTTCATTATCATATAGTTATATATTCATAAAACATTTTGTACGACTTTTTTTTTTTTTTTTTTTTGCTTCGGATAGTACAAATTTTTTTCTTACATATATACATCAATTTGTTAGTTTAAGTAAATTTTTTATAAGTCATTACATATTAAATTTATGGTTACTCTCGTTTGAGTGTTTCTAATGTACATCTAGGATCGATGAAGAACTCTGCAAGTGATCATAAGAATTAGTCAAGCAAGAGCGCTAACACGTACTCAAATCCATTCTTTAATTTATTCCTTTCAAAAACAACTAAGAAAGTAAAAGCCTCAGTCTCGAATTAGTTAAAGACATTTATATAGATAAATCATTTTTGTTGACATTTAGATCATTCGGTACACTGTAAAATAAAGAAAGGAACAATAATTATATGAGACAATAATGAAATATTCAAGAGTAACAAAGAAGAAAGAGAAGGAATTAATCAACATTTGGCTTGGCAAGACTCAAATGGTGGTTTTTGGACATTAAAAATTAAATTTATGTTTTTTGATTTGGCTTAAATAAGTAATTGTAGGGTGACCTAAAATGAATACCTAATTTTTGGGTCCCTTAAATACAAATCAATTTGTCTGCCCCTAAATAACAATGCACAAATCAATAGATTCTAATAATTGAGTGTCCATTTCGAGTGTCAAAATGGGTCACCCGGCCTAATCATTTTCCTAAAAATATATGTGCTTTATATATATATATATATATATATATATATATATATATATAGTTTGTGCATGTATGATTTGAAGGAAAAAATTAATAAAAGAATAAAACTGTTTTGAGTTCCAATACGAAACAGGGGCTTAGCGTAGGAGAAGACAAGGGGAACATTTTTTGATTAGAAGTGGTCATCTCAATGATAAGCCCACGGAATCAAACAGTACTCCCAAACAGCTCAGTTTGTCCAACCACCAACCCTTCCCCACGTGATGTCACACCCCATGCATGTTTTTATTCACTTTTTTTTTTGTTTCTTTATTTTTATTTTTTGATAGAAAAGAAATAATTTTTACACTTATCAAGGTTTGAACCTATGATCTCTTCCTTTCAAATTTCATACCGAACCATTGGGCCATCCAATTATAAAAACTATTTTTTGATATGAAGAAAAAACTAATTCATTGCCTTCAAAAATTCTCCACCCATAACTTCCCAACATCCATCACCAATTTAATGGCACTTTGATTATTAATGCACGAATTATTCGTATCTCTATATATATTATATATATATATATGCCCATTTGACTTTCTCAATAATAAAATAAACAAATTAATAATTGAAGCATGATCATTAATTGAGCATACTAGTATTAATTCCTCTTATTAGATTCTCATTGAATTGGATGGGCCTCATGGTTGATCCAGGAAGTCCTTCTAATTAATATACTTTCTGTTAATCAAATACATCTTTTTGTTAATCTCCTAATTTGGCAGGCTTTTAATCAGTAATACATTTTTTTTTTGAGTACATTATAAATTCATTTAGTTATGAGGTTTGTTTTATAACCACTTTTGTCCCTTAATTTTTCAAAGAAAAATATATATTAGAATGACAACGTGTGTGTGTGTATATATATATATATATATATATATATATATATATATATATATATATATATATATCACACCCTGAAAGTCACATCTGCCCACACGAGCCGTTCACGGTCTCGACTCACGTGTTATGGATCGAAATCTGTGTATGTCTACATTTCTATATAGATATCACACTGGAAGTCACATCTGCCCACACGAGCCGTTCACGGCCTCGACTCATGTGTTATGCATCGAAATTTGTGTATGTCCATATTTCGAGGTGTGTATGAACGGTTCAAAGACTCGATGCGACGTACTCATTGCCATTCTATAGCACTTATTTTTTATTTTTTTCAAAATGGAGCTAGAGTTAGGCAACATGATCAGGAAATTCGAATAGAATTCACCCTCTACTTTTTTTATTTATAAAAAATCGCCTCATGCCTTCTACAAAACCTTTCTTATGGTACAAGATGAGAGTGTAATATACGTGGACCCATATATCGAACATGCTTAAATTTGACTTTGAGAAACAAAGAACTGATCAGAATTCTAGCTATAGATATAGAGGAATTTTTAGAGTGTCAATAAATACGCTTATTTCTTCTTTAAGGGCAATATAGTAATCTTACCCTGTAATTAAACAACTCCTAAAAAATAATGTTTTTATCTTAAACGACTTACATAAAAATGACTTACATACTTGACCTGAGGGAATATATATGATTAAACAAGAACACTTGATGTGGTTCACTCGTGGGTGAACAATATATAATAAGTTAATAGCTTAAAGGAGAAGAAGAAACAAAGAAATGAGAGAGTGGGTCGGTGGACGACAGTAGTACAATATTAATTTGGTTATCAATTAAGCTAATATGTGTGTTTTTGTTTGAGCTAATCAAGGAATGATGAAGCGCAATCTTTATTGTGGGGAAAGCGTGTTGGCACCGCCGCACCAACACCGAGCACTTTTCTTATTTATCTCATCAACTAATGAGTTTAATTTGAATAGTCATTTTCTCTCATACTATATATATATATATATATGTTGAAATATGTTTAGTGATCAGTTAGATTAAATTTGTAAGCGATTTAAATAATTCGACCATGTTTTTAGGTACTTCAATTAAAAATTAATTGTTAGCATTGTGTGTTGATCTTTAGGCTTTAGTTTTTTTATGTTTGTTAAACATAATCTCTATATATTGAGCATTGCATTAATACAAAAATAGACTACACCATCAAGTTGTTTCTTATTTTATTTTTGTGTCTTTTAAATTGCTAACAGAGGTATCAAAGCTTTCTTTTCTTGAGAGACATGTAAGTGATCCACCACTTTAAAAGAAATATTCAATCCATTATAAAAAAAAAGGATTTTGAAATGATGTCATTTGTATCAATTGCTCAACCAATGTTTGATGAGAGACTTACTTAGTTTGGGCAGCTAGAATGAAGGCTTATTGAGATGAACATGACCTATGGGAAGACTACGAATTTTTTCATTGCCCAATAATCTTATGGTGGCACAAATTAAACTCCACGAGAAAAGGAAAGGAAGAAAGTTCGAGGCACGATGAGCTTCCTTATTTGTTGTTGTCTCACCAACAATCTTCACAAGAAATCAAGCTTTTAAAATTCGCATTTAAAGTTTGGAAAGTTGGTTAGAAGATTGTGGCTGATTTTGTAATCACTAGCTTAAGGGCACTAGGAGTGTTGAAATGTGTGTCTTTAGTGATTAGCTAGATTAGATTTGTTAGTGATATAATTTGATTATGACTTTAGGGACTTTAAATTTGAAATAGATTGTTGGTATTAATTATTTGCTGATTTTTAGGCTTTAATTTTTTATATTTGTTAAACATAAGTTTTTTATATGTATATAACAGTTCTGTCATGGTGATTTCCATTGCAACCTATTATAGTAGGTAACCCAAATAGTCATAAAGAGAATTAAATACATATCTAATTCATTTCATGTTGGAAATCCAAACTATCATAAATAAACAAATTAAATTATGTTAAAAAGTCGTTGGTACAAAACATTAATTCATCATTACAATTAATAGTATATTCCTAATCAATTATTAATTGTAGTCATTATCGACTATTAATTGATATATATACAGGCATCTTGAGATACATATATAAATTTATTTCTCCAACAATTAATTTTTTTCTTAAATCTTCAAAAATTATTAAGACATGCATAAGGTCTTTTTTATTTCAAAGAAAACTTGCAAGCTTTTTTTGTTGATTATGTTTTGCTTTTATGCTCGCTCTACCAATAATTATCAATGTGACGTTCTCCGACAAAAAAGCTAGTGACATTAAAAATTTACAAAATAAGTTAACATGATATATTTGCTTAACCCTTTTAAATAAATTTGATCATATACCTAGTGAGAATAAACTTAGTTTGTCCAGTGATATTGTTCATTGCTTCAAATCAACTAAAGATTACATCATAAGTTTTTTTTTTCTTACTTTTGGTTTACGTTAAATTTATTTTTATTTTATATTGATAATAGGGTCTTGCTCATGCGCGGAGCGCATAATTGCAACTAGTATAAATTATAAAAGAAAGACTTTACATTTTGAAAAAAATATAATATAATTCTTGATATAAGAAATTAAAGTTAATAGTAACTTTTAAAAATAGTATTGTAATATTTTATTTAAATTCTATACTTTTTTCATATAATTTTCTATTTTTCTTGATAGTAGTTATTTATGTATTAATTTAGTTTTTAAGTTTTTTTTTTTTTGCAAAGGTCAATTTACTTTTTATTTTTGTTATTTTTTGAAGGTAAATATGTGTGTTTGTATTAGTATATATAAGTGACATTTTATAATTTTATAAAGAAAAATGTGACATTTTATGATTGAGTAGGAAATACGGTAAATTTTACATTAGCGTTATTTTTTAATTTAGATTTTTTTAACAAAACATGTTCCAATCATATTTTTCTTAAGTTAATTTTATTAAATAAGATAATTTATCAAATTGCGTGATTATTTTTTAAGAGAGTTCATTAATAACTTGCTAATTATTTTTTGAAGAAAATATAAAAGAAAATTAATTAAACTCCCAACCTTTTTTTAGAAGTAAAACACTCAACTTTTTAGATAGTAAAAAAAAATTGAAATTTTAAATTTATTGAAAAAATATTTTTAGTTGTAAATAATGATAAAATTTATTTTCAAATTATATTATATATTTTATCTATTTAATTTAATGATTTTTTTCTTTAAAAAGTAAGCAACATACATAATTTTGTGCATGACATATATTTTTAAAAACTTTATTCATAATATTAAAATGAATATAGTATATATTGTTGATGTTTTAAAAATGAATATAGTTAGTTCATAATTTTGCTTCTTCTCAAAATCACAAGACTACATCATAAATATATATTATTTTTATTCTTGATGTTTTAAATATCTAAAAGTTTATTCATGTTACATACTTTATTATTTAGCAAAACAAAAAGTTATTTAAAAAGTTTATAGAAAAATAAGACTTTTAAGACTAATCAAATTGCATTATATTATTTCAAATAATATACAGTACAACAATACTTTTAGAAATTAAGCATAATGTATGAAGTAATTAATAATTAAAGATACTAACTCTCATAATCATATAATCATGTGTAAAACATTAAATGTAGTCTATTAAATGCAGCAGAATATTAAATGTAGTAACTTGACCTATAGATTACTCATTTCACAAATCTAGCACAATGTCTAAATTGAAGAGTTAGATGAAGATCTAATGGCTTGAATTAAATATCACCATCTATAGTGACTTTTCCAATCACCATGGTAGAACTCTCTATATATGTGTGTGTAGCTGCACAAAAATATATTTCAACATCAAGTTGTTTCTTCTTTTATTTTTATGTCTTTTAAATTGCTAATATACACACACACACACACATAATAACAACAACAACAACAACAACAACAACAACAACAACATAGCCATAGTCTCAAATTGACTAGGGTTGGCTACATGAATCAAACTCTTTAATTGTGCTCGATTTATATATATAGTTCAATTAAGTTTTATTTTAACTTATGTAGGATTCAAAGTACTCATGAGCACTCCCTCAAACCTTGTCTTTTAGTAAGAAATATTTATGTCATCTCACCTAAGATGTTTTGACATGTATGATTCAATTAAATTAGTTAACGTGGTGAATGTCAAGATGCTTTTGTACTAAAAGTGAATTTGTAATTACTTTGTGCACAAATGAAGACAAGGTATATATCTTTATTTATTTTTTTATTTTTTAGATAAGAAAGAAACCAACTTATCTTTGCTTGACCCATTTAAGAGCATCTCCAATAGTAATGTGGATTTAGAGCATGGATTGGTGCATTGTCATGGATATGAGGAGGATGTCTATCCTATGTGGCATTATATAGACATTTAAATTTCAAAATGATCTCCAATGGTAATGTGGATTTAGATTATGGATTTTTTGAGTTGGATGTGGATTGTGTCCTAAGTGGATCCATTTTTACCCCAATCCATAGTCCCATTAGAGATACTCTAAGAATTAGACTCGAAAATCGAAACCTACCCTCTTATAACAATACTACATATCAAATCATTGACACACCCATACTTGGTCGGTACAATGCATATTTCTTTATTCAATGAACACCAAAAATGTACATAGGCTATAATATATAAAGTCTAATTCCAATAAAAAAAATGAACACCAACAATTAATGAATTTAATGCGTTTTTGGAGAAGAATGAGTTTAATGCAAAATTATAGTAGTTTTATATATTGACTTTCATATATAATTAACTTATTACTTCAACAAGAGTCGAACTCAAAACATTTTCAAATTTTGTTAGCCTTTTGACAAGTGATGCCTCACCCATTTTACCAAATATATTTTGGCACCAGTCGATCGAAGTTCTTATTAATTAATGTGTTAAATCAAGAACATGACTAGCAATGAAGCTAAGAATCAAAATAGGCCGTACATCTGAACTTCTATTACTGAGGGCATAACACAGGCCAGTTCATCAACACGAAATATTTGGTTTAAACTTTATAATGTCCACCCAACCAAGTGGATGGCTCAATTATTTAGTACCTGGTGTTGAAAAAAAGTTGATTTCTTTCTTATAAATAAAAAATAAAAAATATGATGTCTATGCATGTATGAGTGCTTCAACTCTATAAATCAAATTTATTTGGTTGAGTTTCAATATGTATACCAAGAACAATATCAAGGTTCAAAGTATTACAGAAATACGATTCAGATTCAAAGACCAATTTCAACACATATATAGCATTAATTTTATTAGCACGCAAAGCATATCTAGCTATGGAAGGAATTCTATTGTCTACTTATTGTCTACTGTCACTGTTTTATGTATAGGGCTAACTGTGCTATTGAATGTTGGGCCTTGACCTAGCTTTTCTAGATCTCTGTAGCCCAAACACTTTTTCTTCTTTGATTAATAGGAGTATATTTGTTGCAATATATATGAGTGCTCTATATATATATTTGCCATGAAATTTTAATTATATGATCCAGATTGATGAATTTTATATAATAAAACTCACAACAAAAAAGTCCTATGATTAGTTATATGATAGCATTTTAAGTAGGGGCATATGCGTAACTTATTTAGTGTATACAATAGTTGCATAAAATATTTAATTTTTTTTGTTGATAAGAAAGAAACAATTGCTTTCATGAAGGTTTTAACCCATGACTTTGAACTTCAAACACCATACCAAAACCATTACACCACTCAATTGTTGGTATTTAAGTGAAAAATATTAAGTACAAAAATATTAAAAGATGAAACCCTAATTTTATTTTTGGTTTTATATGTGCTATCTAGATTTTGTGGAGAAGAGAAAAATGTTTTTGAGTCGGAGCTAATTCTTCGATAAAATCTTAGACGACATACTGCTAACATATAACATTTGTCTTTGACAGCGTCTTGAAGATCAATCAAGACAGAGAAAGAAACTTACAATCAAGGTAAACCACTTTTAATAAAATTTATTTTAATTCTATTGAGGTTTTTAAAATAAGTTTTCAAATTTATGTTGGATTTGAATCCAAAATCCAACAATTAATATATCACTACTAAAAAAACATATGTATACTTTTACGAGATTTAATCATGTTGTTATGGGTTACATTGTTAGAATCAATGTAATATTTAATTATTATACAACTAAAGTTCTTGTATTACAATAAATTATGTATAGTACCGGCTCTTAAAATTTAACGAAACTCTTTGTTTTATGATATATATACTAAATTATTACATTGTAATTTTTACAATGAATGACAATTTATATATTGCATATACGTTAATTAAATTTATGCGACGTAGCCTTTAACAACATATATTAGTGCATAATCAAACGTGTGCAAGACGAAACTACCCACATAGCTAATTTGGTGACATTAAAGACAAACCAGATATTTAACTTGCATTGAGCTAAAGTTAAACTGCGCTAAAGTTAAACTGCGCTAATAAGCATTGATTGTTTAAAATAAAAATATTACTTAGTGCATTTTTGTTTCTTCAGTATTAAATCCTTTTATTGTCAATCTACTTTAATGATGGGAATGGAGATGAGATAGGATGTTGTTTTAATTTGTTTATTTACCAAATCAATTATCTTTCACTACTTTAATTAAACTAATTATTTAACTAGATATTTAAGGTTTTTGGTGGGTTGCCCTAATTAAGCTGCAGCTCAACCACTAAATGGTTCTTAATGGGGTTTGGGATGAGTATAAGTATTGGTATGATAAATGAGTTTGATAACGTACCAAGTAGTGACTATATATATCAGCTACTCTGATTGTTTATATTCCTTTTTGTATCAATGTTATATTGACATCTTAATTGTAAGATGCAAATTGAACATTGATCCATATATTGGAGAGGAATTTTAATTCATTATTTATACTTGACTTAGTCAAGTAAAATATTAAGTGGTTTTATGATTAAGAATTCACTGATTTCAAACCTTTAAATTAAGCTATACTTGGTCACTTACTCTAAATTAATTTTATTAGAAGCATAGGATAGTCGTCTAGAACCAAAATAAGAAGGGGCTAAAAAAACGTTTAGACTCTTACAAGTGTCTAATAATCATAAAAAAAAGCCTATACATATACCAACATAATTGAGGAAGAGCAGTCAGGGACACCAATTAACCTAACACCCATCTAAAACTAGATGGTTTAATGAATGATTAAAAGACAGGCTGATATCTTGATTTAAATAAAATTAACAATCAGAGCAGAACCCTCAAGCCCACTTCCTTTGCATGCATTGTTTCCTTTATAATGTCTTTTCAACTATTGAAATAACTAAATATCAATGTTAATTAAAGTCATCCATGTTGGGTACTTAATTAAAAAGATTTCATTGAGAGACAGACAGACAACTTAGCTTGATTCCCCCAACAGCCTGTTTCCTCCCTAAGATTTTATACAAAAAGAAAGTAAAACCTGATATCATTTCATGTTTGTAAGCACCCCCTATAGTCAACATCCACATGTCCACATCACTAGATATTTCTCGAGATACGTTAAAACAAATCTCATGTAGTCTTTAAAGTATTAATCTTGATTAAACTAATGACTCAATTATGGAGGGTGTGTAATTGGTGATTATTTTAGTGGATTCCCTCCATGTGTGGCAATGTTAATTATGGAGGGAAGCATGTGTCATTATCATCCCTAATTGGGTTTTTAATTGGTTTTTTTTTTTTTTTTGTTTGGCTTTTGATGATGGTCACATTTGGCATGCCAAGGTACAGCACAAGAGTTGTCCATTTTTGTTGGGGTGTTAGGGCTTCAAAAGATTAGTTGAAAGAGGCGCTACAAATGGACAATTGATTTGAGTAGGCTTAGGTTTTCTTTGACATATATGTAGAGGAACAAAGATGTGTCGAAATGATTCTCTAATGTTTATTTGTCCAAATAATTCAACTCGTGTAATTCTACTTTAATCTTACTTTTGCTTCACTTTAACCAGACATTGTGATTAATTTAGCCGTCGTGAAGGTATAATTGTCATCATTAGGTCAAATTAAACAGGGATTTGAAGCCCTTTTTAACGCCCATTTTTCTATGGTGAGTATTAAATTTTTTTTTATGTTGGCAATAATAAAATTCTTGCTATATGCCACAAAACTGTATGCTTTTGTTTCGTGGGGCTTAAGCAACATCAGATACTATATTTATTTCGATCAATTATTTACATGATATGATAGTCGAGATAATTTCACAGATGGTCACTCAAGATTATAGTTCGTAACACTTTGGTCACTAAACTCACATTTGTCCAAAATATATCACTCAACTTTACAAAACGTTTCAACAAAATAACTCCGACCACTCTCCTATCAAAAATCAGGCGGCCCTGCTGATGTGGCGCCACGAGGGATTTCATGAGAGGTCACTTAACTTTTAAAGTGATGACGTGGCATTTACTACCCAACCCACCCACCCCCTTTTACTTCACCCCACATTTAGGGTTCGATTTCATGGAAATCAAAAGCAGCACCGCAGCAGTCACTCATCTTCTTCCTCGCTCTCTCTCACTCGCGCCAAGAATCGGGCTCGATTTCATGTGTTAAGCTCTCACTCGTGAATGCGCCAAGGCAGGAATATGTAGAACACTCTCACTTGCGGTCGCACCAAGCGAAGAACAAAGAGAAATCGATCGGCAGGAGCATCGATCTTGTGCAGCAGGCTTTCAGGTACAATGTCGGGCATGCTTAGATTCCTGGTTTGTTAGGGTTTTGAATGGTTTAACTGATTCTATTGTAATTGATGGATTGGTTGTTGTTAAGTGTGATTGAGTCGCTTGGAGTCAATTGATTGAGTTTTTAGGGTATTTTGTAGTCGAGATTTCTGATAATGGAAGAAGAAGGTGAAGCCATTGAACTCGAACCCTCACGGACAGTGGAGGAAGAAAGTGAACCCAACAACCTCAAACCATCGCCGATAGTGAAGGAAGGAGAAGGCGCTCATTCTGGTTTGGATATTCAAAACGAGATTTCAAGGTAAGAGATTTATTCTTCGTGTAAATGTTAATGGTTCTTGATTGCACTGGTTTTTTTCGATTGAAGATAGATCAAACTGGGAGTTTCATGGGCAAATTTTGTTGGTTAGATATGCAACTTCATCAACAGAGTTTTTACAGTTTTTGTTTTAGTTTCATTGTAAAGTCCTATAGATTGGTGATGTTATGACATGTTTTGAGAATCTCAATTGATTTCTGTTGAGCGATTGAGCGATTAATGTGTATGGTTAATTGGGATCGTTGTGGTGTTGTTGTAACTTATTGTTTCTGCTTGATTAGGATTTGTTATGTCGGCTCTTTAATGGAAAGAGCTTGGCCAAGCTATACTGAAGGAGTTCATTCTTTCTCTATCTTAATCACAAGAATTAGATTTCTTCTATTGCACATAAATACCATCTTAATTTGTTATGTGTTATTATTTTTTGGTTTTACATGGTTTTGGGGTCATGTTTGTCAGCTTAGGGGTGTGACCTTTTGAATATATTTAACTGTTTGTTTTTATGGTTTTGTTCATGTAAAGGGACATTTTTAACATCCTTATCATTGCAGGATTCATTTTCACAGTGGAGATGATGGTCAAGAAGAAGTGGAGCCTGACTTAGAACAAAGATATTTTGGGTCGCCAGATATTAGAGAGCAAGAATTAATGGACTTAGAGGTTAGTCATCAAGAAGAAGTGGAACCTCCAAAAGAACAAGACAATGGAACAATTCAACAAGAAGAACTAGAAGCAGATGATGGTAATGATTTTTTCGAGAGTGACAATGATGTTGAGGAAGATGACGACTATCAAGAAGTTGTTGACGAACAACTGCACAGTAGAAAAAGAGGAAAGCCTAAGGTTATTGCTCCACCTCGTAGTAGTGCACTTGCAATTGTTGAAGTGCATGACCAAGACTCAGACTATGCAGCATCAGATGAGCTCCACACAGATGATGATTCCGATGGATATGAGAAGATGAGGTATCTAGAGTTTGATGAGTTCAAAGACATGGCATACCCACATCTTGAATTAGGCATGAAATTCTCTTCTTTTAAGACATTTAAGCTGGCATGCAGAAATTGGGGTATTCAAAATAAGCGACAAATACGCTTTACTACGAATGATAAGAAAAAGGTGCATATGTAAATGCCAGCGCTTATGCGCCAAATAAGCTTCAAGTCTAGCAATTGTGAGTTTCAGATTTTTGCTTCTCACATGGGTAAAGATGACTCGACGGTTCAAATCAAGTCAATCAACTTGA
The DNA here is from genome assembly GCA_039657325.1 of Stephania cephalantha. Classification (NCBI taxonomy): domain Eukaryota; kingdom Viridiplantae; phylum Streptophyta; class Magnoliopsida; order Ranunculales; family Menispermaceae; genus Stephania; species Stephania cephalantha. The sequence goes on from CM077578.1 coordinate 42,144,319, forward strand.
CCCACTCATGTACCAAAGTGAACAAGAATTATCACGTGACTTCTGACTGGCTTGCAGAAAAGTATATATAACAATTTTGAGTGGACCTGAATTGGTCAGTATCGGGTATTATACAAAGAGTCAAGGATGACTTGAAGTTCGAAATAAGTCGAATGAAAACTTGGAGAGCAAAGAACAAAGCAATGGAGATGATGAATGGAGACGAGGAGAACCAATACCTCAAACTTAATTCGTATGCACTTGAGCTGCAAAAAACAAATCCGGGTACAACAGTCAAAATGACGCATCATCTAGGGGTATTTCAAGGCATATATATATGCCTTGCTCCATTGAAAAATGCTTTCAAATCAGGATGTAGGCCTTTGATTTCTCTTGATGGTTGTTGGTTAAAAGGTCAATATAAGGGATAATTAATTGATGCAGTAGGGATAGACCCAAATGATTGTATATTTTCCATAGCTTATGCAGTGGTTCAAGTTGAGAGTAAAGGCACATGGCAATGGTTTTTAGAATTACTTAAGGATGACTTCAACATTGTCAACAACTATAGCGTTGCTTTCATGTCGGATAGGCAAAATGTACATTTTATTTTCATGTTTGTTTATCATAATGCATGTTTGATTTCATTATTTAATCCTTGAAGTTTACTCTCTCTACAGGACTTGTTAGTGTCACAATCTGCTTTTCCCCAATTCAGAATATAGACATTGTGTGAGGCACTTGTACACAAATTTCAGAACAAGGTTTAAGGGAATGACACTTAAGCAAATGTTGTGGAGTGCGGCTATGACCACATATCGCGAGAGAATGATCTTTTGGTTAGACGAGTTGGATAAGGTTAATAGAGATGCAAGATTGTGGTCGAATGAGGTTCCCATCGAATCTTGGTGTAGGGTCAATTTCCAAACACACCCTAAGTGTGATATGTTGCTTAATAATTTGTGTGAGTGCTTCAATCGATACATTTTAGATGTCAGGGACAGAGGAATCATTGACATGCTAGAGATGATAAAGGTAAAGTTAATGCAGAAGCTCAGGCACAAAAATGAGGATATGCAGAAAATCATTGCTAAGGCGAGAGAGCGAATATGTCCTAAGATTCTAAAAAAGCTTGAGAAACTTAAAGATGAGTCTATTTTCTATGTTGTTGAGTATTCGGGTGGCCCTTCTGTGTCATGTCATGGACACGGGAATACATATGTGGTAAACATGATGGATTTGTATTGTGATTGTGGGAAATGGCAGCTTACGAGCATCCCATGCGAGCATGGGGTGGTCGCTATTATTATGGAAATGATGGGGACCCAGTGGATTACATCAATGAGTGTTACTATATAAGCATTTACATGAATGTGTACTCACACTACATCAACCCAACAGAACGTGAGGAACTATGGCCTAAACCAGCGGAAGATGTCCAACCAGTCAAACCACCAGCACAAGTCCAAAAAAAGAGAGGAAGAAAAGTAACAGCAAGGAGAAAGGAGCCTGGGAATTAGAGATTGCGGCTGCGCAAAAAAAATGTCTAAGAAGGGCACAATACGTATGACTTGTCAAACTTGTCATGTTAAAGGTCATAATAAACGCCATCATACTAAGGGTCAAAACAAGGTATATATTTATTGATTATGAAAGTGTAGATGTTATTAAAACACTTGTTTTATTTTTGTGTAATGTGACTTTGCATTTATATAATATTTAGATAAAGAAAAGGCCAAATGAAGGAGTTCAAGTCGATGAGAATTCTACATGTGGCGAGGCACCTCTTGAGCAAGTATTTATGTTACATTGTTGGAGGGATTTGAATGGTTTGGAAAGCTCACCATCAATTGCAAACTTAGCTAATTGAATTCCATAATTATTGTTGGATTTCTACAATAATGTGTGGTTTTACTTTCTTATTATTGATGGATTTTTCGCAACCTATTCCAAGGATTTCTCCAAAATTAAGAGCGAAGATTTTAGTTGTTCGACGTCGTGGCGGTGGAAGAGGTGGAATAATTGGAAGAGGTGGTAGAGGTAGAAGATGTACGAATTTGGAGACTCGTCTTCTTCGTGAAGACAAATGGATGTGACTGTTTTTTGGATATCTAGATGAAACTTTCCATGTTGGATGAAATACTTGAAATATGAAGTATCATCATGTAGAAAAGGATATGACTTTTTGGATATTTTGATGAAATACTTGAAATACCGTATCATTTTTTATCTCTTGTTATTTTATTTGTCTCGGGTTAAAAGAACATGGATGAATCCCTCTGAACAAACTATATACATTGTTGAGTGTTGAAGATTTACAAGAAACACTAGCTAGTAATGGAAAGAAACTTTCATACATTAAGTTTTACACAAAATGAATTCAACACACAGTTTCTTCTTTCATTTATAAGCTAAATAACCACAATACAGGGTTTGGCTTAAGTTTTGCACAAAATGAAAGCTCAACTCCAATAAGACGTGCATAACAACTTGTCTAAGAAAAACAACACTACAACAACTTTTGCCTTCAATTCCAACCGAAGATGACTATTACGTTTCTCTCCAACCGTAGTGTTTACTTGCATACAATGAAACCAAATAGCAATACAACGTCCACCAAGCATAACCAACATGCAACTGAACAACCGTTGAGTTTCCTTCGCCCGTTAAACTCATCTTGCAACCTCTTCTCGCTTTCGATTCGGTCTAACTTCCTCAACAACGCATTTATAACAATCGTTGTCCGGTTAGTTATTTCAGGATCAAGCCAGTTAAAGTATTCGCATCCACATCTATGCTGCATAACAATGAAAATTTTCATTTCATTCCTTTTATATGAATAAAATTTTACAAATTCATACAATATTCAAATTTTCGTACAAACCGTGTATTTCCTGCATCTATAAAATCGTCGTCCTGGATTTGTTGTCGTCCACGAGGTGAACACCACTGCTGCACACCGCAATAACAATACTCGTGTCTTTTGACGAACTCCATGATTTCTGGCCAATATATAAATATAATAATGTAGCTACAAACAAACAAAATCTTGTCAATAAAACTACATTCATGATATCAAGAAAAATAACAAACAAAGCTTCAACTCGTACATTAATCTGGCCTGGTGACATAGGTCAAGCTCTTCTACTCCCCATGATTTAATGCAATTGGTGGTGCACTAATTTATTCAAAGGTTCGCAATCCTTTGAGACCTTAATTAGAACATCTCAAGTTCTCTTACTTATACTCCTATATTTCAATCTTTTTAAATTTCTACCAGGTCGAGTTTTCTAATTAAGGCATTTGCATGTTGTCGTTGAATGTGTTCAAACCTCCTCAATCACTAGTCTCGAATTGTTTTTGTCGATTACTACTACTCCTACTTAATTAATTCTTTTGACTCAAGTTACTACAACACTTTAAATTGTAGCACAATGCAAGCTAATGCAATGAAACACATCTACCTCAATTCAGGTATCAAAAACATAGCCAGTCTTGCCATTTTCCTCATTGAATGCCTCATCAATATAGTAACATTAAACATTTCTTAACAAAAAAAAACTGAAACAAAAACATCACTAATTTCCCATTGCAACCACTTCGTCTTTAGTGAATACCAATCTAAACTATCAGTTACAGTCTTACAGACCTAATGTAAACAGTTATACGGATGGATGGATGATGATGAACAAGTACAAAATCAAAATTTTCGTCTAAGATTCTTAGAAACATGATAAAACTCTAGTTGAGTACCAATCAAAGAAAGGAAATAACATACCAATGCAAAACGTTTGCTATTTTGGAGAACATCAATGTTTCAACGTATATGTACGTATATACATGATACATAAACATTGCTATGATATCTACAGACAACAAACAATTGCTGAAGAAAAACTACCACAACAACGCATCACAAGCGCGGAATCCAAAATCTCAACAACTGGATACAAGGATCATGAAGTAATAAATCATCAGGTGGATCAATCCAAGATAAACACACAAATTTAAGGTTAACACGAGTAGTTTAACATAACCGAACACATTAATCGTAAAAAAAGGCCAATCCAAGTAAGAAACCATAATATTCGTCCGAGACTCTTATAAATTGATGAAACAACGAAACGAAAGAGCAATTGAACACGAAAAAATCCATTACAACTACTTTCTTCATTTCAACCATACACAGAATCAATCACAAGAATAACATCACATAAATCTCGACTACAAAATATCCTAAAAACCCAATCAATTGACTCTAAGCGACTCAATCACACTTAACACCCAATCCATCAATCACAAAGAGAATCGCTTAAACAATTCAAAACCCTAACAAACCAGGAATCTAAGCATGCCCGACATTGTACCTGAAAGCCTGCTGCACAAGATCGAAGCTCCTGCCGATCGATTTGTCTCTGTTCTTCGCTTGGTGCGACCGCGAGTGGGAGTGTTCTACCTATTCCTGCCTTGACGCGTTCACGAGTGAGAACTTAACACATGAAATCGAGCCCGATTCTTGGCGCGAGTGAGAGAGAGCGAGGAAGAAGATGAGCTGACTATTGGGGCGCTTTTGATTTCCATGAGATCGAACCCTAAATGTGGGGTGAAGTAAAAGGGGGTGGGTGGGTTGGGTAGTAAATGCCACGTCATCACTTTAAAAGTTAAGTGACCTCCCATGAAATCCCTCGTGGCGCCACGTCAGCAGGGTCGCCTGATTTTTGATCAGAAGTGGTCGGAGTTATTTTGTTGAAACGTTTTGTAAAGTTGAGTGATATATTTTTGGACAAATGTGAGTTTAGTGACCAAAGTGTTACGAACTATAATCTTGAGTGACCATCTGTGAAATTAACCCTATGATAGTCAATTTATGAAGTTTGAAGTTTGTATAGGAACAAGCACGTGACAAATATGTCAAAGCATCTCTAATGATCAAAGCATCTCTGATGATATGATAGATACATCATTTATTAAAAGAAAAGGTTTGAGGAAGTCGTGAGTTCGACTCCACTAAATAAATAAATAAAAAACATGTGGAATTTGTTGTAAATATGTGGATGACTATTCACATTAGACATGTAATATCAAATATGTATTTACTTGCACTCCATTATGTATCTTGTACACTACGTATTTCTTATAAGACTTAAGATTTTGGTGTAACTTGTACACATTGTATTGCTTCTAATCTTTGTTCAAGGTACATATAGTCATCATGATCAAAGGCGGGCTCATTCTCTTGTAAACACACACCAATGTATGAATGAAATCTCTACATTTTCATCTCTAGCTCCCTTCTCTCTTGTCTCATCTTCTCTACTTATTTTAGTAGTTCTTAGTTTATGTATTCCATGCTTAAGTCTCTAGCAAGTTCAACTTAGTTTACAACACGTTATCAGCACGAGCTTGCTCTAACATAAAGGAGATCTTGAAGTTCAAGAAGGCTTGCTAAGAAAACAAAGCTATGAAGGTATAACTTTTGTTAATTTAAACAAGTTCAATTTCGTTTCTATGTTAACACGGTTGCTTTCTTTTATTACATGCATCACTTATATATGTATACTTTATTCATACACTATGCATTATAACGTCATCGACTGCAAAAGTATGCTCTGTAGTTGCGTCTTGTACGATCTTCTACATCAGAAACCAAAGGTCAATATGTGACATAACTAGTTTTCTCGCTATACTACAAACAATTAGTTACGCTATATCATTGATTTTATAATACAAATAGTACTATGAATTTTAGTTTATAGTGGGTAAGCCTTGTCCCCGGTAAAGCTAAATATTGAAAGGGAGACCGATTATCCCATTCGAGGAGGCATGATATTAAGTAGACTTTGTCTCACCACCCAACCTGGAGGTTGTCCCACCAACTCATACGAATAGTACATTTTGTTTATTAATGAATCAAGTTGTAACATATATTTAATCACATGTTATGTTTTTTACATAAAAAAGAGAAAATTATTTTGTATTACATTTACTTTCAAAATATTAGTCAATCATAGTTGAATTTATTGCTTTATTATATTACCGACAAGAATTACTTGTCATGACAATTAGATACTACAACTTGTGAATAAAGCATATATGCAAAACTGTGTGTTATACACAATCATTCGCCAATTTCTCTTTAGAGATTTGAAAAGTGAATATTTCACTTTATATATCTTTTCACCTTACGGAGTTATATATATATATACTAAAAAAAGGGTAATGCTCCAAAAGCTCAAAATGAACTACTGGGTCTCAAACTACAAAATTTAATCACAAATATTAATTATAATTCCACAATTTTAATTACCTATATGTTAAGACTTTGTGGAAATATGACAGATGAGACAATAAAAAGGTCACGTGATCCGCCTCAATTTATTGCTGCAACAAATATCGAGTGCACACGTCAATCCAATAAATATTAAGGATTGATTTCTTGTCTAATGGTAGCTGAGTAAAATAATGAGATAAAATATAATATCGTTCACGTCCAATTGGTTCGGCTTCAAATTAAGAAGCATATGTTGCATATTATGATCATGATCACAATAACAAATTTATGGGCGTGGAAAAGATGAAAAGATATGGTAAAGGTCGTATTGACAATTCCACTAAAAGTAGGAATAAAAGTGGTGCACCACTAGAAATGACAAACAATTATTGACAATGAGCACTCATCATTGTGATATTTTTGTCACATATGAAAGGCTATTTTGCCAAAAAATTGACATATATATACCCGAATATTTTTATGACCTTTACCATGCCTTCAAAATCAAAGGCAAAATTATGAATTTTATCATTGAAAATGGCTCGATAAAATAGGCACATCGAGACGTGTTCAAATCATGAGCTAAATATAGGCGATGAATTTATTGCTTGTGTATTATGCTACATGCATATATATTATAATATAAAAGAGAATATTTCTTGAATTTGAATTTAACGTTCGGCAAATATCTGGTATAATTGTTAATGCCTTGTTCAGAAGAAGTTTACTAAGAATAATAGAAAATTTATCTATATGATTATGATTTAATCTGAGTATAAAATTCTCGGTTTAACTGTGTGGAATAAATAAGGCACATTAAAACAAATGTCGTCATAAATCAAATGATATTCATAATGTGGAAAGATCTATGCGATCGTCCAAAATCATCAATAATGTGAAAATATCGTAAATTCGCACGGACATCCTTTATCGAACTAGGTTTTTTTTTATCAGTTGGAGATTATCTCAAGGCAAATCAATGAGACTTATATTGATTTAACTCTCCATCAATCATATTATAAGATGCATTGGGTCCATAATAGAGAATTTATTTATAGCAAGTTTTGCTAATTGTCACTTTGATGAAGCAATTTTCCCACCATTAGAGGGAGATATAAGCCAATTCCAAAGGAATGACGTGAAATTGCTTGAAACACATTAAATTGAATCAAATATGTTGTATTATATATGATCTATGTATAAATTAATATGAACTTAAAGTTTAAATTAAAAATCATTCATTAGTAATAAGTTATGAATCAATTACTTGATGCAAGTACTATATATAAAAAGTGACAATCGTATGTTTCAACATTAAAAGTTCACGATAAACTGATGTCCATGCGCAACTAAATGTACAAGAACCAACAAAACGCTTAAGGCGTAAAAGACAAGCCGATTCAAATGACACAAACCCTTGAAAATGAGGTAGGAGTAAAAATAAATAAAATACTGATAATATAAGGATTCTTTGATAAGGATTCAATGTATCTTTTGGGTTTATGTCTTCATTATAATATCATTGTATAATGATGATTTAAATATTATGAAAAATCACGACGACATCGTTATATCATTCGAATCCATGAAAAATGAATTCAAGATGGAAGATTTTGGGAAAAATAAGATTTATCCTTGATTTGGAATTCAAGTATTTTCCAAGTAAAATAGTTGTCCATCATATAATTTATTTTACTCAAAAAAGAAAATTTGGGTTTGCAAAGTTTTGTTGCAAAATAATAAGATGTATCACTCATGTCAAAATGAGGGGGAGAATCAAAAGGAGTTATTGATTAGCGCATTGCAATCTTTTTCCCTTAACTATGGTTTTATCCTACTGGGTTTTCCTAGCAAGGTTTTTAATGATGCAATCCTAACATTATTATACTCCATATAAAAAGAAAAAATTATTAAAGCAAGTAATGTATTCTTTTTCCTATACTAGATTTTTTCCCACAGAGTTTTTTAGTAGAGGTTTTAATGATGCATATATATATATATTCTCTCAAAGTGTATCAATGTGTTGCACTTTTTTCCTTAGCTATGATTTTATCCCACTAGGTTTTGCTAGCAAAGTTTTTAATGAGACAATCAACAATATTATACTACACAGCAAGATTGACGAGAACTTTCTTATACTAGATTTTTTTCTCACATGATTTTTCTAGTAGAGGTTTTGACGAAACATATTCTCTCAACAAGTGTTATCCAAGGGGGAGTGTTGTAAATATGTTGATGACTATTCACATTGGACATGTAACATCAAATATGTATTTACTTGCATTCCATTATGTAGGTTGTTTTACTATGTGTACTCTTTTATGTATCTTGTACACTATGTATTTCTTATAAGGCTTAAGATTTTGGTGTAACTTGTACACATTATATGCTAAACCATACATCTATTTCATTATTTATCAAAGCCTTATGGTCTTGGGCCTCCTTGCTGAGCCTGTTTAAAGTAAAGTCCTGTTAGGCTCAATTTTGTATGGAAAAATAATTGGGCCAATGTTGATTGTCTTTTTTTGACCTCTTAAAGATCCTAAACGAGACATAAATGTAACAAATTAATATTTGCAGATCTGAGTGCATGAAAGAACTAGATCTGTGTTTTTAACAAAAAAAAAAAAAAAGAAAAAAAGAAAAAAAGAAAAAAAGAACTAGATCTGTGCACATGGGCTTTGAGCCTTTGAGGCCTTAAGTGCTCAGTAAGTCAGTATAATTTCAAAGATAGTGAACAATTACTTGTAGGAGAATGCCAGCGCATCAACCTCACCCAGCTGACTCAGACTAGCTATTAATGCAAAAAGTCGTTGACGGGTAGGTACAACCACACAAAAAAAGTAAGAAGAATTAGCTGACAAACAAACCAAACAAAAAGTCATATTGATGGGCCCTACCACAGCTGAGTCAGCTGCATGTTGTTGTTGTGCACTCTTGTTGAGACACGCTAGCATTTTCCTTACTTATATATATTAAATGCTTACTTCAAAAAAAATTATATAGAAAATGCTGTTTTTTTTTTTTTTTAAATGGCAAGTGCACTTGACAAAAATAAAAATAAAAATGTAGAACATGCATTTATGTAGCAAAAGCATGTCATTCAATTATATAAAAAATGCATTAAAACTATGGGTGACAAAAATTTGGGTCCAAACGAGTCCTGGTCTGGACAACCCCTATTATAAAGAAATATATTCATTTTTCAGATCGGCCTGATTTTAAATTTGAACAAGACTAGTTTATCCATGTCCATTTTTGCTTAAAGCTCGGGTTGTCTGATTGTCCAAATTTATCACAATCTTGAAAACTAAGTTTTTATATATTAAAATATACACATATTATAATCTCATATGATGTAATTTGAAAAAGTAACAACAAATTCATGTAATTAAATATTTAATGTCAAGAAACAATTGTTCAAGTATTAAAATAAAATAAAATTTAATTCATTCTAAAATCAAAGATATACGTAGTAGATTACTTTTTATATGTATTGAGTAGATTAATGTATGTTAATCTATTTAATAAATATTAAGTGTTAAATATACTCTTTTATCAAATATAATTTAATTCTATTTAAAATTCGAATCGGTTATGGGTCGGGTCTGGGGTTACGAGGTCTTATCCAGCAGACCCGTCCTGATTTTAAATTCGAACAAGAAGTCTTTGTCCAGATCCGGCCCGAATTTGTTAAATTATTATTCAGACTCTTTTTATTTCGAGCAGGCAGGTTTGGACACTAAATTGCGAGCCATAATTCAAACATTCTCCTTTTTAATTGTATAGTTCTTTTTATACATACAAAATGATTTTTTAATTAAAAGCATCAATACTTATTTTGAAAAAAAAAAAATGCAGTCCCTTCACATGGGGATCAAACATGATGAACAGAGCACTGAGGCACAAATCAACATCTTGCTGTGAACATTCGTACACCCACTGTCTCACACGAGGAGATTCAAACTCTCAACCTGTGAGAATGAATCATTAATGTATATGTATAGGTGATTGTTGTATATATATGGGGTGTGCGTATGTAGTGTGTGTGTGGTGTATATTGAAAGACGTGGACGTTTGTGGTCCACTTATTTCCATACATGACATTATATATAAAGAGAACAGTGAGGAGAGACGAGGAAGAAAACTCTCTATTTCTCTCTTGTTCATTTTCTCTGATTCAATCACTGTGTTATGGTATTAGGGTTTCAACATGGTATCAGAGCAATAGATGGCTAGCGCCGTGATCACACGCCTCAGATCGTAGTAGCAAACTGATGCGAAGAAGTTCATCATAGCAAGAAAAGATGAACGAAACAAAGCATCGTCACGGGAAGATACCGCATCTACACATCACGATGGTAGATCTACACCTCCGTGCTCGATCTACACTTCCGAGCGATGGATCTACATCCACAACAACGAGATCCACATCACAAGCATACCAAATGTTAAATCCATTTGGTAACTCGTTGAACCAAATCGTCACGATGAAGTTGGATCGCTCGAATTTTTGATCCGAAAGCGATGGTTCTACCGTTATTTCGAGGATGCCGTCTCGATGGTCATCTTCTCGAACAATCGCATGTCCGCCTCGAGATCGTAAATGAGACAGGGTCACCGAATCCGAATATGAAGAGTGGTATGCACGAGATCGCTTCTGTCAGCCGGTTAATCGCTGCAATATCCAAAGAAGTTGCATCTCTTGTAGTTGGTGCCAAGAATGCAAGAGAAGCGTGGCGAAACATAGAAGATCATTGTGGATCTCACAAATGCTCGGATCCAGGTATATAAACGACGATCCAATCGAACAAGAAGGGATCTCGATCAATATCTCGAATATGTGCTTCGATGAAGGAACTCGCCGATAATCTGCTATCGCAGAGCACCAATGTCAAATGACGATCCGATCTCCAATACGTCGGCAGTTTGGATGGAGATTACTTGCCAATAATCTCGGTGTTACAAGATAAGGAGTCATTGAGATGGCCGAGTTTCAAGCCTCACCGTTAAGTTTTGAAGCTACACTCGCCGTCGATACAAGGTACTCAGCAAATTGCATCGTTGTCAATAAATGAAGAAACTCCATCAAGAAACTCACCGAGGTGAAAATCTCCAATGGTGGCAACATGCAACATAGATCCGTGGACGAGGTAATCAACCGTATAGAGGTCGAGGAGGCAAATCTCGAGGTCGTGGTGGATTCGATTTCGTAACAACAATAAGCCCACATGCCAAATTTGTGGAAAATTTGGCCACTCGCAGCAAGTATGCTACTTCCGTGGAGACATGAAGTACATGGGATCCTCCTCCTCCAGTTCACGATTCATCAAGGACAACACGATCCTTTATGCGCCTCCTCCACAAATGTAATCCACAAAGAACATTCATTTTATGCTGCTTCAGAACCAGGATCGGATGTGTCCTGGTACGCCGACAGTGGAGCATCTTCACACATTACATCAGATCCATCGCAGTTGAATAATTGCGTTCCATATGGAGGTAACAAATTATTAATTGTTGGTAATGGACAGTCATTAGGAATTTCTGGTATTGGCACTGCATTATTACCCTCCTCTAGATCGAACTTATCATTTAAAAATACGTTGTGTGTCCCTCAGATTCAGAAAAATCTCATAAGCGTGTCTCAATTAACTCATGATAATAATGTTCTAATGGAATTTACTGCTCGTGATTGTTTTGTGAAGGACATCAAAACTAAGAAGGTTCTTCTTCATGGCATTCTTCATAACTGTCAGATCGTTTCTTCTGCTCTCCAGGGTCATCGCTTGTTAATAATTGTGCTTTTCTTATCAAGTAACAAAAATCTTTCATCATTGTGGCATGCCAGGCTGGGACATCCTGCACAGCATACATTGCAGAAGGTGTTACAGTTGGTAAATGTACCTGCTCAGTCAGTTGAATTTTGCTCTAGTTGTCCTTTAGGTAAAAGTCATGCATTACCTTTTCATTCATCTTTACATAATTCTACTCATGTACTTGATTTGATTCATACGTAGACTTATGGGGCCATCTCCTGTTAAGTCTACCAGTGGGTACAGTTACTATGTACATTTCATGGATGATTGTACACGTTTTACTTGGATTTATCCTTTAAAAATAAAGTCTGATGCATTTCCTGCCTTTCTTCATTTCAAAAAGTTTGTTGAAAATCGCCATCAAAAATTAAACGTGTTCAATCTGATTGGGGTGGTGAATATCGCTCTTTTAAACCTTTCCTTGATTCTTGTGGGATTGCTTTTCAACACTCTTGTCCACATGTGCATGAGCAAAATGGGAGAGGCCGAGCGTAAACACGACACATTATTGAGATGTGTCTTACTCTCCTTGCACACGGTAACTTGCCACATAGGTTTTGGTGGGATGCTTGTGAGGCATCTGTGTTCCTTATAAACAGACTGCCTACTAGGATCTTAAAGGGGATGTCCCCTTATGAGAAATTGTATCATAAACCACCTGATTATTCTCTGTTAAGGGTTTTTGGACGTTCATGTTTTCCGTATCTTCGTCCATATAACTCTCACAAGTTTCAATTTCGGTCTGAACGCTGCTTATTCTTAGGGTATAGTTCTTCTCATAAGGGTTATAAATGTCTACATAAATCTGGTCGTCTTTATATTACTCGTCATGTGGTGTTTAATGAGGAAGAATTTCCTTATCATATGCTGTTTTTTACTTCGTCTTCCACTGATAGGTCTGAGTCTTCCTCTTCTATTTTTCTACCTACTCCTTCGTTGTCTATAAGTACATCTTTTTCTAGTCCTAATTTGAGTCAGGATAAGTCTCCATCTATGTCTCTGCTGGTCGATTCTCGCTCATGCATCTTCTCGCCTCTAATTCATCCGATCAATCTACATCTCGATCGCCCGCATCTCCATCACTTACTACCTCTCCTCCTGGGTCTGATTCTCATTTGCCTTTGTCTACTGATATTTCTGAATCTGAGGTACCTCTTAATACTCATCCAATGATAACTCGATCTAAAGATGGCATTGTTATGAAAAAGGTGTTTGTGGCTACAACTACTGTGCCTACCATTGAAATTCCTAAGACTGTTGAATTGGCTCTCAAGGACCCTCAATGGAGAGAGGCCATGGAGATGGAATATAAGGCTCTTATCAGGACGGGCACGTGGTCCCTGGTGCCTGCCTCATCCTCTCATAATATTGTTGGAAATAAATGGATTTTTTCAATCAAAAAGAACTCTGATGGCTCAGTGAGTCGATACAAAGCTAGATTAGTGGCTAAAGGCTTTAAACAAATGCCGGGTATCGACTTTGATGAGACCTACAGTCCAGTTGTTAAGGCCTCCACTATTCGTGTCATTTTAACTGTTGCAGTTCAGTTTGGTTGGTCAATTAGGCAACTTGATATTAATAACGCATTTTTGAATGGGTCTTTGATTGAGGATGTTTATACAAATCAGCCTCTTGGGTTTGTAGACAAATTATCCGCTTCCTACTCATTGTATGCAAGTTGCACAAGGCCTTATATGGGTTGCGACAAGCGCCTCGAGCATGGTTTGATAAATTGAAATCAACATTACTATCATGGGGTTTTATTAACTCAAAAGCTGATAACTCTCTTTTTATCTTTCGTCGGCATAGCCTCAGTGATTTTATATGTGTTGGTTTATGTTGATGACATTATTGTAATCGGGTCACACACTCGCACGTATTCAACAGCTCATTTCCAAATTACATAATTGTTTTGCTTTAAAAGACATTGGGGAGTTGAGTTTGTTTTTGGGTATGGAGGTTCGTCGTGATAAAACTGATCTGCTTCTCACACAAAATGCCTATATTAATCAACTTCTTCGTAGAAAGGGGCATGCTTCAGCTAAAGCTATTGACACACCTGCGTTAGTGGGCAAGCCTTTGTTTTCTCGATACATCTCCTAAGTTTACCGATCCTACTTTATATAGAAGTTTATTAGGTGGTTTACAATATTTGGTGAATACTGTCCCGATATTGCATTTATTGTTAATCGGTTGAGTCGATTCGGGCTTCAGCAGCTCCCCTACTATGACTCATTGGCAAGCACTTAAACGTGTCTTGCGTTATTTGAAAGGTACGTGTGATTGGGGCCTATGGTTTCGGCCCAGCTTTGCAATTGTTTGTTACGAGTTTTTCTCGATGTCGATTGGGCGACCTCACCGATGACGACGTTCTGCTTTCGGGGTTTGCAGTGTATCTTGGTGCTAATTTGATTTCGTGGCGCCTAAGAAACAACAGTGGTTGCTCGGTCAAGCACTCGGTTCGAGTATCGTGCGTTGGCTCAAGTTGCTCGGAGGTCTCCCGGTTGCGCTTTATTGTCCGAATCGCAGCTCACTATTCCAAAGACCTCCCGTTGTTTGGTGTGATAATGTGAGTGCTCACCCCTTGCTCGTAATCCGGTGTATCATTCGCGCACTAAACACATCGAGCTGGATGTCCATTATGTTCGGGATAAGGTGTTGCGTGGTCAACTGTTTGTTCATCATGTTCCTAGTCATGACCAGATTGCTGATTGCTTCACCAAGGCTTTTGCAGCATCTCGATATTTCTTCTTACGGTCCAAACTCTGTTGCTTCTCTCCCCTTCGTTTGAGGGGGGATGTGAGAATGAATCATTAATGTATATGTATAGGTGATTGTTGTATATATATGGGGTGTGCGTATGTAGTGTGTGTGTGGTGTATATTGAAAGACGTGGACGTTTGTGGTCCACTTATTTCCATACATGACATTATATATAAAGAGAGCAGTGAGGAGAGACGAGGAAGAAAACTCTCTCTTTCTCTCTTGTTCATTTTCTCTGATTCAATCACTGTGTTATGGTATTAGGGTTTCAACACAACCTCATCTAAAATCTAAATGCGAGAGGTCCAAGATGACATCTAGCGGTACCACTAAGATGGTATACAAGTTGGGGTTCCCTCTATAGTTACAACTTAGAAATATTAGGCAATATCATAACACTGAGTGCCATGTATTAGTTTACGAAACGTAAAACACTGATCGACATACAAAAGTTGGGGACCAATGCTCGAGCATGGACATAGATCTGAAGGCAAAAATATACCATCAGACTAGAGATTTGGTTACCTCATCTCACGGCAATCACTCGCGCAAAGAGTATCTAATTGGGTGGGTGAAGCTTATTAATACCAATGAAGCATACAACAAGGAGACTCTCGGAGCCTATGCAAGAGGACTAATTCGTAATGATGCCGGTGATTGGTTGGGTGGTTTCGTATCTAACTTGGGTTCATGTTCAGTATTCGACTCAGAGCTGTGGGGGGCTTTGCTTGGTCTTCAATTGGCATGGGACAAGGGTTTTACAAGAGTCATCCTAGAAATGGATTAGAAAAGTGTGGTATACCTGTTGAATGAAGGGAGTATGCCGGTTAATAATCATCATCGACATCTGATCTCCCTTATTCAAAAATTATTGTCCAACAATTGTTGGATGTCAAGATTGTTCACACGCATCGCGAAGGGAATAGAGTTGCGGATTGGCTGGCTGCTTATGCGGCGCAACACTCGGTTGGAAGGCACATTTTGTCGAGTTGTCCCGCTGCACTAGCTGTAATTTTGAATCAAGATGTACTAGGGGTTGCTTTCCCTAGAGTGTGTGTCATGTAACTAGACATTCTCGTCTCATTCTTATATAAAATAAAAATAAAAAATACAGAAGTTATGTAACAAGTGAAATTTAATTTGATAGCCAGAGAGGTAGCCCCTATATATATAGCTTTTACCAGCATCATGTGCATACGCACATATATAGAAATGCTATGTATTTGTAGTCAAAGACTCTTCAGAATCATGGATCTATCATTTAGGATAGGAAAATTGGGCAATGTTAGGGCCCTGTCAAAGCGAAGTGATAAAATGTATCTGTATAGGAAAATTGGGCAATGTTAGGGCCCTGTCAACCTGCGCCAATATTCCATTCAATTAATTTTATGGTATTCACTATTTGAGAACTCATTAAGGCCTCAACTGAAGCAATTAGGCCCTGTAATCAAGGGCCTTTAATTAATATATAACTTTGTTCAATGGATCTGGACGATAAGTGTGCTATTAGTGAATAGGTCATATTTGATTAATTTTAGATTCTAGACTCGACTGTAGGTAGGGTTGGTTCGTGATTTTCCCATGCAATTTATAGTTTACGATACAATGTTACACGGGGTCGCATTACGTGTTATAATTATATTTTACATGACAAGTTCAATAACAAATCCTTACTTTACAATCACAACATTTTTCACGACAACAAAACGGCTTGAACTCTGGAGGAATGAGAAATAAAGTTGCTTCCTTGACATTTATTGGTGGGTTAACGACGGCGACAATAAAGCCTCAATCTTCAAGCAATTAGTGTGACTCTTGCATTCCTTTCAATTTAATATTTTTGATGGTGATCGCCGCTAATGGCCACCTTTTTTTGTTGGAATCTAAGTGCGAAGACGAGATGTAGGTCTCCATGGCAGTGATGGCGAATGTCGACGTTGGCGACCGACCCTCTGTGGTAGCGACCGGCGACTTGGCGGCGTGAATCATGCAACAACATGGGTCTAACAGTCTCGTTGTTTTTTTCTCTGATTGTAGTAGTATTTTAAGATTTTTTGTCCCATTTGTAGGAATGTCGCCTCCCATTCGTGGGGTTGTTACCTTCTATCGAGAGGATGTTGTTCTCATTTGCGAGGTTGTTGCTATCCTTCGTGAGGATGTTGTCATCCTTCATGAGGATGTTGTCTCTGTTAGAAGGTTGTTTTGTGTTTCAAAGTATTGTAATATATATTATCCTCGATGTAATAGATTGGTGTACCATTTTAGGTAGTAAGAACATCAATGCAATAAATTTGAAAAATAAAATAAAATAAGAAGAGGTTGAAAAAAGGATTTGGACACCAATGATTATTTAAATAAAAAAAAGAAGGCTGACGACAAAGATGCACACTATAATAGTTCTACAATTTGGATGATTAATCATAATTGCAATCTTGAAAACATATGTTATGTGGCAATGGTTCAGGTACTTTCATGGAAGGCCTGACCAACCAGAGGCCTCCCCTGGATCTTGTGACACCAATAACAATACACACTTCTCATGGCTTCACACCTCTTCACACTTCACTTCAACAACTTCTTCACTCCATGCTTTCTCTTTTCTTTATGACCAGTGCTTCATTTTCTGTCCTCAACACTCTCATGTAATAATGAATACACTATATAAGTGGCCAAAACATCGCCAATACAGCACATCAAAATATCTAGATCACCAACCAGTTGCGCGTTGGCATGGAGCCATCACCCTTAACCAAGTGGTGTCAACTTTTAATATTGAGCCTGCTCGCACACACGGATGTGAGCTCTGTGGATTTTTATCAGTATCAATATATTATCTTCAACTTAACCACCTTCAACTCATATTTTTTTGTTGTTTAAACTCAAAAGGCTTCGGTACTATTTAAAAAAGAGATACACAATTATATACTTCTTAATGAAGTTACTGTACTTAATCGATGTGTGACTTTATTTCGATACACACATCTCCAACAAAGGAATTCGAGTTCGAGTTTTGGGAATGAAGTCCCTTTAAAATTCTGGGCCAAGAGCGCTGACACTCAATGGTCCTATCAACCCCGGGTCCTAGTTATATAAGTTGGAGCTAAGCTTCAAATAAAGATTAGGGTTTAGGGTATAACAACAAATCACCAAACACAAAAAGTACTTAATAAAAAATTAATCGATAAAATAATAGTACCACATTAAAAGATTATATTTCTACCAAAGAAAGACAAATTTGAACTCTCATGTGACAAACAAGAACAAGATCAACAACAACAAACAAACAAACAAAACACTGAGATGGACTGATCAGTGAGGGAGATCACAAAACTGTCTCCTCTCTCAGCCCACATGAGCACTTATTAGAATTATAATGTCTAAACACAAACTCTGCCACTTGAAGACTAAGAAAGATATATAGCCTTCATGCAACAAAGACTAATAACAACTATAAAACCAACTAACATGATCATGAAGTTACTAATATCATATCAGCTACAATGCCTTGTTAATAAACCAAAATCAATCACTTTAATCTTCATCTTTCCAGAACATTCTCATAGGGCATGAAGAGGAGGCATTAGAAGGAGAAGATGAAGCAGAGCCCTTGTGAGTGTCATCACTAGTAGTAGTAGTAGTAGTAGTAGTTGTTGTTGTTGTAGTCATGTAAGGCTGTAATAATAGATTATTAGTTGTATCAATGTCATCCCAAACAGGACTTTGAGGACCCCAACTAGGATGCAAACCATTGAACCAAGCCTCCCCATGTCCCCCCAAATCACATCTTGGCTCACACACTCCCCTGAAATCCCCTGCTCAGCCTCAGCACCGATTGCGGCAGAAGAACTCCCCTGAAATGTATCAAATTGGGTGTCCAAACTCAGCTCTTTCGGCGAGTTTTGATCGGTTTGGACATGATCGTAGTTCTCTAATGAAGATGGTGATATGGGTGTCGTCGTCGTCGTTGTTGTTGTTGGAGAAGAGTTGGTATCTGCATTGGTTGGTTTGTTTAAGAAAAAATGTGGGAAGTTGAGCTTGGCGGTTTCGCCGCGGAGCTTGAAGGCTTCGCGGTCGTAGGCCATGGCGGCGTCCTCGGCGGTGTCGAATGTGCCTAGCCAGAGGCGGGTGCGGTTGCGAGGGAGGCGAATCTCGGCCACCCATTTCCCCCAATGCCTCTGCCTCACTCCTCTGTAGATTTTGTTGGTGCTGGTGCCCAAGCATGGCTTGAACAGCTTCTTTGAATCCTGTTCTAATCTGTTCTTCATCATCATTCGACCGCGGGGGCTCAGCGTCAGCGCCTCGCTCCAGTACTGAAGGAATTGCTGCTGATTATGCTGTTGATTCAATGAGGGTTGCACTTGCATTTGCTGTTGATTGAGAATCTGCTGCTGTTGTTGAAGATGATGAAATGAAGGGAATTGATGATCTGGAGGAGCTAAGAAAGGGAGATTGAGTCTCGAATTCGAAGAGCTATTCGATTCATTAACGATCAAATGCGAAGAACTCTCTCTTTCTGGGCTTTTCATCTTCTTCAAAGGCCTCTTACCTCCATTTCTGCTACTAATACTACTACTACTACTACTCCCCTGTTTTCCTCTGTTTTCGGACATTTCCACACCAATTTCACTTCTAGAAACTTAAAGAGAGAGACAAAAACAAGGAATACCCACGAAAGTTCGTCGAATTCCGTATAATGGGTAGTTCAAATTTCGATCAAAACCGATTCAAATCGATCTAGAACCTCAAAAAGGAACAAAAACAGAGGAAAACAGAGGATTGCGTGTAGTGATGGGGAAGTGAGAGTTTGTTTATATAGAGTGAGAGAGAGAGAGAGAGAAAATAGTAATGATCGAGGGTGGGTTCCACGCGGATTTGGAATGAATTTTCAATCTACACTTTCGGAGGATCGGTTGAGAGAGATATTTTGTGGGGTGTGTTTTCGTTGCTTACACTCCAAATTGTGTCTGTTGCCTTTGCAGGCATGTTGTGGGGGTTAGTGAGAGAGCTTTAACTGAAACAGAGGAGATTGTGTAGAAAGAACCAGAGAAAGAGCTTTTGGTTTGGGGAATGCAAAATGATGAGTATACCATTTGTGATTTGCACAAAAAGCTATATATATATATATATAGAGAGAGAGAGAGAGGACCATAAACATAAAGGCGCATGCACTGGATAACGACCCTTTGGGGCATGTCAAATGTCACTCTGGTTTTTTTTTTTTTTTTTTTTTTGGCAATCTTTGCAGGTCAAATTCGAGTTTCACGTGGTCTTGTTAGACCATCTCCAATCAAACTTAAACAAAAGAGTTATTTCATCTCTATTTTAGAGTTGGATGAATAGTGAAGCGTTTCATTCTTTTTAATTTTTTTTAAATTTTATCAATAATTATTTTTTTCAAAAAAATATGAATATATTTTTTTCATGATTTTTCACTGATTAAATAATTTATTAAAGTTAATACAAATAAATAATAAAAAAATAAAAATAAGAAACAGAGTTTGTGGTTGGAAGAAAAATATAGTTTGATGTGACTGCAAAATAGAGGGAAACATTTTTTATTAGAAAAATATTTTTGTAAATAAGAAAAGACATGCATAAACCATACACTGAGCACCTGTCTAGAGGGCCTTGATGTTTGGCTCATGCGCATCCTGGAGTGCATTGGATGCTGACAAGTGCGTGTTGTTTATAAGTATTTTTCCTTAGTAGTAGAGTTCTTTTTTTTATTATCGATATTTCTTAAAGGTTACATAATTAGATTAGGTGTTTCGTTTTAATTTATATAGATTGTTAAAATCTAGCATATTATCATTAATTTTTTTTTTTTAATGAGGAAGAAATTTGCCCATTATGAAACTCGAAATCCAACCTCTTATATATATAACTTCATACCAAATCAATTAGACATCTACTTGATTAATAATCTAGTTTACAGTGCCTTTTTCCTTGATTATTACATTTGGGTTTCGATAAAATTAGCAATAAAACACACCCACCAAACTATTTCCAAAACTAACACACTTAAAGGTTACATAATTAGATTAGGTGTTTCGTTTTAATTTATATAGATTGTTAAAATCTAGCATATTATCATTAATTTTTTTTTTTTTAATGAGGAAGAAATCACAACTTGCCCATTATGAAACTCGAAATCCAACCTCTTATATATATAACTTCATACCAAATCAATTAGACATCTACTTGATTGATAATCTAGTTTACATGCATTTTAAGTTACTTCGACTAAATACTTCTCAATTTAGTTAACTAGATTAGTTTTTGAAATAGTCCACATTGACCCTAAGAGGATTGGGTACTACACAAATCGTCTTCAATTTTTAAATTACGAGTAATTTTCAACTATCAATTAAATTATGAGCGAATTTTTTGAAATATATACAACCTTCATGTATATAAAGGCAGCTATGGAAGCACGTTAGAAAATGTGAATTGTTAACATCAAATGCATGCCCAACCATGGCAGACCAATGCCTCCAAATGCAAAAATCTTCACTCACATTCTCATCACAGTCAAAAACGTGGTATTCTATAATTCAAGCATGCATGTTAACACAAATGTATTATATCTGGTCCTTCTCGAGTAGTATATATTCATAAATGGTCCTTCACCCGAATAATTCAAATATTGTAAAAGTCACTATAATCAAGGGTACTGTTGGACACGTGGCCGGATTTTATAATAGAAATGTTTATTTCTGTGGTAAATGTATATATATGTGGCATATCTATAGCAAGTCATGGTGGGGGCAGGCCTTGTTTACTAAGACAAAACTACAAATCGCTCTCAGCATGTCACATTTTTTTGCTTACACTGGCGCTTATGTCAGGTTGAAAACGATCAATATATTAAGATCGAACATAAAGCCTTGTGCTCAGTATATTGGGTGATCAGAGAGTATATATACATGAATTATTACATTATTAATTATTGGTACGAAGACTTATATAATGTTGTTCTATCCTATATAAGGGACTAACTGCATCCACTGTGAGCGCTGTAAGACTAGACGCTACAAAACTTAAAATCGAAAACCCTAAACTCTAAATCTTAAATCTTGTTTAAATTTCATCAAAATAATTTAATAAGAATGTGCATAAATATCTCAATATATATACCATCATATTAAAAAAAAGTCAATGCCCTACTCTCATGAATTAATAGTTAGATTAGTAGATTCATTCTAATTTCATTTTTATTATCTTTTTCAAATAAATAATCTCAAGTGTGCTAAAAACAAAAAACAAGCAAAACTCATTCTAATAAAAAATTTGATTCGGTCACCAGTTTTCTGTAATGGCAAGCCAACAATTTAAGTGAGGTCGACTGTAACGACCTAAAATTTACTAATAGTAAATTAGTTCTTAATCAGAGTTACCGACTCGTGATGTCACTCAAGAGCAGGTACACGGTCCCAATACTTGGCGATAGGACTGAGAAATATATTACTTTTGAGTGACGGATGCCTAGTGCAATGTCTGTGTACACTATACCCGAGAATATTTATTTAGTGTTGTATTTTGTAAGTTTGGTGCGCGAGCGGAGACAAGCCTCTAGATGCGTGCCAGCGTGGGACCCGCGTGTTATGATCCGTTTCACTAAGCCCTGACTTAACCTAATTACCCTAATTGGGCTCATAAACCGTACAATTAACTTTAAACCACGAAATGACTCTTAATTCAATCCTTAAACTGCTCCAAATCTAAGTTGGAATCGTTGTTTAAACCTCAATGCTCGACTTTTTCAATTGGAGCAAACAAGGAAATCATATGGAATGTTTTTCATACTTTTATAATAATTTCGACAACACCTCTTCTAATTATGGGCTTCAACACTCAAAACCTAATAGACAACAAAATAAGGAGAAGCCTAAAAGGACCACAAACTCCTTTCAGTTCATAATATGATATGAAATTTAAATTATAAACTGGACTGTAACTTATAAACCTTAATTATAACTTTCAACCTCAAATTGAAACTAAAATCGTTTCAAAACTCAAATAATACAAAACTTAACCATTTAAGTTTTAAACCTAGTTCAGCTCAATTCATGGACTTCTCAAGCTGTTTCTCAAGTGATTCATGTCCTACGCTCACCCTGAAAACTCAAAACAAAATAATATACAAAATCATTACATCCAAAGTGAAAAAAGCTCCTCAGCATAAGTCTTCTAGCTTTCTCTTCCCTTTTGGTCCTCATTAGCCTCAGAACCTGACAAAGCTATTTCGAGAACATCAAACAATAGTGTGTACAAAATAAAAAATGTCATATAAATAAACATCTACCTTGCTTCGTACAACAATTAATAACAATAGATAATATGAATATTTCACAGTAAACAAAATACTAAATTAAATATACAACATGAATCCTCATTTTCCGAGCCTTCTCACGATGAACCTATAATAGTAATATGAGTTTAATGCATGCTACCACATAGTCGACATTACCCGTCTTAGACGCCTGTAAATACGTCTAGTCTAGAGTGGAGCACCTCACACTCTTACGACAGAAGCAGTGACAACTCTATCTGGATGTCATGAATGCATGATCAACAATCTCACTCCCCCACTGTGTGCAAAATATAAACCATATTACTATAAAAAGCAAGAAATAATGTTTACTTACAATCAAAATAATGCAAGTTGAATAAACAAGTCATTGCTCACACGTTCCACATATTCTCTTGTTCCGAAAATCCTATTAACTCACAAAAATCCATAATTTCCCAGCTCAATTATTGCATTTTTCAACAATTTCTCATAATTTTCAAGTCATGTCGGTGTTCAAACCCATTAAGATCCCGACAACTTTTTTAAATACTTCAAATATTTCTCGAGACCTTAATTCCACAATCGACCCGGCTATGTGCACCCCACATTTTACTATGTGCAAACCATTGAAGTTTTTTTGATTGTATTTGCAATATATCCTAAATGAAATGACTTCCTTACCCCTCACCATTCTCACAATACCTTTCCTACCATTTTACCGCCATCGTTGTGCACCCCACATTGATCGAACATTGACTTCGACGATCCCCTCCGACAACTGACGAGGACGACCGACGAAGCAAATGTTGAGATATCAGAGCATTGTAAGTCTTCCTCGTCATAGTTGATGTTGGTATATGGTGTTTTAGGTCGCTTTTGTAATGGAGTTGATAGTGTTTGAACAAATTTTTGTAATTTGATAGGGATTTGTTTGTTTGCGTTGGTGCTAGCGATTTAACATAAGTAATGGAGGGTGGACGTGAAGGAGAAATGGATTTCAAACATGGAGGAGAGGTAATTGTTGAGTGATTAACCGGTTTTTTGAAATTTTGAAACCCAATTTTCGCTTTTTGTTCGGCCACGCAGGCCGAGCAAAGGCCGTCTGTTTGGTCAGGTACTTGCCGAACGATAATAGAAGAGTTTGGAAAGGTTGGTTCAGTAAGTGTCAACTGATCAAAAAGATAATACTCGGTCTATACCAACCGAGCTAATTAGCTTTTTTTTTCATGTACAACCGAACATAAGGACTTTATTCGGTCGGATGTGATTGATCAACGTAAATTGTGGAGTTTTTGGAATTTTGTTGTTTTCCTTGTTTGAGCACATAATTTAATACGATGATTTACTATTTAACAAGGAAATCTGGATTATACTACCTATTTTGACTAGACCGACGACTTCACAACAAACATGAAATTTGGAAGTATGGTTGGGTCGGTTAGATGGGTTCAAAGTCAGGGATATAATAAAGGATTCGTTATTATCACGAAAGGGTCTGATTCAGGGGGTGATGATCGTCGTCGTGGAAGGGTGAAGATGGGGTGCGAGAGGTCGGGTAGTTATAGAGGTGATATCCAAAGAGTTGGAAAATTGAAAGCAAGTAGAGATGCGAACATTGTAAAGGAAAGAATTGTGTGTGATGAACAAGGGGAGGTTTTAAAGGGAACAACAAGGCCCAAATGTGGGACCAAAAAATGTGGTTGTCCATTTGCAATAAATATCAAGGAACACGAAGATTGGTCATGGCGTGTGACAATGGTGTGTGGGCGTCATAACCACGACATAAGCTCTCATATGGATGATCACTCATACGCAAGTCGATTACAACCGGAAGAACGTGAGGTGGTGGTACAAATGATGGATGGAAATGTGAAGTCTCGAGAGATTTGGACACAATAAAGAAGAGGGCAGAGAACATGAAAGTACCAAATTCATCAACTATGTGTATGATATACAATGCAAGGCAAAAAATTAGGTTTGATGAGGCCGGAGGGAGATCACAAATGCAACAACTCATGCATTTGCTTGACACAAAAGATTATATCTCGTGGTATAGGAAACTGGAGGGAACGGATATGGTGATAGACTTGTTTTGGGCTCATCCGGACTCCATCAAGTTACTAAGATGTTTCCCGTGGGTGTCGCTATTTGATTGCACGTACAAGACCAATAGATATCAGATGCCTTTACTAGAGATCGTTGGTGTGACATCGACTAGGTTATCATTTGCCATTGGTTTTGCATTTATGTCATCAGAGAAGAAAGACAACTACATTTGGGCGTTGAAGAACGTTAATGACCTTATGGATGGATGGTTGAAACCACATGTGATACTTACTGATAGAGAGTTGGGATTGATGGGGGTAATTGAGATGGTATTTCCCATATCGACTCATCTTCTATGTACATGGCACATTAATAAGGGCGCGGCAGCGAAGGGAAAAAATATTTTAAATGGAACGAAGACTTCAACCTTTTCCTGACTCGATGGAATGCTTTGATGAACGCCACTTCCGAAGATTTTTTTAACATGAGGATGTCTAATTTGGCCGCCGAGTATGCTTGTCTACAAGGATTGCTTGATTACTTGATGAACACATGGGTTAGGGAATACAAAGAAAAGTTTGTTAAAGCATGGACAGACCGTACAATGCACCTTGGACATTTTACGACCGGGAGAGTTGAAAGTGAACATAATGCCCTTAAAAAACGTCTTGGAAACTCTCTAGGGAATTTCGAGGACTTGTGGCGAGCTACTGATAGTTTGGCCGAAAAGCAACATAATGCTATCAAGGCGTCTTTTTAGACAAGTCTAAATGTCGTGCAACACGGGTTTCGTCATCCATTGTACCGTATGTTGCGAGGTTTTTTTTTTTTTTTTTGCAATATGCGTTAGACAAAATTCGCACTGAGGTCGAACGTGCCGAGAAAATTGGTACCGATCC
The DNA here is from genome assembly GCA_039657325.1 of Stephania cephalantha. Classification (NCBI taxonomy): domain Eukaryota; kingdom Viridiplantae; phylum Streptophyta; class Magnoliopsida; order Ranunculales; family Menispermaceae; genus Stephania; species Stephania cephalantha. The sequence continues at coordinate 42,170,389 of CM077578.1, forward strand.
GATAAGATGTTGTTGTGTTTTGCGCATGACCTGGAGGAGGAAATTTAAAGGTTCATCGAGAGGTTTGCAAGCATGGATAATGAAGACTCGCGAATGAGGATTGTGCAACAACTCCATGAAATTAGTTGTCCCTCATCTTCGTCATTGATGGTGCCAAATGAGAAAATTAAGACACGGGGAAGAATGACATCAAAACAAGCACGAAATGCATCAGAACCATCTAAGAAGAAAAAGGTGATTACGGCTGACGAGAATGATGCATCCACTAAGAGAAATCCATCCCACCACGAGTATGTCCTCCAACCTGATTTGATACCACTTAAGCCTACGCTGCAAGTGCCTGCAAAGGTACATATAACTCGTAACTATATGCAAAATGTTACTAAGGAGACTTATCGCGGTGTTGCCCCTAAGGATATCTTGATTATATTAAGATGGTTGATGATGTTAGGGGAGATGACAATTGCAGTTACCGCGTTGTCGCAGCGGGTTTGGGACGTAATGAAGACCGTGCATGGATACAAATCCGGAATGATCTATACTGGGAGCTTCATGACCACAAAGATCTTTGGCGCTCAATCTTCGGGAGCGATCACTTTGATAAAATTTTCCTGTCCGTCCAATGGTATGACGAGACGAAGGATGCTCCTTTGGACAAGTGGATGTGTATGCCTGAAATGAGTCTCGTGATTGCTACAGCATACAATCTCATAGTAGGGTAAAGTGATTAACTTTATTCCCTTCCATACTAGTATCCGAGTTTATTTGTTGTTTATTAATTTTTTGTTAATTCGTACAGTATTGTTCAAGCCACATGCTCGTTTTCCTCAATTGTACCCGGGGTGGGCTAAAAATATACTACAAGCGGCATTACCATGGGTTGAGAATATGAATTGGGAAGACCAACCTTCACGTGTACATACCCTAGACGGGCGTTCTATTACCGTCGACTTGGGTACACCTTGAGATTACCTTTTTCCCTAATGGCGTTGGTTTTTTGTATCTCATATTATAGGCTATATAATCATGTATGGAAGAGTCTTTATAATCATGTAAAGAAGATGTAATCCATCGTATCGGACACGCTCCTTTTTTGCACTTCCTATGCATGATGTATATTAGTAAATGTCACTAGTTGGTGTATCGCAGTTGAAGTAATGAAATACATATTTGTTATTGTGTTCCATTTATTTATTCCATTTACATTTTCTTATGTTCGGTCGACCCAATATGGGTAAGCAACAAAAGCTCGGATACCAGAGGCCGAGTAAACCGTGTATATTTAAGCAACATTTTCAGTCGGTACCTACCAATCGTGTCCCATTTATTGGATCGGTACACGATAACCGATGGGAAAATTCTTACTCGGTCATTGCAGTCCAAACAAAATCAAAGATTAGTCATATACATTGAAATTGTTTAAAAATGTTTAATCGGTCACATATCCTAGACTTCTTTCCCTTCTGTTCGGTCGACCCAATATATGGGTAAACAACTAAAGCTCGGATACCAGAGGCCGAGCAAACCATGTATTTAAGCAACATTTTCAGTCGGTACCTACCAACCGTGTTTCATTTATTATCTCGGTACACGATAACCGATGAGAAAATTTTTACTCGGTCACTGCAGGCCGAACAAAATCAAAGATTAGTCATATACAATGAAATTGTTTAAAAATGTTTAATCGGTCACTGCGGTTTGAATAAAATCAAGAATTAGTCATATACAATGAAATTGTTTAAAAATGTTTAATCGGTCACTGCGTCCGAACAAAATAAAAAATTAGTCAAAATTGTTTAAAAATGTTCAACAACTCTCATTTCCTAGCCTTCTTTCCCTTTTGTTGCGAAGGTGAGGGAGCCGATGTCGTTGGCTTCCGTTTCGAAGAAGAAGCAATTTCGGCTGGTGTGCTATTGGATTGGGAGGGAGTAGGAGAACCAAACATCGTCAGGAGCTTCAACGCCTCATCTGCCATCTTCACCGCAGCTGCTTTATCGGATTCACGAGGCGGTAAGGCCTTCCAAGCCTTTATGACATCGATAACCTGTCGAACGCGCTACAAAAACAATGGAACAAGATTCATTTCAAGTAAAAATTGTGCATTGTGAGATTTATAAGCTCAATCGTACTTAACTTCTAACAACAAATGAACAACCTATATCATAGATGTCGACATTTTCGTCGCCGATTGTGTTCCTCTCTGGATTTTCAATGAATGGGTGGGAGATGTCATTGAACCAGGCCATGTAATCATCAGTTGTATCCCATGGAACTGTTTCGCGTGGTCCCCTCGATCTGGCTGCCAATAAGTGATCTTGCCAAGACTCCCAATTCTCGGGTTGGAAACTGTACTTGACGACGTAACTTTGGGCCGCCTTACCTCTCTGGGCTCGAATTGGAGTGTAAGGTTTCTTATGGATTCCTTGCACGTGACCCATTTGCTGCAAGAATCTATCCGGGTTGTATGACTCAACTATCCCAAAATATTTGATTGTTCCCTTATAGAAGGCTGACTCAGCAACATCCTCATCTGAACGTATAATCGAGTACGGGTCCCACGTAACCTACAAAACACATTAGCTATCAATATCAGAAAGCACTAGAAAACTATACCTGCTCGGTCAGTGGCTGTCGAACTAAACCGTTTCGCTCGGTCAGGGCTAACCGAGCTAGTGGTGTTCACTCGGTGCCTACCGACCGAACATAACAAAACACCATCCAACCCAAAAAAAAAATTTCGATATTATACGAAAGTAAATCACACGTGAGGGAGACAACACAAACCATGTTCGAACGACATTTATCCAGGGCTCGGCGTATCCTTTGGCCATGTTCAGCATTAAGGCCTTGTTCCACCTTCACATCCTACCTAGATACACGCAGTACGGTGTCCACATACCCATGGTTTTGCCGCGCTTCATGAAGGTGCATATCGAAATGCTCGTACACCCAACCGTGCAAAGCATTTTCAAAAACAAAGCCAGTTAAAATGAAGTTGTCAAATCTCAAAGGATTCAAACAAAATATACAAAACAAACCTCGAGCAACGTCATATACCCCGCGATCTGACATACTTTGACCCGAGTCGCTGATCCAAGTTGCCGATACAAGTAAGCCAAAGCCGCAGCCTCTAGCATATGTATGAATCTCATCCAAGTTCTCCACGAGCTTAAGAAGGTTAACAGGGACCAACGTCGAGGTCTTGTCAACAAAAGCGTGCATCCTAACAAGTACTATAGGTACGCTCTGGCCGTGCACTGAACCTTGAGCGTTACCATCTTCTTCTGTTTCCCTTTTAAAGATGACGTTGGTTTACGTCTCCATTTGCCTTTCAGCCAGGCTTTGTTAAATTTCAAGTCCTTGTTCAGTTGTTGGTCGGTTTCATTCTCCGGCACGTCGAGAGCCGAACTCACCAACTCCACCGCTTCAGATCGGGAGATGGTGTGACACTCAACAACTTTCCCCATCACGGGAATACTCAACAACATCCGCACGTCCTCGGGTGTGATCGACATTTCACCGAACGGGAGGTGAAATGTGTTGTTCTTCGGCTACCACCTCTCCACAAACGCGGATATAAGCGTCTTATATGCCTGCTTGTAGGAGCAATTGGATAGTGCACTCAACCCAGACGCTTCAACAATACTCCTTAGTCGGCTGGGGTTAAGGTGACATTTGTTTAAATCCCACTGTGACAACTAGAGGTCGTGATTCAGACATCTAAGCAATGGGCGCTCCAAAAAAGACAAAAACAATTTGATCAAAATTCGGTCCATGTTGACCGAGTGTTCTCAACTTGTTCGGTCATTGGTGACCGAACAGTTGATTTGCACCTAATTGAGAACATACAATCAAAAATATAGTTGAATGCAATGTACAAAATAAACATACTTTGTGACAAAGTCTCGTAATATACCTTTTTATTCCGTATGGCGGCAGCGACGTGATTGTTGAAGCTCGTCAATAGCTCCTGATTAATTGGCCCACCAGGAAAGGGTTTAGACATGTCGTCGGCCGCCACTTTGTCGGATGGTCCCGACTTAGCTTTACTACGTGCCTGAGCATTAGGCCTCACTTCCACCACTTCGTCGGAATCTTGTCCCTCTTCACCTTCTCCTCCTTCATTATTTCCCTCACTTGCACTTCATTCCTCATCTTCTTCAGTGGAACCATCTTCACTTTCACTTCCACTCTCACTACCACTACCACTGCCACTTCAACTTCCACTTCCACTTCCACTTCCTTCTTCATCTCCTTCTCCACCTTCTCCATCTTCTCCTTCAGAATCTCTTGTTCTCATCACCTTCTCCTTCTTCTCCCTATCTGACTCAGTTGCATCAGAAGAATATGGCTCCACTGCATTTGCTTGGCTCATACAAATTGCCAAGTGTTGGCCTGGCAAATTCATTGAGTCATCTTTGCCTGCTCCTTTTTTTAACGAGCAACCGGTTTGGCTTGCCCCCGCACCCCTTCACAGCTCATTTTCTTTCCTATAAGAAACCGTTTGAGATCTCCTCCCCATTTGCTCACCCATCTTACCAGTGTTCTCTTTCTCTTGTTCACTTTCCTTGGGCGTCTCCGTCGTCTTTGTACGTGCCATACCTATTTAAGTAACACATATATTACCCAAGTATTAATACTCAATCATTATATGACATTCCTCAGAAAAACACATTGTTCGGTCGATACGGACCGAGCTAAATACAACTGTTCGGCTTGATATGACCGAGCCATAATTTAAAGCTCGGTTAAAGGTAACCGAACAAACAACGTTCACTCGGTAATATAAGACCGAGTGAAAAACCTGGGACAATCTATTTTACAAAATAACCAGCGTTGTTCGGTCAACTACAACTGAATAACCAATTTATATAATATACTGGGTTGTTCGGTTATAATAAACCGAGTGCAAAAAACACGATTCGGTCATTCCCAACCGAGCAAAACAAATCCTATACCACATGTATAGTTCGGTAACTCAAAATCAACTAAACGAACATTGCTCGGTCACGGGAAACCGAACAGTGCAAATTAATTCGGTCTTGTGTTACCGAGCTACTTAAAATCATCAAATATCAACAAATCGTCCAACAAGTTCTATCAAAAATAGTTACACACACATACACGACAAGGAAAATCGAAGATAAAAACAGAATTCCATAATAAACGCACAAAAACACAATCGCATTCGACCTAGTTTCGCAAATCAAATCAATAACCTAATTGAAATTCAACCATACACCCCAACAAACACATAAGAATACAAATTTCAACGAAAATCAAACAAAATTATACTTTAAGCGAACCGTATTCAACCTACTTTCATTGTGACGCAAACCAACAAGAACAAAAACACCTCCACCACCACCTGGAACGAAGATCGAGGGGAAGAGGGGAGGGCGAATATAGACCGAGTGGATGCTTCTCCGGTCGATTCGATCAATGACTTAGGGTTCTCTTCTTCTTCACAAGGAAAACCAACTCTTCTTCAGAGAATTCGAAGGTTGTGTGATGCACACAGTAGGGGCATTTCGGGAAAGAAAATCTTTTTGGGGGTGCCCAAATCTAAACGTGGTTTGCACAAATCCTTTGGTTTGCATGAAGTAAAATGTGGGGTGCACATAGCCAGGTCGTTCCACAATTTAATCCTCAATTACAATATTTTATCATTAATTACCTCAAAAACCAATTCATATGGTTAATGGAATCCAATTTGGTGTTTTAGGCTCGATCATCCTTAATAATGCTTTACGAGGCAAAACCCCGCGTAAAAATTTCGAGAAAACCCGAACTTTTTCTATATTTTCAATAGAAATCCAAATTTCCTATTTATTTGGCTCAAAATCCCATTTTCTAAGTTTTTTTTCAAATTTCCAAGGGTTTTCTTTTCATTTTATACACTAAAAACTTTTTTTAAAAGGAAGAGGTTTGCTCCCTTTAATCGGTCATGCTCATCCCCTTTACCTCACCACTGCCATCAAAACGAAATAGAGGTTTCCTCTGTATTGTTTCAATGGCTTCACCATCATCATTTCTATTAGTTTGGTTCATCGTCTTCCTCCCCGTGTTCACTGTCCATCGACTCAACTCTCTTTCCATCCATTATTTTACTTCACTATTGAGTCGTTTGTTGTGTGTATTTGCTATTGTATTTTGTTTGTTCAAATCGATCAATGAAACCTTCACTTCTCTCTTATTTTTGAATCAACAATCAATAAAACAATCCCTAACAATATCACAGTTCCTATTTCGATTTCACAGCTAAATCGAATATACAAATTCGATGCTCACCTTGATTTTCAATCCAAAATAGTTACGGTTCTCTCTTTCCTCGATTCCAATCCAAGATATCACTATGAGGACGAGAAACGATGAAGAACCAATTGAACAAAAACGCATAGAAATGGGAGAAAAATGATTTCACAGTTGATGAAGACGATGAGAATGATGAACAAACCCTTTTTTTTGTTTCGTTTGAAAAGGAAAAAAGTAACCAAATGAAAGTTTTACCCTTCTTTTACTATCCTCAAGTATATAAACTAGTTGCCCCTTAATGTAATTTGCCATTTTTTTATTTTATTTCATGTTTATCTCTTATTTTTAAGTCCAAATTATATTCGAAAAGTACCCCAATTGCGCCAAAATTGGAGAAAATACCAACGCACTCTGAAACACTCGAACAACGCGTCTAAACACCAATTGAACCTTATTTCACGACGGATAAAGTATAATACGTACAATAGACACATAACAAACAAAAATACGAAATTATCTTATGATCTTCAGTCTGTAACGCGTGGGTCCCACCTCGGATACCTAAAAATTAAATCAAATATGAAAATCGTTAATTGGTTGTTTAATCATGTTTAAGAAATTCTCGGATCTCACAATTCTTCCCAACTAAATAAAAATCTCGTCCTCGAGATCTACACTTACAAGTTACCTAGTTCAAAAGATATAGGAAAAATGATCCTTTATGTAAGACTTTCGCTCCCAGGTTAACTCTGAATCTCCATGAAATTGCCACTTAACAAGTGCAAATGGAATTTCTTTGGTCCTCAGCTTCTGAATCTTTCGATCCATGATTTGAATAAGTTACTCTTCATAAGTAATATTTTGCCTCAAATCAAACTGATTCCACTTTGCTATATGATGTGAATCTGGGCTTGGTTCTTACGAAGCATAGGAACATGGAATATGTCATGAACTCTAGCAATATGAGACGGTAAAGCAATCATGTAAGTAACCTTCCCAACTTTCTTAACAATCTCAAACGGACCAATAAAACTAGGATAGAGTTTTGCTTTAATCCAAACCTATACAATCTTTTTCGAGGTAACACTTTGAGATAGACCCAATCACTAATGTTGTATTCAACAACTCGGTTATAAAGATCATAATAACTCTTTTGCCTATCCTGAGCAACTTCAGCCTCTAATGAATCTACACAACTATTTATGTGTGATCTCATACAATCTGTGGCTCTAACTCAGCTAAAACTTCTGGTTTAGCCCAACACGACGGTGCTATGCATGGTCGACCATATAATGCTTCGAAAGGCGTCATTCCAATACTTGTTTGATAACTATTATTGTTCAAAAACTCAAACAACAGAATATATTCATCCCAAGAACCTCTATATTGAAGAACATTGAATTTCAACATATCCTACAATATCTGAATCAACCACTCTAATTGACCATCTACGGATGAAACGCGATACTGAATTGCAATTAAGTGTCAAAATGTTCCTGCATACTCTACCATAACCCAGAGGTGAACTGAGTACCTCTATCAGAGATAATAGAAAAATGGTACTCCATGCAAATGAGGAATCTCACGCTAATAGATGACACTTAACTGTGAAAAACAATAATTAAGAGTTACTAGGAAAAATGGCACAGATTTTGTCAACCTTTCAATGATAACCTTTATACTATCATGTTTCCTTTGGAATTTAGGTAGTAGATGAGTCATGAAATCCATAGCAATATGCTCCATTTTCCACTTAGGAACGAGTAGTGGTTGGAATGTTCCTCCTGGTCTCCACGTTTTGGCCTTGACCTGTTTGCAAATCTCACAGCATATAACATAATCAGCAACATCTGACTTCATCCTTGGTCACCAATATAAATGACACATGTCGTGGTACACCTTGGTCCTGCTAGGATAAATACAATACCTAGACATGTGGGACTCCTTGAGTATCATATCTCGAATCTCAACCACCAATGGAATCCACAACCTACCCATAAATCTTAGACTCGATCATTAGATTACATCCATTCTGAGTTATCGCTGCTCTTCGCCAATTTCCTGAACTTTTCACTATCAACATCATTGAATTAGATCTCAATGATTCACTGAATAGGGACAGTCTGCACCCTGAGCTGAGCAAAAACTGACAAATCAAAGGATTTCAAAAGCTCTAACAAATACATATATGCGACTTCCTCAAGTAACTCATACTCATAGGCCATATGACAAGCCACCTTCAATGCCTCTTCCCGTATCCTACTCAATGCACCAGTTATAACATTAGCTTTCCTTGGATGGTATTCAAGACTGAAATCAAAATCATTCAAATGCTCAAACCATCGCCTCTGTCTCATATTCAATTCCTTCTGCGATAAGAGGTACTTGAGACTCTTATGATCTGAAAACAAAGTAAGACTTTTCTTATAGAGATAATGTCTCCATAGCTTTTAAGCAAATACAATCGCCGCTAGCTCGAGATCGTGAATAGAATAATTCTTCTCGTGAGTTCTTAACTGACGAGAAGCATAAGCTATAAATATGTTATCCTGCTTCAACACACAACCTAGACCAACTTGAGATGCATCGGCATAAAATACAAATTCTTTATCTGGATCAAGCAACACCAACACTGGAGCTGTAGTTAATCGACTCTTAAGCTCAGCAAAAGCTTTTTTACAAGCCTTTGACCATACAAACTCTACGTTCTTTTGGGTGGACCTAATGATTGGTAAAACTATTTTGGATAAATCCTGCACAAATCTGCAATAATAACTGGCAAAACCGATAAAACTCTTTATTTCTATCACAGTGGTCGGTTCTGGCCAATTCATAATTGCCTCAATCTTCGCAGGATCTACAACAATTCCATCAGCTCCCACTGCATGACCCAAACACTTAACTCCGAAACCCGAAACTCGCAATTACTGATCGTGGCATACAGTCGATGATTTCTTAAAGTTTGAAGAATAATTCTGAGATATTCTCATGTTTCTCACAAGTTTTAGAATATATCATAATGTCATCAATAAACACAATCACAAAATGGTCAAAATACGGCTTCAGTATCCGCTGCATCAAATCCATAAACATAGCTAGTGCATTGGTCATACCAAACGACATAACAATGAACTCATAGTGACCATACCTCGTACTGAAAGCAACCTTATCCACGTCATCTGCCCTAACCCTAACTGATGATAGCCAGATCGAAGATCAATCTTCGAAAAGAACTTAACTCCAATCAGTTGATCAAACAAGTTATCAATTCGCAGCAAAGGATACTTGTTTCTAATCGTCACTCGGCTCGACTGTCTGTAATCTATACATATTCTGTGGCTTCCATCATTTTTCTTCACAAAAGAACTAGAGTGCCCCAAATAGACTTACTTGGTTGTGTAAATCTTTTATAGATAAGCTCTTGCAATTGATTTTTAACTGTAACGACCCAAATTAATTAAACTAAGATTAACGTTAATCTCGAAGATTAACGGTCGTAATTCAGGCGTTACGTGGATAACTCGGTTGACTCGGACACAAAAAACCAAGGAAATATGCTATTTTTGGATGGTGGTTGTGTATATGTGGTGTTTTAAAAATTATTATTATTATATTGCACCGCATGTGTGTATGTTGTTATCGGGCAAGTTTGTGCGACTGGTGTTCGCCACGAAAGACGTGTCAACGCGGGTGTCAGATAGGCAAACTACGGGTACACTGGGAAACTAGACTAATCCATGTCTAGATGACTAGTTAATCAATTAAAATGTGTAATGTGACTATAGGCCAAGTAAAATTCTATTAAAACGATAGGCTTTGACGTACCTCGAATTGTGTGAGGAGACGCGGGGCATCGAGTGCCGGGTAGTCGAGGGTTAGTGGGATCACAAAATTCGTCAATTTGGTGAATAAAAATACTAACCATATATATTATAATGGGCCTAAGCTAATGTAATTGAATCAAATAAATCAATGCCTATAGTTTGGTTATTTAAATTAGAAACCATGAGATTGTCCTAGAGATACGTGTTGACACATCTAGGAACCACGTGAGTAGCAAATTAGTGTCACTTTGATTGGGTTAGTGGGATACATGTCAAGGTGTGGATCATTAGATGAGCTTCGAGATACGTAAATACATGAAGATCAATGACTAGGAATCAATATTACCTTAATATATAAGATCAACACATGCAAGGAAACTATTTTTATTTTCAACTTATGAATCAAGAGAACTTGTTGGAGAAGAAGGAAGCTGATGGAAAGAAGGAATCCATGGAAGATTGGTGAGAATTTCTCAAGCTAGGTGGTACATCAACTAGGTACACATCTATTTATGTCAGATTGAAATCATTTCTAATATTCGACTAATTCCATAGGGTAGATGATCAAATATTTGTAATTGGTTTATATATTTGGATTCTTCATTTGAAGTTGATAATCCAGCTATATTGAAGTTCTTAATTTGGATTTGAAATCATAAAGATATGAATTTTGAAGTTGCAAGACCAAAACTAGAATTCTGCATGTTATATTAGGAATTAGCCTATGTAATTTGGTCATAACTTGCTAATTTTATATCCAAATTGACCCAAACTAGTGGCGTTTGAAAGCTTACTTAAAGGGTAACAACTTCAATTTTTTCATGTCCAAAAGTTCTCTACAATTAGGTGCTAGAATCCAAAAGAAAAGTTCTGAAACTAAACTTGTTAAAGGCATAACTCCCTAACTACTTATCTAAATGAGCTGATCTTTTAGTATGTTGTATTTGGATATGTTTGCTTCCTTATGACCAAAAATCTTCTTTTTTGGAAATATAGATTGTGAGGAATAGATTTTCTAAATCCGCTGGTCGGATTAGGTTCCAATTAGAGCTATGTTTAGTAGAATCATGATATCTCTTTCGTTTTAAATCAGAATTTCGCAAACTAAACCTTTTTGGAAAGCTAAGATAGAGACCAACGATCTTTGTAGTAGTAAAGGATTTCGAGATTTGGACCATTTCATGCCTAAAAATGCGTTATAACATAAGACTGAAATTGAGACTTAATTTAGTCTTTAGGGCTGATTTGGAAAGATCAATTTGAGGCATATTCAACCAATTTGAATACACAATAAACACACTTTATTGACTTTAGAGACTTAGGGGACCGTAGCTTGGGTATTGGGGAGCTTGTAGCGGATTCTGGTGTCTGGGGGAGTCGGAGCGCGTGTTGAGGTGCGTAAACCCATTGGAATGCCTCACATAATTCATGATGTGGTTTATCGATTTCGTTTTTCATGTGTGATTGCTGGTGGGCACACATGGGGTTTTCACTCTTATTTCGGTATGCGTATATATTGGTTGTGGCTAAATCGCATGCACGAGTTACTTCTGATAGTGCTCGTGTCGATGGTAGTAGAATATATCTACGACTGTCGGGAGGGATTAGGGTGGTCCTGATGTGTAACAACGTTGGGAAGGGACCATGCCATTTATTGAAGTTGGGGTTTAGCCACTGTAAGCCTGTAGGTATATATGTGGTTCTTATTCGATTTATCGATTACTCGCTGGTGTAGGTCAGAGTTTTCTCGTGATTATACGGATGTTTACTGATTAATGCTTTATTTCTGAATTGGTTTAATTGGTATATGTTGTTTATTTAGTTCACGCTACTGCTTTTGCTTGTCGTGTGCTGCTTACATTCATGAGAGTATGACATAATGTTGCCATATGTTATATTCGCATGTCTCGCAGTTTATCAGTTTTATTTCATGAATATTGTGTGGACTTCTCTTGGGATTTTACTCACTGGACTAGTCACTATATTTGTTGGGTGATTGAATGCAGATCTTTTGACGAGCAAGGGCAAAGGTAAGGGCAAGGAGGTACTGGGCGACTACCTCTGAATTGTGGAGCCAGCTCGTATGTGATATCAGTATGCAATTATTTTACTTTTGTTGGATTTTGGGGACCATAGAACACTGATTACATGTATATGGGACTTTTGTTATAATTAACTCGCCTTGATATATACATGATATCTTTTATCGGGTTTCCCACTACTTAGGATTGTTGAATATTGTATAACTTACTTAAATCAAAACTCATGCTGTAAAATTTCATTATAACTTGATAAATTGATTAATTGGCTAATGAAATCATTAATAATTATATGGAAATTAATTAGCTAAGTAAGGAATAAATGGAAAAGTGTAAGTAGCCAGGTAGGTCGCAGAACGTCAAGGATAAGCGGGCCATGATGTGGCAAGGCTTGGTGACGTGGGATGCAACGTGGCAGGTAGCAAAGCGACCTGGAATTTGGGGGCGCCACAGTTTGGTATCAGAGCGAGGTTTCGAGGAAGCCTCGGGAGTACCTTAATGGAAAGAGAATAAAACTGAAACAAAAAAACTTTAAATTTGGAAACTCGATGATCCTGACTTAGAACCTTAGTTGGGAAGCAGCTTGAGATGGGTAGTGATAGGTTTATATACATATTATATTTTGTTATATATAGGATATACGTCTATATATATCGAGGTTAATACGGATGCTTCACGATGCATATCATGGACGGACAGTTTGATACGCCTCGTGAGACTGGACAGACTAGCGATGCGGCTAGGGATTTCCTTGTTATGGTGAGTGTAGATGATCGACTGTCAGCTCAAGAGACTCAGATGGCTGAGGTATTACGATTGTTACGGGATCATACTTTTTCACTAAAAGCGCTTGCTACGGCATTTGCAGCACCCCGAGACTCAAGAGTAGTTACAACACGTACAGGGACAGTCGTCCCGATTGTTCCCCAGACACGAATGGAAAGAGTAGCTACGGAGACACAGGGAAAGAGAGCTACAACTATTGTTGTTCCACTGGAGACGCCGACTCCTACACCTTAACCCACGACTACTAAGCAGACGATTGCTACTACTTCAAGATTTGTTTTGGCCCTAGAGGCTAAGATGTTGAGGAGTTCTTCAAGTTCCGGCTAGGTTTCTTCCACAGAATCGGTGATCCTAAGGCGGCAGGGAAGTGGATAGTGTCTCATCAATGTTTCAATAAGCTGATGAGGAACGATGAGAGCGTTCAGGCGCGTCTTTCTTGAGCATGTTTGAGAGGTCATGCAGCAGTCTCGTGGACTATGTATACGGATACTCATCTAAAGCCGACGAAGTGGGCTGAGTCCAGAAAGTTGTTCTACGATGAGTATATACCTATGGAGGTTGAGATTGATGGTGGAGTTTCTGACCCTGAGATAGGGTAGTCGGACATTGATACAATATATGGAGCGATTCCGGTATTTAGTTCAGTTCGTTATGGATGTGGCCGGGACTGAGCGACTACATATATACTACTTCACATGAGGGGCTAATGACAGGATTGCTGAAGCGGTGGTGTCATTTGGAGCTCGCACTTTGCAGAGATATTTGATCAACCTTTGGCACACGAGATCATCTTGATGCAAAGAGAGGGTAGGCGTATTACTGGGTCTGAGGTACAGATTGGACAGAAGTGACAGAGAGATCGGGATGATAGAGAGGATAGACAGTACGGTGGTGACCGTAGGGATGATGATCGGGCAGCTAGAGCTTATGTTGTACCCCCATTACCGGTGCCGCCGCTGGGACAGGTACATGACCAGGGAGGCAGGGACTGGAGATCGTAGAGTCAGGGGTCGGAGGTTAGGATATGGTTATTCGACAGCATGTTGGAGTTTGGACAAGAGGGGCACATCAAGATAGATTGTCCCAATAGATCATTGACTCAAGCCGTAGTGACATCGGTGCAGACCCGAGAGCCGGTGCACGTGCTAACCGAGCCAGGCCAGGAGATGTCCCAGCAACGGGTTCAGAGTATGTGAGTTTTTAAATTTTTAATCCTTACAGCTTAAGTTCATGTATGCATAATAGATTATTGTATTATGGCATGTGATTGTCATAGGTCGTAGCATAACATGAAATTGTCATGGTGTGTAAGGATAGGTCATAGCATGACATGAGATTATCATGGTAAGTAAGAGTAAGTCGTGGCATGATATGAGATTTACAGGCTTAGCCATCCTATACGACGGAATGGAAATGGGTTTAGTTCCAGGAACTAAATCAATAATCAAATCAATCTCTCTCGTGGTGGTGGTGGTAAGCCAGGTAAATCATCAGGGAAAACATCTGCAAATTTACACACCAAAAGAATATATTCCATATTCGGCTGATTTCCAGGAACTAAATCAATAATCAAATCAATCTCTCTCGTGGTGGTGGTGGTAAGCCAGGTAAATCATCAGGGAAAACATCTGCAAATTTACACACCAAAAGAATATATTCCATATTCGACTGATTTCTTTCCTCTATACTAACCATTCCGGCAAGAATTTTCATTTCTTGACTAGTGGCAACCCTACCTCTAATCGTTGGCAAATCAGTCATACCTCCGTACAGGTAAACATTGGACAACGTAGAATGTAGAAATCCATCGTCTTACGGAAACAATCTAGGTATGCATGATATGCAACAAGCCAATCCATTTATAAGAATGCATCTAACTCTAGGAACTCTAAAACACGAAGATCTGCAGCCATCTCATGTCCTGCAATCTCTAATATACACCTTTCACATATAAAATGCGGATACTCCTTATCCCCACCTGCAGTACTGAGAAATAAATGTATGTTGACTCTCACCGGAGTCAAATGCAACTCATCAACCATTCGACCATAAATAAACGAAATAGTAGAACCATAATCAATTAAAACTTTCATAAAACGACCACATATAGAAACAATACCTTGTATTAGATGTCCGTTGGCGTCCACATCTGGCTCAACAATAAACTAAACACGTTCCCTGGCCTAAGGTCTAGACTGAACTTAAGATGAAGAAGTATGTCTATGGTTCAACTTCGGACAATCCTTCTAAAGATGCCCCATCAACCCACACTCAAAATACGGTCCAAATGATCTACTACCAAATGACAAAGCTTATGTACTGGTACGCCCCGGTGTATAGCCCCGACTAACTCGACCTCTGTTTATGCCACCCTGTCCCTGTGACTGGATTAAGACGACGTCTGTGAACGCTGAAAGATCGATGGAACTGTCAGATATCGCGACTGAGATTGTCACTAAGACTGCGGACGGACATGCGAAGTAGAAGTCTGTGACGACCCATTCTCAAATTAAGGCACTGCCCGGCCTAATCCCGTTACTAAGCCCGAATCTCACCATATAAGACCTATCAAGGAATTAGTCAGCCTTTCCAAAACCTTATTACTTACCAATTTTTATTTTTTTAAATGAATATAAACATATACCTATCATATGTTAATTCATAAATCAAAGTTAATTAAAACTTATAAATCTAACTTGAAGTTTATTCAGCTGAAGTCTTAACTAATTAACTGAAGCTTATAAGATGATGCCTAACAATAATAGAAAAACCAAGAAATAAAGATCACATGCATATATACATAACAAACGACGATAATATATATTATCATGTGTCTGGTTAAGGTACTAGTCACTCAACCCATAACATAGAACCCCGAAAGTACGTCAAATACATATAAAAGTAATACATCAAAATCAAGACCTACAAAGTCCGGTGTAGTAACACTCCACTGGCTCAGAGGTAGTCCCCAATCTTCTCTCTACCTGGCCTGCTAATCGATGGATCTCCATCCACCGTCATAAAAAGTACGGTGAGTATTGGAAAGTACAAAGTAACACTGAGAGACATTTGTTTACATTTCCAAATATGCAACAAGTATCTAATAGCATGATAATAGCAACTATGCTGAAAAGAGAATATGCAAAGAGATACTTTAGTTAAACAAAATGAAACTGACACACGACTAAGTAGTGATGATCTAGGGCCGGTCGGCCGTGATCTTCATCGCATCAGCCTTTTTGTCACGGGGACACTAATGAGATGTTTACCCCAATGAAATTTTTCTTACTTAATGCCTATCTGTGGTGCCTAAGGGTCACCTTAGTTCAGCACTACCAATACTTGAATTGAATGAACAGTAAAGAAAGGCACAAAGGGGATGTATTACTTAGCTCAAATGGGAATACAACTCCAACACTCTATGTTTCCCCAAGCATGGTGCTCTAGGCTTTATAGATCAACCACAAGTAGTTACATAACCAACAAGAACACATGCCCTTCTTATATCGATTTAGAAACTAAGTAAAACCCCACTCCATGTAGTAGTCAATGCAGTTACTCAACTGCCAAACTCCCTTGGTGCCACCTGGTTCCATAATTGCCTCAACCGCCTGGTCAATGAGCACATTCTCCACATACCAGGGACTTGCTTACACATGCCTTGGTCATGCTAGGGGTTATGACCAAAACAGTTACATAACCACCTGGAACTACCTTGGACTTGGTCCATCCGAGCCTAAGGTTACTTGGTCCATGCTTTGCTTAGGGACAATGTCTGTTTGGTGGTGCCTAGCAGAGCCTAGGCACCCTTGGGTGCTAGCCGGGGATCGGTCAAGTCCGAGTTCCACCGATTCGGGGTGGCTACACCATGTTCCTTGGGCCTTACCTTGGCATGCTTGCCCAAGGCATACTCTAAGGTCTCCTTGCCTTCATGCCCATGCCACCCCAAGGATAGATCTCCCTCCTTATAGTAAATGTTAAGCTGTTCTTGGAACTTCAATATGAAACATCCAAAAGTGAAACCAATCATACTTTGACTTGGTCAACGTCCAAGTCAAGTTTTGTCAAACATTGCTCATGCCAAGGTTTTGCCTTGCCCATGCTTAGGCATGACCTTGTCCATGCCAAGGCAATGCCTCTACCCCGCGAACTATCCCGAATGCGTATCCCATCTCCAAGCGTATGCGAGTACGCGCGTCTCTACGCGCTACTCCCGCATGCGTGTCTTTAACTCCCGTTAATGCCTCCATATGCGTGCGAGTACGCCTCAGTGTAATGTGCATTATTCGTCACCGCACGCGCGTACATGCATTAGGCAAATGCTGGCATGCGTGCCTCTACGCTATGCACGTTGACAGCATGTGTACGACACCCGTGTATGCACCATCCAACAACTAAGTCCCACAGAACCCTCCGAGTCAACCAAAACCTGAATATTATTGAGTTTTCTCGCTGCCCAGCCCAGCCTACTCGAGTTATGCTATTGGGGCAGTAACACTTATCCATTATAAGAGGATGAAGCTAAGCTCTACATCAATGTGAAGGTATAACGAAGCTCTTGCCTTTATAACCTTTTACTGGTGCCAGTCACCTGCGATATATACTTGCCAACAACCCCGAGTCTCATACTCCGTATGTTGCACAAGTTATGCTTGCCAACAACCCCGTGACTCATTTCCCGTATGTTGTGCATGATAGTGGATAGATCTCGATCACCATGAAAAGTCTAGTGACCCCCGTATGTCCGATGGACCTCTAATGTAATGACCCTAGATACAATAACCACTTTCATATTTCAAGAAATAACATGGTTTAAGAACCCAATGAAGCAATTGCATTTCTAATGCACAAAAGAAATATATTTACAATATTATATAACACCTACCTAATAGCATGCTATTTCACTGACCACTTGTACTAACATTCAAAAATGACATAGCACATGAAAGGACAACAAGTCATGGCATACAGAGTACAAAGGAAAATCAGTCCAAATGACTAGAAAAGAACAAATAAACAGGAATGAAATGTAAATAAATACCTCAATCAATTTACTTACAAACTATGCAATTTCCTAGGTTAATCGAGCCTCCCTACACCTCGTATCACGAATCTGAACTTTCGAAACTCTTCCTTAGGTTCCTGATATCAAACTAATTCAAATAAATCGGGTTTAGATTATGTCAAATAGGTTTAGGAACCTTAACCTAAAACAACCCCTTAAAACAATATTAAAACTTTAGTCCTATATTGCAACACACTTTTAGACATGAAATTGTCCAAATCTCAACATCTTCCTTATTACAAAGTTTTTGGTCTCTAACTTAGCTTTTTGAAAAGGTTTGGTTTGCATAATTCTGATTTACAACGAAAGAGATATCGCATTTTTATAAAACACAGCTCAAATTAAAACCTAATCTGACCAATAGATTGAGAAACTTTATTTCTCCAAATCTATAGTTTCAAAATCCATGATTTTTGGTCGTAAGGTAGCTAACATAGAAAATAACCACATACTAAAAGACCAGGACATTTGGATAAATAATTAGGGAGTTATGCCGTATACAAATTTAGTTCCAAAAATCTCGTAATCTATTTATTCACCTATTTGTAGAGCACTTTTGGGCATGAAACCATTTGAACTACACAATTCTAGTAGGACAAAGTTGTTTCTCTTTGCGCTAGCTTTCAAATCTCATAAGTTTGGGTTCATTTCAATTTAAAATGAGCAAGTTATGACCAAATTACATCAGTTGGTTCATAATGCAACATGAAGAGTTTCTATTTTGGACTTATAACTTCAAAAATCCATATCTTTTTGATTTCAAAACCAAATCAAGAACTTCTTAATAGTTGGATTATCAACTCGAAATGAGGAATCCAAATATATTAACCAATTTCAAATACCTAATCATGTAACCTCTAAAAATGGCTAAAAACCAGAATTGGTTTCAAACTTAAATAGAGAGATGTGTACCTATTATGATGAACACCTAGCTTAGCTTAATCTCTTCTTCACCAAACCCACTTTATTTGTTGGCCGTCTTCTTCCTCCAGCCAATTCTCTACTCTAGCAAGTTTGCTTCCAAGTGAAGAAATGAAATGAAAAGGTCTGGTTTGATGAGTTGATCACTAGCGTATATGGAAATGGATATGGTTAAATGTTAGCCATTGATCCACATGTGTACACGTATTTTGAGACCTATCTTATGGTCCATATACTAACACATGTCCCACTTACTTATAATGAGTGACACCAACTTGTAACATACATGGTGTTTAGATGTGTCAACACGTATCTCGAGCTTCACCACATGACTATTATTTTAACTTACTAACTTAGGCATACTTAATATATTATCAACCATAGCCCATTTAAATCACTACAAAAGCTATATAAGACTTATGTCAACTTATCATATCACTCTCTACCTCGATCCCACTCCATACCCGTATCGACACCTATTCATAAGTATGAATGACTTAGTAGTCTACACATATACAAAACACTAGAAATACATCATTACAAATATAACATATACATCGGTTTTCTCGCCTCGGTCACGACACGTATCTCGATGCGGGTCTCACGTCACGGGTCATTTGATCCTGATTAAGATATTAAACTCAAATTAGAAACTTGGGCAGTGACAAAGTCGTGGCTGAAGGATGGGAAGATATCTCCGTAAACCTCGGAACATGTGGCGGAAAAGTACTAGCTTGCGTAGGACATGAGGTAAATGATACTTACACTGAATCCCCACTCTTACCCTTACTTTCCTTCCTTATACCTTCCTAATTTGCCGCTCCTTACCACTATTAGAACCCTTACCGATTTCCATAGTACCTCTTTGTCGCCTTTCTTTATCTATGTAAAAGAATTCGACCATCTCAAAACCCTTAGCTACCTTATAAGCTTTGTTGAATGTCTTTGGCATCGTCATTGATACTACAGTAGAAATACTTTCTCTCAAACCTAGTTTAAATTCTTGAATTTTGTTCAGAACTAGCATATCTGTCTGCCTAGTTACCGTCAACAAGTAATTAAATTATGCTGCATATTCAGTTACTAACATATTTCCATGTTCAAGGTAATTAAACTCAAGTTTATTCTCTAAAACCATGGTCTCAGTAAAATACTCTCGCTTGAATGCCTCAAGAAACTTTGACTACGTCTCGTTGGCTGGTCGTGTCTCGAGTACATTCTCCACCACGTCAAGGCATCTGACTCGAGATAGTAAGTTGAAAGATGACCTTCAGGTTCTCTGGAGTATTTAGCAACCTGTGGATCTTCTCGTGATTTAAAATCCACTAATCATCCTTTTCAAGACAAATCTACCATAAAACCTCTATGGACTATTCTTTCTAAATTCACCATACAACTTGTCTTCCCTAATCGGTTCGACAACTACGGCATGTCCACTAGAATAACCAGTGGTATGATACTCGGCTCTACCTTCGGCTGAGTTGTTGAGGTAGTCTGCTCCTCCAAAACTGCAGGATCAGTATGAGCTATTGGAGCTGCTAACATGGCAACCTGAGCCCTCCTTTGCAAAAGTGTATCAACAATCTGCTGATGTTGTGCATTGATCATCTCTGTCCACTAACAAAATGACTCAAAATCCATGTACCAAGGATCCATAAGGTCTCCACCCTGTCTAGTCATGATTATGCAAAACAATTTGCATATAATCATGAATTAGTCATTGTATATCAATCCGATATAACGGTATACAAACAACAAACATAACGTCAATATAACGTATCCCCAACTTACATCCACTTCCCAACTAATCGTGCTCAATCACGCTTTGATTTTCAACCAAAGTTTGCCCTCAAGTCAAGCCGAATCTAGGCTCTGTCACCCTTTGATTCTCAATCAAAGTTTAACATTAATTTAGCCAAACCTTGGCTCTGATACCAACTCTGTCAGAACCCGTCTCACTAAGCCCTAACTTAACCTAATTACCTTAATTAGGTACCTAAACCATACAATTAACTTTAAACCTTGAAATAACTCTTAATTCAGTCCTTAAATGGCTACAAATCTAAGATGGAATCGTTATTTAAACCTCAATTCTCGACTTTTTCAATTTGAGTAAATAAGGAGATCATACATAATGTTTTTCATATTTTTATGATAATTTAGGCAGCACCTCCTCTAATTATGGACTATCGGCACCCAAAACCTAATAGACATCAGAATAGTGAGAGGCCTAAAAGGACTCACAACTTCCGCAGTTCACAATATGATATGAAATCTATTATAAACTGAACTGCAACTTATAAACCTTAATTACAACTCTCAATCTCAAATTGAAACTAAAATTGTATCAAAACCTCAAAGATACATAACTAAACTATTTAAGTTTCAAACCTAGTTCAGCACAATCATGGACTTCTCAAGCTGTTACTCAAGTGATTCACGTCCTATGCTTACTATAAACAAGCATTACATGCAAAGGGAAAAGAGCTCCTCAGCAGAAGTCTTCTAGCTCTCTCTTTCCTTTTTGGTTCTCTTTAGCCTAAGAACCTAACAAAGTAATTTCGAGAACACCAAACAACAGTGTGCACAAAATAAATGTCAGATAATGTAACGGCCCCTCCCTTAATCTAGGCCGCGCCCGGCCTAATCCCGTCATAAAGCCTTAATCATATCCACGTAAAACTTAACAACGTATTAGTCAGCCTTTCTAATAACCCTTACACCATTCTCATAACTAAATAGTATTTCAGAGTAAATTAAAATTTTATACAGTTTAAAGATTATTCAACATAAGTCTTAGTAATTTAGTGGAAGTTATTCATATAAACCTAAGTATGTGGAAAAATAGGTAACAAAGATCACATGCATATATATAATAAAACGGCTATAACTATATATCAACATGTGTCTAGTCAGGTAACTATCTCATATCCGATAGTATACATCCCCAAAAGTGTATAAAAGATATATATATATATATATATATATATATATATATAAGTCATACAACAAAACTAAAAACCTACCACAAAGGTAGCAGCTCTCCACTGGCATACAGGTAGTCGCCGATCTTCTTCTTGCCGTGTCTGCTACTCGATAGATCTGCATCCATTGTCATAAAAAGGACGGTGAGTATACTAATATAGAAAGTAACACTGAGAGACATTTATCCACATTTTCAAACACAACAAAAAAAACATCTTACAATACATACATTCATTACACAACAATAATCATTGATACACAAACACATTACCAAACAATGTAGCATCAATAAACTATTCAAATGTACTACATATATATTAAATTGTATACCTAACATATTGGCCCAATTATTACCCAATTGATCACATAGACCTTGGGTAGTTACTTATTTAACAGTACACAAAGGTATTCTCCTTATTGGTTGTGAAACGCGGCATATCGACCTCATGTAATAGGTCCGTATACATAATAATACGGTATTACCCTAATTTGTCGTCGCTTACTTATTAAGCTGTACACATGGGCGTTCTCTTTATTGATTGTGAAACACGACATATCGACCTCATGTAATAGGTCCGCACACATAGTACTTCGGTATTACCCTAATTGGTTGCTGCTTAATCATTTCACACATTGGCCTAAATACTACTCTTCAGATAATTGCTTATATTTATATATATATACTATCCTTGTTAGTTGTGAAACACAGGTTATCAACCTTATGTAATAGGTCGGCACACATAGTACTTTGTATTACCCTAATTGGTCACCGCTTGTTCGTTTCATCAACTTTATATAGTAGGTCCGTGACACTAACTAGTCAACTAAACTGACATCCCAGAATCCCATACCCTGTGTGTCGCATATAACCCAAACCACATCAGCTAACCTAAACACACATATTCTAGTTTAACTACAATATACAATTAAGTAAACACACAAATCATGGCACTGAGAATTTAGCAAGCAAAGCAGTTCACTCAAGCAATAATGAAAGATGAAATGGAGAGAAATATCTCATTCAATTTACTTACAAACCACGCCAAGCTCCAATGCTAATTCTCTCTCTCTCGACACCTCGAAACACGTATCTGAACCTCCGAGACTCTTCTTCAGGCTCCTTGTACTATTAGACATGTTTTACTATGTGTTTAGACCCTCAGTTAGGGTGTTAAGCTTTTAATTTGACTTTAGTAATTGGAGTCAGTGTGCTGTTGTGACTACTCATTCTCAAATCAGGGCACCGCCTGGCCTATTCCCGTCATTAAGCCCTTAATTTCTGCCATAGAGGACTTAACAACGTATTAGTCAGCCTTTCTCATATATTCAGCACATTAATTATTTTTCTAACAAACCTTACATCATTCTTCAAGTTTTTACTATTTCAAAGTAAATTAAATTTTACACAATTTAAAGATTATTCATCAGAAGTCTAGAAAAATTAGAGGAAGCCATTCATATAAAACTCTAGTATATGAAAAATCGGGAAACAAAGATCGCATGCATATATATAAAAAAATGGCGATAATTATATATCAATGTATGCCTGGTCGGGTAATTATCTATCAACCCCATATACAAGCCAAAAGTATATAAAGACATATAAATGTTATACAACAAAATAAAAAACCTATAAAATCAAATGTTGCAGTACTCCACTGGCTCAAAGGTAGGCGTCGATCTTCTCCTTGCTCGGTCTACTACTCGATTGATCTGTACCCACCATCATAAAAAGGACAGTGAGTACAGGAAAGTAGAAAGTAACACTGAGACACATTTGTTCACATTTCCAAAATATACAACAAGTATCTGAAAGCACAATAATAGCAACTATAAAGAAAAGAAATCATGTTTTCAGATACTTCAGTTAAGTAAAATGAAATTGACACTTGGCTAAGTAATAATGATCTAGAGCCACGGCCTTGAGTTACATCACATAAACCTTTTTCCACTATTTAGGGCATAATCAACTCTTTTAAGATGCCTTCACATCATTATAAATGCCCTTCCCATATATAAATACTCACCAGTGCCTCTCACATGTGACGCATACTTGCCAACAACCTTGGGTCACATTCCCTGTGTCCTGCACAAGCTAGTGATGAGATCTCGACAACCACAGAAGTCCAATGACCCTGTGTGCCGCGCACATCTCTATCATATCATGGTCCTTGATAAGAACTACTTTCACAACCCAATAAATGACGTGTTTTAGGAATCCAATAATGTATTTGCATATCTAATGCACAAAGGAAATTAGATTTACAATACCATCAAACACTTACCTAATAGCATGCTATTTCATTTGACTACATATCCCAACAATCAAGAACGGAATAACACATGATTTGAAGTGAATGAAACGATTTAATCAAAAAACCAATGCCATGATACTAAACTCATAAAATGAGCAGATACAACAAGTCATGACATGTAGAGTACAAAAGATCATTCAGTTCAAATAACTAAAAATGAGTGGCAAAACAGGAATGAAATGTAAATAAATATCTCAATCAGTTTGCTTACAATCTATGCAAATTCCTAGCTAACACGACCTCCCAACATTTCAAAATGCGTATCCCCCCGAGACTCTTCCCTAGGCTCCTGGTATCATTTCATATGTTTTAGAGTGTGTTTAGACCTTTAACTAGGGTATTATAGTTGTTTGGAATGTTTAAGTTGAAATTAGAAAATTGTTGTTTTTGTGCTGTCAGAGTACCTAGCGCGCTGGGTGACTGGTCTAGCTCGCTAATGACCTCATTAGCGCGCTATACGCATGTGGCACGCTAGCTAGCACATCTGGCGCACTGTGTGTAGGAAAACCCAGAATTTCGCACTTTGAATTATGAGTTTTCTCCACACATGGTTAACTTTAACACCTTGAGCTCTCTCGTACAACACCTTTAGAGATCTAAGACACCCATCACAACATAAAAACAACACACACTTCATAGTTTCCATGAATTCACTAAATTAAACTAAATACCTAATGTAATTAGATTTACCTAGTTGATAAACACCTAGCTTGATCAACTCCTTTTCCAGATCCACAAGATTTCCTCACTCCCTTGCTGATCTTCTTCTCCGGTTCTTCTTCTCTAACTTTACTTAACTCCGTTTATGAAATGAGAATGAAATGGTTGCATGAGTTGATCAATTCAATCTTATATGCATATAGATAAGATTGATTACTTGCCATTAATCTTTATGTACATACGTATCCCGAGACTAATCTAATGGCCTACGTATTGACACAATTTCACCAACTCTCCACTAACTTCCTCTAACTAACACCAATTGAAAACTCAATTGGTCTCTTGATGTGTCAGCACATATCTCGAGAAATATTAATGACTAATGTTTTAACTTGCTAACTTAGGTTACATTTAATATAAATCAACTAAAGCCACATTAATACTACAATTTAAGCTACACTAAGCTTAAATAAACTTACCACATCACTCTCTACTCTAGTCTCACATTGACACGCATCTCGAGATGCTTCCCAGCTCACATCTCGACACCTAAATACAAGTAGAAGTGACTTAATAGCCTACACATATACAATAAACTAGGAATACATCACAACAAATCTTATATATACCTCGGTCACATCGCCTTGATCAATGCACGTATCTCAATAAAGGTACCACGTCACAGTTCTATAATCCTAATTAAGGAATTAAACTAGGATTAGGAATTCGGGTCGTGACAACTGTCCAGAGCACCTAGCGCAGAGGGTGGAATGTCTAGCGCGCTAGTAACCTCATTAGCGTGCTAGTCAACCTTATTAGCGCGCTAGCAAGCTCATCTAGCGCGCTTTTTGTAGGGAAATCCAGAATCCTGCACTTTGAATTATGAGTTTTCTCCACACATGGCCAACTCCGACACCTTGGGATCCCTGTTCTAACCTACCAGAGACCCACGACACCCACCAAAATCATAAAAACAACCATACTTCATTTATATCATAAATTCATTAAATTAAACTAAATTAGTGGTGTAAATAGAATTACATAGTTGTACACCATACCTAACTTAATCAACTCCTTCCCAAATCAACTGAACTTCATAGCTTATTGATCTTCTTCTCTAAAATCTCTTCTCCAGATTTACTTCTTAAGTTAGGAAATGAAATCAATCACATGCTTATTACATTAAATCATATATATATATATATATATATATAATTCATATATATATATGATCTGATGTAGATAAGGTTGATCTTGATGTATACACATCTCGAGACTAATCTAATGGCCTACATCTTGATATAATTTCACTAACTCTCCACTCACTCCATCTAACTAACACCAATTGAAACTCAATTGGTCTCTTGATGTGTTAATACGTATCTCGAGAAATATCAATGACTAATGTTTTAACTTGCTAACTTTGGTACATTTAATGTAAATCACATCATAGCCACATGCTAGTACACATCTCGAAGCGCGTCCCCGCTCACATCTCAACATCTATACATAAGTATGAGTGACTTACTATGTCTACACATATATAATGCACTAATCATTCATCATACCACAAAATAATACATTATTCGGTCTTCGTGCCGAGTGTTGGGTTCGTGTACCCATTCTCGAGCCACGTCACTGGTCAGTGACCCTTAATTACGGACCAAATCAAATATTAAGAATTTGAGCCGTTACAGATAAGTAAACATCTACCTTGCTTCGTACGACATGTAATAACAAGAGATAATATGAATATTTCATCATAAACGAAATACTGAAATAAATATACAACATAAATCCCTATTTCCTGTTCTCAGCTCATAAGAAATGGGCCTTCTTACAATGAACCTAGAACGATACTATGAGTTCAACGCATGCTATCACGGAGTCGGCATTACCTGCCTTAGATGCCTGCAGATATGTCTAGTCTGGAGCGAAACACCTGACACTCGACAATCGAAGTAATGACAACTCTATCCGGATGCCATGAATGCATGATCAAGAGTTTCACTCCCCCACCATGCAAAATATTGACCATATTTTTGTAAAAAGCAAGAAATAGTGTTTACTTACAATCAAACCAACAAAAGTTGCATGGTTAAACGAGTCCTCGCTCGCACATTCCCCTGGATTTTCTTATTCCGAAAATCCTATTAAATCACAAAAATTCATAATTTATGAGTCTCGGCTCAATTACACCATTTTTCAACAATTTCTCATAATTTCCAAGTCATGTCGGTGTTTAAACCCATTAAAATCTTGACAACCTTTTAAATACTCCAAATATTTCTTGAGACCTCAATTCCACAATTTGATTTTTAATTACAATATTTTATCACTAATTTACCTCAAAAACCAATTCATATGTTTATTGAGATTTAATTTGGTGTTTTAGGCTTGATCGATCTTAATTACGCTTTACGAGGTAAAACCCTGGGTAAAAGTTTTGAACTTTTCTAAATTTTCAATAGAAATCCAAAATTTCTATTTATTTGGACTAAAATCCAGTTTTCTGAATTTCTTTAGTTTCCAGGGATATTCTTTTCATTTTATAAACTAAAATTTTTTTTTAAAAAAAGGAAGGTTTTGGTCCCTTAAACTGGGCCTGGTTCGACGGATCATCCCCTTCATTCACCACTGCCATCTAAACGAAATAGAGTTTTCCTCTTTTTGTTTCGATGGCTTCACTACCATCATTCCTAATGCTTCGGTTCATCTTTGGGCAAGGATTTCTCCTCATCATCGTCTACATCTACTTCACCTCCCTCCATCGTCTTCCTCCTCGTGTTCACAGTCCATTGACTCAACTCTCTCTATCCATTGTTTTATTTCACTACTATTAAGTCTTTTGCTCTCTCTATGTGTGGGAGTGTTTTCTGTTATATGAAGTTTGTTTGAATTGATCATTGAAACCTTCACTTCTCTCTTATTTTCGAATTAACAATCAACAAAACAATCCATAACAATATCACAATTCCTATTTCAGTTTCACGGCTAACTCGAATATACAAATTCGATGCTCACCTTGATTTTCAATCCAAAATAGTCACGGTTCTTTCTTTCCTCGATTCCAATCCAAGATATCACTATGAGGACGAGAAACGATAAAGAACCAATTGACAAAAATGCAGAGATGGGAGAAAAATGATTTCACAATTGATGAAGACGATGAATGAAACCAATGAGAACGATGAGAAAATCCATATTTTTGTTTCGTTTGAAAAGGAAAAAGGTATCCAAATGACAGTTTTACCCTTATCTTATTATCCTCAAGTATATAAACCAATTTCCCCTTCATGTAATTTGCCATTTTTTATTTTATTTCATGTTTATCTTTTATTCTTAAGTCCAAATTATACCCGAGAAAATACCATAATTTCGCTAAAATTCGAAGAAAATATCAACGCACTCTAAAACACTCGGACAACGCGTCTAAACACAAATTGAATCTTATTTCGTGACGAATAATGTATAATACATATAATAGGCACACAACAAACAAACATACAAAATTAACTTAGGATCTTCGGTCTGTCACGCGCGAGTCCCACCATGGATACCAAAAAATTAAATTAAATCCGAAAATCGTTAATTATTTGTCTAATCTCGTTTAAGAAATTCTCGGATTTCACAGATTGGGCTAGAGATTGATGTGGCAAGTTTTAATTTAGTTAATATGATTTAAAATAGTTAATTTGATGAGCTTATAGTTGAATTTATGTAAATGTGACATAAGTTAGAAAGATAAAACAATGAGCATAGATATACCTCGGGATGCGTGTTTGAGTCGACACTATGTAAATTAAGTCAAAGTGTGTGTTAGTAAGGATGAGTTAGTGAATTGTGGGACTAGGTTATAAGCTATTAGATTGTCTTAGAGATGAGAGTTTACTTAATATCAATGGTCACAAATGTATCTCATCACTATATAAGTGGAACATAATTGAAAATCTCAAACCAAACTCATTTCACTTGCATGCAAAGAGAGAAGGAAAGTTGGAAAGATGATCTAACAACTCGCTTAGAGAATTTGGGAAGTGTTTGATCAAGTTAAAGAAGCTTCACAACTAGGTAAACTTATATATGCCACCACTTTGTAAAGTTTGTCAAAAATTATAAGTTTTGGTTCTTTTCTGGTTTTTCAGCAATTTCAGTGGTCAAATGAATTTGTTTTCAAAATCTAGTTCCATATTTAGATTCCTTATGAAATTCTACTAATTCTACTATAAAGAGGTTATGAATTTGGATTTGTTTTCCTTAAGTTATGAATTTTTGAAATTCATGAAGTTCTAAAGCAAAACTGGAAAATTTGTTATTATGAACCAGCCTATGTAATTTGGTCATAACTTCCTCATTTTAAATCGAAATGGACCCGTTCTGGTGGCATTTGAAAGGTAACTCAAAGGGGAACAACTTTTGTCCACTAAAATATTTTGAAATTCAAGTGTTTTTATGTCTAAAAACCTTCTAAAACTTTGGTGATGAATCTGCAATTTTTAGGTTTACAGTTTTGTTAATGTTCTGCTCTTTTGAGCATAACTCTCTCATTTCTTATTGGATTAAACTCAACTTTTAGTATGATGTTCTAGGATATGTTTTTAGGCTTTAGTAAAAAATTATGAGTTTTAAAGCTATAGTTTAGGAGAAATGAAATTTACAGAGTTGCTGATCGGAACCTAAAATTGTTTTGAGTCATCGTGGTAAAAGTTTCACATCTCCTTCGATTCTTATCGAAATTTATAGTTCTGGAAAGCTAAGATATAGCTCTAGAAGCTTCTCTTTGTATTAGAATACATAATTTTAACGTTTTGGTAATTGAAATCAACTCATAAGCTGATGCATTAAAACTTTCTTTTTATTTATTAAAGTCGATTTCAACATAAACAAAGTATTAAGGAGGTTGATTGTGAAACATTAGAATTTAAAACCACTTAAACTAACATAAAAAATTTAAATTAAATTTGTTAGGAAGCCTCAAGAGCTTATATAGGACTTACATGGTGTGAAATGCGAGTTTGGAGTGGTTGAGAACCGATATAGGCTAGGAATTCCATGCATTTGAGGTAAGTAAACCTGTTGAGGCAATTCTATTCATTTCATTTTCATTTTTGAGTTGATATTCAGTCATTTGGACTATTTTACTGCTGATCTTATATTCTTAATGTCATGCCTTGTGTATACTTTCGTGTCTATGATTTTCTTGGCTAAAATCTTTGTGTAATAAATGGACGCATGACATTTCTTGTCTTAACTTCGTTCTATGATTGGATTCCTTTAATGTTTTTTATCACTAAGCTATTCAATTGTTTTCTAAATAGCATGCTATGATTTGTTTTACTCTCTTATTAGTGTATGTACACATCTATGTCAATATGTTTATTGTGTGACACTTGTTTGTACAATCTACAACATGAACTCTTCGATAGGCATGACTTGAGGAGCCCACTTTTGTAGGTACCCTTACTTTATGAGTTGCACGATACTTGAGGTTAGAGTCCCATGAGATGTTGGCACTCCATACAACTGATATCTTTCCATTATACGAGATGCGCGGCTTATGGGGTTAGAGTCCCTAGGGATGTCGGCACTCCACACAGCTGATGTTATTAGCGCGACACACGGGGTTAGCGTCTCTGAGGATGTCTGTTGACTAAACCTAGATTTGCATAATCATTATGTATATCATTCCTTCTAGAAGCTGTGCAACTGTTTCAATACTTTTTGTTCAACTTTTCATTATTCATAGCTATTTTATGCTTTCAGTTACCATTAGTTGTATTTCTTGAAAATGTGGATGAATAGCCTTCAGGTTTTACTTTCTATTTTACTATACTCTTCGTCGTTTTCATGACGGTAGGTGCAGATCTATCGAGTAGCAGACCAAAAAAGGAGAAGATCGACGACTACTTTTGAGCCCTCGCCGAGTGGTTTTTGTTACTTTTGTAGGTAATCATTTTGTGTATTTATTATTTGCGTCATTTTGTGTATTTATTATTTGCGTCTTTACACACTTTTTGGGTTGTATATTAGGTTGAGAGACTAGACTTCTCGACTGATGCATATATTTCTCTGTTTGTTTTCATGTCGTCTATTTATTTGGTTTCCACAGTGGATGTTTTTATAATGTTTCTGCAAATTTTATTAAGTCTTCCGCTGATAATATTAAAATGATTAAAAAGTTTTAATTAACTCTGAAAATCACAACTAACGAGTAATAAATAATACTTATCATAAACGCGTATAACGAGGTGAATGAGACAAAAGGTTGACTAATATGTTGTTAAGTTCTACGTGGCTGAGATTATGACTTAATGACGGGATTAGGTCGGACGGTGCCCCGTTTGGGAAAATGGGCCACCACATCGACACTCCTCAATGGATAACTTGATATTGCATTTTTTTTAGTTTCTTTTGATCTTGGTACTTATAAATTCCTTTTAAGCTTATTTGAAATAACAACTTTTTAAAGGAATAAGAGAATGAAAAATGTGCTATTTGTTATGTAGAATTCGTCTTTTTTTTTTTTGTAAAATGTACGTAGGATACATATGCATGAATTCATGGCTGTATTATTATTTAAATTTGCCAATTACGTTTTGGTATTTAAAAAACGAAAATGTTAGAGGTCCGACATCATCATAAAAATACATCATTCTTATTATGCACCTCAAAATGCATAAACTCGTGACAGAAATTTATAGGTGATTTTAAACCTTGAAATTTTGGGTGCCATTATAGCCAAGAGAAAAGTTAGGATTTCAAGCTCTCATGTGCGAGACCAATATAGCCTATACATTAATTGGAAAAGTGAGCTACCTAGCCTAAGAATTCTTTAGCGGTCCGGCTATATGCACCCCACAAAACACTAAGGGCAAACCACCCTTAGTGTTTTGCTCCAACTCATTTAATGTATATTGATTTGCCCTTAGTGTTTTGTGGGGTGTACATAGCCGCGTCCATTCTTTAGTTATCAACTACACATACAAGGAGCATAATATATAAGGCACCTCAAAATGTGTGCTCACATTTTCAAAGTGTATCACATAGATACACTCACTTCAGCCCATTAAGTGCGGAATGTCCAAAGTAGATTATCTAAACATTTTCCAAACAAAAAATCTATTTGGACTTTTAAAGTCCGGACTCAAAAATGTTTTACTAGTCATTTAAAATATTTACATAAATAAAAAGACTTAATTACCCTCATCCTACCAATACACACAAAAATATTCACATCATCTGCCTCCTCCACTGTCACGATCACCCCGACGACACAACCGCCCGCCGCGACGCCGACGAGTGCCGCCGCCGGCCGACGACGCGACGAGTGCCGCCGCCAACTGTCGTTGCCGACCGCCATCATCTACTGCACACCTTCATTTGCCCTCGGCCCCTCTCTCTCTGTATCTCTCTCGGCATCCATGCTCTCTCTCTCTTCCTCGACCTCCATGCTCTCTCTCTCTGTGGGCGATCGGATCTCTCTCTCGGCTAGACTGGTCACTCGACCGATCCGGCCGAGAGAGCGACCGATCCGATCGGGGTTTCCTCTCTCTCTCTCTCTCTCTCTCTCTCTCTCTCTCTCTGTAAGACTTAGAGGAGTCTGAAGAAAGATGAGAGACCTAAAGGAGAAGAGCAGGAAGCGAACAGAGAGATAGAGAGAAAGATGAGAGGAGAGAGAGAAAGAGAGAAAGAGAGAGAGGAAAGAGAGGAGAGGTTATTGAAGAAGAATGAGAGAGAGAGAGAAGAGAGAGAGAGAGAAAGAGAGAGAGAGAGCGAGAGAGAGAGAGAAGAGAGGGAAGAAGAGAGAGAAGAAGAAGAAAGAGAGAGGAAGAGAGAGAGAGAGCTGATGACGAGGAGAGAGAAAGCGAGAGAGAGCAGCGGCAGATGAGGAGAGAGAGAGAAAAGAGAGAGAGAAGAGAAAAGAGAGAAGAGAAGAGAGAGAGACAGCGGGAAGAGTGGCCCGGAGAGAAGAAGAAGAGAAGAGAGAGCGGACTGAAGGAGAGAACGATGCGGGGAAGGCCTGTGAAAGGGTCAAACGGCTTATTAAAAGGCGCACCATGGCGACGTGGAGTTGTGACGGCTTTGACGCAACCTTGTGGCAGCAGGCGGCGCCAAGCAAGTTAGTGGCCAGGTGGTGGCGTAAGGCAGCGGTACTGGTCAAGTGGCGCGGTGGACGGGTGGCTTTATTAAACGGTGGTGTTGATGAAGACGAATGTGGTCATGGGTAAGTGGTGGTAAGTGATGGATTGATGAAGCGGTAGTTAAGTCATTACAGGTTGAGTCAAGAGTAGTTAAGTGATGGATACCTAGCACTACCCTTTTCCAAAATAAAAAACAAGTACAAAAAATTCACCAAAGTACACATGTTTTTAGTTTTAATGAGGAAAATAGGGGTGAACACTTTTTTATTCCGGGGTAGGCAATAACGCCTCATGGGAATGCGCCATCTACGTGGCATGTGACGTGGCCAATTTTTTTTTTTTTTTTTTTTTGGAGACATCGATAGCGCCTTCTCGTAAGGCGCTATCGTGTACATGTCCACGTCGACATGTCCACGTGGACCGACGTGGACATGTACACGATAGCGCCTTCTCGCGAAGGCGCTATCGTGTCCACGTGGACAACGAAAAGTTTTCCCGGTCCACGTGGATCGGATAGCGCCTTCGCGCGGCGCTATCAATGTACATGTCCACGTCGGCATGTCCACGTGGACCGACGTGGACATGTACACGATAGCGCCTCGCGAAGGCGCTATCGTGTCCACGTGGACACGGAAGGGGTTTTCCGGTCCACGTGGATCCACGTGGACCGGGAAACCCGTGACATAGGGCGCGAGATAGCGCCTTCTCAAAAGGCGCTATCTGCACCCCACTGTCGTCTTCCCGAAACCGACGCAGAGAATCTCTGCGTCGGTTTCGGCTTTCTCGTGAGGGTAGGGGTAGGGGGTAGGGGGTGGTAGGTCACGGGTTTACTGTTGGGTGGGGCGGCTATTTAAGGAGGGGAGGGTGGGAGCGATCCGTGGAGAGAGACACCGAGGGAGAGAGAAAGAAGGAGGCGACTGTAATTCGTTTTTTGACTGGCGGCGGTGCATACGCGCGCCGGAGACGGAGGAGAGGAGGTGCGGCGGGCTCACCGGAGCAAGGAGCGGCGGCTTTCAGCAGCAGCAGCGGCAGCGGTACGTGGAGGCATTTGCGTGGCAGTGGTACGTGGAGGAAGAACAGCGCCCAAGAAAATGGATGAGGGATCTCCGGCGGCAATGAGAGGGAGGAGGCGCGAGGCAAATGCGCAGAGAATCCGGCAAAGAGTGGAAGGAGGAGGTAATTAACTTTGTTTAAGTTAGTTAAGTGTAGTTTACTTAGTTTGTTTTAGTTAGTTAAGTTTAGTTTAGTTAGTTTGTTGAAGTGAGTTTAGTTAAATAAGTTTAGTTAATTAAGTTGAGTTAATTTAGTTTGTTTAAGTTAGTTTACCGAAGGAGGAGGTATGTTTAGTTAATTAAGTTTGTTTAAGTTAGTTTAGTTAGTTTAGGTTAGAAGTTTAGTTTAGGTATTGGTGGTTAGTTTAGTTAGTTAAGTTTGTTTAGTTAGTTAAGTTTGTTTAGTTTAGTTTAGTTTATTATATGTATTTATGTTTGTTAAGGTTAGTTAGTTTAGTTTGGTTAATTTAGTTTAGTTAGTTTGTTTAGTTTGTTAAGTCAATTAAGTTGCGTTATTTTTGGTCTTAAGGTTAGTTAGTTTAGTTAGTTTGATTAGTTAGTTTGTTTAAGTTAGTTTAAGTTTATGTATTAGTTTGGTTAGTTTAGTTTAGGTAGTTGAGGTATTTAGGTTAATTTTGGTAAGTTTGTTTAGTTAATGTAGTTTGTTTAGTTATCACAATGTTGCAAGATATGTTTGCCAAATTTGTTTAGGTTAGTATATTTTAGGTTGTTTACATTGTTAATATATAGGGACATAGGTGTTGTTAGTTGACTTAGGTTAGGTCAGGTTATGACTCGTTATTTGGGTTAAGGTTTACTTTTATATGCTATGTTTAGTTTTGTTATAGCCGATTTATTATACTCTTTGTGTTCTAAACTAACGAAAATACAATGTTATTGCAGGAATATTTTGTTGAAGAGGAAAAGCGGTGGAAAAAAGTAAGTTCATTAATTTAGTATTTTCATAATAATTTATTTAGGTTAGGTTATGGTTTGCATGATATATAGGGACATAGGTATTTTGTTTATGAAGTACGGTTGATATATTTATTTATTGAACGTTATTACACAAAAAATGTAAGTGCGAAAGAATGAGTATGCTCTGTAGTTGCGCTATTATTGCGATCTTTACATCAGAAAGTTCGACTGCGCTTTATCACCACATGATTTTCAACTAATTCCCTCGAACAAATTTTTGCAATTGTCTCTAACATCTTTACATCCAATTTCAAAACATTATGTAGGGCATGTCACAAAGAAACATCCCTATTCTATTCTATGCGTACGGCTCCATTGTTAATGGGGTCAATGGCATCACAGATGACTCACCCCCATCAAGTAGTGTTGTGGGTGAAGTTTGGGTCTAGTGCCCGTGAAATGATTGATGACGTTTCTAACGCGTTCCCTGAATGTACGGCGAATACTATAGTTCATATGACTTATCGCCACATGATGCCTCTCCCCGGAGGCTCACATTATTACGTTCCTGTGTTGTTGAATGATGCGACACACTTCGACTTTATGTGGGATACGGTGGACAAATTACCAAAGACCGCAACGATTGATATATATTTAACATTTGAGTCAGTCGACTCAAATCAAAATCGTACGATTCATTCGCAAGTTCTTGACGAACGTAGCGGCACGCCAGACGCAGACTTACTAGACATGGACAGACTGCACATGCAATCCCCAAATGGATGAGGTAGCGCAAGAGGGGTTCGTTGCTCCATTACATGAAGATAATAATGCATATACCGACGATGACGAAAAAAAACGACGACGAAAATAACGAGACTGATGAGGAAACGCATCACAACGAAGAAGCTCCATCAGTTGCGGTTTGGGATGACGTTAACGTTTGCACAGATGATCCAAGATATGATCCTCCGGGTGCGGAGAATGTCGAAGATGATGAGCAATTTGCTATCGATGAAGAGATTATGTTGGAGGAAGCTAGTGACGATGAAGTTCACCAACCAATACCGGGATATAACGAAATCGATTGGGAGGTGGCTAATTCAATCGACCCAACATTCCCGTAAGCAAACTTGGGGGGACATCCCTAACTTCGATTTGGAGATAGGGATGTGTTTTGACAATAAAAACGATTTACAACATGCCGTTAAAGTGTGGCATGTTAATAGACATTGTCAATACCATGTGATGGAATCGACTACAACTTCGTGGGCGATTAAGTGCGATTTCCACAACACGGGTGTATGTGGCGTCTTCGCGCATGTTTCCGAAAGAAAACACTATTATGGGAGATAACACAGTTAGACGTACCGCACACGTGTATTAATCCCAACGTAGAACGCGGTCATGCCCAACTTGACGCCAACATGATGGCGCGAGAGATCCAAAGCGTCGTCAAAACCGATCAAGGTGTCACGATCAAAACATTAATAGAAATAATAAAGAAAAAATATGGACACGAAGTCAACTACAAGCTAATGTGGGATGCCAAGAAGAAAGCAATTGAATGGGTTTTTGGAGATTGGGATGAGTCGTACGCTCAATTACCAAGATGGTTGGTCATGCGAGGAGTAAGAGTCCGGGGACAAGAATCGAGTGGTCACACGAGACAATGGCATGATGATGAAATAAGTACCGCGTCTCCACAATTTCGTCGTGTGTTTTTCGCATTTGAAGCTTCAATACAAGCTTTCAAGTTTTGCAGTGCCTCTCGCTTTCGATTGACGCGACATTCCTATATGGCGTATACAGATGGGAAGCTCATGATTGCGTTATCTCGTTGATGGAAATGGTCACATATTACCAGCTGCATTTGCCGTTGCGTAAACCGAATCAACTCGATTCATGGGGGTGGTTTTTGCGCATGTTGCGCGCAAACACGTGATGATAGAGAAGGGATATGCGTTATTTCGATCGTCACCCTGGCATTTTGAGGCGGTCAACATCCCAATCAACGACTTTTGTCCCCCGAAAGGGTACCACCGTTATTGCTTGCGACACTTGCTTAGTAATTTCGACACACAATTCAAAAATGTTGTCCCCCTGAAAGTACTACTTGGTCGAGCAGCTGTTCAACATCAAGAACGAAAATTTATTGCGTGCATGGAGCGTTTCACATACTTATCGTCACGAACGCCACAATGCCTGCAATATGTCAATGCCATCCCTAAAGAACTTTGGACCCAATCGCACGACGGAGGCATGCGGTACGGATGGATGAATTCTAATGGTGTTGGTAAGTACAAAATACAATTTATTCTTTGCACTATAATACATTAAATATTCGACGAACCAATATTACTTACTAGAGTTTCATCGGAAATTGCAGAGTGTTTTAACGGGGTCTTGAAGGGTGCTCGATTCTTGCCAATTACTGCGTTGACTCAAATGATATACTATAGATTGGTGACGTACCACGATCAACGCAACCAGGAAATCAATGCGGCAATCTCAAAAGGCCAAGTGTACACAGAATATGTCATGAATAAACTCGCGAAATATGAGAAATCTGCAAGGAGGCATCACGTCACGTTGATCAATCGAGACATTGGTGAGTTCCAAGTGCAGACTGGAAGACATGGAGATCGCATGCATAAAGGCAACAACACACAAATCGTCATCTTAAAGGACCGGGTGTGCAGTTGTAATAAATGGCAGTCGTTTGGTTTCCCTTGCTCACACGTGTTAGCATCATGTGCGTTGATTCGAGTGGCCTCCGCGCAGTTCATCGAGCCATACTATAGGTTAGATGTGTACGCACAGTGCTACTCGTACAAATTCAAGGCCATCCCATATGAGAAGTATTGGCCGACTTTTGGGACGAAAATCATACCCGACCCCAGCGCAGACGTGGCCGAGGAGACCTAAGGGGATCGCGTAGAGACTACCGAGATGGATCTTCCTAATGTCCAAAGACCTTTGCGATGTGGGATTTGTCATCAAGAAGGACATAGAAGAACAACATGTCCAAATAAAGATCGTGAACGAGTACCAACTAGGAAGAACCGTTGTGGTATATGTCGTTTAGAAGGACATAACAAAAAAATTGTCCGATGAGACCTCAACCATCCAATGACAACATATAGTCGATTTTGTATATTGTGTGAAGTAACTAAAGTTCGTACATATGTTGCTTATGAGCATTTTCGTCGTGTGTTTTTGTGTGAACATTTATTAATTACTTATCGTTTGGTTGCGTACAACACTCATTTTATTTTTCTAACATTATTTGTAGTTGTACTACAATGGATCCAGGACCTTCTCGATCCATCACTATTGCAACTCCAATCTACACACAGATCAACGCGAGCATGGAGGGGCGAGGTAACCTTTATTACATCAATACGTCAAATTTAAATCAATAAGGTATCAAAAACATACATTAATACACTATCAATTACAAGGTGTACGAAACAATGCGTGTACGTCAAGACGTGGGGTCGTTGATCGAACGATGCAAGATCATTCTAGGATGATCCCATATCTTCGTGCCGCTGGGTTCTATGGGATATCTCGGGTAGCATTTTTCAGCCTTGATTGGGCTTTGATTATCGTTTGTAGAGAGATGGCGCCCGAGACGCATACATTTCACATGCATTGTGGGAGTGCACCATTACACTTCAAGACGTGCAGGTACAGCTTGGATTACCTATCGAAGGTATGCCTGTGACGGGAACGACGGACGCAGACTATGCTGATGTCTGTGAGAGGCTACTTGGACGAACTCCTGGTGGAGATGACGTCGTTGGATGTAAACTTAAGGTCGATTGGCTTGAGCGTAACGTACCATCAATAGATGATGATAGCGATGAGGAGTCGGTCCAACGTTACGTTCGATCGTACATACTACAACTCATCGATGGTTGTCTTTTCGCCGACAAGTCTAATCGATTCGTCCATTTGATGTTCCTACCATTGCTGGAAGATTTCCAACTAGCTGGACAATATAGTTGGGGGAGTGCTTGTTTGGCTTATTTGTATAGGGAGTTGTGTCGCGGATCTCGCGCAGGGGCACATGAGGTTGCTGAAGCGTCAATTCTTTTACAACTTTGGGCATGGGACAAATTTCCATTCATAGCACCATGCGCGCAAGCGCGTGTTTCAAGAGCTCAAGAAATAACCGTGGATGGACAAAATATGCTTATGGACGTTCCACTCGGACACAGGTATGAAAGTCGATTTGTCATTAATTTGCATAAAAATCTTGTCCAATTTCATTTATCTTAAATTATTGTCCTCTACACAGATGGCTCGATGCATTTTCGGTATCACAAAGTGCGACGCACGTCGTATCGGCTTACCGTGATGCACTCGACTCGCAGAGGCATGAGGATGATGTGGTCTGGCAACCTTATGCGGAACTCATGGGGTCTCTTCCCAATTACTGTACAAATGGTCACGGAAGTTGGCTCTCGACGTGTCCCCTTATTTGTTTCCACATTGTGGAGTGGCATCGACCGAGAAGGGTTATGAGACAATTCGGCATGGTACAAGTGGTGCCACCTAATTGTGATTACGACGCCCAACCGCACCGCTCGAATTGCGTGGACATCATCATGAAAATTGGGTGACCTTCCATGCAAGCTATATACACAGTGGGAGAATCGTGGGGACACCATTGCCACAAATGCGGCACTTAATGAAGGCCACGATCACCAAGACTACATGACGTGGTATCGCTCGGTCACTAGGAGATTCATTGGACACGACGGGCGTTACGTGACTACTCGGTAATATTCTAACTCTTTATTTTCCTCGAACATTTAATATCTTATATTGCGTGCTCGACCTCTTATATTTTGTATATCGGCGTAACTTGGTGCATCGACCGAGGCGAGTGTTTATCGAGGATGGGTACGAGCAAGGTCTTGTGCGCTTGATGAAGGGATTCAAATTTTAGACGAAGACGAAAGGCGAAGGTCTACTCTTTCGCATGACGGAATTGACGTCGAGCAAGACATTAATGAGGATAATGAACAGGACGATGAAGAAGACGATCATGCCGAACCAAACATAGAGGTGAGAAGAAGACGAGCACGACCAGAGATTGTGCGGGAACGCACCAGGCGCCCTCGTCCACCACGTCCATCTACTCAGACTGAGATTGCTGCAGAGAGTAGCGACGATCTCCTCCAAGGACGTTCATCTCGTTCGAGAGCGAGTAGAACAGAGACCGCCGGTGAGAATAGCCAACGATCGTCGCCACCACAAAGAAGAACCCTCAAATGTTTGTACCCAGTGCCGCCGAGCGTGAATCTTCCTCCTTACTATTTTGATCCATACGCACCGGGTCGTCTTCTTATGTGGACCATGGAATGCCTCATCCTCAAATGTATCCATCACTGCCTCAGTACATGCCTAGTCCATATACTCCTACTCCTCATACTTACAATATGCCATATGGTGGAGATCCCTCTTTCATGAACTTGTTGACCATGCCGCAGCCTCATATTCCTTTTCCCCAACCCCATACAGGAGCCAATATTTTGGGATGGTTCCACCTCCAATTTTTGGGAGCATCAGTAGCAGAGGTGAGTCGAGTGAAGCACCAGAGGAAACGCATGAATCTACTCGACGTGATTCAATGCAAGACCAGCTACCTCAACAACCTCAACCGGATGTACAAACACATCGACCAACTAGACAAAGAGTACGTCCGGTTTGCATCACCGAGCAACAACGTCAACGTAACCGCAGAATAGACCCGCATGATGACTTTTCTTCAAGTCATGGTGATTTGTAGATAGCTACTGATTTGGGTGAACGAAGTACGTGTATACAACCTTCTCATTCAATAAACTTATTTATCATGTTTTCTATATTATTAAAATGTCGTATATGTGATTACTCTTCGATAGTTAGTTTAGTTTGTTAAGTTAGTTTAGGTTCTTTGTTTAATTTAACTTAAGTGGTTAGCTTAGTTAGTTAGGTGTCTATGGTTAGGTTATATTAGTTTCGTTTGGTTTGGTTAATTATCTTAGTTACTTAAGTTAGTTTAGTTTAGGTGTTGAGGTTAGTTACTTAAGTGTAGTTGCGTTAGGGTATGTTCGTTAGTGTAGTTTAGTTAATTTAGTTTACATACTTAGGTTAGGTTAGGTTAGTCGAGTTTAGTTCGCATAGAACCTGGTGTGGTTAGGTTGTTAACAAGTAACTCTCGAGCTACTTGGATGTTTGTTTAGTTTCGTTTCGTAGTTTACGTGGATCGTTTTTTGGTTGTTTATTTTGTTAGTTAAGTTAGTTATTTTAGTTTACTTAGTTTTTATTGTTTACGTGGTTAGGTTAGTTAAGGTTAGTTAGGTTAGTTAAGGTTACTTAGTTTAGTTTGGTTAGTTTCATTTAGTTAGTATGTTTAGTTTGCAATTAAGTTAGTCTATTTTTTGTTGTTTGTGTGAGAATCGTCATCGTCTTCATTGAACTACGACACAAAAAACACCACAATGTCATGCACAAAGTTAGTTAGTTTACTTGAGGTTAGTTAGTTACTTAGTTTAGTTTGGTTTGGTTAGGTTAGTTAAGGTTAGTTTACTCCAGCTTTATTTAAGAATACTTATGGTTAGTTAATGTTAGTTATTTCAGGTTTACTTTAGTTAGTTAGTTAGTTAGTTAGTTAGTTAGTTAGTTAGTTAGTTAGTTAAGGTTACTCACTTATTTAGTTTAGTTTGGTTTGGTTAGGTTAGTTAAGGTTAGTTAGTTTAGTTTAGTTTAGTTACTTGGTTAGTTAGTTAGTTAAGTTAGTTAGTTTAGTTTGTTAAAGTTAGTTAGTTAGTTATTTTGGTTTAGTTTGGTTAGTTAAAGGTTAGTTAGTTTACTTTGTTAGGTAGTTTAGTTTGGTTAGGGTAGTTAAGGTTAGTTAGTTAAGTTAAGTTAGTTAGTTACTTATTTAGTTTAGTTAAGGTTAGTTAATTTAGTTTAGTTTGGTTTGGTTCCCTTAGTTAATGTTAGTTAGTTTAGTTTAGTTTAGTTAGTTAGTTAGTTAGTTAGTTTAGTTAGGTTCGATTAGTTAGGTTAGAAAAGAAAGTTGAAGGTTGAAACCAATGTATATATATATATATATATATATATATATATATATATATATATATATATATATATATATATATATAAAATTTGTTTGTTTTTTTTTATACAAATCTAAACTCTTTGGTTGTAATTGTCGAGATCGCTCGACTACGACTACGACGACGCGGTCCAGCGACTCGCGGTGTCGGCGGAAAAATCGAGTCCGGTTGCTGACGTGGCGGTGAGGTGGCGATGACGTGGTGGTGACGTGGGCGAGTTTGTTTATTGGGTCGGTGCTGACTTGGCGGTGACGTGGCGGCGTTTTGTACAGATAGCGCCTTTTGAGAAGGCTATATCTGTACATGTGGCCGCCACGTAACCGCCACCTCAGCGCCACCTCACATACGCAACTTTGGCTAATAACGCCTTTTCAAAAGGCGTTATTGAACTATGTGAGGTGGCGCTGATGTGGCGGTTACGTGGTGGCCACATGTACAGATAGCGCCTTCTCAAAAGGCGCTATCTGTACAAAACGTCGCCACGTCACCGCCAAGTCAGCACCACGAATCCACATCCACCCCAATAACGCCTTTTGAGAAGGCGTTATTGCCTCCTTTCGTGATAAAAAAAAAAAAAAACCTCCCTATTTTAAAAAATAAATTGTAAAACAACCCTACTTTTGGAAAAACACCTCCAATCACCGTTACTAAGGCTGTATTGTTGGACAGTTCCATGATTACTTTCGGCTAGGCAATGAGAGAAAGGAAGACCAAGGTCGTTGATTGGACAGTCTCAAAATCTGAAATGGAAAGTCAAGAGAAATGTGTGAAAGTCGGTGGAGTCAAGCACGTGTCGGTGCTCCACATGTCACTTCCGTACATCGCTCCCACCATTTCTACTCATAAGTATCGTTGTTGGTTGCCACGCGTCACGCTCTCCACTCGCCATGATCTAGGTAATGGACCACGTGATACTTCTCATAAAACGTTAAACACCAATTAGGACTCTGGACTTGGTCGGCTCAACATCTCACCGTTCGAGGTATCTCGATCGCTACGAATGGGCGGCTTAGATTCTTCTCGCACATTGTTTTGTATGTGGTTGTAGTACGTTTCCCAAATCTTGTTAAGTTAAAATAATGTCTAATTAATTAAGATTGCGACCTGATTAGGTCGAGTTTGAACAACTCTTATAGCTGTATAAGAAATTCATGTGATGAGATTTTATTATATAGGTTTTAAATTGGAATAATGTTAATAATTTATTCAGATATTTGCTACATACATTTGCTATACAGATGTGGAAAAGTTTGTTTTTCTACCAAAAAAAAAAGTTTGTTTTAAAAATAGTGTATTTTTGAAACCCTAGGATTACTTTACAATTTTAGAAAAAGATTAATTTGAATTTTCTCACTTACTATTTACTAAGCCTTTTTATGTTTTGCTCAAGCATTCCAATTAGTACTAAAAATTTAGAATGCAAATAGTATGCATGCATCTGAATGACGAGATTTGCAAGTACATTGATTTCCTTTTTTTATAGTGTACTTAAGGAGCTAATTGCAAGTTCGAGAGACGCAACTCGCAAGTGTGATTCCATATATAAATTTATTATTATATTGTGCAATAAATATATATGATTTCTTTTGCTTAAATAACTCGGGCTTAGTTCTTGGAGTTAAAATTAATCAAGAAAGCATTATATATATAAACTCGCCTTGAATTTGCAAAATCCTATAAAACCTTTTCTTATTTTGTAACACTAAAAAAACCTTTTTATTAATCTATATATGCCAAGCAAAACAGGGCAGGTGAGTTAATTAATTAATTTAGCTCACGTATTATTATTATTTTTTTTTTTTGTTCTCAAGGTGTGAAGATGAAGATCCTGTTTGTTAATCATGATTAATTCCCTGATGATGAACGTAGACTTTGTCAAATGAACACCCACGCGTACGTCATAATGTTATAGGCCAATGCCATAAAAGCTTTTTACCAGGGCAATCACAATGGATAAGGATTAAGGAACAATGCACAGCATGAGAACAATTATAATTTAATCAGAGAAAGTACCGTGCATGAAATTAATTAAAAGCTTAATGATTTGCATGCAGAGACAATATAACTTTATGGGATTAGTCAATCACTTTAATTTGCTTAGATTAAGGTCCAAGTTATGAAGCTTATTGCCTAATCAAAATGCTCAATACTGCTTTTCAATTAATTTAGAAGTTAGAGCTTTTTCCCTCTTGGCAAATTAATTATAATCAAGCTGTGGGTTAGACATTTTTTTTTTAACAGATATATGTATGTGACTTTAATATACTAATTTATAGCCAAGAGTACAAGACCATGC
Source organism: Stephania cephalantha (assembly GCA_039657325.1). Lineage (NCBI taxonomy): Eukaryota > Viridiplantae > Streptophyta > Magnoliopsida > Ranunculales > Menispermaceae > Stephania > Stephania cephalantha. Next base: position 42,214,764 of record CM077578.1, read on the forward strand.
GTAAGCAATTGAATATGAATTGAACAAAGGAAACTGCTGGAATAACACTACAAATTAATGACACCCCAAGTGACCTGACGTGGGCCCGCATCCATGAGACTCGTCGTCCGCGCATCGAGATACACACCACGCGTGTTATGTACTGAGAACTATTTTACGTACACTCATTTTTGCGTGGGACCCGCGCGTCACATCACATGAGTGTCACTTAGGGTGTCATTCTAGCATTTTCCATGAACAAAATAAATAAAAAAACTTTAGAGCATCTCCAATGGTAACATGGATTTAGATCATGAATTGGTGCACATCATGAATGTGGAGATGATGTCTATCCTATATGGCACTAGATAGACATTCACTTCTTAAAATGATCTCCAATGGTAATGTGGATTTAGATCATGAATTGATGAGTTGACACTTTTATTTTCAATTTTCATTATATTAATAAAGGCTTGAAAAAAATTAATAATGTTGACGTGGCAGTCTACTACAATGTATAGAAGTAGACATTATAGTAGACATCCTCCACTTTGATTCCATGAAGGATGAACATTATGAATCTATGATCTCATTGGAGAGCATTTTTTGGGTTGGATATAGATTGTATCATAAATGGATCTATTTCTACCACAATCCATAATCTCATCGGAGATACTTTTACATTGGAGTACAATGCCTAGAGTTCAAAGTATCCTACTAATTTATTTGGTTTGTGAAGTAACTACAAATTTTTTTTATCTATGTATAATATAAGAGCATCACCATATAAAACGTTTTCTTTTACAATTATTGACGACCTATTTAAATTTTAAATACCATGTTGTTAAGACTTAGTTAAATTAAATTAATTTTTTTCAAAAAAAATTAATTTAATTTAATTAACATTAAACAAATTATCCTTTATTACAAAAAACTAATGGTGACTCACAAACTTTATCAAATTATTTAGTTATACTACTTAATGAATTATCAATTGTTAATGTGTACATTAGTTATTTCTCGTCTTGAAAGATTATATAATGATAAAATTTTATAAACGCAAATTTTAACAACATATATTTTTTGAAGGTTTCAATATTTCTTATATTTTTGTAATATGCTTGTGTCACCTTAGAGCATCTCCAATGGTATCATGGATTTAGACCATGGATTGATGCCACATCATGAATGTGGAGAGGATGTATATTCTATGTGGCACTAGATAGACATTCACCTCTAAAAATGATCTCCAATGGTAATGTGGATTTAGACCATGGATTGATGAGTTGACACTTTTATTTTCAATTTTTATAATATTAATAAAGGCTTGAAAAAATTAAATACTTTAAAAGAATTAATAATGTTGACGTGGCAGTCTACCACAATGTCTAAAGTAGACATTGTAGTAGACACCCTCCACTTTGATTCCATGCCACATAGACATTATGAATCTTTGGTTCCATTGGAGATCATTTTTGAGTTGGATTTGGATTGTATCCTAGGTGGATTCATTTCCACTCTAATTCATGGTCCCATTGGAGATTATTAATGAGACATTTTCTTCTAACAAATGCCTACAAAGAAACAAAAATCCTAACTTTTCATCAAATTGGAACTCTTCATATAAAACAACATCAACCAATTCATCAATCGAATCCAAAACTTGAAATTACTAAAATCCTAACTTGACAAACGCGATCACAAAACCAAATAATTAATAATCAAACGATTTCCGCTAAAACCCCACAACTCTCATTGTTGCTTCATCAATCATCTATCATCTTCATCTTCAACTAGGATTAGGGTTTATCAAGAGCTAAAGAATAACATCTTCTTCAACTAGTGTTAGGGTAGTTCATCAAGAGCTAAGGAATATGTTCAACTAGGATGCATGGTAACATTTAGTTGTGTATATCTCAAAACACCCAAAGTGACACGTTTATGACGTGGCGCATGAGCCCCACTTAAAAATAAATGTGCGCGAAATAGTTCTCATGAATTGGCTCACTCTGACGTAGGCTCGCGTGCCATGTCATAGGGGTGTCACTTGGGGTGTCAATTAGGGTGTCATTCTAGCATTTTCCATATTTAATCGCTTATTATTTATTCATAGATTATCATTGTTGGTATAATAGACATGGATCGTCATATACATAGCTTACTTTTTTTTTCATGGAAGAAGCAATTCCATTCCACAATAAGATGAGACATTACGGAATTGTGAAGAATAATTCAATTACGAAAATAGGTTTACTCACTATTAATTCCCAATTTTCATATCTTTGCCCTACTTTATCTCCACCACTCTTCACGTCCATTTCTCCATTTCATTTTCACCCGAAGCAGCCAATATAATTATATCACTAAGAAATTAGTGTACTAAAGACCACTCGAAATGATTAGATATAGAACTACCCTCCTTTACCATAGTATGGGCTACTAAATTCGTTGATATACAAATAAAACTAACACAATCAGACATCATGTCCTTTATTAACTCCTTACATCACCAGCTAAAATATGATAACTATTACGTGTTGCTTTTCAATTAATGCTTGAACCCTAATACTAATTGAACAAATTGATAAGTTTGTTGGTCAACACATAAACCTCAATCGAGACCCGAATGTCACCTCTTCTCTTGAGCTAGCATAGTGCCTCCTTTACGCCTAGCTAGTGCTTCTTCTTAATTCCTTTGAGTCCAAAATACTCATGATCTTCCAAAACAATATACCTTCATCCAAAAATCTCTTAGGACAATAAATATATGTTAAAAGTTGAATTGTTAAAACTTAATTAGTATATAATAAATTATAAGAAAATAATATTTTAAATTCTAACAATAGTGATTTATTAGATAGTATGAAACAAAGAGTTAAGTACGTGAAGTTAATTGATATTCCATTTTATTTATTTTAAGAAATTTATAATAATTTTATTGATGTTAATTAAAATATTAAATAAGTTTTAACAACATCATAAAATTGGAAAAAATCACTACATCATTAATTAATTTAGGATTGAGGCTTTGTTGATGATGTCGTTCTTATTGTTAATTGTCTTCTTACATTAAATAATTGATTTTATGTCTGGATAAAGAAGATAGGTAATTGTGATAGTAAAAATCAGAATATGAAGAAAAATAACCTATTTAAGTTGTGCCCTCCTTTGCTTTAAAGAATCGAATTCATCAATTACTTCATCTATATCGATATTTTGAGCGAATTCTCGTTCAATATGAATGATCATAGTATCTCATCAAGAATTCTTCTTCCATTCTATTTCGTAAATCGATCTTAATACGCTTCATAGCCGAAAATGCTCGCTTCTGTCTGTTCAATATGAATGATCATAGTATCTGTCAAGAATTCTTCTTCCATTCTATTTCGTAAATCAGTCTTAATACGCTTCATAGCTGAAAATGCTCGCTCTGTTGATGCCGTGGATACAGGTAGAGTCAAAATAAGACGAATCAATCTCTCGACCAAGTTGTAGTGATGCGACTTATTTGTTCGAATTAATATCTCCAATAACTCATAAGTTGATGACAAATTCTGAAAACACTTGTGGTGAAGTACATCAATCTCATAATGCTCCAATTGACATCTCAAATGATGCATTTCTTGATCACTAAAATCAGCAGGATAGAACTTTTTTGCAAGAATACATATTTGATCAACATCAAATAATTTGAACTGATCATTTGGTTGTAAAGCACAACTCAACTTAAGGATTTCCAATGCATCATCATTGAATCTGTAATTCAACTCTTCCAATTGATAGTCAATCACGGAATTGAACATATCAAAGTGGTAATGATGCTCAACTGTGACGAGACTTTTTGTTGACAAGAACGACATGTGCCCTCATTGTACCAAGCATTCATATCGGGTGTTTCGATTTCATACTCTATGCAAATCGAATTCACACACATCAAAAGGTGATCAAAGCTTTCATTTAGTAATTTTAGAAGAAGTACTTTTGTTGTGGCAATTGAATCTATTGCATTCTAATATCTAGAGTTTTTTCTTGCAAGTTTCGTGAAAGCATATCGTAATTTTCCAAAATTCTATGCATTACATGCAACATGAATACGAAGTCAAAAGTTTCCATCATATCATTAAAACACCTTTTGCTTCACCACGAATATCATCGATAGATCCATCACTAACCGTTTTTTTTAAGCACTTGCATCGTTGCTTGATACATATCAATCACACTTGCAAATAGAATCAAAATGAGAGCTCCACCTTGTTTCTCCCGCTTCGTTGTAAACTTCCGATTTGATTAGCTCCTTTACCGAGCTTCACGTTCACCACTAGCTACTTTACGTGCAATCTCTACAAACTTGAAAGGCTTGCAACTCAAGAAGGCGTTTTGGAGAAGAACCTATAAGGTTAACAATAGAAGACAACTTTGAAAAGAGTAACCAAATCGACGGTTCCTTTTTAGAAGGCGCAACTAATGCTAGTTGTAGTCGATGAGCAAAACAATGCACATAATATGCATATGGACGGTCTTTGAGAAATAAAGCTTGCAACCCATTCCATGCCCCACGCATGTTACTAGCACCATCATATCCTTGACCACGCAAGTCATCTATAAGTAAGTTATACCGAAACAAGAGAGTTACATACACTTTTCTTAAGTGTTGAAGCGGCGGTGTTTTCGACTTGGACAATATCGAAAAACGTTCTTTAATTGAGCCTTGACCATCCACGAATCTCAACACAATTGCCATTTCTTCTTTGCCTCCCCGCATCCTTGGCTTCATCAACTAATAGACAAAACTTTTTATCTCCAATTTCTTCACGAATTTTTTTCTCACCATGTTAGCCATAATATGCAAAATCTCTTTTTGAATATTTGGTGAGGTGTACTTTGCATTCCCTGGAGCATTGTCGAGTATAACGTCCTCAATGTTAACATTTAATCTACCCATAAGCTTCAACATTTCTATGAGATTTCCTCGATTTTCTGAAGTTGAACCTTCACGATGACCTCTAACTGCGCATCCTTGTAAACTAAGCCATCGAACAGCCTCACTTGTACCCTTAAGCCGCAACTAATTTTTTTGAACATCCTCTCGAAGTTTGTGCATTTATCACCCCGTCAATGTGTCGAGTAACATTCGACAAATTCTCAACAGTTATGTACGAATTTCTATGCGGCGAATTGATACTTCCCATATGTATCAAGAATGGACAATTAACCCCTTGATTAACTCTCTTCCAATTTTTAAGTCCTCCATTAGTTAATGTGCGGTGAGGTGTATTACCATTTTCAAAAATGTAACACGGAAACAAAATACCGCGTCCTTTGAAGGAGAATACTCCAACCATTGAAATTCTCCAAACCATTTTGGTTGAAAGCGACGATATTGATTTCCGAATAGAGTTCGTGGGTATTCGGCAACCTAGATTGATAAGGGCCCATCTTTATATATGCTCGTCTAATCTCATCTCTCACATTGAAGGAATATTGCCGTATTAGATACGCAAGCCCTGGATCTCTTTCAAGAGATTCTAAAGGTCTCGTTTCCTCACGAGATGAAGCCTCAACAACCGATGGAGAAAGATTGCCAACCTTAGATGCCTCCCACATGATTTAAAAAAGGAAAAATTGTCTTCGTTCTTTTGTTACCATGACGCTCCATAGAGTTTAGTCAAAGCTAGTATGCTATCCTTAAAAGAAAAAATGTCTCCTTAAATATTAAAGTCATTAAAACTTTTTTTATTCTCCTAATTCAATCAATGTAAATAGTATATAATCAAAGATATAAAAAAACATGTGAAACATAAAAATAATCGCAACGTAATTGAAATCGAAATCAAACGTACAAACGCAAATGAAGAAGATCACATCTCAAGAAGAGTTCAAAACAAAACAAAACTGAAATAGATCGTTCATTTATCAAAGACAAATCTAGTAATCACCCGCACAAAACGAAAACAAAATCAAAATCATCACAAAAGAACAAGGCCACATCACAAGAAGAGATCTAAAACAGAAACAGAACTAAATCCGATCGTTCATTGACATATCTTGTATAATCGATCTATCAATCATCAACAATATAATCAACGGCAATCGAAAACGAAAACAAAATCGAAATCAACACAAACGAACAAGATCACACAAGAGATACGAAGCATAAACGAAACTGAATCGATCATTCATCGACAAATTTTGTACAAACAAAATCAAAATCAACAACACGATCGAAGAAACCGAACGAAGAGATTGAAGAGATGGCAGCGATCAATCAACAACAAGAACTGAAGAGATAGAAATACGAACTCACCTTGATCGATTGGAAACCCTAGGAGAGCTAAACAGAGAACCAAAGAGATTTGCTTGAGGAGCGATGTTTAGATTGATAAGAAAAATAGAGAGAGGGGGGCCCCTGGTCGCAAGTGTGGGCTTAAAAGCCTTAAATACTAATTTTTTTTATTTTGGGCTTTTTTTGGGCCTTGCCCTGGGCTGTAGCCCAGGGCAAGGCCCACCTGGGTACGTCATAGATAACTTGACATCCAATATATAACATTATAAATGATAATGTGGGAGTAATAAATTACGAGATCTACGTCGAGGCATATACACAATAGAATCCACCAGGCGATGAAAGACTTGCTAGTGAGGTACAAATTTTTTTAGGGTGCAGTTGAACTTAATACGGAAGGTTCTTTCCTAGCATCAACAGGATGGGCATCAGCTGGTGGCCTTCACTAATCGTCGCATGGGATAGCGATGGTCCTGTCACTAAATCCCGTCATTATATTTTGACAGATTTACAAAAAAAGTTACTTTTTTTTTAAAAAAATATTATTTTTAAAATGAAAATAGTGATGATGCAGTCGACCGGTGAGGAGATCCGGTAGTGGTGATGGCACCGGCACCGACACCGGCGGTGGGCGTGCTTTGGAGAGGGGGCGAGAGAGGAGGCGGCTGGAGAGATGGAGAAGGAGAGAGGTGGCTGGAGAGGCGAGAGAGGTGGTTCGAGAGGTGGGGAGAGAGGCGGTTCGAAAGGCGAGAGGGGGAGAGAGGCGGCTGGAGAGAGGTGGGGAAGGAGAGAGTGAGAGGAGCAGGAGGCGGCGGAGGAGGAGAGGGAAGGGCAGCGGCGGGTATGAGTACAGGTATAAAATCTCATAGCCGCACGGGTATGAGAATTTACCTGGATACGTGTATGAAGATTATAAATGGGGATGAGGGCTGTGATGGGTATAAAATCTCATACCCACACGGGTATGAGTTGGGTAATAAAATATACACACGTGAATCTCCATGAAGAATCCCCATGGAGGATCTCCACGGGAAATCCCCACGATGATAGTCATCTACCCATGGGGATCCCCATATATCAATTTATACACCATATGATATGTATTATTTATGTATATAGCATATGATATTTACATATAAATATTGCATAATATTACATAGTTTCTACTCCGAAACACTTATACATATAACAAATTAAAAACCACTTAATAAGATTTATAATTTTAATTTATTTGATTAATTAAAAACTATATGTTTTATTTTGAATCGTTTGCAACTATATTTATATTTTAGAATTTTAGGATTAAAAGTACTAAAAAAAAGGGATCAAATGAGAAAAATTGCAAAACCTTATTTTATAGAATCCTCCAAGTTTTTTTGGGGGGCTCCTTAGTGTTATCGACTTTATATATAGTTTATATTTATATATACATGTTATGAATTTATAACTTATTGACATTATTGTTTTTTTTTTGTATCATGACATTATTATTTCTTAACTCTTAAGCGTTGGGAGAAAAAAAACATACATTGATCATCAACCGCACCAAAACTTCAACCCTTTTTGAAAAAAAAAAAAAAAAAAAAAAAAAAAAATTCAACCCTTAATCTCAAATACTCAATTCTCAAATTACGTGGATCAATTATATGATCAAACTCTTTATAATATAATATTTTTTAATATTTAGTTATATTATAAATTTATAACAAAATATTATATATACAATTATATATCATATTACAATATGCTTATGATAACATATGTATATTACACGTAGAAGTGTTATTCGAAAATATCTATAGTTCTACTTGTTATGTATGTATATTTGATACATTATTTGTTACAATTTTATTTTTATTTTTTTGAGAATCCCTGCAGGGATTCTCAATGGGAAATGAAATGGGAAAAAAAAAAAATTTCCTCACGGAGATTCCTCATGCATCCCCGCAAAAATCTCCATAAAAATCTCTAGAGGATCCCCAATGGGGAATGAAATAGATAAAAGATTTTACCCTCGGGGATTTGATGGGTATGGGGATGGTCATCCCCATATGGGGATGGGTATGGGTGATAAATTTTTTGGTGGGTATGAGTATGGGAATGAGGTCTTCATCCTCTACCCTACCCATTTGCATCCCTATGAGACATACATTTGCTACACAATGGTATAGATTTGATTGAGATGTGTGGACCCCACAAATTTTAAGGGAATCTACACCATTATGTAGCAAATGTATGTAACAAAAGAATGACAAAAAATCATTTTCCAAAAAATATATATTTACTATTTTGTCAAGACTTCTAAAACGGCTTAGGACAAGCGACAACCAATTGCTTTGAATAGTAAAAAGACTCGATTCATTTTAAGTAACGTGTCAACTCAAGTATCGTGTGTGTGTGTGTGTGTGTGTGAGAGAGAGAGAGAGAGAGAGAGAGAGAGAGAGAGAGAGAGAGAGGAGCGGCGTGACGTTGAGAGACACAGAGAGGAAAGAACAGTTTGTAGAGAGGAATGAATGTTAGTTTTAACTTTTAATATATATATATATATATATATATATATATATATATATGTATGATTGAGGACTTTACTAAAATACCCTCGGTTTTGTGAACCGTGATTTTTTCAAATTGAAAACCGCCACCAAACCGTGATTTACCGGTTTTTAAAATTTTCAAACTACCCCCAAACCGCGAGTTTTAAAAACTAGACCAGACCATGCGATTTGGGCTGTTTAGGTAGTTTTGCAGAGACCGATGCCCACCCCTAGTTTTTGGTGCATAACACGCGGGGTTGTGTCCCGAGGCACACAAACGACCCTCAAAGTGATGTATACGTTTAGACTGTGTGTTTGATGATGTTAAAAAAAAAAAAATCATTTCCCTTTACAAGTGAGGGATAAATTAGTAATTGAAAAGTTAATAAATTCTCCCCTATTTATTCTCTATCAAATGAACACATGGTGTCAAACAAACGGATGGCGCGTTACTAATTGTGCAAAACTGACAATTTGTAAATTATATAAAAGCTGCTTTTGTGAACCTTAAGCCCTAGACGAGGCCATCCCTCACTTGCATCAGATGTTTTATGCTCCCAGATTAATTTCTAATCACTTGTAAGCCCAAAATGAAACAATAAATCTCGATTGATACTAATACAGAACAGAATGGCTAAAGCATATGCATGTATATTCATATCAACAAAAGCCACAACAACATTACAAGGAAAGAAGAAACAAAAATTGTGGAACAACAGGTCTGATGATATCACATCAATGTTCTCTTCCTACCCAGTACACTATTTCATTAGAAACATTGAAAACTAAATCTCAAGACCGACCGATATAGAGGGATCGAAACAATAAAATCGCCTTCATAATGGGGGTGAGTAATGCAGTAAATGCAGTAGAAATCTCGGTAAGCTTAGCTGTAAGTGCCCATGCCGACACCCATTTCTCCGCCGTAGGGAGAGTCGTTAGCCTTTGAATAAGAAACGTAATAGAGCTCACTGAGTATACCAGTGAAGACAATGAATGCTGCTCCTGCTGCAAAGACACCCTTTCTCAGAGTTTGGCAGGACAGCGGGTCGGCTCCATAAAGGGTATACTTGGTGTGGTAGGCATTCCTTACAGAACCAGCGAGCAAGCAGATCTCGGCGATGACGAATGTCACCCTACAACAAATCAACACAACGATATGCGTTAAATACGGGTAGCAGCATGCAAATGAGTTGACGGCAGAAGACAGGTAGAGTTTGACTCAATACATAATTAGAAGAATGCTTCAAGAAAACATGGAAACTCGATCCAATCCGATTGAGATGAAAGCAACATAAATAAAGATTCTAGGTAAATTACCAGCATGCAATGAAGAGGATGATAGCCCATGCTCTTGAGCCTCCTGGTCGTAGAGCTTTGCCGCAGCAGAAGCATTTGCTCACTAGCATTACGAGGAGCTGACTAGCCATGAGGAACAGAAGTGAGCCCACACCTAACCCTGTGGAAATGTCCGAGTCATAGACGCAGTAGTTATAGTTCTTCTCTTGATCAGGTACAACTTGGGCCTGCAGGAGGTAGATGAGATGAATAAATTATTCACCCATTCCCATAGAGGATTAGACAAAACAACTCAATACAAGCAAATAAGCACATCAAGAAATCAAACTGCATATTTGCTCATTTTGGATCTTCACTATGTCCATTGATGTGAATCTACCAAACACAACCATTTATTTTCAAAAGTTTGCCCTGAATTCGCCCTTTTGTTAATCATCGTACACATGTATCCCTACTAAATTCAATTTCAATGTTCAATGACAAAAGATAGCTGAAGCTGGACCTGTTTGTCCTTGTAGAATTTTGATAAGATCTTTTAATGGAAGAGTCCCAAGGGAAGGCAATTGAAACTCAATAGGCTAACGCTATAGTTCAACGATGATAGCTCGAGTCCTTTTTTTTCTACAATTATTTTCTAAAATCATCAGGTAAGGGTGGTAGCGCAAGGGCTCATCCACCATCACATTGCCATATACAACAGTAATACTAAGGTTGTCCAAATTTATCATCACTTTCCCATGTCTATGCCCTCTCATTTACTCGATGAGAAATTCCCTCAGGAAATTAAGCTAAGAAGTATGAACTACACAGTTTCCTAAGGCGATCCGCAACTTAAGTCACTAAGGTGCCACCAAGTATATGTCAAGAATCGAAAGGGCTTGACCTTCAACAAATCGAACAACCAACACATCCCACCACATACAACATCACGACGAACTTTGGTCAAATTCAATAGTATCAATACTATAATTATGTTTTCTCATGTGAGTACAATGGAGAAACATTCAATCATTCAACAAGAAACTTAAAACATAAGGAATTGACCCAAAATGCAGAAATGATACCACATGTCTAACAATATTTCCAAACATAAACATATCAAGAAACCTGAGATCTAGGCCTTCTCTTTCACATCTAAACATGAATCTCTCCACATATACAAATCAACAAAAATTGGGACAAAGTTTTCCACCGCAACGAATCCATTAACTATAGGGGTAATTATCTCATTAACACTCATTAACAAATCAAGTGAAAATGTAAACAGAGATCTAAGGCAATGCATTACAAGACCTCTCTCATTAAAGAAACATGAACTAGTAATACAAATCACATTTCACTTCTCTCTACCAAAACACAAGTTCATGATTAACAATGCAGACAAGAAATCCAAATCTGAAACCAAGAATCCAACAACATCCAAGATTCGATAACAATTCAAAGAATTATGCACCATAGTTTGATTTGCTCATCAAGATTCAACAAAATTATAAAAAAAAAAACCACAACAAACGACAATCAACAAACAAACCCCAAACCCACATAGATCAAACTAACTGAAACCACGCATCCACACTTCTACTACTAATTCGGCCAAATGGGTACCCAAATCAATCAATTCCTCACAAACCCAAATCAGAAGTCACAAGATTACACAACAAGAACAATAAATTCATCATGCCCATCAAAAACCAAAACAAGAATTGCAACAACAACAATTTCATCAGATCTGAAACTCAACAAAACAGACATACATCCACACTCCTACTAGCAATTAAGCGAAATGGGTACCCAAATCAATCAACTAAAACAAGAACTGCAACAAAATCTCATCAGATCTGAAGCTGTAACAACACTCACAGAGCTCCTCCTCTGCTCAGCCGCAACAGCGAGACCAAAAGCGATGAGGTCTAACACGAAGACTATAATCAAGACGAGAGTCGACGCCATTGAAAACCCAGATCAGATCAGACCAGACCAAATTAAGCGACTCCTCTTCAATCCCTCTCGAGATCTGAGAATTTTGTGCGACTCTGATGTGGGTGCGAAGAGCAGAAACAGAGGAAAACAGAGGAGAAGAAAAGCTTTGTGTAGTTAACACACTAACACTAAAGTTTTTCTTACACTTTAATAGTAGAGCCGCAACTCTTGGTATCACTAAACAGATTGATTGTCGGTGAAGCAATGTGTTGGATGGGCCGTTGATTGGGCATCGGGATTTGTGGCTGCGGTTGAGGAAAATGAAATCTGACCTTCCGTGTCGTTGGGCGAGCCTGGTCGGTCAACTTGGTTTGTCTAAGTGAGGAGGTTGAGTGATTGTGTTTCGCGGGGTACCATTATAAGAGGTGATTTTGATTGATTAATGATGATCATGGAACAAAGTGAGTTGGGACTTTTGAGGCATCCTGATTCTCGAATAGTATTCAGGGCGTGGATTAATTAGTGTTGTTGGTGGAAAATTGAGGGAAAAGAGTAATGAAGAGTTAGTACGAGTTCCTCATCTCTTAATCAGGGTTTTAGAGTTTAAGTTTTGCAAAATAAAAAAGTATAAAATTCTTTGCTACAGGCATCGTCCTTGTAGTATTACATTTTTTGAGTCCAAAATTAATTGGGACTTTGCCTTGAATACCCACACACAACAATCTTAAACAAGAGAAGTGAATTGAGTTTTTTTAATAAAAATTAGTGGAGCTAGCTATCAAGTGTCTGAAGCTTTGTCAGGCTAGTATATATTTAAAAGATTTTAAGTTTCTTTCAATTTGTCAATTTTATTTTATTTTTTGGTAATTAGGTTGGAGTATTTGATAATTGAATTGAAATAGAGTCCGGTTATGCGCACCATACTCTTTAATTAGTGCACCTTGATTTTGAGTGCACTTCCAATTTAAACTTCAATTTATAAGGGCACCCAACATTTTTACCAAAATGCATCTTCATCCAAATCGAAGCACCCAACTCTAAAACCTTTGTCAGGACATTCATTTTAGGTTTGACGACATGTGGCCGAGACTTATCTCTTAGGTTTGGTATTGTCAAACCGAACCTCTTTCATAGAATTTGATTGATAATTGCCGACCTAAAAGTTCGGTGGGTTCGGACTAACTCTTCAACTAGAGGTTCGATGGGCTATAATCGACTCTCCAACTGGGAGATTCAGACCCGCGAGACCGAACTGCTTGATGATGGCCCACAAATCACAAGAAGAGAGTGTGTGGAAGGATGATGGTGGGATGCACAAATCACAGTGAGGGGCGTAAATGTTATTTTGCAGTAGAATTGAACTTTTTAAGTTTAACTTTTTTTGCTGAGGTGCACTAAGTAAACGGTGGGATGCGCTTAGTCGCACTCTTGAAGTACGGATAGTTCGGAGCCCAAAAAAGAAGACATTTATGATTAATAAAAAAGAAAAAAAAATCATACTCAAAGTTTGAAATTAAGATATTTTAGTTTGTAAAGAAGGAACTCGTGTTATCTCACCACAGTGCTTTATAATATAAAATCAATGCTAAGAGCCACCAGACTATTTTGGTTAAGTTACCAATGGCCATAGTGTAAATTGAGATTTGAATGCAGGCCGGCCCACACAAGAGAATGGCCGAGAAATCTCTTTTGGGATGAAATGTGCGGGGAGCATCCGGGAGTGCAGAATCAGATTCTCCAATGTGAGAAAAGTAGAGATCCTGATTAGGTAGACCTGCATGCGGTACACTCACGCTACAGTTAGTTTCTTGTAAGGGTTAATCTAGTCCGTTGATCTTGAAAAGTTTGGGTAAAAGAGTGGGAAAGGCGTGGAAGAGAAGTGATAGTGACATTAGAAAGAAAGGGAGGGCTTGAAAAATGACAATCCAGCTATACACGTGACAGCCTGACAGCCCATTGGCCCCAAAGCCCCAACCTGATTTCGAAGGATCTAATGTTTGGCAAGTCGTGAATTCGGCTCTTGTTAATGTAAAAAAACAGGAGAAATGCTAAGTCACTTGGTGCGCTGATCGGATGTGCCTGACAGGTTATTCTAGTATTTTTAGTAAAAAAATATAGACGTCATGCTAGGGTAAGCCACCACCAAAAGATAGGATCTACACGCAGTTGTCAACATTTCTTTCATGTATACATCGAAATGCGTGTAATCACATCTTAATGAAAAAATTAAATGTCGCCGATACTATGCATTGTCTGTGTGTTGGGGTTGAATTACGAAAGCATTTTCTTTTTCTTCTATTCGTTTTTACAAAAACTTTTTTTGAATACATTAATAACTTTCTCGACCTCTTCTTTTTTTATTGAGAAGAGGGGCCTAACTCTTGAAAGCTTTTTTTTTTTTTTTTTTTTTTTTTTTTGGTTAAACTGTTAAAAGTTATATATGTACATATTGGAGGGGTTATGTATCCTCCAAGCTGGACCTCCACGAGGTTTGTTTACATAAAGAATATTATGTACAGAATAACGGCAAAAAACATGATGCACTCATCCATCTATGTTATATTAACTAACCTCGCAAAAAGATAAAAATGTAGTTATTAAGATTTAACTTGCAATCACAATCTTTAATTTAATTAAAACTTTAATGATCATTTTTCTCTTAAGCAGAAGACCATGCACCAATCCTCCTACAACAATATATATCGTTCTTTTCTAATTACCTTAACAGACTTTCTAATTAAAATCCAATGGTTAAGTACACCTATTATCCTCGTTATCTTTTGCACATGTTCATATCATCAACACTTCATAAATTAATGAACCCATTTTTTTAGAGGTCAAGTAATTTTATTTATCACTAATCAATACTAAGGTCTCGTTTGATTCGTTTATGCCAACTTACAGTGCGAGCGGAGATAACTATTTGGAGTTAACTCACATTATAAGTTCATATTTCATGTTTGGTTGGACTTTAAACTTGCAGGGAAGCTTTTTTAAAAACTGTAAAACGTGAGAATTGACATAAATACTCTTCAAACATATTTTTAAGATAAAAAAGAAAAACATTATTATTTTCACCACATGAACTACTATTTATTTATTCAAAATAAAAAAAACTTGAATTAAATTAAAAACATAAAATATTATTTACAAAAATACTAAACAACATTAAATAGTTATAAGTATTTTTATTTTTATTTTAAATAATTATTAATAATAAATTCTATAAAATACAACTAATGATAATTCTTCAAAATACTTCTCACTTGAAAAATACTTTTTTATTGAATGATTTATTTAATCTTTTATTATGGATTAATAAAAAGCATTTGAGATGGTATGGACATGAGTAAATGTAAATTTGTGAGGGGTAATTGTGTCCATATAACTCATGAGAGTTATCTTCTTACAGGGGGAGGGGTGGGGAGATATCTTACACCCTTCCCTATAAGTTGGGAGATAACTCACATTGAGTTGGGCAATCAAATAAGATTAGTTCCCAACTCCATGTGAGTTATCTCCTTGGAGATATCTCCACTTCATACCAAACAAGGCCTAAATACAAAAGATAAAATTGAAGGAAAAAAAAATCTCCAATTATAAGCGTCCGACTTAAAATTGAACAAAAACTCTAACAAGACTATTATATGTGTTAAGGAAACTGGTATGTTAAGGAAACTACCAGTTATGGAAACTCAATATTATATTCAGCAGTTAAGGAAATTTGTATATCGTGTAATTAGTAGTTTCCATTTGTGATTGCACTTTCCTTTTGTATTCTAGGCTTTGTACGTGTATATATAGATTACCTTGTACACAAGATGAATACACAATAAACATATTCTATTGACAAACTTACATGGTATCGAGCCCTAATTGTGGGTTTCTCTGGTTGTGCGAGACACAACTCTGTCCTCTCGGGTTGTGCGAGACACAACTCTGTCCTCTCTGGTTGTGCAAGACACAACACTGCCAAACCGCCTCACGTTCTCGTCCTCGCCAGCGCGTCATCATCCTCGCTGCACCAGCTGCATCACCTGTTGATGCATCCCGATCTCCACCAGCCTGACCCGTCACCTGCTGCATCACCAGCGTCATCTGCTGCATCACCAGCGTCGCTATACCAGTTGAATCATCACCCATCGAGCCTTCCCGATCTCCAGCCGCGTCACCTGCTGCATCCCGTTCCACCGTCCCTGATCCGACGCTGTTCACCCGCCGCCGCTTGCTGCCATTCTTAGCTGCCGCTCACGCGCAATCCGAACACCACCCCGCCATCGCAGCAAGCACCTACCGCATTGCGCAGCAGCAAGGGCGAACAGATCCGTGTCGCCGCTGTCCGAACACCACCCCGCCATCGCCACCGCACCACCACCATTGCTGTCCGTCAACCGGGGTGAAACAGATCGTCTGCCATTGTCCAGAACACCACCCGCGCATGCCGCCGCGCACCCACCCTCGCTTCTTTGCCACTATCGCCACAAGATAGCGCTGCTGCCACTGTCGGCTGATCGGAGACGCGCCAGTCCCGGATCCGCGCTGCTGCCACCGCACCCGCCGTTGCCGCTGTCCCGGAGACGCCGATCAAAGACGCGCCATTCCCGGATCCGCGTCGTTGTTCTCCTTCATCGCAAGTCGCCGCTGATCCAACATAGCCTGCCTCCTATTTATTCATTATGTTGACTTTTGGTTGTGGGAGACACAACAATCGATTTGTCTTCTGATTGTGCGAGACACAACAATCTGTTTGACCTCTGGTTGTGCGAGACACAACAATCTGTTTGACTTCTGGTTGTGCGAGACACAACAATCCGGTTTGTCTTCTGGTTGTGCGAGACACAACAATCTGTTTGACCTCTGGTTGTGCGAGACACAACAATCTGTTTGACTTCTGGTTGTGCGAGACACAACAATCCTGCCACCTGCACTTCGATGGAGAAAAGTAAAGTCTCTAAAGCTGGTCCTTCTGCTGTTGTTGCTGCCTTCAATGGGTTACATTCCTCTCCACTATTTTCTATGAATGACTTAGAAGCAATCATCAAACATGTGATATCTCCCCAACCCACTGCCCTATTTGTAGCCCCCGACAACCATTGGTTCTTTGACTCTGGGTGTTGTAATCACATGACACCAAATTTCTCCCTTCTTTCTAATAGTAAGCCCTCGTTTCATTCTTCGAGCATTCAAACTGCAAATGGTAGCTCCATGTCTGTTACCCATTCAGAATCACATCCTTAACAAACCGCAAATGGTAGCTCGATGACGGGTGCGGGAATGGGATCACGATCATAAAGCTCATCTTCTGGGTCGCTTTCATGCTTTGGTAGACAAACTTAAGTTGATTTCTACGAATCCATCTTGAGTTTGAGGGAGGGTGTTAAGGAAACTGGTATGTTAAGGAAACTACCAGTTATGGAAACTCAATATTATATTCAGCAGTTAAAGAAATTAGTATATCGTGTAATTAGTAGTTTCCATTTGTGATTGCACTTTCCTTTTGTATTCTAAGCCTTGTACGTGTATATATAGATTACCTTGTACATAAGATGAATACACAATAAACATATTCTATTCACAAACTTACAATATCCATGAGTTAACTGATTCACAAACCTTTTACCAAAACAAACATCAATTGCCATCAATCTCACAAGTCATAGTAGTATACTAGTATGTATAGAGTCACACTAGCATGTATAGTTTTAAAAAAACAAAGATCGAGTTAATAGAATTATATCAACCATATACGTAACATGTGGCATTTTTATGTTATCGGATGCACCTCGAATAACAAACAAACACATGATTCGAGGTGCATCTCTCTCTATCTGGCAACATTGAAGTGGATTGGGCTTAGTTTTATCTTTTCATAGATTGGGCTTCGTTGACGTACCATTTGATGTCCATTCAGCAAAAATCCATCGATCACTGAGCGTCGACACTATTGCAGACTCATCGCACTCACAATAACAACCGTTAGATCATATACGTCCCGATCCATATGAGTATATCGATGTTGCATTCAATGGCTCTCAATGCACGTACAACTCAACGCGTGACTTAAATACGTTATCATTGCAAGTTATTAATTGAAGTTGGACGTGACATTAATACCATCTCAAGATCTCACACGCTCTACACATTTTTCCATGGACAAAGTATGATCTCAAACGCCAATTCACACTTCTCTCTCTAACGCACTAAATTAAAACTACTACTACCAATAAAATTGAATTAAAATTTCAACACCCAAGCCATGACACATAATAATCACTTTAATCAAAAGTTCACGTAAAAAACATAAGCCCCTCAAATAATATTAATTCTTCATGAGTCTTATTATTATAAGCACATAACATAGAAATATTTGATCATCACATATAATACATATATATACACGCGTCCAACCCTGTGAGCTCTTCCTTCCTTTCATGTGATCTCTTCTTCACCACCTCTCTCAATCTGTGATTGGCTTCAATTCTTCTCTCTTTCCCATCTAACCCTTTAAATATAATCCTCAACCATTCATCTTTCCTTCACCAACAACACCACATACATATTTGGAACTCAACATAGCATAGAAAGGCCACCTATAGCTAGCTTTGACATAAATATTATTAATTAGTTCATTTATATAGATATGAAGATTAGAGTTCTTGTTATTTTTCTTCTTTTGGTTGCTCCATTGATGCTTAGTTGTGCATCGGCGAGACACATCCGTCACCCTCACCGCCAGAGTGGGCGGCTGAGGGATGCGAGTGGGAGAAGAAGGGGAGGAGCATCAGACACAATGCAAGTTGCAGGGTCAAGCTTGCCTGATTGCACTCATGCTTGTGGATCATGCACTCCATGCAGGCTAGTGATTATCAGCTTTGTGTGTTCATCACTTGAGGAGGCTGAGACTTGTCCTATTGCTTATAAATGCATGTGTAATAGGAAATCCTACCCTGTTCCATGATTTAATTTTTCCACTAGAAGTTGTAATGCTTTCTCTATAAATTAGTGTAGTGTAGCTATATATATTTAGTCATCATTATATATATGAGACTAATGTATAATATACATATGAATTATTAGTGATCTCAAGTATTTTTTTTTTGAAGTATGTGGATCTCAAGTTTCAATTCATCCTTGAGTTAACAGTTAATTAGTGTTTAATTAATTTTCCCTTATTTTAATTATTACTTCAAAAAAATAATTTTTATTTTGATTTTACTTTAAGTTTTAATGAATTGAAGGGAGCTAGAGCCCGAAATTTTTCTCAAGAACAAAATATAATCATATTTTATTTTGAATTACACATTAAAGAATATTTTATTTTCAAGAACAAAATTTTATGTTTGTTCTCCCACATACTGGTGTCCTGAAGGACTGAACAATATTGATGAAGGTTATATGTTCAGATATAAAGAATTTGACACCACTTAATATGGACATACGTTAAGGGTTTTAATTTTGGTATGTAAGCACCAACCAATTGGGTGGGCCAATGGGAAGTAAAGGGTATTGGGTTCAAACCTTAGTAGGAGTAAGAGTATAATGTCTTTATTGTTCATTAACTGTTCTCCCTACACCCCTTATCTATATTGTTGTTCTTCATTTTTTGAAGTAAAATGAATCAAGACTCAAATTACATGCGAAATGCAAAAGAGAACGAAATAATTTTTTTGTTTTCACTAGAGATGAAAAAATCATATATAGGTTCGAACATGCAACTAATATCGAAGTCGACACAAAAGGTTTATTGATTCCTTGAATTATATGTACCTGATCCAAATTACTCTCAAAACTTAGTAATGAAGCCTGAAATTCTCACCAGTCCAAATCTAGTTGACGCTGAAGAATTGTCGTGATTGGAAGGTACTCATCATCTAGACCGATTAGTGTATTGGAGATAAAATCATCGCCACTCGTCAGCGCTTCATCTATAACTAAGCCATCTACCAATTCTTTCATCTTGGACAAATATTCCACCATCTTGAGAGATCCCTTTCTTTGAGTATGAATCTATTTCTTGATGAATTAATCATGTGCTTTAATTTGTTATTGGTTGCACAATACCTCTCAATCGCATGCGCACTACAAGAATTTGAGCTTTTACTTACAAATGTATTAGTAACGATGTAAAAGTCATAAGTAAAAGTCTACTTTCACTAGCGTCAACTTTTACTAACGATTTTGAACATTCATAAGTAAATATTGTGAATTTCGTTACCGAAAAATAATTTTCACTTACAAGTTAGTGTTGTAAGTAAAAGTTTGCAAATAAAACGTCCAAATTCTCTTACACCTGTCAACAGTTATAAGTAAAAAGTGGCGAATTTCGTCAGTAAAATGTCCACATTTACTTACACTTATTTGTCTTTTTTTCTCTTGGGCTTAGACCATTGAAATAAAAAAGATAATACTACAATGACAACAACAATGTCACACCACAAGACACATTGGCTAACAAGAGACTTTCATATTACCTCGACCCGCGTGTTATGCATCGAGATCTGTGTATGCCCGCATTTCGAGACACATATGAATGACTCTTGTGAGCCAATGTGC
Source organism: Stephania cephalantha (assembly GCA_039657325.1). Lineage (NCBI taxonomy): Eukaryota > Viridiplantae > Streptophyta > Magnoliopsida > Ranunculales > Menispermaceae > Stephania > Stephania cephalantha. Next base: position 42,235,332 of record CM077578.1, read on the forward strand.
CTTGTAGTGTGACTTGGTGTTGTCATTCTAACACTTCTCTAAAAAACAAAGAAAAATAAAAGAAAAAAAATATTTCTTGAGGTAAAAATTAACTTTACGTTTCTATCTATTTTTTTTTTTTGGTATGTTACTTGTGTTTTCTAGCTCTTATAAAAGAAGTCTTTTGAATGTGGTATCATAATGTTTGAACACATCTCAATTTCTATCCATTAGACTTAAATGGTTCTATGTGAAGTGTGTTAAAAATTTATGCCCTCAAATCACAAAGCAATAGTACTCACAAACCCTACAACCCCAAGTTCAAACAAGTCAAGAGTTTTGGGAGAAAAAAGTGCCTCCATCTAAATCCTAACTGATATCCATCTATCAAAATGGAGGGATTGCAACCCGCGATCTTCTCGCACTCACTACTTTGTTATCCTCTCCCGTGTTTAATCGATCTTCCCGGGCTCACGACTTCATTATCTTCTCCCGACTCAAAACTCTCTCTAGAGCGCGATTCTTCCTAGCTGAAAGTGAAAATTTGATCGAGGTTAGTTCTTTTCTTTTTCTTCACATGATTTGAGTTTCTTTGGGATCACCCTTTTTTTTTCTTTCTTCTATTTGATTCTAGTGCGTTTGCGTGTGGAAATATTCCTGTAAGATTCTTGTGCATTTTTTTAGTAGGTCAGATTCTTTTTTTTTTTTTTATTTAAGTTTTTTTCTGTATTTTCTCTTGCTTTGAAACTTATTATGAGAATAAAAATAAAATATCAAAAAATGCCCTAAGTAAAGATAACGGATTTGTTTTTTTTTTTTTTTTTTTTAAACCACAAAACGGATATGATATTTATGCCCTTAATGCGATAGAGTTTACTTAGTTCTTAGTCTTGAACATCAAAATATTAATGTCCTTTTTCTGTCCATTGAAGCTTGATTTTTCAACAATTATATTAGCAAAAACTCTTTGACTTTTAACAAGTTTCATTAAGGCTCAATCGTTTAAAATTACTATTAAATGGCAAAAAAAAAAATAAAGTGAAGGGGGTAAGGAAATTCTATTAGCAGTGGTGCAACAACTAGAAAATATACTTTTTAGTCTATTTTAATCTCTTACAATAGCTTCCATAAGCATGCACCTAGTTTGAAGACTTTTTATTAGTTCAGTTAAATCCACGATAGAGATAATTAATTAGTTCAATTGATTATATTTGTTTTGTACTAACTAGCCAAGGTCTCTTTTATTAAAACTTCAGTAGTGGTGTGAGTAAAAATATAGTTAGGTTGGTGAATAGTCTTCTTTGCTCTTTTAGTGGGCTTGTTAGCTGCTATTTAACTAAAATAATCCCTTTGTAATGTAGTTGACACCTACATTTTCTAATTATATAAGTTTATGAATGTTCTTAGTCATATTTTATTTATTTGGATAATTTGTGAAACATTTATTTTTTATTATTGCGAATGGATTGAAGTTGGATATTGGAGCGGAATCATATTTCATCTAAATATATTTTAGGAATTAACAACTTCTTACAAGTAGCAAAGTGTCACTTCAAGTGAATGAAAATGGTAGGACTAAATGTTCGTGCTCAAGTTGTTTGAATATTAAGTGGCATGATATCGATACTATCAAATTGCATTTCATGAAGTACGAATTTTCTAGGTCGTATACAAAGTGGATATATAACAAAGATCCTAATGAAGTGGTACCTCCACCAAATGTAGTTGTTGAAGATAATTATATGTCTGCGAGAGATGTTAAAGTAAGAGATGAGTGCTTTGAAATGTTAGAAGATGTCATCGGAAGAAACTATGTGGAAGTAGGTAGTTCAACTGCAATAGGAGATGAAGATATATTTAATGAAAATCGACCTCCACATAAGTTGTTTGACGAACTTAAATGCGAGTTGTATACCGGTTGCACTAAACACTCTGCATTAAATTTCTTGGTAAATTTCTGCTTATAAAATCGTCGAATCTATGGAGCGATAAATATTTTAATATGATCTTAGAACTATTAAGAGATTCATTTCTGGATGGTGCTAGGATTCCGAAGAATCTTTATGAAGCAAAAACATGATGCGTGAGTTAGGATTGGGGTACGAATCTATTGATGTATGCAAATATGATTGTGCCTTGTTTTGGAAGGAGAACTCCAAACTTCTAGCTTGTCCAATTTGTCATAATCAACATATAAAATATATGAGTCAAACAGAAAGAGTAAGATACCTCATAAGAAGTTGCGATACTTTTCGATAACACCTCGATTAAAAAGGTTATATAATTCAAGATATAGTGCCAAAGATATGAGATGACACAAGGAGGGAAGGTTAAAAGAAGATGGTATCTTAAGGCACCCTGTAGATGGGTCCACGTGGAAGCATTTTGATCAAACTTATCCTAAATTTGCAAGTGATTGTCGAAACGTGAGATTAGGACTTGCTTCAGATGGGTTTAATCCATTTGAAAATTTGTCAAATGCTCATAATATATGGCCGATAATATGTGTACCTTATAACTTATTGCCTCCATGGAAGTGTATGAAGGAATCTAATTTCATGATGACATTGCTTATTCCTAGTCCATAATCTCCAGGAAAAGACTTTGATGTGTTCGTGCAACCTTTAATAGATGAGCTAAAGGACTTGTGGCACAATGGGGGTAGAGACGTACGATTCTTACTATGGATTAAGTTTTAAATTATGATCAGCAGTTATGTGGAAGATAAATGATTTTTTTGCTTATGCATACTTGTTTGGTTGGAGCACTAGAGGATATATGGCATGTCTTATTTATCTTGATGATACAAAATCAACACGATTGAGAAACATGATCTTATACGTAGGTCATAGAAGATTCCTACAGGTCATAGAAGATTCCTACCAAAAAGACACCCTTGGAGAAAGAAAAGTGAATTTGATGGGTTCCCTGAATATGCAGATCCACCAGTGCGATTATTTGGCGAGGAAATACTAAGAAAATTACTTAATTTACCGGTGCATGTACCTGGAAAAGCTCCTTATGATGTCGATGATGACAACAAGTATGCTAATTTGAAATGCAATTGGTCAAAAAAAACATTATGTTTGAGTTAGATTATTGGCCAGATTTAAAGTTGCGACATAATTTGGATGTTATGAATATTGAGAAAAATGTTTGTGATAACATTTTGGAAACTCTTCTTAACATTGAAAAGAGAACAAAGGATACTGACAAAGCTGCCAAAGCTCGTAAAGATTTAGAGGACATGGTATTATGGTTGAGAAATTCGGGGGGCAGAACGATAAAGCCTCATATTTCATATACATTATCGAAAGATGAAAATAGGGTTTTTTAAAGAGTATCTTAAATCAATTAGAATGCCGGATGGATATGCTTCAAATATCGCTAATCATGTCACTGGTGATGGAAAAATACTTGGTATTAAAACACATGACTGTCATGTGTTACTACAACAACTTTTACCTCTTGGTATACTTCCATACTTCAATAAAGAGATTTGAGACACGTTAATTGAGCTTTCAACATTCTTTCAAAAAACATGCTCAAAGACCTTATATGTTACAGATCTCGAGGACTTGAGAATGGGAATCACTCTATTTATGCAAATTTGAAAAGATATTTCATCCTGCCTTCTTCATAATAATGGTTTACTTATGTGTGCATTTGGTTGATGAAGCTCTACTAGCTGGACTTGTTTAATCGAGGTGGATGTATCCATTTGAAAGGTGTTTGGGTACATACAAAATATGTTTGAAACAAGGCACGTCCAAAAAATTCAATTGTCGATGCTTATGTTGCAAATGAAGCATTGCCATTTTGTTCATTGCACCTCCAAAGAATTGAAACGAAGTTCAATCGGCCTGAACAAACTATGATGCTAATGTCGATTCAAAAGAACATGATATCAATGTCTTCAAAGAAACAAGTCGATGTTACGGTAGGAAAAAAAAGGATTCTTTACATTCAAAATGCGAAATCGAGCCCGCAGTACATAGTTAACAACTCGCCAGAGCTTCAACCATATATAGAGTAAGTATTTAGTATACTTTTACAATTAAGAACATGTTTAAGAAATACACAAATTAAAATACGTCTAATTATACATTTATGATCACGTGTAGTGAACACATGATTATCTTAAGACGAGAGCATTCTCAAAATTTAGAAAAATTGCAAGAGAAAGCTTTTCCTTGTTGGTTCAAGGCAGGAGTAAGTATATTTAAAATTATCATTGCTTCTCTAATAAATGTTGCAAACAATCACTATATTCCATTTGTTTTGTCCAATTTAGATGTAAAAGCTACGTTTTAAGAAGTCTTCAGAAGCTACTGACGACTTGTACTCACTTGCTGAAGGACCTACACGAAGTTATAATAGTTGGACTAGTTGCATTATGAATGGTATTCGCTTTCGTTGCAAGTCGCGACATAATAAGTTACGGACTCAAAAATGTGGTGTGTTGCTTCTTAGTAGTCATCAAGGAGAACCAATAGAATTTTGTGGGGTGTTGAAGGAAATAATTGAACTAAGATACTTACATAAATGAAAAGTTATTTTGTTCAATTGTGATTGGTACAACTCCAATAGAAGACAAAAGAAAGCAATCACCGAATGTGGCATAACAAGCATTAATGTCAGTTTGTATTGGTACAATAATGATCCATTTATTCTTGCAACCTAAGCTCAACAAATATACTATATCGGTGATTATAAACATGGATCCAATTGGAGAATTATTCAAAAGATCAATCATCGACACATATGGGATATCCCACTAATTGATGAAGATGACCAACAACTGGTTGAAAATGTGTATCAAGAACAAAATTCCTTCGAATCGATTCTCAATCCTGAAGTACTAAACATAGAAATAGAGAATCTAGTTCGAAATGATGTTGAGCCAACAATAATTGTAAATGTAAACTTATTGAAAGAAAATATGGAAGATGAAGAAGATGATTTTATTTGTGAGGGTAATGAAGATTTTGATGAGGAAATAAATAGTGAGGAGAAAACATGCAGTGAAAATGACTCTAACCACTATGATGATGATAATGATTAATAATCTTGTATGTGTTTTATTTTATGTTTTTAATTGTTTTGGTTAGTTAATTGTATGGGTTTATTGAAAAAAAAATCCTTGTTAGTGTCCTTTCATATCCTATTTTTGCAATGGTTCACTTATTCTTTTTTTTTTTGTGTTAGGTTCATCATGTCAGAGCAAGACATTGTATCGTCACAAACAATACCTTCGGATGTAGCTTTTCCTCCTGGTTTGTATTCATTAACAGTCTTTTGTGTGTGTGTCTGTGTGTATATATATGTATTTTCTATCTACAATCTTAACTATTTTATATTTAGAGTTATAGAAATCATTATTAATACCTTCGGATGTAGCTTTTCCTCCTGGTTTGTATTTATTAACAGTCTTTTGTGTGTGTGTCTGTGTGTATATATATGTATTTTCTATCTACAATCTTAACTATTTTATATTTAGAGTTATAGAAATCATTATTTATATTATCTTAATCATTTTTAATAAGGACTAGTTGTAACGACGTATTACCTTAAGCTGGTGATTAGTACTAATCCAAATCTTAACTAATCCAATTTAGGCTCGTAGTTAAGTTCATTGTACCTCGATTAGAGTGTACGTGTGATTGCACGATGGATTGTGTTTGTTGGAATTGTTTATGAATTTTATAGGTTGTGAGATTAATAGGAGATTAATACAAACATATAAACGAGAAATATGTGACTAAACGATAAGTTGCTTGTAGACCAAATACAACGAGGGGGTCGTGAAGTGAATGCGCACACCTGAGAATACTCGTGAGCATGTCCGGTGAATTTATTGGCAAAAAATACACGATATATATATATTTATATATATTGGATATATTAATATATATATATATTAAAGTTATAAAGTTTGGTTTAAATTACATGAATCGTTTGATCAACCTCGAGATGAGCGTAAGTTTTTGATGGTATTAAAATTTGTGTCACTTTAAGGAGTGTCATTTTAACACATCAATCGCTAAATCAGTCTTGAGATAATAAGATGTGTATCTCGAGGAAAACTCATATATATAAATCAAAATATTCATCATTATCTCATTTGATCAATCGAGAAACTGAGAGAGAAGGTTTTGGGTTTTGATTCTGATAGAAGGAATTAGTTCAGGGAGCTGAATCAACGTGAATTGAGGAGCTTAAATGGATCATAAGCCAGAGATCATCACTTTGGTAAGATTTGTTTTTGTGTTTGTTGAAGTTCAATTAGATGGTGATGATGAAATTTTATCAATTATGCTATTGTATGGCTGGAAATGGTTTGTTATCTCACTAGAGGGCCTCCCTGATGAATTTTGGTTTTTACTGTGATTTGGTGGATTTGTGGATAGAATAGTGCCTACTGTCCTGTGTTATGTCGAGACAGCACAGAGTGTAGCACGCTCCACCTAGCAGAGAAGCGCGCTCCCTTCATCAACTGTGATGAACACAATTGGTGGAGCGCGCCCACCCACTGAGGGAGCGCACTCCCACCCTAAAAAACAACAACAATGCTGTGATTTGATGAAGATTTCTGGAGGACTTAGGAAATGGATTAGGGGTTCTAGTTATAGGGTATTGGACCTATATTGACTACAATTGGTCTCTAATAGGTGTTGGATCCCCGAGAAAGCTTGAATGCCTGAAAAAGTTAGGATTTTAGAACGAGAACCTAGACCGAGGTAAGTACATATTCGTTTATTTATCAATATTGCCTAGCTATTTTAGTATATATATTTCATGTAGTCTATGAATTAAAACAGGGGATATGTACACTGTGATGTTTTTAATTAAACGAAAAACGATGTTTGATGTGATCCATGAGAGTAACTCCTGAGGACTGAGACTAGGTTGTATAGGACACGGGGCTGATCTATACGTAACTCTTACTCAATTAGATAGGTTACGTGGGTTACATATTCACTAAAGGGATTCAGATAGAACCATTAGGCATTAATGGATCGACTAGACAACATATTGGCCATTATGTTGGTCTAGCAATCGCATTAATGGCGTCAGTAGGTAATTGACCATAGTTTTATAAATAAAATGGGGTCACGGTTTAATAGTCATTAACAGTTTGTTTTGCATCCGTTATATATTGAATTATATGCTTTCCATATTCTTGTTAGTTAATATTGGTGCATATTGTTATTGCATAATGTTCTTGATTATTATATGGAATGTTGATGGCTATGTGAATCCCTACTTACTGAGTAAGTTGGTGCGTTCACCCCAAATAACTTTTCAGGAAATGTCGACGAGTGCTACGACTACGGGATAGAGAAGATATATGAGTCTCGATCTTCTCTTCGATGTAATGAGTCTTCTCTTCTCTTGTCTTATATATTTATATTAAATTACGTTTTGTAATATCATAAGAGATGGGAGATTTTTTATAATTGAGGTTTATTCCGGTTTGATTTGATAATGTATATTTTATTTGATTATCAAAAAAGTTTTAAATTTTTGTTGCATTTATTATTTGTTTTATAGCGATATTTGATATGCAGTGGTGTTTATCATGTGAAGTAGGAAAGGCTGCTGGCTTTAGTTAAGTCGGGTTAATTAATTTAGGCTTAATTAGGGTTTCAGGCCAAGTATCGTCCTAATCGGGTTTGGGGATGGTATAGCTTGGTGTCAGAGCCTAAGGTTTATCACTTTTGAATAAAGTGGTAATATTGATGTTGTTTGGTATCATAGACAAGGCTCTGACCCTAATTCACTTTCGAATGGTTTTCGAAGTGAATGATAACATAATTTATTGTACTGAAACCTAAGTTTATTGACTTTGAGAGTTGTCTCGAGTTATGAATAAGCTTAGAGTTTGATAAACGATTTTTATCGTGATATTAAGGGGTAACCAAAAGGTAAAAGACTGAGATATGTTATTTGTTGTGTTATACTATATCTAAATGGTAGATGTGAGAGTTATGTCTTTCCTGAATAGTAATAAGATAGTTGAAGACCATCTATTTCTCATGATATGAGAAGTATTGGAGGTAAAAGTTCATGAGAATCTTCACTTCGAGAAAATTGAAAAGGAAAGACATGAAGAAAACTTATAAAAATGAAATTAAGCTATTTTCCTATTAACAGTTGTTAGTGGTCTTTATTCTCACTGATATTATTAGACAAATAATAGTCAACGGAAAAGTATTTATTGGATCATGACCTTGAAAATAGTGTTAGGAGAATGAAAATTTTGACTACGGAATGACTTTGGGGGAAACTTAAAGATGGTGGACCACTTTGAGAAATGATTTAATACTAGTATTGAGACTAGTACGGAAGTAATGAAAGCTATTCAATAAATAAATTAGTGTTTAATGATTAAAGCTTATTGGAGGTTAGGAAATCATTAATGTATTTATACTTCATAAGTTGTTATGAAGTAACAACTCCTGATATGGTTAGAATCCATACTGGAATGACAAGTAATTTGTCGGGTAATGAAAGACAAAAATTGAAAAAAAAATTTAAACTGTTTAGACTAAAGAATAGTTTAATTCAGAATATAGCAGTGAGTTGGTAAGATATCATAGTCTGATATATTAGACTGATATAGTCTAAATTGGGGAGAATGAGTGGTCAATAAATTTGAGGATTTGGAAAATCTAAACAATAATATGTAGTAATGGGAATGAGTATTTATTGCACATGATTGACAATTCATTCTGGTAATAAGGTGAAATCAATTGTTCTCAAGAGTTAGTTGAAATCTGGTTTTCAGAATGATATGATCAGAGATTAGGATATATTTACAATATGATTTCAGGTGGTTGCTGGATCATTTTATGTGGATGGTGGAAACCACTAAAACTTATTAGAACTCATGCTATGTTCATGAATGAAGGGTATTAAGTTGTAAAATCCTATTTTAAATAAGTTGTTATTCTGTGATCAATAATAACAAGAATGAAATCTTTTTATGTGTATTTATTGCCCAGGATTGAAAATTCATTCTGATAATAAGGTGAAATCAAATGTTCTCAAAAGTTAGTTGAAATATGGGTTTCACAATGATATGATCAGAGATCAAGATATATTTACAAGATGATTTCAGGCGGTTGCTGGATCATTTTATGTGGATGGTGGAAACCACTGAAACTTATTAGAGCACATCCTATGTTCATGAATGAAAGGTATTAAGTTGTAAAATCCTATTTTAAATAAGTTGTTATTCTGTGACCAATAATAATAAGAATGGAGTCTTTGAAGACTTAGAGGATGCACGAGCATTACCATATAGAATTTTAAATTGTGACGGTAAATTGGTTCAGACCAGATTTTGCAAGTGCCAGTACTAAGTTTCAAAGGTTATTTAATTATAAGAGTGTTAAATATTAATAACAAATCAAGGGATTTGATTGTAATTAAGACAATATGAGATTGTCATATATTCAACACAGAGGTAAAAGAGGAAAGTAAGCTTGAATATTACAAATAACTGATCCAGAACGATCCAGGGTTCTGTGATATCTTTGTGTAATTCATTTAGTTAACTCAAGTATGAGAATTTTTATAAATTGAAATCAAATACAAGGATGCCTTAGAGGAAAGTGAAAATAAAGTTTGACTACAATGTTTGCTTGATGATACCTAAACTATGGAAAACGTTAGAGGTTCATCCTAAGACTTCAATTTAGGTAAGAATGTGTGTTGACATAATAAAACAAAATTTTAGCTTATATGCTTAGCTATATATATAGTTCCAGATTTGATAAGAGAACTACTGGATATTGATAATCTCGAAATAGCTCTTTTGGTAGTTTTACCAAATGTGGAAATGCATAATTTGTAAATAAGAAGAAAGGTTGTTGAGAGTCTTTTAATCATTATTTGAGATTATCGAGAGTCTTAGAAGAATCATTAAAAGATAACCTGAAAGTATAAAACTAGTGAATCGGTTTAAGGTTAAAGAATTGAATTTTAAACTGTGGAAGTTTGAAAAGTGGAATTGTCAGAGTGATAAAAATGGAAGGTAAGATAGATACTTTGGATTTCCTAAATGTAAGGATTTCACTCTAAAACATCACTCATTAAAGTGATTATGTTGGAAATACCTTGAATAGAAAAGAACAGTGTTTGTAGTTATGACAAAAGCTACTCAGTAATATCTCTTAAGTGAGATGTTTACTGGTGACTAATTGAAGTCCTGCGCAAGCACATCATCAGCTGAGTTGTCTAGATTGGTAACTATAAGTCTGTTCTTTGGAGCTCAGATTGGAGCTGAGCTAATGACGATTGAGTGAGGGATGTATTATTGGGAAAAAATTGATTGAGATTATCTATTAGGTCAAGGTTGACTACTAGTTATTAACATTTGGTAAGGATAATCTTAGATCAAAATATTGAGCATGTAAGGAAAGCTCTTGGAACTTGAATTAAAAGTGAGGTAAGAATATTGTAAGAATCTCAATAATTTCTTTACAATATTCATTCAGGTGAAATCCAAAGTTATTATGATAGGAATGATTTGTGGGTGACATGGAATGAAAGTTGACGATGTCAATTTTATAAAGAAATATGAGATATATCAACAGGTGGAAGCTGAGTGATATTAACCTGAAGGGTTATATTATTCTTGCCCTATATGAATAAAGTTTCATGCTCAAAAACTCGTGATGAATTAACCTAAGTTATGATGACAACTAGAGGTTTTTGATGATGTAATTGTAAGACTGATAGAGTATGAAAACTTCTTGCCAGTATTGTGGTTTAAATTCTCGTGGAAAAGTAAATGAGATATATGTGTGTAGAAAGAGTTGAGAATTATGGAGAAGTAGGATTATTACTTCGGTAAGGAACTGAAAGTATATTTCTCAGAGGGGAAAGATGTATAATAGTTGGGAGGGACCTTTCTTAATCTTAACACAATATATCTGCAGCCGATCTTAGTTCCAGAGAATATAATTTTTGAGCTTGTGACTTGGAAAAAGTTGAATACTGGAAGAAATATTTACTGTGTGAGTTCTTTAGTATTGATATTATCAAGCTATAAATGATGTTGAGGTGTTTACCTTAAAAATTTGTATGCTTTACTTCTTTGTTAGTCAATATGGGAGGATAAGTAATGACAAAAGTTAATTAGGGCCTGAGTGATTTAGAACTACATATAAAGGCGTTAACAAACTGTCAGTATACAAGTGCAATTCAAATATATGGTGAAAAATGTAGCTACTGCTAAAACTTTCTCGGTTTAGACTTTTTAAAGAAGTGACGATAATGATGAATTGTGTAAGTTCAACTGACACATCATCAACTGAAATAGCTAATATCAGAGATACTAATATGATCTTTTATGTTTATATTCAAATTGAATTAAAGATGATTCAATGGTGATTGGTTATCAGAAAGCTAATCAAGATTATATATTGCGTTAGAGGTGAGCGGCTAGTATAAATTATCCAGATTCATCAGTTTTTGATGATGGTGCCTTACAGTTTAGGGATGGATTTTGGATTTCAGCTCAGGATTAGTTGAGGTAGGAAGTGCTACGAAAATCACATAGACCTCTTTACTTTATTCATCCAGGTAACAATAAGATGTATCGTGAAAAGAATCACATTTATTGGTAGCATGGGATGAAGACTGATATTGTTGAGTTTGTAAAGAAATGTGAGATATGTCAGTAAGTTAAGGCCGAGCATAGGAAACCCGGAGGCTTAAGCATTCGCTGCCTATTCCTAAGTGGAAAAGAAACATATATCGATGGATTTTGTTTCCGGTCTACCTCTGAATTAGCATAAACATAGAGTTTTATGGGTTGTAGTAGACATGTCGATGAAGTCTACGCATTTCTTGCCAGTTTACGTGCGAGATCCTCTTGACCGATTATGTAAAATGTACATATGTTAGGTGTGAGATTTTATGGAGTTCCAGTGTTGATTTCTTCAGATAGAGATTCAAGATTCACGTCTAGATTGTGGAGTGAATTGCAGAGACAACTGGGAACTGTTCTTAACCTAAGTATGATATATTATCGACATACTAACTAGCAGCATGACCGGTTGATTTTGGTGCTAGAGGATATGCTTTGAGCTTATGTCTTGGAGTATGGTGGTAATTGGAAGAAATGCATTCCTCTCTGTGAGTTTTATTGTAGTAACAACTGTCAAGCTAGTATTGGAATGCTCATTTGAAGCTATGTATGGTCAACCTAGTCATTCACTGGAGTGTTTGGGCAGAGGTTGAGATACAAGTTTATTGGAACCAATATTGATTTAGAACTACATAGAGGGAATGCGGTATATTCGCCATCGTTTGACTACAACACAACTAAAATAGAAGAGATACGCCGATAAATATCATATGTTGTTGGAGTTTTTCAAAGGACGATCTCATTCTGTTGAAAGTATCTCCTATGAAAGGATTGTATAGGTTTGGATTGCGAGGTAAGATAGCTCTAAGGTATATTGGGTCGTTCAGAGTACATGAAATGATTAGTCCAGTTGCTTACAGGTTAAAGTTGTTTCCTCAGCTAGTCGGAGTTCATAATGTTTTCCATGTGTCAATGTTTCGTAAAACGAAGACTTAGTTCACTCTAAGGATTGATTGAAATGAATTTGATATTCAGGAAGAATTATCTTACGATGAGCAGCCGATTTAGATACTTGATCGTAAGATTCAGAGGTTGAGAACCAAAGGGGTTCCTTTGGTTAAAGTGAAATGACAATTTCACGGATATGAGGAACTCACTTAGAAGCGGGAGTCCTATATAAAGAAGCAATTTCCATTTCTCTTCAAAACTACATGTAATTTCTTGTTTACTTTAATTTCGAGGTCGAAATTGCTTTAAATTGGGGAGACCGTAACGACCATTTACATTAAGCTGGTGATTAGTACTAATCTAAATCCTAATTAACCCAAGTTAGGCTCATGGTTAAGTTCACCGTACCTCGATTAGCATGAGCATGTGATTGCATGATGGATTGTGTTTGTTTGGATTGTTAATGAATTTTATAAGTTGTGGGATTAATACAAATTGATAAACGGGAAATATGTAAATAAACGATAAGCTGCCGGCAGACCAAGTGCGACGAGGGGGTCGTGAAGTGAATGTGCACACTCGAGAATACTCGTGGGCATATCAGGTGAATTTATTGGTGAGAAAATACACGAGATATATATATATATATTTATATACTGGATATATAATTATATATATTAAAGTTATAAAGTTTGGTTTAAATTATATTAATCGTTTGATCAACCTCAAGATGAACGTAAGTGTTTGATGGTGTTAAAATTTGTGTCATTTTAATACACCAATCGTTAAATCAGTCTCAAGATAATGTGATGCATATCTCAAGGAAAATCCATATATATAAATTAAAATATTCATCGTTATCTCATTCTATTAATCAAGAAACCGAGAGTGGGGGTTTGGATTTTGATTTTGATTGAAGGAATTGGTTTAGGGAGTCGAGTCAATGTGAATTGAGGAGCTTAAATGGATCACAAGCCATAGATCATCACTTTGGTAAGATTTGTTTTTGTGTTTGTTGAAGTTCAATTAGATGGTGATGATGAAATCTCTATCAATTATGCTATTGGATGGCTGGAAATGGTTCGTTACCTCACTAGATTTGGTGGATTTGTGGATGGAACAGTGGCTACTACCCTGAGTTCTGTCGAGACAACACAAGGTGGAGCACGCTCTACCTAGCAGAGGTGCGCGCTCCCTTCATCAACTGTGATGAACACAGTTGGTGGAGCGCGCCCCACCCCATAGAGGGAGCGCACTCCCACCCTAAAAAACAACAACAATGCTGTGATTTGATGAAGATTTTTGGAGGACTTACGAAATGGATTAAGGGTTCTAGCTATAGGCTATTATACCTATATTGACTACAAGTGGTCTATGATAGGTGTTGGATCCTCGAGAAAGCTTGAGTGCCCAAAAAAGTTAAGATTTTAGAACGAAAACCTAGACCGAGGTAAGTACAGATTCGCTTATTTATAAATATTACCTAGCTATTTTAGTATATATAGTTCATGTAGTCTATGAATTGAAACGGGGGACTATGTACACTGTGATGTTTTTAAGTAAACGAAAAACGGTGTCTGATGTGATCCCCGATAGTAACTCCTGAGGACAGAGACCAAGTTGTATAGGACGCGGGGCTGATCTATACGTAACTCCTAATCAGTTAGATAGGTTGCGTGGGTAACATATTCACTAGAGGGTTTACCATTGGGCATTAATGGATATTGGCCAGTGTGTTGGCTAGCAATCGCGTTAGTGGTGTAAGTAGGTAATTGACCTTAGTTTTATAAATAAAATGGGGGTCGCAGTGTAATAGTCATTAATAGTTTGCTTTGCATGCATATTGAATTATATGTTTTCCATATTCTTGTTAGTTAACATTGGTGCATATTTTTATTGCATAATGTTCTTGATTATTATATAGAATTTTGATGGCTATGTAAATCCCTACTTACTGAGCAAGTTGGAGTGCTCACTCCAAATAACTTTTTAAGAAACGTCGACGAGCGATACGACTTCGGGATAAAGAAGATATATGAGTCTCGATCTTCTCTTTGATGTAATAAGTCTTCCCTTGTCTTATATATTTTTATTGAATTATGTTTTGTAATATCACAAGGGATGAGAGATTTTATATAACCGAGGTTTATTCTGGTTTGATTTGACACTGTATATCTTATTTGATTATCGAAAAAGTTTTTAATTTTCATTGCATTTATTATTCATTTTATATCGATATTCGATATACAGTGGTGTTTATCAGGTGAATGAGGAAAGACTGCTGGCTCTAGTTAAGTCGGGTTAGGTAATCTGAGTTTAATTAGGGTTTCAGGCCGGGTATCGCCCTAATCGAATTAGGGGGTGCTACCCTAGTAATATGCTAATGTGATTTACTTTATCTATTTATGTTTTATTTATAGAAGAAGTCCATGATGCTACTGAAAAAAATGTTCGTAGAGTGACTATAAATTTAGAGCTGCAAAAGGAATTTGAAGATAATGGGCCGTTACCAATTCAAATCTCTCCTGAACATAAGCAAGTAACCAGGAAATATGGTTATTGGTTTAATAATCTTTGTGGGGCAGTTGTACACGAGCATGCGCCTCTTGATGTTAAGGGTTGGAAAGAAATTCCTCTTGAACAGAAAACACCTATGTATCAAAAAGTCATGGTATATAAATAAATAAGACTTTAGTATTTTTGTAATTGTTAGCCTATCTTAATTTACTTCAATATCTTAAAGCATTATTTTTTTCACTTTTGTTTTGCAGGAAAAGTTTCAAGATAATCCAAATTCAAGGCATGTTCACAAAGTAATTAACCACCAAATGGGCAGTTCCTACAGAACATGGAGATTTCAATTGAATAAGCACTTTAAAAAGGTTGGAGGTCATAATGATTTGGAAAGAGCTAAACGTAAAAAACACGAGTCAGTTGAGTCAGAAGAAGAATGGAAGAAGTTATGCAAGTATCTCGCATCTAATGAATTTCAAGTAAGTTTTTGAAATTTATCATCGTTGAGAACAAGTCAATTTTTGTTGTATGTGTTTTATTTTTCGTTTTGTCATTGTTGGGTGTGCTAGTTATTACATTTTTTTTCCTTAGCCTTTGATTTATTTGACTAACATGTTTAGATTAAAACCAATTGCTTAATTGAATGTACTGGTTGGGTAGTGTAAAAAAATTGATATATATATATATATATATATATATATATATATTGATAAGGGGGATTTAGTGCATTAATAATGTTTCATCACTCAATGCCAAAGTGTTTTGGGCACTATATTGCCTTATATATATGCAATAGAGCACCGCTCGCTGCATATATTAATTTTTAAAAACTCATGTGCACATAATGCTTGTATGGAATATTGGCGAAGCAATTGATACAATAAAATTCCGTTTTAATGAGCTTTTTTATTTCGACAAAAGACTTTTTTAAATTAAGAATGCGATCATCTTCACAGATTTATGATATGATTATATTATCTATATTATAGACTATGTCAATTGCTAGCTCTGAAAACCGTTCGAAAAGAAAGTATATGCAAACGAATAGATCTGTTTCAACTCCTAATCATCAATTGTGTTTGCACAATGAGCTTTTTTGGGTTGTTGACCATACATAAACTTTTAAAAGGAACCACACTATGGAAAAGGGGCAAATGACTGAATGTTGAATGCGAGAAGGCTAATGTGAGTAGTTCATGCATATGTTCTTAATAATATTGTATTTCTCTTCTAAATTCTTCATTCTGATGCTTATTTTTATATGGTAATTTGAGATGGTAGAAAGAGGCTTAACAACATGTGGCTTCCTCCTTTAAATCGTGCGGATGAGCCATTTGTCTCGAACTTGGACATACTGAAAGATTTACAGCAAGAAATCTTCATATTTGCGCGGATGGGCTAGACTAGCGTCTACGCAGAAAACCTCAAATAGAAATAGGGATGAATTCAACGATAAATCTGATGAAGAATTTGAAATTGCATTACTGAGGTGTGAAGTATAAGGTTATCGCGAGCGGTTTGAAACTATTGATGAGATGAAGCAACAAATTGCTCGTTTGGAATAGATGGTACGACGATCTTCTCAAGGAGACATTCCATCCTCTGTTGCTGCTTTTTAAGAGAGAGAGAGAGAGACGTGATTAGATGCTACATATTACGTACTTTAGGAGTTCATTCTAATATGCTTATGCATGTTGCATACTAGTACTAGAAGTAAAAGACTCAGTGCACTTCATTAGTTGTTGTTGTTGTTGTTTGGTGTCTTAGTTATATTTGTTTGCTATTCAAAGTTTGACAACTACTTTTCTAACTAGTTGGCTGCCCTGCCTATATTTGAAGTTTGGCTATGAATCTAAAGGAACACTACAAGAGCTTAGTAAAAAAAAAACTACAATAGCCTATCCATTCTTCTCATTATGTGCCTATTTGTTTTTTAAAAGTTACATATGTGTCCATCTTTTTCTTTCGCGAATGATCACTCTGAAAAAAATCATTTTTTGATCTGTTACTTGAAACTTCCTATTATTTCTATTACAAATAAAAAATTTATATATATATATATTTTTGAAAACTTGTATATATATTTTTTTGAAAAAAAACTCGTATATACTTAATTACTACTTTTTCCATTAAAAAACTCAATTACTACTAAGTAATTTTTATTTAAAAACATTTACTTTTCTCTTATGCAAGAGTTATTTTCTATGTGCCAACTACAATAAATCTTTCGGCCTAAAAATGTCATAGTTGTAAGTGTTGGGGCATGTGCCCTAGGTCAATCCATTACCTGCCTTTATGAATACTTTTAGTTAATAAAATAGAGGATTTCATTTGCTGTTTATTATAATTAATTTGCATGTTTACATTATAATAAGATCCATGGGTATTTATAGAAATATCCTAAATGTCTTTAGTCGATCATTATACTGGGAACTATAATGAATTAAGACTAGTGTGAGTCTTGATTGATGATCATATGATGATTATACGTATAGGGATACGAATCAAGATCACGAGTACTTGTTAGGGAACAAAGTACTGGACCGACCCGCTATGAGAACATTACATGGATTAAGTCATAGTTGTTTCTCATGATAGGTATATTTTTCAGTCATCGACTTGAGATTACCGAGAGACTTCAACATTAGGAACACAGTGATTTGACACAATCAAACGTTGTCTTTAACCGGACGATTATAAAGGTTGTGATTGGTTACTGTGTGAACAATGTGATGAAGTTGTGTAATCAAGATAGAATTTGTCCCTCTCATATAAAGAGAGATATCCAGTGGATCCCTCGATGTGTTAGACTTTGTTAAAAGGCCTAGTATAAGTGAATTGATATTGATCAATGTCACTTGAATGTTTTCAGTCTACCTAGAGATCGAGACTAGTACGATTGAACATGTTGGATGACAATTCCATGCCTTATGTTTGATCAAAAGGATATCGTGTGACAAAAGGATGTTATATACATTATTGATTAGGTTGTATCGATTTGATATTCGTACAACTTGGGTAGTCATAATGTCTTGCTAGAGGTCAAACTTATGACTTGTATACCAAAATGAGTTTTGGTACACGCCAACGTTGTATGAGCCTATTGGGTCGCACACTAAGAATGGTTTTGCGAGATTTTAAGATGGTTCAGAAAAACGAATTTTATATGATAAAACTCGTGACAGAAACGTCCTTGTGGTGTATTACACTTATACTTCTTTAAGTAGGGGTATATGTGTTATTTACTTAACCGTCTATATACAAGGGTTGTATAAATAGACGCTTTAAGTTAGAACACATATAGAAAAGATTAAGGGCCGAAACTCTATTTTCGTTCAGAAAAGAATTAGGGTTTTCTGGTACGCTCTGGATCATTTTGGAGAGAAACAAAAGGTTTGGTATTCTCTCGAAGCTAGCACTTCGAATCTTGGCCGCCGTTTGTGTGTGGACTTCTGGTAGAGGGCGTTCGTCGTTGGCAGCGCCTTAGAGATCGATCAACCTTCAGAAAGGTATATTGCGACCGAGGTATGATTAAGTTTTCATGTTTTAAACGTTTTTAATGGAATTAGATTCGGATCCTGTTGGGGTTTTGTCAAAAGTGTTTTGTAATTTCCGCTGCATATGAACCCCAAAACCCAACAGTAAGTTGTTCATAAGAGACCAAGTTCACAACGAAATCTTGACAGATAATTAACTTTTTTGTCAAAGCATCTCTAGATATAGGGAGGTCGTGAGTTTAGCTCCCTCCAAAGTAAAAAAAAAAATATTTTTTTAAATATATATATTGATTTTTACTTTTTTTTGGGGGCAAAAATGAGATAATGTTATTGAGTTGTGGAGAGCAGTTAAGAAAAGTGTGAAAAAACTGACCTACTTTCTAATCTTACTGCTCAGGGAAGGTTTTGTGTTTTGGAGACAATGGCCAATCTTCAGATGCTAGGGAGGCGATGATGATTTTTGATGCATAACACACGATCTTCAACAACATGTCCACGTTTCTCCTACGATGTTGTTCTTCATCCAATTCTTGCTATCATGGTGACTTATTACAAGTTTTATGATGGATCTATCTTCAACGACAACAAGTTCTGGCTTTGGTTTCTATGGCTTTGGTCGATTTCGCCCCTGTTCTCGACCCTTTTCGGTTGAGGGAGGCAATGGAGTAACAACTTAGAGGTCTGATCCCAAAAGCCCCTTTTGATGAACATTAAGGGTTAGGTCTACAATGTGTCTAGATCTATGTATCTTTCCTCTAAAGATGTTAGTTTGTATTTAGTTGTGAATAAGTTAATTACATCTCGATGCTTAAATTTCCATACTTTTGTGTGAATCTATCTTCTATTTGTTTCATATTATGTTTAGTATGGTGAAGGTGAAATCATCAATAATAATTGTGATTTGTGTTATTGATTAGGGTAGAAAAAATTGATGAAAGGCGGAAGAGGCGACCAATATATATGTGGAGGAAAGCTTGCAAAGGTAAGATTTCTATCTCAGAATAGTTCACTCTCTATTTATTTCATTACCATAAATATTTTTTTTTCTCTACCAAGTTCTTTTTGTTTGTTTTTTTTTTTTCTTTTCAATATCTGCTAGCTTTCATTCATATGCGCTTATGGGTGATGAGTTTTTCAGATATAGAGAGACATTTGAACTTTGAAGCTCTTAAATTAGCACCCTAATATTGTTAGATTCTACGAGGTAATGAAACTCATCTTGTTTCATTTCATTTTGTGATGATTATGGTCTTGAATTGTCGATTAGTTAAAATTTTATTTGTTTTTTTTTCTTCTACCTATATATGAGGGTGAAATTTTGCGAGAGTGAATAAATATTGATTTTTTTGATACAATGGTGATGATCATGCACTATAATATGTTTGGAATTGTATTAGCAACTCTACTTGCATATTTCCACTCTTAAACCTGTTTATATTAATTCCCTGTGTGTTTCTCTTACCAAATGCATAAGTTTAGTTCTAAATTAGTTTCAGTTACTGTGTGTGTGGAAAAAAACTAGATGGCTAAAATTAAGAAAAAATATTGAATTATGGTTTTTTCCACCATAGATACAACATATTAATTAGGATTCGTATGTGTTCAAGAATGAGGGTTTCGATTTGGCTCAAAGCAAGATATAACTTAAAGTATACTTGCTCTATGTTAATGCCTGAGGTTATGTGATTAGTGGTTGAACTGATTTGATTGAACTTTGTAATTGATTTTTGTGTTATGTTGATCCAGATATTTGTATTCATAATCTAATAATGAATTGAATTAAATCGATCAAATTCTTGTGTTTGAAGAAGTTACATTAGGCTTATACCTAATATTTTTCTTCTTATAAAACATATATATCTGATAAGTTAATTACTTTTCTTTCTCTTCAATTTATTTTATATTGTTTTTTTGGGTAGTATAGTGAATTCATATATTTGGGTGACAAAGTAGTGTTGCATTTCATTTTAAATTCTTAAGTTCTAGGTGTTTTTCTGTTAGAGTGATATCTGAATTATTTTATAAGAGATAGGCATTCACTTGAAAATTATTTGAAAAATTATGATGTACCTTTTTTTGAGTTATATGATGTACCTTTCAATTTCTAAAATTTTCTATTGTAGAAAAATACAATGGATCGACGCTTCAAGAAATTCGGTCAAGTAGAAAAGCATGCGGTGTATGGATGGACTACATTTGCATGCAACAAGTAGAGAAGAAGCAAGGTCCATAATTGTTTGACGGATTTGATGGAGTTGGGTTTGCTTGAAGAAGTTACGATCTTCTTTATGTTAAGTGATTATTGTATTGTACTCTAACTTTTCCTGAAAAACGATTGTACTCTAATTTTTCATGAAAAATTCGTCGAATCAAAACTTTCATGTTATTCTTTTCTTGTTCAATACTGTCATTGACTTTATTTACATTTTAAAGTGTTAGCAAACTTTATGATTTCATAAATGTTACATTTAAGCATTTAAATATTAAAATAAATAAAATTTGTCATATTTTTTATTTACAATTTAAAACTTTTACTTACGAGATTAAGTCGTGAAAAAATCTTTTACGAGACTTCTTGAACAACATTTTACTAGCGATAAATTTGTAAGTAAAAATATAACTTTAGTAACAAATTCTTATCTTTAGTTACCACGATATTGGTAAGTAATTATAGCTTTTTTTTACTAACGATGTATTATGTAAGTAAAATTATATTCCATCACGATGATAATTCTTTTTGCTTACAATATTCTCGTAAGTAATAATAAATCTTTACTTGCAAACTGAGTATTATTACCAACAACAATATATTGTAAGTAAAAGTAATTTGCTTTACTTACGACTTTTGTTGTAAGTGTAAACTTTTAGCGACGAGCCTGTACTTAAGATGTCTTTACTAACAACATTTCGTAAGTAAATGTTTTTACTTACGATTTTTAGAACTTTTACTAACAATCATGTTTGTAAGTAAAAGCCCATTTTTCTTGTAGCGCTAGCCACAACGCATGAGAAATCTTTCTTTCTCTTGGTTTGATCACCTGAGAAGCTACTTTAGCTGAAATTCTGTTGATGAATCAACCACTCAGTTTTCTATCTTGCATGAACCAGATCTTGAACTCTGGATTCAGTGATCCATCAGCACACACTTGATCTAGACACCTTAACGTTCCAAGGAGATAGCCATCAAGATCCATATCTTCAATGACTGGAATAATGATCGATTGCCAAAGAACACGTTGTTGTTATGAGCAGCCATCAAAGCCAACCTAATGTTTCTTGTTTGTGTTGACGACGATCTGAGCTCCAAATCAACATATTTGATATCCAAATCCTTAGATTCGACCTCAAAATCACCAGATCTAGGTTCTATATCACCAGATCTATGAACGACGTTAGCCATTCAGCTCTGATACCATGAGAAGGCTATAGAAATGTAGAAACCCTAACTAGGGTTTGTGAGTGACGGAGAAGATGAGATGGTGATCTTTCTTATCACCTCTCTTAGTATCTTGATCATTTATATATTATCATCAATGACGTATTACAACCGTTAGATCTGCTTAAGAACTACAAATCTCCAGACAAAAATTACATACACATGTGTACGTACACTCGAGATATTTCCTACAACATATCTAAGACACCATCAGATCATTCTCGAGATTACAATACAATGAACCATACACTAATGTAATGATTAATCCTAATAACTTCTATTACCAAAAAAAAGTACTCAACTACAATGACAAATATAAAACATATCCTATTGTCTTTTTTTTCATAATCTACTGGTATCTAAATGACAAAAATAAAATAAAATAAAAATAAACTACATTGTAGGTTTCAACAAAAAATTAAATAGCAAAAAAAGGTTAAATGCCATGGCATCAACAATTTATTACGGTGGTACTCTATATATTTGACAAAAATATATATATATATATATATATATATATATATAATATATATATGATCAGCTGCAAATAATATCCTTTATTTCTTATATAGTGTAACTGTGCCATTTTATCGCATGATGCACTATTACACGTACATCATTTCGATATAGAGATTTTAAAGACTTTCTTTTCTTTTCTTTTTTTTGTTGATAAGAAAGAAAACCAACTAATTATATGTAATTTTGTTCTCATTTAACTCAAAAAACGCCAACCTCTTACTTACATACCACACCATTAGACTGCCGGCATTCTTGGTAAAAAAAGTGTTACTCACGCATGCAAGCAAATACATCTCAATTCACGACATGAGTAAATCAGTGCAGTACAATTAATAAAAAAAAAATCGAGTGAACCCTTGGCATTATTCATCAATCTGTAACAAAAAAAAGAAGATAAGAATCATCTAAAGAGCAAATATAGTTGAGACTCTACTAATTGTATACCTATGCCACATTGATGTCATATATTTTAATGAATATTTTTTTATTTATGAGAAAGAAACATTTTGCCCTCGCTGGTGTTCGAACTCATGACCTCTTACTTCTAAACTCCATAGCAAATCAATAGATCACCAATTGATTGGTGTACTTTAATGAAACTTTTAAATATTTTAAATATATCTCTTAAATAATTTTTAATTAATCGATTTTGTTGCAGTGTTATGTTGAGTTGATCAGTTATTGATCACTTGTGATTAGAGTCTCGTTATTGCCAAGAAGATTCCATTGTCCAATGGAGCTCCTAGTGCAAATATTCCATATCATACACTTGTTTGGAATGAAGCTAGAAATAAACTATTATCACTAGCTAAACTTCAATGCATGTTCACCATCAGAAAAAAAACGAAAATACATAGAAACACGTACAATAGTACAATAATTAATACAAGGAAAATGATTTCTCTTGAACAATACAATTAGGAAAATGATTTTTAATACAAGGCCATTGCTGAAATTCCTTGTAATTTTCTACTTTTTGTCAAACATGACCATGAAATTACGTGTCCATATATGTTGATCAACCACACATTAATTCAACATTTCAGTGCTAATCTGCAATAGTAAATGTAGAGTGTAGGCAGGCTCGATTCTGGGGTGGGTGAGGCGGGCGATCGCCCCAAGCTCCTCAGGATAAGCTCCCAAATTTATTAATATATATATATATATATATATATATATATATATATATTTTTATATATATATATGTTTTTTTTTTAAGTTTATCTCTTGGTGTGCGTTGTTGGCTTGGTTCTGAGAGTGAGCGGGGCGGGAGACCGCCCTAGATCTACACCCCCAATATAGGCTCCATTTAAATCAATCTCGCCGTACATACTACTATAATTCGGGCCATTATGTGGGCCCCATGTCAAAAATTTTAACGACCCAAGTTGTTGTCAGGGAAGCTAGCAGTTCCTTTTCTGGTCAGTACGAGCGATATGGTGTAAGTACCCTCATTTCTTATTGATATACTTGCTCATGGAGTTTTTCACAAAATAAGGTGGGATATATACTTGCTCATGGAGTTTTTCACAAAATAAGGTGGGATTACTTTTTTATTCATCAAATAGGGGGGTTACTTTAAAATTATAAAAATAATGTATAACTCATTTTTAAAAGGAGCTATTGATGATGAGGTGAATGTACGGCGTGGTATGGTTGATGATGTGGAAGGAACTTGTATGAATAGCTCCTTTTGAAAAGGAGCTATCTATACAAAATACTAAAGTGTATGAATGACTCATTCTCAAAAAGAGTTATTTGTTCAAATATCACACGCATGTATCGAGGTGAGAACCCATGCAAACGACACGTGCGTATCGAGATGGACAACGTGCGTCTCGAGATGGACAACATGCGTCACACACGTATATCGAGGTAGACAACCCGTGTAACGACACACATGTATATCGATGCGGACAACCCATGCAAACGTCACGCATGTATCTTGAGGTGGAGAACTCATGCAAACGCCACGCACGTATGTCGAGGTGGGCGACTCTCGAGGTGGACATCTCATACAACCTCGTCCAATCCAGACAAACCATGCAAAGGTCAATTACGTATGTCGAGGTGGACAACCATGTAACCTCGTGCAATCCAAGTAAAACCAGACAAACGCCACACACGTGTCTCGAGGTGGACAATCCATGCAAACGTCACACACGTATCTCGAGGTTGACAACTCATGGAAACACCATGCACGTATGTCGAAGTGGGCGACGCATGCAACTTCGTGCAAACCATTCAAACGTCAGATACATATCTCGAGGTGAGAAACTCATGCAACCTCGCTCAATCCATGCAAACCACGAAAACGTTATGCACGTATCTCGAGGTGGAGTAAACAACACACAATTATCTCGAGGTGGACAACCCACGCAAACGTCGTGTGCGTTTCGAGATACGTACCACGCATGTTATGCTCCAAAACCTATTTTGCACACATTTATTTTTACATTGGTCCCGCATGTCATTGCATAGAGTTGGGTGTCACTTGGAGTGACATTTTAATTATATTTTTCTATATTATGTATAAATATATAAATAAATAAAATATATATTTTTATATTATATCTAAAAATATTATATATATATATATTATAAATATATATATATATATATATTATATAAATATTTAAATATGTAAATGTCCACGTGGACGCCCACGTGGACTGATCGATTTACATGAATAGCGCATTTTCCGAATGCGCTATTCATGTAAACCCAAATTGGAAAAGGCGCTATTATTCGTGTGTCCACGTGGCCATCAAATTGGCCTCTCATTGATAGCGCATTTTCAAAATGCGACATACATTAAATCATGAATAAAAAAAAATCCACGCTTATTTAACTTATTTAAACTGCTTTTTGCGGTACTTCTGTAATTTTTTCCTTGCTCATGATTAATATAGTAGGTCTGTTTCTGTAAAAAATTAAAAAGATTACATATATTCTTTCCTAAAAATAACGAGACTACATATATATGCATGTAATTTGTAATTAAATACTTGTATTCTTATTAAAAATAATTAAGAATTTGTATAGGACGACATGCAAAATAATTTTCCACAAGGAAGATGTATGAGGTGGAGATCATATTCATAATGTCACACAGTTAAGAATTATAAAAAAGAAAAATGTTAGAATATGACATCACACAACACACATGGCGCCCTCAACGCGTGTTATTTACCGAGATTCATATACATATGCTGTATCCCAAGGCGCATGCAGAGCGGGCTAATGTATGTTATGGTGTTTTTTGGAAGATGTCGTAGCAAAACCCTGAAAAAATCCTATATATGTGGCACCGCGAACTTGCGTGAAAGACGAGATTCTTTGAAGAAATCGTATCTAGAAAAGGAATGAAATGGGAACAAAATGAGAAAACAAAAAAAGAACAAAATGTTATTGTTGGTTACGGACACCGTACTTGAAGGTGCAATAGTCCAACGTGTAAACATATCTGAGACCTACTGAGATAACGTACAAGAGGCTGCGCAGACGCACTGGCCCCACTGATATCGTCAGATTCGCCTCAAATCACCTAAATCACTTTTTTCGAAGCACATCTAATAGCCAAACACCTTCCAGTGCATCTATCCAGTGCACTAACTTCAACATTTTGTATACCTAAATACCCGACATAACTATAACGAATTCAAAGTGTACCAATCAAACACATAGTTAAATCTCAGAGAGACCAAAACCCTCTATTTTATGACTTTCAAGCTTAAGTGTTCAACATTGAAGTCCTAGATCTCACCTTTGACGGTCTCTCTTTCTCTTTCTTTATAATATTCTCTCTTCATTCCCTCATGCGTGCATGTATATATAATTCACAAACGTCTCTCTCTACAAACCCTACAACATATATACCTTGTAAGATATAGTACTCAATTTCTCATCATTTTCGTCGAACCCTTACAGTAACTAACTAAAACATCTCTGTGCACGCGCATTAAATTAAGTTTAGAGAGAGAGAGAGAGAGAGAGAGAGAGAGAGAGAGAGAGATCTATAAATACTTTATTTTGAGCTAGTAAATCTATAAATACTTAACAACGCATAATCTAGTGCCCAAGAACATGGTGAGGCGTTCCATTCTTCAATACAAGAACTACCAAAGGCGACTACTAACTGGTGGGGATCGTTCTTCATCTTCTTCGAGCTGCGACGTCTTCATCAACCATAGAGGGATCGACACGAAGAGAAGTGTTGCAGGGTTGCTTCACCACAACCTTTCAAGATTGAATGTAAGGTCATTTCTTGATAGGGAGAGTATGAGGCCTGGGGACAATTTGTTTGAGAAGATAAATGATGCTATAAGGAATTGTAGGGTTGGGGTGACCATTTTTTCTCCTAACTATTGCAACTCTTACTTTTGTCTTCATGAGTTGGCTTTGATCATGGAGAGCAAAAAGAAGGTGATCCCCATTTTTTGCGATGTCAAGCCGTCTGAGCTTCGTGTTTTAGATGGCGATGGGCAGCGGTCATCGGATGAGCTTCATAGGTTCCGACGGGCGCTTGATGAGGCTAGGTATACCGTGGGCATCACCTTCGACTCCATTAATGGGTACGAAATTAAATTATTGGTCGACCTAATCAATTTACTATTTTTTGGTATTTTTTTTCTATTTTTTTCTTTAAAGCATAGTGACCTATCTCACACTGGTTGTCTTTTAAATGAATCTAACACTGGTTGTCAAGATCTAGCAATCCACAAGAGAGAATAGAGTTCAAGTTCACTCATAACAATGCTTTTTTTGTTTTTTTGTTTTTTTTTTGTTTTATAAGGAACCACAACTTGCCCATATCAATATTCGAACTCCCGACCTCTAACTAAAGTAACCTCATACCAAACCAGAGATCGAGCCATTCACTTGGTTAATTGGTATAACAATGCATTCGCAAGATGCTAATTAAGTGGCTAGCTAGATCGTGGATTTGTAATAAGAAAATGATGTCAAATTAATCAAACACAATGTTATATCTAGTTGAGTTAATTTAACAAAGTGCGTATATAATGCTTACGATAATGTGATCGATCCATGTTTATAATTAGTTATAATATATAGTTGATTATCTAGAGCTAGCACAATATAATTAAATATATATTATGCAATTCATATATGTGCTTCTTTTTAAGTTTCTTTTTTTACTAATCACCAATCTTTTTCTCTATTTTGTAGCAACTGGTCCGACCTGATGACAAATGCTACGGACATCATTATGAAGACACTGGATGAAGAAAAGCGTCAACTTGAACAAGTAGCAGTTCCTCCCAAGAACACCACTGATCCCACTAATAATCTTTAATTCATTAGTATCATTGAAAATACAACATAATATACAAAATATAGCATATATCACTAAAAATTTAATTTTTTGAGGAAGCTATATATACGGATACGGAGGGTATAACATAACATATCTAGATATGCGTACATAAACATAGCAAAGTGATCATTTTCACTAGTATTCAATTCATCGTGTACGTACGTCATTAACAATCAATAACCAAATCATTCATTTGTTCTTTTCTAAGAGTCATTCATTTGTTGTTTACTTCATATATATGTAATCTATATTGGAGATATATATTATGCATGAGGAAGCTAATGTGCTACCTCTCCTAGCTAACTCCAAAGTGTAATTATGATTTTGATTGGTTGTCATCAATTAATTATTTAATAAGATATATAGTAATAAACTTTGTCGACTTTTCAGTAAGATATATATGGTTGTAATCCATATCTGCTTCTTATATATGCATGCTTATTTTGACAAATAACATGAATCTAACTGTAACATTCAAGGAAGTTAGTGAGAAATAACATGCAAATTCCCACGAGGTTGGGAAGAAAGGTACTTATCTTAGCAACTCATGATTTGGTACAAGGTTTGGGAGTAAGATGCCATGAGTTCGAATCCTAGTGGGGGCAAATTGTTTATCTTGTAAGAAAAACGAAAATGATGTGATCAGTGACTAAGCCCTAATTAACACGGCATGCATGATTCAAAGTATGGAAGTCGTAATATCCCCATATGCATTTCTTTGAACGCATAGTCTCGTATATATATTACTTTCGCACTCTTAAACAAATTTAGCTCTAAATTAATAGCTTATTAGATTTTGTGAAAAAATTAATTAATTAGCAAATATCTCGTGCTTATGTCACTTGTTCTGCATGTATTTTGTTCATGTATGTTCGAATTCTCCCGATTTAGAAAGCTCACAATCAATTGCACTATATGTATTGTCAAAGTAAAAAAAAAAATGCACGGACTTATTAATTGTCAAAGTAAAAAAATGCAGATATAATTAGTTGATGCAGTGAGGAAGTTATCAATTGCATGCTTGCTACAAAGAAAAGATAGATTTTTCTTTCAATTCGTTGATTCTGCGAAAATCGAATTGAAGAAACACGTTTCTAACTTGTGATGGAATAGACAAATTTCAATAAACCAAAACAAATAAAGAGATATTCTCTCAAAACCCAATTTTTATTCATTAAAATAATCAATTTCCTTTAAACAATCGATTAAGCGTTTGAATATATTAGGCCTAATTAAGTTAACACATTACATGGCTCCAAGTAGAATTCCTATTTTAATCATGACTTCTAAGTTAACTAAAAATCTATGTAATCTCTATCTCTAATAAATAAGAAATCATAATCTAACACAAACTCTAACAATCATATCTAATAAATAAGAAATCCAATCTAACACAAACTTTGATTTGCATCATTCTCTTCTGGTTGAGAAAAATTCGTTCTCGAATTTGAAACCTGAATCATTATCCCGCACACGAGCTCTATGGTCTTCATCTTCCACATTATCCCGCGGTTAGAAAAAACTCTTATTCGAATTTTAGTCTTCTCCCTTGTCTCGTGGCCTTCAATAACAAAATCCTCAAAGATATCAAATTCTTCCTCAAACACAATTTCGATGAATTTATCATCACTTGATGGAACAAGTATCTTTCGAACATTTCTTGAAACTTCGATTGACAAATCAAAGTTATCAAAATGGGCACACCATCGTAAGAGTCTTGAAGAACGTCAACAACTAACTCATCATATGTGTCCTTAGTTAATGAACAAAAGTGTTTGGTCGTTGCGGACTTCACTTTTGTCTCCACAACTTTCTTGACTGTGTAGTTATTGGCGACACCATCACTAAGCATTGCCTCGCGTACTTGGGAAGTTGTAGATCGCGAAATAACTTCGATTACAACACCATCATCTCCAAAGACCACCTTGTCTTTGATGAACTCTTCGTCATCAATGTCAAACTTTGGTGCTATGACGGCCCACCTAATTTAAAGATTATTTAATTATCTAATTTCAGACTACGACCCGGCTCACACCCACATGGATGTCGCGGTTTAGTCTAAGGCACGCCTATCGAGTGCAATTTAAACTGTTATATTTGCATGATGCTTGTGTATTATGATTGTTTTACTATGAATTATCGCATTACATCATGTGTATCATTAATTATCGTGTCTTGTATGAGTTATGAGTGCGACAAATATCACCTCGAGATGCGAGCGACGCGGGTACGGGGTCGAAATAGCTTAGGGAAACTTATTAATGGTAAAACAATAATAATCTAAGCTATGTGATCTTAACAAGCCTGAGAAAATGGATTAAAATGTTAATAGGCCAAGAATAGACCTGACACACCTCGTGATGCGCGATGGGTGCCAGGTAAGTGAGTAGGCAAGGCTTAATCTAAGCATGATATGTAAATAAACCAATAAAGCATAGATTAAGCCAATTAAATCATATAACGTACATATAGTATGAATTTTAGATTGATTCATATAAAAAAGGCCTAAAATAGTATAAAAAGAATTTATTATTTGGGCCCTAGATTAATCCTGAGATGAATCATGTAGAGGCTTAAACTAACACACTTAGTGGGCATCCATGGTTGGATGAATCAAGTTCAAGCCCTTGATGGACCTAGAGATGAGAGCGTTATGCAAAATTAAGGGCCTATGAATATGAGATGAGCTAGTTTAAATAGATAACTTAGCCTTTCACTTTGATCTCATTCATGCTCATTCATGCAACCAACAAAAAAGAAATTCAAGATTTCTAGTTCATGAAAGCAAGAATGGCTAAACATTTTTTGATCTAGAGGAGTTTGTGTCAACTTGGTGGTGTTCTAGCAACAAAGGTAGAGAGTTTACATGAAGACTCAAGCTAGGTATGAAATCCCTCATTTTTCATGCATTTTTACTCCAAAATTTGTTTGAATGATTGTTAAAACTTAGGGTTCTTGACCCAAAAATGAAATTTTGATGGTTAATCTATATATCCCCCCATGTTTTTTAGGTATAAGATGTGATGATTTCATCTTAAACTTTCAAAAATTCAGCCATTAAACCCTTATTCTTATTCTTGAAACTTTTCAACTAATGCATGTTAACTTACCCAAATTGAGGATTTAAAACATAAGTTATTGTTGCTTTGGATTAATTATGAGTAATTGGGGACAAATCATCCCATAACGAGCAAGAACTTTCTTGGTTTGGGTAAATATTTGATGTTGAAGTTTAAGCCATTCTCGTGCAAGAAGATGATGAATAATGTCTGTGGCCACAGAGAACGTCTGTGCCTACAAGAGACGTTTGTGCCTACGGGGGACGACAGTGCCCACAGGGGACGTTTGTGAACGTTTGTGCCCACATGTACATCTATGCCCACAACCCATGTTTGTGCCCACACGGGACACCTGTATCCACAGAGGACATCTGTAACCACAAATGAATCTGTACCTACAAGGGGTGTTTAGTAATAAGGGCCTGTAAATCATTTGCCCTATGGCCACAAGAGTGTTACAACATTGTTATGTCAACAATCTAATAGAAGGGATATCTAACACACCAAAAATTTATGTAATTGGCACCAGAGACTTAGAGATACATACTCTAGTGTCGGGAACGTATCAGAATCGAAGCGTGTAAGGATCGAGTTTTCATCGCATCTAGATAAGTAAACCCCACCAGAAAAACACGTAGGATTTATTTTACTTTTTTATTTCCTTTCACCGTTGAATTATGCCATTTTGGCGTGTTTGACTACTGCACTCCCGCATGTGTCTATTTATGGTTGACAGACAATATGTCCCATCATCGTCTCCCTCGTGATTAGAGATCAGATTGTTGCTACGGTCCCGGTCATGCCCTAGGCTACGCGTGAGGTTTACTCCGCGAGTCGATGATTTAAGATATGGTGTCATGAGGAGTTAGCTCCAACATAGATTCCTCTCATTTTAAGCAGTTGTCCGGGAGTTTTAAACTCCCGTCCAGTAGAGTTCCTCATTGACCTTGGAGCGGTGGCGAGGAGTTACTTCGTTACCAGAGTCTCCTCGGTCCAGTGTTAGTAGTCCCAGAGTTCGACAATATATACGACACTCACGTTAATGCCTTCTTAGCGACTTATCTTTATGCTATTATCCATTTTTATTGTATTGCTTATTGACTAGCATGATTTGTAGCCGCTTTTATTTACATTCTTATTAAATGCAACTTGTGCTTCTTTTGGGGATTTACTCACTAGCCTCGTCATCAATTTTTTGCATGGATGACTAAGTGCAGATCCTATGACGAGCCGGGGGAAGCCGTACTTGGCAACTTCATCAAATCATTGAGAGCCTCCACTAGCACATCTCATAGGTGTTTGTATACATTATGTTACTACTTTTGGGTATATTTTGGGAGACTTGATATACTGATACATGTATATTGATCATATTATACATTTTATCGCCTTATATATACACAATATCCTTTTGATGGGTTTTCCACGACTTAGGGCTTGTTAATGAAATAAAATTTATGGTATTTATTATTCGCTTTATCTAAAATGAAAGACTCCGGCTATTATTGCCAACTCACACATTTAGTTGAAAGGACAAAAAAACAACTAAATAACTTATCAAATAAGTTATGTGAGATAAATGAATAGTCTAACTAAACCAAATTAAGAACATATCTTCATAAAAAACTGAATAATTTGAATAATTAGGCTAATTGAAAAGGTTAAGTACTTGTCGCGGGCTGTCATAGATAGGTGTGTAGATGAAGTTGCATGACCTGGTGACATGTCCGGCGGCATGGCGGAGCCTAGATTGCCTTGGGATTTGGGGCCGCTATAGGTGCCTCGTTAAAATTGTCGCAGTCCTCCTATATTAAGATCAAATCTACTTCTTCGTCACTGTAACGAAAAATAACTTCATCTTCTTCTTTCTCAGATACAAATTCGTCGTCGGAACCATAATATTCCTCTTCTGGTTCTTTACCATAAGCAAACTCCTCGGTAGGCACTTAATCCTCAAACCATTATTGACGTTAGAGGTGTGCATGGGCTGAGCTCGAGCTTAACGAGTTGCTCGCCTTACTGTCAGGCTCCTACATCTCCTAGCCGCTGGAAGCCAGACACCTAATTTTAGGAGCTCCTCCCCGACCTTGCTCAAAAATCGAGGTGGCTAAGGCGGGTAGATCGAGCTTAATCCCACTTCATGAATTAATTAGAAGTAATTTTTAGCAAAATCAAAACCAAATCAAGAAAAACACATAAAACACTGGGTTAATTTATCATAAAAGTAATCGATCATCAATAAAACCATACTAATCAAATTCACTAATAACAACACCACCTTTTTCCATGAAATTCACATATTCATCATTCCTAAAAGTCATGCATGACCAAGACTCTAGCCTCACTCACCAGCGCCCCTAAACCCAACATTGTCTCCTTCAACTGATAGTGAACTCAAATAGAAACATCGATGGGCTAAATCCACAATCACTTCCTTCAACTAAAAGCAATGGGAAGAGCGTGGAGGTCATCATCAATGGGCTCAAATGTGTGATTGAACTCGAAAGGCGAGAAGGAATGAGGAAGCCAAGAAAGAGAGGAGTCTGAGTCGCTGTTGAAAGAGAAAGGGAGAAGGTGAATGTTGTGGGGTGGGTTAAGATTACTGAATGTGAAATACAGAGCTGTAAAATTAGAAGTGAGGCGCATGGTTGTGAAAGAGCTAGAAGTGGCGATGTTAGGGTTAGGGTTTCTTCGATTTTTTATTTACTGATCGGGTCGGGTCGTGTGCCCGACCAAGTCTCGCATATATACCGTTCGCGACTCTGGTTATGGGTCGAGCGGTCGTGCTGGAGCCTTGATTCTTTCTTATATGTGTTTGAGCTCAATTCAAAATAGGAACAGGCTTGGCGGGTCTGATGGGCTCTTGAAAATTTGCACAATCGTAGTTGACGTCGTTGAAGAAGTTGTCGACGCTGCTTCTACTGTTGCAAATGTCAACCCCTTTTCATTAGGACGACCGACCGACCTAGATTACCTTAATCCTCTAATAATTTAGTCAGCCTAATCCATTTTTTCAACTTTGACCTCAAATTAATAATTATTTCAATCCTTTTATAAAGCTTCAAATTTTATATCCTTAATGAAACTCATTTCATGATTTATTCAATTGGAGCAAATTCAGAAATAATATCCGTATTTTATAAAAACTTCGGCAGCACCTCCCCTAAAAGTGGCCTAGCGAAAAACTTTCACGTTATAGACAACAGAATGGGGACATGCCTTGAAGGACTCACAATTCCTCGAAGTTCATAATATATATCAAAATTGAACTTCTAGACTAACTTAGAGTCTACGATAACTTAATTTCAATTTTACAATCCCAAACACACCAAAACAAAAATATAAACTTTCAATGTATTTTAAACTAACTTAGGAGACTCTCATAACCATTCAAATAAACTTCGCGTCCTACACTCACCAAGCGTCCTAAAACAATAAATATAAAAATTTAAAAGAAGAATTAACTTTAATTTGTGAAAACAATCACCACAATCTTCGAGTCTTGTCCACTCTTCCCTTTTCATCATACAAAATCTGACATCATCAAAAAGAACTTGAAGATATCAGGTAAGTAAATTCCTACATTGATCTGTACTCCTGCAATTGTTAGTCTAATACATGGAGACATGTAATTGCATTTTCAAATAATCAACAAGATATATGCGTCAACATTACATTCAATCCACTCTGTCGCAGTCTCCTAATTATAATCAGACGTCGACTTCCAAAACTATTACATATACAATATTAAGAGATTATGAAATACAATGATAACTTGTCGGTGTTAGACTTCGCTAGTCTCACTAGACAACATAGAGGCAGGACTAAAACCTAGTTTTATCAAACATGACTCCGAAACAAGCTTATCCCCCTCACTCACTCTATGTATGCATGACCAAGAATAATAAAATGCAATGTAGACTATGATACAATTACAGGTACAAAGATAAATTCCATAAATAGTAAAGATCACTTTAGGGCTCACTTATAACCAACCAACTTTGAGCATAATATTCGGGGTTCCTGGAGTGTCGGATCACCTTGAAAATGACTCCAAAAGCTTCCCTGCATACCAATTATCTTATGGTCAAGTTTCAAGTGAAACTAAGTCACAAAACCCAATTATCGCTAAAGTACGCTTGAGAACAGTTTCCAAAAACATTAATTTATATAACTGTTTCAAATGGCTTTCAACTAGCCAACTTGGAAAAACTTTTTAACCTTGAAAACCTCAATATTTGTCATGATAACCTATAAAAAACTTGTAGTACTCATGTTCTACTTTCCATTAACTCCAAAAACACTCAAATCGGATCACTGACGGAGAAGTTATGAATTCTCCAATATGGCATGCCAACTAGGCAAACTTTATTTTATTTTGAACTAAAAAACTTCTCCAAATCAATATTTTCTCAATTAAATCTTCAAAACTCAACAACAAAAACCATGAAACCACTCGATACCAGCATCAAAATTTTTCCACAACCCGTGGAGTCAAATCGGGTCAAAAACCAAAAACCAATTCATCCAGAAACTCGATGTAAATCAACATCAACTATAAAAATCTCCAAAATAGTTATCAACTTAATCACATTAGTTCAATTCATCAAAACCTTAACCGATGTCGATGAAGTTTGTTCCAAATTGGCGCACATCAACCCAATACATAAATTTTCAATAACTCATACCTATTTCTATCAATATCTTGCAAAAGAAACCGAGAAATCGCAAGACTTCAAAATGAATTGAGAAAAATGTCCAGCATTGAGTATTTATCAAATTGCGGACCGAATACCTCGTTTCCACCACAAAAACTTAGCTTGAACTGGCCGTCTCGCGATGCTTTACGATTTTGCAGAAAGAAATCGGGTGAAAATCGGACGTTGAGAGCTCGCAGAGCAAAAGTAGGAATGGAGAGGTTTAAGGAATGAACCTTCATTCTCTCTGTGAACTCAAAACGTAATGGATTGATTTTAATTTTAATTTATATATATGTTTATATATAAACCTTAGTTGCTTGTCAGTAGCTTAATTTTTTTTTTTTAAATTTCCAAAATCCCTATTTTGACATTTTTTAACTTTCGACGCTTGTTTTTTGTTTGACTTTTCACCAAATTGAACCAAACTCTTAACAAAATAATTCATCTTCATAAAATCTCCATAACACTAATTTTGGTCACGCCAAAAATCCAAAAATCTTAACTATGTCCACGACATACTAAAATCTTTTTGGTTCAATTCTCTTGCCACACTTGGCCAAACTTGCACCAACTTGGACCCAATATTGTCCCCAACCACCTTCAACCGACACAAAGCTCGAGGTAAGGTCTTGCACCAACTTCATTCTCATCATACACTGCCACCGAACCCGACTTGCGCATAAACCGATGCAAAATCTTCACGTGGGGATTAACACTTGATTCATTAGTTTTAGAGCAACTAATGATTTATTTTCACTCATGCCCTTTAGACATGCACTTATAACCCCGAGTATGAAAACTGAGGATACACCTCATGACACCCTAACTTCGCAACAAAATAACGTATATTACATCCACTAGGTATGCAACACGCAAAAGTAATAATTTTAAACATATTATCTCCGGTCCGTAATACTTGGGTCCCACCTCGGATACTTAAATCACAAACTAAATTTGAAAATACTTAATTAGCATCCTAATCAAGTTTATGAAATTCTCGGATGTCACACCAACTGTTGGACTTGACTCTGATGCAATTGTTGTATTTGAAGTGCTAGATTTTCAACGAAAGTATGCTAGATTTCAACGAAAGTCATTAGTTGATCCTTCCTTTAATCGACTTGGTCTTCACATCGAGCTTGTCTATTCGGCGGCATTGCGGAAGACTATAGTACCTTACCAACTAATGTAGCAAGGAATTTACTTAATTGCTCGCTACAAAGAAAAGAATAACTTTTTCTAGTAATTCATTGATTCCACGAATATCGAATTAAAGAAACACATTTCAAACTTGTGATCGAATACACAAAGTTCAAGAAACCAAAACCAACAAAGAGATACTCTCAAAACCTAATTTTATTCATCAAAATAATCAACACCCTTTTAACAACCATTCAAGCCTTTATATATATTGGGCCTAATTAATTAAGTTAACATATTACTTGATTTTAAGTAGAATTCCTATTCCAATCATGA
Source organism: Stephania cephalantha (assembly GCA_039657325.1). Lineage (NCBI taxonomy): Eukaryota > Viridiplantae > Streptophyta > Magnoliopsida > Ranunculales > Menispermaceae > Stephania > Stephania cephalantha. The sequence goes on from CM077578.1 coordinate 42,272,400, forward strand.
CTTCTAACTTAACTAAAACTCTATGTAATCTATCTCTAATAAATAAGAAATCTTAATATAACACAAAGTCTAATTTGCATCATTAATTAATTTATTAAATACATATGATAAAATAATTAACTTATGGTTATACATAGACATATAGGTATAGCTAAATGTATTCATGCAATGTGTTTTGAAATTTTAGAGCATCTCCAATGGTAATGTGGATTTAGAGCATGGATCGGTGTCTTGTCATGGATATGGGGATGATGTCTATCATACGTTGCATTAGATAGACATTCAAATTCCAAAATGATCTTTAATGGTAATGTGGATTTAGACTATGGATTGTGACTTTTTTGACTTTCTATAACAAACAATGATGATGTGGCAATGGACTACAATGTCTAGAAGTAGACATTGTGTTAGACACCATCTACTTTGATTTCTTGCCACATCAGCTGACATTCACAATCCAAGGTCTCGTTGGAGAGTATTTTTTGGGTCAGATGTAGATTATGTCCTAGATGGATCCATTTTCACCCCAATCCATGGTCACATTGGAGATGCTCTTAACCTTAAATGTGCAGATTGGTTAAAGCATTGATGTATGATTTAAAGCTAGCATTTTAAAGTACGATATAATTATAATCATCCATAACTCATTCAACATATAGGATAAGCTAGAATTTAATCACTGAATGAAATGTTGGGAGAGTGTGCAAGTTTTTTTTAAGCAAAAGGGGGCCAAGCATATAAATGGAGTTTACATAACTCAAGTCATATATACTTGGTACATGCATGTAGGGGTGGGAGCGGAGCCAAAGGGTTCATGTCCCCTCCCCCCAACTATACATGCAACTTCGCCACTGGATTGAGGATATGTTGTTGTTTTTGTTGTTATTCGAATCTCACCCACTCACGTGGCATAATTTTGCGTTAATGTTAGGGTGAGCAACATTTGCTACATATATATAGTTGTGTTAACTTTAATTTTGATACATGCCTCGAGATGTGTGTACACAAATAATGAAGAGTATCCAAAGGACTCTCGCAACTGTATAGCAAATGTATATAACAAAAGTATACTACCTAGCATTGTCTAAAGTTCAAACCTAATTAAAACAAGCATATATATTCTATTTGGCCTTTGTTAATGTTGATGTTTTATCCTTAATGTCATTATCCGATTGATTGTCATTTTGTTGTTTTATGTAAATGACTTGCTTAAGATGTGTTTCACATGCTAATGAAACCATCAAGAGATCAATTACGAATTTGTGATCTCGAAATTAGTATTTTGGGACTTATCCACGAATTGGTTATGAATGGATAAGGATAATGCCGCTGCAATAAGGATATTTGTAGTTGCAACAAGGTCTCAGAATCAAACAGTTGCGGATATGATCTTTTCTATGGCGGCAAAATATATATTGATAACAGAGATAATCTGAGACATATTAACCACGTGAATATTGTGATGATACTTGGTTAATTTGTCAAAATGAAGACGGATCAAGGATCGGTTGAGATCAAATGTTTTCATTTGTCTATTTATATTTCAAAGTTGGTATAGTATGTAACTCGTCTATTTTGTATTTTCAGTGAACGTGTTGTTCATTTTATCATTGAGTTGTAATTGCCAAGGAGACTTGGGTATTCTTGTAAGGGGAGCCTCATTGTGCAAGTAACGGGAGACTTTTGTAAAGTACATGGGAGGAGTGAATGAGATGAAATGAGGAGCTCAGGGAGGGAATCATGTGAAGAGTCGTGTATCCATTGTTCTTTACTTGGTGGATTTTACATCTGGGCGTAGCCCCGATGTAGGTCGATGACCGATTGCGTAAAGAAGTTCCTTATGTCTGGTTTGATTTTCTTACTATTTACTTCATTTAAGTACTTGTATTATTACTCATTTCCCGGTTACAACAATACGTATTCCTGTTGTAACAACATTTGGTTATTACAATTGGTATCAAAGCGGGCAGTGTAAAATCTTTGTTTATGAAGAACACTGAAATCCGAATACAAACCATGATGTCTCAGGGAAATCAATCAGAATGGTCAAAGGGTGTGTCTAACACAAGGCCACCACAACTCACCAATACAAACTACACGTATTGAAAAACCCATATGGAAGGTTATATACTTTCCATAGATGTCGAAGTATGGAGAGCCATTTAGAATGGCTATGCCACACTGTTACGGCATGTGCCTTAGGTCAATCCACAAATATTGTTTATCTTATAATTTTAGTTAATAGAATAGATGTTTTATTTGTTGTTTTATTATAAGTGATTGCATGTTTACCTTATAGTAAGATCCATGAGTATTTGTTGAAATATAAATGTCTCTAGTCAGTCACTATACTGGGAACTATAATGAATTAAGACTAGTGTGAATCTTGATTGATGGTCATGTGATGATCTTGCGTATAGGGATACGAATCAAGATCATAAGTACTTGTTAGGGAATAAGGTACTGGACCGACGTTATGAGAACACCACATGGATTAAGTCATAGGTGTTACTCATGATGGGTATATCATTTAGTCCTTTGACTTGAGATTACTATAGACATGATAATTTGACACAATCAAATGTTGTCTTTAACCGGACAATTAAAAAGATTGTGATTGGTTACCGTGTGAATAATATGTGAAGGTGTGTAATCAAGATATAATTTGTCACTCTCGTATAGAGAGAGATATTAATGGATCCCTCAATATGATAGACTGAAAATGGCCAAATCCATGTGAATTGATATGATCAATGTCACTTGGATGTTTTTCAATTTACCTAAACATCGAGACTAGTACGATTGAACATTAAGGGTGACTTTCCATGTCTTATGTTTAATCGAAGGATATCACACGACAAAAGGATATGATATATGTTATTAATTAGGTTGTATCGATGTTGATATTCATGCTACTTGGGTAGTCATAATGCCTTGCAAGAGACCGCTTATGACTTGTGTACCAAAATTATTTTTGGTTCACTGCCAACGTCGCACGAACCTATTAGGTCGCACACAAAGAATGGCTTTGCACAATTTCAATTGGTCAAAAGTAATGAATTTTACATGATAAAATTCATGACATAAAAGCCCCTACGATTTGTTATATGATAACTTATTAATAGGGGCATATGTGTAATTTGCTTAAACTGCCTAAATACAATAGTTGTATTACGAATATGATTTTTAAGCAATGACTTATCTACACATATAAATAAAGGGGTGAAATCCTATAAACAAAATAAGATTTTCGTTTTACAATTTTCTAGTTCTCTGGACTTAGGGAGAGAAAGAAAATTCGTTTTCAATCTCTCTTGGGGCTAGCACTCCAAATTGTGGTCACCGTTCGTGTGTGGATTTCTGATAGAGGACGTGCACTTGAACGTCTTAAAAATCGAACAATCAGAAAAGGAAATCATGGAATAAGGTATGATTTACTTTCATAGATTTAATTTAATGGAACTTATTTTCGTGGTTCGGATTTTTTAAAATTTGTTTTGAATTTTTCGCTGTGTATGAACCCCAAAAACCCAATAGTGGTATCAGAGCATTAGACTCGGTTCTACTAAACGTTTGCATATTTTCTCATCCACATAAGGAGGATCAAAACACGAAGCAAGGGCAATGAAATCCCAAAAGAGATAATAAAAAGACTCTATGATTATATTGAGAGAGGGCACAAATACAAGAGAGAACACAAGTTCATAAGAACACAAGACAAGAACAAACACTTTGAAGTTTACTTACTAACTTCAAGATTCAAAAGGTTTTATCTCCTGTTGAATGGTGTTCTTTGAACAATTCTATACAGCATAGTCCTTTTTTCTATCAGTCAATGGCTATTGCAAAAGATAAACCTGCAGTTGTTGTGAATTATAAAGATTATATGGATGCATGGCGTAATGTTTTATTTTATCAAGACCCCAACACTAATCATTCCTGGTATATCACATTGAAAAAGACAATGAAACTTTCTCTACCAACATGGTTTATGACCGACTGGTGGAATAAGTTTGGTCCTTCTACTGATATTTTACCTCCAACTGTGTTAGCTAAATATGAAGAACAAAAGGTGTCACTTTTACACTTCCTTCATCAACATTCAATCCCCTGGATTCTTAAATGGCAGTATGCTACCCATCAAGTTATCAAAAATAATATTACCCATACCTATCTTTCTCAAGATATCTCATGCAAATGGTGGGATAAATTCAATTGTGCTTTTATCAAAAAACCCATAACTCCTACAACACCCATCAAACTCAGTGAGTTTCCCTCTCTCTCATCCAGTTTTAAAGAAGTTGTTACTAAACAAAAACCCAATGTTGCCTCAACATCTCTCAATCCTGATATTGCCCTGATCATTATTGATCAACTAAAACAAATGCAGGATACGCAATTACAAATGAATAACCGCCTTCAACAAGTTGAGTCTAAATGTTCTTCATCAACAAGATCTGTTTCTGATGATAACATTTATGCCATTTCTAATACAGAATTATGACTAGCCGTCCAGAATTTGCTCAAGCTATCTTAGCTCCTGATGTTCAACAACCTCTGGTTGATGTTATTTATCATGAACTATTCTCCAATGGAGTCAAAATTGTGTGGACTTCACCCTTTTCGCGTTGCTCTCTGAATATTTTCCCTTGTAACATAAGTTTTTTATGGACAACTGAAGATATTCATCTCCTCCTTGCCTTATGGTATCTATTGGGTAAACCCATTATTCGAGTTTACATTCCATATCCCACAATTTTGAGATTTCCAGACTGTGCATTCTGCAGTTTGGGAATTTCTCTATTCTCCCCCAATTTCATATTATTGTTTGATGTATCATCAAAGCTCTATCATTTAATCAGGCCCATGCCGTATGACTTTTCAAGCCCATGCTTCCTGGACTTGTCCAGCCATCAGGCCCATACCGTTCATCTTTTCAGAGAAGGTAGATTTAAAAGGAGAGGCTTTAATATTGTCTCTAACTTTTATAGAGGCTAAAGGCGGATGAGGTTGAGTAAATTTATCACCAGTGGTGCTTTCCCAAATTGTATTGATGTGAATAGAAAGTTTAGGGCATACTTGAAATAACCAGTCAAAGAATGAAATATTGATCTGATTAGTTTTGACATAGTCAAAATATTTTTCACGAAAAATTGCTTGTTTTTGAAAAAGAATTAATTTACAAAATATTGGTTTAAAAGGATGAGTTAAAAACTCTTGTTTTAATAAATTATATTCCATTTGAAATTCAGGAGGTGTTTCTTCTTCAACGATAGAAACAACATTAATATGATATTCAGCAAAATCATTTATACTGACATTATCGTCTTAAGTTGTAGATGCATAGACTGGATAAGCAACACCAACTACAGGTGGAGGAGGAGGAGGAGTTTCATCTGAACCATTGGATGGTATAGAAGCAGCATAACGCTTTGACTGAGAGGAAAATGATGTGGTAGTAGAGGTTGATGTAGATGCTCGAGGAGCAAAGATAATATCAACTTTACCATCATCATGCGTTATAATTTGATTAATTTTTTGAGACACTTGTCTCTTTTGACATTCTTCTTTATTTGTATCTTTGATAGTCCACTGATGTGGTACTGAAATATCCTTCCAATTAATTAATAGAGTACGATCAACTGTATTATTTTTATATTGGTAAGGAAGAGGGTAGATGTTCCAGTATGCAAATTTGTATATGCAACATCAGGAACAATGGATTGCATTAATTTATAATAGATGCGATAAACAACCGCAACATTAGAAATTATGCCTTTCATTTTAAACCCTTGAGTATAAATACCTAAAACGGCAGCTTCATGTGACAATTCATCATGTATACTGAATGAGAAGTTAGGAAAACAATTGAAGTAAATAGGTCCTTCAACAAGGCTTCCTTCAGTCATTCCTAATAATGAATCATTCAATTCTTGATGACGTTTATCTCTTACAGAGACTAACGCAGAAGTATTAAGTCCTAGAGTAACTAGTGGCTTAATAGCAACTTGAATAAGGCCAATATGCATGAATTTATGAGTTTCTCTATATTTCTGAATTTTTTCAGGAGAAATGAGATAAATTTCTTGACCTTCATCATTGATGGATATAGTATCTTCTTCTAATTTGATGATAAAATCTTGATTTTTAGAAAAAGATCCTTTATGATAAATGGAAGTGGGTTCAACTTCAGGAAGATTCCAATTTCTAAGAGATTGATCTATATTAGAATAAGAAATTTCAGAAATATTTTTAAGATTGAGTTTATACACTTTTTTAGTAGGAGGAGGTTTGCCAGAAGATTCAGATGTAGATCCATATTCAAATTTTATCAGTGTAAGTTTAAAAGATAGAACTCGGGCAAAATTTTTACGAAGATTACTCATAGTAAAACAACCAGGTTAACACACACTTGGTCAACGGTTTACTGCACGACTTACTCTCTATCTGCGAGACTTACAACGCGACTAGGAAAGCGATGAAAACCAGCGATGCAAAACCACGAGAATCAAAGGAAAAACTTAGTAAAGAGTGAAATCAAGAAAACCAACGGCGATAAACTAAACAAAGGAAAACAATGAAAACATATGGCAAAGCAATAAGAAGTATAAGAGTTATGATAATAATACTTACAGCCTTAAGATGATCACTGTAGGCTCTGATACCAATTGAACGACCATCTACAAAATTGAAACCAAATTGTGGATCATCCACATAAGGAGGATCAAAACACGAAGCAAGGGCAATGAAATCCCAAAAGAGATAATAAAAAGACTCTATGATTATATTGAGAGAGGGCACAAATACAAGAGAGAACACAAGTTCATAAGAACACAAGACAAGAACAAACACTTTGAAGTTTACTTACTAACTTCAAGATTCGCTACTAACTCGATGCTTACAACTGAGCAAAACAACTTCTATTTATAGACATATAAGACGCACTACCGATGGAAGGGTAGTCCTATATGACTGACCTTTCGTAAAAGCAAATGTTAAAGTAGAAACAATACTTGACTCTTCGGAAAAGTAAAAGCTATGAACAGTACTTGACTCTTCAAAAAAAGTAAAAGCTATAAACATTGCTGACTCTTCGAAAAAGTAAAAGCTACACTGTAGCTGCTTTATAAAAAGATGAGAAAAGATTCTCATTGATGATGACGAAAGAAGGCTAGCAAATAATGCCAGGAAGCTTGGGCTTGAAAAGATGAACGGCATGGGCCTGATGGCTGAACAAGTCCGGGAAGCATGGGCTTGAAAAGTCATACGACATGGGCCTGATTAAATGATAGAGCTTTGATGATACATCAAACAATAATATGAAATTGGGGGAGAATAGAGAAATTCCCAAAGTGCAGAATGCACATAGTCTGGAAATCTTAAAATTGTGGGATATGGAATGTAAACTCGAATAATGGGTTTACCCAATATATACCATAAGGCAAGGAGGAGATGAATATCTTCAGTTGTCCATAAAAGAACTTATGTTACAAGGGAAAATATTAGAGAGCAACGCGAAAAGGGTGAAGTCCACACAATTTCGACTCCATTGGAGAATAGTTCATGATAAATAACATCAACCAGAGGTTGTTGAACATCAAGAGCTAAGATAGCTTGAGCAAATTCTGGACGGCTAGTCATAATTCTGTATCAGAAATGGCATAAATGTTATCATCAGAAACAGATCTTGTTGATGAAGAACATTTAGACTCAACTTGTTGAAGGCGGTTATTCATTTGTAATTGCGGCTATTCATGGTGTTGTAACCAAACAAGATATTTCTCATGTCATTGAACAAAATAATTATACAAATTTATACTTATCTACGTTAACATTTGCAGTCACTTCTAAATTACAAAAACATTCTACTCCTTCTACATCTGCTTCTCAAGCAGCCCCAATAATTAAAAAAAATCCTTTTTTCCTTCTTCCTCTACTACAGTACCATTAACATCATTTTCAAAAACTTCAAAATATTCTGATGACTTTTTAGATAAATCAACCCATCAATTAGCCCAGCTAAATTTAGCAAGTTCATCGACTACATCCAGTAAAACTGGTCAAGCTACTCCCTCTTCTCCTACTCCAAGTAGTAGCAAACAAAAGGATAAAGTTCCAGTTATTGCTAATCTTGATCAAATAAATGAATCTACTCTAGATTCTGATGAATGCAATTCTTCAGTATCTCAAACAACTTCTTCTATTGATTCATCATCTACTCATATTTCTGTCAATCGCATTCAGTGAAACAATTATAAAAATCGTTATCCAATGCAAAAACAATTTTATACGAGACCATCTCCTGCTGATCTTATTCTCGAAGAGAAAATTCCTCGTAATCAAAAATATGATGGATCAACCATTTATGATTGGAATATCGATGGTTTATCTGAATATCAAATATTAGATGTTGTGTTAAAAATGCAAGTTTATGCAAAAACATGTTCCATTTATAAACATTCTGAAGAACAAATTGCTTTAGCCATTGCCTCCGGTTTCACCGGACAACTTTATGGTTGGTGGCAATATGTTTTCACTACTGAAACCCGTAATAACATTATCGGAGCTGTTCTCCGTGATACGCATAATGAGCCTATTCTTGATTCCAAAGGGAAACCTCAGCCTAATGGTGTTGATACTCTAATGGCTAATATTATTTGGCATTTTGTTAGTCAGCTTGATTCACTTAATGAAAAAATTAGTGATCAGCTACAAAACATAAGATGTAGAACATTAAATGACTATCGATGGTATAAAGATACCTTCTTTTCTAAACTCTATCTTTTAACCGAGCAACATGATACAAATTTCTGGAAAGAAAGATTTATTGCTGGTTTACCCCCATTCTTTGCTGCTAAAGTCAAAGAATATATCAAAGATCAAAATAATGGTTCTATGAACTGGAATGCCTTATCTTATGGCGATGTCACTCAATATGTTCAAACATGTGCCATTTCTATCTGTAATGATATGCGAATTAAGCGACAATTACAGAAAGAAAAGAATCCCCTAAAACGTGATCTTGGTAATTTTTGTTATGATTTTGGTCATAATATTGATATTACTCCTCTAGCAAAAGCTAGACATCAACGTGCTAAACGACTTCCTACAAATCAATTTTATTCCCGTCCTAAATCTCGCCCAAAGCGAAAATCAAATAAATTTTCTAAGTCTAATCAGAAAACTTATCCTTCATCTTCTAAAAAGAAGAATGTTTGTTTTACTTTTGGAAAGCCAGGACATTATGCAAATAAATGTCACCTAAAGAATTATAACAAAAAAGTCCAAAATATTCATCATAATGACTTTGAGTCTGATTCTTCTTCTGATATTTGTCACTGTACAAATAATATGCTTAATGCATCCTCATCTTCAACTGAAATAAATGTTTTAACTGCTCGTGAAGAACTTATCCTTTCAATTGGTGAACAAATAACTGATCCTTCTTTGAAGTATAAATATTTTACTGAATTAATTTCTACAGTCCCTTCAACTGACTCCATTCCTGCAGAACTTCCTGCTTCAACAATGCTTGATAAAAAGCAACAAAAACTAAAACAACAATTAAATCTTGATCCTACTAAATATAATTTTTCAAGTCTCATGCAAGTTGTTGGCAAAAACCTCATCAAGTAACTATTCAATTTCTTCAAACAGAAATCAATCAGCTAAAATCTGAAATAAAAATCTTAACTGATAGAGTTTCTACTCTTGAAACGTTTTATACTGAATCAGTCCCTAACTTTGATCCTAATAATGTTTTCATTGAAACAATTACTAGGTATACTCATCAAAGATGGTTTACACCCATTACTCTTGCTATTAAAGATTTTTCTTACAAAGGCACTGCCTTAATTGATTCTGGTGCAGATCTAAATTATATCCGTGAAGGATTAATACCTTTACGATACTGTGAATCTACTGACAATCATATCTCTGTTGCCAATGGCAAACAATCCAAAATCAAGTATAAAATTTCGCTTGCACATATTTGTCATCAATCTATATGTATTCCTACTTCGTTTATTATTATTAAAGGACTCGCATGATATGTTATTAGGAACGCCATTCCTTCAGTATATTCAACCTTTCTCCGTTTCTTCAAAAGGTATTTCTACCAAAATTAATGAAAATGAAATTTTCTTTTCTTTTCTTCAACCACCTAAAGAAAAATATTTAAATCAAATTATAAATCAAATTGATTTCAAACAAAATCATATTAATTTCTTACGAAATGAAATTCATTTGCTAAAAACAGATCAATTTCTACAAACTCCCTCTTTTCAAACTAAATTGAAATTTTTTCAGATAAATTTACAACAACAATGTTGTTCTGATATTCCCTCTGCCTTCTGGGATAGTAAACATCATATTGTTACTCTCCCTTATATTTCTAGAATTTCATGAATCTAAGATTCCGACTAAAGCCAATCCTTCTCAAATGAATTCTCGCTTGAGAAACCTTTGTCAAAATGAAATCAAAGATTTAATAAAGAAAAAATTAATCACTCCTTCTCAATCTCCTTGGAGCTGTACTGCATTTTATGTTGAAAATGCTCCTGAACTTGAGCGACGTGCTCCTCGACTTGTCATCAATTATAAACCTTTGAATAAAGTTCTTAAGACAATTAGATATCCTTTGCCAAATAAAAATGATCTTATTAAAATAAATACTTCTGCAGTTGTATTTTCAAAATTTGATCTCAAATCTGGATTTTGGCAAATTCAAGTTCATCCTACTGATAGATATAAAACTGCTTTCAACACTCCATTTGGTCAGTATCAATGGAATGTTATGCCTTTTGGCATGAAGAATGCTCCTTCTGAATTTCAGAAAATTATGAATGATATATTCAATCCTTACCATGATTTCATTCTTGTTTACATTGATGATATATTGATTTTCTCTAAATCAATTGATCAACATTGGAAACATCTCTATACCTTTCAGGCACTTATCATTAAAAATGGCCTTGTGCTATCTCAAAAGAAAATGCATCTATTTCAAACGGTTGTTACCTTCTTAGGTTTCAAAATATCAAATCAAACAATTACTCCTGTTAATAGAGTAATAAATTTTGCTGATAAATTTCCTGATCAGTTAACTGACAAAAATCAATTGCAAAGATTTCTTGGTTGCCTCAATTACCTTTCTGATTTCTATCAAAATGCAGCAGCAGATAGAAAACCATTACAGGAATTGTTAAAAAAGGATTCTAAATTTATTTGGATTCCTTTGCATACCAAAGCTATTCAAACCATCAAACAAAAGGTCAAAGCCCTTCCATGCCTTCATTTGGCAAATTCGAATTATTTTAAGATCATTCAAACTGATGCATCTGATATTGGTTATGGAGGTATCCTCCTTCAAAAACCCCCTGGGGGAAAAGAACAACTTGTTTGTTTCACTTCCAAACTTTGGAATCAAGCTCAAAGCAATTATGCGACTGTCAAAAAAGAAGTATTAGCCATTGTGCTTTGTGTTAAAAAATTTCAAGCTGATATTTTAAATCAAAAGTTTTTAATTCGTGTTGATTGCAAATCCGCGAAAGAAATTCTTTTAAAAGATGTTAAAAATTTGGTTTCCAAACAGATTTTTGCTCGCTGGCAAGTAATTTTAAGTATATTTGATTTTGATATTGAATACATTAAAGGTACTGATAATTCTCTCCCTGATTTCTTATCAAGAGAATGTCTCATTTCTCCTTCATCTATCAATTGTTTGCAGATCATGAATAAAGGCAAAACTCCTGCGATGAATCGCTTCCAACCTTTATTCTCTCCTGAAACTCATTCAGAATATCAATTGACAAACATATACCTTCTTCTCATACTTGAGAACCATCTCTTAGATAAATCCCTTTACACCCAAGTCAATTTAATTATGCCGCCTGTCCTTCATTACCTTCCTTCTCGCCCTCATACCAACATCAAGTTTTATGAAAGTCTCCTCATCCATACACAATCTGTTCATTTTGAACACTTTACAAGACCGAATTCTGATGAAGTTGCTTACTCAAAATTCAAGATTCAAAAGGTTTTATCTCCTGTTGAATGGTGTTCTTTGAACAATTCTATATAGCATAGTCCTTTTTTCTATCAGTCAATGGCTATTGCAAAAGATAAACCTGCAGTTGTTGTGAATTATAAAGATTATATGGATGCATGGCGTAATGTTTTATTTTATCAAGACCCCAACACTAATCATTCCTGGTATATCACATTGAAAAAGACAATGAAACTTTCTCTACCAACATGGTTTATGACCGACTGGTGGAATAAGTTTGGTCCTTCTACTGATATTTTACCTCCAACTGTGTTAGCTAAATATGAAGAACAAAAGGTGTCACTTTTACACTTCCTTCATCAACATTCAATCCCCTGGATTCTTAAATGGCAGTATGCTACCCATCAAGTTATCAAAAATAATATTACCCATACCTATCTTTCTCAAGATATCTCATGCTAATGGTGGGATAAATTCAATTGTGCTTTTATCAAAAAACCCATAACTCCTACAACACCCATCAAACTCGGTGAGTTTCCCTCTCTCATCCAGCTTTAAAGAAGTTGTTACTAAACAAAAACCCAATGTTGCCTCAACATCTCTCAATCCTGATATTGCCCTGATCATTATTGATCAACTAAAACAAATGCATGATACGCAATTACAAATGAATAACCGCCTTCAACAAGTTGAGTCTAAATGTTCTTCATCAACAAGATCTGTTTCTGATGATAACATTTATGCCATTTCTGATACAGAATTATGACTAGCCGTCCAGAATTTGCTCAAGCTATCTTAGCTCCTGATGTTCAACAACCTCTGGTTGATGTTATTTATCATGAACTATTCTCCAATAGAGTTGAAATTGTGTGGACTTCACCCTTTTCGCGTTGCTATCTGAATATTTTCCCTTGTAACATAAGTTTTTTATGGACAACTGAAGATATTCATCTCCTCCTTACCTTATGGTATCTATTGGGTAAACCCATTATTCGAGTTTACATTCCATATCCCACAATTTTGAGATTTCCAGACTATGTGCATTCTGCACTTTGGTAATTTTTCTATTCTCCCCCAATTTCATATTATTGTTTGATGTATCATCAAAGCTCTATCATTTAATCAGGCCCATGCTGTATGACTTTTCAAGCCCATGCTTCCTGGACTTGTCCAGCCATCAGACCCATGCCGTTCATCTTTTCAAGCCCAAGCTTCCTGGCATTATTTGCTAGCCTTCTTCCGTCATCATCAATGAGAATCTTTTCTCATCTTTTTATAAAGCAGCTACAATGTAGCTTTTACTTTTTCGAAGAGTCAGCACTGTTTATAGCTTTTACTTTTTTGAAGAGTCAAGTACTGTTCATAGCTTTTACTTTTCCGAAGAGTCAAGTACTGTTTCTACTTTAACCTTTGCTTTTGCGAAAGGTCAGTCATGTAGGACTACCCTTCCATCGGTAGTGCATTTTATATGTCTATAAATAGAAGTTGTTTTGCTCAGTTGTAAGCATCGAGTTAGTAGCGAATCTTGAAGTTAGTAAGTAAACTTCAAAGTGTTTGTTCTTGTCTTGTGTTCTTATGAACTTGTGTTCTCTCTTGTATTTGTGCCCTCTCTCAATATAATCATAGAGTCTTTTTATTATCTCTTTTGGGATTTCATTGCCCTTGCTTCAATGGTAGCAATGAAAACTCTTTTCCATCTTACTTATGCTTGTAAGTATTTTCTTTGGTTTTGAATAATTGATGCCTTTTAGTCAGGTCTTCATGCTTTAGGGAATGTATCATACATCTCACTGCACAATTTTGTCCATCATCTTCGTCATACACGAACTCATCCTCATCTTCGTCAAGGCCACATGGACTCGCATCATCATCATCTTCTTGCTCCACCATATGGATTGTTTTCCTTAAAGGGCAGTCACTGGATTTGTGACCAAGTTGCATGCACTTGAAATACTTACGTGTGGTGGGTCTAGCATAGGGATTCATTAACTTTTGTCCATTATTTGTCTAAGCAACCTTCTATTTTCCAATTACCTGTTCATCTTTGTACCACTTGTTTTGTGTAGTTGCATATTGAGTTGGACTACTTTTGTCACTAGAATTACCATAATTTCTCCCGCCATAATTTATGGGAGAGTAGTCAGGTTTGGTCCTTTCTTGTGAGGCCAATTCATCTTACAAGGCTATATCACGAGCTTTTGGATTGCATCCTCAACACCTTCACCTCAGCTTTATCTTTAATGCTCGGCTTCAATCCGTCTAGGTTTTGAGCAACTTGTTGTCCTTCAGCCTCTCGAAGTTCATTCCGCTCTGCAAACCTCATAAACTCTGCCATGTATTCATGAATAGAGTTTTGTCCTTGACGACATTCCTGGTATTGCTGGAATAAGATTTGATCATAAGACAGGAGGAATGAGATTTTGTTGCATTAACTACTTCACCCGGTATCGAACAATTTTTCGTGCTTCACGAACTCTCCTACTTTGTAATCTCTCTCACCAAGCAAAAGCTCCTCCTTTAGATCTACATGTAACCAAATGCACCTGCTTCTCTTTTAGGGTCTCCATGTGTTCAAAGAATCTGCCGATCTCGGCAAGCCAATCAAAAGATTCTTCAATATTAAAATTTTCATCAAAAGATTCAAAACATGGAATATCAACTTTGAGTGTGAAGTCACCATGATCACTATCGCCATAATAATTATTTCTTTCATAACCAACTTGTCGTGTTAGTGTTGGAAGAAAATCGCCATCATCTTCAGAATCATCTTTGTTAATGTAGATCGATTGCCTACGTTCGTTTGCAAGATTAGATTTGTCGACGGGCTATCCACGAGCTACTTCATCTCCGGTTTGATGGCCTTTGTCATTCCAGTTTTTGTTGGCATCTATACTTGGGGCATCAAGTATATCTACAATTTTTTAAAGCATTGCTCCAAACGTTAGGTATGAGATCCACCCGTTGCTCCCAAGCTCTCAATGCCTCCTCTTGATCTTCTATGCTCGATCTTGAGGTCTCGTCATCATGATCATCATCATGAATATTGCCGCTTACCGTTGTCGGATCAACCGCCATGAGAACAGGAAGGCAAACCTTGCTCTGATACCAATTGACACATCGAACAAAGTGAAAATAAACAAACACTATCACTTGATTTAGCCTTAAGATTAAGATCGCAAGTTTCTACACTGAAATGTAAAACACAAACTTGAGCAGAAGTAGACTAATCTTAATTCTTATTCAACAACTCAATTCATAATCAAACTATAACTCAATTCATAATCAAACTATAGAAAGGGCTACATATTATATTGCTTTGCCATATGTTTTCATTGTTTTCCTTTGTTTAGTTTATCGCCGTTGGTTTTCTTGATTTCACTCTTTACTAAGTTTTTCCAATGATTCTCGTGGTTTTGCATCGCTACTTTTCATCGCTTTCCTAGTCGCGTTGTAAGTCTCACAGACAGAGAGTAAGTCGAGCAGTAAACCGTTGACCAAGTGTGTGTTAACCTGGTTGTTTTACTATGAGTAATCTTCGTAAAAATTTAGCCCGAGTTCTATCTTTTAAACCTACACCGATAAAATTTGAACATGGATCTACATCTGAATCTTTTGGCAAACCTCCTCCTACTAAAAAAGTGTCTAAACTCGATCTTAAAAATATTTTTGAAATTTCTTATTCTAATATAGATCAATCTCTTAGAAATTGGAATCTTCCTGAAGTTGAACCCACTTCTATTTATCATAAAGGATCTTTTTCTAAAAATCAAGATTTTATAATCAAATTAGAAGAAGATACTATATCCATCAATGATGAAGGTCAAGAGATTTATCTCATTTCTCCTGAAAAAATTCAAAAATATAGAGAAACTCATAAATTCATGCATATTGGCCTTATTCAAGTTGCTATTAAGCCACTAGTTACTCTAGGACTTAATACTTCTGCGTTAGTCTCTGTAAGAGATAAACGTCATCAAGAATTTAATGATTCATTATTAGGAATGATTGAAGGAAGCCTTGCTGAAGGACCTATTTACTTCAATTGTTTTCCTAACTTCTCATTCAGTATACATGATGAATTGTCACATGAAGCTGCCGTTTTAGGTATTTATACTCAAGGGTTTAAAATGAAAGGCATAATTTCTAATGTTGCGGTTGTTTATCGCATCTATTATAAATTAATGCAATCCATTGTTCCTGATGTTGCATATACAAATTTGCATATTGGAACATCTACCCTCTTCCTTACCAATATAAAAAATAATACAATTGATCGTACTCAATTAATTAATTGGAAGGATATTTCAATACCACATCAGTGGACTATCAAAGATACAAATAAAGAAGAATGTCAAAAGAGACAAGTGTCTCAAAAAATTAATCAAATTATAACGCATGATGATGGTAAAGTTGATCTTATCTTTGCTCCTCGAGCATCTACATCAACCTCTACTACCACATCATTTTCCTCTCAGTCAAAGCGTTATGCTGCTTCTATACCATCCAATGGTTCAGATGAAGCTCCTCCTCCACCCCCATCTGTAGTTGGTGTTGCTTATCCAGTCTATGCATCTACAACTCAAGACGATAATGTCAGTATAAATGATTTTGCTGAATATCATATTAATGTTGTTTCTATCGTTGAAGAAGAAACACCTCCTGAATTTCAAATGGATTATAATTTATTAAAACAAGAGTTTTTAACTCATCCTTTTAAACCAATATTTTGTAAATTAATTCCTTTTCAAAAACAAGCAATTTTTCGTGAAAAATATTTTGACTATGTCAAAACTAATCAGATCAATATTTCATTCTTTGACTGGTTATTTCAAGTATGCCCTAAACTTTCTATTCACATCAATACAATTTGGGAAAGCACCACTGGTGATAAATTTACTCAACCTCATCCGCCTTTAGCCCCTATAAAAGTTAGAGACAATATTAAAGCCTCTCCTTTTAAATCTACCTTCTCTGATCATGGTGTTGTAACCAAACAAGATATTTCTCATGTCATTGAACAAAATAATTATACAAATTTATACTTATCTACGTATCTGCAGTCACTTCTAAATTACAAAAACATTCTACTCCTTCCACATCTGCTTCTCAAGCAGCCCCAATAATTACAAAAATCCATTTTTCCTTCTTCCTCTACTACAGTACCATTAACATCATTTTCAAAAACTTCAAAATATTCTGATGACTTTTTAGATAAATTAACCCATCAATTAGCCCAGCTAAATTTAGCAAGTTCATCGACTACATCCAGTAAAACTGGTCAAGCTACTCCCTCTTCTCCTACTCCAAGTAGTAGCAAACAAAATGATAAAGTTCCAGTTATTGCTAATCTTGATCAAATAAATGAATCTACTCTAGATTCTGATGAATGTAATTCTTCAGTATCTCAAACAACTTCTTCTATTGTTTCATCATCTACTCATATTTCAGTCAATCGCATTAAATAAACAATTATAAAAATCGTTATCCAATGCAAAAACAATTTTATACGAGACCATCTCCTGCTGATCTGATTCTCGAAGAGAAAATTCCTCGTAATAAAAAATATGATGGATCAACCATTTATGATTGGAATATCGATGGTTTATCTAAATATCAAATTTTAGATGTTGTATTAAAAATGCAAGTTTATGCAAAAGCATGTTCCATTTATAAACATCCTGAAGAACAAATTGCTTTAGCCATTGCCTCGGTTTCACCGGACAACTTTATGGTTGGTGGCAATATGTTTTCACTACTGAAACCCGTAATAACATTATCGGAGCTGTTCTCCGTGATACGCATAATGAGCCTATTCTTGATTCCAAAGGGAAACCTCAGCCTAATGGTGTTGATACTCTAATGGCTAATATTATTTGGCATTTTGTTAGTCAGCTTGATTCACTTAATGAAAAAATTAGTGATCAGCTACAAAACATAAGATGTAGAACATTAAATGACTATCGATGGTATAAAGATACCTTCTTTTCTAAACTCTATCTTTTAACCGAGCAACATGATACAAATTTCTGGAAAGAAAGATTTATTGCTGGTTTACCCCCATTCTTTGCTGCTAAAGTCAAAGAATATATCGAAGATCAAAATAATGGTTCTATGAACTGGAATGCCTTATCTTATGGCGATGTCACTCAATATGTTCAAACATGTGCCATTTCTATCTGTAATGATATGCGAATTAAGCGACAATTACAGAAAGAAAAGAATCCCCTAAAACGTGATCTTGGTAATTTCTGTTATGATTTTGGTCATAATATTGATATTGCTCCTCTAGCAAAAGCTAGACATCAACGTGCTAAACGACTTCCTACAAATCAATTTTATTCCTGTCCTAAATCTCGCCCAAAGCGAAAATCAAATAAATTTTCTAAGTCTAATCAGAAAACTTATCCTTCATCTTCTAAAAAGAAGAATGTTTGTTTTACTTGTGGAAAGCCAGGGCATTATGCAAATAAATGTCACCTAAAGAATTATAACAAAAAAGTCCAAAATATTCATCATAATGACTCTGAGTCTGATTCTTCTTCTGATATTTGTCACTGTACAAATAATATGCTTAATGCATCCTCATCTTCAACTGAAATAAATGTTTTAACTGCTCATGAAGAACTTATCCTTTCAATTGGTGAACAAATAACTGATCCTTCTTTGAAGTATAAATATTTTACTGAATTAATTTCTACAGTCCCTTCAACTGACTCCATTCCTGCAGAACTTCCTGCTTCAACAATGCTTGATAAAAAGCAACAAAAACTAAAACAACCATTAAATCTTGATCCTACTAAATATATTTTTTCAAGTCTCATGCAAGTTGTTGGCAAAAAACCTCATCAAGTAACTATTCAATCTCTTCAAACAGAAATCAATCAGCTAAAATCTGAAAGAAAAATCTTACCTGATAGAGTTTCTACTCTTGAAACGTTTTATACTGAATCAGTCCCTAACTTTGATCCTAATAATGTTTTCATTGAAACAATTACTAGGTATACTCATCAAAGATGGTTTACACCCATTACCCTTGCTATTAAAGATTTTTCTTACAAAGGCACTGCCTTAATTGATTCTGGTGCAGATCTAACTTGTATCCGTGAAGGATTAATACCTTTACGATACTGTGAATCTACTGACAATCATATCTCAGTTGCCAAAGGCAAACAATCCAAAATCAAGTATAAAATTTCGCTTGCACATATTTGTCATCAATCTATATGTATTCCTACTTCGTTTATTATTATTAAAGGACTTCAGCATGATATGTTATTAGGAACGCCATTCCTTCAGCATATTCAACCTTTCTCCGTTTCTTCAAAAGGTATTTCTACCAAAATTAATGAAAATGAAATTTTCTTTTCTTTTCTTCAACCACCTAAAGAAAAATATTTAAAACAAATTATAAATCAAATTGATTTCAAACAAAATCATATTAATTTCTTACGAAATGAAATTCATTTGCTAAAAACAGATCGATTTCTACAAACTCCCTCTTTTCAAACTAAATTGAAATCTTTTCAGATAAATTTACAACAACAATGTTGTTCTTATATTCCCTCTGCCTTCTGGGATAGTAAACATCATATTGTTACTCTCCTTATATTTCTGAATTTCATGAATCTAAGATTCCGACTAAAGCCAATCCTTCTCAAATGAATTCTCGCTTGAGAAACCTTTGTCAAAATGAAATCAAAGAATTAATAAAGAAAAAATTAATCACTCCTTCTCAATCTCCTTGGAGCTGTACTGCATTTTATGTTGAAAATGCTCCTAAACTTGAGCGAGGTGCTCCTCGACTTGTCATCAATTATAAACCTTTGAATAAAGTTCTTAAGACAATTAGATATCCTTTGCCAAATAAAAATGATCTTATTAAAGCAACTACTTCTGCAGTTGTATTTTCAAAATTTGATCTCAAATCTGGATTTTGGCAAATTCAAGTTCATCCTACTGATAGATATAAAACTGCTTTCAACACTCCATTTGGTCAGTATCAATGGAATGTTATGCCTTTTGGCCTGAAGAATGCTCCTTCTGAATTTCAAAAAATTATGAATGATATATTCAATCCTTACCATGATTTCATTCTTGTTTACATTGATGATATATTGATTTTCTCTAAATCAATTGATCAACATTGGAAACATCTCTATACCTTTCAGGCACTTATCATTAAAAATAGCCTTGTGCTATCTCAAAAGAAAATGCATCTATTTCAAATGGTTGTTACCTTCTTAGGTTTCAAAATATCAAATCAAACAATTACTCCTGTTAATAGAGTTATAAGTTTTGCTGATAAATTTCCTGATCAGTTAACTGACAAAAATCAATTGCAAAGATTTCTTGGTTGCCTCAATTACCTTTCTGATTTCTATCAAAATGCAGCAGCAGATAGAAAACCATTACAGGAATTGTTAAAAAAGGATTCTAAATTCATTTGGATTCCTTTGCATACCAAAGCTATTCAAACCATCAAACAAAAGGTCAAAGCCCTTCCATGCCTTCATTTGGCAAATTCGAATTATTTTAAGATCATTCAAACTGATGCATCTGATATTGGTTATGGATGTATCATCCTTCAAAAACCCCCTGGGGGAAAAGAACAACTTGTTTGTTTCACTTCTAAACTTTGGAATCAAGCTCAACGCAATTATACGACTGTCAAAAAAGAAGTATTAGCCATTGTGCTTTGTGTTAAAAAATTTCGAACTGATATTTTAAATCAAAAGTTTTTAATTCGTGTTGATTGCAAATCCGCGAAAGAAATTCTTTTAAAAGATGTTAAAAATTTGGTTTCCAAACAGATTTTTGCTCGTTTGGCAAGCAATTTTAAGTATATTTGATTTTGATATTGAATACATTAAAGGTACTGATGATTCTCTCCCTGATTTCTTATCAAGAGAATTTTTCATTTCTCCTTCATCTATCAATTGTTTACAGATCATGAATAAAGGCAAAACTTCGGCGATGAATCGCTTTCAACCTTTATCCTCTCCTAAAACTCATTCAGAATATCAATTGACAAACATATACCTTCTTCTCATACTTGAGAACCATCTCTTAGATAAATCCCTTTACACCCAAGTCAATTTAATTATGCCGCCTGGCCTTCATTACCTTCCTTCTCGCCCTCATACCAACATCAAGTTTTATGAAAGTCTCCTCATCCATACAAAATTTGTTCATTTTGAACACTTTACAAGACCGAATTATGATGAAGTTGCTTACTCAAAATTTAAGATTCAAAAGGTTTTATCTCCTGTTGAATGGTGTTCTTTGAACAATTCTATACAGCATAATCATTTTTTCTATCAGTCAATGGCTATTGCAAAAGATAAACTTGCAGTTGTTGTGAATTATAAAGATTATATGGATGCATGGCGTAATGTTTTATTTTATCAAGACCCCAACACTAATCATTCCTGGTATATCACATTGAAAAAGACAATGAAACTTTCTCTACCAACATGGTTTATGACCGACTGGTGGAATAAGTTTGGTCCTTCTACTGATATTTTACCTCCAACTGTGTTAGCTAAATATGAAGAACAAAAGGTGTCACTTTTACACTTCCTTCATCAACATTCAATCCCCTGGATTCTTAAATGGCAGTATGCTACCCATCAAGTTATCAAAAATAATATTACCCATACCTATCTTTCTCAAGATATCTCATGCAAATGGTGGGATAAATTCAATTGTGCTTTTATCAAAAAACCCATAACTCCTACAACACCCATCAAACTCAGTGAGTTTCCATCTCTCTCATCCAGTTTTAAAGAAGTTGTTACTAAACAAAAACCCAATGTTGCCTCAACATCTCTCAATCCTGATATTGCCCATATCATTCTTGATCAACTAAAACAAATGCAGGATACGCAATTACAAATGAATAACCGCCTTCAACAAGTTGAGTCTAAATGTTTTTCATCAACAAGATATGTTTCTGATGATAACATTTATGCCATTTCGGATACAGAATTATGACTAGCCGTCCAGAATTTGCTCAAGCTATCTTAGTTCCTGATGTTCAACAATCTCTGGTTGATGTTATTTATCATGAACTATTCTCCAATGGAGTCGAAATTGTGTGGACTTCACCCTTTTCGCGTTGCTCTCTGAATATTTTCCCTTCTAACATAAGTTTTTTATGGACAACTGAAGATATTCATCTCCTCCTTGCCTTATGGTATCTATTGGGTAAACCCATTATTCGAGTTTACATTCCATATCCCACAATTTTGAGATTTCCAGACTATGTGCATTCTGCACTTTGGGAATTTCTCTATTCTCCCCCAATTTCATATTATTGTTTGATGTATCATCAAAGCTCTATCATTTAATCAGGCCCATGCCGTATGACTTTTCAAGCCCATGCTTCCTGGACTTGTCCAGCCATCAGGCCCATGCTGTTAATCTTTTCAAGCCCAAGCTTCCTGGCATTATTTGCTAGCCTTCTTCCGTCATCATCAATGAGAATCTTTTCTCATCTTTTTATAAAGCAGCTACATTGTAGCTTTTACTTTTTCGAAGAGTCAGCACTATTTATAGCTTTTACTTTTTTGAAGAGTCAAGTACTGTTCATAGCTTTTACTTTTCCGAAGAGTCAAGTACTGTTTCTACTTTAACCTTTGCTTTTGTGAAAGGTCAGTCGTGTAGGACTACCCTTCCATCGGTAGTGCGTCTTATATGTCTATAAATAGAAGTTGTTTTGCTCAGTGGTAAGCATCGAGTTAGTAGCGAATCTTGAAGTTAGTAAGTAAACTTCAAAGTGTTTGTTCTTGTCTTGTGTTCTTATGAACTTGTGTTCTCTCTTGTATTTGTGCCCTCTCTCAATATAATCATAGAGTCTTTTTATTATCTCTTTTGGGATTTCATTACCCTTGCTTCGTGTTTTGATCCTCCTTATGTGGATGATCAACAATTTGGTTTCAATTTCGTAGCTGGTCGCTCGAATTTGCCAAATGAAGGCATGGAAGGGCTTTGACCTTTTGTTTGATGGTTTGAATAGCTTTGATATGCAAAGGAATCCAAATAAATTTAGAATCCTTTTTTAACAATTCCTGTAATGGTTTTCTATCTGCTGCTGCATTTTGATAGAAATCAGAAAGGTAATTGAGGCAACCAAGAAATCTTTGCAATTGATTTTTGTCAGTTAACTGATCAGGGAATTTATCAGCAAAATTTATAACTCTATTAACATGAGTAATTGTTTGATTTGATATTTTGAAACCTAAGAAAGTAACAACCGTTTGAAATAGATGCATTTTCTTTTGAGATAACACAAGGTCATTTTTAATGATAAGTGCTTGAAAGGTATAAAGATGTTTCCAATGTTGATCAATTGATTTAGAGAAAATCAATATATCATCAATGTAAACAAAAATGAAATCATGGTAAGGATTGAATATATCATTCATAATTTTCTGAAATTCAGAAGGAGCATTCTTCAGGCCAAAAGGCATAACATTCCATTGATACTGACCAAATGGAGTGTTGAAAGCAGTTTTATATCTATCAGTAGGATGAACTTGAATTTGCCAAAATCCATATTTGAGATCAAATTTTGAAAATACAACTGCAGAAGTAGTTGCTTTAATAAGATCATTTTTATTTGGCAAAGGATATATAATTGTCTTAAGAACTTTATTCAAAGGTTTATAATTGATGACAAGTCGAGGAACACCTCGCTCAAGTTCAGGAGCATTTTCAACATAAAATGCAGTACAGCTCTAAGGAGATTGAGAAGGAGTGATTAATTTTTTCTTTAATAAATATTTGATTTCATTTTGACAAAGGTTTCTCAAGCGAGAATTCATTTGAGAAGGATTGGCTTTAGTCGGAATCTTAGATTCATGAAATTCAGAAATATAAGGGAGAGTAACAATATGATGTTTACGATCCCAGAAGTCAGAGGGAATATCAGAACAACATTGTTGTTGTAAATTTATCTGAAAAGATTTCAATTTAGTTTGAAAAGAAGGAGTTTGTAGAAATCGATCTGTTTTTAGCAAATGAATTTCATTTCGTAAGAAATTAATATGATTTTGTTTGAAATCAATTTGATTTATAATTTGTTTTAAATATTTTTCTTTAGGTGGTTGAAGAAAAGAAAAGAAAATTTCATTTTCATTAATTTTGGTAGAAATACCTTTTGAAGAAACGGAGAAAGGTTGAATATGCTGAAGGAATGGCATTCCTAATAACATATCATGTTGAAGTCCTTTAATAATAATAAACGAAGTAGGAATACATATAGATTGATGACAAATATGTGCAAGCGAAATTTTATACTTGATTTTGGATTGTTTGCCATTGGCAACAGAGATATGATTGTCAGTAGATTCACAGTATCGTAAAGGTATTAATCCTTCACGAATACAATTTAGATCTGCACCAGAATCAATTAAGGCAGTGCCTTTGTAAGAAAAATCTTTAATAGCAAGGGTAATGGGTGTAAACCATCTTTGATGAGTATACCTAGTAATTGTTTCAATGAAAACATTATTAGGATCAAAGTCGGGACTGATTCAGTATAAAACATTTCAAGAGTAGAAACTCTATCACTTAAGATTTTTATTTCAGATTTTAGCCGATTGATTTTCTGTTTGAAGAGATTGAATAGTTACTTGATGAGGTTTTTTGCCAACAACTTGCATGAGACTTGAAAAAATATATTTAGTAGGATCAAGATTTAATTGTTGTTTTAGTTTTTGTTGCTTTTTATCAAGCATTGTTGAAGCAGGAAGTTCTGCAGGAATGGAGTCAGTTGAAGGGACTGTAGAAATTAATTCAGTAAAATATTTATACTTCAAAGAAGGATCAGTTATTTGTTCACCAATTGAAAGGATAAGTTCTTCATGAGCAGTTAAAACATTTATTTCAGTTGAAGATGATGATGCATTAAGCATATTATTTGTACAGTGACAAATATCAGAAGAAGAATCAGACTCAGAGTCATTATGATGAATATTTTGGACTTTTTTGTTATAATTCTTTAGGTGACATTTATTTGCATAATGTCCTGGCTTTCCACAAGTAAAACAAACATTCTTCTTTTTAAAAGATGAAGGATAAGTTTTCTGATTAGACTTAGAAAATTTATTTGATTTTCGCTTTGGGCGAGATTTAGGACGGGAATAAAATTGATTTGTAGGAAGTCGTTTAGCACGTTGATGTCTAGCTTTTGCTAGAGGAGTAATATTAATATTATGACCAAAATCATAACAGAAATTACCAAGATCACGTTTTAGGGGATTCTTTTCTTTCTGTAATTGTCGCTTAATTTGCATATCATTACAGATAGAAATGGCACATGTTTGAACATATTGAGTGACATCGCCATAAGATAAGGCATTCCAGTTCATAGAACCATTATTTTGATCTTTGATATATTCTTTGACTTTAGCAGCAAAGAATGGGGGTAAACCAGCAATAAATCTTTCTTTCTAGAAATTTGTATCATGTTGCTCGGTTAAAAGATAGAGTTTAGAAAAGAAGGTATCTTTATACCATCGATAGTCATTTAATGTTCTACATCTTATGTTTAGTAGCTGATCACTAATTTTTTCATTAAGTGAATCAAGCTGACCAACAAAATGCCAAATAATATTAGCCATTAGAGTATCAACACCATTAGGCTGAGGTTTCCCTTGGGAATCAAGAATAGGCTCATTATGCGTATCACGGAGAACAGCTCCGATAATGTTATTACGGGTTTCAGTAGTGAAAACATATTGCCACCAACCATAAAGTTGTCCGGTGAAACCGGAGGCAATGGCTAAAGCAATTTGTTCTTCAGGATGTTTATAAATGGAACATGCTTTTGCATAAACTTGCATTTTTAACACAACATCTAATATTTGATATTCAGATAAACCATCGATATTCCAATCATAAATGGTTGATCCATCATATTTTTGATTACGAGGAATTTTCTCTTGAGAATAAGATCAGCGAGAGATGGTCTCGTATAAAATTGTTTTTGCATTGGATAACGATTTTTATAATTGTTTCGCTGAATGCGATTGACAAAAATATGAGTAGATGATGAATCAATAGAAGAAGTTGTTTGAGATACTGAAGAATTACATTCATCAGAACCTAGAGTAGATTCATTTATTTGATCAAGATTAGCAATAACTGGAACTTTATCATTTTGTTTGCTACTACTTGGAGTAGGAGAAGAGGGAGTAGCTTGACCAGTTTTACTGGATGTAGTCGATGAACTTGCTAAATTTAGCTGGGCTAATTGATGGGTTAATTTATCTAAAAAGTCATCAGAATATTTTGAAGTTTTTGAAAATGATGTTAATGGTACTGTAGTAGAGGAAGAAGGAAAAAATGATTTTTAATTATTGGGGTTGCTTGAGAAGCAGATGTAGAAGGAGTATAGTGTTTTTGTAATTTAGAAGTGACTGCAGATGTTAACGTAGATAAGTATAAATTTGTATAATTATTTTGTTCAATGACATTAGAAATATCTTGTTTGGTTACAACACCATGATCAGAGAAGGTAGATTTAAAAGGAGAGGCTTTAATATTGTCTCTAACTTTTATAGGGGCTAAAGGCGGATGAGGTTGAGTAAATTTATCACCAGTGGTGCTTTCCCAAATTGTATTGATGTGAATAGAAAGTTTAGGGCATACTTGAAATAACCAGTCAAAGAATGAAATATTGATCTGATTAGTTTTGACATAGTCAAAATATTTTTCACGAAAAATTGCTTGTTTTTGAAAAGGAATTAATTTACAAAATATTGGTTTAAAATGATGAGTTAAAAACTCTTGTTTTAATAAATTATATCCCATTTGAAATTCAGGAGGTGTTTCTTCTTCAACGATAGAAACAACATTAATATGATATTCAGCAAAATCATTTATACTGACATTATCGTCTTAAGTTGTAGATGCATAGACTGGATAAGCAACACCAACTACAGGTGGAGGAGGAGGAGCTTCATCTGAACCATTGGATGGTATAGAAGCAACATAACGCTTTGACTGAGAGGAAAATGATGTGGTAGTAGAGGTTGATGTAGATGCCCGAGGAGCAAAGATAATATCAACTTTACCATCATCATGCGTTATAATTTGATTAATTTTTTGAGACACTTGTCTCTTTTGACATTCTTCTTTATTTGTATCTTTGATAGTCCACTGATGTGGTACTGAAATATCCTTCCAATTAATTAATTGAGTACGATCAACTGTATTATTTTTTATATTGGTAAGGAAGAGGGTAGATGTTCCAGTATGCATATTTGTATATGCAACATCAGGAACAATGGATTGCATTAATTTATAATAGATGCGATAAACAACCGCAACATTAGAAATTATGCCTTTCATTTTAAACCCTTGAGTATAAATACCTAAAACTAGCGACTTCATGTGACAATTCATCATGTATACTGAATGAGAAGTTAGGAAAACAATTGAAGTAAATAGGTCCTTCAGCAAGGCTTCCTTCAATCATTCCTAATAATGAATCATTAAATTCTTGATGACGTTTATATCTTACAGAGACTAACGCAGAAGTATTAAGTCCTAGAGTAACTAGTGGCTTAATAGCAACTTGAATAAGGCCAATATGCATGAATTTATGAGTTTCTCTATATTTTTGAATTTTTTAAGGAGAAATGAGATAAATCTCTTGACCTTCATCATTGATGGATATAGTATCTTCTTCTAATTTGATTATAAAATCTTGATTTTTAGAAAACTATCCTTTATGATAAATGGAAGTGGGTTCAACTTCATGAAGATTCCAATTTCTAAGAGATTGATCTATAATAGAATAAGAAATTTCAGAAATATTTTTAAGATTGAGTTTAGACACTTTTTTAGTAGGAGGAGGTTTGCCAGAAGATTCAGATGTAGATCCATGTTCAAATTTTATCGGTGTAGGTTTAAAAGATAAAACTCGGGCTAAATTTTTACGAAGATTACTCATAGTAAAACAACCAGGTTAACACACACTTGGTCAACGGTTTACTGCTCGACTTACTCTTTGTCTGCGAGACTTACAACGCGACTAGGAAAGCGATGAAAACCAGCGATGCAAAACCACGAGAATCAAAGGAAAAACTTAGTAAAGAGTGAAATCAAGAAAACCAACGGCGATAAACTAATAAAAGAAAAACAATGAAAACATATGGCAAAGCAATAAGAAGTATAAGAGTTATGATAATAATACTTACAGCCTTAAGATGATCACTGTAGGCTCTGATACCAATTGAGCGACCAACTACGAAATTGAAACCAAATTGTGGATCATCCACATAAGGAGGATCAAAACACGAAGCAAGGGCAATGAAATCCCAAAAGAGATAATAAAAAGACTCTATGATTATATTGAGAGAGGGCACAAATATAAGAGAGAACACAAGTTCATAAGAACACAAGACAAGAACAAACACTTTGAAGTTTACTTACTAACTTCAAGATTCGCTACTAACTCGATGCTTACAACTGAGCAAAACAACTTCTATTTATAGACATATAAGACGCACTACCGATGGAAGGGTAGTCCTACACGACTGACCTTTCGCAAAAGCAAAGGTTAAAGTAGAAACAGTACTTGACTATTCGGAAAAGTAAAAGCTATGAACAGTACTTGACTCTTCAAATAAGTGAAAGCTATAAACAGTGCTGACTCTTCGAAAAAGTAAAAGCTACACTGTAGCTGCTTTATATAAAGATGAGAAAAGATTCTCATTGATGATGACGGAAGAAGGCTAGTAAATAATGTCAGGAAGCTTGGGCTTGAAAAGATGAACGACATGGGCCTGATGGCTGGACAAGTCCAGGAAGCATGGGCTTGAAAAGGCATACGACATGGGCCTGATTAAATGATAGAGCTTTGATGATACATCAAACAATAATATGAAATTGGGGGAGAATAGAGAAATTCCCAAAGTGCAGAATGCACATAGTCTGGAAATCTCAAAATTGTGGGATATGGAATGTAAACTCGAATAATGGGTTTACCCAATAGATACCATAAGGCAAGGAGGAGATGAATATCTTCAGTTGTCCATAAAAAACTTAAGTTACAAGGGAAAATATTCAGAGAGCAACGCGGAAAGGGTGAAGTCCACACAATTTCGACTCCATTGGAGAATAGTTCATGATAAATAACATCAACCAGATGTTGTTGAACATCAGGAGCTAAGATAGCTTGAGCAAATTCTGGA
This sequence comes from Stephania cephalantha, assembly GCA_039657325.1. NCBI lineage: Eukaryota > Viridiplantae > Streptophyta > Magnoliopsida > Ranunculales > Menispermaceae > Stephania > Stephania cephalantha. The sequence goes on from CM077578.1 coordinate 42,301,611, forward strand.
CGGCTAGTCATAATTCTGTATTAGAAATGGCATAAATGTTATCATCAGAAACAGATCTTGTTGATGAAAAACATTTAGACTCAACTTGTTGAAGGCGGTTATTCATTTGTAATTGCGTATCCTGCATTTGTTTTAGTTGATCGAGAATGATCTGGGCAATATCAGGATTGAGAGATGTTGAGGAAATATTGGGTTTTTGTTTAGTAACAACTTCTTTAAAACTGGATGAGAGAGATGGAAACTCACTGAGTTTGATGGGTGTTGTAGGAGTTATGGGTTTTTTGATAAAAGCACAATTGAATTTATCCCACCATTTGCATGAGATATCTTGAGAAAGATAGGTATGGGTAATATTATTTTTGATAACTTGATGGGTAGCATACTGCCATTTAAGAATCCAGGGGATTGAATGTTGATGAAGGAAGTGTAAAAGTGACACCTTTTGTTCTTCATATTTAGCTAACACAACTTGGAGGTAAAATATCGGTAGAAGGACCAAACTTATTCCACCAGTCGGTCATAAACCATGTTGGTAGAGAAAGTTTCATTGTCTTTTTCAATGTGATATACCAGGAATGATTAGTGTTGGGGTCTTGATAAAATAAAACATTACGCCATGCATCCATATAATCTTTATAATTCACAACAACTGCAGGTTTATCTTTTGCAATAGCCATTGACTGATAGAAAAAATGACTATGCTGTATAGAATTGTTCAAAGAACACCATTCAACAGGAGATAAAACCTTTTGAATCTTGAATTTTAAGTAAGCAACTTCATCAGAATTCGGTCTTGTAAAGTGTTCAAAATGAACAGATTGTGTATGGATGAGGAGACTTTCATAAAACTTGATGTTGGTATGAGGGCGGGAAGGAAGGTAATGAAGGCCAGGCGGCATAATTAAATTGACTTGGGTGTCAAGGGATTTATCTAAGAGATGGTTCTCAAGTATGAGAAGAAGGTATCTGTTTGTCAATTGATATTCTGAATGAGTTTCAGGAGAGGATAAATGTTGAAAGCGATTCATCGCAGGAGTTTTGCCTCTATTCATGATCTGTAAACAATTGATAGATGAAGGAGAAATGAGAAATTCTCTTGATAAGAAATCAGGGATAGAATTATCATTACTTTAATGTATTCAATATCAAAATCAAATATACTTAAAATTGCTTGCCAGCGAGCAAAAATCTGTTTGGAAACCAAATTTTTAACATCTTTTAAAAGAATTTCTTTCGCGGATTTGCAATCAACACGAATTAAAAACTTTTTATTTAAAATATCAGCTTGAAATTTTTGAACACAAAGCACAATGGCTAATACTTCTTTTTTGACAGTGGCATAATTGCGTTGAGCTTGATTCCGAAGTTTGGAAGTGAAACAAACAAGTTGTTCTTTTCCCCCCAGGTGGTTTTTGAAGGAGGATACCTCCATAACCAATATCAGATGCATCAGTTTGAATGATCTTAAAATAATTCGAATTTGCCAAATGAAGGCATGGAAGGGCTTTGACCCTTTGTTTGATGGTTTGAATAGCTTTGGTATGCAAAGGAATCCAAATAAATTTAGAATCTTTTTTTAACAATTCCTGTAATGGTTTTCTATCTGCTGCTGCATTTTGATAGAAATCAGAAAGGTAATTGAGGCAACCAAGAAATCTTTGCAATTGATTTTTGTCAGTTAACTGATCAGAAAATTTATCAGCAAAATTTATAACTCTATTAACATGAGTAATTGTTTGATTTGATATTTTGAAACCTAAGAAGGTAACAACCGTTTGAAATAGATGCATTTTCTTTTGAGATAGCACAAGGCCATTTTTAATGATAAGTGCCTGAAAGGTATAGAGATGTTTCCAATGTTGATCAATTGATTTAGAGAAAATCAATATATCATCAATGTAAACATAGTTTTGATTAATGTATATATGATATACATATAGATTATGTGATAATTGTTATCAAGAATTGGTTTTAAAGCATGTTGTTAATTCATGTACATTGATACATCACATGATATGATTCAATGATAGTGTTTAGAATATTTCGATTAACATATATTTTTTATATTGAACGATGTGAATTTTTTATGTTCATGGTAGACTTCATGTTTAGGTTAATATGATTCTGATCTTCAACACATATTTCGTTTTGTTCAATAATTATGTATGTCTCCATTATAGAGATCATGATTAGGTTAATATGATTAATTTAATATGATTTTGATGTTGAATGCATGATTAATATCTCGAAATTGATTTAGATCATATATCTCATTGTAGTAATCCGTTAGTATATTTCTACAAGATAAGAGATAGACTTGTAATTAGATTAGAATTACAAATCCTATAAGATAGGTGAGATATAAGACAAATCCTAATTGGATAAGGATTCAAAGTATTTTAAATTCTAATTGGATTAGGATAAGATATTAAGTTAATGGTGGGCCCGAGATAATTAAAAATATTTTAATTAATATTTTTGAAATTAAAATAAGGGGCAGTTTTGGTTGATTGGAATGACTAAAATTATGAGAAATTTTAGGCGATTTTCAATTTTCGGAATTGAAATTTGTTGTCTAAAAAAATTCGTAGCGTCCAAAAAAACTCATACAATAATCAATATTAATATGATTTCCTAACTTTTTAATGATTATTCATGCATTGTAATATATGATATTTATCTTATTTAATTATGATCACTAAAACAAACAAAAAAAATCCCTCTTTCAAATTTTAAGTCAAGTGTCATCCATTCTTAAACACCTGTCAAGGCTTCGATCACATCAATATGGGTCTGCCTCTGCAGAGTGTATTGTGTTATTTTGGTGGGGCAAGTTAAGTAACGGTTACTCTATTGTTTGAAATGGTTAGACTTGATAAAACTATCAAAATGGTTTTGGGCTTTAAGTACTAGATGAGATAAAACATGCTAAGACATAAGATGTCATAATCTCATAAAATAACTAAAAGTTACATATGATGTAATTGGTAATTGGTAATTGGTACCTACCTAAATAACCTAATTCGAAGTGTCATGCCTTAGCTGTCTTGGAATTAGGTGAAACATGGATTTTAGTCCCTTAAATTAACATAGCATTTTTAAGGAGGGTTGTTAATTTAGTGAGAGTTTATTATACTAAAATGAAATTTTACATAATCTTTGTTGTATATCTATGGCCTCTTTAAATCACACTAATCCCTTGTCACTGTGATCCATCCTTGAGAAGGATGAGTTGTTTGGGACAAACTTTCTTGACTGGTTCAGAAAATTGAGAATCGTTTTTAAGCATGAACGCAAGTTGTATGTCCTGGGTGATCCTATTCCTAAGGAACCACCAGCCAATGCTTTAAGAGCCGTAAGGGATGCACATACTAAGCATGTCAACGACTCAACTGATGTTGCATGCATTAGTTAGTCCAATAGTTCCTGAACTTCAGAAGGACATGGAACACATGGAAGCTTACGACATGGCTACGACGCTGAAGGAAATATTCCAATAGTAGGCTAGGCAAGAAAGGTTCAAGACAGTCAAAAACCTTCATTCTTGTAAAATGGCTGAGGGTGCATCAGTTAGTCCTCATGTTCTGAAAATGAAGGGCTATATTGACGATCTTGACAGACTTAAATTTCCCACAAGAGTTGGCTACGGATTTGTTCCTGAATTCATTGTCTGATAGTTATTCATAATTTGTGAAGAACTATAACATGAATAACATGGAGAAGTCTATCTGTAACGGCCCAAAATCTTTAACTGTGTTATTGTCTTTACAAAGGCTCAACGACCCGTACTGTGGGACCCACAACGTGATATGTCTGTTTACCGAGGCAAGGGCCGATGTACATTTTATTAATGTTGTGATGTATGCCTAGTGTATTGTATTTGTGTAGACTATTAAGTTTATATTTACGGGTATGCAGATACCGAGACGAGTGGGGACGCGCTTCGTGTTGCATGCCGACGTGGGCCCAAGGTAGCAGCTCGTGGGGTAAGCGTAATTACTTGATTTAAATATTGCATTAAAATGATATATGAGTAGTGGTGTTAAAGTGGCTACATCTACTAATATATATATAGATGAGATAAAAATATATACCCTTAGATATGCATTTAGATTCACATACACACATCTCTAGAAAGGATGTCAAGTATTGGAGTCACTTGAGAGTGACATAAGGGACAAGTGTAGTGTTGAAGACCACAGGATGTGTCTCTTGATACGTGTGTGGTTTGAGATGTGTGGCTCACATTCAAGCCAACCCAACTCATATATATATATATATATGGGTCAAATGAATCAAAGTCCAAACTTATCTCATTTTGATCTCTAACGTCGGTGGAGGGAGAAAAGAAAAGAACAAAAAAAAATGAAACAATGAAGAAGAAGAAACAGAGGCCGAAGAAGAAGAAAGAAGAAGGAGAAAGAGAGAGAGAGAGAGAGAGAGAGAGGGAAAGAGAGAGAGAGAGAGAGAGAGACCGGGCCCGAATAGGAGAACGCAAGGTGAGTTGATTTTGGTTTGTTGTTGTTGAATTCAGTTGCATCATTGTTGTGGTTTTGAGTTGGCGAACTCAAACGAACTGCCATGACAGTTCGTCTAGATCGAAAAAGACAGGAGAGTAGTCTCCCTTGCATATGAGACCCAAACTGGGGTTGGGGATGGAAGCCCAACCCCAGCGAAGAAGAAAAAAAAATACAGAGCACAAAGTGCTTTGTATGCGAGAGGAGGAAGAAGACGGTCCTGAACCGGGCCAGTTCAGCTCTGGTGAGCCGAACCCGGTATCATTCATTGCTCCAAAGACACGAGTGGGCGCGGACTTCCCTTGCCACCTCCCATCAGACCAGCCTTACCAGCTCCTATTGTTCCTGCACTTCTCACCCCACAGGCTTCACGGCAGCAGCCGCAGGGTGGCAGAGGTCGAGGCAGAGGCAAAGGCCGTGATACGAGACAGAGACCGGAACAGGTGCAGAGACATGGTCAGTATCAGGCACAGGGCCAGTCTCAGACTCAAGCGCAGACAGTTGACATGCTACATATGTGGACAAGTCGGACACATAGTGAGAGAGTGCCCACATCCTGCAGCAGTGTACGCACAGCAGGCCCAACAGGAGGTTCACATGGTAGCCCAACCAGACGTCGACGCTACACGAGGTCTTATTGAGGTCTTATCGAGACTTATATGTTGTATTTGATTCTGGCTCTACCGTATTATTTATTGTTGGTCGCATGATAGACATCATAGGGTTGAAACCTGTTAGGCTTAGCGTACATTTAATTTTGAGTACTATAGCCGGGGATAGAGTTTACCCTCGTAGTATTGTTGAGAAATGTCTCGTCGAGATAAATGGAGTAGAGCTACCTGCTGATTTTAGAGTCCTCGAATGTTCAGAGTTCGACGCGATTTTAGGAATGGTCAGGTTAGCTGCATACCACGTTCATATCAACTGTTTTAGCAAGATAGTGATATTTGAAATCCCAGGGCATCCGCCATTCAGTTATAAAGGTAGTGCAGCGAGGACTGTAGGAACGAGAGGTCGACCTGCGACTAGTGAGGAGATGGAAGAGTTGATTTCGTTGTACACTGTACCAGAGAGTCAGAGACCTAAGATGGAAGATATACCGATTGTTTGAGAGTTTCATGATGTTTTTCCAGAGGACTTACCTGGTTTACCACCACCGCGAGAGATCGATTTCATTATTGAGTTGGTACCAGGTACGAAACCAATTTCCATACCACCATACCGGATGGCACCATGAAAGCTAGAAAAGTTGAAGACTCAGCTCCAGGATTTGGTACATAAAGGATTCATCACACCTTCTATGTCGCCATGGGGAGCACCTGTCCTTTTTTTGAAGAAAAAAGATGGTACGTCGAGACTTTGTATCGATTATTGACAATTGAACAAAGTCACAATTAGGAACAAATATCCACTCCCGATGATATATGATTTATTTGATCAGCTGAGAGGAGCACAATTTTTCTCCAAGATAGACCTGGGATCATGGTATCATCAGCTTAGGATCAGGGACGATGATAGATCCATTACAGCTTTCAGCACCAGATATGGACATTTTCTTTTCACAGTCATGCCGTTTGGGCTGACAAATGCTCCAGCAGTGTTTATGGATCTGATGCATCGTGTTTTCAAACCGTTTCATGATAGTCTCATCGATGATATCCTGGTATACTCGGAGACGAGGGAGGATCACGAACAACACCTCCGAGAGACGTTGCAGACTTTTAGGGAGCATAGACTATACGCTAAATTCAATAAATGTGAATTCTGGCTGTCAGAGGTCAAATTTTTGGGGCATGTTGTCGGAGCAGCATGGATATCAGTGGATCCAACCAAGATTCAGGCGATTATCGATTGGCCAACACTGACTTCAGTGACTGAGATAAGAAGTTTTCTAGGTTTGGCGGGGTATTATCGCCAATTCGTGAAGGATTTTTCAAAAATTGCTTTACCAATTACTAAATTGACTCAGAAAGACGTGAGATTTCATTGGTCCGAGGAATGAGAGCAGGCATTCACTCAACTGAAGAGGTTATTGAGTACTGCACCAGTATTAGTGTTACCAGATGTTGGACAGGGGTTCTCCGTCTATACTGATGCTTCTCATAGAGGTAGGGATGTGTTTTGATGCAGGGTAATTGTACAATAGCATATGCATCTAGACAGTTGAAGGTACATAAGAAGAATTATCCTACGTATGACTTAGAGATAGCAACAGTAGTGTTTGCATTGAAAATACGAAGACATTATCTGTATGGAGAGACGTTTACACTCTTTACTGATCATAAGAGTTTGAAGTATCTCTTCACACAGAAGGATTTGAATATATGGCAGCGCAGATGGTTAGAATTTTTGAAAGATTACGACTTTTCCTTTGAATATCATATGGGAAAAGCAATTATAGTCGCGGATGCGCTGAGTAGGATGCCTGTTGGAGATGCGGAGGTTCCTACGGAAACTCGAGTTGAGATTTGCGCGTAGATGAGAGTGCATACCGTATCTACACTGAGAGTGGCAGAGGGTCAGAGGACCAACATGTTATACTCCAGGTTTAGTGAGTTAGCACAGAGTGCAGATTGTATTGATTAGACATAGACATCTGACCAGTGTTTGCGCTTCAGGGGCAGACTGTGGATATCGTCAGTACCAGAGGCATTTTTGGTGGCTTGGGATGAAAGAGAATGTGTCAACGTTTATTAGGAACTGTGGGATCTGTCAGCAAGTGAAGGCTGAACATCGCAGACCTGGAGGATTGCTACGGCCTCTTCCCATCCCACGGTGGAAGTGGGAAGACATTGCCATAGATTTTGTGAAAGGATTGCCGAGAACCGCCTAGAAACATGATTCCATCTGGGTGATCGTTGATAGACTGACAAAGTCTACTCTTTTTCTACCAGTGGTCGCACATTATACGTTTGATCAGTTGAGCATACTATTTGAGCTAGAGATTATTAGACTGCATGGGGTACCAGTGACAATTACGTCAGACAGAGATGCTATGTATACGTCCAGGATGTGGCGGAGTATGCAGGAGCAGTATGGTACACGCCTACAGTTTAGTACGGCTTTTCATCCTCAGACTGACAAGCGGACTGAGAGATTGATACAGGTTCTCGAGGATATGTTACGGGCGTGCGTCTTGGAGTTTGGCGAATCATGGGAGGAGTACTTACCGTTATGTGAGTTTGTATATAACAACAGTTAACAGGCCAGTATTGAGATGGCACCTTTTGAGGCTTTGTATGGTAGACCGTGTCGCTCGCCATCGTGTTGGGCTGAGCCAGAGGACCGTGGGGCCTGAGATTGTTGTCGATCACACGGAGAAGGTACGAATGATTCGTCAGAGACTCAAGGGAGCCCAGGATTGACAGAAGAAGTATGCGGACATATATTATGGTGATCTCACTTACACCGAGGGATCCTTTGTCTATTTAAAGTTTTCCCCTCGGAAGGGTCTTCAGAGGTTTGGAGTGAAAGGTAAACTTGCACAGAGATTTATCGGATCTTTCAAAATTAAGAAACAGTCAGAAAGGTTGCGTATGAGCTTGAGCTACCTCCACAGATGTCAGGCGTTATTCCAGTTTTTCATATATCCATGCTTCGATTAACCGAGTCGAAAGCAGGTGATCGTCCGATTATAGATTGGAGCCAGATTGACTTGACTAAGGATATGTCACACGAGGAGCAGCCTGTTCAGATCCTAGATCCAAGGGTACAACAGTTGAGGAACAAGTCAATCCCAAAATTACTTGTCAAGTGGCAGTTTCACGATGATACATAACTCACTTGGGAACGGGAGGACTATATGCGAGATAGGTTTCCGTACCTCTTCGAGTAAGGTATACATGTTGGTTCGATTTTTAAATTTCGAGGACGAAATTTTCATTAGTTGGGAAGAGTTGTAACGGCCCAAAAATTTTAACTGTGTTATTGTCTTTACACAGGCTCAACGACCTGTACTGTGGGACCCACACTGTGATATGTCCGTTTACCGAGGCAATGGCCGAGGTACATTTTGTTTGTGTTGTGATGTATGCCTAGTGTATTGTATTTGTGTAGACTATTAAGTTAATTTTTACGGGTATGCAGATACCAAGACGAGCGGGGACACGCCTCGTGTTGCGTGCCGACGTGGGCTCGATGTAGAAGCTCGTGGGGTAAGCGTAATTATTTGATTTAAATATTGCATTAAAAATGATATATGAGTAGTGGTGTTAATGTGGCCACATCTACTAATATATATATATATATATATAAATGAAATAAAAATATATACCCTTAGATAGGCATTTAGATTCACATACACACACATCTCTAGAAAGGATGTCAAGTATTGGAGTCACTTGAGTGTGACACAAGGGACAAGTGTGGTGTTGAAGACCACAAGATGTGTCTCGAGATACGTGTGTGGTTTGAGATGTGTGGCTCACATTCAAGCCAACCCAACTCATATATATATATATATATATATATATATGGGTCAAATGAATCAAAGTCCAAACTTATCTCATTTTGATCTCTAACGTCGGTGGAGGGAGAGAATGAAAGAACAAAAAATAAAACGAAACAATGAAGAATAAGAAACAGAGGCCGAAGAAGAAGAAGGAAGAAGGAGAAAGAGAGAGAGAAATAGAGGGAAAGAGAGAGAGAGAGAGACCGAGCCCGAAGAGGAGAACGCAAGGTGAGTTGATTGTGGTTTCTTGTTGTTGAATTCGGTTGCATCGTTGTTGTGGTTTCGAGTTGGCGACTTCGGACGAACTCCCATGGCAGTTCGTCCGAGATCGAGGAAGGCAGGGGATTAGTCTCCCCTGTATATGAGACCTTACATGGGGGTTGGGGATGGAAGCCTAACCCTAGCGAAGAAGAAAAAAAAATACAGAGCATGAAGTGCTCTGTATGCGAGAGGAGGAAGAAGACGGTCTTGAACCGGGCCGGTTCGGGTCGGGTGAGCCGAACTCGGTTCGGCCCGGTTCAGGCCCAAAGAAAAGAAAAAAAAAGAGAAGGGGAGAAGCTGGGTTGGGTGAACCGGGCTGGTTCGAAACCGGTTCGGCCCGATTCAACCCAAACCCATAGAAAAGAAAAAAAAAAGAGAAAAAATGGAAAAATTCCATAAAATAGTGAAAAAATTCCGAAAAAAATCATATTTCAACAACATAAATAGAAAATAATGAATTTCTATGAAAAATAAAATATTTGGTATTTTGGACGAGGATTTTTCGGCGCTTTTACCTCAAAAAGCGCTAAATGGGCCGATTGGCTGAAAATAAATAAAAAAATGTTTGCGAATTATGTCTCGACTTCGATTTGGCCTAAATTGGAACATTATTGAATGTTAGAGAACTAAATAGAGAACTTAGGCTTTTGGGCACGCACTTCGAATTGTCGAGAGATCGGATAGACTAGGATAAGCGTGTGAATTGTAAGTACAACTGTGAGAATTTTATATTTCATTTCATTCATCTTTATTGATTTATTGGTCTATTGGTAGACATTACTACTTGAACTCGCACATCATGTTGTTCTTGTATTTGTTCATGAGTGAATATTGTGACATGATGCCTTGTGAATTGTTTCGTTGCCTCCGATTCCTACACTTGATGTCATTCTTGAACAAAATTGATAAAAATCATGCTAATGGAATAATGTGGATTTAAGTAGACTGGTATTCGATTTCCTTTGGGCTTTGTAGCCTAACTTATTTTGGTATCCTAGAATTTTGGAATTATTTGTCGTTGAAAGTAAAGTAGGGATTATCTAGTGTCCTTTGCACGAGAGATGCACGGTTCACGGGGACATGGGTCTACCGGGGTTTCGGCACTCACTGCTACACTTGCGCGGCACACGAGGTATGAAACTCAGGGTGGTCGACAAGCATGAGATTGATGTTGTAAAGCGTAGAGTGTAGCTCCGCTATTTATGTGAGACATGTAGAGCGCATCTCCATATAGTAGTGGAAAAGGTTAGGTGATAGTTCTCACCGCCGACCGGACGTAGATCATCTCGACTTAGCCTGTGTATGTTTCTAATCTTTAACTATGGTATTTACTTGCATTTCTTGTTTCAGCAATTTATTTCGCTACTTTATGCTTTTAAATACCATTCGTTTATTTTGAAATGTGGCATAGAATTCTCCAGTTAGTATATAAATATCACTATACTCACCATCTAGTTTGTGACGGTGGGTGTAGGTCATCGAACAGTAGCAGACCGGGGAAGGAGAAGATCGGCGACTTCCTCTGAGCAGTTCGGCGAATCTCCTCACTCATTTGTATGTCTTGACTGTTGTATTATTATTGTTATGTCATTTTGGGTTGTACATTGGGTTGAGTGAATAGTGTCCTATATATACGTGCATATGATGCTGTCTTTTCTTGATTTCCACACTTAGGAATTTTGATTCTTAATAGCTTCCACATGATCTTTAAACTACATGAACATGATAATATAGACCAAGACATGAATTCAGATAAATATAGGGACGAAAGGCTGACTTATACGTAATTAAGTCTTATGTAATTTGGATTAAGGCTTGATTACTGGATTAGGCCGAACGGTGCCCTGTTTCGTAGTTGGGGCCGTCACACTATCTCAAAGTTTTATTATATGCTTAAAACTGCTGAGCAGAATGTCAAGAAACCCATAGCTAGTGTGTTGATGGTTAAAAAAGGAAAGGCTTTGAAGAAAAGTGCAAAGGCAAGGTAAAGTTACCTAGGCTATTGTGACTGTCACAAAGCCTATGGAACAAGTCAAGCCCCATGTTGCTTCTACTTCACAGTTCCTGAAGGAAAAGAAAAAAAGAAGGAAATTGTCATTTCTGCCATACACCTGAACATTTGTTTAGAAATTGCAAGCTCTATCTTGAAGATCTAAAGAAAAAGAAGAGTAGTGCGACGACTGCTTCACGTATTTACGTTATTGAAGTTAACTTATCTACTAGTAATTCCTGGGTATTGGATACCGGATGTGGATTTCACATTTGTATTAATGTGCAGGGTCTCACCAAAAGTAGAAAGCTAAAGAAAGGAGACGTCATTATACGAGTTGGAAATGGAGCAAAGGTTGTTGCGTGGGCTGTAGGATGCTATGAGTTAATTTTACCTAGTGGACTTGTTTTAGTTTTAAATAATTGTTATTATGTCCCTGCCTTGAGCAAAAACATCATTTCAGTTTCATGTTTGGATTTGGATGGTTTTAATTTCATTATTGCGAATAATAAATGCTCCATTTCTCGTAAAGACATTTCTATGTGAATGCTTATTTGTGTGATGGTCTTTATATTCTAAACATGAAAATGTCCACAGATACTACCATTCATAACGTAAATACAAAGAGATTCAAGTCAAATGATTTGAATCAAACCTACCTTTGGCATTGTCTCCTTGGCCACATTAATGGGAAACGCATTTCTAAACTCCTTAAAGATAAAATTTTAGATTCATTTGATTTTGAGTCATATGAAACATGTGTATCTTGTTTACTAGGCAAGATGATAAAGAGTCCTTTTACTGGACATAGTGAAATGACAAGTGATTTATTGGGTCTAATACATATTGATGTATGCGGTCTTGTAAACACAATGGCTAGAGGTGGTTATCAGTACTTGATTACATTCACTGATGATTTCAGTAGATATGGTTACGTGTATCTCATGAAACACAAAGGTGAGTCTTTTGAGATGTCTCGAACATTTCAGAATGAAGTGGAAAATAAACTTGGTAAAACTATTATAGCAGTTCGATCAAATCGAGGTGGAGAATATTTGAGCCAAGAGTTTGATGATCATCGTAGAAACTATCGGATTGTCTCACAGTTAACTTCCCCAGCAACTTCATAATGGAATGGTGTTTCTGATAGGAGAAATCGGACTTTATTGGATATGGTTCAATCAATGATGCGCCATGCAGATCTTCATATTTCCTTTTGGTGTTATGCTTTAGAAACTGCTGCATTTACACTAAATCGCGTTCCTTCTAAAACGGTAGATAAAACACCACATGAGATGTGGTTTGGGAAAATGCCAAGTTTGGTTTTCCTTAAGATTTGGGGCTATGAGGTTTTCGTACGACGAAAAATCTCAAAAAAATTATCAGCTAAATCTGCCAAGTGTGTATTCGTTGGTTGTCCTAAAGAAACTAGAGGATACTACTTTTATAACCCTGCTGAGAACAAAGTGTTTGCTGCTCGGAATGGTGTCTTTATGGAAAAAGAGTTTATTTCAAAAGAAAACAGTGGGAATAAAGTAAGTCTTGAAAAAATTCAAGAACCACAAATAAACACTCACCGCCAGTGGGAGATCAACTAAGTCTTGAACTAATTGTTCCTCCACAGGAATCACAAGGCCCTTGTAGGTTTGATAGGGTAAGACATCAGCCTGAAAGATTTGGATTTCTTATTACTGATAGTAGTGAGGTGTTGCTTACAGATCAAAATGAACCTACTACTTATCAGGAGGCTGTTTGTAGCCCTGAGGCAGATAAATGGCTTAGTGCCATGAATTCTGAGATGCAATCTATGTATGATAACCAAGTTTGAAACTTGGTTGATTTTCCTGAAGGTGGTAAGACCATTGGATGTAAATGAGTTTTCAAGAAGAAAACTGACATGGATGGCAATGTGCATACTTATAAAGCACGGCTAGTAGCAAAAGGTTTCAGACAAACTCAAGGTGTTGATTATGATGAAACTTTTTCTCCTATAGCCATGCTTAAATCCATTAGAATTCTAATTGTCATAGCCGCATATTATGACTATGAGATATGACAAATTGATGTCAAAACAACTTTTCTAAATGGAAAGTTACTTGAGGACGCATATATGATAGAGCCTGAAAGGTTTGTTCATCATGAGACTTCTAGGAAAGTGTGCAAGCTTCAAAGATCTAGTTATGGATTAAAACAAGCTTCTCGGAGTTGGAATCTTTGTTTTGATGAAGCAATTAAGGAATTTGGTTTCATTAAAAATGAAGATGAGCCTTGTGTATACAAGAAGGTCAGTGGGAGCGTGGTTGTTTTCCTAGTGTTGTAAGTTGAAGATATATTACTTATTGGAAATGACATCCCGACCTTGCAGAGTGTCAAGTCTTGGTTAGGGAAGTGCTTCTCAATGAATGACTTAGGAGATGCAACGTACATCCTTAGGATTAAGATATAATGGGATAAATCTAAAATGTTGATCGGTCTAAGTCAGAGTGCTTATATAGATAAGGTACTGAATAGGTTCAGTATGCAAGACTCTAAAAGAGGGTCATTGCCAATGTCTCATGGTATAAATCTCAGCAAGACTCAATGTCCAAAGACTAATGATGAGTGAAAATGCATGAATGTGATTCCATATGCATCAGCTATTGGATCTATCATGTATGCCATGTTATGCACTCGATCTGATGTATCATATGCTTTGAGCGCAACAAGCACATATTAGTCTGATTCCGGTGAGAGTCATCAGATAGCAGTAAAGAACATTCTTAAGTACTTGAGAAGGACTAAAGAAGTGTTCTTGGTCTATTGAAGTTTGGAAGACGAGCTTTTTGTTATTGGTTACACGGATGCAAGTTTTTAAATTGATATAGATGACTTCATATCGCAGTCTAGATATGTGTTTACTTTGAATGTAGGCGAAGTGAGCTGGAAAAGTTTGAAGCAAGAAACTATCGCAGATTCTACAATAGAAGCTGAATATATTGCGCCATCTGATGCAGCTAAGGAGCCAGTTTGGATCAAAAAGTTCATTTCAGAACTTGGTGTGGTTTTGAGTATAGCTAACCCCATTTGCTTGTATTGTGACAACAACGGGGCGATAGCACAGGCCAAGGAACCAAAGTCACACCACCGATCCTAACATATACTTAGACGAACATATACTTAGACGTTTTCATCTCATTCGATAATTCATTGAGATGGGAGACGTAAAGATTTGCAGAGTTCCTAAAGAAGGCAATGTTGCAGATCCTTTGACGAAGGCTCTTCCACAAGCGAAACATGATGGTCATGTTAAGTCATTAAGTATTAGATACATGAATGATTGGCCCTAGTGTAAGTGGGAGATATTAATTAGGGTATGTGCCCTAGGTCAATCTACAAATATTGTTTATCTTATAATCTTAGTTAGTAAAACAGAGGTCTTATTTGTTGTTTTATTATAAATGATTCCATGTTTACCTTATAATAAGATCCATGGGTATTTGTTGAAATATCATAAATGTCACTAGTCGATCATTAAACCGAGAACTATAATGAATTAAGACTAGTGTGAATCTTGATTGATGTTCATGTGATGATCATGCGTATAGGGATACGAATCAAGATCATGAGTACTTGTTAGGGAATAAGGTTCTGGACCGACCCGCTATAAGAACACCACATGGATTAAGTCATAGGTGTTACTCATGATAGGTACATCATTTAGTCCTTCGACTTGAGATTACCATAAACTTCAATATTAGGAGCATGATAATTTGACACAATCAAATGTTGTCTTTAACCGGACAATTATAAAGATTGTGATTGGTTACCGTGTGAATAATATGTGAAGGTGTGTAATTAAGATAAAATTTGTCACTCTCGTATAGAGAGATATCAGTGGATCCCTCAATAAGATAGACTGATAAGGCCAAGTCCATGTAAATTGATATGATCTATGTCATTTGGATGTTTTTCAGTTTATCTAAACATCGAGATTAGTACGATTGAACTTTAAGGGCGACTTTCTATGCCTTATGTTTAATCAAAGGATATCGTACGACAAAAGGATATGATATATGTTATTAATTAGGCTGTATCGATGTTGATATTCATGCTACTTGGGTAGTTATAATGCCTTACTAGAGATCGCCTATGACTTGTGTACCAAAATGGTTTTTGGTTCACTGCCAACGTTGCATGAACCTCTTGGGTCGCACACAAAAAATGGCTTTGCACAATTTCAATTGGTCTAGAGTAATGAATTTTATATGATAAAATTCATGACATAAAAGCCCTTACGATTTGTTATATGATAACTTATTAATAGGGGCGTATGTGTAATTTGCTTATACTGCCTAAATATAATAGTTGTATTATGAATAAGATTTTTAAGTGGGGGCTTATCTATACATATAAATAAAGGGTGAAACCTTAAAAACGAAATAAGATTTTCGTTTTACAATTTTTGAGTTCTCTATATTTAGGGAAAGAAAGAAAAATCGTTTTCAATCTTTCTTGGGGCTAGCACTCCAAATTGTGGTCACCGTTCGTGTGTGGATTTCTGATAGAGGACGCGTACTTGAACGTCTTGGAAATCGAACAATATGAAAAGGAAATCATGGAATAAGGTATGATTTACTTTCGCAGATTTAGTTTAATGGAACTTATTTTCGATCATGTTGGGATTTTTCAAAACTTGTTTTAAATTTTGCCTTTGCGTATGAACCCCAAAAACATAACACACGCCACTTGTAGATGGAGAGCCAAAGAGCACAAGCTAGTGGACCGAAGAGCGTAGAGAAATGCTATCAAAGAAATGCCAAAGGACAAAATGCGATCTTTTGAGCAGTAACGCACCTCAAGCTAATATCATCATGCAAGATCGCTAAAGAAGCATGGGAAATCCTTGAAAACTTATTTGAAGGAAATGTTGATGTTCGAGAATAAAAAATCATTCTCTTGGTTTCATAGTTTGAATCACTTTGAATGGGAGAAGATGGGATGGTAGCACCGTACACAGCAAAGCTGAAAGATATTGCCAATCAAGCCCAACAATTTGGCAGGAAGTACTTCAATAAGAAAATGGTGCATAAAGCAATCAAATCTCTTCTAGCCAAGTATAATGTAAAATTCATGGCCATCCAAGAAAACATAGGTCTTAAGGACCTAAAATTCAAAAAACTGATGGGATCTCTCACAAATTATGAGATGCGTCTAACCAAGCATAGGAAGTCCAAAGAACTGGCCTTGAAGGTTGCTGCTCAGTACCTCCCTGCTGATAAAACTATTAGTGAATAAGAACATGACATGGCCCTACTAACTCGTAAATATAACAAATTATTTCAAGAATTTCAGGGAATGAAGTCATCTGCAAAGGGAGACTCCATGAAGAAAGATATGGAGATCAAAGCTATTGACTAAAGTAAAATGAAGTGCCCATCTAGGAGGAAGGAGAAGTCACTTGTATCCACCTGGAGTGACTCGGACTCAGAAATTGAAGGAGATCATCTAAATCATTACATTGCCTTTGCTGTTGTTTTAGAAGTTCATGTTGCTAAAATAGTACATGTTACAACAGATTAGCCTATTGCAACAACTGAGGCTGATAAATAAAGACCTTCCTTGTCAAATGAAGTTGTAAGCGACTCTAATGATTCAGAATTTGAATTATCTAACGACACTAATCATGCAGAAACCTATGTTGAGATGCTGACGAAATGGGAAGAAGTAGTTGAGTTTAACCAAGCACTACAACGACACTATCTGAGAAAGAAAAGGATATGAATAACTGCAAAGCCAAGTTGGAAAAAGTAGAAGATATGTTGAAGAAACTCTACAAAGGAAAATCAAAGCTCGACGACATCTTACAGTAAGGAAAGGGTCTGTTGATCACAAAGTCCTTGGGTTTGTCAAAGGATCATCCTCAAAGACTACCCAAAATGAACCCATGAAGTTTGTCAAAGCTGCACAATCCATCAAACTCAAGGAGACAGGCAGTGCTGAGCATAACAGTCAGTCCAAAATGAGGTATCGCCCCACTTGCTATTATTGTGGAATTTTAGGAGACATTCATCCTACATGTTTCAAAATGATCAGGGAACTGGCAAGAAGACATCATGAAATCACTCAGAGGCAGCAACAAACAAACTCTTAAAAGAAATGGGTGTCGAAGATGATGATGAAATGACAAGTTGCTTTGATGTCTCTTACATCCTTTATAGACACAGAGTGGTACTTTGATAGTGAATGCTCGAAGCATATGACTGTTGATAGGCATAACCTTGCGAACTGCCAAACTTGTGAGGAAGGATGCGTCACATTTGGAGATGGAGCACGAAGCAGAGTGGTTGGCAAAGGAACACTGAACGTTGCTGGACTCCCCTTACTGAATGATGTATTGCATGTTAAAGTTCTGAAAGATGATTTGCTTAATATTAGTCAGATTTATGATCAAAATATAAATGTAAAAATTACTAGAGATAAATTTCAAGTATGTAATGAGAGTAGAAACTGTATGATGACCATAAAAAGGTCATCTAACAACTGTTATTTGTTGCAACAAACACCTTCAGGCTGTTATGTCAGCGTCTATGTGATGGATGAAACAAAAACATGGCATCAGAAGTTAGGGCATATACACTTCAAACATATGAAGAAGATATTTGATGTAAGTATAGTAAGGGGCTTGCCAAAGTCTCAACATACTACCAGATGAGTATGTGAGCCATGCTAGCTTAGAAAGTAAATGAGAGGGGCCCATAAACCAGTTAATAGTTGCAATACCATGGCAGTTCTTGAGCTCCTCCATATCGAACTAGTTAGTCCTACTTATGTGACTAGCATGTCAGGCGAAAGATATATTTTGGTATATGTAGATGATTTCTTCCATTTCACCTAGGTGTTGTTTCTAAGTGAAAAATCAGATTCCTTTGATATATTTTGTGACTTATGCTCAAAGTTACTAACCGAGAAAGAAGTCTCAGAAGAAAAAATTGTCAGGATAAGAAGTGACCATAGAAAGGAGTTCAAGAACTATAAGTTTTCTGAGTTTTGCAAATCGAAAGGCATCCACCAAGAATTTTTTGCTCCAATTATGCCACAACATAATGGTGTTGTGAAAAGGAAGAACAAGTACTTGCAGGAGATGGCTCAAGTAATGCTTAATTCAAAAGGACTTTCTACAAAATTGTGGGCAGAAGCAGTCGATACAGCATGCTACATCATTAACAGGACTTACCTTCGACCATTCTCTCAGAAGACACCCTATGAATTATGGAATGGTAAGAAGCCTAACCTCAGCTATTTCCATATCTTTGGGAGTAAATGCTTTGTACTAAACGACAGGGAGCTATTGTGAAATTTTGACGAAATATGTGATAAGGCCAGTGAATCTTCTTGGAGTACTCATGAAATAGAAAGGCCTGCAGAATCTTCAACAACAAAACATAAAAAGTGTTGGAATCAATCAACATGGTCTTTGATGACTCTTTATCAAAAGAAAAAGTGCAGGACTGAAGAATAGATGATTCTGAAAATTCTCTTGTCTCATATGTTTATGTTTCAAACTCAAATGCAACAACCTATTGTGATGCTGGTACACCCATCACATATGTCCCTGTTGTACCACCTAGAAAACCAGCCCATGTAGTCAATCAGAACTCACCAATGGAAGACTCGACATTTATGAATCGAGAGCCTTCCACTAGAATCCATAAAAACCACCCTGCAGAAAATGTCATTGGATCATTGGAAGATGGAATGACTATAAGAGAAAGATCCAAGATTGACTATACGAAGCTCGCTTGGTACGTATGCTATGTCTATTCTTGAACCTAAAAGTGCATCTGACGCACTTCAGGACGAGTACTGGACAATGACAATGCAAGATGAGCTGAATCAATTTCAAAGACTTGATGTATGGACCTTGGGGCCAAGAACCCAAAGTTCAAATGTTATTGGCACAAAATAGATCTTCAAGAACAAGACAAATGCCAAAGATGACGTAGTACGCAACAAAGCCAGATTGGTTGCACGAAGATACAACGAAGTCGAAGGTATAGATTTTGATGAAACCATTGCTCCTATTACTCGATTAGAATCTATACGACTATTGCTTGTTTTCTCTTATTTTCTTGGGTTCAAACTATGTCGGATGGATGTCAAAAGTGCCTTCCTAAATGACAAACTCAAGGAAGAAGTCTATGTAAGCTATTAAAGGGCTTTGAACATGCAAAGTTTCCTTATCATGTGTATCACCTAAATAAGGCCTTATATGGGTTGAAACAAGCCCCACGAGCCTGGCACGACAAACTTGCCTTATTCTTTCTTGCTCAAAGATCCACTTGAGGTAGTGTTAAAGTTGTTTTGATTACCAAAATGTATGTGATGATATTGTTTTTGGCTCAACTGCAAAATCCTTGGTAGAAGAATTTGTTACTAACATGTAGAATGAGTTCGAGATGAGCATGGTTGGTGAGCTAACTTATTTTATGGGTCTACAAATTTAGCAAACCGCTCAAGGTACCTTCATTTCTCAATATATGTATTGTTGCTCCTTGGTGAAAAGATTTGGACTAGATAAAGCTCGCCATCTTAGACATCCAATGGGAACACATGAAAAACTCTCTAAAGATTAACATGGACAGTCAGTTGACTATTCTCTATACTGGAGGATGATTGGAAGTCTTTTGTATCTCAGGACTAGTAGACCAGACATAGCCTTTAGTATGGGTGTGTGTGTGTGCGCGCAAAGATATATGGCTGCTACAAAAGAATCAAACCTCACTGCTGTGAAACGCATCATACGATATATAACATGTTCATCTCATATTGGTATTTGGTACTACTATAATGCTAATTTTTCTTTGGCTGGATATAGTGATGCAGATTGGGCAGGTAGTGTGAATGATAGAAAGAGCACTTCAAGTGGATGTTTCTTTGTTGGTAACAACACGGTATCCTAGTTTAGCAAGAAATAAAACTTTATCTCCTTGTCCGTAGCTGAAACTAAATACATTGCTGTGGGAAGTTGTTGTACTCAATTAATATGAATGCACCAGATGCTACAGGATTACAACATCCAGTTACAACAACTTACAGTCCTCTGTGACAACAATAATGCCATTGACATATCTAAGAATAATGTTTAGCACTCAAAGACCAAACATATCGACTTAAAGTATCATTTCATTCGTGATCTTATTGAGAAAAAGGTTATAGACATTTAATATATCACAACCAAGATGCAATTGGCTGAAGTTTTCAGTAAGGCACTTGATGCTAATAGGTTCGAGATGTTACGAGGAGAGAATGGGCTATGCACAAGCCCTGTGTAATGCACATTCAACTACTCCCTAAGATTTTGTTTTTAATAAATTTTTATTACTTAAAAATTAATATATATAAATAAGGGGGAGTACGTTTGTGTTTTATGTACATTTTTTACTGGTGTGATTAGTCGTTTTGCTCAAAGGATCTTTCATTGATCTAACTATTTTGACCATTATAGGGTTTTTATTATTGAGTTTAGCTTAATGAGGTGTTAGGTTGGTGAGAGATTTAAGGGGGTAGTTAGCATTTTAAGTTCATTTGTGATTATCTAGTCTCTTACTAAGTTAGGAATTATATTACCTTAACAATCACAATCCTTGTCGAAGTTGTTTTGTGGTGTTTCCCTGTTTCTTCTTTTTGATCAGTGAAGTTCCATTAACCAATTCATCATGGTTTCAACAAGAGGATCCAAAAAGATTGCAATATCACTAAAGCCTTCATCATTGAAGCTACCCCTAAATGAAAGAAAGACTAAAGCAACAAAAAAGAAAATTGTAGTTCGGAACCCTACTCCTCTAATGGCCATACTACCATCAACACCAGTAGAGAAGGAGTCGACATCTTCCTTTGACGGCCTTCCACCAGTCATCGTTAATCTACCACCAAGAGTACCAAACCTAGAAGAACAACATCATGAAAGTACTAAATTGCAAGAAGAAGCTCAACCTGACCACAATGAAAACTCCATAAATACTGAGCCAAAGGCTGATGTTCAATCCGAGGACACGCAAGACCTTGTGTCTCTTGCTGAAACCTTCTGAAAATTGAAGGGAAAATACCCAGTTGTAGGAAAAGTCTCAAAGAAGAGGAAGACCCCTATGAGGTCTACACCCAACAGCCCTGTTGCACCAACAGAGACCTCTAGCCTTGTTGCATCTCATTTTTTACAATTTCAGTTCTAAATCTAAAGATGCTAGTAATATGGAAGGGTCAAGCTCTGACTCTGATGACGAAGTGGTGCTGAAGGAAGGAAAACACAAAGGAATGTCTCGACATTTCTAGGATTTTGAAGCCCAAAAGAGGTTTGATGATGTGCGCCAGATGAAGTTCCAATCTAAAAAATATCTCTACAAGGATACTTATGTCAAGGCAAATTAGGTAAATTTTATGATCTCTAGATCTTCGCTATAAGTTTTATCCTTCCCAACTAAGTTCAATGAGAGCTTAGTTAAATAATTCTATGCCAACTTGAGAGTAGTTGTGAGTAACATTTTCTCACCTTTCTATCATATAGTATATATTAGAGAACATATATATAAGAGTTCTCTCTTGAGATGATTAACATGGTTTTAGGATGTCAGAAGATCAATGGTGGACATAGATATCATGCCTCTTTTAGAACTAAGAGAAATATGTCAACCTTGGTCAAAATTATCACGGCAATGGTAGTTAGATCTTGGAAAAAAAGGAAGAAACAAAACAAACTACATACCTAACTGCACTATGATTCTCTTTATACACTCACCTGACCTATAATATACTATCAATCTAGCATAATAGTACTTTTGTGAAAGAAATGAGGATACTGCTTTATGACATAGGACAGGGAATACCATGTGATTTGGGGGAAATAACTTTTCGGGCCATTATGGATAGAATAAAGCCTGAAAATTAGTTTAGATATCTTTTCTTTCCTTGCTTGATAATTGATCTACTGATCTATCAAAATGTAAATATAGACAGACAGTACCACTGGACTTCAGCATAAGTAAGGATGAGTTCTTTAAAGTCACAAAGGAGAATTCCACTCATGCAAATGACCTTCCTATCAATGAAGAATTAGCCTATACAACTCCTTACTCGGTGCAACATGATGGGCTCCCTGGTGCAACACATGACACTGAGGCTGGCCCGTCAGAACTTCGAAGGAAGAAAAAAAAGAAGACTAAGAGAAATGATGCTCCTGCCACTGATCCAGTTGGACTTAAAACTGCAGAGATGATACTGTTAATCCCAAAGCATCACATGAGAGGGAACTACTAGCAGTTATTCAAGCACTACCAGATCATCTATTTTAATCACTAGTTACTTTTGTTCAAACTTTGAGCCCTCCTCCTCAGTGAAGGTTTGGTATGTCTCCCCCTTACCTTATTTTGTCATTATGATCTCACAAAGGGGAGAGTATATGATATGTGACTAAGGGGGAGTAGTAGTGAAGAATGGAGAGTAGTATGGCTGCTAGAGTTATTTTGGTTACTTGATACTTTGTTACTTTGGTTTTGTTTTTATGTTGGGAAGACAATTACTTTTGTTAATTTGCGGGTTTTAATAATATGTGGCGCTTAAATCTAATTATGACTACGATGAAATTCTAATGAAGTCTATTGTAACAACACCCTATTGCAACTGAAGATAAAAGATATTGAACTGCTAAAGGTGACAAGTGATGATCAGTAATGTAGATATTTTTACTTTCATATATTTTTTTGACTCTGTGGATGACTGTAATTCTTATACTGATTAGAGTTTGTGAATTGTTGGACGCTACTTTGGATATATCGTTCATAGTTATCTTAATTTGGTGATTTTACTTTCTCACTATAATCTGACCCATTAGTCTTTTGTTACAGTTGTGACAACATAATGAGAAAGGGGAGATTATTAATATCATCATCCTTAATGTCATTATCCGATTGACTGTCATTTTGTTGTTTTATGTAAATGACTTGATTAAGATGTATTTCACGTGCTAATAAAGCCATCCAGAGATCAGTTACAAATTTGTGATCTCTAAATCAATATTTTGGGACTTATTTACGAATCAGTTGTGAGTGGATAAAGATAAGGCATTTGCAACAAGGAGATTTGATGTTATGTGCATATATCTTATCTATCGCAACAGAAGATATGCTGATAACAGAGATAATATGAGACATATTAACCACATGAATATTGTGATGATACATGGTTTGCCTTGAAGATGAAGACAGATCAAGGATTGGTTAAGATAGTTGAGATCAAATGCCTTCATTTGTCTATTTATATTACAATGTTGGTAGAGTATATAACTCGTCTACTTTGTAATTTCAGTGAATGTGTCGTTCACTTTAACTTTGAGTTGTAATCACTAAGGGGACTTGGGTATTCCAATGATGGGGAGTCTCATTGTGCAAGTAATGTGAGACTTGTGTAAAATCCATGGGAGGAGTTAAGGAGATGAAAGGAGGAGCTCAGTGAGGGAGTCATGTGAAGAGTCATGTGTCCATTCTTTTTTACTTAGTGGATTTTACGTATGGGCGTGGCCCCGCGGATGTAGGTCGTGGACCGAACTGAGTAAACAAGTTCCTTGTGTCTGGTTTGATTTTCTTACTGTTTACTTCACTTAAGTACTTGTATTGTTACTCATTTCCCGGTTACAACAACACGTATTCTTGTTGTAATAGCATTTGATTATTTCAGTTGACTTTAAGGGAAATATTTATTGTTTTGTTCAACTTTATACTTCCCGCGAAAGTTGCATATTTTAAAAATAATAAAAACATGAAAAAAAAACCAATTAAAAGAGATCGGAAGTGTCAACTTTCCAAGAAAGTTAACTCTTTTGCTCCAACTTCCAGGAACCAAATCAAAGCTTTGTAACTTTTTGCATATAAAGTTTACTATTAGGTCACGACTTTGTACGTGGGCAAGGAATGCATCCTAAAAAAGCCTAAAGGTATCTTTTTTGTCAAAATTTTAAGAGCCTTTTCATTATTATTTTTTGGGCAAATATCATAATATGTCCTAACATTTAGGGGTTTTTACAAATTTATCCTAACATTTTAGTTTTATGAATATATCCTACGTTTTAGGTTTTCGTACAAATTTATCCTAATGTTTTGTTTTAGTTATTTACAAATTTATTTTCAAATCTCCTTATTTCCATCCTTACAAAATTGCAACCCATAAGGGTCAAAACGTGATGAATTGAGAGAAATTATTTCCATTTGCAACATGCTTAAAAGTAATCCCAAATCAATTTAATTTTTTTCATAAGATACAATTTACATAATTTCTAAACATTAGGATGTATTTAGGGATGTAGGTGGGGCGGGTTTGGGGCGGGGAATGCAATCCCCATCCCTACTTATGGCGGGGCGGGGATTCCTTGCTTGAAAATCCCCACTGAGAAATTTTTGACCCTATTCCCCACCCGACGAGGATCCCCACCCCCGTTGGGATTCCCCACCCGGCGGGGATCCCCACCCCTGTGGGGATTCCCCACCCCATCACTTTTTTTACATAATATCTTAAAAAAAAGATCAAATACATTATAGATCCGAAATTAAAAATCATGAAAAGCTTTTTTCTTCGCAATTGTAGGTCGATTTTCAAACTTTATGTGAAACATTCACCATACAAAAAAAAGAAATATAAGATTTAATGATTTTGATGCAATTCCTACATGAAATATTTATGATCCCCGTGGGGAATCTCCATGGGGATTCTCCATGATGGGGATGGACAATACCGCCCCCGCCCCGCCCCAGTGGTGGGGATGAAATTGCCCCCGTTCACGACCCAGTGGGGGCTAGTTGGTGGGGAGTCTCCGCCCCATCGGGGCGGATCCCCATGGGGAATGGGGATTCCCCGCCCCACCAGCATCTCTAGATGTATTTGTAAAAATTGAAACACGTTAAGACAAATTTATAAAAAAAAAACTTAAATGTTATGATATATTATGCTATTCACTAATAGGGATTTGAGTCTTTATTATCTAGCCGAATAGTCCATGAAGTTGATTGTAGGCCTTAATACATGGGTTTCTACTGTAGATCTGTGGTCGGGAGAATAACCACAAACACCAAAGAGAATTCTAACACAAGAACTTATCTAAATAAAGAATAAAACTATTAATGAAATAAACTATTCAATATCAATAATCACCAAATTCCTAATAGTTAGGTTATGCATTTATATAGACATATGACCAACTGGAACTTGGACTCAGAATATAACTCACAATTAGACACAAATTATGACTAAACTTAGACAGAAACTAGAACTCCAACTATGCAACTCCTTATCAAAATACAAACAAACTTACCATTTCAACTTCTAACTTGTTATCACAATCTAACTATGACTTCAACTTATATAATAATACTATATATTTACTAAATCCTTATAACGGCCCAAAATTTACTAATAGCAAATTAATCCCTAATCAGGGTTACCGACCCATGACGTGGCTCGAGAGCAAGTACACTGTCCCAATACTCGGCGCGAGGATCGAGAAATATATTACTTTTGAGTGATGGATGCCTAGTATGATGTATGTGTATACACTATACCCGAGAATATATATTTAGTGTTGTATTTTATAAGTTTGGCACGCAGGCAGAGACACACCTCGATATGCGTGCTAGTGTGAGATCAGAGAGAGTGATGTGGTAAGTCCTAATTTTGTTAATGAGATTTAAAATAGCTAATCCAATATGCTTGTAGTTGAATTTACATAAATGTGACCTAAGTTAGACAAATAAAATAAGGAACATTGATATGTCTCGGGATGCGTGTTAACACCATCCTTAAGTAACTTAAGTTAATATGTATGTTAGTGTGGATGAATTAGTGGTTTATAGGACCAAGAGATGAGCCCTTAAATTGTTCTAGGGATTTATATACACCTATGATCAAGGGCCACAAATGCGTTGTCCCATTATATTATAAACACCACTTAGTGGAAAATTAATGCAACATTATTCTTGTTTCGATCAAGAGAGAGAGAGGGAGAGATCTGAAAAGGTTATCAACATTTTGTTGATGAAAATTCAGAGAATTTGGAAGGTCAAATTAAAGAAGCTTCATAACTAGGTAAGCTAATCTACAACCACACTTTGTAAAATTCAACAAAGAATTTTAAGTTTTGGTTCGATTATGATTTTTCAGCAATTTTAGTGGGCAAATACCTTTATTTTGAAACTCTAATTCCGTATTTTGATTCTTTGTGAAATTCCACTAATTCTACTTTAAAGAAGTTCTTAATTTGGTTTTGAAATCAAAAAGTTATGAATTTTTGAAGTTGTGAGACAAAATTAGAAATTCTGCATGTTGTTGTTATTAACTAGTCTCTCTATTTTGGTCATAACTTTCTCATTTTAAATTGAAATGGACTCATTCTGGTGGCATTTGAAATTTAACTGAAAGAGGAACAACTTTTTTAAATATTTTGAAATTCGAATGTTTTCATATCTAAAAATCTTCTACAACTTTGGTGATGAATCTGCAAATTCTGGGTTCATAGTTTTGCTAATTTCCTGTTGTTTTGAGCAAAACTCCCTCATTTCTACACCTTTGGTGATGAATATGCAATTTTTGGATTCATAGTTTTGCTAATGTCTTGTTGTTTTGAACAAAACTCCTTCATTTCTTATTGGATTAAGCTCATATTTTAGTTTGATGTTTTAGGATATGTTTTTAGGCTTCAGTAAGAAAAATCATGATTTATACAGCTATGGTTTGGGAGAAATGAAATTTACAAAGTTGTTGGTGAGAATCTAAAACTATTTTGAGTTATTGTGGTAAAACTTCCATAACTCATTTGATTCTTATCGAAATTGCACAAAACTTAGTTATGGAAAGCTAAGATATAGCTCTAAAAACTTCTCTTTGTACTACGATACATAATCTTAACGTTTTGGTAATTGAAATCAACTCGTAAGTTGTTGCACCAAAAATGCCTTTATTTATTGAAGTAGATTTCAACATAAACAAAGTGTTAAGGGGGTTAATTGTGAAACATTAGAATTTAAAACCACTTAACCAACCTCAAACAAGTTAAATTAGATTTTTTATGACACCTCAAGAGCTTAGAGAGGACTTACGGGGTGTGGAACGCTAGTTTGAAGTGGTCGAGAGCCGGTATAAGTTAGGAATTGCGTGCATTTTAGGTAAGTAAACTTGTTGAGGCAATTCTCTTCATTTTATTTCATTTTTTATTTGATATTCAGTCATTTCGACTATTTTACAGCTGATCTTATATTCTTAATGTCATGCCTTATGTATACTTTCGCATCTATAATTTCTTTGGCTAAAATCATCGTGTAATATATAAATTGTGACGACCCAAAATCTAAAAACCTGGCCCAGGGGCAATTTAGTAATTGTGTGAACCTTAAAACGATTCAACCCTAATATAAACAACATTAAGAAAATCCTAGCCACCACCAATTAATCTACAAACCCTAAATCAAAAAAGGAGAGCTTGGTGGTGTTGGTGACTCAAAGTGGTGGTGGTGGAAGGCAAAATCATCTCCCTACTTGTTTTGTTCTTGTTTTTTATAAATAAAAGTCTTGGTTGGGTTCATATGGTGTGGGAAACCCTAAGGAAGATGACGTCGTTTGACGTTGCCGGCGGCATTGTAGTCGCTGACATCGCCAACAAGGGTAGTGGTAGTCTCGCCATCGCAGTCGCCAAAACCAAAGGGGGTGCCATAAGGGACACCCTCATTAGCAAGTGAACGGAAGGGGAGGGTGGCACTCGGCCAACCTCCAAGGTTGACCAGCCGTTCTATTGCGGCTGGCAAAAGGGTTGTCGCTCCTTGTCGGCCGGGCAAAAGGCTCCCCAACACCGCCCGAGCGCTGGGCACCCTTAGGCATCGTGCCGGTGGGTGGGGAGGGGATGGAAAGCAAGGCTCGCTCTCTCCCACAATTACCAAGGGAGGCAAATGTCCAGCGCTAGCAGGCGCTTCGTTCCCTTGGTTCATCCCCAGTGGTCGATTGGCCCCTGGACTATTCAAGGGCTAATCGACCCAAAGTGGTAGTTGACCAAAGGCTGATTTAACCTAAACAACAAAAAAATAAAAATAAATAATAATATAAAATAAAAAAATAAATGGAGATAGTATATATGTATATATGTATATAAACAAATAAAAATGAAATGTTTTCAAATGGGGCGCACACTCGAGCCCCGAGGGAAAGTTGGGGAGGCCCTACCCCTCAACCCTCTTACAGTCGATGGGGGACCCGCGAGGACCACACTTATGGGCATCACCCCAAAGTAATTGAATAAATAATTAATTTTGGATTTCGAATCGTCGAATAATGCGATTGTTATTTAAATTGTCTAGATTTGCAAGGAGGTTCACATCGAGCCCAGAGCGTGCGAGCATGCGAGGTCGACCGAGATAGTTTAGTTCGGCGAATTGAGGTAAGTGGGGAGCTCCACTCATCTGCCAAATGTGGCTTGTTGTTAGTATATTTAGAATCATGATTTCAACTAAAGCTTTTGGGATGGGGTTGTTGCCTACCTTGTTTGATTTCATGTAAGGTCTCTTAAGGAGCCATAGTCATATGGTGAAACCAAGTCACCTTACATGGCCTCTTGGGGAGTTATGGATGCACGATGAAACCAAGTCACCTGGGCCTCTTGAGGAGCTGTGGACACACGGTGGAATCAAGTCACCCACTCATATTTATTATATTTTGATGATTGGTCAACAAGGGGAGGCAATGAAAAATGGAGCAATAGACTTGCATTTATATATATTACTTTCTATGTATCTCTCTTGAAACCCCTTTGCATGTAAAACTTGTCTCTTTTGCTTTACAAATCTTGAATTTCTTATCATTGCTTAGATTTGTTTTATCCAAATATGGAATGCTTACTATTTATGGAAGTTGATGCCATGCTACGAATTATCAATGCTTATCTTGGTTTCAAATGCATGCTAGTTTTATTTTACTTTATAGGTAATACTTGCATATTAGATATTTCAGCGTAGTTCTTCTCTTATTGGGCTCCGTTGGTTCTTTTCGCACACCCAACTTACAATCACTACAAAAAAACAGCTGATCAGAAACGAAAATTTTCGTTGCTGATTAGCATAAATTCTGTCTTTAAGTATATTCTGCAACGAAACAGAGACGAAATTAATTTCGTCTCTAAATCTGTCGACGCTAATTTAGTCAGCAACGGAAATGTGTTTCGTTGCTGATTAGAGACGAATTTGAGACGAATTTAGAAACGAAACAGAAATGGAATTTCTCCCTAAAGCAACGATTCTAATTGCATGTGTTGTTGATCCATTGCTAATCAGCAACGGATCAAAAATATAATTCAAGCATTCCGTTGCTGATTAGCAACGGATCAGACACGGAATTAAAGCGATCCGTTCGTAATCAGCAACGAATCAGAAACTGAATTTTTGAATTCCATTTCTGATCCATTGCTAATCAGTAATGGAATGCTTGAATTCCATTTATGATCCGTTGCTGATTAGGAACGGATCAGCAACGAAATGCTTGAATTCCATTTCTGATTCGTCGCTGATTAGCAACGGATCAGAAACGAAATTCAAGCATTCTGTTGCTGATCCATCTCTATTTCGTGTCTAAATTTAGTATTACCCAGTTTGTCGCGGCTATTTCCTCGGTAATTAGAGACGAAATAACAATGGAATCTCTGAATTCCGTTGCTAATCCGTCTCAATTCTGTTTGTACGCTTTGTTTTCTTTTCACTACTAAGAACAATCCAATTGGTTCTCCATAACCTCTAAACCTGGAAATACAACCATAGGACCTGCTCCATCGCCTGCACCCCCTCCAACAACTCCTTGGGGGTGCTAACATCCCCCAAAAAAGTAGAATTTGACATACATACATACATCAACAATATATATCAACAACAAAGATTCAAATGAGGGAAAAAATATACAATTCGACATTAAAAAAGTTTATATATCCACGAAAGCTTGTCAAGTATAATAAATGTTCCAAATACCTAAGTATTCACAAAAACCACCAATCCTATTGTTCAACATCAACCACAAAAAACTTTCAATCCTCTAAATATGCACAAAAAGAACTATCAATCTAAAAGTTCTATAAACAACTATAAAAAATATCTACAAAAGCAAAATTATCATCTCAAAAGTTACACAAACAATAAGAAAAATACCTAAGTATTACCAAGCTGCTCATCTCTCGTAAGCCAATCTTGCATCTCTCGATCAACATTGTCCTGTTGATGTGGTGGATCAGTGGGATCTATCTGCGGCGGCTGCTGCTGCTCATGAGTTGGTGGTGGTGGTGGTGGTGGTGGTGGTGGTGGTTGTTGCTGAGATAGGCCTGCTCCGTCCATCGTCATCCCGAATTGCCTCTGCATAAACGCCACAACCTGTCGTAATTGCTCGACAACACTATCGAACTCTGAACGTGGCACCATCTCCGGCAACTGGGATGTGCTAGCACCACGATCTGCGTATCTTCTCTTTTTTCTCCTTATCGACCCGAGACCGTAGACACGTCCTTTGGGACACTCACCCGCCACATTGTAGTACACCGCCTCATCATCCACTGGCTAGTCCGGTGTAGCATAGGTCAGCTCCTGACGTCTCCTCTGGAGCTTAGCCTGCATGGATCAACAATAAACAACTTAAATGATATGCTTTAAAGTAAACTTACTATTATTTCACTCGTATTTCTATACTTACATAGAACCGTTCCGATCTAGTATCGATGAATGTCACCCCATCGTGATTTACGGTATGGAGATGCAAATACAATTCATTCACGGTAGGTGGCGTCTAGAATGTATTATTCTGCATACAAAAGTTATAAAAATGTTAAATATGTCAATTACTAGTAGTTCGGCGCACTTATATTTGCCAAGCACAAATCAATTGCATAGAAGTGAAATGAACTGAAGTGAATGAAATATGTACAATGCAAATGAGTTAAACTAGCATCAATGTGTAAGAAATTAAAAAAAAAAACAAGATTAAAAGCAAACACAGGCATAGTGAACAAGTGTAGAAATGAATAAAATAAACAAGAGTGTAAAAAACACTTACCAATCTTTCATTGGTAGTAACAAAAGACACCGAGTCACCACCGTGCTTCAAGGGTCCAGTCCCAGGTCCTTCGACCTCAGTGTTCCTATTCGTAGACACTTGCCTAGACCTGGCCAGAAAGTCCTTGCTTTCCCAGTACTCCAAGTATCTCCTCCACGCCTCATCTCTAACAAAGTTTGGCTGCACACAATTCTTCTTTAACATGTGCATCAATGCGGTGTACCTTGTGCCTGCTTGCGTGTAGTACGCCGCACGAATGAGATCCTCGTGAATCGTGTCATTACATCTAAAATATACCTATAAAATGGCGAGTGGAATTGTTACGAGACATTGAAAAAGTAGTATAAATCCTAAGACATTTATCAGTCTTGCGTACCTGACATTGGCGTCAATAGTGGTCTTTATGATGATTCGATATCGTCTTCCAACAATACCCTTCTGGAATCATCCATCTCTTGAAAACTTTTGTCATCCTCCGTGCACAAGAATGTGAAGGATGCAATTCCCTATGTTTCATTAAAATGCATAACATCTTAAGACCTAGCTTTAATAGTTTACATCGATAATTAGAAATACATATATGAATCAAATACAAACTTACGTATTATTCGCAATCAGTGTGATCGGGATCCTATACACGCGCGGTCCCTGTCCTATGAGGTGCCTGCGGAGGGCCTGTAACCTGCAAGCCTGCTCTGTCGTCATAAGATGGGGATGATGCTGGTGATGCGGTGGTTGGAGGCGCAGGCATCGTCGGTACAGGTGTGTCATGTCTCGATGTCGCCGATGGTGACCGCAATGGGCAATTTGGTATGGTTCCAGATGACGATGTCGATGGTACAGGCGACGCGGACGGTATGGAAGGCGAAGGTGACGCTGACAGTAACTCATGATCGAGTGAACGAGAAGTCGGAATCGATAAGACATGAATCGACCCACGACCTCGACCGCCACGACCTCCTCGACCCCCTCGTGTGACCGGGCCATGAGGTCCAGTCAGTATATCGGTTCCAGAGGTCTGTGTTGCACCTCTTACGACTGGACGAGGTCCCCCTAAAGATATCCCTCGACTGCCCTGAGGTAATGTGCGACCTCAAAGTGGGGGGTGATCACTGCGAGCCATGAAACCTAAAAAAACACCAATCCTAAACAATTGTGAAGAAAGGTTTAGAAAATTCACGTAACGTCGATCAAACATTGACATAACATAGACATACATTACTCGCTGTCATCCGTTTCAAATTCACTCTCATGACTAGAAGTTGATGATTCTTCTTCTGAATCATCTCCACTATCGACAATGAAGACATTGTCTTCTTGACTTGGACCCGCTTCAACAATGACGTTGGTCCAATTTGGATCATCCAAATTGTTGAAATCCTGAATTGCATCGTCGACTACGCACGTGGTGGGTTCGCCATCTTGGAATGCAATCTCTGCCGAGCCTTGGTCATTATCATCTTTGCTCGTTTCCTCGTCGACGAGTTTTGGTTGACAGCAACAAACTGCTAGCCATTCTTGTCGCTCGTTCCTCAAAGAAGGGTACGAAAGGTAGTACACATGAGTGGCTTGCATTGCAAGGACAAATGGCTCGTAGTTGTTATATCGTCGACTTCGATGAACCTCTACCAATTGAAGTGTTGGGTGAGTCCTCACACCATGATTCGGTGTAGGGTCATACCATTCACACTTAAACAACACCACACGCTTGAGGCCAGTATATTAAATCTCTACAACCTCTTTTAGTACTCCATAGTAGTCATGGGAAACATCGGCGTAGTTAGAACCCTTCACCAAAACACCGTTGTTCTGCGTCGATCTATTAACGCCATATGTTGCAGAGTGGAACTTATACCCATTCACTAGGTAACCAGAGTACACATTATAAGATCGACTAGGACCAACCGAAAGATTAGCAAGCATCTCATCTATGATAGAATTCCGAGCCTATTCATGAAAATTTAGAAACGTAAGACACATTACTTATGAAAGAAATTAACGAAGCGATAACCTACAATAGTAATAACATTACATATGTTTGAAACCAAATGGGGAAGTTGCGCTCTAGACTAGTATCGACTTCCGACTCCCCCCATTGCTTGAGTGATTTCATCGATAAAGATCCTACAAGAAACGAACATGTAAATATCATGTCTTAGTAAAAGATAAATAATGAATGTACAACATTATTGAATGAAAGTGACGGACATACTGGATGTAAGGAGCGATCTCTGGACAATTGAGCAGTATGTACGAATGTGCGGCATTATACTCCTACTCTGTTAAGTACCGCTCCTTTGACTTGCCCAAGGGTCGACCAGGATAAGTGAAAATTGAGAAATTGCCCACAGAATGCGGTGTGGGCCCGACACCACCATCGTCGTTTCGTAGCACTTTCTCATGCAACGTAAAGACGTGATCTTCGAAGTAGTAAGAACAAAACGATGTGACTTCTTCGACCAAATAAGCATTACACATCGAGCCCTCAACCTTCGCTTTGTTCCGAACATTGTTTTTCAAATATTTAAGGTACCTATCGAAGTTTAGTTAATGTTGATTTAAAACTTTATTGAATGGGAAAACAATTTCAGGAACTCAAGATATTACCTCTCAAATGGATACATCCATCGAAATTGAACTGGACCGGCCAGATGGGCCTCGTAAGCTAAATGGATTGGTAGGTGTTCCATAGAGTCGAAGAAGCTTGGAGGGAATATTTTCTCCAACTTGCAAATGATTTTAGGTATTTCAGACTCTAAAACCTCCATATCTTTGAGACTGACACTTTTCCCAGTCAGGGATTGAAGAAAAAGGCTCAGTTCGCTAATTGCAACCCAAACCGGGTTTGGGAGGAGTTCTTTGAATGCAATTGGTATCAAGCGTTGCATGAAAATATGACAATCATGACTCTTCATGCCGAACATTCGCAACTTCTTTGGATCCACACATCGACCAAGATTCAAAGCTTAACCATCAAGAAAACACAACTTTTCAACCCACTCGCACAATTTTTGGTTTTTTAATGCATCGAGAGCATAGCATCCAAGGATGTAAGTATTTTTCGCCGAATCAATGTGTCGAAAAGGTCGGTGACAATATTCATAAATATCTTGTCTCGCTTTCACATTGTCCTTACTTTTGCCCGGTACACTCATAATAGTGTTGAATATGTTGTCAAAAACATTTTTCTCGATGTGCATGACGTCTAAGTTGTGTCGGATCAAGTTTGTCTGCCAATACGGCAAGTCCCAGAAAATGCTTCTTTTTCTCCATCCCAAATTCTTAGCTATCCTCCCATTCACAAAATCAGTTCCGATTTATGTCACCATCATCAAGCCCAACGATTCAATTTCTGCCAAAATTTCTTCACCAGATCGTAAAGCGGGCGGTTCGTCATTTAGTACCATTTTTCCTCTAAGAAAACTTTTTTTGTCTTTCCTGAATGGTGAGGTCTTCGACAAGAAACGACGGTGACAGTCGAACCACGATGTCTTTCCACCATTTCGCAATTGAAAGGCATTTGTATCCTCCATACAATATGGGCAAGACAGCTTACCGTGTGTGCTCCAACTGGACAACATGCTATACGCAGGAAAATCACTAACAGTCCATAAAAGGGCCACTCGCATACGAAAATTCATCTTTGTGGAAATGTCGTAAGTAATTACCCCGTTGTTCCATAAATCTTGCAACTCTTTCACAAGCGGCTGAAAGAACACGTCGATTTTTTATTTTGGGTTGGTCGGTCCAGGAACGATAATCGTTAAGAACATAAACTCAGATTTCATGCACATCGACGGTGGAAGATTGTACGGAGTAAAAATTAAGGGCCATGAAGAGTACGATTTTCTTGAAATCCTAAATACTTGAAAGTCATCAGTGCACAATCCTAAACAAACATTCCGATCCTCGGCGGCGACGTCTCTGTTGACATCATTAAAATGCCTCTAAGCAATCGAATCAGAACAGTGTTGCGTAACATCTTCTGGCGAGGAATGCTCTCCATGCCATTGCATATGTTTTATCGTTGACTTAGAAGCATACAATCGTTGCAATCGAGGGCCTAAAGGGAAGTAGTACATTTTTTTGCAAGCGCGTTTTTTGGTGTTCCGTCCACGACCTCGTCGCTGTGCAATGTAGTGTGATTTCCCACAAAATTTACATGATGTCAATTCAGAGTCCACTCCCCAATAAATCATACATTGGTCCTCTCAACAATCTATTTTCTCAACTGGTAGTCCTAGACCTCGTATTAGTCTTTTAGTGGCATAAAAATTTTCAACCAATGAATTGTCAGTTGGCAAACAATCCTTCATGAGTTTTATGATTTCATTATACCCTCATTCAGAGATATGGTGTTCTGACTTGATCGCAAGTAATCTTGCCATTGCGGACAACATTGGCATGGTTTCGCACCCCAACTACAATTGTTCGCTACTAGCCTCAATCATGTCATATAATTAGCGTGCTTGGGGGTTTGATGATTCTTCCACGTGATCCAATTAAAACTTGGACCTGCCACGTTGTCTAGGATCTCGTGGTAAGTTGTCGTATCAAAACCTCCCACATCAGCATCATCAATATGGTTATCAAATTGGTAGAAATTTGGCGGCTCTTCATCTCCATTCTCACCGTGTTCGTACCAACAGTGATATCTCGGAACAAATCCGTACCTACATATATGGTATTCAACCGTTTCGACGTCTAGGTACGGTACAAGTCGACATTTCTTATAATTGCACGAATATCTAATCTTCATTTCACTTTGGTAGGTAGGACAATATTGCTTAGCAAATGCTATGAATTCTTTAACCCTTGCCGCAAATTCAATTCGAACGAAGCCGTTGTTGAGACGGTTGTACATCCAGTCTCGACTTGTAGACGACATTCCTATTGTAATTGTGCAATTAAATTAGTCAACTAGTTTAATAATTTCCGACGGTATAGGTCTACTTGTGTGTCCAACTTACACAATTTATTAGAATGGGGAATCTAAGAACCTCGCTAACTACATGAACAAAAAGCTTTGTTTGTATGCATTGAATAAATGTTGTTTGATACAAATAACATAAAACAAAATAAACTCTACATTTGTTGAGTTCTAACTTCATGTATGTTTGTGGATTGAATGTAGTAGTCCTAATCTCAGGAAAAATGTGTCTAACTTCATGTATGTTTGTGGCTTATGTTCCTTTTGTCGATTTCAACTTTCTTAAGACCTAGCTCGGTATAGGACTGATATCAAACATAGTAGGATACTTGGTCATAAAAATAAAAGCAACAAGGAGTTTAAGAAATCATAAATCATAAGTTATAAGCGGCATACAAATACCACATAGGATCAAAGCTCCCAGTATTTCATTTTCAATAAATACATATACCAATGACGGCCAATAGGTACATACATATACCAAAGCATTAAGGATATTATTTTTGTAACAAACTAACACTTAACATAATATCGTACAAAAAAAATTTAACAAAAAAAAACTAACAATATAACAAACAGTGCTTTGGTATATATTTTGTTAATTGGGACCCATTAGTTGTCCACTCTTACCTCCCTAAGGTTAGAGACTTACACACTCAAATCTTAGGACTTTTTAAGTGGAATAACCAAAACAAACATTACGTTGGGACCCATTAGTTGTTCACTCGTACCTCCTTAAGGTTAGAGGTTAATTCAAATCTCTTGACATTTTAAGTGAAATAGCCAAATCAACTCAAAGAGTAATCATAGTTTTTAGAACCCTACCTAGTAGAAGAAAATATATAATTGAAGGTACTATTCATCTATACCTACTCTTTTGGTAGTTTTATCTATACACACGCATATACACACAATTGAACCAAATATAGTAGGAAATACATGAAAAAATATGGCATGAAGAGATCAAAGAATGTAAATTACAAAGAAAATATAGCACAAAACCTTACCTCTCCAAAGCAATTAGAGCAGTAGAATGCAATCTAGACAAAGGACGATGTGCTTCGACTACGAAGGATTTCTCGCTTCCGTATAGCTCAGCCACTTCCCTAACGCTCCTCTGCATCAAAACCAAAAACAAAACCAAAACAATTCAACGTCCTACAAAACCTCCTAAATCCAAGTGAAATGGAAGTGGTCTCATTAAAATCCGCCAGTATACTTACACATATAATTTTAAATTCCTACTTTGACAAAAGATGCATTCCCATAACATTTAAATGTAGTTACACATATAATTTTAAATTTCTACCATTTCACTCCTTAACTAGTAAAGCAATGACGTAGAGCAATATCATGTCAAAGAGACTTACTTACAAATTCATAGTCATATAAAGTTATAAACCAAACCTTTTCCCTAACTTATTTTTTCCCTCCAAGTTCCAATTAAAGAGAACCCTAACTTCGCTGCACTATTCAAAGTATCCATGTTTTCTCTGGTTTCGAGGCTACATTTCTTCGTTGTTCCTAACCGAACTCATTGCGTGAATACATGCATAAACCACTTGGAGCTCTTACACTACACATCAAACTACCTCGAAGATAAATCCTCATACGACATTCTTATAATTGCGGGAATCCAACAAGCTTGTTAACATAAGCCTTGATGTATATTAAACCGATAAAACATGTTCACTACAACCTGTTAATTACCCATCAAAGCAATAACAAATTATAACCAACTGAACCACACAATCTCATCGAAATCTCACAAACTAGTGAGAGTCAAAAATAAATCAAAAATAGGTATTCAAATGGAGGGATTATCTTAATTGGGCATCCAATGAAATCTCCATAAATAAGAAACCCAGAATACCGATTAAAAACTTTGACAAATTTTCACCATCTGAACCACAAAAACTCACCAAAATCTTACGAACTAGAGAGAAATAATGGAAAATCTGAAAATGTTATGTCAATGGAGGGATTATCTCACCTGGGTGTCCACTGTACTACGGCGAGGACGAGCAGCGACGACGCAGATGGCGAGGATTTAGTGGCGGCGACGCGCGGCAGATTTAGTACGGCGAGGGCTTCGAGCGAGAGCGACGATGAGCGAGATGGCGAGCACGACCATTGGCGACACCATGAAAACTCAACCCTAAGCACCAAAGCCGTGACGATGGTGAAAAGAGGAGTTGATGACGGTGCAGAGATCATACGGTGCAGAGATTTCAGGGTTTGGGAGAGAAAGGACGGGATCGAGAGAGAGTAGACGGTGTAGAGATCAGTTGAGAGAGAGAGTTGACGGTGAATCAAAAAATTTAGGGTTTGGGAAGGAAGGGATCGGGAGATTGGACGAGGAAGAGAATGTGCGAGGAAAATGAAGTCTTGGTGCGTTTTAATCATCCGTTCCCAATTTGAGATCATCCGCATCGAAGCACGCACGAATCTCGAGACGTAATAGACGGTTATAAAAAACTAAACTTTTGGTGGGAGTATTGGCGCCATTTTTTTTAGACAGAATTTATTTCCGTCTCTATTTTCGTCTCTAATCTCTCTCTATTCCGTCTCCGAATTATTCCGTCACAATTTCGTCTCTAATCATTTATTGTTAGCAACAAAATTAGATTCTGTTACTAATTCCGTTTCTAAATTACCATTTTCTTGTAGTGAATGCAGGTCCATCTTCGAGTACGGTAGATCGTGGCGAGGGGAAGGTCATAGCCTGCAATCTCCTTATGTTATATTATTTACTACTTGTTTTTTGGGACTATTAATAAGGGTTTTAACCTAGGCAAGTCTTTTGTGTAGCTGAACCTTTCCTTAGTCAGTTTGGTATATTCATAAGTTTAGAAGGTTTTGGAGACTTCATATTATTTTGATTTGCTTAGGTGAATTAAATACCCTATATTTTGGGTTTATAGAGACACATGGTATTTAATAAAATTCAAAATGGTGCATTCTATTTTCATATTGTCTATATGTTATTTCGCAGGTTGTTTAGTCATGTCAGACTGTTATTTGGGTCTGGTTCATGTATTGGGCCTAGGTGGCAGTCTGGGCCAGGCGACCCGACCCTAGGTTGGGGAAGGGTCGTTTCATAAATTGTTGCATGGCATTATTTGTCTTGACTTCATTCTTTGATTGGATTCCTTTAATGTTGTTGATCTCTGAGCTATTGAATTGTTTTCTAAATAGCATGTTATAATTTGTTTTACTCTCTACTTAGTGTATGTACATACATATGTCAATATGTTTATTGTGTGACACTTATTTGTACAATATACACATGAACTCTTTGATAGGCATGACTTAAAGAGCCCACCTTTGTAAGTGCCCTTACTTTATGAGTTGCATGATACTTGGGGTTAGAGTTGCTGGAGATGTCGGCATTCCACATAGCTGATATTTTTCCATTATACGAGATATGCGGCTCACGGAGTTAGAGTCCCTGCAGATGTCGGTAATCCACACAGCTGATGTTATTTACGAGACACACGGGGTTAGAGTTTTTAGGAATGTTGAATGACCAAACTTAGATTTGCATAATCATTTTGTCTATCATTCCTTGTAGAAGCTTGGCAACTGCTTGCATACTTTTTGTTAAGCTTTTTATAATTCATAGTTATTGTATGCTTTCAGTTACCATTCTTTGTATTTCTTGGAAATGTGGATGAATAGCCTTCATGTTTTACTTTCTACTTTATTGTACACACCGTCCTTTTTATGACAATGGGTGCAGATCTATTGAGTAGCAGATAGGGGAAAGGGAAAACTGACGACTACTTCAAAGCCCTCGACGAGTGGTTTTTGTTACTTTATAGGTGATCATTTCGTGTATTTATTTTTACGTCTTTACATACTTTTGGGTTATAAATAGGATTGAGAGACTAGACTTCCTGACTGATGCAAGTATTTCTCTGTTTGGTTTCATGTGATCGTCTATTTACATGATTTCCATAATATGTGTTTGATAATGCTTCCGCTGATTTTATTAAGTCTTCCGCTGATAATATTAAAATATTATAAAGTTTTAATTAACTCTGACATCACAAATAAGGATAAAATGAATAATATTTATTCTAAACACGTATAATGAGGTGAATGAGATAAAAAGGTTGACTAATACGTTGTTCAGTCATATTGGCATGTTCGGTTCACAAACCTGACTATCCCAAGTTCATGGGATTAACTTATACACAGGGTTATGATTTGGACTAACTGATTAGTCCCAATTTAGTCACTTGTTCGGTTAAGAGTCTTAACATTGGAATAACATGTTTTAGATGTTGGTAAAATGACTTACGTGCCTCTCCTTATTCTTTATTACTTGAACAACGAACCAGTCCCTCCATCTTCTTCATTTGCCTAAACAATGAACCAGGGCAAAAGTTTTTTGCTTTTTTAATTTTATTTTTTCATTTATCTCTACATCTCTAATCTTCAACCAAAGGGTATTCTTCAATTGGAAAACAAAACCCATAAGTTTCGACCAAAAATATCAGATTGAGGGTTTGATGGTGGATTAGCTAGATTGAGCAGCGTAGTCGGTGAGATCATGTGAATCGATGAACCATGGGGGAAATAATTGAGAGAAAAGATAGACAAAAGAAAGAGATAGATAGAGAAAACAAAAATAAAAGAAACAGATAGATCAAGGAGAGACAAAAGAAATAAAAAGAGGGGAATGAAAGTGTGTTCATTTTCAACAGTTGCGATCGCTCCGTTGCTATTGAATTTTCGTTGAGAAAGCTCGATCTTGTTTTCCATTGCATTGTTAGGTTTTGAGTTTCGTTGATTTGGTATTGGATTAGATTTTGAATTCCATTATGTGATCTTGCTGATCTGGTGAACCGAATTATCATTTCGATTGGAACCCTAGTGGTATTAAATGGAGGTTTCTTGTTGGAACCCTAGTGGTGTTGGTGGTGTCAGTGGTGTTGAGCCAAACCAGAGGGAAAAATATAGAGAGAGAGAGAGAGAGAGATAGTCAAGGAAAATTGATGAAGAGGTAAGAAAGTCGAATATAACACGTTTTGTGTAAGTGAAGAGGGTACTTACGTCAATACCCAAACACAAGCATGAGGACTAATTAATGACACCAAAAAGGATGGTTTAGTTTAGTCACTTCTATTGGGTATTAAATAGTCATGTGGACTAGTTAATCCTCCAAGCGAACACTAAATTAGCTAGTACTTTATGGCTAATTCGACCTAAGAAGGAGCAGCGAACAGGCCATATGTGGCGTGGATTATAGCTTAATGATAAGATGAGGCTGGGCGGTATCCCGTTTTGGGGAAACGAGCCGTCACTATCCTAGTCTAACAATAACTTTGATTTGCATTAGTTTCGTTCTCATATAATTTTCCTTATACCCCTTCCATATGAATTGAGGGTCAAAGGTGGATGGGGGAGGTATTTTGGGCCGGCTTGAGTGCTTTTTATGTTGTCGATTTTTGTCGCTGGTATTTTTGTAAGATTGTCACACTGTTATGTGCACTGTTGTCGCATATTTGGTGCGACGTTAAGACGTTGCTAATAATTTTTAGTGTGCAGAGAGTTAAATAGAAACTATAGATGGTAGGAGTTTTCAATCCCGACTTGATAGCATGGACTTTATGTTTCTAGTATTGCAACGTGATTTATAATATATTCAATATATATAAATCGGCATATCCATGATTTGGGTTAGGAATGAAATATCATCGTACCCCGTGCAAAGACGAAGAACAAAAAGACTAGAAAAAATAAAAGAGAAATGCTAGGATGGTCGTCCAAGGACATTCGGTCAAAGCACTTGGTGAACTGGCAATTGACGTGGACACTTAGGTCCCATACCCAAACAGTCTAACCTTTTTGACCAACTTTTGGTTTTTTTTTTAAAAAAAATAAATGTCACCTTGGCCAGTATCAGCTCTACGGAAGTGACTACTGACAGTATGGTCTTGTCCAGATGTCAGTCAAGGTTGGCTACTAGTCCAGATCATTTAATGCCATTTTTGAGCAGGTGATTTGGGCACAAAATACGAATCTCCATCCAAAACCACTGATTCACCTCTTCCAACCACATCCCAACCATATTTTCGTCCTCCTCATTCTCTTTACTGAGATTCTCTGAACTAAATTGAAACAACAAAACCAAGAGCATATTTCGTGATCGGGACCACTCTCGTGCAACACTGATTGAACTAAAGCAACAAAATCAAGGAAGGTAGAGGAAAGTAGGCAGAGGTAAACCCGTTTTTGTTCTCACTTTTAGCTGTTTTGGAATGTGGGAATATAGGGTAATAGTGCCTTTAATGTAGGATTTTATGTTGTAGTAAATGGGGTTAGTACATGGAGTTTTAAAGCACATTTTTTTGTTGGAAATGCATTTACTCATTGCATTTACTATAAGTTAGGGATGCATTTACTTTTGGTACATTTACTCTGACTTAGGGTCAGGGACATTTCCTAGGAACCATAACCAAAACCAACTGTGTATATGAACCAAAACAATTAAATGGCCTTGCATTTCATGGTGATATGGTATATGAACCAAAATGCCCAAATGGCCTTGCATTTCTTCGAAACCATAGTCAAAACCAACTGTGTATGATGATACATTTTATTTTCATTTGGAACCATAGCCAATACCAACTGTTTATGATGATATTTTATTTTCATTAGGTCATGATGAGATTATTGGTGGT
This sequence comes from Stephania cephalantha, assembly GCA_039657325.1. Classification (NCBI taxonomy): domain Eukaryota; kingdom Viridiplantae; phylum Streptophyta; class Magnoliopsida; order Ranunculales; family Menispermaceae; genus Stephania; species Stephania cephalantha. Next base: position 42,344,536 of record CM077578.1, read on the forward strand.
GAAGCTGCTGATAAACAGGATGGGAAAGTTGAGTTTCTTGTCCCTAAAGTTGGAATGACATTTAGCAGCCATAATGAGCGCATTTAGCATTTAAGTGATATGCTAAGAAGGAGGGATTCTGAATAAAAATAAGGTCCTGGAAAAAAATCGATGATATCATTTGAAAGCATTCATTTACATGTTGTAAGGGCACACCAAAGGAAATGACAAGGCATATAACCGATCTCTATATTCATGGCGCGGATGTAAAACAAGAATGGTGGTCCACTTATTACCCGATGGAAAGTGGCAATTGACACGGTGTTTCCTAAAATATAATCATGCATTAAGCCTAGGGAAGTCTAGATTCTACCAGTGCAACAGAGTTATCAGCAAGACAACAAAGAAGACATTGCAACTTAATGATAGTGCAAGAACTTATGTGTGCAATTCATTTATGGCGGACTCAATGCGTGCTGGTGGGATTGATCGATTAACATATGTAGAAAAGGATATCAGGAATCACATTGACGCAGAAAGAATACTTAAGCTTGAGGAGGGTGATACAGAGGCAATACTTCAGCACTTCTTGAAAAAATAGAAACACAATATGAGTTTTTTCACACAATCAAAGTTGGTAAGAATAATGAACTCAGGCATGACTTTTGGGCTGATTTGCAGTCTAGAAGCACTTACAATTACTTTAGGAATGTGATTTCATTAGACGCAAATTACCTAATTAATAAGTTTGACATGCCATTTGCACCATTTGTTGGGGTAAACCATCATGGCCACTCGACTTTGTTGGGTTGTGCCCTGCTTAGTGATGAGAGCAAGGACAGTCATGAATGGTTGTTTGAAACTTGGTTAGAATATATAGAGGGAAGGAGCCACCAGCCATTATCACATACTGGTGCCCCTCTATAGGCGGTGCTATTGCAAAAGTATTTCCTAATACGAAGCATAGACTGTGCTTGTGGCATATCATGAAGAAGCTACCTGAGAAACCTACAGAACTTAAAAATCGAGAAAAAAATCACTTGGGGGATGAAGAATGCAGTGTATGACTCCATGGATTAATATGAATTTGAAGAATCTTGGGATCGCATGATGGATGAATGTGAATTAAGGGAGACCAGTCATCAATGGCTAATGAATGGTTGTGCACTCTATATGAAATAAGGCACAAGTGGGTTCTAGTGTACATAAAGGATACATTTTGGGATGGGATGTCAAAAACTTAAAGAGGCGAAAGCATGAACCATTCTTTGATGGGTTTCTAAACACGAGGACTTCTTTGAATCTATTTATATCTCAGTATGAACTGGCTCTGGATAGAAAATTTGAAAATGAGGAGAAGGAGGACTTTAAGTGCTATCATAAGGGTCATGACACATTGTCTGATGTCCCATATGTTAACCAGATTCATGGCATATACACTAATATAATTTTTTGTAAATTTCAAGAAAAAGAAGGGAAGAGACTGAATTATAAAGTAAGGAAGGATTTAGAGGACTTCGACTTTTGTAAATACGAGGTGTGAGACCTCTCCATTCCTCCTGAATGTCACCATCTCAATCCTCGTATTTACAGAGTGATTCGAAACAAGGAAAAACATGAGTTTTATTGAATGTGTTGGGGGTTTGAGTTTAAAGGTATTATTTGTTGTCACGTCCTCTGTGTGTTTCAAGAGCTAGACATGATGTTGATTCCTCTGAAATACGCAAAGGACAGGTGGAGAAAGGATTTCAAATGTATCTATGCTCGAGAGAAATGCATAGAAGAGTTGGATTGCATCGCTAGTACAGTTTTATACCGTTATAATGCAATCTTATCTCGTTATGCAACAATGGCTGATTTTGGTAGTGTGAGCATTAAGAAGATGAAGTTGGTTTTTGCGACCATTAAGGGCTTGCAAGAACAGCTCATGGAAATGGAAGATGATGAAGTGGAGAATGTTGCCCTCCTTACCAAGATCTCTGCTGAGGGAACCATACCATTAAAGGACCCTACACCTCATAATCGAAAGGGGCGTCCTCGAATGAGTAGAGAGAAACGAGGTGGAGAGATAGCTATGAACAAGGAAGAAACAAAGAAGGTAGAATGTTACTATAGTTGAATTAATTATGATGGTTGAATTAATTAATATGATATGTTATTTAAGTTTGAAGTGTAATTTTATTCTAACTTATCAATCACACAAAGGAGGAAAACAAAAAATAATGGTGGAGAAGAAGTAGTTGTGTAGGAAAAAAATGTAGTCCTAAAGGGAAAGACAAGAAGAAGGTCATGTCAATCTTAGCGATTCATACATAGTGAGTGCATTAGTGTAGTCCTTCGGTCGTATTACTTACATATTTTGTTGGTCTTTTATGTATAACTTGAGATATATTTTGATGTTCATATTTGATGTTCTTTCAGATTGACAATACTACTATAGGAGACCCCATGGTGGGAAACCATGAGGGATACCACATGGTTGTGGACACTGATGATTGGACGATGTCAATGGATTCACAGGATTTCGTTTGAAGGCTAAGCCAACAACCATGCACACAATGAAGCTAATTCCAATTATTTCTTGTTGGATTGTGATTCTCTTTTTTGTTACCTTAGTATGAACTATAGTACATAGGCACTACATTTTTTGTGAAGGTTAAGTCACACGTTACTTTTATTTTAGAAGGAAAGTCACATGTTACTTAGCTCTAATTTGATGCATAGGCTTTATATTTTTTGTGGAGGTTAAGTCACACGTTTCTTTTCTTTTCGAAGGAAAGTCACATGTTAATTAGCTTCAGTTGGATGCACACATTAGTATGTATGTGTGTAATTTTTTACTTTGAAACTTTATTACATACATAAGCTCTATATTTTGTGGTAATGTGTGACATAATCAAATACATATGTTGTTGATTTTGTGGTGAAGTGTGACATCAGGATGATTACTTGTAACTTTTATTGCATTTTTCTTTGAAAAGAATGACAAAAAAATTACCATCATGGTGATGTTATGTGTAACTTATTTTGTATGACAAGTAATCGTTGTTGGAGATTTTACTAATTTTGAGGGTTCGTGTGAATTAATTCATTGGGTGGATAATTAGTGTTCTTATTGAGTAGTTGTGAGGATAATTCATATTTCAAATTTAATTAAGATCGTGAGGTTGTTGTGATTACTGAGGGTTTGTGTGAGGTTAATTCAAATTTAAAATTTCATTACATTTTCGGGTTATGATTAATGAAGGTTTGTGTGAGGTTAATTCAAATTTGAAGTTTTATTTATATTGCAGGTTGTGGATACGTAGGGGTTGTGGATTGGCTGTGGGGGCGGTAATGGTAACCATAACAACTACCCCACTCCCTTAAGTCATTAATTCTCATCTCATCGTTCACTCATCCTTCCTCATTCTCATCTACTGATCTCTCCCATCAAACCAACGACAAATCCTAACCAATTTCAAACCCCCTATACCACTGAAACCCTAATCATTCCTCAAGTCGAAGAAGATGAAGCTCACAGTGGAGAGGACATAGGAGGCCAAGCATAACCATAAAGCATCCACATCCCTAAATCGAAGGCAGTCCATAAGTTGAAGAGCACATAAGATATTAAAGCTCCAAGTGTGAATATCCGGGGAAGAACCATGCGTCGAAAGGAAAGAATGAAGTGCAGACACGTCCGACTCCATTGGCCAAACCCAACACACAGTCTATGCATAAGACAAGGGGAAAGTCAGGATCGCATGGGAAGACGAAGCTAAAAACACCATTGCCCACTGCTTCCACAAAGTCTGATATGCTGGGGAAGACGAAGCCAACAACATTATTGACCACTGCTTCGACAAAGGGCACACCTACTCCAAGCAGACTGATCACACCATCACCAAAGGCCACTATTTTGACAAAGGTTATACCATCACCAACGGCCAAATCTGAAGCCACAGGCCCTGGCAAGAAAGTGACTAAAAGGGGGCCAACAAAACCAGTGGGAAGGGCAAGCAATTATTGTTCCCAAAGGTTGAAAAGAGGAGTAACACCACTCATTATAGTTCTGGACTGAAGACCATGAAGTATAGAGCAAAGGCCCTTGCCTTACCACTGACCAATTATGAGAACCTTTACATTATTGACGACGAAGGAGATATATGATCAAGGCGCTGCTGACATGCATAAGAAAGCCCTTGAAATCGCAATAAGCATCGCAGTAAGGGAAACATCATTCATGTCAAGGTTTTCATTGATCACACATCGGTTATAATTTGATTATTTTGATATGGTAGGTATTCATTTTAGAAGTATGTTTGAGAAAATAGTTTGGCTTGATTTTGTGACTACCAAACTGCCCATTGACAAAAAATATGTACGTCTATTTTACGCACACTTGCACCCAGTCAATGATGACCATACTGTCTTAAATTTATACATATATGCAAGGAGATTTAATATTGATTTGCATATTATTAGAAAAGTATTGAACTTGCATGTTGGAAACTAATGCGTCGATGACTATTGTGACCTAGTAAAGATGGTTAGGGGATACAACCCTAACAAGGTAATGAGGCAGTTGTATGGAGGTAAAGACCCTATAAACAACAAACCTATTTTTTTCAAGCTAAGTTCAGAGGCATGTCACATGCATCGACAAGTGGCGTATATCCTTACTCCTAAAGCTGGTGGAAGGACATGCATCATCCATTTTGACATATTCCTTGTTTGGGCAGTGCTGAATAGGGTCGCAGTGGATTTGGCACATATTATTTTGAACTTAATGTATAAGACTACTACATATTCATCGAGGGGGTCTGGATTATGGGAACTGTTTGTACAAATTGTGGATAGATGGTGGAGTCTCATCCCCAACAGAAGCACAACTTCAGAATGCTTTAGAATACATGTATTATTTTATTGGCGAGTTCCACTTAAGACAAATTGAGTACAAGTAGACCAATGAAAAATGGTTGTACATCAAAAAAGATGTCAGTGTAGGAAAGAGCACTGCAACAAATAGCAAGGCAAGAGAGATAGGAAAAAGAAAGAGATTGGTTGGACAATCCACTTCTCGAAAATAGAAAAAAAAATTAAAAAGGGAGATGGTATGTTGGTTAATGATGTCGAGGATGAAGATGAAGGTTATGATGAATTGGAAGTCGATGGTGAAGATCAAAATGGGGATTAGGAAGAGGATGAGGTTGATGGGAGTAAACATGGGGCTGATGAAAACCAGGAAGGTGTTGAGGAAGTATAGATGGGGAAGAGGATGAGGGAGTTGAGGAATCCAATGAGATTTTGATGAAGATGATGAGGAGGCCGAGGAGGAACCAGATGTGGAAGCCCATGATAGTGTTTAAGAAGAGGAGGCTGGGGATGATGATCAAGAAGATGATGTAGACCCCCATGATGGTGATAGTGATTAGGATGATGATAAAGATGAGGACCAAGGTATATTCTCTAAAAATTACAATTAAGTAACCTACTTTTGTTCATTATAAATTGACTTATATTGCATATTAATATTTTGTGTTTATTGTATGAACAAAAAAGTTTGAATGGTTAGGACACTCTAGTGCTTTTGACAAGTATGATGATGAGAATGGTGGCATGACAAGTCCTACATAAAACAAAGAACATGTAATCACAACTTCCACCTTTTACTTCAATGTTAACATGTATAATTAGATGGTAATATGACATAATTGTTGAATGTGTGCAATAGGAACATACATCAAGTGAGGGAAGTCCCTGCAAAAATTATATGGATGACACTTATAAAAGCCCATTGAAGGAGGACACTTATGCAAGCCTTGCGAAGGAGGCCCCAAATGTGAGAACAATTTGCACTTGACCATTCCCTTTTTTAATAAAGTTATTGATCATGATAGGGTAATGCATGGTTCTTCATTTTTGTCTTTGTTTTCTTTGGCTAAGATTTCTCGTAGTTTTAAATTATAATATTTTATGTATGTGTTTTGATTTTTGGGATCATGATGTGAATCAGTTGCAGCAGCCGGTAGATACCATGCAACAGTCGCAGTAGCAGCAACATTATGTAGATACCATGCAACGGTCGAAGTAGCAGGTAGATACCGTGCAGCAGCAGGTGGATACTATGCAACAGTCACAGCAACAGGTAGATCCAATGGAACATTAGTTTTATTTTTCCAGAAGTTGGAGACATTGTAGCGATCTTTGGTGTTCATGCAAATAGAAATGCAAGAATCTATAGTGGCAAAGATTATTGCTAAGGAGGCAAATATGGAAGCAATGAACAAAGCAACCACAACGACGATAGAAGAAGCAATGAATAATGCAACCACAACTACTATAGAAACAATGAATAAGGCCATGTAGGAAACTTTGTATAGATGCAACATGCTTTCGTAGGGAAACAAAGAGAGATAGAAGAAGTTGCAGCGTCCAAATTTGATGCAGCACATGCAAGAATGGAAGCAGGGAACATGGCAAGCAGAAAGCAGTATGAGAACCTCTTGAGCCAGACACTTAGATAATTTGAACAACAGTTCATCAGCAACTTGAAATTGAACTACGCTACCTTTGACTCGCGAGTCGATAAGCTGGAGGCTCACATGCTTGGACGCGGGGATGAGGGGATGAGTATAGAGCATCCTGCACTTTCTGATCTAGTTGCAATCGATGGTTTAACAGAGGCAGAAGGAAAATAAGACTCGTAGATTGCGAGCAAGGTAATTCTTCCATGAACTTATGTTTAACTTACTTAATGGTGATGGTGACTATAAACTTGGGTTTAAATTAGCTGTATGTGTGTGTTGGAACTTAGGTTTACATGTGTCTGCCGTGATAGCATAAAAAATTCATGATGGTGTCTTTGAACTTGGGTTTATGTCTGTCTATCGTGATGGCATAAAACTTTGGTGATGGTGTCTTTGAACTAAGGTTTATATGTATCTGCAGTGATGGCATAAAACTTCCGTGATGGTGTCTTTGAACATGGGATTATGTGCCTTAATGGCATCAAAATGATTATGTTTAATATTAGTTGTCTTGATGGCATCGATTACTTTTTGGTCCAATTATATTGCGGTTCAACCACCAGAATTGTGCTATGAATTTTGTTGCATATGAATATGAACTTACTCAATTGCAACTATTTTTTTTCCCAGAACACAAACATTTCTAACTGTCGCCTCAACGGTTTCAACAAGTGGGAGGATCTACATTGAGGAAGTAACGATGTATATACATGTAACAAATGTTCGAAAACATAAAGGCGAAGGCGAATAACTTCATTCAGAGCAATCAAACATAAACTTCAAACCGAACTATAAGAGAGTACAAGTGTGTGCTTTCGATTACATTGCTAAACCATAAACAACACAATAGCATCATTAAACAACACTACACTATTGTTGCATTAAGCTCCACATCCCATCTTGGCTTGAAATTGCTGATACACCCTTAGAGATGTTACCCTTCACTTTCGGGACTTCTGCCACAATCATTCTCATTATACATAATGTAATCGGATCCACCAAATAGTGTTGGATATTCCATGGGCATTTTCTTGATAGTGATTGTTATAGGCACAATTCATACAATAAAAAGATTCATCTTCATCAATCCATGACATATTCTTGAAAGTAATGTGGAATATTAGTTTAAGGAAAATGACTCTGACCAGCCACAATCAACTACAAAATTATGACCTAAGAGTGGAGCTGGGCAGCTATGTTTGTCTGCAGGGGAGCGGAGCGCCCTATTTAATGCAAGAACTTTTATCTACTAAAATTATTAACTGCTGACAATTTGACTTGCTTGAGAAAAATTAAGTACCAATCAAAATCACGACAACGAATGACATTACATGTTCGCACCACCACCTATTGATATGTTGTCTTCTTCACAGGACTTTCGCTCTGCCTCTGCAACCATAAGTTTAAATCTAAGTTTAAAATAAGAAAAGAACCCTCAAAGAACAGAAACTTTATGTGACTAATGTTTGGTAAAACAACTTAAGATCAAGAAACAAAACCAAACTTAATGGAGCTGGGGTGGGCAGCCACACTTGGCTTCAACTATTCCCTTGTAACTTCAACCATAAATTAAGAAAATAGGTGAAAAGTGTGAATGAATACCGTCAAAATTAAGGGCAGGAAAATCGAAACCAAAAGTCCACACAGCAAGCATCCACACAACAACTATGACTCTTGTGGTCTTCAAAACCAGGGCACCGCGAGCAATTAGCTGTAACTGATATTTGATAAGAGATACAAAGGAGAACGAATGGGACCTTCAAATCGATAAAAAATACACAACATATGGTGGAATGAACTCACCTTCGTCTAGCCCAAACCCTGCCTTAGACTTCACTTCAATCAGCTCTAAATGAGAACCCAAGCAAACTGGTTCTCTTGCTCTCACTGCAGTAGCGAGGGGGAAGATGAAAAATTTTGGGATAAGAGATTAGGTGGGTTTTGTGTTGGAAATGTGCGATGAAATGTATTTAAGGAGGCATATTGGGCGTTTTGGTTGGAGAAAATAGTCTAAAATTTAAATTTGGCGCATTTTCTTGGTTTCATGTGAGCCAGCTTCAGTTGTTAGACTGTCTAACATCCTGACAGGACCGTACTGTCAGCAGTCACTTTCGTGCAGTAGATATGACTGAGGTGACAAATTTTTAAAAAAAACAAAAGTTGGTCAAAGAGGTTGGATTGTTTGGACATGGGACCCAAGTGTCCACTTCACCTGCCAGGTCACCGGGTGCTTTAACCAGGTGTCCCTGGCGGGTCATCCTAACATTTCTTAAAAGAAAAATAAACAAAGCACTCGCAAACACCTCACATGGTTTAAGGATGACGATTATTTGGGAACCCACAAAGTGTATTAGTTAAGGTGTTCCAAGTAGTTATGTGATGTATACATGTAGTAGGGTTAGTATAGTACAAAATATATGGTTGTGGTAGTATAAGGGATTGTATAATAATTGTTATAGGTTGCTAGGGTTTACTCACTATATAGATTGTATAATAATTCTTATTGGTTGTTAGGGTTTAGTCACTGTATAAAAATGTGATCAGAGTTATGAGAAAACAAGCAAGAAATACAATTCTATGTCTATTATCTTCTCTCTCTCTTCTTCTCTAACCCTAACTCTAAAATCTATTTTACCCTACCTTATCTATCTTTTCTCTCTTATTTTTTTTCTAAATCATTTCTTCTCTCTAATCTTCATCTTCTTTCTCTCAATCTCTTTTATTTGATATCTTTAATCGAAAATTCAATTAACGACACTAGTAATTGTATTATTAGTGCTTTAGTTGAGATTCCACCATAGCTACCGATTGGGATGTGTGGTTGAAATTAATACAATAAGAAGATTTGGACTATATGGCTTGAATTCAATCGGTCTACAAAGATATTATGAGAATGTTTGGAGAAGTGCATCATTATGTGTGTGTTGATGTATTGAGGTGTCACGTGAGTGGTGTTGGTAGATATGACACGTGTAGGGTGGAGATTATTAATAACGATTACTAAGGATATTTAAATTATTTCAAACTCCTATTTAATTAGTTATTTAATGCCCTGAAAATGGTAGCACATGCAAATCCTATAATTAAGTTTATGTATTTAAACACATGTTACTTTAACCTTGATTTAAGTGCAATCTTGATTTTCTCAAAAAAAAATTACAATCCCATAATTAACTAAGTTTGTACACTAAGGCCTTGTTTGGTTCGTTTTTGCCAACTTACAATGCGAGCGAAGTTAACTCCTTGAAGTTAATTCAAAATGAAAGATCAGATTTTTCATGTTTGGTTCAACTTTAAACTTGCAGGGAAGTTTTAAAGTTATAAACAATAAATATATGAATTGGCATAAATACCCTTCAAACAGAAAAAATGGATGAAGGTTATAATAAAAAGGTAATTAATGAAAGCATAAAAAAGGTTATTAATGAGGGGTAATTGTATTGAAAAACTCTTGAGAGATAACTCTTCTTGGCAGTTGGGAAGATATCTCTCACCCTTGGGTGTGAGTTGGGAGATAACTTGCAGAGAAGTTTGGCAACCAAACAAGATTAGTTCAGATTCCCCTCCAAATTATCTTTCGGGAGTTAACTCCACTTCTAAAACTTTCACAAGTTAAAATATCTTTGTTAGTAAAAACTTGGTAGCATAAACTAGCGTTCATCATTGTTTTTTTTGTTGTGCTGGTTTTTATTTTTATTTTGGCTTAGACTATATGAGAATGAAAGATTTGCTTTAATTTTAAATTTTCATTATAAGTTTGGCTTAATTTTATCATTATAGATTAAATAAGTATTGGGTTAAAATGAAACTAAGAAACAACTATTCGGTTAAATACATATTTTTGAAGCCCAGTTAAATGAATTTGAATAAATCACGTTAGAGTAAACAAATTGTGATTATTAAGTTAAATGGGTTAAATGGGTCGTGTTGTGTTTTAATCTTTACCACGACCCATTTAACTTAATGAGTTATACGTGTCGTATCGTGTCGTGTCAACCCGTTCAAAATTCGTGTCATGTCGCGTCAACCCGTTAAATAAATGGGTTGTGTTCATGTTGACCTTAATCGGGTCACCTGAGGGGTTAACCCGACATGAACATGACCCGCTAACCCATTTTGCCACCCCTAGCTAGGGTTCAAAGTCATATAACATATGTTGGTTTTTTGGCTTAAAACTACTAATTTCTATTTTAGTGTAGTGTTTAGTTAAGTTTCTAATTATTTGTTGGGTTTAGGAAGTTTCTATTTTGTTTTGTGTTTGTTTTTTGGGCAACGCCTATTTATGTGTTTCAATTAAATTAGCAAGTTTGGTGTCTATCAAAAACCACTATATTAGTTTGCATTACACAAGTTTTAGTTGATTGAATAAAGTTTGAGTGTTTTAGTATTTGTGTGATTGTTTACTTCCGCTGTCAGTGAGTTTTTTCCTAACAAGTGGTATCAGAGCAGGTGGAAATCAAGGAGTTCGTAGAGTTCATACGAGATTGTGTGATCGAAAGACCGGCAGGCTCTCTTGTGTTGGAGTGCAAAACTCGTCTGTCTTGATGTGAAGAATTGAAAGTGTGCTTTGATTGTGCTGATAGTTTGAGGTGTAAATTTTGATCAATATATTTTTCTCACTGCAAGACAAGAATTTTTTGTCTTTGTTTACATTAATTTTTATCTTTAATGAAATCATAAGAGATCATTTAACTTGATTTTGATTTTTTGATACATTTGTGATCATCATAACGAATTAATTGAAATGGGTTCTTCAAACAATGAAGTCAAGTATACTATTGAAAAGTTTGATAGTAAGCAAAACTTTAGTTTGTGGCAGTTGCAGATGAGGGATATGCTTACTCAACAAGGTTTGAGGCTTGCATTGAAAGAGAAAAACCTAATGAAATTGATGAGAAAATGTGGGTGTCATAGTTTCTAAGGCTACTATTTCGATTTACCTTTGTTTGGTCGATAATGTAGTGCATGAAGTTATGTAAGAAACTTCTGCCGCGAAGATATATAAGAAGTTAGAAGAAATTTACATGAGTAAAGGTTTCACCAATAAGTTGATTTTGAAGCATCAATTTTTCAATTTCCGACGAAAATAACGTACGGGTTTGGTTCAATACTTCAAAGACTTCAACAAAATTGTTCGTGATCTTACTAATGTTGGGGAAGTCGTGAGTTCTGTAGATAAGGCAGTTGTCTTATTATGCTCGGTTCGTTCTACGCATCCACATCTCTTCAACACATTACTTTACGGAAGAGATGATTTTACGGAAGGACAGTTCAAGATTATCTTGCCTTCTACAGAAAAATTGGAAAGTGAGTCAAAAACCTTTTGCTCCCGATAATTTTCTACTCATGGCTCTTCAAGGAAAGGAATAGCATGGTCATGGTAAAGGGCATGGTGGAGGTTCAAGCCTTTGATGGAAAGAGTTTATTTTTTTTATGGTGAGAAAGGACATACTATCAAATATTGTTCGAAAAAGCAAGACAAGGAAGGAAAAAATAACATTGCAACAATTTCTCAGGCCGAGGGTGGAGATTATTATGGGAGTTTGGTGATTCTTTAAAATATTTTTGGTGTGTGTATATGTGTTTATGTGTTTATTATTGAGTATTTGAGTGAGTGGTTTAGTGTTTTGATACAGCGTGTTTATTTGATGATTGACCATCGATGAGTGAGTGAATTGCTTGTGATGAGTGAGTGGGTGTTTATTTAAAGGATCAAGATTGATCAGATGAGTGAGTGTGCGTGTAAGTGACCAGAAGACCCGATTGATTGAGTGAGTGCATGTGGGGAAGCTACATTGGATGGAGGCGTAACATAAGTCTTCTTGGATTTGTTATCACGAAACGATTGAGCGATTGTGTGGTTCGTTGCTATTTACGGTGATTACGACAATTGAGTGGTTGATTGGTGGAGTTGGTGGAGTTTTTCGCCAAGATGGAGATTGTTGGGTTTATTGGCTTAAAACTAATAATTTTTATTTTAGTGTGGTTTTAGTTAATTAGAAAGTCTAATGTTTAGTTAAGTTTCTAATTATTCATTGGGTTTAGAAAGTTTCTATTTTGTTTTATTTTTGCTTTTTGGCAACGCCTATTTATGTGTAAATTAGCAAGTTTTGTGTCTATATAAAGACCCATATATCAGTTTGTAATACACAAGTTTTAGTTGATTGAATAAAGTTTGTGTGTTTTAGTATTTGTGTGATTGTTTACTTCCTTAACTGTCAGTGAGTTTTTTGCTATATGCGTAACAACAACCTACTCCCAAAACTCATACCAAATCATTAGGCCACCTAATTGGTTTGCTTAACTTCGTACTAATTATTGTAGTCATAGCAGATTTGTCACACTAGCCAAGTTTTTGCTATATGCATAAAGCAAAAAAATGAAATTCAAGTTTTGGAAAAAAATCAGTCAAACAATGGACTTTTTTTATTACTTTTTTTTTGTCAATAGTTGCATTGTATTGATGTACCTAGCTCAAAAGATGGACAAGCAATCTATTACAGCGAGAATAATAGACATCTTACAACAGTGAAGCACGGAACTAAAATTCGACACCACGCACACATGGTGGTGCGGCAACAAACCCTGACGGGCACAACCACCCCACAAGTGGGGACAACCACCCCTTAAACAGGGACAACATCCCTCTAGTGGGTACAAAAAACCCTAGATCTAACCAAGAAAAAGAAGTTAAAAAGACACAACGGATCCAAACAACCGATGACAATCGCCACTCAGTACCGCTCGCCATCCCTAAGGATCGGTCACGGGCGTTTGTCGCTTTCGACTTGAAGACCGCCACTTTGTCTCTCTCTAGTTCTTTGACTCGATCAAGGATCTAGGCGTTGAAAAATGGTCGTCTACGTCGTAGCGTCGAAAACCCAAAACCTACGCGGTAGTCGTCGGGTCAACCTACATAACAAAAAAAGAAAAGAAGGGGGATAGAGGCGGACAGATGAGGGGAGAGGCGGAGTAGGGAGGAACGCCAAGGGAAGGGAGAGGCGGAAGAGGGAAGGGAAGAAGATAGAACAGTGGAGAGAAGTGAGAAGAGGGAGGAGAGGGGTGGAGGGATGGGGATGAAGAAGATAAATCTTGGATTTAGGGAGAGGAGATGGGGGCCAGCGGCAAAGGCGAATCGACAACGCCGGCCCTCAAACCAAATTTGGTGAAGGTGCGGCTAGCGTTTGGGAGAGCCCAGCAAGTAACTTTGGAAAGGAAGTGAAGGTCGTGTCTTTTCTTTTGTTAGTAATAAAGTTACTTTTTTTTTTTTTTTTTTTACTTCAACGAGAGTGAAACCACCACCTCTTTAAACCTTGCTTTTTGACTAGCAATAAATAATAAACTTTTAGTTAGTATTTTAATTTCGAGATATAAAGTTACACGTGCATGCTTGTTTATTATTATCTCGGATACTACATATTAATTGTCTAAAATGTCTAGTCACAAAACTAATTGAAAATTACATTCCAATACTATATATAGCATTTTTTGACAAAAAATATAATTTAATTAATATTGATATATAAATATTTGTGATATTATAATTAATTGTGAACGTTTGTGGTTCTCAGAAGTAAATACTAATGAAAAACAAATCAGACATCTCTATAGTACGTATCTATTAATTAAAACCTAACACATGCATGCGAGTCCATGTGGAACCATTAGATTCAAGCCATCTAATGAAAAGTTACATCAACAATTAATTATGGGGTCTTAATGATGACAGACATTCAAATCATCTCCTATATATTGATCCAACCCCCCACTTCCCATCTTCCCCTTTCTGACTAGAGGAGCCCGTACCCATACGGAGAAGTGATAGAATAACATGTTACACCGCAAGATACATTGACTCACAAGAGTCATCCATACATACATCGAAATACATGTATACATAGATCTCGATGCATAACACGCGAGTCGATGTCACATGAAAGACTCTTGTAGTCCAATGTATCTTGTGGTGTGACATTGTTATTGTCATTCTACTATTTTCTTGTATATCACATCATGCATAGAAAGAATCATATCCATCATGTATAATTCAATAAGAAAAATGATATTTTGAAATACTTTGAGTATATACATCGGATACACAATGATCCAAATTTTTATTGGGATACATGCGATATTAATTCCAATGAAATTTGGACTATTGTGTATCTAATATATGTATCCAAAGAATGTCAAAAATATCATTGTTTATTCAATAAATCATCTTGACAACACATATAAGAAAATGTTATTGACCAATCAATTGAGTAGCTCAATAATTTGGTATGAAATTTGAAAGTAAAATGATTTAGTTTGAAATTAAGTGATCTTAGTTTATTCGGTGAAAAAATGGTTTCTTTCATATCCAAAAGAAAATGTTATTGCAGCCATTAAGGGAAATGAAGTCAAATGCAGTAGTTAGCTGTTCCTCTCTTAAAGAGACAAGTGAGTGGTAGCAGTTAAAAGCCAGCAATCAAAAATTTAAAAAAAAAAATAAGAGCTTATGCCATACGTTTTATTTTCTTGACAGATAAGGTGGGATATGGTTTCCACCACTTTTAGACTCATAACCAATTGTGGATTTTATTTGTTGGTTACACTTGTGAGTCCAATATGCTACTTGCACCCACAACTTCAATTTATTTTCTTTTTTATAGTTCGCACTTTTTTTACAGATAGTTCGCTCTCATTATTGAATATCCAAGATTCTTGATCAATTGAATCAGCTCACAAAAAAATAAAGCTTCACAAGCGAAAGTAAATCTATTTGCAAAGTCCGAAATCAAAATCACTACTTAAGGGATTTAAGCATTAAATCAGTACATAGGATTAACTCCAGTTGATATAATATTAATTTATTTTTATTTAGTAGCATTTTTATTGAATATAAAATAATGTTACTTCATCTAGTCTTGTTCAAATAAAGTATTTATTTATATATTATGGATGTTTGTATAATAGAAAACAGGTTTTCAGTTGTAAACCAAATGCCACAAGAAGGGCAAAAAGTCTTCAAAATATTGACTTTTATAGTTTTATAGATATCAAAAAGAGTGGTTGTGCTATGCATTGGATATTATTATTATTATTGTTGTTGTTGTAAAACCAATTTCACCTTGCAATGAAAAAAGTTAAATTGACAGATTAATTTCTCATATTATATAACAAAAAAAAGGTTTGCGGTGTATTTTTCGCTACAATTCGAAACCAATTGCCCTAAGCAATCTAGAATGACTCTTGCAATTTAGAATGAAAGTAACAATTTTTGTTTTTTGACTTTAGAATGAATTGAACTCACGACCTCCCTAAATTTTTCTTTTTGATTAGTGATGTCTCATCCATCTGAACAAAGATGTTTTTGGCAATGAAAGTAAACACTTAAAACAATATTATCTTCAATGACCCAAAATATAAATGCTAAAATAACCCAACAAATCTGTCACATGGAGATGTTAGTTGAAAACTTCCATTTTAGAGAGGGTCCACTAGCTGTACATGATTTCCCCTACTCAATCTTCACAATAAATAATGAAATTAAGAAAACTTCCAAGTACATCTTTGCTTAATTGAATCTTCCATCAAAATCCACTACAATTAAAGTACTAAAAACATATCAATTAATTGATTAATTGAGACTTGAAGCCACCAATACTTGTATATTGGAAGTATGTAAACACACACTAAACCCCCAATGGATCATGAAGTCAATAAGCACTAAAGACAGTGGACATCAAGATTGTAGCCTCAAAAAACAACAAACACAGCTAGCACTAAAAAGCATAAGCAAAGAAACAAAAATAAAAGATAAAGTTCACATAAACTCAACATTTGGAAGATTAAGAAGCCAAAAAAAAATGTACTTTTGAATCTAACACGTGGCCATTATATGAAAAAACATGTAGCTCAAAATCATGAAAACCATGGTCCTCTCTGCTTCTCTTCTCTCTATTTCTCTCTCTACCTATGTTCCCTTCTCCAACAAAAGCCAAAACAAATACATTTCTAGACCAACACATGCAGTTACTCTCAAATATACATTGTTAAGTCTAGTCACATATGTGTCTCCACCATTGACGCTGAAAAGGAGTAATATCAGCCAAATCTACACAGTAAAAACTGAATAGTCATCCCAATATGTCCAACTAAACCAAGTTACCAAGGCATAAGAACCTTGGTTGTACCACTTCCTTATTTTTTTTCCTTTTTTGTACATGGGTTTTGGTTGATTTCGAATCAAAGGTTTGCAGTTTCGGTTCAGCCATATCTGATTGCATTGAAGTAATTGAAGTCATGGTGCTGGACCCTGAGCTGCTTCAACCACGAATCGGCTGCGCTCAACAATGACAAGAGCCTCTCTTGGTCCTGACCGCTGTCGTCTGAGAACCACAAGCTTCCTTGCATCTTATAAGTTGCTAGGCCAAATGGAGGGAGAGGGACACCTTCAATTTCCTTCCCCTTCCTTTTGGCGATCTCCATTTCCTCGTCAGGGCCCATTTCTGCATTACCAACAATGCAATTATGATTAAAGAGAGAAAAAAAAAAAAAAAAAAAAAAATTGGCGTAACAGGATGAAGTCCGAAAGAAACAATACCTTGAAAGGAAGAAGAAAGAGTGTGATAAGTTAGGAAGCACGCGGACAAGTCCTTCACAGTTCTGCCTGTCGGGATGTGATATATAGGGTACCTGAAAAAATCAAATGGCCATACAGACCAAATTAGCACTCAAATCTCGTTTTCATACAAAAAAAGAGGCCTATCTGTTCATAATGCCAGTGATCCACGACTGGCGAATAATAATGGCCAAGGCCTCAAAGAATATTGTCATAACAAGTAGAATTAACAAAGCTAAATTCTGTGCAGCTTAAAACTCAGGAAATAACTATTCCACATCAAAATGAGATAGAATCCAATGCGCAAAAGCTTTCGTGAGCGTGAATGAGGGTGTCATCCATGTATGATGCAATATATGTGTGTTTAGCTAAAGTGGGAAGGAGAGAAAGAGACCATGCAACTGCCATCCAGCTAGCTGGTGAAAGATCGACGCTTTTCAAGGTCATTAGTCCCGGAAATCTTCGAGCCAATCCACTGATCTGAATGAAGAGGAAAAAAATTAAGTCATAAGCAATAGTGCAATCAAGGAAAGCCAATATTAAGACCTAAACAAACCCTGACTTGCAATGAAGTCAACATTAACTTAATTCCTAATCTTAAACCACAAAATGCAAAGTTAGGTCACCAGTAATATCAGATCACATTTAACAATTAGAATAAAGAGCAACAAAAAAAAAAAAAGGAAAGAACTGGTCAATTTTAATTTTGAGTGAAAAAAGAAGCATAGAATAAAGTGCGAAAGTGAACAAAGAACAATAATTTTCAAAAAGAAACGGTCGCAGCCACATCTCTAGGCATCTTTCTAACAGAATAATATAGGAGTCTAACGAATCCATAACCAGATTCTTCTTTTCATCCTTCAATTATTTGAAGCACAATAAATGGATTTCTCACAATAATTCAAAAAAGTGCTCGTCAGAATCGGAAAAGCTTGAGCAATGGCCTTAATTGAAGATACTCCGACAACAACAACAACAACAACAACAACAACAACATAGCCTCAGTCCCAAATTAAATTGAAGATACTCCATTAAAGAAAAAATAACCGCTGAAAGAGTATGCACCAAATGGAATCCTACGAGAATCCTACATAAGTAGATGACAAAGTCTAAAGCGTACAAATGCAGATTTTCAAGATATTAACTTCATCCCAATATAAAAGGCGGTCTTCAATGATGCAGAATCATAATATAAATCGGGTCCATAAAAATGTGATTTTGAAGAATCTTTTTTCTGGGTAGGCAGCAAAAGGAAAAGAAATATTAAATTACCTTGTCCATGAGAGGAACTCTTCCATAAGGAGCTGATCTTTCAAAATATTGAAAGTAAAGGCAGCCCAACCTATCATTCAGATGCCACAGACTTTCTTGCTCAAATCCAAATTCCTCAGAAGAACCAGCGTCCCACCTAGACAACTTATCGCTCTCACTTTCATCACTGAAAGAATCACTAAAAGAATCCCTCATCTCAGAGTCACCCGCCACAGATTCTTCCCTAAAAACCATCATTGCTTTAGCATTCACAACCGTTTTTACCATGTAAATCGAAATAGCAAAACAAGTTTCTAGCTCCATCAGATGTCGAGAAAGTTTAAGAAAAAATTACAGTTTTACCTTTATGCAAACAGCTGAAAATTCGACAAGCAAAAAAAAGGGAATTCCCTTGAGTTATTACACGCCCGTATAAGCAATAAAACTATTTGATTCTTCGCAACAAAAGATTAAGTGATATAGTCAAATGAAATTGATTCCCACTATCGAAAATGGATTTGAGGGCGCACAAAGATTCAAAGATTAAAAGTTCGCGAGCTCATAAAGGCATGAAGGAGACAGAAAACAAGGTTCACAAAGTGAAGCACTTGATATGGACTTGCACAACAAAAAACTAAACAAACTCCGACGGCACCATTGATGCCACAATTAAGGTTAAACTACTGATATCTCATCGAATTAGTCCAAGTAATTTCGATACAAAATAATTCAGATAGAACAAACAATCCAAACATCTAATAAACAAAACAACACACTCATCACATTGATATACAAAAAGGGCGAAAAAACCGACACGACGAAAGCCCATTTGATTGATTGATTACCTGAAGCTAGTAATGGGTATATTGCTGCTTGTGAAGATCTGAATTGCAGAAAGATAAGGGACATAGTACTGAACAACAGTTTCTCCTCTTCGGTTCAACACGACCGGAACTCCGGCGCCATAAGCGCTCCATTCATCATAACACCTCCAAAGATCACCAAGTGTGAAATACTCAATCGTGTCTGTGTCTACTGGATGCCATAACTGATTAAGATTCCGAATTGCAGTCTGAAATCAAATCAACAAATTCAATCATAAACCATAACACGAGTTCCACAACAATCACACAACAAACAACATTTGAGAAGGACTAATTCACATAAAAATTACACACCTTTGGCAGGAACTGCGAGGGGCGATCGGAGTAACGCAGTCGAGGAAGCTCTTGAGATTCGACTGCGAAGACCCTCTCTCCAAAACCATTGTTTCAGAGAAACAGAGGAAACAGAGAAGAGAGAAACCCTATTTCTCTCTCCTCGCCCACAAAACAGAGAGATTGTTTATGAGAGAGAAATTGATGGGGTTTTGATTTTTTGCTTTTAAAAGGGAGGGAGAGGAGCAACAATCGGGGTACTGAAATCTATTTTCGAACCTCCACGACAGCTAATCAATCAAAAACAGCTTTTTTAGGCAATCCGAACAACAACTAAGGAAAGAAAAAAAAAAAAAAAAAAAAAAAAAACTGAAATCTAGCGAAACCCACAAATGTAAAACAGAGAAATCAAACTCTAAACACCTCAAAAGCACCAATTTTCGCTTGAACAGTCTTCAATGGAGGTTCAAAATCAAGTCGATCTACACACTTATAACAAGAAATACAGATTACCCACAAAGGACTCCCAGAAATTTCGCGACAAACCCAGTTTTTCCGCGAAAAGGACCGATTGATTCCGCGAATTTGCTCTTCAAAACCACGATTTCCAACGGAAAAAACCAAACTTTTTAGAGAATAAAAAAGGGGGAAAAGGAAATACAGAGCAACCAGACAATGTAAGAGTCACCCAATTCACGTTGCGGATCAAATTGGTCACTACGAAAACGTAATCCTTGAAACGAAACACAAAACCCCTCGAACGATCAGTCGCTGTTGCGACTTCTGAGTTGTTTTGCTCTGTTTTTGCTCTGTTTTTTGCTCTGTTTCACAATTCTCTCAAGCCCTGTATTTCTAAGCCCAAAATCACAGAGAAAACGATGAGCGAGTAGCCGCGTTTTGTCTAAGAATCTGATAAGAGACGAAACATGACAAAAAAGTGAAATTTTTCATTCAAGAGAGTTGAAAATTGAAACCAAAAACAGAGCTTTGAAGAAAATATACTCTCTAATCTCTGTGGTTGTTGTTGTTACTGTCAAAATAAAATAAAATAATGTTTTGGTTTATTATTGGAAAATGCTGGAATGACAAAAGTGTAGTGACACCTTAGTCACATCGGGTATTGTGCATATACGTATCTTGATGTATAATATGTAAATCAATGCTAAATGAATGTTTTAGTGGCGGGATGTGATTTCAAGTATGACGTCCTCATTGTCTTTTATTAATATTTTTCTTTAGACAAAACATATTTTTTTTTATCCTTGAACTTTTAGCCTTTTATACTTTTGGTCATTAACTTATATTAATGTACATTTGATCCTTAAACTTTTATTGTTATACATTTATTCTCTGAATTTTTGAATTTTTTATGCTTTTGACATCTTAATTTAAGTTTTTAATATTTTTGAAAAAAATTACTTTTTTTCGATTTTTGTCGGTCGATGTAAGTCGTTCGATTCAGTAATATAAATCATTTTACTTTTCTTGAATAGTCACGCAACACTCTTATTACTCACATAGCAAGAACTTAACATTTTAAATAGTGAAATGATTAAATGTAAATATATTCATGAAAGTTTAAGAATCAAATGTGTATTAATAAAAGTTTAGGTTTCAAAACCATAAAAAACACAAAGGGAATGTACCACATAATGAGTTTTGCCTTTATTATATAGTATGCTGTGCTACAATGTTGATCACAAACAGTGAATGTACTGTACTCATATTTTGACATTGTGACACGTGTGTGCAGACTGGCCCACTGTTTCTCTACCGTTGATGTGAATGAGGACTGTTGAGAGTATGGGTTTTGATAAGAAGTCAAACTTTTTTGGTCAAATGGAAGTAAAGTAATATTGTGGTCAATGCACATTGTGTGCCCATACGAATAGTCACATAGCCATAGACCGTAGTCCATAGAGAGGGATGAGCATTTTTTTTTTTGTTGCTTATCACTCGTGATCAAAGAATATGTTTGATGACCTTGTTTGAAGCCACGTGAGCGTTGTTTATAAAGTGAATCAATAGCCGGGTGGGATCCATAACTATGACAATTTTGTAATTGTCTTTATATTAAATTCAAGATGAAACTCACTATGTACTAATATAAAATACTTACTTGTATTAATATTTTTTAATTTCATAAAAATTAAGTGACTTATTAATTAACAATTTAGTAAATAATAGGTGGTTGGTCCACAATATTATTTACAAACTTACCCTGAGTAAGAACTCTAATTGTTCCACAATATGTTTCGCATTGTGGCTTATGCACATGAATTAAGGTGATCATTGATTTACAATTAAGATTTCATATGAAGACTAAATTACCCTCCCTTAAATGACTTCATTTGTATAAAATATATAATGCTTACTTGATTTTTTTAATGTGACATATATTGTAAAATAAAAAAAATCCCAAAAATATGATGCAAATTGTGGAACAGATGGGCTACTTATTAATCCATGAAAATGACTTGTTCTTCCGAAGAAACACATGGAAATGTCTCGGATGCCTTTTAACATTTCCCTTTCTTTTAGTTCTTTTGAAAATATTGGATGTCTTGAAATATTCTTTTCAGCACCCCCTCTACTTAGAATTGACTAATTACAAGAATTAATCCAGTGCGCTCTCCAAGAGAAATTAACATGTTTGTGACTTCCAAAAACAAACAAACAAAAAAAAAAAAAACAAACAAACAACAAGATAGCCTCAGCCTCAAATTAATTGGGATCTGCTACATGAATCAAACTTTTTCTGTAATGGCCCAAAATTTATAATCGTGTTTACGTCTTGAAACAGGCTCAATGACCCGTACTGTGGTACCCACACCGTGATATGTCCGATTACCGAGGCAAAGGTCGAGTTACATTTTATATTTTTGTTGTGATGTATGCCTAGTGTATTGTATATGTGTAGACTATTAAGTTAATTTTCTACGGGTGTGTAGGTAACGAGACAAGCGAGGACGTACCTCGAGTCGCGTGTCAATGTGGGACCGAGGTAGCGACATATAGGGTAAGTTGGATTAATTTGAGTTAAATATGCATTGAGGAAGTGATTTTAGTGGCTTCAATGTGGCCACATTGACATACATATTACATGTAGTTAGTTAGAAATAAAACCATATGTATTGGATGTGCATCGAGACACGCGTTAACACATCATGAGGTAAGGTGTCACTTTGTTGAGTCACTCACAAGTGACATGGGGGACAAGTGAGACAATGTGCTCCATGTGATGAGCCTCGAGATACGTATGCACACCAAGATCTAAGGCTACGGTTTAAACTTACACTATATAAATAAGTAAGTCAACATGTTCATCTCCTTATCCTCACCAAAAAAAAAATTTAGGAGAGAAGAGAGAAAGAAGAATCGTTGCTGGTGGAGGTGGAGGAGAAGGAGAAGGAGAATGAAAGAACCCGAGACGAATCAAGGTGAGTGTGGTGTTCTTCAATTGATGGGGTGTTGTGGAGTGGAGTTAGTGAGAAAGCTCGGGAGCTTGGGAGCTCTCGTGCTCCCGGGGAAGGCAGCGACTCGGGAGAGTCGTCTCCCCTCCCTACAAGAGCTGGGGTGGATCGCCAACCCCAACTCGTGAACAAAAAACAACAGAAAAAAAAATGACCCTCCAACGAACCAGGGAGTCCCTGGTTCGCTGGGGAAGAAGGGGGCACACGCACGGCAAGTGGGCCGAGACAAGGGCCTGGGCCAGGCTCGGCTCATAGGGCGAGCCAGGCCTAGCGCCCTGGCCAGGGACGGGTCGACCCAAAATAAAAAGAAAAAAAAAGAAAGGAAAAAAATCCATAAAACTTCGAAAAATTATATTTCTACAAAATAAATAGAAAGTAATGAATTTCTAGGAAAAATAAATATTTGGAATTTCGGACGAGCATTTTACGGGGGTTTTACCTCGAAAAACGCGAAATGAGCGGATTGGCCTAAAAAAAAAATTGTTAGAAATTTGTCTCGACTTCGATTTGGCCTAAAGTGATACATTATTAAATGTTAGAGAACTAAAGGGAGAACTCAGGAGTTTGAGCACGCATTTCGAACTGTCGAGGGATCGAATAGACTAAGACAAGCGTGTGAATTGTAAGTACAATTGTGAGAATTTTATATTTCATTTCATTCTCTTATTGCTTTATTGGTATATTGGTAGACATTGCTACTTGAACTCGCACATCATGTTGTTCTTGTATCTATTCGTGGATGAATATTGTGAACATGATGCCTTGTGAATTGTTTCGTTGCCTCTGATTCCTACACTTGAGTTCATTCTTGAACAAAATTGATAAAAAGCATGCTAATGGAATAATGTGGATTTACTTGGACTTGTCTTCGATTTTCTTTGGGCTTTGTAGCCTAACTTATCTTGGTATCCTAGAATTTTGGAATTCTTTGTCTTTGAAATTAAAGTAGAGATTATCTACTGTCCATTGCATGAGAGATGCGCGGTTCACGGGGACATGGGTCTACCGGGGTTTCGGCACTCACCACTACACTTGCGCGACACACGAGTTATAGGACTCGGGGTGGTCGGCAAGCATGAGATTAATGTTGTGTAAGCGTAGAGCGTAGCTCCGCTAGTTGTGTGAAATATGTTGAGCGCAGCTCCATATAGTAGTGGGAAATGTTAGGTAATAGTTCTCACCGCCGACCAGACGTAGATCATCTCGACTTAGCCTGTGTCTGTCTCTACATCTTTAACTATGGTATTTACTTGCATTTCTTGTTTCGGCAATTTATTTCGCTACTTTGTGCTTTTAAATACCATTCATTTATTTTGGAAATGTGGCATAGAATTCTCCGGTTAGTACTTAAATATCAATATACTCACCGTCTAGTTTGTGACGCTGGGTGTAGGTTCGTCGAGTTGCAGCAAACCAGGGAAGGAGAAGATTGGCGACTTCCTCTGAACAGTTGAGCGACTCTCCTAACTCATTTTGTATGTCTCGACTTTTGTTGTATTATTATTGTTATGTCATTTTGGGTTGTATATTGGGTTGAGTGAATAGTGTCCTATATATACGTGCATATGCTGTTGTCTTTTCTTGGTTTTCCACACATAGAAATTTTGACTCATAATAGCTTCCACATGATCTTCATGAACATGATAACATAGATCAATACATGGATTCAGAGAAATATAGGGACGAAAGGATGACTAATACGTAATTAAGTCTTATGTGATTTGGATTAAGGCTTGATTACGGGATTAGGCTAGGCGGTGCCCTGTTTAGTAGTTGGGGTCGTCACAGTTGGTATCAGAGCATAGGTTTAGAGACCACAATGCATAAAATACAAACCTTAGTTGTGGAAACCAGATGATCATTGCCTAGAAACCATTAGTTGGAAAGTGAGTGACAGTGAGATGGGGGATTTTTTATATGTACTTGTTACTTTCTGTATGTATAGATAGACTTATGCGCTATGTGACGTAGAAACTGATTATCGTTCGCTCTCCATTGCAGACCCCGATGGCTGATACACGCGGGGGAGGAGATGCAGAGCCTAGTGGCAGTTCGCCTCCTACTATAGCGGAGGATTTACAACGACTGTCTGATCAAGTGACAACTCAGGGCCAGTAGTTGACTGATTTCATCGCTATGATGACCGCTCGTTTTGCTCCACCGGCATCGACATCAACTCCTACGACTGCTACACCGACTGTCTAGGCGGCAGCACTTCCTACTGTAGCTTTAGCAGCGCCGATAGCCGTGACCGCACCAGTGGTGGAGACAGTTGAGGTAGTACTGTCTCATACGCCCGTATCTTCTAGCACTTAAGTGGAAGTTCAGCTGGTGAAGGACTTCATCAGACTCAAATCAATTTATTTCGATGGAGTCAGGGATTTTCAGAAGATTGAGAATTGGATCCTGTCATAGGAGAAGCTTCATTGGGTGCTGAGGATTGATGATAGACTTCGGGCAGAGATCTCATCTTATACACTCGAGCGAGACGCTGACGTGTGGTGGCGTATGACAGTGGCCACTCACAGAGAGTTCGAGACATGAAATGCTTTCAAGCAGAAGTTCTATCAGCAGTATTTTTCGCCTTCAATCATGAAGCGCTTGAGACGAGAGTTCATGGACTTGAGACAGGGGCCAGAGGAGCCCTTGATGCAGTACATGGACCGATACGATTATCTACGCCAGTTTGTTGGGGACTTGGTGAGAGATGAGTCCGAGGATGTGTATCTCTTCGGTGATGGACTCAAACCCGATACTGGGTATTATGTCGTCAGTTTAGGTGCGAGGACACTCACCGAGATCTATGAGTGAGCCCTAGCGCATGAGACATACTATATGGGCAGAGTTGCTGATGGTAGAGCATCGGGTCCAGTTTTGTCTGCAGAGCAGGCCTTAGAGTATGAGAGGATGAGACAGAGGGGTAAGGGAGTAAGGGGATGGAACCGAGGATCTCAGGGTTCGAGGACAGCTACACCCCCACTGGTTGTGCCTCCTGTATCATCCATTGCTTCAGCACATAGCACAGTGGGCATACTTCCCTTGCCACCTCCCGCCCCAGCCTTACCAGCTCCTATAGTTCCTGCACTTCCCGCCCCACACGCTTCACGGCAGCAGCTGTAGGGTGGTAGAGGTCGAGGCAGAGGCAGAGGCTGAGATACGAGACAAAGACCAGAACAGGTGCAGAGACAGGGTCAGTATTAGACACATGGCCAGTCTTAGACTCAGGGTCAGCGGAGACATTTGACATGCTACAGATGTGGACAGGTCGGACATATCATGAGAGAGTGCCTGCATCCTGCAGCAGTGTACACCAACAGGCCCGAAAGGAGGTTCACATGGTAGCCCAGCCAGACGGTGACGCTACACAAGGTCTTATTGAGGGTACGATTTCTATTTGCGATCACGAGTTATATGTTTTATTTGATTCTGGCTCTACCATATCGTTTATTGCTGGTCGCATGATAGACATTCTAGGGTTGAAACCTGTTAGGCTCAGCGTACATTTGATCTTGCGTACTACAGTCGGGGATAGAGTGTACCCTCATAGTATTGTTGAGAAATGTATCGTCGCGATAGATGGAGTAGAGCTACCTGCTGACTTTAGAGTCCTCGATTGTTTAGAGTTCGACGCGATTTTAGGAATGGACTGGTTAGCGGCATACCACGTTCATATCGACTATTTCAGCAAGACCACATATTTAAGATCCCAGGGCGTCTGCCATTCATTTATAAAGATAGTGCAGCGAGGACTGTAGGAACGAGAGATCGATTTTATTATCGAGTTGGTACCAGGTGCGAAACCGATTTCCATACCACCATACCGGATGGCACCACGAGAGCTAGAAGAGTTGAAGACTCAGCTCTAGGATTTGGTACATAAAGGATTCATCACACCTTTCATGTCGCCATGGGGAGCACCCGTCCTTTTTGTGAAGAAAAAAATGGTACGTTGAGACTTTGTATCGACAATCAAAAGTTGAACAAAGTCACAATTATGAACAAATATCCACTTCTGAGGATATATGATTTATTTGATCAGTTGAGAGGAGCACAATTTTTCTCCAAGATAGACCTGCGATCAGGGTATCATCAGCTTAGGATCAGGGACGAGGATAGGTCCGTTACAACTTTCAGCACCAGATATGGACATTTTCAGTTCACAGTCATGCCGTTTGGGCTGACCAATGCGCCAGCAGTGTTTATGGATTTGATGCATCGTGTTTTCAGACCGTTTATTGACTGTTTTGTGATAGTCTTCATCGATGATATATTGATATACTCGAAGACGAGGGAGGATCACGAACAACACCTCATAGAGACGTTGCAGACTTTAAGGGAGCATTGACTATACGTTAAATTTAGTAAATGTGAACTCTGGCTGTCAGAGGTCAAATTTTTGGGGCATGTTGTCAGAGCAGCAGGGATATTAGTGGATCCAGCCAAGATTTAGGCGATTATCGATTGGCCAGCACCGACTTCAGTGACTGTGATCAGAAGTTTTCTGGGTTTGGCGGGGTATTATCGCCGATTAGTGAAAGATTTTTCAAAAATTGCTTCACCGATCACTAAATTGACTCAGAAAGTTGTGAGATTTCACTGGTCTAAGGAATATGAGGAGGCATTCGCTCACTTGAAGAGGTTATTGACTACTACGCAGTATTAGTGTTAGACAGGGATTCTTCGTCTATACTGATGCTTCTCATAGAGGTCTAGGATGTGTGTTGATGCAAGGTACTGGTACAATAGCATATGCATCCAGACAGTTAAAGGTACATGAGAAGAATTATCCGACGCATGACTTAGAGCTGGCAGCAGTGGTGTTTGCATTGAAGATATGGAGACATTATCTGTATGGAGAGACGTTTACACTATTTACTAATCATAAGAGCTTGAAGTATCTTTTCACACATAAGGATCTGAATATGAGGCAGCGCAGATGGTTAGAATTTTTGAAAGATTACGACTTTTCCTTAAAGTA
This sequence comes from Stephania cephalantha, assembly GCA_039657325.1. Classification (NCBI taxonomy): domain Eukaryota; kingdom Viridiplantae; phylum Streptophyta; class Magnoliopsida; order Ranunculales; family Menispermaceae; genus Stephania; species Stephania cephalantha. The sequence goes on from CM077578.1 coordinate 42,372,492, forward strand.
TCATCCAGGAAAAACGAATGTAGTCGCGGATGCGCTGAGTAGGTTACCTATTGGAGATGCGGAGGTTTCTACTGAAACTCGAGTAGAGATTTGCGCACAGATGAGAATACATACCATATCTACACAGAGAGTGTCAGAGGGTCAGATGACCGACATGTTGTACTCCAGGTTTAGTGAGTTAGCGCAGAGTGCAGATTGTGTTGATTAGACGGAGACATCTGACCAGTGCTTGTGCTTCAGGGGATGACTGTGGATACCGTAATTACCAGAGTTGAGAAAGGAAATTCTTCAGGAGTCACACCGTTCCCGATTCACTATTCATCCAGGCAGGACCAAGATATACCACAACATGAAGAGGCATTTTTGGTGGTCTGGGATGAAAACGGATGTGTCAACTTTTATTATGAAATTAGGGATTTGTCAGCAAGTGAAGGCTGAACATCGCAGACTTGGAGGATTGCTACAGCCTCTTCCCATCCCAAGGTGGAAGCGGAAAGACATTGCTATGGATTTTGTGAGAGGATTGCCGAGAACCGCCCGGAAACATGATTCCATCTTGGTTATTGTTGATAGACTGACAAAGTCTGCTCATTTTCTACCAGTGGCCGCACATTATACATTTGATCAGTTGAGTATACTGTTTCAGCGAGAGATTATTAGACTGCATGGGGTACGAGTGACTGTTACGTCAGACAAAGATGGTATGTATACGTCCAAGATGTGGCGGAGTATGCAGGAGCAATATGGTACGCGCCTACAATTTAATACGGCTTTTCATCCTCAGACTGACGGGCAGACTTAGAGATTGATACAGGTTCTCGAGAATATGTTACGGGCGTGCGTCTTGGAGTTTGGCGAATCATGGGAGAAGTACCTACCATTATGTGAGTTTGCATATAACAACAGTTATCAGACCATTATTGAGATGGCGCATTTTGAGGCTTTGTATGGTAGACCGTGTCGCTCGCCATCGTGTTGGTCTGAGTTAGAGGATCGGGAGACCGTGGGGCTTGAGATTGTTATCAATCAAACGGAATAGGTACGATTGATTCTTCAGAGACTCAAGGGAGCCCAGGATCGACAAAAGAAGTATGCGGACAGATATCGCGGTGATCTCACGTACACCGATGGATCCTTTGTCTATTTAAAGGTTTCCCCTCGGAAGGGTCTTCAAAGGTTTATAGTGAAAGGTAAACTTGCACCGAGATTTATCGGACCTTTCAGAATTAAGAAACGGCTCGGAAAGGTTGCGTAGAGCTTGAGCTACCTCCCCAGATGTCGGGAGTTCATCCAATTTTTCATATATCCATGCTTCGATTAGCTGAGTAGAGAGCAGGTGATAGTCCGATTGTAGATTTGAGCCAGATAGACTTGACTGACGATATGTCATACGAGGAACAACCTGTTCAGATCCTAGATCGAATGGTACAACAGTTGAGGAACAAGTCTATCCCAAGTGTACTTTTCAAAGGGCAGTTTAACGATGATACAAAACTCACTGGGGAACGGGAAGACTACACGCGAGATAGGTTTCCGTACCTATTCGAGTAAGGTATACATGTTGGTTCGACTTTTAAATCTCTAGGACGAAATTTTTATTAGTTGGGAATAATTGTAATGGCCCAAAATTTTTAACCGTGTTTACGTCTTGAAACAGGCTCAACGACCCGTACTATGGGACCCACACCGTGATATGTCCGATTACCGAGGCAAGGGTCGAGGTACATTTTATATTTGTTGTGATGTATACCTAGTGTATTGTATATGTGTAGACTATTAAGTTAATTTTCTACGGGTGTGTAGGTAACGAGACCAGCGGGGACGTACCTCGAGTCGTGTGTCGACGTGGGACCGAGGTAGCGGCATATGGGGTAAGTTAATATGCATTGAGGAAGTGGTTTTAGTGGCTTTAATGTGGCCACATTGACATACATATTACATGTGCCTATAGTAAGTTAGAAATAAAACCATATGCATTGGATGTGCATCGAGACACGCGTTAACTCATCATGAGGCAAGGTGTCACTTTGTTGAGTCACTCACAAGTGACTTGGGGGACAAGCGGGACAATGTGCTCCATGTGATAAGCCTCGAGATACGTGTGCACACCAAGATCTAAAGCTACGGTTTAAACTTACATTATATAAATGAGTAAGTCAACATGTTCATCTCCTTGTCCTCACAAAAAAAAATCGGGAGAGAAGAGAGAAAGAATAATCGCTGCTGGTGGAGGTAGAGGAGAAGGAGAAGGAGAATGAGAGAACCCGAGACGAATCAAGGTGAATGTGGTGTTGTTCAATTGATGGGGTGTTGTGGAGTGGAGTTAGTGAGGGAGCTCGGGAGCTCCCGTGCTCCCGGGGAAGGAAGCAACTCGGGAAAGTCGTCTCCCCTCCCTATAAAAGCTGGGGTGGATCGCCAACCCCAGCTTGTGAACAAAAAACAACAGAAAAAAAAATATTTTTGACTCCCCAACGAACCAGGGAGTCCTTGGTTCGTTGGGGAAGAAGGGGGCACACGCACGTGCCGTGCGTGTACGCCCCTTCTCCCAAGCGGGCGGCAAAGGGCCTGGGCTAGGCTCGGCCCATGGGGCGAGCCAGGCCAAGCGCCCTGGCCAGGGACGGCTCGACCCGACCAAAAAAAATGAAAAAAGAAGAAAAAAAAAAGAAAAAAGGAAAAAGAATCCCGAAATCTTAGGAAAATTCCCAAAAATTAAATTTTGACAAAATATATAGAAAGTAATGAATTTCTAGGAAAAATAAATATTTGGAATTTCGGACGAGCATTTTACAGGGGTTTTACCTCGAAAAACGCGAAATGGGTGGATTGGCCTAATATAAAAAAAATTTGTTAGAAATTTGTCTCGACTTCGATTTGGCCTAAAGTGATACATTATTAAATGTTAGAGAACTAAAGGGAGAACTCAGGAGTTTGGGCATGCATTTCAAATTGTCGAGGGATCGAATAGACTAGGATAAGCGTGTGAATTGTAAGTACGACTGTGAGAATATTATATTTCATTTCATTCTCTTATTGCTTTATCGGTCTATTGGTAGACATTGCTACTTGAACTCGCACATCATGTTGTTCTTGTATCTATTCATTGATGAATATTGTGACATGATGCCTTGTGAATTGTTTCGTTGTCTCTGATTCCTACACTTGAGTTCATTCTTGAACAAAATTGATAAAAAACATGCTAATGGAATAATGTGGATTTACTTGGACTTGTCTTCGATTTTCTTTGGGCTTTGTAGCCTAACTTATCTTGGTATCCTAGAATTTTGGAATTCTTTGTCTTCGAAATTAAAGTAGAGATTATCTACTGTCCATTGCATGAGAGATGCGTGGTTCACGGGGACATGGGTCTACCGGGGTTTCGGCACTCACCACTACACTTGCGCGACACACGAGTTATAGGACTCGGGGTGGTCGGCAAGCATGAGATTAATGTTGTGTAAGCGTAGAGCGTAGCTCCGCTAGTTGTGTGAAATATGTTGACCGCAGCTCCATATAGTAGTAGGAAAGGTTAAGTGATAGTTCTCACCGCCGACCGGACGTAGATCATCTCGACTTAGCCTGTGTCTGTCTCTACATCTTTAACTGTGGTATTTACTTGCATTACTTGTTTCAGCAATTTATTTCGCTACTTTATGCTTTTAAATACTATTCGTTTATTTTGGAAATGTGGCATATAATTCTTCAGTTAGTACTTAAATATCACTATACTCACCGTCTAGTTTGTGACGGTGGGTGTAGGTCCGTCGAGCAGCAGTAGACCAGGGAAGGAGAAGATCAACGACTTCCTCTGAGCAATTCGGCGACTCTCCTCACTCATTTTGTATGTCTCGAATTTTGTTGTATTATTATTGTTTATGTTATTTTGGGTTGTATATTGGGATGAGTGACTAGTTCTATATATATAGTTTTATATATATATATATATATATATATATATATACACGTGCATGTGATGCTATATTTGTGATTGATGTTGTAAAGCGTAGAGTACAGCTCCACTATTTTTTGAGATATGTTGAGCGCAGCTCCATATAGTAGTGGGAAAGGTTACGTGATAGTTCTCACCGCCGACCGGACGTAGATCATCTCGACTTAGCCTGTGTCTGTCTCTACATTTTTAACTGTGGTATTTACTTGCATTACTTGTTTCAGCAATTTATTTCGCTACTTTATTCTTTTAAATATCATTCGTTTATTTTGGAAATGTGACATAGAATTCTCCAGTTAGTACTTAAATATCACTATACTCGCTGTCTAGTTTGTGACGGTGGGTGTAGGTCCGTCGAGCAGCAGCAAACCATGGAAGGAAGATTGGCGACTTCTTCTGAATAGTTCGGCGACTCTCCTCACTCATTTTGTATGTCTCGAATTTTGTTGTATTGTTATTGTTATGTCATTTTGGGATGTACATTGGGTTGAGTGAATATTGTCCTATATATACGTGTATATGATGTTGTCTTTTCTTGGTTTTCCACACTTAATAATTTTGACTCATAATAGCTTCCACATGATCTTCATTAACATGATAATATAGATCAATACATGGATTCAGAGAAATATAGGGACGAAAGACTGACTAATACGTAATTAAGTCTTATGTGATTTGGATTAAGGCTTGATTACGGGATTAGGCCGGGCGGTGCCCTGTTTAGTAGTTGGGGTCGTCACATTTTCATTGTGCTCGATTAAGTGCAATTGATGGTGAGCTTTCCAGACCATTCAAATCCCTCCTAATTAATGTATCTCATGTTAACTTTGGCATACCCTTACCTCGTCGAATTTCTACAGCTTCTATTGAGTTAAGTTTTCCAGTGGCGACATTTGTAGGTCGTCTTTTCAGATGACCAAACCACCGCAACCGCCATTCCTTAATCTTTATATCAATTGGTGCTACTCCTACTTGTTTTTGAATTTTTATATATCTTATTCTATCTTTAAGAGTTTTACCCCACATTCACTTGAGCATCCTCATTTCTGCTATATTCATTTTATGTAATTGTTGTTGCTTTACCGCCCAACATTCACTTCCATAGAGCATAGATGGCTTAATTGCAGTTCTATAAAAATTTTTCTTTTAACTTAGTATGAACATTTCGATTACAAATCACTCCATGTTGCACTCCGCCATTCATTTCTTCTATCCAGCTTGAATTCTATGTGTGACATTATTCTCAATATTACCATCATTTTGTATGATTGGTCATAGGTATCTAAAGTTATTCACCTTAGGAATTTCTACTTCCCCTAATTTTACCATTCCATCACTCAATGTTTAGTATTTCTAAATTCACAGTGCATATATTCGGTTTTGGTCATACTCAACTTAAAGTCTTTATATTTTAATGCATTTATTCAGAGTTTTAATTTTCTATTCACTCCATCTTTTGTTTCATCCACTAAGACAATATCATCTGCAAATAACATACCCCTTGGTATATCCTCTTGAATATGCATAGTTAGTTCATCCATGACTAAAGTAAATAAATATGGGTTTAAAGCTGATCTTTGATGTAGTCCTATCGTAATAGAAAAATCTTTTGTAGCTCATCCGAATGTCTTTATACTCGTTACTACTTCATTGTATATATCCTTAATAGAGTCTATATGTATCTAGCATGCATTTTTTCTTTCTAGAACCCACTAAAGAACATCTCTAGAAACCTTATCATATATGTTTTCTAAATCTACAAATATCATATGAAGATTTTTTTTTCTCTATATTTTTTCAACAATCTTCGTACTAGGAAAATCGTATGTTTGTAACTTCCAAAAAAAAAAGAGAGAAAAAAGCATATTTGTAATTTTTTTAAAACTCAATATATTTAAAGTTGGATAGTAGGATTTGATAGCCTGACTTTTTGATCGTCAATCATGTTCAAGTTTCCCGTTGCACCAATTTCATTTTAGACATTTTTAAAAAAGTATTATAGGGCATATTGGAGGATAATATCATCATTAGTGCATTAACCACGTTTGGTAACTTTAATTGTTTCCTTTAGATTTTAGATATTGGTACATGCTCCGTAAATTAATGCACAAGATTAGAGCGTTAGTTACACCTTTAATTAATTTAAATATATTATAAATATACACGAGATTAGGATCGTCTAATAATTAAAACTTTTTCTACTTTTGGCAAGTAAAGGTAAGGTTCAATTAACTTAGTTAATGTTATGGCTAATACAATTTTAAGAATTTGGTTTGTAAAACTAATTGGATTGGTTTCATTTAAGCTCATATCTCTTAACTTGAGTTATGGATGAAACTAACTAGTCATATTCAAGAGGATATACCGTAGTGTATCTTATTTGCATACAATATATTGTTTTAGTGGACGAAACAAAAGATGGAGTGAATAGGGAATTAAAACTTTGGAGGAAATAGATTAGAATTTAAAGGCTTTAAGTTGAGTATACTAGCTAGGATGAAAACCGAATGCATGCACAGTGAGTTTAGAAATATTATACATCAAGATGATGGAGTCGTAAAATTAGAAGAAGTAAAAGTTCATAAGGTGAATCACTTTAGATACCTATAATCAATCATACAAAACGATGTCACACATAGAATTCAAGCTAGATGAAAGAAATGGTGGAATGCAACATATAGCTACGAATGCAACATGTAGCTAGGGGTGTACAAAAAAACCGATTGACCCAATAAACCCAATTGTTCCAAACCAACTCAAGCAATTTGGGTTGCGTTAAAAAGGTTATTGATTTGAGTTTGGGCTCTTCATGTAACGGTCAGCTTTAATTAATCCCATTAATTGGTAAATTACAGATTAGGACTCTAAGCTCAGACTCACGTGGACGTTGCGGAAAAGTATAAGGTACACATAACGAGATAAAATTTGTTATTTTTGTGTGGTGCATGTTTATTTATTTTATTATTATTTCATAATTCGCGTCGCACTAGTTAAGAATTACATTTGGTCGCGTTGTGCGCGTGTAGTGACAAGAGTATATGACATCGCGGGGTGCGCGTAACCCGAGTGTATGAGGTAGTCAAGGATTTAGATGTCAAATCACTCATCACATCACATCACCCATCAAATCATCCATACCCACACTCATACCTCACACTCTCTCTCTTCTTTCATTTAGGAAAAAAAAAAGATTTCCTCCTCTCTACCCAAACTCACTCTTCTGTCCCTATCAGTTTTCATTGTTTAAGCTTCTTCTTCTTCCAACTCTCCATCGCCAAGCTCTCCATCACTTTCTCAACTCGGCCTCACATCTCTCGCGGTGCTCTCTTATCTCGGTGACTCTCGCGACGATCTCCAAATTGAAGTGAGTGTTTATTGATTTTGTAAATTTTTGGTGAAGAAATTAAGGCTTTAATGGTGATTGTGTAGTTGTGTTGTGGTTGTTGTTGTATTATGGTTGTTGTTGATGTGGATGGAGGAAGGAGGTAGTCATGTGGGCTGGGCCTAGCTACCCCTCAGCCGGGTCGGACCAAGCTTTCCAGGCTAACCCGCTTGGGTTTAGGTCGGCTCGGCCCAAACCCAGGAGGTCCAATTGGGCCGAACCGGGCCCAACCAAACTGGGTCTGGTTCAGGCCCAACCCACCCCTAAATTAATTAAATTAAATAAAAAATGATAAATAAAACTAAATAAAAATGATTTTAAATGAAAATAAATTATAGGAAATTACATAAAATAGATAAAAATAGTAAAAAAATTATGAAAAAATCCAGAAAAATAAAAAAATTAGAAAAAGCTAGGAAAAAGACTTTTGAGGCTTTTTTAGGTGTTTGGCACCCACTATAACCGAAAAGTGTGTCAAAACTAAACTTTTTGAAATCAAAATTCAAATTTTTTGTCGCACATTATAAACTCACTTAACCTGACTCTAAATAATTAAAGTGGTACAATTAGACACTAGAGACTTAGGAGATCATAGTCGGGTGTCGGGTACGCATCTCGAGGCGTGAGCGGGACATTTTAGAGGGATTATTACGATTGCTTGAGGTAAGTAAACCCACGAGAAAATCAGCTTCGAATTTACTCATTTCCTTCGTAAATTTATTTATTTCACATTACTTTTCGCCAGTTCGACTTGCATGCTTACTTTATTCCCGCGTGTATCTGTGTATGGTCGAATAGACGGTATGACCCCTTTCCGACTATCTCGTAGATGACGATCTGATTGTTACTACGGTGTTGGTCATATTTTTAGACTATGCGTGAGATTTCTCTTTGCGAGTCGGTGATCTCGAGAGTGGGTTGGCGTGAGGCTCACCTCCGTCACAGAGTTCCTCTCCTTTGAGCCGTTGGGTGGAAATCTACCTTTCGACCAACAAAGTTCCTCATTTCAACCGTGAAGAGGGGGTGAGGATTACCTTGCCTCCAGGGCCTTCTCGGTTTAGTATTGCATCACAGGGCTCGACAACTATACACCACACTTGTGTTCCATATTCTTGATTATCTCAGCGATTTATATTCATACTTTACATTTTCGTTTATTTGCTTTATCTGCATGAATTGTAGTCATTTTTCTTCGATTTCTTATGAATACTAACTAAATTTCTCTGGGATTTACTTATTGTAACTTGTCATTATTTTTATAGCAAGTTGTAGATCCTTAGACGAGCCGGAGGAAGGCGGTTCTTGGCGACTACCGACCTCTGACCTAGAGCGCCCCACTAGCTTCACTCGTAGGTGTTTGTATTTATATATATATATATATATACTATTTTGGGGATCAATTTGGGAGACTTACTACATGATATATGTATATTGACACTTACTATACTTTTTGTCGCCTTTATTGATATACATGGTATCCTTTTGCCGGGTTTCCACCCCATAGGTTGTTAATTAATGCAAAACTTGTTTACATTATTTATTTGCATATTATTAAGACTTCCGCTACTAAAATAACTTAAATGAATCAAAACTAATAAGTTAAGTTATAAAATTTTACAACTTAGTATATTTTGACAAAATAATCGTTTAAATATCGAAATTGACTAAGTCGGGGTATAAGATAATTAGTTCGCGGGGCATCATGGACAGATGTGCAGGTGACGTGGCATGACCTGATGACATGTGCGGCGATGTGGCGGTGCCCGGTTTGCCTTGGAATTTGGGGCCGTCACACTTTAAATTTGAGAACTGATGGGTTAGTTCAGTGTTTGGGTTGTATAATTGTGGCGGCCCCAGTTTTCCACAAACTAGGCCCCGCTCGGCCTAAACCCACGTGGACCCCCGAACTAGTCTCGCAAGGTCAACGCAGGCTTAGTCAGCCTTCCAATTCATCATTATAAGTAAATTCATAATTTTAAGTTGAGTTATTAATATTTTCAAGTTTTACAATTTAGTGGAAGCAATTAATACATTAAATAACTCAACAATAATGTAAAAGAGTTTGACAACCTAATTGTAGAACCCTGTAAACATGTACATTCATGTATCTCTTCATTAATGAACATTCATATGAGAGTAAATACAAGATATAAATGCCCAAATTCTCTCAAAAACTCAACTCCCAGTGTTTTAAAACAAGTATATCTAGTAGTACAAAAGAATCACCTAGCTATGGAGCCCTTCCCATTGCTGGACAGTGGATCTGCACTCCGTCAAACACAAAAATGATGAGCCCAGGTAAGTAAAAGCCAGTAGGACATATATACAACATTTTGAAATAACTAAATAAGTCGAATTCATGCATATAGAAAGAAAGGAACAGGGAACGCATGAATATAAAAGACTGTAAATAAAGCAATCGATAAGTTAGGGTCCGGAATAAAAAAATCGAATAACAAGGAGTCCCGATCAAAAAGTCGTTGAGTCGCGGCAAAAGACCTGCAAACTCGGGTTCAGGACGAGACACTGCCAACCAGCCCTCACCCTTGCGACTATGAGATATCCACAGACCCGGATAAGTGTCCCCAACGTACACTCAATAGGGAGATATCAACGATGTCCAGATAAAAGCTCATATCACAGATAAATAGTAACCATGACTCACTTGCCAATGGACCACTCAACCAACAGGTTTCAAAGATAGCTATCAAAGCAATGAACAACAATATTCAATAGAGTAAAATGAAATGACTGTACAGTTTCCTAGGCGGTTTACTTACCTACTCCGCGAGCAATCCATTTCGTCGTCGAGCTTCGTCGACGTCACAACCCAATGTCCACTGTTGTTGTATCTCGCCAGGGATCAATCGGTCCGGCAACGTGCCACCGAGCCGTTGCCGCTGCCGCTGCCGCGCCACTGCCACTACCACGTTGCTGCCGCTGTCGCCGCCACTGGTGAGCTCCTTCGCGTCGCGCTGGTCCGCCGTTGCGTGCGCACCGCACTTCGCTGGTATGTGCCACCGTGCCGGAGCTCCGCCAAACCCCGCCAGTGGAGCCACTCACCGTCGCCGGTGTCAACGCGCCACCGCGCCTAGCCGCTGCCGCTCGTCCGCATGCTCCCCTGCGCGTCGGTCTCCTCGCTGGATCGCCGCTGCACCGGTCATTCGCGCCTTCGCGTTACTATACCCGAATCCGAATCGCGCTGCGCCGCTTTCATGGCCCAGCTTGCCACTTCACTGGAGCCGCTCGCACCGTCGACGTCTTCTCTCCTTCTTCCCTCTCTCCGCCGTCCCTCTCTCTCTCTCTCTCTCTCTCTCTCCTCCTCTATCTTTTTCTCTCCTCATCTCTTTCTTATCCGTTCTCTTATCCGATTATTTATTTATTAATTTATCTCCTCAATTTGTGTCAGAATTAGACCCCGAAAAATACCCCGTTTTCGTAAAAAATTAACGAAAATACCATTGCACTCCGCAACATGGGAACACCGCGTCTAAACTTTAACTTGACCCTATTTCGCGTCGATTTGATCCGTATCACGACGAGTGGGTCCCGCATACGACCCTGAAATGGCAAGTGTTACGAGTTAGATTTTTAGGGTCGTTACGCTCTTCCCAACTAATCGTTACGGTCTTCCCAACTAATTAGAATTTCGTCCTCGAAATCAATCACAAATGAAGATAGTGTTTTGTGAAGGCCCAATGCCATACCCGCCCAATGTCATACCCCCATCTTACTCTGTAGTGCTGGGCTCCTCCGTGACGAGCTGGGCTCCTCCGAGACCTGTAGGCAGTGTAATGCCCTTACACACCTTACACCATCTGTCTCCTCCTCTCCAATATATGCCAGGGCAAGATCCTCGAAACATATATAGGAAAAACTCAAAGGAAAATACCATTTCCATGATCCACCGTCTCCAACACACACGCACATCCTCTGTATGTCCGTGAAAATTTGAACCAGTCTCTCGGACTGTTCGTCAGTCTCTCTAGTCTAGTGGATTTCAAACCCAACTCATCGACCAAGCGACCTGACTTTCAACACTATCAAGTTACGGGTAGCAGTCGGATCTGGCTCAACAACAGCATGAACTTGCTCTCGGCTCTACTGTGGCTGCCCTCTCCCAATCGTGGACACGTATTGGCGAAGTGACCTGGCTTCCCACACTCCCAACAAGTACGCTGAGATCCCGATCCAGATGGAACACTCTGTCCCCGTCCATACATCTGCCTCTGATCACTGCCTATGTCACTTGCCTCAGTCCTCTGATACTGCTATCGCTGAGAACCTGACGGTGCCGGCAGCTGTGGAGTGCTAACATAACTCTATACTAGAGCAGATGGTATTGTTGTAGTACGAGCAGTAGGAGGTGGAGATCTAACAAACCCCACACTCTGAGCTCGATCCCTCTGCCTCAATGGTCGAAATCTCTTCCTCCTCCGATCACCTCTAGAACCTCTCACTGACTGTGACGATGCCGATGAGGCAACCGATACTTCGGTGCGTGTGCTCCCAAAGCTCTCGCTAGCCATAGCCCTCTCATAGGCCTCCTGTAATGTGCTTGGAGCTGTCGTCACTACAACAGAACCAATGGAGTCTAGTAGACCGTGCACAAAGTAGTACGCCTGGTCAGTGTCACTGTCGTACTCCATCAAGCATAAATATCGGTCCATATACTGCATAATTGACTCCCGGTCTTCTGTCGAATGGTCTGAAACTCAGTCCTCTTTCGGTTACGGACTGCAGGAGGATTGTACTTTTCGTTAAACCTCTCCTTCAACTCAGCCCAATCCTTGGGCTTCCCCTTCGACGCCACCAAAGTGCGCCACCAGACATCGGCCTCGCCGAACAGTGAAGCTGACGATATACTCGGCTGCATATGAGCTGGTGTGGCCAGTACATCATGTATCTTCTCGTGGCTTCTCATATACCTCTCTGCAGCCTCGAGGTTAGTACCCCCGTGGAACTTCTCCGGATGATGCCTCTGAAACTCACAAGCCTGACTCGCTTCAGCTGTAGCCCTAACACCTGTATCAGTCGGCGTGCTCGGCGTATCCTCCGTCGGTGTCTAAGGTGTAGGAGGTACTATCTCGGCCTGAACATGTGCCTCCTCTGCCACTGCAGGTCCTGCCTGAACTGGAGGTGTTGCAGGTGGGTCATGGACTGTAGGAACACTCCCAGTCTGAGTAACTGGAGCTACTGATGTGGAAGATGATGATGTCGCCTGAGCCCTCAACGGTCGAAGAATCTCCTGAAGCTACTAATCGTGAGATGTAATCATCTGTGACATGCCATCTAATCTCTTATGTACGTCCCCTGTACCACTATCGCTAGTATCGGGATGATCGGCCATCGCTGACTGAAAAGAAAGCGATTTTCACGATCAGAACATAGCTATCAATAGTTAATAGTACAACAAATCAAATAGCTCATAGTCCAAGGTTAAATATCCCCAACTCTCCTCACTTCCCAACTAAGACTTAGGTTAGGATCATAGAGTTCCACTGTAAGTTCAACCATTCCTAACTTCCGCTGGTTTGTGTCTTAATGGATTGTGATTTAAATCAAGAGTCGAGTATTTACAACTTCGGCTCTGATACCAACTGTGACGTTGGTATCACAATGTCTTAGGCCATGAGATTCTCAAACCTTGGCTCTGATACCAATTGTGACGGTATCATATTGCCTTAAACCATCTAGGTCTCTAAACCTAGTCTCTGATACCAACTATAACGGCCCCAGTTTTCCACAAACTGGGCCCCGTCCGGCCTAAACCCACGTGGACCCCCGAGCCAGTCTCGCAAGGTCAACGCAAGCCTAGTCAGCCTTCCAATTCATCATTATAAGTAAATTCATAATTTTAAGTTGAGTTATTAATATTTTTCAAGTTTTACAATTTAGCTGAAGCAATTAATACATTAAATAATTCAACAATAATGTAAAAGAGTTGGACAACCTAATTGTGGAACCCTGTAAACATGTACATTCATGTATCTCTTCATTAATGAACATTCAGAGGAGAGTAAATACAAGATATACATGCCCAAACTCTCTCAAAAACCCAACTCCCAGTGTTTTAAAATAAATATATCTAGTAGTACAAAAGAATCACCTAGCTCTGGAGCCTTCCCCTTGCTAGACAGTGGATCTGCACTCCGTCAAACACAAGAATGACGAGCCTAGGTAAGTAAAAAGCCAGTAGGATATATATACAACATTTCGAAATAACTAAATAAGTCGAATTCATGCATATAGAAAGAAAGGAACATGGAACGCATGAATATAAAAGACTGTAAATAAAGCAATCGATAAGTGAGGGTCTGGAATACGAAAAACCGAATAACAAGGAGTCCCGACAAAAAAGTCGTTGAGTCGCGGCAAAAGTCCTCCAAACTCGGGTTCTGGACGAGACACTGCCTACTAGCCCTAACCCTTGCGACTATGAGATATCCACAGACCCGGATAAGTGCCCCCAACGTACACTCAATCGAGAGATATCAACGATGTCCAGATAAGAGCTCATATCACAGATAAATGGTAACCATGACTCACTTGTCAATGGACTACTCAACCAACAACAATCTCAAAGATAGTTATCAAAGCAATGAACAATAATATTCAATATAGTAAAATGAAATGATTGTACAGTTTCCTAGCTGGTTTACTTACCTTCTCCGCGAGTAATCCATCGCGTCGTCGAGCTTCGTTGACGTCACAACCCAATGTCCACTGTTGTTGTGTCTCGTCGGGGATCAATCGGTCCGGCAACGCGCCACCCCGCCGTTGCCGCTGCCGCCGTTACTGGTGAGCTCCTTCGCGTCACGCTGGTCCGCCGTTGCAGCCGCGCGCATCACTGCTGGTACGCGCCACCGTGCCGGAGCCACTCACCATCGCCGGTGTCAACGCGCCACCGCGCCTAGCCGCTGCCACTCGTCTGCGAGCTCCCCTACGCGTCGCCTCCTCGTTGCTCGCTGCCGCCGCACCGGCCAGTTCGCGCTTTCGCGTCGCCGCGCGAATCGCTGTCTCGCGGCTGGTGGTCTGCGTCCAGCTTGCCCTCGCTGGAGCCGCTCGCACCGTCGACGTCTTCTCTCATTCTTCCCTCTTTCCGCCATCTCTCTCTCTCTTTCTCTCTCTCTCTCCCCCTCTCTCTCTTTCTCTCCTCATCTCTTTCTTATCCGATCTTTTTTTTATTTATTTATCTCCTCGATTTGTGTCCGAATTAGACCCCGAAAAGTACCCCATTTTCGCCAAAAATTGACGAAAATACCATTGCACTCTGCAACACGGGAACATCGCGTCTAAACTTTAACTTGACCCTATTTCGCGTCGATTCGATCCGTATCACGACGAGTGGGTCCCACATACGACCCTGAAATGGCACGTGATACGAGTTAGATTTTTAGGGTCGTTACAATAATTGTAGATTCGATCATGCCTGAACCAACCATGATCATACTAAGTATTTGTCAAACATATTTAAATTTAGCTTACATTAAATGTTATTTTTATTTCAAACAAATAATGTTACTTATTTTATTTATTTTTGAACTTTAATTAGTTTTTATATTAATAATTCTTGAAATTTGCATTTTAGTTTTCAAATGTAAGGAACTTCATATGTGATTTGATCATTGTGATTGAATATTAGTTTGATAATAATGTTACATTTTTATTGGCTCAAACTAGCGATCATATTTTTGTTTGGTTTATTATTTTAGGCGAACTAGAAGTTGTGAGTGCATGATGCAAGGAGTAAGTGTTTAGAGGTTTATTTTCTTATTTTGAAAGAAAAAAGAAAATTATTGTGCTCTAAATTTTATGAGTACGTTTTATAAAACTCACAATTTTTATGCTTAAATTCATAAAATCAATCGGAGGATTGAAACCAATCCAACCCAAATTCATAGAGTTGGATTGATTTGATTTTGAAGAATCAATTAGTTCGGGTTGGCTCTAAAAAAAATAGACCCGAACTATTTAGTTTGATTCATGTTTTACGCAAAACCCAAATCAATAATGTGCAAGCTCTGGCCCTAGCTAGCTTACTGACTCACTTAATTAGATTCTATTATAGCTAATTACACTTCTTTTAAGGGTGCGGGATTGTTCTTTATGAACTTGAAAATGTAATAAAAAGATTTTTTTTGAAGAGAAATTTCATTAATCATTTATAGCTCAATACTGGAGCAAGACCAGACATATAACTAAGTACATTGATTCGCTAATCTTATTTGTTCAAACAAACTGCAATTAATTTAGCTGTAAATGTGAAATTGAAATAGTTTCATAATCAGAGACTGCTCTCTACAATGTTGAAACTCATGACAATACACAAAACTACTAGAAGCGCAAAACGAATAACATTAAAACTTTATAATAAGAAGAAGAAAACCTATAACTTCACAACAAGAAGACAAATCAAAGTCTTCCAACTAGGGAAGAAAATTAACAATAAAATAAAATTAAAGACGATATCAATCCATCACCGCATAAATCCACGCAACACCATTGATGAAGATGCACCGTAATAAGGATGAATTAATCTCCACAAATCTGATTAGATCTGTTGATGATTATTGTATGGACAAAATGCAAAAGAGATTTGATTGGAACCAAAGCCGATCGAAGATGAGGATTGGTGGTGGTTCAAGAACAAAAATCACAAAAGTGAATCAATAATAAAAATTTTAGGGTTTTGGAGAAAAAACGAGAGAGTGCAGTTGACATGTGAGTGAGAACTTATTATTACCCAATGTAATAAAAATAATTAATTGCTACATAATTATCGCAATCTGTTGGGTCTTGCGTTGGGGTGTGTTAGTATATCTAGATAAATATCCAACGACTCTATCTATCAAACAAGTCTATATATTTATTAATTGAAAGTACATTACCTATTCACTTCTTTTTCTTAATTTATTAATTATTTCTTTGAGATGAATGCGCGATTAATCTTGGATTGTTTTCTAAATTTTTATTACTGTTGACCACTGTATATTTAGCTTGTTTAGCTGATCAGTTTTTGGTACATGGCATTAGCTAGATCGAGGAAAAAATCATTAATTTAGCTAGCTAGAGAGTCAAAGTTCGGATCTTTGTATAATTTAACTAGTTTTATTTTATTTTAATCTTTCAGTTCTAATATAGGAACTATTCAACCCTCTCTATAAATATACACGTTTTATACAACAAATTGTGTTAATCTTAGAAGCCTTGACTGAACTAATCTAATGTTGGTTAACAATTACTTTTTCGAAAATATTTCTAAAAACTCAAAAGAAATCCAAGTAGACATTTTTTTTTTTCATTTTTAATTGACTTTGACTATATCCGTTGCTAGGTTTATACCCTCTTCTTAGTCAATTCTACAATCTTAATTAGAACATTTCAACTTTTTTTAAAAATTTATATTTGTTATTACTATTTTATTGAGTGTATGAACATTTTTATTAAGTAAATTAATTAGTACATATAGAATTTCGTTTGTCAAAGCATTATGGTAAGATGGTTGAGGAATGAGTTGCTAAAGGTAATTTATAAAGTCAAACATCTTTGGTAAGATGGTTGAGACATCATTTGCAAAATATAATTTATAAAGTTAGGAGAAGTTGTGGCGGTTTGACTAGTGTTAAATTGTTAACTACAAAAAAAATTATTTTTTTTAAATAATGATAATTAACACTAGTCAAGTTGTTGATTTCTTATAAAAAAATAATATAAGATTTTGTTTTAAAAAATAATGGTAACTATGAGACATCTATATACAAAATTTTAAGTAACAATAATTAAATATCAATCATTGCCCATTGATATAATACGGAGAAAAAGCTAGGTTGTCCGAATAGAAATAATTATTCAGATCAGCTTAATCTTTTTAGTTGGAAAGATTAACAAATATAATGACGTGATAAATAATTTGGAAAAAAATTATTAATTAATTAAGAACTTGACTAAATAAAAAAATATCAACACTACACATATGATTTTACCCCCTCTCCTTACAGATCGATATATTAGCAGGTTTTTTTAAAACCATTATTTAATTTAAAAGTTTTAATCATATTCAATGACTTATCATCACTAGGTCTTAAAAAAAAAAGACTTTATCAGATATGATGGGCGAGAAACACGTTTTCCACTAACAATCACGTAATCACTTTGCATGACAAGAATAAACTTGTAGGGACAAATCTTGCTTAAAGATTCATATATGCATTACACGAATTGTTAAATAAAAAAAAAATATGACACCATTTTATATTAAAGTAAGTACGTACCAGAGCAAAATAAATAAATAATAAAGTGTCACAAAAAAAAAATGTTGGTGAGAAAATTTGATGTATCTATGAGACATCAAAGTCAAGTACACACGTGTCGTTATATAAGAAAAAAGAATGGCACGTGTCGTATATTAAGACTCGGTCATAGGGGGACCGGTACTCGGACTTCATCACATTGTCCAAACAGTCTATTCCATATTGTATTGTACTTTTTGTTTCAAACGTTATAGTAGCTAACGCAGTAGTATTTTTAAGAAAATGATTTTTTTTTTACATACTTTGGTTACATACATTTGATACACAACAGTGTAAATTTTATTGAGATAAGTGTTGCACGTATCCCAATAAAATTCACACCGTTGTGTATCAAATGTATGTATCAAAAGTATGTATGATTTAGCATTGTCCTATTTTTAATTATGAAGTAAATAACAACAATTATTCAACAATCTCAAATTAGTTGGAACGACTATAGTAGTCATATTTTTTTAATCAGTACAATTTTTAAGATTATTCTCAAGGCATTTAAAGTCTTGCCCTGACTAATCTTGGACTTGAAAAGGAAGGACTGCAAATTAATTAAGACGACAATTGGTCAAGAGTTTAAAAATTATTCTATTCACAGGGCTCGAACACACCCTTCGGGTTAAAGGAGGAGGGACTTGTATATTTTAAATCTCTAATCAGTACAATTTAATGTAGTTAATCACATATTTCTTATAGTTTAAATTTTTCTTATTAATGCATTTTAAAGGTATTCTAAGTTTACTTAATCTAATACTGCCTATATAAATTGGTAAATTGACTTCGAGTTTTTTAGTGTAGCACTTGCGAGTCGTCTTTGATTTTGTTTAAATCACTGCAATCACCCTTTTATATTTAATTTTTTTTAATGAAAAGAGACTACAACTTACTCACTATGAGGAATATGCGTAAAAACTGCTTATTAAAAAATTTTAATTTTCTAAGTAAATTAATATTATAATTTCCTTCGTCAAAATATCTATAGCGAGATGGACATGTTGGCGAAAAAGTAAGGTTTAGGAAAGTCGTAGGTTCACCTCTCGTTGAAGTAAAAAATAAAAAAATAAAATTTGATATTGCTCCAAAACCCTAGCTAGTTACAAACCTCTCTATTTATGATTCTTTTTCGAGATTTTGGCTTTCGAACTATAGTCAATCTTTTCTTTTGATTCAAAGTAGTTCTCGTAACATCTCTTGGTTTTTCCTGTTTATCAAATATTGACATCATGATTCTCCAATTGTGTGCATATTTTCCTACTTCCTATGTGTATTGCGCTTACAATCTGTTGAGTTGATATTTTTAGGGTAAATAGTCAAAATAGTTCCAAACTTTACATTTTTTTTTCAAAATAATCCCCGACTTTAAACTTCCTCAAAAAAATTCTAAACTTTGAGATTTGTCTCAATTTTAGCCCAACTTACTTTTTAAGACAATTTGTTGCTTACACCACAAATTTGTTCAACAAATTTTAGAGACTGTTTCTAAGTTTTGTGATTTTAATATCTTAAAGTGCCTACTCTTTTAAATGACTTAATTAGCAAAATCTTTTAAGTTCTTCATGAAAAAATTGTCATATCAACACTAAATTGTTTTAAAAAGGGAGTTGGGCTAAAATTGAGACAAATGGTTTAAGTAGAGGATTATTTTGAGAAAAAACATAAAGTTTAAGGTTATTTAGACTATTTACCTGTATTTTTAATTGAGTCATTTTATTTATTAATATATAGTAGTTATTTTTGAAGCCCAAATATGCAATTTCATATTTGTCCTATCAATTGCGAGCTCCTGAGTAACGATAATTACAATCTTATCGATGCTCAATGGACAAACTTAATTGGTAATAGTAGACCCATAAAAATTAGGTGGGTTGATACAACGAACTCATAGAGCCTATGTGGGCCTAGCGGCCATGACGGACCTACATAACTACAAAGATCTATATGTAGACTTGGATTACTAGGATCTATGGTCTGAATTATTCTACATAAATTTATAATGAACTTGGACTACATCCGCAAGCAAGCAGAGACAAAACTCTAACTAGCTTCAATCCTAAGTAGACGAAAGACACGCAAGTAAACAAATTATTGGATATTATTATATTAATTATAGTGTTACAATGTTACAATGGCAGTGCTTTAAAAAGTCAAGCAATTAAAAACTTAAAGAAAATCTTAATGAAAATCTTTTGAACATTATTCAAAAACTTAAGGAAAATCTTTTTCTACCAAAAAAAAGAAACTCAGATAAATTTCTTTATAAGGTAAACAAATAAATTGTTCATAGTGACAGGTGGCCCCAACATGCATGTATATATAGACAATTTAAAATATACATGATTAATTTTTCGATATATATATATATATATATATATATATATACATGCATGCATAAGTTTAGTAGGAAACCCCAATCTTAAAGAGACAGAGAACAAACTTGATTAATTGGATTGTTGCGTACCTAGAGAGCAAGATTTGAGCTCTAGTTTGATATTTTGTTTTTGTTTGGTGATGAAGGTGTCATTAATTAGTTCGGTTAAATGCATATGCAACCAAGAGAGAACAATATTGAAAATATATATATGCAAAAAATAAAAAGAAAAAGAAGAAAAAACATATCAATTATATATGTCTCAAACATATTCTACATTTATATATGTTCGGCTCGCCCGCTAAGATGCTCTACCTTAGATCGACTTCCCTCTCAAATCTCACTAATAAGGTGATGTGCTTTGGCTCCACCTCAGACCGAATTCCCTCTAATATGCAGGGATGACAATTCGTGTCTGCGAGTCGTAAACATGTCGTGTTATAAATAGGTCATGACTCATATAATGCAAACCCATGACATGACGCTTTATTAATTGTGTTAATCATTTTAATGTCTAAATGGGTCGTGTTAAACATGTGTCATGTATTCGTGTTACCCATATAATAAATATTTTATTTAAATTTCTTAATTTAAATAAACTTTTATAATTTGTTTATTACATCTTTAAATATATCTACATGAATAAATTTAACTGAACATAATTAAATAGCCAATAAAATATAATGGGGTTGTAGTCTAAAGTTTTACTTTACTTTTTTTTTGATAAGAAAGAAAAACGTGCCCCTACTAAGGTTTAAACCCATGACTTCTGACTCCTAAACTTCATACCTGTGAGAGAAAGTCAAAATCTAAGTCACGTTGATCATGAATGACTTGTTTAGTCACGTGTGAAATGTGTGGTTTCTGTCATAGATATTTGTTGTTGTACAATTAGGGATGTTAGTCATTCTGTTAGGTTTATGTTAGTGTAGAATGACCATTTAGTCCCTAATCCCTACTGTGTATGTTTTATCTATATATACTGTATTATACTCTATAATAGTTGTTAAGTGAATTAATAATACAATCTCTTGTTTTCTTCTTTGTTTCTTTTATGATTCACCTGGTATTCTCTCATTAGAGAAGTCTCACATGGTATCAGAGCTCCTAAATTCATCAATGGAGGAAGTGAATTTGTTAGGATTTGGTTCTTGTGGTGTCACCACTTACGCTGATGTGATGAGCATTGCAAAAGCCCTAAATTTCAACTTGTCGTCGAAGCTTGAAGATGGAAACTGCATATACTAGAAAGTTTAAATCAAGGCAGGTGTTTGAGCGCTAGGTCTTGAATCTCTCGTTTTGAGTTTAAGAACCAAATATTCTACTACATCAGATCTGGATGAAGAACGGTGGAATCGCATTGATCAGGTTCTCATGGTATGGTTGTTCTCATACATTTTTAAAGATGTTATTGGTCATGTTGCAGAGTGTGAATTAGCTCATGATATCTTGATTACGCTTGAACGTCTTTACAATCAAACATCCATAACTCGAGCTCTTAAGCTCAAAAGATAACTGAGTAACATCAAGAAAGGCTCGTCTTCGATCTCTGAATTTGTTCTTAAAATCATGAACATCTGTGTTGAGTTGCATTTAATCAATCAAGCTATGACGGAGTCTGATCTGATTCAGTCGGTTCTCAATGGTCTTGGACATATGTATGATCCTGTTATGCTGCTGATTCCGTCTCAATAGAAGGCATCAACTCTTCAAGATGCACAGTTCTTACTTATGGTGTATGAACAAAGAATTGATGAGCTGAATAAGGCATCAAAGGTAGATCTGAGCAATGTTTATGCAAATTTTGTTGAGAATGGTCTCAAGAAGTCCCAAAATCAAATGTTCAACTTTCAGGCTCAGAATCGAAACAAAGGAGGTTTTCGAGGTGGTAATAAGAACAAAGGAGGCAGATCTGGTAATAAGGGGTCGTGTTTACTGTCAAGTGTGTTTTCGCCATGGTTACATGACACTTCAATGCTATCATAAGTTTGATTAGTCATTTCAAGGTCCTCATAATCAGAATTCAAGATTCAATTGATAAATTTCTCAATCTCGTCAACCTTTCTCTCTTATTGCTCAGTCAAATGTTCCATCTGCACCTCTAGCAATGTTTAACCAATTTCAAGGTCTCACTGCTACTCCAGATACAGTTGGTGATCCAAATTGGTATACGGACTCTGGTGCATCGAGTTACATGATAGTCGATCCTTCATCTCTGATGACTAAGAGTGATTGCAAAAGTAATCAACGTGTTCTAGTTGGTAATACTGAGCATTTGCATATCTCTCATATTGGTAATGGTTGGTTAAGACATCTTCCTCTGATTCTCGTAATTTGCAGTTGAATAATATGTTTATTCCTAGTATTGATAATAATTTGATAAGGGCCTCCAAACTTACTCTTGAATAACGTGATCAATGAGTTCACTCCTTATTTCTCTATTAAAAACAAGGATTCGAAAATAATTTTGCTCAAAGGGGTGTTTGACAATGGTCTATATTGTCTTCCAAAGGCGTCTTCTTCAAATCGTGGTTATACTATCTCAACTTATGTTCCTTCTTTTGATTCTTACTGTGTGTCTTCTTGTACTGCAGTTCCTGCCTCACTTGTTATTGATATGAATAATTATGATTGACATGCTAGATTAGGTATTCCATCTATTTATGTCTTACAAAAAGTCATGACCTCATTGAATGCAAATTTTTATAAGTCTTACAAATATTTTTGTTACTCTTATAAAATTACAAAGATGCATAAAATGCCTTATCATTCATGTTCTATTACTGCAATTAAACCTCTTGAGTTAGTATACTTTGATTTGTGGAGACCTACTCATTTTCATTCAACGTAAGGTTTTCGTTATAACATTGTTTTTGATGATGCTTATAGTAGATTTTCTTGGTTTCATGCTCTCAATCTTAAATATGATGTTTTTGCTGCTTTTACATATTTTTAAACACAAGATGAACGACAACTTGGTTGTAAGTTGAAAGCTTTTCAGTCAGATATGGGTCTTGAGTATAAACCAATAGAGTCTTTTTGTGTAAAACCAGGAATTGTTTATTGATATTTATGTCCTTATGTTCATCAACAAAATGGTGTTCCTGAAAGGAAACGTCGTTCTATTGTTGAAATAGGACTTACTCTTCTTGGTCATTCCAAAATGTCTTTTAAGTTTTGGGAAGAAGCTTTCTTGACTTCTGTTTTTCTCATTAACAGTATATCATCTTCAGTTCTTCTGTTTAAAGCACCTTACGAATTGTGTTTTCATAAAATTCTTGATTATTCCTATATTCGAACCTTTGGTTATGCTTGTTATCCTAAGCTCATAGCTTATTTATGCACAAATGTAATTTTTGATCTTCAAAATGTGTCTTTATTGGGTATAGTCCAAGACATCATGGTTGCAAGTGTTTACATACTACTGGTAAGACTTATATTTCTCGAGATATGGTTTTCAATGAACATGACTTTCATTTTCCTCTTTATTTTCTTTTGTTTGCGCACCCTATACTTCTAATTTTTCCTTTAATCTTTCGCCTCCTCTGTTTTTTTCTTCTTCAACATCTGCTCTCTCTAATATTTTTTCTCGTTTGGTTAGCTCCACTGTTTGTTCTCATGCATTGTCTTTTCCTCTCTCATCTAAGTTTGCTGAGATTTGTCCAACAGTTTCTAATCCTGTTGTACCTACTCCTGTAGTATCTAGTCCTACTATTTAAGTTCTTGAAGGGTATACCACTACTATCCTAAATTATGAAGTGTCATTTTCCGTTTCTTCTAATCCTGTGCTATCTATACCAACCATTATTAATACTACTACTAATGTTAATACTCGTCCTATGCTGATTAGACCTAAGTGTGGTGTTTTTAAGCCTAAAGTATTGGTCGTTATTTCACCACATCCTTTAGTGCACATTCTCACTGAACCTATTTCAGTAAAGATGTTCTTTAAGATGGTAACTGACCGAAGGCCATGAATGATGAGATTCAAGCTTTGGATCGCAATAATATTTAGACTTTGGTTCATCTTTGTCTTTCCATGAACACTTTTGGTTGTAAATGAGTGTTTAGAATTAAAACCGGTGTTGGTGCTATTGCAAGATATAAGGCTCGGCTAGTGGCTAAGGGTTTTCGTCAAACTTCTGGCCTTGATTTTGGTGATAATTTCTCACATTTATTAAGTCTTCTCTCTTCAAGTTATGGTTACTTTGGCTGTCACTTTTCATTGGCCTATTAAACAAATTGACATCAATAATGCGTTCTTGAATGGTGAGCTTTCAGAAGATGTTTATATGCAACAACCTGATGGCTTTGTTAGCTCTAAGTATCCTCATTATGATTGCAAATTAAACAAAACATTATATGGTTTTAAACAAGCACATAGAGCTTGGTTTTCCAAGCTCAGGTCTGTTTTGTTGAAGTAGGGGTTTCAAAATAGTACTTCAGATGTTTCTCTCTTCTATCATCGAATAGAACAAATTGTGTTGCTTCTCCTAGTTTATGTTGATGACATCCTCATCATAGAGTCTAATTCTTATACTATTCAGCACCTTATTACTTGGTTGAACACCCATTTTGCTTTTAAGTCTATGGGTTATGTTGATTACTTTCTGGGTTTTAAAGTTTATCGAGATTCCACTTGGTTGTACTTATCTCACCATCAGTACATTCTTGATCTTCTTCATAAGACTGGACTTCAAGATGCTAAACCTTTGCCTTCTCCTTACTCTGCTGTAATTAAGCTTTCTGCTTTTGAGGGCAGTCATTTTTTCCAAGCGTACACTATACCGCAACATTTTAGGTGATTTACAGTATCTTACCTATACTCGACCTAACTTAAGCTTTATTGTTAATAAGCTTAGTCAGTTTTAGCAATGTCCGATTGATCTACATTGGGCTGCTGTTAAAAGGGTGCCACTATTTTTTAAGTCCACACTTACTCAAGGCTTAGTATTTCGTCCCGCCTCCTCCTTAAGTCTTGATATTTCCACTGACTCTGATTAGGCTGAGGATTATGATGATAAACATCTACAAGTGGTGTGTGTGTTTTTCTCGATATGTTGTTGCTAGTATGACGACCCCAACTACGAAACAGGGCACCGTCCGGCCTAATCCCATAATCATGCTTTAATCCAAATCACATAAAACTTAATTACGTATTAGTAAGCCTTTCGTCCCTATATTTCTCTGAATTCATGTCTTGATCTATATTATCATGTTCATGTAGTTTAAAGATCATGTGGAAGCTATTATGAGTCAAAATTCCTAAGTGTGGAAAACCAAGAAAAGACAACATCATATGCATGTATATATAGGAAACTATTCACTCAACCCAATGTACAACCCAAAAGGACATAACAATAATAATACAACAAAAGTCGAGACATACAAATGAGTGAGGAGAGTCGCCGAACTGCTCAGAGGAAGTCGTCGATTTTCTCCTTCCACGGTCTGCTGCTGCTCGACGAACCTACACCCACCGTCACAAACTAGACGGTGAGTATAGTGACATTTAAATACTAACTGGAGAATTCTATGTCACATTTCCAAAACAAACGACTGGTATTTAAAAGCATAAAGTAGCGAAATAAATTGTTGAAATAGGTAATGCAAGTAAATACCACAGTTAAAGATATAGAGACAGACACAGGCTAAGTCGAGATGATCAACGTCCGGTCGGCGGTGATAAACTATCACCTAACCTTTCCTTCTACTATATGGAGCTGCGCTTAACATATCTCACAAAAATAGCGGAGCTGAGTTCTACGCTTTACAACATCAATCTCATGCTTGCCGACCACCCCGAGTCCCATAACTCGTGTGTCGCGCAAGTGTAGTGGTGAGTGCCGGAACCCCGGTAGACCCTTGTCCCGGTGAACCGCGCATCTCTCGTGCAATTGACACTAGATAATCCCTACTTTATTTTCAAAAACAAATAAGTCCAAAATTCTAGGATTCCAAAACAGGTTAGGCTACAAAGCCCAAAGGAAATTGAATAAACGTCTCCTTAAATCCACATTATTCCATTAGCATGCTTTTTATCAATTTTGTTCAAGAATAACATCAAGTGTAGGAATAAGAGGCAACAAAACAATTCACAAGGCACCATGTCACAATATTCATCCATAAATAGATACAAGAACAACATGATATGCGAGTTCAAGTAGTAATGTCTACCAAGAGACCAATGAATCAACACGAGAATTAAATGAAATATAAAATTCTCACAGTTGTACTTACAAGTCACACGCTTGTCCTAGTCTATCCGATCCATCGACAAATTCGAAATGCGTGCCGAAACGCCTGAGTTCTCCCCTTAATTCCCTAACATTCAATAATGTCTCAATTTAGGCCAAATCGAAGTCGAGACAAATTTCTAAAACATTTCTTTTATTTATTTTCAGCCAATCGGCCCATTTCGCGTTTTTCGAGGTAAAACCCCCGTAAAATGCTCGTCCGAACTTCCAAATATTTTATTTTTTCCTAGAAATTCATCAATTTCTATAGATTGTGTCGTCATATAATTTTTTAGAATTTTTCCTAATTTTTCTGGAATTTTTCCAAATTTTTCCTCTTTTTTTTTTCTTTTCTATGGGTTTGGGTTGAACCGGGCCGAATTGGTTTCGAACCGGCCCGGTTCACCCAACCCATCGTCTCCTCTTCTTTTCTTTTTTTTGTTTTTTTTTCTTCTTTGGGTCTGAACCGGGCCGAACCGGGTTCGACTCACCCGAGCCGAACCGGCCCGGTTCACCCCCTAATTCTTCTTCCTCGCGATAGAGCAGACGCTATGTCTCTTTTTTTTTCTTTTTTTTCATTCTTTCTTGAGGCGTTGGGGTTGGCTCCCAACCCTAACCCAACTGGAGTCGATGGCAGGGGAGACACCCTTGCCATCTTCATCCTCACACCTCTCGTCCATGAAGACCGAGCCTTCCATGGCCGAACCTCCATGGCGGCCACGACAACAACAACGACCGATGTCAACAACAACGGAAATCCAACTCACCTTGCCTTCTTCGAGCTCGGTCTATTTCCCTCTCTATCTTTCTTCTTATTCCTCGCGACAGAAGACGTACGCTCCGTCTTTTTTTTTTTTTTTTTTTTTTTTTTTTCTTTCTTAAGGCGTTGGGGTTTGCTCCCAACCCCAACCCAATTGGAGTCGATGGAAGGGGAGACACCCTACCATCTTCCTCCTCACACCTCTCGGCCATGGAGGCCGAGCCTTCCATGGTCGAACCTCCATGGCGTCCACGACAACAACAACGACCGACTTCAACAACAACTAACCACTCAACAATAACGGAAATCCAACTCACCTTGCCTTCTTTGAGCTCGGTCTCTCTCCCTCTCTCTCTTTCTTCTTCTTCCTCTCGTCGGTTTTCTTCTTCTCTGTCGAATTTTTGTTGTTGTTGTTTTTGTTTGAGATAAGTTTGGACTTTGAGGTGGTAATTGACCCATATATATGATTTGGGTTGGTTTGATGTGAGCCACTCATCTCAAACCACATACGTATCTCGAGGCACATCAGGTGGTCTTCAACACCACACTTGTCTCCCAAGTCACTTGTGAGTGACTCAAAACCTTAACACACTTGCCTCAGGATGGGTGAACGCGTGTCTCGATGCACATCCAATGCCTCATACTTTTTTTCCTAAACTATAGGCCCGTTTATTCATTAAATTCTATGTGGCCACATTGCAACCACACATTACCCAAAAATTCAAATTTTCTTTAAATAAATTAAACTTACCCCTAATATGCCGCTACCTCAGTCTCACGTCCACACGCGACTCGAGGCGCGTCCCCGCTCGTCTCGATACCTGCATACCCATAAATGACTTAGTACTCTACATATATACAGTATACTAAACATATAACACATAAATATAAAATGTACCTCGGCCCTTGCCTCGATAAACGGACACATTATGGTGTGGGTCCCACAGTACGGGTCGTTGAGCCTTTGTAAAGACAATAACATAGTTAAAAATTTCGGGTCGTTACAACTCTTCCCAACTAATGAAAATCTCGTCCTCGAAATTTAAAACATCGAATTAACATGTATACCTTACTCGAATAGGTATGGAAACCTAACTCGCATGTAGTCTTCCCTTTCCCAAGTGAGTTTTGTATCATCGTGAAACTACCACTTGACGAGTACTTTTGGGATAGACTTGTTCCTCAACTGTTGTACCCTTCGATCTAGGATCTGAACTGGCTGCTCCTCATATGACATATCCTCAGTCAAGTCTATCTGGCTCAAATCTACAGTCGGACGATCACCTGCTATCGACTCAGCTAATCGAAGCATGGATATATGAAACACTCGATGAACTCCTGACATATGTGGAGGTAGATCAAGCTCATATGCAACCTTTCCGACCCGTTTCTTGACTTGGAAAAGTTCGATAAATCTCGGTGCAAGTTTACCTTTCACTCCAAACCTCTGAAGACCCTTCCGGGGGGAAACCTTTAAATAGACAAAGGATCCCCGAGTGTACGTGAGATCACCGCGATATCTGTCCTCATACTTCTTCTGTCGATCCTGGGCTCCCTTGAGTCTCTGACGAATCAGCCGTACCTTCTCCGTGTGATCAACAACAATCTCAAGCCCCACGGTCTCCCGGTCATCTAGCTCAGCCCAACACGATGTTGAGCGACACGGTCTACCATACAAAGCCTCAAAAGGATCCATCTCAATACTGGCCTGATAATTGTTGTTATATGCAAACTCACATAACGGTAGGTACTCCTCCCATGATCCGCCAAACTTCAAGACGCACGCCCATAACATATCCTCGAGAACCTGTATCAATCTCTCAGTCTGCCCGTCAGTCTGAGGATGAAAAGCCGTACTAAACTGTAGGCGCGTACCATACTGCTCCTGCATACTCCGCCACATCCTGGACGTATACATAGCATATCTGTCTGACGTAATAGTCACTGATACCCCATGCAGTCTAATAATCTCCCGTTCAAACATTATACTCAACTGATCAAATGTATAATGTGCGGCCACTGGTAGAAAATGAGCAGACTTTGTCAGGCTATCACCAATAACCCAGATGGAATCATGTTTCCGGGCGGTTCTCGACAATCCTCTCACAAAATCCATAGAATTGTCTTCCCACTTCCACCGTGGGATGGGAAGAGGTTGTAGCAATCATCCAGGTCTGCGATGTTCAGCCTTCACATGCTGACAGATCCCACAGTTCCTAATAAACGTTGACACATCCGCTTTCATCCCAGGCCACCAAAATGCCTCTTCATGTTGTGGTACATATTGGTCCTGCCTGGATGAATAGTGAATCGGGAATGGTGTGACTCCTAAAGAATCTCCTCTCTCAGCTCTGGTATTGACAGTATCCACAGTCTTCCCCTAAAGCGCAAACACTGGTCAGACGTCTCCGTCCAATCAACAGAATCTGCGCTCTACGCTAACTCACTAAACCTGGAGTACAAACTGTCGGTCCTCTGACCCTCTGCCACTCTCTCAGTAGATACGGTCTATACTCTTATATGCGCGCAAATCTCAACTCGAGTTGCAGTAGGAACCTCAGCATCTCCAATAGGTATCCTAATCAGTGCATCAGCGACTACATTCACTTTTCCCGGATGATATTCTAAGGAAAAGTCGTAATCTTACATAAATTCTAACCATCTGCGCTGCCGCATATTCAAATCCTTCCGTGTGAAGAGATACTTCAAACTCTTATGATCAGTAAAGAGTGTAAACGTCTATCCATACAGAAAATATCTCCATATCTTCAACGCAAACACTACTGCCGCCAGCTCTAAGTCATGCGTAGGATAATTTTTCTCATGTACCTTCAACTTTCTGGATACATATGCTACTGTACCAGTACCCTGCATCAACACACATCCCAGACCTCTATGAGAAGCATCAGTATAGACGGAGAATCCCCGTCCAACCTCTGGTAACACTAATACTGGCGCCGTAGCCAATAACATCTTCAGCTGAGCGAATGCCTCCTCACATTCCTCATACCAATGAAAGCTCACGTCTTTCTGAGTTAATTTAGTAAGTGGTGAAGCGATTTTTGAAAACTCCTTCACGAATCGGCGATAATACCCTGCCAAACCCATAAACTTTCTAATCTCAGTCACTAAAGTCGGTGCTGGCCAATCGATAACCGCTTGAATCTTGGCTGGATCCACTGATATCCTTGCTGCTCCGACAACATGCCCCAGAAATTTGACCTCTGACAGCCAGAATTCACATTTACTGAATTTGGCGTATAGTTTATGCTCCCTCAAAGCTGCAACGTCTCTTTGAGGAGCCGTTCATGATCCTCCCTCGTCTTCGAGTATACCAGTATATCATCGATAAAGACTATCACGAATCGGTCAAGAAACTGTCTGAAAACACGATGCATCAGATCCATAAACACTGCTGGAGCATTGGTCAGCCCAAACGACATGATTGTGAACTGAAAATGTCCATATCTGGTGCTAAAAGCTGTAATGGACCTATCCTCGTCCCTGATCCTAAGTTGATGATACCCTGATCGCAGGTCTATCTTGGAGAAAAATTGTGCTTCTCTCAGCTGATCAAATAAATCATCTATCCTTGGGAGTGGGTATTTGTTCCTAATTGTGACTTTGTTCAACTGTCGATAGTCAATACAAAGTCTCAACGTACCATCCTTTTTCTTCACAAAAAGGACGGGTGATCCCCATGGCGACATAGAAGGTGTGATGAATCCCTTCTATACCAAATCCTGGAGCTGAGTCTTCAACTCTTCAAGCTCTCTTGGTGCCATCAGGTATAATGGTATGGAAATTAGTTTCGTACCTGGTACCAACTCAATAATGAAATCGATCTCTCTTGGCGGCGGTAAACCAGGTAAATCCTCTGGAAAAACATCAGGAAACTCTCTAACAATCGGTATATCTTCCAACCTAGGTCCCTGAATCTCTGGTACAATGTACAGCGAAATCAACGCTTCCATTTCCTCACTAGTCGTAGGTCGACCTCTCGTTCCTACAGTCCTCGCTACACTACCTTTATAAGTGAATGGCGAACGCCCTGAAATCTAAAATACCATTGTCTTGCTAAAACAGTCGAGATAAGCGTGGTATGCAGCTAACCAGTCCATCCCTAAAATCGCGTCGAACTTCAAACATTCGAGGACTCTAAAGTCAGTAGGTAGCTCTACTCTATCTATCTCGACGCCGAACATGTTTCAACCTTAGGATGTCTATCATGCGACCAGCAATAAAAGATACGGTAGAGCCAAAATCAAATAAAACATATAAAGCTTGATCGCAAATAGAAACCGTACCCTCAATAAGACCTCGTGTAGCTTCGGCGTCTGACTGGGCTACCATCTGAACCTCATCTCGGGCCTGCTGTGCGTACACGGCTGCAGGATGCGGGCACTCTCTCACGATATGTCCGACCTTGCCACATCTGTAGCATGTCAACTGTCCGCGCTGACCCTGAGTCTCAGACTGGCTTTGTGCATGATATTGACCTTGTCTCTGCACCTGTTCTGGTCTCTGTCTCGTATCTCGGCCTCTGCCTCTGCCTCGACCTCTGCCACCTTGCGACTTCAGCCGTGAAGCCTGTGGGGCGGGAAATGCAGGAATACCAGGAGCTGGTAAGGCTGGTCTGATGGGAGGTGCCAAGGGAAGTCTGCTCACGGTGCTCTATACCGGAGCAATGGATGATACATGAGGCACAACTAGTGGGTGTGTAGCTGTCCCCGAACCCGGAGACCCTCGGTTCCATCTCCGTGCTCCCTTACCCCTATGTATCCTCATCTCATACTCTAAGGTCTGATCTGCCGACAAAACTGGATCCGGTGCTCTGCCATCGGCAACTCTGCCTAAATAGTATGTCTCACGCGCTAGGGCTCGCTCATAGATCTCGGTGAGTGTCCTCGCGCCTGAACTAGCAACGTAATACCCAATATTGGGTCTGAGTCCATCATCGAAGTGATACACATCCTCAGACTCATCCCTCACAAAGTCCCCAGCAAACTGGCGCAGATAATCGTATCGGTCCATGTACTGCATCACAGGCTCCTCTGGCCCCTGTCTCAAATCCATGAACTCTCTCCTCAATCGCTTCATGACTGAAGGCGGAAAATACTGCTGATAGAAATTCTGTTTAAAAGCATCCCAAGTCTCGAACTCTCCGTGAGTGGCCACTGTCATACGCCACTACACGTTGGCGTCTCTCTCGAGAGTATAAGATGAGATCTTTGCCCGAAGTCTATCATCAATCCTCAGTACCCAATGAAGCTTCTCATGAGACATGATCCATTTCTCAATCTTCTAAAAATCCCCGACTCCATCGAAATAAGCTGGTTTGAGTCTGATGAAGTCCTTCACCAGCAGAACTTCTACTTAAGTGTTGGAAAATAGGGGCGTGGGGGACGGTACAACCTCAACTGTCTCCACCACTGGTGCTGTCATGGTTATCGGCGTTGCTAAAGCTGCAGTAGGAAGTACTGGCGACTGGACAGGTGCCCAAACAGTCGGTGTAGCAGTTGTAGGAGTTGATGTTGATGCTGGTGCAGCAAAACGAGCAGTCATCATAGCGATGAAATCGACCAATCACGCCCCGAGTCCGTCACTCGATCGACGATTAGCGTCAAAATCCTCCGCTATAGTAAAAGGCGAACTGTCACTAGGCTCTGCATCTCCTCCCCCGCGTGTATCAGCCATCGGGGTCTGCAATGGATAGCAAACGCGAATCTACGTCTACGTGACATAGCGCATACGTAGATATATACATCTAACAAGTAACAAGTACATATAAGAATTCCCCCATCTCACTGTCACTCACTTACCAACTAACGGTGTCTAGGCAATGAGTCTCTGGTTTTCACAACTATGCATTTTGGTCGCTAAACATATGCTCTGATACCAACTGTGACGGTCCCAACTACGAAACAGGGCACCGCCCAGCCTAATCCCGTAATCATGCCTTAATCCAAATATCATAAGACTTAATTACGTATTAGTCAGCCTTTCGTCCCTATATTTCTCTGAATTCATGTCTTGATCTATATTATCATGTTCATGTAGTTTAAAGATCATGTGGAAGCTATTATGAGTCAAAATTCCTAAGTGTGGAAAACCAAGAAAAGACAGCATCATATGCACGTATATATATGACACTATTCACTCAACCCAATGTACAACCCAAAAGGACATAACAATAATAATACAACAAAAGTTGAGACATACAAATGAGTGAGGAGAGTCGTTGAACTGCTCAGAGGAAGTCGCCGATCTTTTCCTTCCCCGGTCTGCTGCTGCTCGACGGACCTACACCCACCGTCACAAACTAGACGGTGAATATAATGATATTTAAGTACTAACTGGAGAATTTTATGTCACATTTCCAAAATAAACGAATGGTATTTAAAAGCATAAAGTAGCGAAATAAATTGCTGAAACAAGTAATGCAAGTAAATACCACAGTTAAAGATGTAGATACAGACACATGCTAAGTCGAGATGACCTACGTTTGGTCGGCGGTGAGAACTATCACCTAACCTTTCCCACTACTATATGGAGTTGCGCTCAACATATCTCACATAAATAGCGGAGCTGCGCTCTACGCTTTACAACATCAATCTCATGCTTGCCGACCACCCCGAGTCCCATAACTCGTGTGCCGCGCAAGTGTAGTGGTGAGCGCCGGAACCCCGGTAGACCCATGTCCCGGTGAACCGCGCATCTCTCGTGCAATGGACACTAGATAATCCCTACTTTATTTCAAAAACAAATAAGTCCAAAATTCTAGGATTCCAAAACAAGTTAGGCTACAAAGCCCAAAGGAAGTTGAATAAACGTCTCCTTAAATCCACATTATTCCATGAGCATGTTTTTTATCAATTTTGTTCAAGAATGACATCAAGTGTAGGAATCAGAGGCAACGAAACAATTCACAAGGCATCATGTCACAATATTCATCCATGAATAGATAAAAGAACAACACGATGTGCGAGTTCAAGTAGTAATGTCTACCAAGAGAGCAATAAATCAACAAAAGAATGAAATGAAATATCAAAATTCTCATAGTTGTACTTACAAGTCACACGCTTGTCCTAGTCTATCCGATCCCTCGACAAATCCGAAATGCGTGCCCAAATGCCTGAGTTCTCCCCTTAATTCCCTAACATTCAATAATGTCCCAATTTAGGCCAAATCGAAGTCGAGACAAATTTATAAAAGACTTTTTTTCATTTATTTTAGGCCAATCGGTTCATTTCGCATTTTTCAAAGTAAAACCCCCGCAAAATGCTCGTCTGAACTTCCAAATATTTTATTTTTCCTAGAAATTCATCAATTTCTATTGATTGTGTCGAAATATAATTTTTCAGAATTTTTCCTAATTTTTCTGGAATTTTTCCAAATTTTTCCTTTTTTCTTTTCTTTTCTATGGGTTTGGGTTGAACCGGGCCGAACCGGTTTCGAACCGGCCTGGTAAACCCAACCCATCTTCTCATCTTTTTTTTTTTTGTTTTTTTTTCTTCTTTGGGCCTGAACCGGGCCGAAAGCCGAATTGGCCCGGTTTTTCCCCCTTTTTCTTCTTCCTCGCGACAGAGCAGACGCTGTCTTTTTTTTTTTTTTTTTTTCTTTCTTTCTTGAGGCGTTGGGGTTGGCTCCCAACCCCAACCCAACTGGAGTCGATGGCAGGGGAGACACCCCTGCCATCTTCCTCCTCACACCTCTCTGCCATGGAGGTCGAGCCTTCCATGGCCGAACCTCCATGGCGGCCACGACAACAACAACGACCGACGTCAACAACAACAAACCACACAACAACAACGAAAATCCAACTCACCTTGCCTTCTTCGAGCTCGGTCTCTCTCCCTCTCTCTCTTTCTTTTTCTTCCTCTCGTCGGTTTTCTTCTTCTCGGTCAAATTTTTTTTTTTTTGTTTTTGTTTGAGATAAGTTTGGACTTTGAGGTGGTAATTGACCTATATATATGATTTGGGTTGGCTTGAATGTGAGCCAATCATTTCAAACCACACACGTATCTCGAGATACATCGGGTGGTCTTCAACACCACACTTGTCCCCCAAGTCACTTGTGAGTGACTCAAAACCTTAACACACTTGCCTCATGATGGGTGAACACGTGTCTCGATGCACATCCAATGCCTCGTACTTTTTTTTCCAAACTATAAGCCCATTTGTTCATTAAATTCTATGTGGCCACATTGCAACCACACATTACCCAAAAATCCACATTTTCTTTAAATAAATTAAACTTACCCCTAATATGCCGCTACCTCGGTCCCACGTCAACACGCGACTCGAGGCGCGCGTCCCCGCTCGTCTCGATACCTGCATACCCGTAAATGACTTAGTAGTCTACACATATATAGCACACTAAGCATATGAAACACAAATATAAAATGTACCTCGACCCTTGCCTCGATAAACGGACACATCACGGTGTGGGTCCCACAGTACGGGTTGTTGAGCCTGTGTAAAGACAATAACACAGTTAAAAATCTTGGGCCGTTACAGCTAGATCAAATACTAAAGCTGAATACCGAGCTTTAGCTCTTGGGGTTACTTACATTATGTAGCGTTCTTCTTTTCTTAAGGAACTTGTTTTTTTTTTATTCTTCTTGTCCAGTTATGTGGTGTGATAATACCAATGCTAAGTACTTGGATTTGAATCATGTTTTTCATGGACGAACGAAACATAATGAAGATGATGCTCATTTTATTCGTGAAAAGCTTCTTGTTGGTGTTTTGGAATTGTGGTATGTGCCAACTGAACATCAATCTGCTGATCTTCTTACGAAGATATTATCGGTCTCTCGGCTCAGATTCTTATCGCCCAAATTGAACTTGGTTTCTTCACCACGGTTCCATTTTCGAGGGCATGTGAGAGAAAGTCAGAATCTATGTGACGACCCAATAAATTAAGTTGACCCACTATAAGAGCAACCTAGTAATTTACCCCCAAACCCTAACT
Source organism: Stephania cephalantha (assembly GCA_039657325.1). NCBI lineage: Eukaryota > Viridiplantae > Streptophyta > Magnoliopsida > Ranunculales > Menispermaceae > Stephania > Stephania cephalantha. The sequence goes on from CM077578.1 coordinate 42,408,465, forward strand.
AAATTAACCCTAACATAAAATAAACCAAATCTTATATCCTAGCCACCACATTTAGTTTACAAACCCTAGATCAATGAAAATGAAGGGGAGAAAGAACAAGAGAAGAGGGAGATCAAGCCAAAAGACTCCACAAACGAATTATTCCCTATTTAGTTTTTAATCTTGATTCGATTAATTATAAAAAATGGGTGGCACCCAAAGCCACCTTCCATGCAAGGCGGCTGCCGGAGTCGCGATTGGCGGAAGCTCTCGCGCCTGGGATCATGCGGCGGACGCCTCCATACCAGCAGTGCAGGTGGACGTCGCGGCTTCGGGAGCAGTTGCTTCCCCCCATGTGGTTGACGAACCAGGAGCATTGCTCCTGGTTCACTCAACCATATTGGAACCGATCAACTATTTTTGATCGGTCAACTGTCAACAGTTGATTGGTCAACTGACAAACACAAAAAAAAAAAAAATATAATAATCGTAAATAATAAATAAAAATAAAGATAAAATATAATAAAATATTATATATAAATATATATTGTAAATAAACATGATAATATTATGTTTTCAAATGGGTTAGGGTGGGTCCCCCACACTCGACCTTCTCACGGGCGACGGGGGACCCGCGAGATCGCCGCAGTGGGCCCCACCCAAAAGTAATTGAATAACAATTAATTTTGGATTTCGAATCATCAAATAATGCGACTGTTGTTTAAATTGTATAGATCGGCAAAGAGGTTCACATCAAGCCCCGTGCGTCTAGCTCGGCGAGTCAAGGTAAGTGGGGAGCTCCGCTCATCTATTAAATGTGGCTTGCTACTAGTATATCTAGAATTCATGACTTTAATAAATGACTTGGGATGGGGTCATTACCTACCTTGGTTGACTTAATGAAAGGCTTCTTGGGGAGCCATACTCATATGGTGGAACCAAGTCACCTTACATGCTTAAGGGCCTTTTAGGGAGCCATAGTAATACGGCGGAACCAAGTCACCCATTTCTGCAAGGGCATCTTGGGGAGTCGTGGATGCACGATGGAACCATGTCACCCGGGCCTCTTGAGGAGCCACGGACACACGGTGGAATCAAGTCACCCACGCATATTTATTATATTATGATGATTGGTCAACAAGGGGAGGTAATGACAAATGAGACAACGGACTTGCATTTATATCTATTACATTCTATGTATCTCTCTTGGAACCCCTTTGCATGCAAAAGTTGATTTTCTTATGTTTTACAACCCTTGAAACTCCATATATCTGCTTAAAATGTTTTATGAATAGGATATGTCTATTCTTTATGGAAATTGATGTCATGCTACAGATTTCAATGTTACTCTGATCTTAAATGCATGCTAGCTTTATTTTGTTTTATATGTATTACTTGCATGTTTAATATTTGAGCGTAGTTCTTCTCTGATTGGGCTCCGTTGGTTCTTTAGCTCACCCGACTTACAATACAGGTTTATCTACGAGTGTGATAGATCACGACAAGAGGAATGTCATTGCTTGAAGTCTCCTTGCAGCGTGAACATTACAAGTTATATTTACTATTTGTTTTTAAAACTATTAATAAAGGTTGTAACCTAGGTAAGTCTGTTGGGTAGTTCAATCTTCCTTCAGTTAGTTTGACACATTTATAAGCCTTTGAAATTTTTGGAGATTTCATATTGTTTTGAGTAGGTTAAGTGAATTTGAGATATCTAATAGTTCGGTTGATGATGGCATATGGTATTTATTTAAGTTCAAATTTCGCATAATCTTGCCATATTGTCTATATATTATTCCGCAGGTTATTTAGGCATGCCGGACCGTTATTTGGGCTTGGTTCAGGTATTGGGCCTAAGTGGCGGTCTGGGCCGGGCGACCCGACCCAAAGTCGGGAAAGGGTCGTTTCAATCTAAGTCACATTGATAATGGATGACTTGTGTGGTTACGTGTAAAATGTGTTGTTAGGGTTGTTAGTCATTATGTTAGGTTTCTGCTAGTGTAAAATGACCATTTAGTCCATACTGTTTGTGTTTATCTATATATACTATACTGTACTTGTAACGACCGAAATTTGCTAACCGTGTTTACTTCCTTAAACAGGCTCAACGACACGTACTGTGGGATCCACACCGTGATATGTCCATATACCGAGGCAACGGTCGAGGTATATTTTATTTTTGTTGTGTTGTATGCCTAGTGTATTGTATATGTGTAGACTATTAAGTCAATTTTTATACGGGTGTATTGGTAACGAGAGTGATCGAAATGTTCCTACTAAGTTAAAAGGAAAATTTTATAGGACCGCAATTAAGCTAGCTATGCTCTATGGAAGTGAATGTTGGGCGGTAAAGCAACAACAATTACATAAAATGAACGTAGCAGAAATGAGGATGCTTAGGTGGATGTGTGGTAAAACTCGTAAAGATAGAATAAGAAATATAGAAATTCAAAGACAAGTAGGAGTAGCACCAATTGATACAAAGGTTAGGGAAGGGCGGTTGCAGTGGTTTGGTCACCTGCAAAGACGGCCTACAAATGCCCCAACTAGAAAACTTGACTCAATAGAAACTGTAGAAATTCGACGAGGTAGGGGCAGACCAAAGTTAACATGGGATGCATTAATTAGGAGGGATTTGAATGGTTTGGAAAGCTCACCATCAATTGCACTTAATCGAGCACAATGAAAAAGTTTGATCCATGTAGCCGACCCTAGTTAATTTGGGACTGAGGCTATGTTGTTGTCGTTGTATTGGTAACGAGACGAGCGGAGACGTACCTTGAGTCGCGTATCGACGTGGGACCGAGGTAGCGTCATATTGGGGCAAGTTTAATTTATTTGAATAAAATGTGAATTTATATTAGGTTCATAAGTGGCTTTAATGTGGCCACATTTAGCCAAGTATTAAATGACCTATAGTTAGTGTAAATAAAACAAGGTGCATTAGATGTGCATCGAGACACGTGTTAACCCATCAAGAGGCAAGTGTCAATTTGTTAATCGCTCACAATTGACTTGGGGGACAAGTGGGACAAGGTGGTCCATGAGATGAGCCTCGAGACACGTGTGCACACCATGATCAAAGGCTAGCATTTAAACAAATCACTATAGTCAATGTGTATATAAGTCAATGAAACGGGTTTCTTATCCACACCAAAATCAGGAGGAGAAGAGAGAAGAGAGAGTTGCTGGTGTAAGAGAGGAGGAAAAGGAGAGAACCAGAGAAGATCAAGGTGAGTGTGGTGTTATTCAGTTGATGTTGTTTGTGGGTTGGTGTTGGCGAGGGGGAGCTCGGACGAATTGCCAATGCAGTTCATCCGAGGAAGGAAACGACTCGGAAGAGTCGTCTCCCCTCCCCAAACGAGTCGGGGTTAGATCTCCGACCCCAGCTCGTGAGAAAAAAAAGTTTCCATCAACGAGTCCCTGGTTCGTTGAGGAAGAAGGGGGCACAAGCATGGGCCGTGCGTGTGCACCCCTTCCCTCTGTTGGGCCGGGCCATGGGCCAGGCTCGGCCCATGGGGCGAGCCAGGCCCAGCGCCCTGGCCGGTCGGGTTCGACCCGTTTGGGTCGACCCGACCCATATATATATAAGAGAAAAAAAATGGGAGAAAAAAATGGACAAAAATTCCAGAAAATTAGGAAAAAATTCTGAAAAATCATATTTCGACGAAATAAATAGAAAATAATGGATTTCTATACAAAATTAAAAATTTCGAATTTCGGACGAGACTTTTACGAGGGTTTTACCTCGAAAAGCGCGAAATGGGCAGATTGGCCTCAAAAGTTTCGAAATTTTGTCTCGAATTCGATTTGGCCTATATTGATAACTTATCAAATGTTAGGGAACTAAGGGGATAACTCATGAGTTTTGGCACGCATTTCGAAGTGTCGAGGGATCGAATAGACTAGGACAAGCGTGTGAATTGTAAGTACAACTATGAGAATTTTATATTTCATTTCATTCACCTTTATTGATTTATTGGTCTATTGGTAGACATTGCTACTTGAACTCACACATCATGTTGTTCTTGTATCTATTCATGAGTGAATTTTGTGACATGATGCCTTGTGACTTGTTTCATTGACTCTAATTCCTACACTTGATGTCATTTTTGAAAAGAATGGATGAAAAGCATGCTAATGAGATAATTTGGATTTATTTGGACTTGTATTTGATTTCCTTTGGGCTTTGTAGCCTAACTTGTTTTGGATTCCTAGAACATTGGCATTATTTGTCTTTGAAATTATAGTAGGGATTATCTAGTGTCCATTGCACGAGAGATGCGCGGTTCACGGGGACATGGGTCTACCGGGGTTCAGGCACTCACCAATACACTTGCGCGGCACACGAGTTATGAGACTCGGGGTGGTCGGCAAGCATGAGATTGATGTTGTATAAGCGTAAAGCACACATCTCCGCTATTTGTGTGAGATATGTTAAACGTAGCTCCATATAGTAGTGGGAAATATTAGGTGATAGTTCTCACCGCCGACCGGACATAGATCATCTCGACTTAGCCTGTGTCTGTCTCTACATCTTTAACTGTGGTATTTACTTGTATTACTTGTTTCAGCAATTTATTTCGCTAGTTTATGCTTTTAAATACCATTTGTTTATTTTGAAAATGTGGCATATAATTCTCTAGTTAGTACTTAAATATCACTATACTTACCGTATAGTTTGTGACTGTGGGTGTAGGTCCGTCGAGCAGCAGTAGACTAGGGAAGGAGAAGATCGGCGACTTCCTCTGAGCAGTTCGGCGACTCTCCTCACTTTTTGGAATTTTGGATTATTATTGTTTATGTTATTTTGGGTTGTACATTGGGATGAGTGACTAGTTCTATATATATAGTTTCATATATATATATATATATATATATATATACGTGCATGTGATGCTATATTTTCCTGGTTTTCCACACTTAGGAATTTTGGAGAATGAATGCTTCCGCTTAACATGATAATGAAATTTGAATTAACTTCAAATTGAATAATATATTAGTACATTGATTTGGAGGAACATAGGGACGAAAGGCTGGCTAATACGTAATTAAGTCTTATGTGGTTAGGATTAAGGCTTGAGTACGGATTAGGCTGGGCGGTGCCCTGTTTAGAAGTTGGGGCCGTCACAGTACTCTGTAATAGTGTTCAGTGAATTAATAGTACAATTTCTTATTTTCTTCTTCGTTTCTTATGTGATTCATTTGGTCTTCTCTCATTAGAGAAGTCTAACAATACTAAATCATTGGGCCAACCAATTGATTGGTTACTTTTTTTTATTTAAGTCTTTAGTCTTAACAATAAAGGAAAAATGACTCGTAACATAAATAATATATACAAAACTGCAAGAATTCTTTAAAACACATCTAAATTTTACTTCAGGTGAAAAAATTTATATTTTTCTTAATCAATAATTATTAATAAAATCTAAAACGTAAGTAATATATTAAAAGTAAAATAAATATTTCCTCTAAAAATAAATTAGAGTATGATAAAAGATATTTGCAAATAAAAAAACCATGTTCTTAACATTTATTCAAATGGTGAGTTTTGTACTAATCTATTTATTATAATATATTTATTATTTATACATTATTCTTTAATTGTATTAAACGAGTCATAAACGAGTTAAGCAGGTTAATCTTTTAATGACTCGTTTATTAACTGCGTATAAACGTGTTAACATGTTTATGACCCAGACCTATTTATCTCAAACCCATGACATGTTTATTACTTATCCCAGCCAAATCATTAACTCTGATAGCAATTGTTAGGCCCACTCGCGCTTGTATCCGCGGGTTCACGAATCTCACCAGTACCAATATTGCTCTTATCTTACCTTCGACTCAGAGGTGTGTGTTTTACTCCAAAGGCCTGGGTATTATATACTGAGGAGAAACTACAATTTAAGTACTTCTGTAAGAATTAAGTCACACTTAATCGATGTGGGACTATACTTCGGTCCACACATTTTTAACAATATACATAATAATTAATATATGTTTTCAAAAGGTGTGGACTTTGTATGAACTAATCCTGGACTCGAAGTGGGTAGGACGGAACAACCTCGCCCTTATTGATTTATAGTTAATTTTGCTCAATTAAACTTAATTAAAAAATTTTTTAAAAAGATCTAGATTCATCGTAAAATACCTGAATTTCAACATCTTGAGGAGCAAGGTGGGTGTGAAATGTTTTCTGGAAGTCAAGTAACATGTGAAATGTTCTATATATTCATGGAATAATGGGATAGGTACTCAATTTGTTGACTTTTGAAGAACAAATTAACAACTAACTGTTGTTAATGATGGCGACATAAGGGCCAAAAAGACAACGGAATTAAAGCGAATAATAGACATTGAAGTTAAAATTAAAAGTGCTCTCCAATAGTCAATAATATTGACTCAATATGTATTGTGATTTTTTTATTTTTTTTCTATATATTTTAGAGAGAATCGTTGATGTAACTATGAATGTAAGAGTAATAGACATTGAGAATATACATTATCTATTTTTTATATGTCATGTCAGCTCAACACTCGACATGCACATTTAAATTGGAGATGATTTTTTTTTGTTCCAATGTTTATCAATCTTAGGTGCATGACACACATTGACACCTAATCCACATCCCTAATAGAGACACTCTTATGTATTAGTAGATACACGCATGTCATGTAATAAGAGCATCTCCAATGCCATGTGGATTTAGACCATTGATTGATGCCACCTCATGAATGTGGGAGAGAATGTCTATCATATATGACACCCATTTACACTAGATATACAATCAACTTCGAAAATGGTCTCCAAGACTCCAATGCACAATGTGGATTGAAACTTTTTTTGATTTTTGATTTTGTTTTTATATGGAATGAGACTTTGTTTTGTTTTTTTCTTTTTAATTTTTATAACAAAAAATGATGATGTGGTAGCTAGTGAAGTACCATTGAAAACGCTCTAACATGTTTTCAATATATATATATATATATATATAGTATGTATCAAAACTAATTCTATAGTATCATCAACATTTTATTATTTGTCACGACTCGAACTAATTAAATCAGGTTACACCTTAAATACTAGGATTAACGAACTATAATTAGGGTCGACGTGTAAATCTCGGGTAAGAACTCGGCGCAAAGATCGAGTGTAAATATTTATATTTATGTGATGCTTGCTTATATGGTTGTTTTATTATGAATTATAGTATTATGTCATGTGTACCATTGTTATCGCGTTTTACGTAAGTTATGAATGCGGCGGGTAGCGTCTCGAGATATGTGCGATGTGGGTATGAAAATTTAAATAGCTCGGGACAGTGAAATAATAGATTGGATGAATAAGTTTATCAATATCCAATAATATTCAAAGGTAAGTAATTGACCAAACTTGAACTATGATTGAACGAAATGCAATAAAGGCAAAAATGGACGCGACACGCTTCGTAATGCATGATAGCGCCGAGTACACGCGTAGGCGGGACTTAGTTTAATGTTGTTATGTAAATTTGACTAATAAATCATAGGCTAAACCAATAAGACCAAGTAATGTGCCTATGTTGTGTAATTAGGCTAACTAATGAGAAATTTGCCTAATTAAGTAAAGGTATTGAGTTGAAACTCTTAAATGACTTAATAAATTGACACATATAAGACACAAAGACTTGGCTGAATTTAATAGTAGCCCTTGATAGACTTCGAGAGACGTGTGATTAAACTTGATGAAGTGAGCAACTATATAAAGAGGACTTAGCCTCATTTGTTCATTCTTACAAGCAAACCTAAGTAAAAATTCACAACATAGAAGAAAAAGAGTGGATGGAGTGAGAGCTCAAGAAAAGATCTGAGCCAATTTTCAGCAGGAAAAACACCAAGAATTGAAGATCCAATTATAGACAATAAGTTCAAACCCTAAATCTCTCAATTTGCACAATTTGGGTGTAGGAATGCAAGCATGAAATGGGGTTTTCGAACCAAAACGAATTTCTAAAGCTAAGCAATGACCTCTCATTGTTTTTCCTATGTCAATCAACTCTGGTTTTGCAATAAATTGGACTTTGAAGCTGAAATTTATGGATGTGGTGTTCATGCATGTGTTCTTGATCATGAAATGCATGCACGATGATGATGATAATTTGATGGTATAAATTATTGTAATCCATTGTTGTTTGGAGTATTTAAGCTCCCAAAGAGGTGAGAACGGGTCGACGACGATGGAGATGGCCATTGGAGTGTGCGAAGGAGTCAAAAAACAAAATTCACGAGTTGAAAATTATGGGCTCGACCCCTCTAGCGTGTTTTAGAGGCCATATAGCGCGCTACAAAATCTGGGCAGAAATTTTATTTGAGAAGCGTAGGTAGCTCGCCATCCGTGCTACATAGCGCGCTACCTAGACATAGAAAATAACAACGAAAAATGTTTTAATAACGTGGCTAGCAAAAACCCAATTTTGACACACTGATTCATTGTTCTAGGGTTTTTTTAATCTTATTTTGAAAGAATTTAGCCGATAAAGGAGTATTTAATAAATTTTGGATTTTGGTAGGGATTTTCGTTTTAGAAATTAATAGATTTTAAATTAACCTCGAACCTATTGTATTTGAACTAATAGGACACTGGGAGTTTTGGGAATCGTAGACCGGTGTCGAGTGCACATCTCGAGGTGTGAACGAGCCATTTTGAGGGCATTTATGAATTGCTTGAGGTAAGTAAACCCCACCAGAAAAACATGTAACATTTATTTACTATTTTATTTCATTTTACCAATGAATTATGCTAGTTTGGTTTGTTTGACCACTCCACTCCCACGTTGTCTGTATATGGTTGATGAGACGGTATGACTAACTTGCTCACTCGTGATTAGTAATCCGATTGTTGCTACGGTTATGGTCATGCCCTGGGTTCCGCGTGAGAGTTAATCCAAAAGTCAATGATTTGAGAGATGGTGTCGTAAGGAGTTAACTCTGACACAAATTCCTCTCATTAGAGGCAATTGGCTTGGAATTTTAAACTTCCAACCAACATAGTTCCTCATTAACCTTGGAGCAGTGATGGGGAGTTAATTAATTCGTCACCAGAGTTTCCTCGGTCCAGTATTATTAGTCACAGAGTTCGGCATATATATACCACACTCGCGTCTGACATTTATTGCTTTCTTAGCGACTTATCTTCATGTTATTAGCCCTTTTATTGCATTTCTTATTGACTAGCATGATTTGTAACCGCTTTATTTACATTTTTATTAAATGCAACTTGCGTTTTTTTTGGATTTAGTCATTGGACTCGTCATCAACTTTTCGCATGGATGACTTAATGCAGATCCTACAACGAGACCGGGGAAGGCTGTACTTAGCGACTTCATCTGATCATTGAGAGCCTCTGTAACGGTCTAAACTTAATTCATCGTTATTAATGACGTGGTTGCAGACATGGCTGACAGCTCAGACGCTCGTAGGACCTGCAACTAGACTAGTGCGCTTGGAGCTAAGTAAATAGTTAGTTTGCATGCTGATTTGTCTAGTTTGCGATGTTTAAGTTGAAATAGATTAAATGGCATCGTAATGTGTGTATTTATATTACGCTTGACGTACGAGACTGTGTGATAAGTATTTGCCTCAATATGCGTGTCAACGCGGGTACCGGGTTGTCTAAAAGACTAAATACTAGGCCGGGGAAAATAATACATACATAAAATGAATAAGATGAGTAAAATAATAATATGTAATGTCTATTTGGTGGTTAAGGTCATGGTAGTACGCGTATGTCGCGGTTCAGGACATGAAACTGGGTGTCGGAACACCCGAAAGACGACTTTTTGGGCTAAGAACAAGGGCAAGTGTGCCATTGGTGTTACATTTGGAGTCATTAGGTTGAAAGATGGAGCAAATAATGCTCATTAGATTGCATTGGGATGCACAAGTGAGTAGAGATGCTTATAAGTGTATAAAAGTCAATTTGACTTTCATTTCCACCACCTTTTCTCTATCCTTATCAACAAATCCAAAAATAGAGAAGAAGAAACAAGGATTTTGGAGTTTCAAAATTGGTCATTTGAGGAGCTTGAAGTGGCTGATTCATCAAAGCAAGGTGAGATTCACCATCACCTCAACTTTCTTTATCTTTTGGTACAAATTTTTGAGGTGTTTGTGTGAATCCAATATGGATTGTTAAGTGGTTGTTTTGGTGGGTTTTAAGTGCTATGAAGTTAAGTGATATATGTTGTTGTAGTTGTAACGGCCCGCTCGCCCGAAGGCCCGCTAAGGCCGGAAGCTGACCACGTCGCTGCATTTTTGGCAGGAAACCGGGCCATTCCCCCCTTCCACAACTCGAACCCGAGCCCCTAGGGACACAAGTACTCAGGCTCATCGAGTTGTGTACCACTGAGATGTCTACAGCTCAATGGTACACGGCTCCATGAGCCTACGCTATTCTCCCTCGATAGCGTGGGTTCGAACCGTGGGGAGGGAGGGAGCGCTCGGATGGTCCTTTGGGCGGATCGAGTGTACTGGGGTTCGGCAGGCCTTAAGGCAGGTCGTGTGCCCCAATATAAGGTGCCTCTTTTTGTAACGGCCCAGCACTGCCCGTAGGCCTCATGGTACCGTCGAAGCTATCCAGAAACTGCCCATAGGACCTCGTGGATATTTCCCCCTCCCACTTCAGGATTCGAACCTGCGCCCCTAGGGTACAAGTACGCAGATTCTTGAGGGTGTGTACCATTGAGCTGCTTTGGCTCAATGGTACACACCCTCGAACGAACGCGTACTTGTACCCTAGGGGCGCGGTTTCGAATCCCGGGGGGGGCGGGGGGAAATATCCACGAGGTCCCATGGGCGCTTTCTGATAGCTTCGACTTGGCATGCGGTCCTGAGGCGTCTTCAGTCAACATAGTGTGTTGTTGTTGGTGGTGATGTTTAAAAATCAAAAGTTTCAACCAAACAGTTGTCCATAACCCGATTAGCGCGCTAATGAGGTCATCTAGCGCGCTAGATGACGATTAGCGCGCTAGGTGAAAAATATAGCGCGCTAATGTTCTTCCCGACGAAGAACGTTTAGCTGCCCAGAAATCTAGCGCGCTAATCCCCAGACCTAGCGCGCTTAATATTGCAAAGTTTATACTATTTTTGTTAAGTAACATAAAATACATCCAATTGACTAAAAATCAATTATAAATGGAAATAAGTCATTTCTGGCAGTAATCTGGATATCTGGAATTTGGCGGAGCTGGACCGGGGGTTATTTATTTGGACACGGAGAGCGGTTTGAGGTGTGTAGTATCCCAACTGAAATTTCTTGAGTAGTACTTATTTTTGCTTTTGAATTCATATTATGTCTTTCATTACTCTACTCTTGGTTTTGGTTTAAATGGACAGACGTTGAGGCTCTCCCTCCATGCCATTCCTGTGTGTACGTCCACTAGGCCATAACACGTGTGCCAGAGATCTCGGTGAATAGTTCGACCCGAGAATCGCGTCGGGGCACATGTAGGTGTGTCGTAGGTTCTACGCCGACCACCTAGCAGATCCAGATACTGGCCTTGCTTGAGTGGGACTCGCAGGCAGTAGTCTGTGGAGAGTCCGAAGTATGGCGCTAGTCTGACCCTGGGCTTTAGGAACACATTTTGAGCTTGCACTATTACTTATGCATGCGATGATCACAGTTGCCTGTATTTATTTCTGCATGTTTATTTAATAGTTTTGTTTAAATTCCAGTATTTACTTTTAGTATTGCTCACTTAATTTCCTTGGGAACACTCACTCTGGACTCATCATCTGCCTTTTTGTGATGGCTTGAGTGCAGATCCTAGCACAAGTCGTGGCAAAGACTAGCTTCCAGAGTACCTGTGATTCAGAGATATTGAACTAGATTTGCACGTTTGTATTATATATACTTTGTTTTTAGTTTGGGAATTTGGGCTTGTGAGACATTTCAGGACCCTATATTTTTGATATTTTGAGACCTTGAGGTGTATTTTTGGGTCTATGTTGACATATGAGTTTTTCACACTAGGTATCAGAGTTAAATGCATGACTTTGATGTTCATATTTTAGTTTGTCATGATAAAAGACTTCCGCTGTGGTTTATTAAGGATTAAACAAACGATATTAAAACAGATAACTTGAGTTCATTAACAATTTAATAACAATTCAAACAATAAATTGTTGTTTATTGAGGTTAATAATGATTAATTGGTGAATGAGATTGCATGTGGGACACAGTTGGCGCTGGTAGGCTAGGTTGTGGGCATGCATTGGCCCTCGTGGCGGTCCACTTGGAAAATAGGTTGCTACAGCCTCCGCTAGCTCATCTCGTAGGTGTTTGTATATACTATGTTACTGCTTTTGGGTATATTTTGTGAGACTTGATAGACTAATACATGTATATTGATCCTATTGTACATTTTGTCGCCATAATATATATATATATACATGGTATCCTTTTGATGAGTTTTCCACTACTTAGGGTTTGTTAAAGAAGTAAAATTTATGTTATTTATTATTTGCTTTATTTTAAAATGAAAGACTTCTGCTATTATCGATAACTCACAAATTAAGTTGAAAAGACCAAGGAACAACTAAATTACTTATCAAATAGGTTAAGTGAGATAAATGAATAGACTAACTAAATCAAATTAAGAACATATTTTCATAAGACACCGGATAATTGGACTAGTTAGGCTAATTGAAAAGGTTAAGTATTTGTCACAGGCAGTCATGGACAGGCGTGCAGATGATGTGGCATAACCTGGTGACGTGTCCGGCGGCATGACGGGGCCCAAATTGCATTGGGATTTGGGGCTGCCACATTTATATAAGTATACCATAACATTTAAACATTAGCCAAAACATATATGGTGAAATAGATGAGTCATCACTTGCAAAAAGGCAAAGTATGAGAAAGTCGTGGGTTGAACTCGTGTTGAAGTAAAAATAAAAAATAACAAATAAAACATTAGAGTATATAGGTGGATATTGACTCCGAATTAGTCCGAGTGTAATGTGCATTGGGCTTCCTTAAATAGTAGCTAGACGATGCAAGTCTTAAAGAAAGTTTATTTTTCTTCTATTATTATCTACTTAATAACTCTTTTTTTTTTAAGAGGTTTTTGCTTAAAACACATATATACACAAATGTATATGTGATCTTTTTCTTTAATCAGATATTGGAAGTTTTGAATCAAGCGTAAGTATCTCATATATATCTTACACTCTTTATACAAATATATATATATAGTGATTCCTATAAAAAGAAAATACAAAAATGTGACAAATGACCATTCTTATTTTCATTTAAGGTATATAATGTATGAGCTAGGATACCTGTCATGCACCTCATGCGGTATCCTCCCACTTGTACAATGTATATATGGTCCATTACCTAGTATATTTTCACTGCCATGATTGTTATGGGCACTTGGTGCAAGTCCACTTTTGGAAACTTAACATAAAGTTGAATCATTTATGTCAATAGACTCCACTTGGTTTATTAATGGAATGCAGTTTTTTTTCTCATTTAGAAAATGAAAGGTGTGATATTTTCCAAATATTTTGATAGCCTGCTGTCCAAATTTACTTTAAAATATATTTTCATCAATTAAAAATGGGAATTACCATTTACCTTAAAAGAAAAATGACGGAGAAGTACTGTCCTAGAAGTGAACTTTTTTTGCATAAGTTTTTTTTTTTTGATAGAAAATAAATAATTTTTGCAGAATTGCTATTATCCACTCCTTGAATCAGAGCTAGATATGGTCTAGCTTAACTTTTATGCTCACATTGTCCAATGTGAAGCCAATTAATAATATTGTTCTTTTTTATAATAGTTTTTCATCAAATTATTTGCACATGGAAAGACTTGAAGCTGCAACGTGATTATGTAAAAGTGACCACCAAACAATTGTAGCTATTGCTTTATTGGTATAACTGTTTCTTATATGCTATAGCTGAGGAGTACATAAACAATTGGGTGACTCAATGATTTGGTATGATATTTGAGGTCATGAGTTTAAATCTTGGTGGGTGCAAAAGTTATTTTTTTCTTATCAATCAAAAAAATATTTGAGGAGGATACAAGTTCGTGGTGGAAATTAAGGGATAACTCTCAAATTGTTGTAAATTAGATAATAGTAGAAAACAAATAATCTCTACAACCAGCCTCGTTTTTTTTTTTGTTGATATCTATGGGTGTCCAGGCGAGCCTGACTATTTCTATGAGGCCCTGATACAATCCGCTCGAGCGTATCTCAGTGGCCCGCGAGAGTAATCTTGTCATACTAGGGAATCGAGTCCGAAGTTGTGCACTTAACTCACACAACCCCGCCTTTATGTTACCGTTGTGGCAATTCGACCGGGTTAGCCTGACCCTTCTTAATGAAACGACTTTCTAATTTATAAATTTTGCGCTATTTTCTTTGTTGACTGACCCCTCGCTCTATATATATATATATATATATATATATATATAGAAATGTCCACTACAAAATAAAATAATTACAAAACCGCAAGCAGGGCGGGAATTTAAGTCCCATAGCGCTTATGGGGCAAGAAAAAGTTGATTTATTTTTTATAAAAATAATAATTACAAACCTAAACTAAATAGAGAAACAAAAAACTTTATCCACTTTTGAACTTTTTTTAGCAATAAGTTTTTGCTACTTGATTTTCTAAGAATCCAAACACTCGATCAGTTATAACATGCATTTTTAGACTGAATAAGATGCATAGCTAGGAGAATTGACTTGTACATACACGAATTAATTATAATACATAAATAGATATATATTATAATATATATTGACTAGAGCATTCAAATTCCATTTATATATATATATATATATATATATATATATATATGTAGCGTTAAAATACTAATTTTGCTTTTCTTATTTAATGCCGTTCAAACTAATTAGATTATTTTAAAAAGTGATTTATTATCTAAGGCATCTACATGCAAGAATGGATATTATATATGCATAGAGAAATCAATCTCACGACACAACTAGAAATTTTAAAAGTGTGCTTAATTGAGCAACAAATAATGCTTTTGTTATACGTACATTTGATATTGCATAGTTCAACGTAATTTCTATACAATTTGCATTGAGATTAGTGCATGCATGAGTTATTTTGAGTGTGTTAGGGTATACCCGAATGGTTACACCTATTTTGGATGGAGTAGAGTCAGGGGCGGAGTCAGGATTTTTTGAAGCCCTGGGCTAAAACTAATGTATATATTTTTTTGTATTTAACAACGAAAAATGTTTTAGTGCAACAACTACGACATGACCGCCCTCGATTCTCGAGCGCGCATGCATCCCTTGATTTTTGGGCGCGCACTCATCTCGAGGTGTTTTGAAGGGTTGACGACGAGTGCGTGTCTTAATCAACTTGATTAATATTAATGCATAATTTTATAGTTAAAAAATACTATGCAATATAAAACTACAAATCATTTAAGCAAATATTAATCACTTTAAGATCACTAGGGGCAACAATTGAAATAGATCAAACTAATTAAATTTTAGATAGAGTGTAACTTCTAGGGGCAACAATTGAAATAGATCAAACTAATTAAATTTTAGATAGAGTGTAACTTCTAACAAGTAATTCATGACAATGAAACATTAATAAATGAGGTAATTTCATAACATTATCATTTTAAAGCAAAACCTTGACCTCAAAATATGCAAAAGCTCCATTATTGAAAAGATGTGCCAACTGCAAACCAATGAGCCCATCAAATATATTTTTTTATTGGTTGAGTGTGTGAGGTGGGGCTCACGTGCGTGTGTGCATTTTTTTTGTGCGGCGTGTCACGTGCTCTTTTTTTTTTTTTTTTTTTTAGTTTTGCAATTGCATGAGTTGGAAGTTGAACAAATCATGTTGTGTTTTTTTTTTTTTTTGGGCTTCACAGTGTGGGCTTGATTGTACAATAGAGAGGTGAGGTGGGCTAAACTACATTTAAGGCCCAACTATAAGTGAAAAAAAATTTACACACTTATCTACTACACTTCTCTCTCAGGGCATATCACTATTCCACTACACTCTTATCTACTAAACTTCTTTCTCATGGCATGAGCAATGGTTACATACATCATGTGTGTAATAGATTGCCACATCACTAGCCCACTGACATATCCTCTACTACACTTATCTCTACTATAACCATACACTTACTACACTTTTTTTTGGACCCACAATCACATCACACCTTTCACAACCATCTATTCCATAAGTCACATCATACTTTCCATAATTATTTGAAAAACATAAATCCTCTCTACTTAATTTTTTTTTTATATTTTTATATAATACAAATACATTTTTTTAAAAATAAAAATATCCATATGCATTTAAAAATACAAATATATGTTTCACAAAAATTCAAATATATTTTTAAACAAATAAAAAACTCAAATGCAATACAAATTAAACAAATCACCATGTAAATTTGTTGTAGCTTGTTGAAACCACATGAACGCCTAGTACGCCCGAGTCATCGATGAACTCCATCATCATAAATTGCTTCCCTGCTTCTAAAAGCTCGTTGTGGTTCATTTTTGTAAAATGCAAATGGTGTAGGTTGTAAGGAGAAAAGATGGTGGATGAGTATAGAGTAGTGGGAGCTTGATGAATTAGGCTTGCATAAAATCTTACTACATATATAGAATCATTTTAACATCTACTTTTCAACGTCTATTTTCTAATAGCTATTTTCCAATGGATAATTAATGGTAACTACTACTTTTTAGCAACTTTGTTGGTAACAACTAGTTTTCGATGGATAGTTGGTAACGACTAATTTTTAACGGCTAGTTTATATATTCAAGTTTGCTTCTAGGTTCTAATTTGATTAGTCATTATTAAGGGTCCATCAAATAATATATAATTGAATTATGTCTTTTATCTTGACTAGTAAGTACAATGTGTATGCACATTGATAAAGTTTGCTAGATATTTCATATTAGCAAATATATGATTTAATTTGATTTCTATGTGACGTTATATTAGCTATACAATTTTTTGATGAATTAAAGTGCGTCGTACACATGTGTATGCACATTGAATTTTTTGTATGCACATTGAAGTATATCTTTTAATTTGATTATGTGATATTAGCAAATTTGCTATTTTCTATTAGTGGTGTGATTTAATTTGTTGAAACCATTAATAAGTTTGTTAATTGAACTAATCATCATAAAGTTTGCACTTAAGAAATTGTACAAATATTTAATAATGCAATACTTATTTATAAAAAATAGGTAAAATACATTCCTACAACAACAACAACAACAACAACAACAACAACAACAACTACAACTACAACTACTACTACTACATTAGTAAAAACAAAAATAATAATAAAGCTACTACTTATACTTCTCTCTTATCATTTCACAGAATTGAAGATGATTTTCAAGTCGTTGCTCATTCACGTGGCTAGTATCTATGATTAATATTTGATGATCCACTGTGATGCTAAAAGACGTTGTGAACTTGTCAATCCTAGCCATTTTTTCGTCATGTCGCAGTTGAAGTATATTCCATTGATCCTCTAGTCGATAAGCTATTTCACTATCCTTCGTTTTATTTCTCCATTTTCCTTTCGCTTTTGCCTTTGTCGCTTTCTGGCCAATTAAACGACTTTCGAAGTCACCACAACTTGTATCAGGATTAGATGAGGATGTGTAGTTCCCAGCTTCATTAATCTTGGTTCTTTTCGAACTTTGAGGAAGGGAAATAGTTGCTTTCCATTTGGGGCATCCTTTAACATTGTATGTACATGTTCATACTGGAATTTCTTCTTTCTTGTCTGCTCATATAACGCTCGAGCACGATCTTTCAATATCTCGTCATTTCAACCATCGTAATTTTCACTCGATAATTTGTTGAAATGCTCATTGAAGTAATTGATTTGTTTCTACATCCAGAACCAGTGTGACTTGGCATAACTAATCATTCTTTCCAGACAAGTCAACCTTCTATTGTTGTTGTAGTAGGGAATGATTTGTTTCCAAAATAATTTTTCGTGTTGGTCATTGCCCACAATGCTATCAGTCGAAATTGTGAGCCAGACACTAGTAAGCAACTTGTCATCATTAATGGACCATTGTACACGTTTTTCAGCACCTTTCGCCTTGTCGCCAATGACGTTCTGGACTTCCAGTTGCGTGGAATATAGAGGAATCTGAGAGTTAGATAACAAATCCGTTTTGGTTACATTATCTTCATCATTTCGGAAACTACCATTCATAGGTTGAGAAATTAAGAGTATTTGAGAAATTGGAAATATTTGGTGGAATTAAAAGATATGGAAGGTTGAGAGTATTTGAGGAATATTGAAGATTTTGAAGAAATTGAAAGATATTGGGGGTTTTGGAAATTAGACATATTTGGTGCAAAAATGAATTTTGAAAATTTTGAGAGTTTTGAGATGATGGATAATTGTTATTATCCATGTATTGAGAAGTTGGTATTTTGAGATGGTGCGGTGAAAAAGAAATTGAAGTTGTAGAGAATGATGGAGTTTGAAAAAATTGGAGTTTTATGTGGATTGTGTAGAATATAGATGAATGATGGTATTTATATAGGGTTGAATTAAATTTTTGAAAAAAATGCAATGTATAAAAAAGGGGCAAAAATGTACTGCAATGTAAAAAAGGTTAACAATTGTTCGAAAACGTTTATTTTCATAACTTAACTATAGACGATGGGGTGAATTCAAAAATTAACTTTTTTTAAAAAATATGTGGAGCCCATATGCAGAAAAATTGCACGTGAATCCCAGCACTACGTGTTCGTCTACATACGAACGCGTAGTGCATTCTCCACGCTCTTGTATGGGGAGTGCGGAGAATATATGTGTTGTGGACGCAACATTGCGTCCACTACACGATTTGGGCATCCCACTATGGATGTCCTCGCTATCATTAAACCCTTCACTAAATACTTCATGGAACCCATAATCACATCATTCCATTCTTTTAAAAAAATCAACACATTATACAAATATCACATCACATATTATATAATTAACTAATAAATAAAATAACGAGTATGTTCATCTATTTAAATATCGATTTTTAAAATTAAAAAATAAAAAATTTCTTAATTACTTTTAAAGATAAAAATATTAAAAAAATATAATGGATAAAAAATATTACTATAACAACACGAAATTTAATTTATTTAAAAATATTAGGCACTTTTTAATATATTAGAATAACAATTAATTAATTAATATTATGTGAACAAAAGACATTAACAATATGATAAAAATTGCAAAATTTGCATACTACATACGGATAATAATTGAATGAAAGATAATACTAATTGTCATCATCAATATTTTCAATGTACATGGTTCCATATATGCTCGACCAAGTCTCCTCGAAGATTTTGATGTACTTCTTGATTAGTAATTTGTTGAAATGTTGGTTGAACACATTAATTGACTTCATCATCTAATGCCAATGCCCTTTCACTTTAGTCTGGTCTCTATATGGATGACTCGGTTGTTTTTTATCGTTGTAGCAAGAAGTGATCCGTCTATAAAATAATTCACTACAAGAATTAAAGGAGTTAGCAATAGACAAATATGTTGCTAAGTTTCTACTTTATTGTCGCAAAATCAGATTGTAATAGATTTGTGACAGATCATGTATGTCGTTGAACTCTTTGTCGCAATCGCAAAATAGCGACAAAAAGCTGGTTTGTCACAAACCAACGACAAACCATCTGTCGCAATTTTGTTGCATAAAAATCTGCAACAAATTAGCAACATACATAAATCTACGATAGACAACTGTTTTGTTACAAATTTGCGACAAACGGTCTGTCGCAATTCTGTTGCAAAACTTATGACGATTTCCACGTGGCTATTATGCGCTAGTATTTTATTAATTGTGTAAAAAACGTAAGAATAGTAAAAAAATAGTAAAAAGCTAAAGATAGAAAAATACAATAAAAAGTAAAAAAAGTAAAATAATGTAAAATAATGTAAAGTTCAAAGAATTTCTTTAAAAAAAAAAAAGGTAAACAAAGTGATCAGACTTTATTACAAAGTTACATATACATATTTGAAGAATCGTATAACTGTTTCGAGCTGTAAAAATTGCGGAGCTCGAACAAGCAAACTGTGAAACTATTCCAAGTTAATATTCTTGTTTAGTTTCAAAACCATCAATTCTTTGCATCTCGCAACCAACTTCTCAAGTGCGTCAAAATTGACTTCACTCCTCTAGTGGGTCAGTTGCCACCTCTATCGTCAATGTCATTCTCATGTATATCCAACTCAGTCAAGTTTCTGTAATTGAATTAGAGAAGTATGTCAGCTTATACGCTCTACAAAAAATCGGTTTAAATTATTCGAAGCATGACGGCTAATTCTGAATAGTTTATGGACAACAACTAAAAAAAAGTAAAGTAAGAATGTACCAAGTAGAGAAGATAAGTGGATCTTAGCTCATTAATGTACCAGAGAAGGAGAGAGTACTCATAGACTTCAAGTGAAAAATATAGCAGAGATGGCTCCAATTGTTCCTCCTCTAATGAAATCATTCTCAACAGAGAACCGACTACAAAAAACACAAAGTCAAAACACACTTTAGAAGAATTACCTCGAAAAATGTTTCTTCTTCAAAGAAAACACAAAATCTTAACATTGAAAACTATGCTTTTGAATCACCTTTGTAAAAACACAAAATAAAACTGAAAGCTCAAGAGAGTATGTAAGAGAATGAAGCATCACTACCAAATATTTATATCTTGAAAGTATGCAAGAGAACAATACGACGAGCTCTAGTCTCTTAAAGAAAAATATAGATTATAAAAAACAAAAATAATAGAGAGGGAGAGAGGGTAGAGATTTGGAAATAAATATGAAGAAAAGAAACCCCTACATAATGAACAACCAATTCTTTGTCAAACCCTTCAATCTAACTCTAATTTTTTTGGTTAGAAACCAAATTAGAGCAACCTCAATAACCAAAAATAACATTAATTTGAAATATATAATCCCAACCAAATAGAAAAGGCTAAATACAATATATAATAATAGTTAAAAAAATCAAGAGCATATAACTTTCTGAAGTAAAAAAGAAAGAAAGAAAGAAAGAAAGATAGAGAATCACCTCATAGGCCTCCGTAAATCAATGTCTTGCGAGCTTAACCATCCATAACGACCTTTACTCTTTGCGCAATTTAATTGTTTGACCTATTCTAAACTATCACAAAATTCCTTCTCCAATCAAGTATGCTCTATTAACTCTAGAAAATAGGAAAACAAAGCAATTCATGGGTTAGCACCACTACTAAGGTATTAAAGATTGATTGGTTGAAGTAAAGTAAACCTTAAAAATTATAATTATCTGCAGGATGAAGAGGGGTGATTAAGAAATGTATAGTTGATCTAAGAGATTATTATTCCCCAAATGCTCTATAATTAAGAAAATTCTAGGTCTACATCGTTTTGCCACTTAAATTTGTATTCTTCTAATATCTACATTGAATAAATTAACCATCATAAATCAATTGAACTAGCAGGGAACATTAACCAGAAAAGGAGAAAGAAGATTCGCTTATCAATTCATATACCAAGAATATCATATCGTTTAATGTCAACTCAAATAAACTAAACTAATAGCATAGTTGTGAAGTTAATATATATATAGCAAGGGAGAGATTATTCCCTAGAGAATTTTTTAGTTTCAATAGGACCACCAAGAACAAGCTTTACATTGCTTGAATTTAAAGATGCTACAAATAACCAACCAAATTAGACAATGAACCACTAACTGCAACATCTGCCCTCTACGTGGAAAAATTGAATAACGAGAATCATATTTTTTTTTCAAGAGCAACAACCTAAAACAATTAACTTCGAAAAAATATCGTTGCTTCCATATAATATTTTTTTTTAAAAAGAAAACAAATAAACAACAGGAAAAGAATAGATGCTCATTCATTTCCAAGAAATATGCTTTAGAACTCTTATATTCATGTACTCCTCCCATTTAAACCTCTTTGAAAAATTTGACTTAGCCAGAAATAGCCTTTCATATGCAATAAAATTTGCACAATTTTCATCAACAGCTAGCTTTATTCCCATCATCTCACCTTAACTTAATTGTAACATCGACAGTTGACACCCTCTAATGTGTAATCACAAATTATCGAAGCCACCAAAAAACACGAACAACGCAAATCACACAAAACAGTAAATCCCAAATCCCACAAACAACAAATCCCAAATCAACCCTGTGCACAATTCTCAAAATTCTTCAAATAAGAGCAGCTAGATCAATGAACAATCAACAAAAATGTACTAAAACAATAATCTCATAAAGTTTCTAGGGTTTGTCGCACCTTTAGAAGTGGAGATACAACAAAAAGGTTGCAAATAGAGGTAGTCGATGAGGCGTGGTGGTGGTGATTAGGACTCGGCTCCAATGGTGACGACGATGGCGTACAAGGCGACGATGGAGTAGAGGCTCGGGAAACAGAGAGTGGGATAAGCAAAGGGTGGTGGCGAGCAGAGGGTGGGGCGACGATGGAGCATAGGGTGGTGCTAAAGATGGTGGTGGCAATGGAGGAGAGAATGATGGTGGTGGCATAGAGGAGAAAATGAGGAGTGGAGGATGGGTTTGTATGGTTTGAAGGTTTGGGTTCGATTATGAATCGGGGAGGACGACTATTTTTTATTTTTATTTTTCAGTTTAACGATCCAACATGTAATAGTTTATTAAGAGACACGTGTAATGATGGGTATCTCGAGGTCTGACACTGATTTCAGCAACTACCCTTTGTTTGTTGCTAATAGTTTGTCATAGATCTGTTGTTAATTTGTTGCTTTTTGGTCAAACAGGTCAAACCTATTATTTGTTGTTGATTTGTTGTTGTATAGCAATAGATTTGTGTCTGTTGCTATTTTTGTTTGCTATTCAATCATTTTTTTTGTAGTGATTTTTGTTGTTGGTCGTTGTCGATGATGTTATCATTCGAAATTGTCAACCATGAACTAGCAACTAGCTTGTCATCGTCAATGGACCACAATACATGCTTTTTTTTTGCAATGGCTTCTGTTTTCTCATCTTCATCTAATGGTTGCGTGGAATATGGAGAAATTTGGAAGTCAGATAACGAACCTGTATCCTTGTAACGACCCAAATTCTTAATAGTGGATTTGGTCCGTAATTGAGTGTCACCGACCCATGACGTGGCTCGAGAGCAGGTACACGAATCCAACACTCAACACGAAAACCAAGTAATGTCTTGTTTGTAGTATGATGTATGCTTGGTGCATTGTATATGTGTATACATAATGAGTCACTCCTACTTGTGTATAGAGGTCGAGACGTGAGCAGGGAAGCGCATTGAGATACGTGTTGGCATGAGACCAGGATAGAGAGTGATGTGGTAAGCTAATTTAGGTTGATGTGGCTTAAATAGTTAAATATGATAAGGCTATAGTTGATTTACATTAAATGTACCTAAGTTAGCAAGTTAAAATAATAACCACTTGATGTACCTCGAAATACGTGTGGACACATCAAGAGACTAATTGAGTTGCAAATGATGTTACTAATGATGAGTTAGTGGATGTAAATCATGATATGAGCCATTAGATTAGTCTTGAAATACGTGTGCTTATTAAGATCAATGGCTAGAAATCAACCTTATCTATATGTATAAATGGAAGGTCATACATGCAAATCATTCTCATTTCTTACCTTAGAAGTTAAGCAAGCTGGAGAGAAGATCAGAGAGAAAGATCAACAAGCTTGGGGAGAAATTTTGGTGTGATTAAAGGAGACAATCAAGCTAGAGGTGTTTCACTAATAGGTAACTTAGTTTACACCTTTAGTTTGTGTTAAATTTGCCCAATTTGATGATAATTGTTGAAGTGCTACTATTTTGTGGTTATGGTGGATGTGTTGGGTCCTTGGTGGAGGGTAACAAGGACCCAAGGCCTAGGAGATGGCTATATGGAGGAAAAAACTCAAAACTCAAAGTGCAAAATTTTGAGTTTTCCTGTAATTAGCGCGCTAAGCATGCTTGATAGCGCGCTACGTGCTTGTTGCACGCTAAAGAGGTTGACTAGCATGCTAGACATTCCACCTAGCGCGCTAGGTGCTCTAACAGCATAAAACCTGCAATTTCCTAGCTAGAACTTAAACACCTTAAACAATTTTAACACTATAACTGAGGGTCTAAGCATATTATAAAACATGTCTAATGGTACTAGGAGTCTAGGGAAGAGTCTTGGAGGTTCGGGTACGTGTTTGAAGTATTGAGAGGCTAGATTAGCTAGGAGATTTGCGTAGAGGTAATTAAAATTATTGAGATATCTCTCTCCATTTCATGTCTTGATGTTGCTGCTTGTTAACAGTTGTGTAAATTGTTATACTTGCTCGAATTCTTATGCTATGATTTATGTGTTTACTTAATTATGTGTTGTAGTTAAATTAGAATATGTGTGTTTAAGTTTCATGATGGCTTAGGGTATACGTGACACACGGGGCATGGGACTCTGGGATGTCGGTATAGCTGACTAATTAGTGTCACAGACCTACCATATAAAGTTGATGAAATGATTAAGCGGCGACCAATAAGGGTAATAGCGAAGTATTATGTGTGCGAACCTATTACATGAGGTCGATATGTCGTGTTTCATAACTAATAAGAGAAACGCTTATGCATAGCGGCGACCAAATAAGGTAATATCGAAGTACTATGTGTGCGGACCTATTACATGAGGTCGATATGCCGTGTTTCAAAATTAATAAGGAGAATGCCTATGCATAAGCGACGACCAACAAGGGTAATACCGAAGTACTATGTATGCAGACCTATTACATGAGGTCGATATGTCGTGCTAAATAAATGAATACCCAAGGTCTATGTGATCAATACACAAGGTCTATGTGATTAATATGGTATTACTGGGCTAATGTGTTAAGTACACAATTTAATATGTGTGGTTCATTGGAATAGTTCATTGATGTTATATTGTTTGGTAACGTGTTTGTGTATCTACAGTTATTGTTATATAATGAATGTATGTATTGTGAAATGTTTCTCTTGTTGTGTTTGGAAATGTCGATAAATGTCTTTTAGTGTTACTTGTGTTACTTTCTACTTTTCCTGTGCTCACCGTCCTTTTTATGACGGTGGGTGTAGATTCATCGAGTAGCATACCAAGTAAGGAGAAAATCGGCGACTACCTCTTAGCCTTTAGAGTTACTGTTACTTCTAATTTCGTAGGTTTTTTATTTTGTCGGACAACTTATATATGTCTTCTATATACTTTTTGGGTAATATGTATGATATGAGAAATAGTATACCAACTAGACATATGTTGGTATATAGTTATCGCCATTTTGTTATGTATAAAATCTTAATTAACTCTGAAATACTATATAGTTATGAGAATGGTGTAAGGTTTATTGGAAAGGCTGACTAATACGTTATTAGGTTCTACGTGGCTAGAATTATGGCTTAATAATGGGATTAGGCCGGGTGGTGCCCTATATTAAGGGAGGGCTGTCACACTTTTTTTCGCAATTTTTATCATTTCAAGAAGTATTATTCATATTATGTGAGAAATTTTAGATATTTGACGGGAAAAGGGAAATGGAAAATTACGGGTGCTTGAGAAAGTAGGGGTGTTGGAGAAATTATGGATGTTTGAAAAATTAAGCATGTTTGGCGGAATAAAATGATATGGAAGATTAGAAGCATTTAGAGAATATTGAAAATCTTGGGGGAATTGAATATACTGGGAATTTTGGAAATTTGGTAGGAAAAAATGGGCTTGAAGAATTTTGAGAAGATGGAGGATTATTGTGATCTATATTGCAAAAGAAAACTTATGGAGTGTGACGGCTCCCAACCCTATAAATTGGGCGCCGCCCAGCACTGGGTATCCATTAACCCATGTAAACCACATATTTTCATTCTACAAACTTAGGAGCAAAGAAAACTTGCTGGAGTGATTGAGGAAGAAGAGAATTAGGAGAAATTAGTGGCTTTGGTGAAGAATATCAAGTTAAGCTAGTGTCCAACAACTAGGTAATTCACTTACACTAGTTTGTTTAGTTTAAGTTGGTGAATTCATGAATTTGTTAGTATGTGTGGCTAGTTTTATGTTGTTGAAGATGTCTTGGGGTTTTTGAGTTGTTTGTGGAGGTCTCCAAGGCATTTAGGTAGGCTATGTGTAGGGAAAACTCGAGATTTTGGGTTTTCCTGCACATAATGCGCTAAGTAAGACAATTAGCGCGCTAATTCCCGTTAGCGCGCTAGATACAGTGGTTAGCACACTAATGAGGTCATTAGCGCGCTAATCAAACCTATTAGCGTGCTAATTACCTTGATAGCATAAAAATATGCCATTTTTCCAAATTTACCAAAACACTATAACGAAGCCCAATACCTTAAGTAAAGGTCTAAATACATTCAAAAATATGTTATGTGATATCAGGAATCTAGAAAAAAGTTATGGGGGTTTGGATAAAAGATTTGAGGTGTCGAGTGGCCGGTAAAGCTAGGACTTTACATTTGCTTGGTGTGAGTATACCCGTTGATTGTTTATTTACATTTCATTTCTAGTTTTAATTTGTTTGTTGTAGTCTATATTGACTATGTCTAGCTTTATATTCTCATATCATGGACTTATTTGTTATTCCTCACTTGTTGAGCTTGATTTCCATGATATTTTGATAAATTGAATTCTTTTGAATTCATTCATGTGGTATATATCATTTCTTGTTGTTTTGCAGTAAACATAGTATAAATAGCATGCTATTAGGGATTTGCGAGTTGTGAATGACTTTATGGACTTATATTCTTTAAAGAATTTGTGTTTTGTTGCATAGCAAATTCTTGGAATCCATAATGAGTCAATTTCTTGAAATTATAAAATAGTTATAGAATTTAGAGTCCATTGCATTATGAGTCGATAGGCACACGGGGTCCCTGGGAATGTCGGCACTCGCCACTATGATGAGGCACACGGGGTTAGAGTCCTTGAGGTTGCCCATATATATAATGATACCGGGTTTAGAGTCCCTGATGACACTGGGGTCAGAGTCCCTGATGACATTGGGGTCAAAGTCCCTTGTGATATTATATTGTGCTACACCAAGCACGTCCTATAACGGTTAAGGCTTCACAGACGTAGGTCACAGCCGACTGGATCTTGATCATAACTATTTAGCCTTGTGTGTGTTTCACTTGTTTAACTGTGGTATTTCTTGGCATTATTGTGGTACTAGTTTTTCTTTATTGAATTTATGCCTTTACATACCATTTAGTTTGTTTTGGAAATGTGAATGAATTTGTTAACAGGGATTACCATTACTTTTTGTTTTCACTGTCCTTTTTATGACGGTGTGCAGAGCTGTCGAGGGCAAGGAGAAGATCGACGACTATCTTTGAGCCAGCGGCGTAGCTCTGCATCGACATTTTGTAGGTTTTCATATTTTGTGTAATATACAGTTTTATTTTGATACACTTTGGGGTTGTATATTGGGTTGAGCGTTTAGTTCCCTGATTTATAATGACATCACACTGTTTATATTCGCCTATTTGTTTTATATGCATGTGATCATTGTTTTCCTAGTTTCCATACAGTTAGGATTTTGAATAATTGCTTCCGCAAAATTTGTTAAGACTTCCGCTAAATTTTATAACTCTTAAAAAGTTTTTAATTAACTTTGAAATTCAATTGTAAAGTGAAATGTGTTTTATTTATCCTAAACATAAGTATTTGAGGAGATTTGGATAGAAAGGCTATAGTTAAGTCCTATGTGGTTAGGATTTGGCTTAATTACGAGATTAGGTTGCGTGATGCCCTAAATTAGGGAAAGGGTCGTCATAGTTGGTATCAGAGACAATGTTTTTGATGAATAAAACACAAATCTTAGATATGGAAACTAGATGATCCTTGCCTAGAAATTATTAGTTGGGAAGTGAGTGAAAGTGAGCTGGGGAAGTATTTTATGTATATGTTACATTCTATATGTATATAAATACGAGTTACATCACGTAGTAACTGATTTACGTTGGCTATCTACTTGCAGTCCTCAATGGCAGACACACGCGATGGCGGGGACACTGGAGCTAGATGTAGTCAGCCTCCTACTACCTCGGCGGATGACTATAAGAGGCTGTCTGATTGTGTAGTGGCTCAGAGGCAACAGCTAGTGTGACGTCCCCAATTTCCAGGCCGTCATGGGACTCGCCATGTCGCATTCCACGTCACCATGCCCTGCCACGTCATGGCCAGCTTATCCTTGACGCCCCGCGACCTAACTGGTTGCTTGCACTTTTCCGTTTAACCCTAACTAAGCTAATTAATCTCCATATAAACATTAATGATTTCATCAGCCAGTTAATTGATTTATCAAGTTATAATGAAATTTTACAGCGGAAGTCTTAAACGAGTAAATTATGCAACATCTAACAATTCTAAGTAGTGGAAAACCCGACAAAAGATACCATGTATATATCAATGCAAGATTAGTATAACAAATGTTCCATATACATGTAATCAGTGTTCTACAATCCCTAAAATCCAACAAAAACATAAATATGTACACACTGTAGTCACACACGTGCTGACTCCGCAACCTCAGAGGTAGTTGCCCAGTACCTCATTGCCCTTGCCATTGCTCATCGAAGGATCTGCACTCGGTCATCTAACAAATATAGTGACGTGTCCAATGAGTAAAATCCCAAGAGAAGTCCACACAATATTCATGAAATAAAATTAATAATCTACGAGACGTTCTAAAACCTTGCTCGTGAAGCCCCTAAACTGACCCCGACCTTGTAACCGACACCCGCCTATCAAATCCTAGATCTCTGGTGTCAATTTGATAAATTTCTGGCGTTTAGATATCCGTTTTATTACATAACTGATTTAGAATTATAATCACAATTCTTGTGGTTTCAAACGTCCCTATGGGTACAGACGTTCTTGTAAGTACAGACGTCCCTATGGGTACAGATGTCTCTATAAGTACAGGCCTCCCTGTGGGTACAGACGTCTATATGGGCACATACATCTATGTGAGTACAGACGTCTGTGTAGGTATATACATTGTTCATTATCTTCTCCAACAGCCCATTATGCACGAAAATGACCATAATCTAAACATCAAATCTCGACCCGAAACATGAAATTCTTGCTCTCCATGAGCCTATTTGACCTAAATTACTCCCAATCAACCCAAGACAACTATAATAACTATCTATATTGATAGAATTAATTAACATGTATTTTCATGAAATTGGAATTAAAGAAAGACATGAAATTTATACCTTGTAAAATGTCTTGGCAAGCTTGAATCCTTAGCTTGAACTCACCATCAATTTGGCTCAAATCCTCCTAAATCTCACAATTTCAGCCACCCAACCTTCTCTCTAGCAACTTTATTCTTCAAGATTTGTAAATGAAAATGGTTTTTGATTGCACGTGTTGATTAAGTCTCCTTTATATATATTAATGTGAGGTTCAATTCTAGCCATTGATCTTCATGTGTTTAAGTATCTCGAGACTCATCTAATGGTCCACACCTTGCCACTTATCCTACTAACTCCCACTAACTCAATCCAAATGACACTAATTGTCTACTCATATGGTTATTATATCTGTTAATACATATCTCTAGGAAAATCCTATGATTCCAATTTAAATAACTAAACTATAGGCCTTGATTTATTTGCTCTAATTACATTAGCTTAAGCCCAGTATAATACCTTTGATTAGTGTTTTTATTCACCAAAATTAATAAAATTTGTGATCCCACTAACCCTCAACAACCTGGCACCCGATGCGCCGCGTCTCGGCACGCATTTCGAGGTACGCCACAGCTTATTGTTTTGATTTAATCAACTTAGCCTATGGTTACACTACCCGTTTTGATTGATTAACTACTCATCTTAACGTGAACTAGTCGAGTTTCCTAGTGTAGCTGTAGTTCTCCTACCTGATACTTGTGTTGACACGCCTTTTGAGGCGAATACTCATCACACCAACTCGCCCGATAACAACATACACACATGCGGTGCAATATAATACTAATGATTTTAAACACCACTTATACACAACCACCATTCATAAATAACATATTCCCTCAGTTCTCATGTCCGAGTCAACCGAGTTGTCCATGTAACGCCCGAATTACGATCGTTAATCCCCAAGATTAACATTAATCCTAGGTTAATTAATTTGGGCCGTTACGGCTAGTCGATTTCATCCCCTTCATTGGGGAACACATAGCGGCTATCACACTAGTCCTCCCCGCCACTCATACTACTACGGTGACACCCCTGACCACCAGGACTAAGATTGCACCAGACGTTACTATTACACGACCTCGAGCACCCGCACCACTATAGCCACAGCCACGTGTAGACCCCACAGTATCCTATCTACCGGAATTATTGATATTGTCTGTACAGGAAATAGACACAGTTGGGGACACGTCCACACCTACACCTATGCATTATGAGGCAACAAGACTATCGATGGATGCCAAGCTGGTGAAAGAGTTCATTAGGCTTAGGTCAGTATTCTTTGTTGGGGAGCGATACCATGAGAAGATTGAGCGGTGGATTCTCTCATAGGAGAAGTTATATCTAGTGTTAGGCGTTGAGGACAGATTACAGTCCATTCTCTCTTACTACACCCTAGAGAATGGTACATATGTCTGGTGTATGACCATAGCGGCAAGCAGAGGCAGTTTTACATCGTGGGATGATTTCAAGAAATAGTGTTTTAAGTAGTACTTTCCGACCTCTATGGTAAAGAGAATGAAGAAAAGGTTTATGACATTGGGACAGGCTGAGGGTGAGACAGAGTTACAGAGATAGATATGGCTACCTGAGACATTTTGTCAGGGATTTAGTTACGGATGATGCTGATGACGCCTTTTATTTTGGTGATGGTTTGAGGCGAGATATTGCACGATCTGTTGTGATCACCGAAACCAGATCTTTTAAGGAGATGTATGAGTGGGCCCTCTCCCATGAGACATATGAGTTGTGTATAGAGGAGGATGGACGTGCTGAGTTACCAAAGAAAAGAGAAGATTTCGAGCATAGAGGACAAAGGGGTAAGAGACAAATGAAAGGAGATAGATGGTTTTAGAGGGGCGGAGCACAAGGCGCGTATGTTCGTCTAGTGACCCATGCACCACCACTAGCCCCAACACATGACACTTATGCAAACCTCCCTTACTGTGACAACCCAAAAACCGAAAAGACCTGCCCTATGGGCAATTAAGTAATTTCACAAACCCTACACTAATTAACCCCACTATATAAATCAAATTGAAAACTCTAGCCCTTTTTTTGTTTAAAATTTTAATTACGGGAGAGAAAGGGATATTGAAATGTTGGAAGTCTAACTCAAGGAGAGCCTCAAATCAAAGTTTCACACATCTCCCTCACCTTTTTAATCTCATTTTAAATGAAGATCAAACTTGAATCGACAAAAAGATAATGGAAAAACCACGTTATTAGAGATTTGTTATGCCGACAAGGTGAATGGCGATTGAGCCGACCAGCGATGGCCTCACTGTTGTTGCCGCCGACGACATCCCCGTCGCTGCCACCGGTAGGGTGGGGGCGCCACTAGGCTGCGGCGCCAACGCTGGTCGGCTAGCGCCCCCATCACCTGTGGTTAGGGACCCTCCCTACCAACCATTAAACCAGGGGTTGTTGGCACCTGGTTTGCAAACTATGGGCTAACAGCCCCTAGACCGGTCAACATAATAAAATAATAAAAAAATAAAATACAATAATATATTATAAATAAACAAAAATAATATATATACATACATATGATAAAATAAAAGCAAATATTTGCTTTCAACCGGGACACTATCACGTCTCTAGAGAAGACCGACCGAGTCCCACCCCTCGAACCTCGCACCAGGTGACGAAAGACTCGCGGGACCCACACTAGTGGATCCCAAAGAATAATAAATGAAAGATTTAATTAATTTAAATAAAAACATTTATTGATGAGATGTATTTATGGTTGTATAGTATCGCGCGAAGGTTCACATTGGGCCCCAAGCGTACCAGCAGTTGTTATAGGCGTCGCTGTGAGTCGAGGTAAG
Source organism: Stephania cephalantha (assembly GCA_039657325.1). Taxonomy (NCBI): domain Eukaryota; kingdom Viridiplantae; phylum Streptophyta; class Magnoliopsida; order Ranunculales; family Menispermaceae; genus Stephania; species Stephania cephalantha. The sequence goes on from CM077578.1 coordinate 42,440,576, forward strand.
TGGGGAGCTTCTCTCACGCATTAAGTATGGCTTGTTATTAGATAATTAAGTATCATGCTTTGAATGAAAGACTTGGGTTAAGGGTTGCATCGGGGTATCGGCTTGAATCTCCAAATCTATGGAATGTGAATGCATTTGTTTCCCCATTTATGGACTCCACAAACTTTCTAATTGGAAGTAGGAACACATTACTATGGACTTTGTTAGTGCGTGACCATGGACTCCACGCAACCATGATGTTGTATGGGTTGTAATGGATAGATTGATGAAATTAGCACATTTTATCCCAAATTTCATGAGATACACCTTTCTACAGCAGTGCACGCTCTTCAAGCAAGAGATCATCAGATTACATGGTGTACCAGTATCGATAGTATCAGACATAGATAGTCGGCTGATATCACAGTTATGGCAGGCTATGTAGGAGTAGTATGGTACTAGACTTCGATACAACACGGCTTACCACCCACAGATCGACAAGAAGTCAGTGCGGACTATACAAATACTATAAGATATGCTAAGAGCTTGCGTGTTATAGTTTGGAGGGTCATGGGAGGAGTACTTGACACTTTGTGAGTTTGCCTACAACAACAGCTTTCAGGTCAGTATTGGGATGCCACCATTTGAGGCATTGTACATGAGACCTTGCAGATCAGAAGCTTGCTTGCCAGAGCCCGAGGATGTAGTTACCATTGGGCATGAGGTTGTTGCAAACCACACAGAGAAAGTTAGGCTAATTCGTTAGAGATTACAGGCTGCTTAGAATAGATAGATAAAATACGCGAATAAGTACCGCGACAGGCTGAGCAATGAAGTAGACGATTGGGTGTACTTGAAAGTTTCTCTTTTAGGTCACCAGAGACTTAGGATCAATGGGAAACTTGCACCGTGGTGTATTGAGCCATATCAGATTGTCGGTCGAGTCGGGGAGGTTGCTTATCAGTTAAGGCTACCGAGATAGTCGGTAGGGGTTCACGACGTTTTTCATATTTCCATGCTGAGATTAGAGATCAGGGCCGAGACTTATGGTAGATGTGACCCGTGTTGAGGTTAGGCGAGACGTGACGTACGCGGAGCACCCTATCGAGATAATATGCTGTAAAATTCAAGTTCTCAAGACTAAACAGATTCCTAAGGTTCTCATCAGGTGGCAGTATCATAGAGACGAGGGCCTTACCTAAGAGAGAGAGTCTACTATGCACGAGAAATACCCCCAGTTTTTCATGGTTAGTACTTTACTTTGAGTTTGAATTTCGGGACGAAATCCCTTTTAGTTGGGAAGATTGTGATGACCCGCCTAATTTAAAGATTATTTAATTATCTAGTTTCAGACTAGGACTAGCTCAGACCCACGTGGACATCGCGGATCAGTCTAGGGCACGCCTACCGATGTATAATTTTTGTTACTACATTTCTGTGATGCTTGTTTATTATGGTTGTTTTACTATGAATTATAGCATTACGCCATGGGTAACATTAATTATCACATTTTACGTGAAATATGAGTGTGGTGAATATGGCCTCGAGATGCGTGCGACACAGATATGGAGAGGAAAGGGCTTAGACAAACTTATTAATTGTAAAACAATAATAATCTAAGCTAAGTAATCTTAACAAGCCAAAAAAATGGATTGAAATGTTAATAAGCCAAGAATAGACCTGACATGCCTCGATGTGCAACGGTGCCGGGTAAGTGAGTAGGCAAGACTTAGTCAAATTATGATATGTAAATTAACTAATATAGCATAGACTAAGCTAATTGAATCATCTAATGTACTTATGGTATGAATTTTGGATTGATTCATATAAAAAAAGGCCTACAATAGTATAAATAAAAATTATTTAGGTCCTAGATCAACCTTGGAATGAATCATCTAGAGGCCTAAACTAACACACTCAGTGGGCATCCATGGTTTGATAGATCAAGTTCAAGCCCTTAATGGACATAGAGATGAGAGATTTATGCAAGATAAGGGGCTATGAATATGAGGTAGGCTATTATAAATATATAACTTAGCATTTCACTTTGATCTCATTCATGCAACAAAAAAAAAAGAAATTCAGGATTCTAGTTCATGAGAGCAATAAGGGCTGGACATCTTTGATCTAGAAGAGTTTGTGTCAAATTGGTGGTGTTCTAACAATAAGGGTAGAGAGTTTGCATCAAGACTTAAGCTAGGTATGAAATCCCTCATTTTTCATGCATTTATACTCCAAAATTTGTTTGAGTGAGTGTTGAAACTTAGGGTTCTTGACCCAAAACGAAATTTTGATGGTTAATCTATATTCCCCCCATGTTTTTGAGGTATAAGATGTGATGATTTCATCTATAAAACTTTCAGAAATTCAGCCATTAAATTCTTGTTTTTATTCTTAAAGCTTTTCAACTAATGCATGTTAACTTTCCCAAATTAAGGATTTAAAAAATGGGTCATTGTTGCATTGGGTTAAGTAGGAGTAATTGGGGATAAATCATCCCATAATGGGTTAGAATTTCTTGGTTTGGGTAAATATTTGATGTTGAAGCTTAAGTCATTTTCGTGCATGTTGGGTTGTTGATGAAAATGATGAATAATGTTTGTAGCCACAGAGAACGTCTATGCCTACAAAGGACGTCGAGGCACAACCGATGTTTGTGCTTACAGGGGACGTCTGTGCCCATAACTGATGTTGTGACCACATGGGACGTCTATGTCCACAGAGGACGTGTGTGACCCCAAAGGAATGTCTGTACCCATAAGGGATGTTTGTGGTCACAAGGGTCTGTAATCATAAGCCATGTGGCCACAAGAGTGTTACAATAACGTTATGTCAACAATCTAATAGAAGGGGCATCTAACACATCAAGAATTTATGTTATTGACACCAGGGACTTGGAGTTCTCTAAGTGTCGGGAACATATCGGAATCGAAGTGTGTAAGGATCAAGTTTTCATCGTATCTTTGTAAGTAAACCCCACCAGAAAAACAAGTAGCATTTATTTACTGTTTTATTTTGTTATTCCACTGAATTATGCCATTTTGGGTTTGTTTGACTACTCCACTCCCGCGTGCGTCTGTATATGGTCGATAGACGGTTTGGCCCATCACCGGCTCCCCCGTGATTAGCAATCCGATTGTTACTACGGTTCCGGTCATACCCTAGCCTGCGCGTAAGAATTACTCTGCAAGTAGATGATTCGAGATATGGTGTTGTGAGGAGTTAACTCCGACACAAATTCCTCTCCTTTGAGTCAGTTGTTCGGGAGTTGTAAACTCCCAACCAACAGAGTCCCTCATTGACCTTGGAGCGGTGGCGTGGAGTTACTTTGTTACCCGAGTATCCTCGGTTCAATGTTATTAGTTCCATATTTTGCCAGATATATATCACACTCACGTCCGACATTTATTGCTTTCCTAGCGACTTATCTTCATGCAATTTTCCTTTTTCAGTGCATTTCTTATTTACTAGCATGATTTGTAGCCATTTTATTTACATTCTTATTAAATTATGGGGATTTACTCACTAGACACGTCATCAAATTTTTGCATGGATGACCGAGTGCAGATCCTATGACGAGCTGGAGGAAGGTCGTACTTTGCGATTTCATCTTATCATTGAGAGCCTCCGCTAGCCCATCTCATAAATGTTTGTATATATTATGTTACTACTTTTGGGTATATCTTAGGAGACTTGATTCACTGATACATGTATATTGATCATATTATACATTTTGCCGCCTTCTACATACATACATGATATCCTTTTGATGGGGTTTTTCACTACTTAAGGTTTGTTAATAAAGTAAAATTTTTTGATATTTATTATTTGCTTTATCTAAAATGAATAACTTCCGCTATTATTGATAACTCTCACATTTAGTTTAAAAGACCAAGGAACAACTAAATAACTTATCAAAAAGTTAAGTGAGATAAATGAATAATCTGACTAAACCAAATTAAGAACATATTTTCATAACACATTGAATAATTGGTATAGTTAGGCTAATTGAAAAGGTTAAGTACTTGTCGTGTGTCGTCATAGACAGACGTGCAGATGAAGTGGCATGACCTGGTGATGTGTCCGGCGGCATGATGGAGCCCAGATTGCCTTGGGATTTGGGGCTGCACATTGTTACCAGATCTATTTCCTTTTATTCTCATTTCCACATCGAAAACCAGCATTACTTCAATTCTGAGACTGAGAATTGTTAGATCATTGAGGCTGAGACTTTTTGAAATTATTTTCAACAAAACTTGCAGAAGTATTGCTCAGATCAATATTCGCAGCTTGATTCAGCTGATCAATTTGTTAGTCATGCAACATAAGCAGATATTATGCATCCTGGAATGTCGATGTCATTTGTTATGATGAGATCAAGATCACAACGGGGTCAAACTCATGACCAAGTCCATTCAGAGCCGATTGGATCAGATCAGACTCTATGACAACTTGATTAATCGACCTAAGCTTTGCACCTACGTTTTTGATCTTAAGAGCAAACTTAGAAATAGAAAATGCACTTTTTTCATGGTGTTTAACTACCTGTTAAGCTGAAGAGCTCGTGCCATTGATGCCTGATTATAGAGACCTTCAAGTGTTGTCCAAATCTCGTAAGATGACTCGTACTCCGTAACATGACCAATAACATCTTTAGTGATTTTTGAGAACAACCACACCATGAGATGATGATCTACACAATTCCACAGTTCCTCACTCAGATCTGGTGCAGCTAGAAACTCAGTTCTTAAATGTGCTATAAGAAACTCCGAACCAAGCACTTGAACTACAGATCCGATCTGAACCTTCCAATAGAAGTAATTTCCATCTTCAAGCTTCTTAGGTAAGTCAAAGTTCAGGGCTTTGGCGATGCTCATAACGTCAACACAGGTATTGAGACTACAAGAACCAGGTCCAGATGAATTGACCTCCTTCATTATCAAATTTGGAGCTATGATATCATGTGAGTTTACTTTAATGAGAGAAAACTTAACAGAGGTTGAAGAAGAAGCAAGAATGCAAGAAAATATCTCTTATTGATGCTTCTCAACAACTAAACACACATTGTTCACACAATATTTATACACAGCTAGTTAGAGCTAAACAAGTCATTTGTCACTAACAGAAATCCAACAGAATGACTAATAGTTTTAAGTATATAAACAAATATCTGTTACAAAGACATGAGAGACATCACGTGACATTCTAACAATCACCCATGGTTAATATGACTTTGACTATGATGATATCTCACAAGCCTTATACCAAACCATTCAGCCACTTAAATATGTCCATTTTTATTTTTTGCATAACCTAATCATAATATCAATTTGGACAAGTCAAATTTCTTTTTAATAAGCCAGCACGCATGAACGTATAATATATCAACCATTTTTAAAAAAGTCAACTTATACCCTCAAAGTTTATAACCTCAAAGTTGTTGGATCTACAACTTGGTTGATAATCATTTGAGATTTATAAAGAGACGATATTATATACATGAATGAGAGTGTAGTTTTCAAATTAGATGCAATTTATCATTTAAGCCTATATCTGTGGGGCCCGATAAAAGAATTGCTACCAATTGTGTGATTCTAACAAAACTTTTTTTTTACTTCAATAACAGTCAACCTACAAACTCCTCAAATATTGCCTTTTGGCAAGTGATGCTTTGTACATCTCAGTGGCTGGGTGTAACAAAACTTAGGTAAAAAAAAGGATTTACATTGTTATGCAAATAAAAGCAAAATGATTAGGTGGTATTAGTTCAATTAGAATTTTTGAACTAAGAAACTTTTGTGTAACTACTCATTATAAATATAGAGTTCGGCTAAACATACCCTAATTTTTATTGAATGTATCCCAATTAAACTTTTTATGGAAATTCTAGTTTTACCCTAACAAGAAATGACCTTGATACCTCTGTATAAAAGGGCTTTGCTCACTTATACCCCAATACTCAATTGAAAACACACACTCTCTCCCTTTCTTGAATTGCACATCACTTCTAGCTAAACTCTGATGAAATTAATCTGAGCGAAACCACATCAATTCGACGTTGTAAATGCATTTTCCACCACATTTTTGTGTCAATTTCTGGGTTTATTTGAATCAATTTTGTGGTGTTGTTGGGTGTAGGACTTCAATTTGAGGCTTAAGTCTCACACTTTAAGCATAAAAATGTCGATGGAATCGAGATCGATATATAGAGATTTCGAGCAAAACCAAGTATTTTTGTCATTCTCATGTATTTCTTGGAGTTTCAAAAATTGCTTATTTGTTCTTGTCGTTCGTAAGTTTCGGTCGCACAGTGCTGAGACCTCTAAAGTTCTTGGCTAGCTCTCAGCGAGACCTCTTTAAATGGGGGTGACAATTCGTGTTATCGTGTCTAAACGTGTCGTATTGTATTGTAAACAGGTCATGACCCATATAAACCCAAACCTTACCTATTTATTAAATGTGTTCGTGACTAAATGGGTCGTGTTAAACATGTCAGGTTTTCATGTCACCCATTTATTTATTACACATCTTAGTTATTTTTTTAATTTACTTAAAACTTTTATAATTTCTTTACAACTTTTTAAGATATATCTACATAAATAAACTTAAATGAACATAATAAATATAAAATAATACAATAGTCAACAAAATATAATGGGGTTGTAGTCTTAAGTTTTACTTTATTTTTTTATTTAAGCCTTAAGTCTTAACAATAGAGAGTAAATGACTCATAAAAATAACCCATAAAAACTATAAGAATCCTCTAAAAGATATCTAAATTGTATTTTCGTGAACCTCTTGATAAATAATTGTTAATACAATGTAAAACATAAATAATATATTAAAAGTAAAATAAATATTTCCTCTTAATTAAAATAAAGATTTAAATTAAAAATAATAATTATCATATTTTTTGTAAAAAAATGTGAGTTAATTGGAGAGGTACTAAAAATTTAAAATCATTACTTTTTGAACTATTACATAAAAAATGTCATATTTAATAAATGGGTTAAACCGGTTAGTGTGTCAATTCGTGACACGATTCGTTTATTCCATGTCATAAACGGGTCGACTCGTCTCCGACCCGAACCTACATAAGCTCAATCCTAGCCAACTAATTTCTCGTGTTAGGCATGTCGTATTATCGTGTCATGACCCGTTTTCCCACCCTTAGGTTTTACCTTTTTGTTTGAGAGCTACTCTTTTAAGTTGTTTCAGCATAATATTTTACTTGGTAATGGAGTCATTGTGAATTGTTTGTTCAAATTACTTTTATCTCCTAACTATGAATGCAACCTATTATCCTCGCATGATATTAGTGGCACAAAAGACGTGTTGTTAATGAGAACTCATCTATGTTGTGGCACAAGAGATTATGTCATATCTCCATAGAGAATGAAAAGATTAGTAAAGGAAGGATTTTTACTAACTCTTGACTTTTCTGATTTTCAAACTTGTATAGACTGCATCAAGGGTAAAGCAAACAAACAAGTCCATTAAAGGTGCTAAAAGGAGTTCTGACATTCTTGAGATTGTACATATAAATATTTGTCAGCCATTTTCCACCCTTGCCTAAATGGAAGGTTTACAAAATCGACAAACTTTGGTCAAAGTTCGGGTGAAGTTTATTTATTTTGAGGTGAGCGAAGCGAAATTCAAAAGTAGTAGAAAAATTGCAAAAATTTGACTCAACTTCGGTTAACTTCGACCGAACTTAAAAAGCATTAATGGAAGTCAATAAAACATGAAGTAAAATTGTTATGTTTTGTAGAAGTTGAGACTAAAACTTTGGCTGAAACTTCAACAATGCTATAAATATACTTAAAATTTGGTGACATGAGTTTTATGCATTATTATTGTATGATTAAGTATATCTCTAGCATCTCTACGAATAAACTTGGCTTTTCTAGCATTTAAAGTGAAATTCTTTAAACTTTGATACACCAGTGAATTTTTGTCAAACTTCCATCGTATAAGTTAACTTTCTCGAATTAATTCAGAATTTTAAGTGAGTGAAGTTATAGGCAAAGTCGAAGTTTCGAACCTTTCCTAAATGGTAAGAGATATTTTATCTCAATCATTAATGACCATAACAAATATATGTATCGAGCATCCCCTATCCCAATTAGGGCGATACCCGACCTGAAACCCTAATTAAGCCCCGGTACACCAGTCGGACTCGATTAAAGTAACAGTACATCCGTTCTTCATACATGATAATCACAATTATAGTATATCATATATTGAATAAATTATTAAAAATGCAGCTGAATTAAAAAATTTTCGATAAAACAAACGATATACAAAAATTGGGATGAACCTTGGTCGTGAAATCATATCCCAACCCTATTTATTAAAAAAATATTAATTCAATACAATATATAAAAAGTATGGAAATCAATTCACCATAGAGAAGACTATAAACTCCTAATCTTCTCTGTTCTTGAGTCGAAGTGCACGTCGATAACCTCAAATGTTAATTGGGGAATGAGCGCTCCAACTTGCTTAGTAAGTGATGCTCGTAAATATATCAATTATCAACTACTATCAATGAATCAATTAATAACAATATGAATCCGAAACATATCTATTCAGAAATTAAAAAACGATATAAAAATAGATAACATAATGCAAGTTCAAAGGTCAATTGCAACTGTACTCATGACTTGTATTTTCATTTTTAAAACTGCGTTGTACACTCTCGATACTCTGGATTACAGTCCACAGAATTCACACGTTGGCCGACGTGTGATTTCTGTGGTGTATACAAGCGTAGCATAGCTACCAACTCAAATAGGAAAGCAACAATTGGGTACCTCAAAGTCTCTAATGGAAAAATGTTGGTAATGATCGAACACTTCCATCATCACTCTAGTCCGATTCTCCCATCGTACCTATTTCTAGAAATTTAACATAAAAACAACTTCAAGTCATAGTACATTGCCCCATTCCAAGTCCAAAATGCTATATGAACTAATTATACTAATTACATTGCATAATTGATAAGAATACGAGTCCCACTTACCTGTGTCGAGCTTTCCTAACTTTATACTGACTTACATGATTCCCGAGATCTATACAACTTTTTTCGTCGATCAAAAACCTGAATTACGCTATTTGTCATTAATTTAGGGTCCAATACTTATTAATTAGACCCTAAGCCAGTCCTTATCGAATTCAGAACCAATTTATCAAACTTTAGGTCAATATGACAATTTCACATTTTTTCGAGGTATAACCTCGGTATAAAGTCTAGCATGAATCCCAAATTCTTCGTTTTTCATAAACTCATCAATTTCTATTTATTTGGTCAAAATATTATTTTTTGGGACTTTTTTCTTATTTTTCTTGAGTTTTTCTCCATTTTCCTGCAATTTATTTCATTTTTTTTTTATGAATTGGGGTTCGACCATTGAACCGGACCCGGTTCAATCGATCTGGGTCAAACCACATCTTATTCCTCAAACGAAATAGGGCAATTTCTTTTTTTTATTTTTTTCAATTGGTCGAACTGGGTTCAGCTCCAGTTCAAATTTGGGAGGGGAAAACCTCGCGTCTCCCTTCTCGGACTAACCGAGCCTCCCTCCCAATAAACTTATATTCACCAACAACACCACCAACAACAACAGTGACATCAACAACAACATACAACAACAACAACAACAACGACAACAACAACAACAACACTAACCAACAACAACGACAACAACAAAACTTACCCCATCATCATTGATCTCTCCCTTGTTTGATCTCTCTTTCTAACGATTTCACTTTCTTCCTCTATTTTCAAAATCAGAATTGGGTGAGGCCATGTTCAAATGATTGTGATAAACATGAAATTTTGCTTGAGATTTCTATCGCACGAATCTCGAGGAAGATCTAAAGGTTCATTTTATATTTTTACATTTTTTTCGAAATACGTGTTGCCTATATAGAGGTCAATTTTTGTTGCTACCCATCACCTCTTGACCGACTCACATGAGATTAAACACTTTTCTTGAGATCGCACGCACGAATCTTGAGGATGATATAAGGGAGATGATACCAAAGTGACATGTATACACATATACATTGATTATTCTTTAGATGTGGTAACACACATATCGAGGCGTGAATAATTCCTTCGACATCTAACGTTCCACATATTCACCTCCTCGACCCAAGCGTAACACTTATCTCATGTAGCATCCCTTATCCTAATTAGGGCGATACTCGGCCTGAAACCTTAATTAAGCCCTGGTAACCTAACCAGACTTAACTAGAGCCAGCAGCCTCTCCGTCTGTACCTGATAAAACCAACTTGTATATTGATATCGAATAAATAATAAAAAAATATATACATCATTAAGTTAACTTTTTCGATACTTAACGATATACAAAAATAAAGAGTTTATTATCAAAACCCAAAACCTCGTTTATAAACCTTCCAACCCTGTTCATATACAACAAAATAACTCAAGCTCTATATATATATATACTTGAAAGCTCATTACATCGTAGAGAAGATATTAAAACTCCTAAATCTTCTATGTTCCCTTTGCTGAAGTGCTAGGTTGCGAACCTGAAATGTTAAATTTAGGGTGAGTGCTCTAACTTGCTTGGTAAGTAAGGGTTCACAAAGCTATCAACAATCCATATAGTAATCAAGAACTTTAGGCAATAACAATATACACCAATGTTAACTAACGGGATTATGAAAAGCATATAATTCAATAAGTAAAAGACGCAAATCCAACTATCCATAACTATTACATTGCGATTCTTTTTTTATTTATAAAATTGGGGTCTATTACCTACCGACACCATTTATGCAATTGCTAGACCAACACATTAGCCGATGTGCTGTCTAGTCAATCCATTGATGTACAATGGCTCTATTCGAAACCCTCAAGTGAATATGTAATCTACCCAACCAATCTAACTGAGTAGGAAGTTACATATAGGCCGGGAAGGTAACCCATCTCCTATATAACCTGGTCTTAGTTCCATGAACTTAGTCTCGTGAATCACATTAAATACCATTTTTCATTTATTAAAACCATCATAGTGTACATAGTCCCTTAATTCAGTCCATAAACTACATGAACTACATATACTAAAATGGCCATGCAACATTGATAAATAAGCGAATCCACACTTATCTCGGTTTAGGTTTCTGTTAAGAAATTCCCTAACTTTCTAGGTCACTCACACTTTCCCGGTGATCCAAAACCTATTACAAACCATTTGTGATCAATATAGGTCTATTACCCTATATTCGGAACCCCTAATTCAGTCCCTAAGAACTAAGGAAATTCTAACCAATTTATAGCAGAGTTGCTATTTTTTAGGGCGGGAGCGCGCTATACCTTGTACTGTCTCGACAGTAAATAGGGCAGAAGCCACTGTTCCATTCACAAATCAACACAACAACAATAAACACTCCCAAAATATTTTAGCGAGTACCTCTAGTGAGGTATAAGCCCATTTATAATCAATAACAACAAAATTCAAAGAGAAATCATCATCCACCATCAAATTGAACTTTAAAAATATAAAAACCAAACTTACCAACAGTGGTGATCTCTGATTTCCAGTTTTTTTAAGCTCCTCAATTCACATTAAAAAAGCTCATTCTGAATCAATTCCTCAAGATTAAAACACCAAACCCTCAGCTGCTCTCTCTCACTTGATCAATTATGAAGATAAGTTTGAAAGTTTTAGTTTAAATATATAGATTTTCTTTGAGATACACATCACGCTATCTCGAAGCTGATCGAATGATTGATGTGCTAACATGACACCCCTAAAGTGACACACATGTTGACATCATCAACGCTTATGCTCATATCGAGGCGATCCGATAATCCATATAATTCAAACCAAACTTATAATTTTTAATAATATATAATTATATATCAAATATACATGAATATATATACCTCGTGTATTTTCTCGCCAATATATTCACCAGACATGCCTACGAGTATTCTCATATGTGCACATTCATTTCACAATCCCTTCGTCGCACTTTGTGTACCGGCTATTTATTATTTATTTAAGTATTTTCTGATTATAGGCTTGTATACAAATTCTCTTTTATACTACAACCTATAAAATTCATTAAACATTCCAAACAAACACATACCATCACACAAACATACGCACATGCTAATCAAGGTACGTCGAACTTAACCACGAGTCTAACTCGGGTTAATTAAGATTCAGATTAACGCTAATTACCAGCTTATGGTAATGGTCATTACATTGTTCCTAATTTAAAGCAATTTCATCATTGGAATTAAAGTAAACATAAAATTACCTATAGTTTCGAAGAGAAATGGAAATTGCTATTTCATATAAGACTCCCACCCCTAAAGGAATCTCTTAGCTAAAGGAATCTCTTTAATTCTCAGCCTCTGAATCTTACGATCAAGTATCTAAATCGGCTGTTAGTTGTAAGATAAGTCTTCCCAAAGATCAAACTCATTCCAATCAATCTTTGGAGTGAACTAAGTCTCCGTCTTTTGAAGCATAGACACATAGAAAGCATTATGAACTCCGGCTAGCTGAGAAGGTAACTCTAACCTGTAAGCGACATAACCAATCCTTTCCTACACTCTGAACGACCTAATGTACCTTGGAGGTAGCTTACCTCGCAATCTAAACCTATACAATTCTTTCATAGGTGAGACTTTCAACAGGAAAAGATCGTCCTTTGAAAACTCCAAAAACCTATGATGTTTATTGACGTATCTCTTCTATCTTAACTGTGCTGTAGTCAAATGCTAGCGAATCTGCTAAATTCTCTCTATGTAGTCCTGAATTAACTCCGGCCCAATAAAACTGTATCACCAACCTCTACACAACACACAGGTGAACGAAAAAGTCGACTATACAGAGCTTCAAAATGAGTCATTCCAATGCTAGCCTGATAGCTATTATTATTAGAGAACTCACATAAAGGAATGTATTTCTCCCAGTTACCACCAAACTCTAAGACAAGCTTGAAGCATATTTTCTAGCGCCAATATCAACCGCTTACTTTATCCGTCAATCAGTAGATGGTATGCCGCATTGAGGTTAAAAATAGTTCCTAGTTGTCTCTGCAATTCACTCCATAGTGTGGACGTGAATCTCGAATCTCTATCTGAAGTAATTGACGCTGGAAATCCATGAAATATCAACACCTCACGTACGTACACCTCACATAATCAGTCAAGAGGATCTCATATGGAAATTGGTAAGAAATGTGCAAACTTCGTCAACTTATCAATTACAACCCATACTTCATCATTCTTATGTTGACTCAAATGTAGACTGAAAAAACCATCGATATATGTTCCCATTTCCACTCTAGAATTGGCAGGGAATGCAATAACCCTCCAAGTTCCTATGCTTAGCGTTAACTTGCTGACATATCTCACATGTCTTTACAAATTAAGCAATATCAGTTTTCATCCCAGGCCACCAAAGAATATGCCTCATATCACAATACATATTCAAGTTACCTAGATGAATAGAGTAAGAAGATCTATGAGATTCCCATAGCAATTCCTGCCTCAACTGATCCTGAGCTGGAATCTACAATTTATCCCTGAATCGTAATGTACCATCATAAAAAACTAACCAATCAGGATGATCTGCAGCTGGTAACCTCTAATGCACTATATAATCCTGATAAACTATTTGACAATTAATTACCTACTGAATCATCATTGGTTCAGCCTAAATCTGAGCATAAAAGAACATATTAGCAGATCTAGAATTAGCTCTCTCAATTGATAATGTGCAAGTTGGACTTTCATGAATCATCATCAGTGACGCTTCCTCAAGAAGTATAAACTAGAAGCTCTAGTAGTAGCTATGTTCTCTCTACCGGTTCTTCTCCTACTCAAGGCATCATCAACTACATTTACTTTGCATGGATGGTACTCCAAGTGAAATCATGATCCTTGAGGAACTCAAGCCATCTAAGCTACCTCATATTCAATTCACTCTGAGTGAACAAGTATTTCAGACTCTTATGATCTAAGAATACCATAAAATTCTCATCGTACAAGTAGTCCCTCTAAATCTTCAAGGAAAAAATAACTGTAGCTAGCTCAAGATCACGAATTGGGTAATTTCTTTCATAAACCTTGAGTTGCCTTGAAGCATAAGCTACAACCTTGCCTTCCTACATTAGCACACAACCCAAACCTGAATGAGAAACATCTGTATAAATCACTAATTCTTTCCTCATTTTAGATAATGTAAGAACAAGCGTTGTAGTAAAACTATCCTTCAAATCTTTGAAGGTAGCCTTGCACTCATTAGGCAAAACAAAGTCAACATCTTTTTGTGTTAGCTAAGTCATTGGCAGAGCAATACGAGAAAAACCATCAAAAAATCATTTGTAATAACCCATTAACCCCAGAAAACTCTGAACCTTTGACACTGTGTTAGCATCCCCTATCCCGATTAGGGCGATACTTGACCTGAAACATTAATTAAGCTCCGATAGCCCAGCTATGCTTAATTAGAGCCAATTGCCTCTTTGTCTGTACTTGATAAATTCAACCTGTATATTGATATCGAATAAATAATACAAAATAAACGTAGCGGAAAGTTAAAACTTTTTTGATAATTAACAACATACAAAAATACATAGTTTATATATACATGAAGACTCATTACATTGTAGAGAAGACATTAAAACTCCTAAATCTTCTCTTTTTCCCTTTGCAGAAGCGCTAGATTGTGAACCTGAAATGTTAGATTTGGGGTGAGTGCTCCAACTTGCTCAGTAAGTAAGGATTCACAAAGCCATCAACATTCCATATAATAATCAAGAACTTTATGCAATAACAATATGCACTAATGTTAACTAACGAGATTATGAAAAACACATAATTCAATAAGTAATAGATGCAAATCCAATGTATTGATTTGATTCCCATTTTATTTATAAAAGTAAGGTTGATTACCCACCGACACCATTGATGCGATTACTAAACTAACACATTGGCTGATGTGCTGTCTAGCTAATCCATTAATGTCCAATGGTTCTATGTGAAACCCTATAGTGAGTATGTAATCCACGCAACCAATCTAACTAAGTAGGAAGTTACACATATGCCGGGAAGGTAACACATCTCTTATATAACCTGGTCTTAGTTCCAGGAACTTACTCTCATGAATTACAATAAACACCATTTTCCATTTACTAAAACCGTCATATTGTACATAGTCCCCCCATTCAGCCCATAAACTGCGTGAACTATATAAACTAAAATAGCTAGACAACATTAATAAATAAGAAAATCCACACTTACCTCAGTTTAGGTTTCCATTAAGAAATTCCCTAACTTTCTTGGTCATTCACGCTTTCTCAGTGACCTAAAACCTATCACAAACCATTTGTGATCAAATAGGTCTATTACCCTACATTTCGAACCCATAATTCACTCCCTAAGACCTCACAAAATTCTAACCAATTCACAGCTGAGTTGCTATTTTCTAGGGTGGGAACGCGTTCCCTCACTAAGTGGAGTACGCTCCATCAGCTGATCTCATCCCAACCGATGAAGGGAACACGTTCCTTTGCTAGGTGGAGCCCGCTCCGCCCTATACTGTCTCGATAGTAAATTGGGCAGCTGTCACGACCTAAATTTCTAATCTTATTTATAATCCTTAATCAGGACT
The DNA here is from genome assembly GCA_039657325.1 of Stephania cephalantha. Lineage (NCBI taxonomy): Eukaryota > Viridiplantae > Streptophyta > Magnoliopsida > Ranunculales > Menispermaceae > Stephania > Stephania cephalantha. The sequence continues at coordinate 42,456,221 of CM077578.1, forward strand.
ACCGACCAGTGATGTGGGCCCCGCACTGTGATACGTACATTGACCGAGGCAAGATGAGTGAGGTATATGTTAGAATTGTTGTGGTATATGCCTAGTATATTGTATATGTGTAGACTACTAAGTCTATTCTACTTATATATAAATGCCGAGAAGTAAGTGAGGATGCACCTCAAGATACGTGTCGACGTGGGATCGGGGTAAAGAGTGCTATGGTAAGTTGGTTTAAGCTTAGTATAGCTTAAACAGTAAAATTAATGTGGCTATAGTTGATTTTATATTAAATGTAACCTAAGTTAGCAAGATAAAACAATAGCAATATGATATTCCTCGAGATACGTAAGGATAGATCAAGAAACCATTAGTTTAGTCTCGATATACGTGTGTACATAAAGATCAATGGTTATTAATCAACCTTATCTTTATATATAAGATTGGATAGATCAACCCATGTAATTCCTTTCATTTTCATAACTTAGAAGCTAAGGAAATTGGAGAAGAAGAAACCAGAGGAATTGAGGAGGGTTTTGGCTGAAAATTTTAGGGAGATCAAGGAGAGTTGAAGATCAAATAAAAAAATCATCAACCTTAGGTACACATCTCTCTATTTCAAGTTTGAAATTAGTCCTGGTTTTTTGGCCATTTTTCAGAGGGTAGATGGTTAAATATTTGCAATTGGTTTACATATTTGGATTCCTTATTTCAAGCTGATAATCCAACTATTAGGAAGTTCTTAATTTTGTTTTGAAATAAAAAATATATGAATTTTTGATGTTGTGAAAAGAAAATGGAAATTCTATATGTTATATTATGAATCAACCAATGTAATTTGGTCATAACTTGCTCATTTTAAATCGAAATGAACCCAATCTTGTGGCATTTGAAAGTTAACTCAAAGGGGAACATATTTGTCCTATTGAAAGTTTTATAATTTAAATATTTTCATGTTTAAAAGTGCTCTACAAATAGGTGATTGAATGCATTACGAGATTTTTGAAACTAAATTTTTAAAAGGCGTAACTCCCTAATTACTCATCCAAATGAGCTAATCTTTTGGTATGTTGTTATTTGGGGGAAATAAATTTTAAAATTTAGGTACCTTTTGACAAAAAATCAAGAATTTTAAAATTTTAGATTGGGAGAAATAAATCTTCTAAGTCTCCTTGTCGAATCAGTTTCCAATTTGAGCTATTTTTGGTAGAATGACGATATCTCTTTCATTTTAAATCGGGATTATGCATACCAAACCTTTTTGGAAAGCTAAGATAGAGACCAAATACTTTGTGCAGAGAGAATATTTTGAGATTTGGACAATATCGTGCCTAAAATTGCGCTGCAATATAAGAATAAAATCTTAATGTTGTTTAGTCTTAAGGGGTTGTTTTGGGCCAAGGTTCCTAAACCCATTTAACCTGACCTAAACCCAATTTATTTGGATTTCATGAATCTAGGGAATATTCTCAAGGGTTCGGATACGAGATTTGGGGGTATAGGGAGGCCGGTGAAGCTAGGAATTTACATTGTTTGATGTAAGTATACCCGTTGATTATTTTATTTGCATTTCATATCCACTTTATGCTTATTGTTGTAGTCTATATTGGCTATGTACAACATTGTACTCTCATATCATGAACTTATTTGACACTCCTCATATATTGAGCTTGACTTTCATGATATTATTGTGACGGCCCCAGTTCCCACAAACTAGGCCCCACACGGCCTAAGCCTACGTAGACCCACCGAGTCAGCCCTTGAAAAGTCAACAGAAGCCTAGTCAGCTTTTCTTTCCATTATTTCAGTCATTTTGTAAATTTTTGCAAGTTTCACAATTTGCAGCGGAATTAAACCTTACAATTTAAATAACTAAGTTAGATAAGAGTTAAGACAACCTAGAGTGTGGAACCCTGCAAAATATATATAGACATCATGTATATTAAGTGACATGTGGATAAACAAGTGTAATATACATGTATCAGTACCTCTCTCAAACCCAAAGTGTACCCAATGTATCAAAAAAACATATATATATATATATATATATATATATGTAATACAACAAAAAACCTACAAAGTGGAGAAGGTAGGGCCGTTCTGGTGTCCTTAGAGAAAATCGCGAATCACCGATGCTTTACGTTTGCTCGTCTACAGATCTGCACTCAGTCATAATGACGAGTCCTGTAAGTAAAAGCCAATAAGGTATAAACAATAATTCATGATAGAAATAATACAGTCTAAAGATCATGCGGGAAAGTAAATAGAACTGAAAATAAGAAAATGCATGATAGTGAGACTGGGAAATATATAATGATGCATGAGTGTTTACGGAGTCAACTGAGAGGAATCCAAGTGACTTTAATACCCATCAGAAACTGAAATAGCATCACAACAATCTTGAGTCACGGCAAAACCAAGCTGACTCATATATCAGGAACGCGACAAAACCAACTGAACCTAGACTATCCTAGATGAGGTGTGTCAAAGATTTACCTCGGAAAACTCACACTCATCTAGACCTAATCCAGTGACTCGGATGTGGTGTCGGTAGCTAATTGAACACCACACTTGAGAGTCACTTTCCCGGTTCCCCAGGTCCTCAAACACTCAAAGAAGAATAGGAAGTCCATAAGAAAGCAATTGATGAATCAAAGAATGTACAGACAAGTATAAATTACTGTGCATTCTCTATTTGGTTTTACTTACCTCCAAGCTACGCGAAAACGCGCTCTTACGGTTCCTACTCGCCACCAAAACCAATCACCGATACTCAACACTAGTCAGCTAGGTCCCTGATATCATTTTGAAATAGTTTAAACATGTTAGAGATTATTAAGTTCGGTTTATTTATTGTTTTAGGTATGCTCTTGTTTGATATTAGTCAAATTTTGAGCAAACTCAAAACTTAAATAAAACAGTCTTAAACTGATTGAGTAAACTTAAAAAAATTAGGGCATGCTTAATACTATTGAGCAGACTCTTACTACTTTGAGCAAATTTAAAACTTTTAACTAGCTTGCTATTATTGAGCTTGCTTAAAGACCTACTTGAGCAAGCTCAAATTGCAGGGTAGTCGAAGATACCTCGAACATAATTTAGTCTCGGCTCTACCTCCAAAATTCGTCCAGAAACTTCATCAAACCTAGAAAAGTGATTAGAATTGACCCAAATACATTTATAATGGTCCAAGCAATGTTAACCCATCACTAACATCATTTGAATCAAGAAGTTCTACAATAAAATCTAGTTCCTCAAGAACATCAACAAACTTCTAAGAAATCTTGAATTCATTAATTGAATGCACAAAAGTTGGTTTCGTTTCCTACCAATAAATCACATATCATCTCAATTCAACACCTAGTCAACAACATCATAGACCTCGATCTCAACCAAAATATTTCATACCATATATATCCATTTTCTCAAATCAAAAAAGTAACACCATCACAAATTTAAATCTCAACCATAGAAATCTCTAATAGATAAGGGTTAGTCTACTCCCCTTCAAGCCTAAATAATAAAGAAAATGTCCAACCAAAAGGATTTAAATCAAATATGTAAAGATTGGGGGAAAGAACTTACTTAGAGCTTTAATGGTGTTGTCTTCTAGCTTCCACTAAGTTAGATCTATGAACTCCAACAAATTTTTCTCATCGCACCATTGATTCTATTTTCTTCTTCTCATATCCTCTTTGCACTCTTATTCTCTCTCTTCTTTTTTGTTCAAATGGGACAAAAGAAAAGAGAACTTGTTGCTTAAGTTATTATCCCACTTGGACTCACATGGAAGTGTTTCTAGAAATTTCTCATAGTCATTAGTGCTCCAACACCTTTTATTATTATGTGGCTAGGAATCTCTCTGCACTTTGTGTGGTTTTAAATAAGACAACACACCAACTACATCATCTTTAACAACCATTTTTCCTTTTTGGTATAACACTTAGCATGTACATACTTTCCTATTGGTACACCTACACAAGACATATAGTTTTTTTTCCATTTTGTTCATGAAGTTTTATAATAATTACATGCAAGTCTAATTCTACCAACTTAATAGTTGCCCTTGGGCTTCACTATAGTTAAAAATCAAATCATAGACACATTTTATTACTATATTAACACTTTTAGGCAAATCTAAATTAAATAATTTTTTAATTAACTTAAGGATTCCTTATTGAATAAATTTAAAAGATTAAGTTGTAAATTAACTCAACTCCATCAATCCACTTAAGTGTTCATGTTCTCCTTCATTACAACATATTTCATACATATGTTTACACGCATTTCTATGCAAACCTCACATTCGAAAGTCGTAACATAAATGAGTTTGTAACTTCAAGTTGGTGTATTGGTATAAATAAATACCACACATATCACACAAAAGTAAAATATACCTCGGTGTTAACTCTCGAGGATTGACCACGCTCGCCATGTCAGGTCGGTTCCATGTCACTGTCTTGCAATTGACTCGTGACACGAGTTAGAATTTTCTGGTCGTTACAACCTTCCCAACTAATTAGAATTTTTACCTCGAAATTGAATAAACTTAAGTAATTACTTAGTGGTATCTAGAATAGGTATGGGAAGTGCTCGCGCATATAGGACTCCAGTTCCCAGGTCAGCTCCTCGTCCCCATGATGCTGCCACTTGACGAGGACTGACAGGATGTCCTTATTCCTTAGTCTCTTCACCTGATGATCTAATATTTGAATAAGCTGCTCCTCATAAGTGATGTCATCTCTTAAGTCTATCTGACTCAAATCTACTGTAGGCCGTCTGCCCCTCTCGACCTATCCCGTTGGAGCATCGATATATTAAAAACTGGGTAGATCACGGCTAACTGGGGCGGTAACTCCAACTCATAAACGACCTTGCCTATTCTCTTCTTCATTCTGAATGGACCAATGAACCTTGGCACGAGATTTCCTTTGATTCCCAATCTCTTTTGACCCTTCAGAAGTGAGACCTTCAAATAAACGTAGGCCCCCTCATCATACTCTAATCCGTCATGGTACTTATCGTAGTACTTCTTCTGTCTCTCTTGCGTACCCTACAGACGTAGTCTAATCTGTTGAATCTTCTCTGTGTGATCCACTACAACCTTAGGCCTAGTAGCTACCACATCTTAGAGTTGTGCCCAACACGATGAAGATCTAAACGGCATGTTGTTGAGTGCCTCAAAGGGTGTCATCTCAATACTGGCTCGATAACTATTATTATAGAAGAACTTACACAGATGAAGGTATTCTTCCCAAGAACCACCATAATCTAACACACACATCCTCAACATGCCATCAAGTACCTGGATCAGTCAATACTACTGTCCATCTGTTTGTGGATCATATGCAGTGCTAATGACCTACCGCATGCCAAATTGTGCCTACATGCTCTGCTTAATATGTGACATAAACTGCGGCCCCTTATCTGTAATAATTGACAACGAAACCCCGTGAAGTCGGACAATCTCTCGCTCATACAAACTAGCCTGACTATTGACTCGATGTGTAGTAGAAATTGGTAGGAAGTGCGCAGACTTGGTCAATCTATCCACGATCACCCATGTACTATCATGTCCACGCTGAGATCGAGGAAATCCGCTAACGAAGTCCATAGCTATATACTCCCACTTACATTGAGGAATGGGAAGTGGATGTAGTAACCTTCTAGGCCTCTATTGCTCAGCCTTAACCCGTTGGCATATCTTACACGCATTGACATACTTTGTCACATCGAACTTCATCCCCGATCACCAGAAAAGACGTCGCATATCCGCGTACATCTTGGTTTGACTTGAATGAATCGTAAAAAGTGATCGGTGATCCTCATGAAGTATCTCATCACGAATCTCAGCCACTGATGGAATCCACAAACATCCCCTAAATCTCAAACATGAGTTTGTCTTCTAACTCCAATCTGGATGATCTAGACTGTGAGCCATCTCACTGAACCTCTAGAACTGCTCATATGTGCTCTAACTCTCTAACACAGTATGAATATAGACAATCCGAGTCCTCATCTATCCACGAATTACTGCGTCAGTAGTAGCTGGAACATCAACTGAACACATCATGCTAGCAACCTCCAGTAGTGCATACTCATGTATCATATGGCATTCATAACCTCTGGATCTGGTACTCTCCATCTCAATGCGTCTGCCATGACATTCGCATTCCTAGGGTGATACTTCAATGAGAAATCATAATCCTTTAGGAACTCAACTCATATCCTTTGTCTCATGTTCAATTCTCTCTGAGTGAAATGGTATTTCATACTCTTGTGGCTGTTTACAGAGTGAACCTCTCACCATATAAGTAGTGACGCCAGATCTTTAATGCAAGAACTACCACTGCCAGCTCTAAGTCATGTTTCGGGTAGTTCTTCTCATGAACCTTAAGCTATTGAGATGAATAAGCTATCACCCTGCCATTCTGCATCAGAACAAACCCTAAACCAACTTTCGAAGCATCGGTATTCACGTCAAATCCTTTACCCATCTCTGGTAGCACTCACACTGGTGTGGTGGTCAGTCATTTCTTCAAAGTCCTGAAAACTTGATCACATTTGTAATTCATTGGAAACTGACCTCCTACTTAGTCGACTGGGTCATCGGCGTGACAATCTTCGAGAAGACTTGCATGAAACGTTTGTAATATCCTGCCAATCCCGAAAAACTACATATTTTTATCACCGATGTCAATTCCGACCAATAAATTATCGCCCTAAACTTAGCTGTGTCCACTAACACTCCGTCTGCTATGATGATGTGCTTAATAAATTTGACCTAAGTAAGCCAAAGCTCATACTTATTGAATTTGGCAAATAGTCTGTATTCCTTTAAGGTCTGTAGGTTTTACTTGAGGTGTCCCTTGTGATCCTCATGAGTCCTAGAGTATATGAGAATATCATCGAAAAACACAATCACGAACTTGTCAAAAAATGATCTCAACACCCGGTGCATAAGATCCATAAACATGGCGGGTGCATTCATCAGCCTAAAAGGCATGATGGTGAATTGGTAATGTCCAAACCTAGTGCAGAAAGCAGTCTTCTCCCTATCCTCTGCTCTAATCCTCAAATATGATAGCCTAACCTCAAATCAGTCTTAGAGAACCATTGAGCGCCTCTCAACTGTTCAAACAAGTCATCTATGCGTGGAAACGATCACTTGTTCTTCACCATGGCCTGATTGAGTTATCTAAAGTCTATGCACAACCTCAAACTACCGTCTTTCTTCTTGACGAACAATACAAGTGTGTCCTACGGTGACACACTCGGGCTGATGAACCCTAACTATAGCAACTCATCTAGTTCTGTCCTTAGTCCCTCCTATTCCCTAAGACCCATCCTGTATGGCGGTATGGAAATAGGTTTGGTCCCCGAGACTAAATCAATGATAAAATCGATCTCCATAGATGGCGGTAACCCTGGTAAATCTACAAAAAAAATATTTAGGAACTCACAAACTAATGGTACGTCCTCAATCCTGAACTCTAATCTCCCAGCTGTACCTAATACACTAGCCAACACCTCAACGTCAATACTTGATGTTACCCTGCCCCTAGTAATCGGTAGTCTAGTCAAAGTCCCCTGAAATATGACTCAGCCCGATCTGGAAGTCGAAACGTTATAACCTTACTAAAACACTCAACCTGTACGTGGTATGCGACTAACCAATCCATGCCAAACAAGGCATCAAACTCTAGGAACTCCAACACTCGTAGGTTGGTTGGTAACTCATGTCCCTCTATCTCTACGGTGTAATCCACACAAAGTAGGTTAGGGTATATTTTGTTTCTATCAGCCGTGTTGAGGATCAAGGGTCTCTCTAGCCTAATGAGTATCAACCCTAACTCATATACCATGTGACCGAAAATGAATGACACTATGGAACCTGAATCAAACATAGTATGCCTGAACCTATGACAAATGTAAACCATACCTTTGATAAGATTACGAGATGCAGTAGCATCTGGTGCAGCGGCAATGGCGTGAGCGTGCTTACGTTTCTTTGGTGGTAGTGCTCTGCTTAGCATCACATATGCATACTTGAAATGCCCTGTCTGACCACACTTGAAGCATGCCCTATGCGGCTCAGGCCCTGGTGGCAACCTTTTCCTTGTCCATATCCTTGCCCGTGACCACTGCCTATGCCTCTACCCCGTCCCTCAGTCCACTGATACTGGTGATGCAGCACTAACTATGTTGGCTACTGTGTGATAAGTCGTTATTTACATTCTTTTATTAGTTTGTTTTAATGTGTTTACTAAATAAAAGTCTCTAAAATATATATTTAATTATATTTATTGGTCGTTTCCAGGTGAAATGGAGTGCGCGGTTGAGTCAGTGGCAAAAAAAATACTCAAAATGGAGTATTTACGTGCAGTGATCGGACACCAGACGATTTGCTACGAGTTACGTGCTGCGTGGTGGGTAGAATAGGAGACAGCAGACCAAATGACGCAGGGAGTGACACAGTTAAGTCACTTGAGTTCACCATGCGTTGGATTTCTTCGAGCTACGTGCTACCACAGTCCCCAGATTGACGCACAAATTGTATCTTCTTTGCTTCCTAGCTGTTGACTGCCACGTGTTTGTCTTCTATTAGTCTAGCTCACCCTTACAACAACTCCCTCGTTTCAGCAACCACCGATTTTCCTTGAGATGCGGTAAGCACTCTCTCCCATAACTTCTCACAAAGTCGTGTGAGCTTCACCAACGCCTCCCTTGCTGCCACGCGTCATCACCTCATGCACTCAAGCACGTCACACTGCAGTCTTTCACCAATCAAAGCCTGCCATGTCAACGCCTCAACCAAACTTGCCCAATCTGCTATTGCCTCATGTCCAGGTCATGCAGAAAATGCCCAATAGCCCCTGGATGCTCCTCAGTGCATGTGTTACGAGACTGGCCCCCAAAATTAGTTTCTCTTACCTCAATAGAGCAATTTTGAGTGGTTTTTCATATTAGGAACTAGGGTATTCATCCTAGGAGTCGACATTGGAGCCGCCACACATAAATTTTCATACTTGGTGATTGTAAAGACCATGTTCGGCTAAACCAATCTTCACATAGGTCAGAGGGGAAACAAGTGGGATTCTTGATTTATGGCATAAAATTGTGAGATCTATGATTTTAATTTAATTTAATTTATTTTATCCTATTTCATTGTTGTTGATTTTAAAGATTATGGTTTAGATCTAGGGTGTGTATATGGCCATTGCATGCTTTTAGGTGGACAATTTATAGTTATTTGGACCAATTGTATCTGTAATTGTACTTTTGGACCAATAAAGTGACGGACACTCAATCGTTTGCCATTAAACCCTTTTCGGTTCTTGAGTGTGCAACAATTGAATCTAGGTTAAATCTGAAGCGAACGCGATTCGGTTATTTAGGATTAGTATTCACAGAGATCCTTATTATTGCAATTAGTGTGTTAAACCCGATTGACGGATGTCTAGGGTTATGCATTAATTAGGGAAGTAGTTAGTGGCGGACGTCATAACTATCGAGATTAGGGGAATTAGGAATTTCTGGTGGACGTCGATTTTTTATAGCTAATCTAGGAGAACTTGAGTTAATAACTTTTTAGAAAGATTGAGGACCATAATATGCCATTAAATCTTTATTCTTGCTTGTGGAACCGTAGACCTAGGTGTTTCCTCTCATTGACATTATCTTTTGCGAAATTTTCATTTTTGCTAGTTTAGTTAATTGTTTCCTTGAAATTTCTAAAAACCCTCCATTTTTAGTTAACTTAGAGTAAAACTCAAGTCCTGTGGATTCGACCTGTATTTACCACTACTACACCCTTGTGGTTGGTAACTCCATTATGAGTTATATTTGGCACGCATGACACGTGACCAAATTTTGGTGTTGTTGTCGAGGACTTAGTCCTTACTCTGAGTTTAGTTTTCCTTTTTCTTTTTTCTTTTTCTTTGTTTTATGCTACCACACCTCACTCGGTCAAAATCGACTAGTTCACTATTACCTTTCGATCCTGAACCGAAGAGAACATTGCATAGGTGGATTAGAGAGACCCAACTTAGGCAACAACAAGGCCAAAATCCTCTGAACATGGCTAAAAATCATCAAATCACTATAGGGCACGCCAATCAAGAGCTTCAGGCTCTTTTGGCGCAATAATGCCAGAGATTTTAAGTTGAGGTTTGGGTTTATTCATCTCCTACCATCCTTTCATAGTGGCGAGAATGAAAACCCTGTTACTTTATTTGAAGGAGTCTCAGACTAACTGCAAGTCAATGAAACCCTCCAATGCGGATGAGGACACGGTTAAGCTTAGATCTTTTCCGTTTTACTTTAAGGACAAAGCCGAGGAATGGCTTTTCTACTTTCCGCCTGGCTGCATTTACTCCTGGAATGAGATGACAACTGCGTTTTTAAATGAATACTTCCCTGAGGATAGAGTTGCTAAGCATATCGAGGATATATGCAGCATCAAATGAAGTCGGGTGAATCATTTAGTGCATATTGGGATCGCTATAAGCGATTAATTGCTAGCTGCCCGCAGCATGGCCAGTCTGAGAAGGCCATAGCCCATTTCTTCTATGTTGGCATATCGCCCATAGAACAACGCATGCCACATTCGAGATAAAACTCTGACCCAAATGAAGCAACTATATGAAGACATCGCACGACAGTCACGCCTTTATGGTGATCTTGATGCTATTGCTTACCGAAGTCTGACTGCAGGGAGTGTCTCGAGTTCTACTGACTAGAAAACTCACCAACTGACCTTCATGATGGAGCGTCTCTTCTCCTCTGGAAAAGTGCAAGTCAAAGCTTGTGGTATTTGTACTGCCACAAATCATGCAACTGATGAATGTCCTACTCTCTTTGAGGACAATTAACAGGCCAATGCCATGGGTAATCAATTCCAGGGACTACCTAGAGTCCCATTTAGGAATATATACAATAATGCAACAACGAGTAACAACCCGAACTTCACTCATGGGCCTCAAAATCAAAACTACCACGCCTTCGTCCCAAGAGGTCAACCATTGCCAACACCCTCCAATAATTCCTCTTTACTTGAGGATATGTTCAAAGCTCTTATGGCTCAACAGAGCCAATTTATGAGTGAGATGGTCCGATTCAAGGCTACCACTAAGAAATCCATAAGTGAAACCAAATAGGCAGTCCGAACTCTTCAAGTTCAAATGGACCAAATGACATAGCAAAGTGGACGTCTAGAGAATAAGGGAAAGCTGCCTTCGCAACCTTACTCGAATCCTAATGCTAGTGTTCACGCAAATACACTCCGAAACGATAAAGAGCTAGAGGGACCCAAAAGGAACAATAGGTCATCTGATGCCAAAGACCAAGCAAATGAGGAAGAACATGAGTTAGTAGTGACTCCGTTTGTCCCTAAATAGATGGTGACTACTCAAAAGGAAGAACCGCCCATATTCAAGGTCATACCTTATTTTCCACAACAACTCATCCTAGATAAGAAAAATGAGGAAGAGAAAGAAATTCTCAAGACCTTTCGGTAAGTGGAAATCAATATTCCACTCCTCGACGCTCTGAAGCAAGTCCCTAGGTATGCAAAGTTTCTTAAGGAACTATGCACTAACAAAGGGAAATTAAAAGGCAACGAAAAATTCCAAATGGGAGAAACCGCCACGGTTATCCTACAAAAGAAGTTGCCTCCTAAATGTAAGGATCTTGGGATGTTCTCAGTGCCTTGTGTTATAGGTCATGTAGGCATTCAGAGGGCTATATGTGACCTTGGCGCTTCCATCAACGTCATGCCATTGTCTATTTACGAGACATTGAATGCATGCCTATTAGATGAGACTGGTATTGTCATTCAGTTGGCAGACCGTTCAGTTGTCAGACCCGTTGGTTTTTTTGAGGATATTCTAGTATGTGTGAACAAATTTGTGTTTCTTGCTGACTTCTACATGGTAGATACGAAGGAGGAACCATTCCCCAATGCTTCGTTAGTGCTACTTGGACGTCCGTTCTTGAAAACGGCGAGGACTGAATAGATGTTGATGATGGATCTCTTACCATGAAGTTTGATGGTGAACTCATCAAATTTAGCATCTATGATGTGATGCGATACCCTAGTGACATGTCTTCTGTGGTATGTACCATGGACTGTGTGGATCCATTCGTTAAGCAAACCTTGCTTACTAGTGGCGATGATGAAGTTAAAGTAGTGCTAGAGAATCATTTTGACAATACTCATATCCACCAGAGTGTTCAGACCCTTGATACTGATGTCGATGATGTTTTTTTAGAGTTGGATTCATTCCAACCCCTGCCCCCAAGTGTCTGTTATTTGGAGTTGCCTACTACTGACTCCGGACTTTCTCCCTCCTTGGTTAAAGGTCCCACACTTGAGCTGAAGCCATTACATGAGCACCTAAAGTACATGTTTTTGGGTGAGAATGACATACTCCCTGTGATCATCTCAGCCAAACTTACGCATTTGGAGGAAGAGAGACTCATACGAGTTCTTCGAGTGTTTAAACAGGCTATTGGGTGGATCATAGCGAATATCAAAGGTTTGAGCCCTTCCACTTGCATGTATCATATATATATGCAAGAGGGGTCAAAACCTACGAGAAAAGCCCAGATGAGGCTCAATCCGCCGATGATGGATGTCGTGAAGAAGGAGATACTAAAGCTCCTTGATGCTGGCATGATTTACCCTATCTCTTATAGTAAATGGGTAATTCACATGGTGAGTTGGTTCCGACCTGCATTCAAAATGGATGACGGGTATGCATTGACTACAGGAAGTTAAACGCTTCTACCAGGAAGGATTACTTCCCTCTTCCATTCATTGATAAGATGTTGGAGAGACTAGTCGGTCGTTCTCATTACTGTTGTCTTAACGGTTATTTCAATTTTCACCAGATACCGGTAGCACCTGAAGACCAGGAGCAAACGACCTTTACTTATCCATTTGGCACTTTTGCCTATCAGCACATGCCCTTTGGGTTATGCAATGCACTTGCCACCTTTCAAAGGTGCATGGTGAGCATCTTTTTAGATTTTGTTGATCATTTCATTGAGGTCTTTATGGATGACTTTACTATTTATGATGACTCAATCGATAACTGTCTCATTAATTTGACAAAAGTACTCAGCAGGTGTATCGAGAAGAACCTGGTTCTGAACTATGAAAAATATCATTTTATGGTAGATCAAGGTCTTATTTTGGGACACATTATCTCATCCAGGGGCGTAGAGGTAGACCAAGCTAAAATTGATGTTATCAAGAAACTTCCCTACCCTACGAACGTGCGGGAGATTAGATCTTTCCTTGGACACGCCGATTTTTACCGTTGTTTCATCAAGGACTTTTTGAAGATCACACAACCCCTGTGCCATCTACTCCAAAAGGACGTACCTTTTGAGTTTGATAAGGCATGTAAGAGTGCATTTGATGCACTAAAAGACTCACTTACTAGCACACCAGTGATTCAGGCCCCTAATTGGGAGCTTCCATTTGAAATTATGTGTGATGCTAGTAATCATGTAGTGGGTGAAATCTTAAGACAGAGAGTCAGGAGAGCTTCCCATGTTATTTACTATGCTTCTCATACTCTAGACGCAGCTCAAATGAACTACACCACTACTGAGAAGGAGTTCCTTGCCGTTATCTTCGCACTTGAGAAGTTTCGGCCTTATCTTTTGGGAACCAAGGTTATTATTTACTCTGATCACGCTGCCTCGAAGTACCTGATGAGTAAAAAGAATGCCAAACCTAGGCTCATTAGATGGATACTCCTCCTATAGGAGTTTGACAACACAATTAAAGATAAAAGTGGTGCAGAGAATCTAGTCACAGACCATCTCAGCAGGATTGAGAATGGCGAGCGTCCTACCCCTTTTAACGATGATTTCCCTGACAAGTACATCTATGCTGTTTTGGAAGATCTCCCCTGGTACGCCAATTTGGTGAACTATATAACCTCGGGCGAGCTATCTCCTCATTTTTCGAAGGCTCAAAAGAATAAAGTAAGGAGCGATGCTAAGTACTATGTATGGGATGACCCATACTTATGGAAATTCTTCTCCGACCAGGTTATTAGGCGTTGTGTTCCTCAGACTGAGAGTCACTCCATATTGGCTTTTTGTCATACTTACGCCTGCAATGGCCACTTTGGTCCCCATAGCAGAGCTAGGAAAGTTCTTGAGAGTGGGTTTTATTGGCCCACTATTTTCCATGATTCATAAATGCTTGCCAAGACTTGTCCTAACTGTCAGAAAATCGATAACCTTGGTCATCGGGACCAAATGCCACTTACCCCGATTCATATTTGTGAGATATTTGACGTTTGGGGTATAAACTTCATGGGACTATTTCTAGTGTCATTTGGTAATGTTTACATACTCTTGGCAGTGGACTACGTGTCTAAGTGGATGGAAGCTAAGGCTACATGCACTAACGACTCTAAAGTAGTATGTGAATTCCTTAAATCGAGGATTTTCACAACATTAGGTACCCACATTCCTTGATCAGTGATAGAGGCACTCACTTCTGCAACCGTATGGTTGAAATTCTTCTGAGGAGGTACAATGTCACTACAACGTATCATCCCCAAACGAGTGGCCAGGCATAGGTCTCTAATAGGGAGATCAAATCCATCTTGGAAAAGACGGTGAATCCTACTCATAAAGATTGGAGTACATGTCAGGTTATGTTTTGGTCGGCCCACTTTCCAAGTGGCCGCCACGGGGCTAATGCGGGCCCACAACCTGGCCTACCTGTGCCAGCTGTGTTCCCACATGCAGTTTCCATACACTTTTAAACCATTATTAACCTCAATAAACCACAGCTTACGGTTTAAGTTCCTAAAGGAATCAAATCGTCTATTAAATCGTTTAAAACCATAAATAAACATAATGGAAGACCTTTAGCATGACAGTCCAAATATGATACGAAAGTACATGCCATGCATTTAACTCTGATATCTGAAACCTAATGTGGAAAACCCATATATCAATATATACATCAAGTATACACCTCAAAGTCTCAAATTATCATCATATAGGTTCCTAAAGAGTTTCACAATCCCATATCCCAAAATGAAAACAATATATATATAATACAAACATACAAGCCTGACTCAAATCTCTATATGAAAGGTATTCTGGTAACTTGCCCTTGCCTCAGCTCGTACTGGGACCTGCACTCAGCAATCACAAAAACACAGATGACCAGTCCAGAGTGAGTATTCCCAAGGAAATTAAGTGAGCAATAATGAAAAGTAAATACTGGAATTGAAATAAAGCTATTAATTAAACATGCGGAAATAAATACATGCAACAATGATCATCGCGTGCATAAACAATAGTGCAAGCTCAAATGTGTGTATTCCTAGAGCCTAGGGGTCAGACTAGCGCCATACTTCAGACTCTTCCACAGACTAATACCGGCGAGTAGCACTCAAGCAAGGCCAGTATCTAGATCCGCTAGGTGGTTGGCGTGGAACCAACGACGCACCCATACGTGCCCTAACGCGAATCACCGAGATTCTGCAGCTCACGTGCTATGGCCTAGTGGACATACACATAGAAATGACACGGAGGGAGAGCCTCAACGTCCGTCCATTTAAACCACACCAAGAATAGAGAATTGAAAGACATAATATGAATTCAAAAGCAAAATAAATACTGCTCAAGTAATTTCAGTTAGGATACTACACACTTCAATCCGCACTCCGTGTCTTGTTAACCAATCCCCAGTCCGACTCCTCAAAATCCCCGATATCCAGATTTATCGTCTGAAATGACCTATAACCAATTACCAATGATTTATAATCAATTGTATGGGTTTTAACTCTGAAAACCTCATAATTTTTCATGACAATAAAAAAGGAACTTGTAGTACTCATGATGTATTTTCCATGGACTCCAAGAATACTCAAATCGGATCACAAACGGAGAAGTTAGGAATTTTCTAATATGGCATGTCAACTTGACAAACATTATTTATTTTCAATTAGAAATGTCTCCAAATCAACATTTTTCGCAGTTAAATCCTCAAAACTCAATTGTAAATGCCACGAAACCACTCGAAACCAACACCAAAATATTTTCACGGCTCGTGGAGTCAAATTATATCAACATCAATAATCAATTCATCCGAAAACCCAATAAAAATCAATATCAAGTATAAAAACATCTCCAAAATAATTAACAACTGAATTGCATTAATCTAACTCATCAAAACCCTAGCCCACGTCGGTGGAATTTATCCCAAATTGATGCAAATCAATCCAATATACCGATTAACAACAACTCCTACCAATTTCTATTGTAATCCTGCGAAAGAAATCGAAAAATTGCGATAATTCAAATTGAATTGAGGAAAATGCCCTGCATTGAGAATTTACCAAATCGCAGGCTGAATACCTCATTCCCACCATGGAACTTTAGCTCGAATTGATCGTCTCGCAATGCTCTACGATTTTGCAGAAAGAAACCGAGCGAAAATCGGACGTCGGGAGCTCCACGAGCAAAAACCCAAATCGAAGGTTTAGAGATAACTAACATCAAGTTTGTTCTGTCGAAACGAATAAGTTTAATTTGTTTTTGTTTTCTATTTATATATAAACCCTCAGCTGCTTGCTTGAGCAGCTTAATTTCTTTTTACTTATTAATTCCTGAAAGTCCTATTTTGACGTGTTTTGGCTTCCGGTGCCCATTTTCGATCCCCTTTTTCACCAAATTGAACCAAACTCTAGTGGTCTGTGAATATCACAAATTTCTCACCATACAAGTAATGCCTCCATGCCTTCAATGCAAACAAGATCGCCGCAAGCTCCAAGTCGTGCACTGGATAATTTACCTCGTAAGGTCTCAAACGTCTAGATAAATATGCCACTGGATGTCTGTCTTGCATCAATACACAACCTAACCCACTCCCCGACGCATTAGCATAAATTGAAAAACCTCGACCTGCTACAAGTAATGCCAAAAATGGTGCCGAAGTCAACTTCCTCTTCAGCTCCCAAAAAGCATCCTCACACCCCTATGACCAATCAAATCTAACATCCTTCTTGGTCAACCTAGTCATCGGCGCTGCAATCATCGAGAAATCCTAAATGAAATGCCTTTAATATCCTGCCAAACCTAGGAAACTCCGGATGTTAGATACAGACTCGGGTGTCCTCCAGTCAATAATCGTCCGAATCTTGTCACCATCAATTGATATGCCCTGATTACTAATGATAGGCCCCAAGAACTTCACCTCACTTAGACATAACGCACACTTGCTGAACTTGGCATACAACCTATGCTCTCTCAGCGTCGCCAACACATCTCTGATATGTCTCTCATGCTCCACACGAGTCTTACTGTATATTAGGATGCCGTCAATGAACACAATGACGTATCGATCTAGGAATGGCCTCAGCACCCTATACATCAAATCCATGAAGATAGTCGGTTCGTTAGTCAGCCCAAATAGCATGACTCTAAACTCGAATAGACCGTAACGCGTACAAAACACAGTTTTCTCCACATCTTCCTCTGGAATCCTCAACTAATGGTATCTTGAACGTAAGTTGATCTTCGAGAAGAACTCGGCCCCAACCAACTGATCGAATAAGTCGTCAATCCTCGGAAGTGGGTAATGATTCCGAATCGTCACCTGATTAAGCTTCGATTAGTCCACACATATTCGCATCGAGTCGTCCTTCTTCTTCATAAAAAGAACTAGAGCTCCCCACGGTGACATGCTAGGGTGAATGAAACCATTCTGCAATAAATCCTCTAACTGGGTGCACAACTCCTCGTGCTCCGATGCTGACATCCTATACGGCTTGCTGTATATCGGCTGAGTCCCCGGAATCCGCTTAATGATAAATTCAACCGCTCTCGGTGGTGGTATTCCGGGTAAATCATCAGGAAACACGTATGAAAATTCACAGACAATAGGGACATCCTTAACCTTAATCACCGTCCTAAGCTTTGGCTGAACCATAGTCACGTACTCCTCCATCTCCTACGTCGTAGCTAATCTGCCTTGAGTGATAGGTATTGTAGACGCAACTCCGACGAATGTAAACCTTGGAATCCCCTCAATGTCAAACATAACAGGTTTACTGAAATAGTCGATCTGTGAGTGATAAGACGATAACCAATCCATACCGAACATCGTATCGAATTCCAGGTATTCTAATATTCTCAAATCAGCTGGTAGTTGATGTCCCTCGATCTCCACAACACAATTGCGACATATCCAGTTAGGGTAAATCTTATCCCCAGCTGCTTTGCTGAGAACCAGATGTGTATCTAAGGTCTGTGCTGGTAACCCTAACTCTCCTACCATGCGTCCAGAAATAAAAGACAATGTGCTACCAAAATCCATCATAACATGCATAGGAATATCACAAACAAATAACGTACCCTCAATAAGCTATCTGGTCGCCTCCCTGCCCGGCTGTGCGACCCCAAAAGCTGCAGTCTGGGCCCTATCTCTGGCCTACTCAGTCTGTAGTGGTAGTGGTGCTGGTCTGGTATAATCTGCCATAATATGGCCTACCTGACCGCATCGATAACAAGAACGGGTCTCTGACCTGCCAGAACTCCTTTGACTTTGCGTTTGACTCTGGCCTTTCGGACCTCTATCATGCCTTTGCTGTCTAGGCTGATCAACTGGTGTAGAAGCCGTGGGATATGCCATCTGACGATCATCTCGTCGATCTCGGTACTCATGACGATCTATATCCCTTCTACGAACCTAATCAGACTGTCAATCTCTTCGACGAGATCTCTGGCCCTGTCTCTTTCGGCCCTGATCTCTCGTTTGTCTCTTCGGTCTCGATCGTACGAGAACTAGAAGTTCAAGCTAACTGATGTCTCTCGCTGACTTTACAAATAAGCGGCTGAATCGCTAATCGACTAGCCCTCGGAACCAGATATGTCTCGTGTGCGAGGGACCTATCAGAAATCTTCGTCAGCGTACGAGCTCCACTTGACACAACTGTGCTCGCAATCCTCTCGTCCAAGCCACGGACAAAATAATATATATGTAGCCGATTAGTACCTATTATTTCCATGGAGTACGATAACAAATATCGATACCTCTCCATGTACATAGTGACAGACATATCCCCCTGAATCGATGATAGAAACTCCTCCCTTAATCGGACCCTGACCTCCATGGGTATATACTCGTACATGAAGAGAACTCGGAACTCCGACCAGGTAGTCACAACTGGATGCGTCACGATGTAGGTAGTCCACCATATTGTTGCATCAGCCCTCTAACAAAAGCTTGATAATCGCGGCCGATCGATCTCCTCAACTCGCAGCAAATCATGTAGCCGCTCATGTGATAACAACTATCTTCCGGCTACCTCTGGATCTCCGACACTATAGAAGTACCCTGGAGAGAACTTAATGAAATCCATCCTTTTCTTAGGCTCATCTGTCATCAAGTTCCCCGAAGTAGACGCCTCTACGGGCTGCTCGGTAGTAGCAGGTGTAAGAACCACTGCAATATCCACTGGTCTTGCTACTTGCGTAACCCTCTCGGGCAATGTCTCGGATATTGCTGCCAGCACCTGAGCCTCGGCTGAAGTAGGAGCTATAACTGCTTGAGTAGTCGTCATCGGTGACCAAAACGGTAGTCGGAGCTGTCGTAGTCTCCCGAGTATCCCAAGCTCTCATCATCTCTATCAACATCGCGAACCTATCATCTATAGTCCGCGCCAATGACTCCAACGTCAAAGTCGATCTCGTCGGATCACTAGTATCTCTGACCTCAAGCCGAGTGATATCTGAAGGTTGTCCGTCCATCTGTATCTGCATCGAAGAACGTGCATCTCGTCAGCCTCAGTGCAAATATATGTACATCGTAATGTAATATACAACCAAAATAGGACATGTATATTCCTGATTTCTACCCATCTCACATCACTTCCCAACGAGGACTCTAAGCAATTCCTTTGGGTTTCCACATTTAAAGTTTATTCATCAGGTGTTTAAAATGTCAATTTAAATGTCCCCGTATCGCCTTGTGTTTGGAGGAAATCAAGAACGAGGCGTATGAAAATGCAAGGATTTACAAAGAAAAAATGAAAGCGTTCCATGAAATCTTTTCGTGTTGGTCAAAAAATGCTTTTATCTCAATCACGTCTTAAGATTTTTGTAGGTAAGCTGAGATCGAGGTGGACGGGACCGTATGTTGTGATTGCAGTGTATGATCACGGTGCAGTGGAGATTCAGAGTTTGAAGACAGGTAATTAAAGTGAACGGCCACAGATTGAAGATCTTCTATGAAGAATTCCCGAGCCATAATGTGGAGGACGTCTCACTTGCAACACCAGTCTACACTGATTGATAGACTCAGACCAAGTTGAGCCAACAACTTTAACCAAAAGCGCTACTGGGAGGCAACCCAAATTTTGATAAGTATTATTTTGTTTATTCATTTTAGTATTTTTTATCATTATGCATGAACTCGTATCATTTCCTTTTTCTTATATCTATCATGTTCTTTCACCTTTTTCTTTTTTTTTCTATGTGTGGACCTCTTGACTTGTTTTGAACTTTAGGGACAAGGTTTGTAATAAGTTTGAGGGTATTATAGGGATTGTGGATTGTGTTGGACATATTTTCTCGCTAAACGCCGCATGTATGATCGTTTATTTTTTTTGAAATTATACGATTATCGGATGGTAATGGTGGTGTTATTCTCATTCTCGTGTCTTTCCATTCCTCTTTTCTTATCATTGATACTTTTATCCTCCATTTCACTAGGATATGATACATTTTCATGCATGCATTTAGTATAATTTTTTATTATGATTAGTAGTGGACTTGTGTCTATGTATGTTTGTTCTTGCATTTAGACCTTACATAGTGTCATATGTTGCATATGCTGCATTTAGAGTCACCCGAGACTTTGTTTCATGCCTTTGATTGTAGACGAGTACACTATAGTTGCCTTTTTGACTTGAGACTTAGAGAAATTTAGGAGAAACACCCAATCGAGTTCGTAGTTCAGCATTTTTATGATTTCATGATAAGGGACTTATTTGATGGTTAAGCCTTATTCTAGATACTAAAGGGAGTAGACGGTCAAACTTGTGCAAGTGTTAATATTTTAACCCACATTTGGGGATTTGCTTGATCATAGTGGGAGTGAGAAAGGCTAACAAGAGTTTTCTTAAAATATAGAGTCCCACATGTTTCCATAGGAAACGAAGCAGGGAATCTTGTGGTGAAAAAAGTGAGAAAAGTGGTCCACAGGAAATGTAGTAGGGATCGTATTACTAGAAAGAAAAATTGTGGAAAAATAGAGAAAATAAGATGAATAAAGGTGGAACTTATGAAAACTCCTCAAATAAAAGATTTAGCTCGAGTGCTTTCACTAGATTAAGTGAGATTGTAAACTTGTGTGTTTTAATGTATATACCAAGAAAACTCGTGAGTAGTTGATGACCTTTGTCTTGACCGAATCTATCTCTTTAAAGTGTGTTCTTAATTGTGTTTGGGTTGCGAGTCTTGACATATCATAACTCCAAAAATTTTTAAGTTGTTTGTTAATTTGGTGGCTATGTAAATCAAAGGGAATCCATGAATTTGAGTCAGGTCTAGGATTAGTTGAGTCAATCCATTACTATATTAGGAGTCAAGTTTAGTTTGTGTTGTCATTTACACCTTTGCTCGGGACGTGCAAAGTCTTAAGTATGGGGGTATTTGATAAGTCGGTATTTATATGCTTTTATTAATTTATTTTAATGTGTTTAATATATAAAAGTCTCTAAAATATATATTTAATTATATTTATTGGTCATTTTCAGGTGAAACGGAGTGCACGGTTGAGTCTGTGGCATAAAAAAAAACTTACATGGAGTATTTGCGTGTAGTGATCGCACGCCAGACGATTTGCCTCGAGTTATATGTTGTGCAGTGGGTAGAATAGGAAACAATAGACCAAATGACGCTGGGAGTGACACAGTTAAGTCACTTGAGTTCAACATGCATTGGATTTCCTCAAATCACGTGCTGCCACAGTTCTTAGATTGACGCACAAATTGTGCGTTCTTTGTTTCCTAGCTATTGACTGCCACATATCTGTCTTCCATTAGTCCAGCTCACCCTTATAGCAGCTCCCTCATCTTAGCAACCATCGATTTCCTTAAGATGCGGTAAGCACTCTTTCCCACAACTTCGCACATAGTCGTGCGAGCTTCACCAGCGCCTCCCTCGCTGCCACGCGTCATCACCTCACGCACTCAAACACGTCACACTGTAGTCTTTCACCAATCAGAGCCTGCCACGTCAGTGCCTCAATCAAAATCGCTCAATCCGCTGCTGCCACGTGTCTAAGCCATGCAAAAAATGTCCAATAGCCCTTGGATGCTCCTAAGCGCACGTGTTACAAAACCAACCCCCAAAATTAGTTTCTCTCACCTCCAAAGAGCAATTTTGAGTGGTTTTTCATATTAGGAACTATGGTATTCATCCAAGGAGTCAACATTGGAGCCACCACGCACAACTTTTCATACTTGGTGATTGTAAATACCATGTCTGGCTAAACCAATCTTCGCTAGGTCAGAGGGGAAACAAGTGAGATTCTTGATTCATGGCATGAAATTGTGAGATCTATGATTTTTATTTAATTTAATTTATTTTCTCCTATTTCATTGTTATTGATTTTAAGGATTGTGGTTTACATCTAGGGTATGTATATGGCCATTGCATGCTTTTAGGTGGACAATCTATAGTTATTTGGATAAATTGTATCCGTAATTGTACTTTTGGACCAATAAAGTGATGAACACTCACCCCTTTGCTGTAAAACCCATTCGGTTCTTGAGTGTGCAACAATTGAATCTAGGTTCAATTGGAAGCAGACACGATTCAGTTATTTAGGATTAGTATTCCCATGGATCCTTATTATTGTGGTTATTGTGTTAAACCTGATTGGCGGATGTCTAGGGTTATGCATTAATTAGGGAAGTAGTTATTAGATGACATCCTAGCTATCGAGATTAGGGGAATTAAGAATTTATTGCGGACGTCGATTTTCTATAGCTAATCTAGGAGAACTTGAATTAATAACTTTTTAGAAAGATTGAGGACCATAATATGCTATTGAATCTTGATTCTTGCTTGTGGAACCGTAGAACTAGGTGTTTCCTCTCATTGATATTATCTTTTGAGAACTTTTCCTTTTTGCTAGTTTAGTTAATTGCCCCAGAATGTTTGTGGAGTTTCCACCGAAGGCTTAATTAGAAAGTTATCATATTTAAAAGCCCCATGATGTTTGTGGTGCCACCGAGGGCTTTACTAGTTAATGCCCCATGATGTTTTGTGGAATTCGCCACCGATGGTTTTTACTTATCTAATTGAATGCATAAATATGTCACATAAGTATATGAGTTGGAGTTTTTACTCGTGTAACTTGGTGATAGCGGGACATGTATCGCTGGCGGCTTTGGATGAACTCACTTCGTTGTGATGCTACTAGTTGGAGGACATAACGACCAGTGCATCTAATAATGGTTTGCATTAAATCAAATGTGAGGGATTCTATCACTGGATTCCTACCAATACCTAGCATGCATTGAATGAACCAATGACTTATAATTATTATTATATTTTATGGTATATCTCTTGTGGACCCCTTGCATGAATGATTTGAATTTCGTTAGACTTTAAATGATTCTTGGAAACTCTTTTTAGAAGTTATGAATGCATGACTTTTTCTGTCACGGCCCAAATCTCTAACCCCCGTTTTAATTCCTTAATCAGGATCACCGACCCATGACGTGGGACCTACACTGTGATATGTGCATCGACCGAGGCACTGACCGAGGTATATTGTATTTTCGTATTGATGCATGCCTAGTGTTATGTATTGTGTAGACTTACTAAGTCGGTTTGTATAGTTATAGGCGTCAAGACGAGAGCGGGGACACGCCTCGAGTAGCGTGCGAGCCGGGGAACCGGGTAGTTAGCATTTTGGTAAGTCTTATTTAATACTAATATGAAATAAGGAATTACTTATAAGCCTATGGTTGTGTTTGTTAATGTAAATCAAATTAAAGGCCTATAGTTGAGTAAATTAAATGGAAAACATAAGATTGGTCTAGAGATACACATTGGCACATCTAGGAACTAGGTGAGTAATGAAATGGTGTCATTTGAGGTTGAGTTAGTGGGAGTTAGCGGGATATATGGCAAGAGGTGGACCATTAGATATTCCTCGGGATACATAAATCCATGGAGATCAAGGGCTAGGAAGGAACTTCGCCTTAATATATAATATTAGTGATCAAACAACATGCAAACCAAATCACTCATTCATTTTTGCTAGAGAAGAAGAAGGAATTTCTGGAGAGGAGTGAATCCTCAAGATGTTGAAGGAATCCATGAGAGTTGGTGAGAAATTCTCAAGCTAGGGTGCTACATCAACAAGGTACACATCTTTTTAGTTGAAATTAGAACAAGTTCTGGTTTTAGGCTAATTTCAAATGGTAGATGATCGAGTATTTGCAATTGATTTATATATTTAGATTCCACATTTCAATATGATAATCCAGCTACATTGAAGTTCTTAATTTGGTTTTGAAATCATAAAGATATGAATTTTTGAATTTGCAACACCAAAACTAGAATTCTGCATGTTGTATTAGGAATCAACCTGGGTAATTTGGTCATAATCTGCCCATTTTAGATCCAAATTGATCCAAACCAGTGGAATTTGAAAGCTTATTTAAAGGAGAAAACTGTTCTTAACTGAAGGTATTTTGATTCAAATGTTTTTATATCCAAACATGCTCTACAAATATGTACTGGAATTAAAAAGGAAAGTTTTGAAACTAAACTTGTTAAGGGCATAACTCCCTAACTACTAATCTAAATAAGCTGATCTTTTAGTATGTTGTATTTGGGTATATGTTATACCTTGTGACCAAAAATTACATTTTTAGGAACTATAGATTAGGAGAAATAGATTTTCTAATTCCGCTGGTCGGATTAAATTCCAATTAGACCTATGTTTATTAAAATCATGACATATCTTTCATTTTAAATCAGAATTTTGAAAACTAAACCTTTCCAGAAAGCTAAGAGAGAGACCAACAATAATTGTACTACTGGATGATTTTGACATTTGGACCATTTCATGCCTAAAAGTGCGTTACAATATAGGACTGAAATTGAAACTTAATTTAGTCTTTAGGGGCTGATTTAGGAAGATTGATTTAAAGTCTATTGAACCAATTTGAATACATAATAAACACACTAAATTGAGCTTAAACCCACTATATTTGAACTAATGAGACATCAAACTCAGGAACCTAGGAAAATGGTACGGGATAGCGAATACAAGATTTGGAGTATCGGGAGGCCAGTAAAGCTAGGACTTTACTTTGTTGTTGTGAGTATACACAATGACAACTTTACTTGGCATTTCATTTTTATTAATTGTTGTCATCGCATAGTCCTTTTGACTATTTTGCCTTTGTATTCTTATATCATGTGTTCTTTGTGTCTATGCTCACTTGATGAGTCTAGTTTGCATGATATCCATTTATTTGATTTGATTCATTGTATCTATCACATGCTATGTCTACTCTTGTTGTTTTAAATGTGAATTGAATGATAAATAGTATGCTATTAGGCTAGTGAATATCTTATAAATTTTTAAGAGGACTTGTATTCCTTATTTGTTTAGGTGTGTAGATGCGCCTATGCCTTGACAATCCATACTTGATATTTCTTAGAAATTTAAAAAGTAGTTTTTGCATTTAGGTCTCGTACTCGATCGAGGTGGGCGTGACTCACGGGGTTAGAGTCCCTGAGGATGTCGGCACATGTTACTTGACACTGTATGACACCCGGGGTTAGAGTCCCTGAGGTGGTCTACACATCGGGGTTAGGGTCCCTGGTAACACTTGGGTTAGAGTCCCTTGTGCTATATGATTATTGAGTCGGAGTGACATGTTTCACTGCCGACTGGACCTAAATCACCACTACTTAGCCTAATGTCAGTATCACTTGTTTAACTCTGGTATTTACTCGCGTAAGGTTTATTTTCCAGTTTTCTCATTTATATGTTTTTAAATACCATTTGAATATTTAGAAATGCAAATTAAACTTGTCATCGGGGATTACTGTTTTATTCTTGTACTCACCGTCCTTTTTATGACGGTAGGTGCAAAGCCGTCTACCAGCAGGCTGGGCAAGGAGAAGATTGATGATTATCCCTGATCCAGCGACGCGTCACTACATCGATTGTAGGTCTTCTTTTGATATTTTGATTGTATATGTTATATATGTCTTTTAGATACTATTTGGGGTTGTATATTGGGTTGAGCGTTAGTTTCCCCGACTTGACTTAGACTATTATATTGTTTCACTGCATTTTGAGGACTTTATATATGTGATGTCATTTCCTGGTTTTTCACACTTAGGATTTTATAAATGGCTTCCGCATAAGTTACTAATTGTTTTCTGCATAATCAATAAGACTTCCGCTAATTAATTAATTTAATAGAAAGTTTTAATTAACTATAAATTTTATAAACTGGTAGGACTAGTGTATTACTTTTCCTGAACTTGAGAAAAGAGGCGTCTAGGTTGTAAAGGCTGACTAAGCCATCTCGTAGTCGTAGCGCTCGTCGGCTCTACCTGTAATTGTTAATTGGGGCGAGCCCTCCAACTTGCTCAGTAAGTAGGGATTCACATAACCATCAATATTCCATATAATATTCAAAGGAAACCTGCAATAACAACATAAAACAATAATATCTAACAAGAACATGGAAAGCATATAGTTCAATACATAAATGGATGCAAAGCAAATGTTTTGGATTAGTACACTCTGATCCCCATTATTTTATAAAAACTAGGGTCGATTACCCACTAGAGCCATTAGTGTGATTGCTAGACCAACACATTGCACATATGTGCTCTCTAGCCCATCCACTAATGCCCAATGGTTCTATCCTAAGCCCCCTAGTGTGTATGTAATCCATACAACCTATCGAATTGAGCAAGAGTTATATATAGGTCGGGAAGAGAATCCATCTCCTATAAACCTATTCTCAAAACCAGGAGTTATAGCATGGTCACATTACACACCGTTTTCCATTTATTGAAAACCACCATAGTGTACATAATCCCCCATTCCATTCCAACAACTACATGAGCTAAATATACTACATAGCCAGGTAATATTGATAAATAAGTGAATCCGTACTTACCTCGGGTTTAGTCCCTATTTCCAAAACTCCAAACTTTTCGATCCTCTCACGTTTCCTCAGTGTTCCTCAACTTATCATCAATCATTTTGGATCAAAATAGGTTCATTACAGTCTATTAGGAACTCCTAGACCACTCCCTAAGTCCCTCAGACATCCACGTAAAACACAGCATTATTGATGTTTTTAGTTGGATTAGCGCGCTAGATGGCACAATTAGTGCGCTAATCCTGCCTGTTCACCCTGTTCGTCATTTCTAGTGCAATTAGCGCGCTAGGTTGCAAATCTAGCGCGCTAATCGCACTAGACAGCAACTAGTAGCGCGTTCTGCACATAGAAATCTAATCCAAAACCCTTCCAAATTGTCCCAACAACCATAAATTCATCCATAACAGCTCAGAAACATCAAATATGAGGTGATAGACTATATTGGAACCACAAACAACTCAAGTTACTACGATTCCTATCATCACCTCCAATTTAAACTTTGATTATCATCAAAACTAAACATACCTATGTGTTCCTCTCGAGCCGTTCTACTGATTAAGCTCCTTAAATTGGCTCGAATCGGCTCTTGGAATGACCTCCTATCGCGCCAAACCTGACCGAACCTTCCCGAATCGCTGTTGATCGAAATGAAAAGTTGATAAACATCAACTTTTATTTATATATATTCCTCGAGATACGCATCACGTCATGTCGAGATTGATCGAGTCGTCGATGTGTTAAAGTGACACATGCTTTTCGTGACACAAAATTTGACACATCTTGTTCCTCCACTTCGTTTGAGACGATCAAACAATCTTTATAATTTTGTGTTTTCTTAATTTTCAATATATCTATTTATATATATCCTTATATATAAATATATATAACTCGCGTGTTTTGTCACCAATAAATCTCCCGGACACGTTCACGTGTAGCCACGAGTGCGCACATTCATGCCACGTCTCCTTCGTCACTCACCATGTGTCGATATTTCATGACTTATCATGTATTTTATCAATTATAGGTTTGTATATATCTCGTTAATATACACATCCTATTTATATTTTATTTTCACAATCCAAACAAACGCCATACATCATGCAAACGCACGCACATGCTAATCGAGGTACGCCGAGCTTAATCACGAGCCTAACTCAGATTAATTAAGGTTTGGATTAACACTAATCACCAGCTTAAGGTAACGGGTCGTTACACTCTGCATCGACATTTTGTAGGTTTTGATATTTTGTGTAATATACAATTTATTTTGATACACTTTGAGGTTGTATATTGGGTTGAGCGTTTAGTTCCCTGATTTATACTGACATCACACTGTTTATATTCGCCATTTTTTTATATGCGTGTGATCCTTGTTCTCCTGGTTTTCACACATTTAGGAGTTTGAATAATTGCTTCCGCAAAATTTGTTAAGACTTCCGCTAAATTTTATAACTCTTAAAAAGTTTTTAACTAACTCTGAGATTCAATTGTAAAGTGACATGTGTTTTATTTATCATAAACATAAGTAGTTAAGGAGATTTGGATAGAAAGACTGACTAATACGTAGTTAAGTCATATGTGGTTAGTATTTGGGATTAATTACGAGATTAGGCAGGGCGGTGCCCTAGATTAGGGAATGGGCCATCACACATGGATTGCAATAAACCATAGCAACTAAAAAAATCCGTCGATAAGACTCATTTAAAATAAAATCCAAAAATGAAAATTCATACCAAAGCTAGATAGATGAACAAAGAGAAAGACCCTTAAGAATCAACTAACTTTCATCAATGAAAACTGTAATGACTTGA
Source organism: Stephania cephalantha (assembly GCA_039657325.1). Lineage (NCBI taxonomy): Eukaryota > Viridiplantae > Streptophyta > Magnoliopsida > Ranunculales > Menispermaceae > Stephania > Stephania cephalantha. Next base: position 42,485,223 of record CM077578.1, read on the forward strand.
ATAGTCTAATCCTAGTCAATCTATCTTGTAGGACCGTGACCTAGCGGCCAGTCTTATGCGGCATTCTAAGTCAAAACTCGGGCAACGACACCAAGGTAATTATTAAATTAACTATTTCTATTTGTGTTTGATGTCATGTAATATACTATACTTATCTAAATAAACATGTAAATGGTATTAGCTCTAACATTGGATGAGCGAGCTATAATATATTGAGATGCGTACGCGCGGGTATTTAGATGAGTCGATATGCTAACAGGGGGAGTTGGGCAGGCTTGCAAGTTAGGCCTTTATTTGAGAAATTAGGTCTAATATATTTTGTGAAATCGAAATACTCATTTAATTCATGAAATTAAAATGAAATGCTTACCCTATATATTAATCTAAGTTAAATGATATACCAAGCTACTAATTATATGATTAAGCCTAGGTTGGTTTATATGACCTTGGGTAAATTAACTAATCTAGTTCATAGCATTAATTGTCTCAAGTTAAAAATGCAAGTCCCTAAAGTCTTAATTAAATTCTTATGAAATATGAACCATGAGATCAAGTCTATGGAGGAATTTTAGGATGAGCGTGTTTTAATTAAAACTCACCTTAGATACACATAGAGATGAGTAATAAGTGGGATGCTAAGTAAATTTTAGGATGAGTGTTTAAACATCTAAAAGTCTAAAAATTGAGGACTTAGTTGAGAGACCACTAACATCATCTCTACATGCATTTTCTTGAGAGAACAAAGAAAGCACACTAAAAGTGTTGAGATTTTAAAGGATTATGAGGCTAAGGGAAGGAAATTGAAGCTAAAATTGAAGAAATTTCAGCCCTATAAGAGTTCATGACCTAGGCACTTTCTTTTCTCTATTTTTCTTGCTCTAAATAATGGAAATTGGGGGTTTTGGACACCTAATTCCAATTCTTAGTTTTTAGAGCTTCAATTCTCTTTATAAAGCAAGGATTTTGAGTTTTAAATAGGGTTTTCAAAAGTTCTTTTATGGGATCAAGTCTTTGTTTTCAAACAAGCCATGTTTTTTGTTCAAATTTGGAGTTTTAGTGTTCAAATTGATAATGGATTGTTCTCTAAGTTGTGGAAGGTTTAAATCACTCATATTCACTTCGAAAATAAGTATTTTGATTGAGTTTCAATTATGAACAATAACTTCTTGGAATTGGATTCATGGTTTCAATATTTGGTGTTTATATTGTTTATGAACAATGCATGTTTGATGAAATGCCACAATAAAGAGTTGCATAATATTAAGTGTTGGGGATTAATTGATTCTTTTTTTCGGATTATTTGGTTAATTTAAAGGGGTTATGATGACCCTAATAGAGTTGAAAAATGGATGGAATTGTCGTCATGAGTTGGTGTCTTGAATTGAGTTGAATGAATGAATTGATGCCTTAAATTGAGCCAAAGTTATAGCTGAAATTCTAGATAGAATAAGTCATTCATTTCTTCTCAGAATTGGCTGATTTTTTTATGTGTGATTTTTGAATATTGGACAAGCTTCTCACCAAAAAATCATGTTTTTTGGATGTGTGGTTTAAGAGTTATGAATTTCCTAACACTGTTGGTCGGAAACTCTCTCAAGTTGAGTTGTTTTAGTATTTTGCGTATAGCTCTCTCGATTTTATTTAGATTTGAGTGTTCTTTACCATTTCAGAAAGTTAAGAAAATGGACTGAAAATTAATGCTAATCCATCGAGATATTCCTTTAGCAAGTGTTTGGATGTCGAGACCTCTTCCGAGGGTCTCCACTTGTCCAATAATAACCAAAATCTCCAGAATAACTTAAAATACTCTAAATTAGATTATCTAAAACTCTCAAGTGATTCAGATGTGTTTTGAATAGTTTTCCAAATTAATTTTGAAATAGGTAATACTTAGTTACTTAATGAGCTAATTTTTGACTTAAGTGTTCCGAGCATCAAATGATGTCGGAATTGAACAAAATTTTTTAAAATGTGTTATTATATCATAGTAAAGATGTCCACCGAGTTTCATGATTTCTCGGTGTGTCTAACTTACTTTTCAATTCATACTTTGAATAAGAGATCAATAATTACAAATAAGGACTTCAAGTTTTACTTAGAGTCTCGAATTTGGTTTTTGATCATATTAATGAGATTTTATCACTCAACAACCTTAGTTTAAAGTTAATAGACTTCAACGAACCAACACCGATACTTTTGGAAATTTCTATAAATTTTTTAACTGCATTTCAAGTTGCATAAAAACCAAGTTCTTGGAAATTATTTTAAGGCCCCTAAGGGGTTGTTTTGCAAGCCAATGCATTAAACCAACTTGAAATGATTGCCAATGGACTTTGATGATTCAATAACACTTAAAAAATAGAAAAAAATGTTCTTAAAAATAGAAAAAATGTTTAGAAACTTGTAACGCCAAGTTTGGGTTTTTGGTCGAGTTAAGGTTAAAGGGGTATTTAAAATTATTAAAAGAGGCCTCTCGGGGTTATTCCTTCAAATTAAGGCTTTGTACACGGTAAGAATAAGTGATTAAGGACCCCGAGGATATAACATAAACTTGTTTAGGATACATTTAAGTTGTGACTTGGTCTAAGTTAAATGGAAAAGACATTGAGAAAAATAGTGGACTATTTTATAATGAACTGAGATAATCAAACTTAAATAAGCTTTAACATATACCAAATTAACTCTAATAGGTACCTGGGGCCTAGAGCATTAGTACCGTGTATCGGGAGTGTAGTACGGACATGTGGGAGCTGTGTTTATCCTGGATATTAATGCATTTTGAAGTAAGTAAACCAATAAGAGCATCGACATGACTTCTTTTCAACTTCTTTTCGTTAATCTCTTGAAAAGCATGTCATACTTGTATTCCATTCTTTTTTCAAGTGGTATAGGGTCTAGGTAGTCCACCCATTGTGTCATCATGCAGGTTAAGCATCCGGAGTCACCGTGGCTTCTTGTTGAAGACTATTTAAGGATAATGCATCCGGGGTCACAATGGCTTACCTTGACAGTTAAGGGGTTGTTGGAAGTGACTCGATGAGTCCACAGTGCCTAGAAAGTCATGTCGGGACAGTTAGAAGTGGCCTTGGGCCCTCTGTGTTAACTTCAAGCTGTGTTATGGTCTAAAGACCCGAAGTTTGGACCAGATTACCTATTCACCTATCTTTTGCTTCCTTGCCACTTGAATATCACTACTTTACTTGATTAGTCTGTTTATCATACACTGTCATTTTATTTACAATTTTCTTTAAATATCCGCATGATTTAGAGACTATTGTGATTTATTATTCAAAAATACTATTGAATTTCTTATAGTTTTACTCACTGGAATTGATTCGTTGTTGGTGAAAATTGCAGGTCGCTCGAGCAGTAAGGGAAATGAGCTTGTATTTGGTGATTTCCTCTGAGCTACCTTCAGAGTCAGCTCCATTACTCTTACTTCGTAGGTTCTTTTGTTATTTTGTTATGTATATGACTGTGTATTCATGATGTTTTGATGCTTTTGGGTACTTGGAGATGTAAGATATACTAGATGATACATGTATATGCGTATTGTACTCTATATCACCAATTATATGCATGATATCACACTGTTTACAGGATTTCCACGCCTAGTACTTGTCCCGAATTCAATTAATTTTTTTATTGCGTTAAATTACTTTTCGCTGCGTAATGAATATTGAAACTTGTTAAACTAATTAACGAACTTGATAAGCAACTAATAGATGAATAATTTGAAATAGAGGCTGACTAGGCATGCGTTGACCCGGCGATAGTTGACTGTGGGTCCATGTAGGTCTAGTGTCGGGCGAGGCCCAGTTCGTGGCGACTGGGGCCGTCACAGGATCCATGTTCATGACAAGAAATGGGAGGGTTAGAGTTTCACTATAGCCTTCAATGGAGTTTCCTAACTCCAAATTTTCTTCAAAAGTTCCAATCTAGCATAGATCTACACTCTTTCTACAAATCCAAATTGAAAGTCTCTCTCTTCAAAGCCCTAGGTAGGTCTTTTTGTTTTTTCTTCCTCCCTTGTGAGCAAACATCACCACGCCAAGCATCGTCGGAGTCGCCTCGTCCACCGTCGCTGATGCTGGTCTGCCGGAGTTGTCCACATCGCCGTCACCGCTAGCTGATGTCCGGGAGCCGGAGCTTCGCCGCGCCGCTATGCTGTATGTCCGCGTCAGCAGCTCCTCTGAGCCGCGCCACCGCCTGCGTCGCTTCCTCCCTGGAGCCGCCATCTCCGTCGTCTCTCCTCGCGGTCTTGACCGCGAGCTCTCCTTGGGGATAAACGAAATAGGAAACCCTATTTCGTTTCATCCCTTTTCATTTTTTTTATTTTTTTATTGAGAAAAAATCTTATCCACCCATCTCTTTCTTGATCCAAGAAATAACATGATCTATGGTTGATATTGTTCACTAGAAATTAGATTTGAGGGTTTTTATAGAGGGCCGCTAAGGGCACCCCACCATTTAATGAGGGCACCCAGTTAATGTGGGCACAAACTGTTTTACCTGAGGCACCCAAAAATTAGCCCCGAACTACCGAAAATACCCCCTCGTAGAAATCCATCTGCACCCCACCACCCTCGTGCAAACCCCTGAGCACCCCACCACCCCCACCACCACCTTCACCGAACTCCTTGTGGAAGAATCCATTTGTTTTGAACTGACCAGTGAGAGGAATCCCCGAAATCGTGTTCTCCGTCCCTCGTCGTGTGTTTCTCCTTCGTTGTTCGAGTTTTCTGCATTTTGTAGGGTCCGGTGTGTGAGCCGATTTCGTCTCCAAATTAGGGCTCGGTTGAAGATCGTCGAACACACACATTTTGCACGAAATCGATCGTTTGAAGTTACGGTTATAGTACAATTAAGTTACATTTGGTAAAGTAGTTGTAATGTGTGTGTGGCGGTTTGTAGAATGGTAAAAAAATTGGGAAATCGCGGTTCTCGGCCACACAGGCCAGAGACTGTGTTAACTGTCTCGGCCAAACAGGCCAGAGACTGTGTTAACTGTCTCGGCCAAACATGGCCGAGACAGAAGCTAAATTTTTGGGAACTCGCAGTCTCGGCCACGAAGGCCGGAAGAGTTCACAGTGTCTCGGTTACGCATGGCCGAGAATACTTCAGTTATCTCGGCCGAGACATGACGAGAGCTACAATTAGTGATAGGTAATGTGGCGTCGGTGGTGTACAACCTAGAATTTTCTCCTACTCTCGGTTGTACACTGGCGAGAGGGTTAGAGTAGGCTCGGTCATCTATGACCGATACATTTCAATATATCTCGGTCCTGCGAGGCCGAAACAATCGCGCACATCGACATAAACTTCGGATAACCTCATAAAAAACACAATAAATTCGCAAAATTACCTCAAGTTCAACCTCCTCTTGCACCGTAGCAGTACAATCCTCCATGAAACAAGTTCGGATTTGAGGAAATTACCAAACCCTACGTTGACAAACAAATCATCCTTTTCACAGTTTTACCCAACTAAACAGTTCTAAGAAACCATCGTATGGTTGTCAAACATTGTTACATCGCTGTCGGATGATGTCAATCCGCAAGAATCGATCAACGCTCGTCAAACGCAATGTGGCTTTGTGGTTCAACCTTGTGGTGGGGTGCCTTTTTTTCTTTGTCAAAATTATTTGTGGGGTTTGAATCACTATATATACAAGGGCAAAATGGTCTTTTCCAGTTTTGCTGGAATTTTTACAAATACTTTATGTGCCCTCATTAAACGGTGGGGTGCCCTTAGCGGCCCTCTTTTTATATCTCCTGGTCATTTTGTAACTCTAAAAGTTACACAATTAACACACGCAACCCTTGTTTGAACCATTTCTTAGCTATTTTTCAATTAATTAATAGCCTAAGGTCTCGTTGTCGCATGAATTTAATTTAATTAACTCAAAGCATTCGCGATACCACATACTACACGCTACTCATGCCAGACAAAAATTGAAATCATTTTATTTATTTTCTTTTATAAATATTTGAGCACTTTGACTTACCGCGACTCTCGATTGGGTATTAGACCACTAATAATCTGTTATTAGCGATTAAATTTCGAATTAAAACACGGGTCGTTACATGGGGGCAAAAGAAAGTAGTGGTATTTCTTGGTTCAAATTAAGTCATGTGTTCACTGTCGATCTGAGTTTTATTTTGGGAGTGACTATTAGCCCCCCATTACCCTATATCAGCCCCCATTTATTAGTAGCCCCCAATAAGCCCCCTCACTTTTTAGATGATTTGCCAACAATACCCCTATTATATTATTCGCCCCCCCACAACCTCCAAACCTCCACCTAAACAAAATCATGGATGCTCCTCCTTAAACCGACGTTGTAACCTCCCAAACCTCTCATCTACTACATCACTTCCATTCTCCACACACATCATCATCATCATCATCTATCCCAAAAAAAAAAAAAAAAAAAGATGGAGATGGCTATGGGTGGTGTGATTGGTTGTAGAGGATGAAGATGGGGTTTAGGAGGAATGGATGATGATGTGTATGAGCACAAGAAGATAATGAGGAAGTGGACTGTGATGATAGGTGTTTGTGTGAGTGTAGTGTAGGTTGAAGATAAAGATTGGGAGTGAGAGTGGGGGAGATGGAGAAGAAGACGATGAAGGGGGCAAATAGCAAAAGCTTTGTAGGGGTAGATTGGTGACTTCATGAGGGGAGTATTTAGAGCTTAGTGGGGGGCTACAAATAAATTGGGGGATGATATAGGGTAGTGGGAGGCTAATAGTCACTCCCTTTATTTTTGTTCATTGATGAAGAGAGTTGTAGCTATGGAGTCAAGTGATGTGGTCTGTCATGGGACATGATTGATACAGAGAAGTTCAATTCAATCAATGTTGAGAATTGGTTGTAAATGTGTTCTTTGTCGACATGAATTTTTCTGTTTTAGAATCTTAAGTATTGTTTGTTTCAAATTAGTGTTTCAGCACTTCATGATAGATTATCTACATTAGGTTGCTTAATTAGAAATTTTGACTTTACTTAGAAGTACGTACTTATGGTAGATTAAGCTATTGCTTTTGTGATCTCCTGTGATGTAGTTGTGAATCCTTTCTTAATTTTAAATTGTTATTCATACCACCTAGCATTCACGCTAACAAAACCTCCTCCGTACTCATATTGTGTTGAGTGAATTCAAGTTTCATCCACTTGAACTTAAAAAGGATGAAACTTTGAGATTTTCAAAGTGAAAGCATTTCCAAGTGCAAAAAAAGAAAGATCATGAAACTTGGAAAAAAACGGCTCATTTTTGGTTGTCTGGTTCAAACGTGAGCAACGTTGGATCAATAGGTTTTGCCCCTTCAAACTTATATCAGTTGGACTCCCTCATTTCTAATGATAGATTAGGCTTTATGATTATAATGCCTTGTTAATTATATATGCTGTTGTTCTGAGCTAATTGATGACATATGTAAGTGATTTTTTTAGATAAAAAGAGTCCTAATTTCGTTATATATGTATATCATATATAACTGGCCATTTCCATAAGGTTGAAGTGATTTATCATCAAAATCATATTAAGCCAAATAGGTTGGTTGCTCTTCTTTTGCTTCTTAGTTCTCTCTATCTCAGCTCTTGCAGTAACACAGGGGACCTCAAAGCAAAGTAAAAAAAAAAAAAAAAAAAAAAAAAAAAAAAAAATGAAAAAATTACTAGATTTTACTGCGTTTGAGTTTTACCCATTTTACAGTATGGGTTAATTTTTACTTTCTCTCAAATGGGTTAGTTGTTAAAGACCTTTCTTTTCTGATGCTTTGACATAGAAAAGAAGAAAACCATATTTGATGTTGTTCTCATTTCATGCAACTTTGAAGGGCTTGTTGATTCAAAGTTTTTAATCATTGTAATCAGTGTTTGTTTACTGTTGCATGTTAGTCTAAAAACCCTTGTTTCAGATTGAAAAAAATAATAATAATGTTGTTCAAGTAATTAAATAAGGATTAATCATTAGTTCCAAAAAAAAAAAAAAAAAAAAAAAAAAAAAAAAAAAACATTGATCATGAAAATAAGTGTTTTTATTGGACTGATGTGATGGGGATTATGCCATGAATCTGATGGGGTTTAATTAGTATTGCAATCTTTTTGTTTCATTTACTTCATTGAATTGTCTATGGCTTGTATGAACCCCAATTTTATTTTCATGCTCATTTCATGAGCTTGAGCTTGAGCTTTGTTCATGGTTCTCAAAAAAAAAAAAAAAAAAAAAAAAAAAAAAAAAAAAAGAAAAAAAAAAAAAAAAAAAAAGATTTTGGTTTCTTGAATTAGCTATCAGTTGCATCTAATCGAGCGGAGTTAAAGAGTTTGATCTTTGTAGCCGACCCCAAATTAATTTGGGATTGAGACTCTGTTGTCATTGTGGTGTTTCTTGAATAACCTCAACAAGTAGTTAGTGGCTCTTTGTGCCAATGAATTTATGTTGGACTAGAAAACTTATATAGGATGTTTCAATGGTTTAGTATGTGAAGTGAAGCACAGAGAAATGCTACACATTTTTTCTCTCTTTTTTTTCCTTTTTCAATGTTAACTTCCATTCCTAATCTGGGCATTGACCATAATTGTCTTGTATCTATGTATGATCTGTTCCCTTGTTTGTCTTTTATTTTATGTTGCATCCTGAGTTTAAAAGTACAAATTAAAAAGCATTCTTCTCATTAGTAGGTTGTAAGTTTTTATTTTATTTTTTTCTAAACTTATATGACTTGTTTATAGACAAAAAAAAAGAGGCTGTGTTATTAGTTGATTTCATTGTTTTGAAATGTTCATTGAACTCATGCCATATGTATAAGTCCTGTCACTGACTTTTGGATTCTTTATTTCTCCTGTCTTGTTATAAATGTTCCTAAAGATAATCATCCTTTTCTAATAAATTTTTGTATGTAATTCTTAAAATGGAAAATAATATGCGTCTCTTCCGTAATGAATATCTATGTCTGTTGCATATTCTCATAGACAAAAGAGTCATAGGAAACATTTGACTTTGAATTTGAATTTTTTCGGTAAAATGAATTTGGTTTTTTAAACTATTATTAATTCTACATGAGTCATTACAAAAGGAATTTGGCTTGAAGATTGGTAATATGTTGTGGAATAATTGTAGAGGAGTTGATATTCGACGAGTGGGAGCAGTTCAGGTTTGGAAAATCTTGTGCATGCTTGACTATGTTTTTTATTCTCAAGTGCAATGATGTTGAATTTTATCTATAGATTTTAAACGTGGCGACTTAGCTGGGAAGGTCTTCATCAGTTGGTAAATAGACAAAACAAAAAGTTTGTTGCGGACTCCCTTTTTTTATTGACTGGTTCGCTAGCTTAATATCACCTGCAAAGATGGCCTACAAATGCCCAATTCATGCGGATTATGGGTTTATTGGATCCACGAATCTAAGTGCGCAATCCGCAATTCAGTCCAATTCATGCGGATTGCAACTTTTGCAATTCAATCCAATTTAGCAAACTCAAATTGTGAATCAATTACAACTAAATGGATTGGATCGAACTGAATCCATGAATTCGCATATTTCATGAACACCCCTACGTGAGAGTACTAATCCCACTTCTCCAATAATGTACATGTCAAAAAAAAATCCAAACCATTAGTTATGTAGCAATTAAATTAGTGTATGTTCCATATCAATCTATCAAAAGTGGATTCGGGAAGCACCCAATCAGTAGTACTAAATCGAGCGCAATAAAAGAGTTTGATCTATGTAGTCGCCGCAACTAATTTGGGATATGAAGGCTTTTTTGTTGTTGTTGTTGTTGTTCATGTTGTGTAACTTGTATGAAATAGTCTGAGTAATGAGTATGTTGATCAATCTCTTTACAAACTGTGAAGGTCAGCACTTTGTGGGCCGGGCTGTTTATGGGCCTCGTTCATACCATCAACTCAAGAATGGACATCGCTCTTTTGGGCTCTGACTCTGATGCATAAACAGATCAGTGGTCCACGTACATTCTCTAAGTGATAAGCAAATCAAATGCAACTTTTGTTTTGTGTGTCCGAACCTTTTCAGGGTCTTCTTATTTTAATTCTTATAATCATAAGGGAGTTATTTGAGTGCCCCAAAACACACAACTTTTGTACTATTGTAACTTTCCAAGGAACGTTTTGTATCTCGGGAACAACAACAACAACAATATAGCCTCAGTCCCGAATTAATTGGGGTCGGCTACATAGATCAAAATTTTTCATTGTGTTCGATTAAGTGCAATTGATGGTGAGCTTTCCAAACCATTCAAATCTCTCCTAATTAATGCATCAGAAGCACTACAAAAAATGGATGCAAATAGCGACGGGGAATAGTGACGGGCTATTCCCTGTCGCTGACCCGTTGACGAAAATAGTGACGGTGTAGCGACGGCCCCCGTCACTATTTTCTGGGCTATAAAGCTCCCGCCCATAACCAAATTTTCTCAGCCATGTTGTGAAGAGAACGCCACGTGGCAGAAAACGAGGGGGCCACGTGCAAAAATAGCGACAGGAATACCCCGTTTCTAATCTTGTCGGTAATCTTGAAAATAAGATCCAGACCAAAACCCTCTCTCTTCCTCTCTGGTTTTTCATCTCCGCCGCTCCTCGATCTCCTCTCGATCTTCTCCTCTCCCTCAACGTGATCCTCTCCCTCACCGTAATCATCTCCATCACCGTGACCTCTCCTCTCCTTTCCCTCATCCTCTGCCTCGGCCACCCCGCCGATCAGCCTCCGCCTCGGCCGGCGCCCTTAGCCTCATTTGTCACGACCACCCGATTCCAATCTCCTTCTTGATTTGGGAATTAGGTAGAATCTTTTATTTATTTTATATATTCTATTTTTTATAGTTGATTTATTTATGTTTTTTGTTATTTAAGTTGATTTATAATAATTTTTTTGTGAGATTTTGTTATTTATGTGATATATAATTTGTATTTTTTGTGAAAAAATAGGATGTTTTGTATTTTATGTTATAATGAAAATTTAGAATAAATTTTGTAAATATATGCATGTTAAATTAAAAAATGTAATGGTTTGATTAAAAACTTGTAATTTTGTATTTTATGTTGGAATAAAATTTTGGAAAATAAAATTTGTATTTCATGTATTTTTAAGTGAATAAATTTTTTTAAATTGATCAAAATGTTGCAACAAATTATGTGTGTTGATATTTATTATTTATTTATTTTTGTGACAAATAAAATGCATGCTTGTGATTTGAATTTAATTATTTTTTTGATTATTTGTGATGTTTATTGTATGTTGTTTTAGTATTGATACATACGTACTTCTTTTGTAATGTTTTAGTATTAAATTAGTTGAATTTCAAATATGTCCATTAAACTATTATTTAATTGTTTTTACACTAATTTAAAAAATTGAATTAAAATCTATTTAACTATGATAAAGAAATTATGTTAAGTTGAAACAACTTTAAGTATAAAGTTAATTAAATGATATAAATTCATTGGACAAATTAAATCTCGATTAGGGCTAAAAATAAAAGAGTACGTATAATATATATATTATATTATAAATAAATATAGAGTAGTTAAAAGCAATTTAACTATAATAAAGAAATTGGTAATTGGTTGAACAAAATAATATTTATATAACAACGCTTACATACGGTATATATATAATATAGGTAGGGAGGATTGGTGTTTATATATATATATAACTATATATATATATATAAATTATGTTAAGTTGAAATTAAAATAAGTATGAAGTTACAAGTTAAATGAAATATTAATACGGTAAATTGTACTGATAAAAAATTAAGAAAATGATTTAAATTTATTGGACAAATTAAATTTCGATTATGACAAAAATAGAAGAGTATAATATATTATACTATAAATTAATATAGAATAGTTAAAAATAACTTAACTATAATAAGGAAATTAGAATTGGTCGAACCAAATAATATTTATATAACAATGCTTATATACGAGATATATATATCTATATAAATGAGACAAAATAAAATTATAAACTGCAAATATTGAAGTAAAATTTAAAATTTCAAAGGAAAAATTAAAAATTACGCAAAATTACGCAAAAATATGTGCATATATTGCAACCGATGCGACTAATTATGGTAAACAATTGACTAAAATGTATAATATATATTACGCAAAGTATGTGCAAATGCAATTGATTCGGCTAATTACGATTAACACTCGACTAAAATTTATATAGTGATTGATGTGTACGTGTATTCAATTGGGGTTGTTTAGGTCTTTCGAGATGTCTATGTCTCGAGATTGGATATATAACTGTATTGAAGAAGGTTACATTAGATTAGAGTTTGTGGATGGCGTGAAGGAATTTATAAAATTTGTCATGCAACACTGCACCACTTACTTGAACGAAGCAAAAACTCGATGTCCTTGTCGAAAATGTTGCAACGACAAATGCTACGATGCAGATATCGTAGAGCTTCATTTAGTGAGGGGTGGATTCGTTCTCGATTACTATCGTTGGACCGCGCATGAGGATGAAGAAATATTAAGCGATGAGGATGATAGAGGTGATGATCCAATGGATAAATATCCGACATCATATCATCATATGATACACGACATTGCAGGCCCCAGTTTCGATTGGAATTGTGAAGAGGAGCCGAACTCTGAAGCGAAACATTTATTTGAAATGATAGACGTGGCGAATCAACCGAGAAAACGAATAAATTTTCAGCAATGGCACGTTTATTGACGATAAAGTCAAATCATCATATTTCGGAGCAAGCATTCGACGAGATTTTGTAAGTATGTAAAGACATGTTGCCTGAAGAAAATTGTTTGATAGATAGCTTTTACAAATGTAAGGGCTTGATGCACTGATTGGGTCTCCCATATGAGCGAATTGACTGTTGTCCCAACTTGTCCATGCTTTATTGGGAGCTCGACTCCGAGCTTACATCATGTAAATTTTGCGGAGAATTTAGGTTTAACTCTATTAAACGTCCGCATAAGACAATGTTTTACTTCACTTTGACGCCTCATCTCAAACGTTTGTACACCTCGAAAGCTAGTGCGAAACACATGCGGTGGCACGCAGAGCACGTCGGAGAAGAGGGTAATATGCATCATTTCTCAGATTCCCTGACATGGAACCACTTAAATCAAGTTAACCCTACGTTCAGCTCTGAGGTTCGTAATGTTCGACTTGGCTTATGCACTGATGGGTCTCAACCTTTCGGAATGACCGGCAAACTGAACTCCTCGTGGCCGGTGATTCTAACACCATAGAACTTGCCTCCCTCAATGTGTATGAAGAAAGAAATGATGTTCTTAACAGTAATCGTACCTGGGCCAACTAATCTGTCGCGAAAAATTGATGTGTTTCTCCAACCGTTGGTGAAAGAATTGCAAGAGTTGTAGTATAATGGAGTGCCTACCTATGACGTATCGACTAAGACAAACTTTCAAATGCGCGCTGCACTTATGTGGACTATTAGCAACTTTCCAGCATACAACATGTTGTCGGGAAGGAGCACGCACGGGAGGACTGCTTGTCCTTATTACATGGAAGATACCGACGCTTTCCAATTGAGGTTCGGAGGGAAAGCGAGTTGGTTCGATTGTCATCGACGTTTCTTGTCGCGATATTCGAAGGAGCGGAAAGACAAGTCTAGTTTTCGCAGAGATAGAATCATATCCGACATGCCACCAACTAATAAATCAGGTGAAGATATCTTGCGAGAAATTGAAACTTTAGGGCTGATGAAAGTCACTGAATTGGGATCAGATGCAATAAACAACAAAGTCTCGAGGACTAGCGGGTGGAGAAAACGAAGCATACTATGGGACTTGCCTTATTAGAAAACGCACCTTATCAGGCACAACCTAGACGTGATGCATATTAAAAAAATGTCTTTGACAATATTTTCAATACAATCATGAGTGTGCCGATAACGCAAAGTCTAGGGAAGACTTAAATGAGATTTGTAATCGTCCAGAGCTTCATTATGATCCAATTTCTAAGAAATATCCCAAGGCACGATATGCGCTAGACAAATGAAGAAAACAAGCGTTGTGTAAGTGGATTAACGAATTGAACTTCCATGATGGTTACGCGTCTAACATTGTTCGCTGCGTAGATTCTAAGAAGTTGAAGATGTTTGGAATGAAAAGCCACGATTGTCATGTTTTCATGTCGATTGCTTTTCGAGATCTCTTAGAGGATAACATATGGATTGCAATTAGCGAGTTAAACATTTTCTTCAAAGATTTAACTGCTAGAAATTTGAATGTTGAGAATCTTCGGCTTTTGCATGAAAACATTCCCAAGATATTGTGTAAGTTAGAAAATATATTTTCGCCAAGTTTTTTCGACTCAATGGAGCATCTCCTTATCCATTTGGCGTACGAGGCTATCATTGCTGGCTCAATACAATTTCGGTGGATGTATCCTTTCGAGAGGTAATCAACAAGACTCGTAAACAATTTATATCACACTTTAACATATACATTTTAACTAACTTACTTCTACAAATGTAGGTACTTGAAACATTTAAAAAATAATGTTAGGAATAAGGCAATGGTTGAAGGCTCAATATGCAATAATGGAAGAAGCAACCGCATTTTGTTCCTATTATTTTGAGGAACACGTCTCCACCTTGCACAACCGTCCGCCCCGCAATTACGATGGTAGAGTCTGATCAAGTCAAAGTTTTAATGGCCACTTCTCAATATTCACCCACCCAGGTCGAGCCTACGGGAGTTCAAAGAAGCGTTATCTCATGGATGATGAGTGTAACGCCACACACTTATGTGTTATTAAATTTTCCCGAGGTCTCTCTATTCATTATGTATGCTTTGATCATAATTATTATCTTAAATTTACTCAATCGCAATCCTTACTGTGAAGGCCCAGGGCCATACCCCCATCTTACTCTGTAGGGCTGGGCTCCCTGACACCTCTAGGCAGTGTGAGTGGTCCACCCACTCACACCATCTATGTCCCCCCCCAATATTGCCAGTGGTACAACGCTCACCTCGCTCGAAACAATATTGGGCATAGTCTTTCGCCTCCCACGACTCGAAACCGAGACTTGGAGGCTTAAGTACTCGATTTTGACGAACCGTGTACCACTGAGTTGGTCCACTCACGCTGCCTGGAGGTGCCAGGGAGCCCGGCCCTACAGAGTAAGATGGGGGTATGACCTTGGGCCTTCACAAAAAAGGTGCCTTTTTTGTGAAGGCCCAGGGCCATACCCCCATCTTACTCTGTAGGGCTGGGCTCCCTGGCACCTCCAGGCAGTGAGTGGTCCACCCACTCACACCATCTATGTCCCCCCCCCCAATATTGCCATGGGTACAATGCTCACCTCGAAATAATATTGGGCATAGTCTTTCGTCTCCCAAGTCTCGAAACCTCACCCTGGAGGCTTAAGGCTACGATTTTGACGAGACTTGTACCACTGAGCTGGTCTGTGGACCACTCACACTGCCTGGAGGTGCCAGGGAGCCCAGCCCTACAGAGTCAGATGGGGGTATGGCAATGGGCCTTCACACTTACATTTTTCAATTCTCCTATTAGGATGTACGTATCGGAATTGCGTTCCAAACATGTGAATATTACATAAAGTGACATCGATGAACATCTTAAGAAACATTTCTCAAGTTGGTTTCAACAATTCGTAAGTCATTTGTGCGTGAATATTAAAATAATTCTTTATTTTAATTTGTTGTTTATTTGAAATTGAAGTTTATGAATGAAACATTTTGGCGGTAGGCTCCATCATCTATTCAAGATACAACACTTCTAATGTTGTCATACGGCCCTAGTCGACTTTGCACTGTATACCACGCGTATCTTGTTAATGGCTACAAATTCCATACCGTGTCGCATCGCTCAAAAAAATATATGCGTAGTAGCGGGGTGTGCGTTAGGGGCACGAATTACGCACAATGTGACAATGACTTTTACGGGCGATTAGAATAAGTGATTGAAATTGAATACGGTGGATTCCTACGTACTGTGTTGTTCAAGTGTCAATGGTTTGATCCCACGATCAATGTCGGGACAAGAGTTCACCGATCCTTAAAAATCGTCGATGTACATCGAAATCTGCGATTGAACAAGTACGAGCCTTTCATACTAGCCATGCAAGCTAGTCAGGTGTACTTTCTTTCATACCCAAATGTAAGAAATGCGCAGAACAATTGGCAAGCTACGTGCAGACTTCAACCGAAATTCATCGATGAATAAAACTTAGTCGAAAACGTTGAAAGTGAGCCTATAGAAAAAAACGTTTTTTAGGAGCAGCTACCTGAGCATGATACTGAGGTCGATATTGACAACGATATTCCAATTTCGCTAGCCGATCCTAGTGGGGCACACATGTCAGACGTCGACGACGAAAGCGGTTAACTTCGACTTTTCATCGAAAGATGAGGACGGTGACGACGGATCATGATACTATCATGTTCAATTGGTAAATGATTCAACTATATTTTTTTTACTTGTTACGTAATATTTCAAATGTTGGAGGTTCAACTCGAAATTCTAATTTAGTATTTATTTTTTTATAAAGTTATGTCGTCAGGTAGCGGTTACGCCCTATCTTCTGGTGAGGGCTCCGGTGGACGATCCGGTGGACGATTTGGTAGTCGATCTAACGGACGATCCAACGCTACTAGAAATCGATGATCGGATGGATCATACCGTCATTCTCATGATGATGCTACTTCATCGGCACATACTACTCATGGTCATCAGAGTCTACATCCATACCCATATCACCCTTCTCAGCAGACTCCATTTCATTCGTACGCATACCACCATTTTCCGCAGACCCCATTTCTCCATCAGACGCCTCCCCCACATTATGCACATCCATATACATCTTTCATGTATTTGTCATCTGTTTTTGGTGATGATCTCACCTCTATGCAGATGTATTCTACTTCACTTTCCTCCTTACCCACTCTACCAGTTGATGGTCGTGGTACGTTTAGGCCAGGTGTCGGGCCCGCTTTTTCATAAGGGGGATCAGCATATCCCTCATATTTTCATGATCGTACGCACGACCATCGTACAGTCCTGCCACCACTCCATCATGATTTGCATGCCTCGCCTCTCGGGGTCAGCCGGTAGAGTAGTCGTCGAGTTCTTCGGCACATCGTTCGAGTGACTCGTCCATAGGTACGGCCCCACATGGATGACGACGAAACAGTACTACTAGCCAACCCTCGGGGCGAATATTCTTGGTCGTGAAAGATGATAGATAATAAGTATACGTACAAAGTTTTACGTTTACATATTTCTTATAAACTTTGTCTAACGCCTCGTTTTCAATTTAGTAGACAAAAATTACACTCATCTGACAGAGCTGCCCGGGAGATGACTAGGGCATACAAACACTCCCTGCACAAAGATGATTATTCTTGGGAGGATGTCCAGCAGCACATGCGAGATATTTACTGGAATCAATGGAAGGTAAAGTTGTTTAAGTTAATGTTGTTTCATTTACATAAGATTTGCAAATAATATATAATTGAAAAATGGTTATAGATAAATTTAAAATTTTATTACTTTTTCCTATAGTTGTCATTCGACTGGGAGCCATCGGATGACGCAGCTATTAGAGAGGCGTACGATAGGCAGATTGCCACTAGGTACGCTGATTTTATTAGCAAGATGTGCTCCAAAGATAAGAAGCCTGCACATGTATCTGCTGAGATCTTTGACCACTATAAAAAGATGCGGTCCACTCCTGATTTTAAGAAGAGCGAGCGAGTAAAAATCGGAGAACTGAGACAGGGGACCGGGTACAGGGATCACAGTGCATACTGGTGGCTCAATATCTATTTATCAGCACGCAAAAGTTCGGGAAGTTATAATAAGTTATAATAAGTTTATATATATATATATATACATGGATTTAGTCTCAAACTTAATCCTCTTTAAATATATGTTTTGTAGGCAGAGAAGTTGGGTCAACCTCAGACTGTTTTGGAGTTATGCCTATACTTCCATACGAAAGATCATGACGACGTAACTTTCCTCGATTCGAGAGTAGAAAAGATCGTCGTAAGTAAATAGTTTTGCTTTTAAACTTTGTTTAGTTAATTAATGATAGGTATTAATGAATTGTAAATGTTTTAAATTCTTAATTTAGACGGTGATCCAGCGTAGGCGGATTGAACTGGCACAATCGCAACCTGACACCCCAATAGATGAAACCGAGCTATATTTGTTCGTCGTTGAGCGCGACGACAAAGAACGGACGTATGGACTAGGGTGGACACCGTCGCGGCGCAGACACGCTACAGCTGGAGGAGCTAGAGATGGAGATGGAGCTAGATTTTCTCGACCTATTTCTACTCCTAATGAGCCCGTCGAGCTTTTACGGAGGGACTTCCAGGCGATGCGACACACATTCTTCGGGTTATGCAGGATCATACTCTGACCTAATATCAGTTGCGAGAGGTCCAAGGCCAGTTGAATCGCATGGAGCAGGTTCCAATGGACAGATTTGGGATTTCATTCGCACCAGCGCCTTTAAGAGATGTTCCATTTGATGACTCAGAGACCAACGACGATCTCGACGATTGAGTTGACTTCCTCGTATATTTAGCCTTAGGTTGTTCATATCTTGTTTTGTATATTTTCATACTTGTAATTAGTTTTTTTGTTGTATTTAATTCATTTTGATTGATGGACTTCAGTTATTAACTTTAATTTCCTTTAATTTTTCGGTCCTTATAGCTATTTCGAATAAATTATATATAAAGTATAGATTAAAATATATTATTTTAATAATGATTTTTAATAAAGTTTTATAAAGAGTTTTCAAATTTAAATATTATTTATAAATAATATTATTTTGAAACATTTCATTTAAAATTTAATTTTAATTGAATTTAAAAAAATTCATAAAATTATTAAATATTATATATAATAGTTTTTGCATTTATATAAATAATATATAATAGTTAAATATTTTAAATATTTACATTTAATTTCATTTAAAATTTAATAAATTTTAATAAAGTTTTTAATATTTAGTTTTTATAAATTAATTATATTTCAAATATTTATTTTTAAATATTTAAATATTATATTATATTATATATTATAGTTTTTGCATTTTAAAAATATAAAATATTTTTAAATATAAAATATTATATATTATATATAATATTAAACTTTTTTTAAAAAAAATTTCACCCATCTAGCGACGGGGTTAGCGACGTGGGCCCGTCGCTAATCCCAAATCCACGTGGCGGCCAACGAGCCACGTGGACAATTGGCGACGAGATTTTAGCAACGGGCACCCGTCGCTAATTGTCCACGTGGCATAGTCAAACGTGATTCGACCAAAACCACGTAACAAATTTGCGACGGGAGTTGGCGACGGGATTAGCGACGAGATCCCGTCGCCAAACCTGACATACCGTCACTAAAAATTCTAGCGACGGGGTTTCTCGTCGCTAATTTCGTCGCTAACACGGTATAGCGACGGGAAATATTGGATTAGCGACGGGTTTCCCCGTCATCCAGTATCCTTTTGTAGTGATGTTAACTTTGGTCTACCTCTACCTCGTCGAATTTCTACAGTTTCTATTGAGTCAAGTTTTCTAGTGGGGGCATTTGTAGGCCGCCTTTGCAAGTGACCAAACCACCGCAACCGCCCTTCCCTAATCTTTGTATCAATTGGTGCTACTCATACTTGCCTTTGAATTTCTATATTTCTTATTCTATCTTTACGAGTTTTACCACACATCCACCTAAGCATCCTCATTTCTGCTACGTTCATTTTATGTAATTGTTGTTGCTTTACCGCCCAACATTCACTATCATAGAGCATAGCTGACCTAATTGCGGTCTTATAAAATTTTCCTTTAAACTTAGTAGGAACATTTCGATTACAAATCACCCCTGTTGCACTCCGCTATTTCATCCATCCAGCTTGAATTCTATGTGTGACATCATTCTCAATATTACCATCATTTTGTATGATTGATCCTAGATATCTAAAGTGGTTCACCTTATGAACTTCTACTTCCCCTAATTTTACCACTCCATCATCTCGATGTCTAATGTTTCTAAACTCACAGTGCATGTATTCACTTTTCGTCCTACTCAACTTAAAGCCTTTAGATTCTAATGTATTCCTCTAGAGTTATAGTTTCATATTCACTTCATCTATTGTTTCATCCACTAAGACAACATTATCTGCAAATAACATACACCATGGTATATCATCTTAAATATGCCTAGTTAGTTCATCCATTACTAAAGTAAATAGATATGGACTTAAAGTCGATCCTTGATGTAGTCCTATCGTAATGGAGAATTCTTTTGTAGCTCATCCAAATGTCTTTATACTCGTTACTACTCCATCATACATATCATTAATAATGTTTATGTATCTAGCATGCACTCATTTTCTTTCTAGAACCCACCAAATAACATCTCTAGGGAGCCTATCATATGCTTTTTCTAAATCTACGAATACCATATGAAGATCTTTTTTCTTTTCTTTATATTTTTCTTACAATCGTCTTACAGGAAAATCGCCTCCATAGTTGACCTCCCAGGCATGAAGCCAAATTGGTTCTCTGATATTGTTGTTTCACTCCTTAGCCTATTGTCAATAATTATCATCTCACAAAGTTTCATAGTGTGACTCATAAGTTTAATTCTCCAGTAGTTTGAGCAACTTTGAATGTCTCATTTGTTTTTGAAGATTGGCACAAACGTGCTTCTTCTCCAATCCATTGACATCCATTTTGATTTTAGAATTTTATTGAAAAGTTTTGTTAACCAAGTCAATCCAATTTCTCCTAAGCATTTCCAAACCTCTATGTGTATTTCATTTGGGCCACATTTTTTCCTATTTTCATTATTTTCAATGTCTCTTCAACTTCTATAATTCTAATATTGCATGTATAGTTTACATTTCTTTCTTGGTGTGAGTTTTCATCTATTATAGTATCAACTTGGCCATCATTAAATAAACTATCGAAGTAACTTTTCCATCTCTCCCTAATATCATCCTCGCGCGTTAAAACATTTTGATTTTTGTCCTTAATACATCTTACATGACTTAGGTCTTGTTTCTTTTTATCTCTTAATTTGGTTAGCCTATATATATATATATATTTCGCCATCTCTATTACCTAACCTTGTATATAGATCTTCCATGAAATTTGTTTTAGCTTGACTAACTACTTTTTTAGTTTGTTTTCTAGCTTCTCTATATTGATTGTATGTATCTTTATCTCGACACTTATGTATTTTCCTATACATCTCTCTTTTAGTCTTAATTGCTTGTTGTACATCCTCGTTCCACCACCATGTTTCCTTCTTTGGTGGTCCCAAGCCTTTAGATATACCTAATACGTTTGATCTCACTCTCCTTATGCAACTACTCATTTCTAGCCACATTGTATTAACATCTATGTCAAGATTCCAAACATTTTCCTTTAGTAGTTTTTCTCTAAACTCTACTTGTTTACTAATTTTTAGGTTCCACCACTTTATTCTAGGGTCGCTAACTCTTTTATTCATATTATGTTGTTGTTTTAGCTTAATATCAAGTACTACTAACTTATATTGGGTAGTAAGCGCTTCACCAGGTATTACTTTGCAATCTCTACATATTTTTTTATCTATTTTTCTTGTTAAAAGAAAATCTATTTGACTCTTGTTATGACCACTATTAAAAGTAATTATATGCGACTCCCTCTTCCTAAAACTAGTATTTGCTAAGACAAGATCGTATTTGGAAGCAAGTTTTGTATATTGGGAAATAGAATGAAAATTCATATTTAAGCTTGCAAATTTATATTGAATACATATTTGTTGGAAATGATTACTTTAAAAATAATATTAAATAAAAAAGTAGGAGTATATAATTCTTGAAAATTCTTTAAAGATGAATATGTATATATATAGTTAATCACTATTCATAAAATGTACAAATAGAGATTGGGAAGACAATATCAATTCAGTACGTTCCCCTTAATTAAAGGTTTTATAGTATGAAACTTGTGGTACATATTTTTTGAGAAAAGTTCAACATACATATTGATATTTGTAACAATATTGAAATTAAAATTTTTTTAAATCAATTCATTATGTTAAACCAATAACTTGCACAATGTCAATTAATTAACTAATCAATGAATGTGTATTTTAGAAATGATTACTAGCTATAATAATCCCATTGGAGATATATAAACAACACACACAAAAAAAAAAAAAGTCAATTTGTAGAAATTGCACTAAAATGGCATAAATAACTAAGTACATACAAATTAAGCTCTCTCCACCCAAAATGTAAACATCACCGATCATCATCATCATCATCAACTAATTAATTATGTGTACATTAATTAAACTCATAAAATCAATCAAGTAGTAAAAAAAAAAAAAAAAAAAAAAAAAAAAAAAAAGGAATTAATCAACAATACCCCCATGCATGCACCATGAGACAATCTATCTTCCCCTCTGCAATGCCTTCTCTGCAGTGTCCATCTCCTCCAAGATCCGGGCCTTACGCTTCGCGGGGATCGGCGCGGTCGGCCCGAAACTAATGAAGTGGCCGGAGACGGCATTGAGGGCCGAGTACATGTCCCGGAAGGAGGCCCGGCCCAACAAGGCCTTCTCCCTCCTATACTTGGCCACCCAAGAGTTTGAAGTGTCTCTCAACTCAATCACAGCTGTCGCTATGTTAGGGTCATTTTTTTCCATGTTGATTGTGGTCCTCACCTTGTTGATCACCTCGGCCGTGTCCTTCACGTACTCCTCGTCCGAGGCGGCCGATGCCGGTGCGGCGGGGAGGAGCGTTGTACCGAGGGCTCCGGCTAGCAGGGCGGCGGTGAATTGTCGGCGACCTGTTAACCGGATGGCGGTGGTCGGGGCGGCGGCATTGGTCGGGGCGGTGGAGGGGGGCTTGGAGCGGGTGAGATGGGGTGGTTGGGAGGGTTTGGAGGTGGTGGGGGTTAGGAGAGTTGGGGAGGAAGCCATGTTGTTTTGGTTGATAGAGCAGAGGAATCATGGACTTGGATGAACATTTGGTTTGTATGGGGGAGGGATTGGTGCAATTTGCCACGTTGGCTTATCACCTTATCCTATTTGATTTGCTTTTGGATGGTGAAATGTCCAATGAAATTGTTTTTGGAAGTTTGAGGTTTCAATTTTGACACGAAGCAACACATTACATATGTGAGGTTTTTTTAATTAATCACGAGTACCCAAACACTTGTCTGATTAGTCTCATGAGTATGAAGATTACGAAAAAAACATCATCAGTGGACCGATGTGAGTGTTGTGGGGATTCGAACTAGGGACTGTGCGCCCAACTCACACAGTCACGCCTTCGCCTTTATCACTAGGTTAACCCGTTGCGATTTAGTGATTTTTTTTTTTTTTTGTTCCTAATTAATGTGTGGTGGAAAATATTTGCATCCATATATATATAGTGATCACACTTTCATTAATTTTTAGACGACACTTATTGACTCAAAATATTAAAATACTAATGTACTAGCTAAGCGTACACCATTATATATGATTTATATATTAGAGGCTCAACATCAACGGGCCTTCATGGGACAATCATGAGACTTCTCATTAGTACTGCAATTTAATTGTAGCACCTCCATAATCATGAATAGTACTTGTATCGCGCATGCACCATCAAATAACAACTTAACCATCTTGTGGTGCGACAACATTAATCTCAATCACCCACCTATCTTGGTGGATGCATTGATGATTGATCCTTTGAGTCAAAACATATTTTTTGCTCTTATACTACCATTTGTATTGTGTGTATGTGTTCATTAGTTCAAAGGGTCTTAACTATTCTAGGCTCGCTCAGGGTCAGCCTACAATTTAGGTAAAAAACGCTCTGTGGCTAACGACTTTATTCGTTAGACTTGAACTCAGGTTACAACTTAAAGGACCCGAAGGGTTGAATCACTCGGACCAAATACACCATTTGTATTTATTTTCCTCATAACTACATTAATTTCTCGTTATCAAGTGGCTCAAACCTAAGCCCAATTGTCCATGACCCGTGGATCTTTCATATTGGGCTTACATGGAAAGATGACAATATATGGATCGGACAACTCAATGGGCCCACTAATCTCTAAAATTGGCAAGATTTCTCAACGCATATATTTTCTATGCAAGATTAGGGTGACTCAGGGTGGACACTTAACACAATTTAGTTATTGAAATCTTGATTTGGAAGAATTTTGTGATTGTATGAACTCTCAATGTGTGCAGCACAATTTAGTTATTTTTTGAATGGAGCCATTGGAATCCTGATCTCAGCCTTTGGATCTTGTGGAATATAAGATCTTATACTCATTTATTCTTCCTCATTCATTACTTTTCCTTAATTATAATAATTGTCATTAAGTTGCATTTCGTGCATAGAAAAAAATACTTTGCATGTGGTTCACTCGTATTTAACGCATCATTGGAGGAATCAATCTCCTTGAATCTAGGGTGCTTGTAGCCATTCAAGACTCAACAGTCTCATATGCGTCAAACATTATAAGAAAACATCTTGATTAATTTTATTTATCAATATTGATATAATTTTACTATGAGTTTATCATGTTTAATCAACATTGCTTTTAGCCGACATTGAATGTCTCAATTGTTAATTATTGGTAATTGGTAGGGACTTTGGGACTTGTCTTATATTGTTTTGATTATTCATATGTAGATTTATGTTTTGAAGAATTGATGTATATTTTTTACGATGAAATTGATGTATATTTTTATGTATATTAAGAAATTAAAATCATACTTCTATGAGTAAATTAAATATATTTTTGTAATTAAATTCACTCCCACAATCGTAGCGAGCGGCTCATTCGTGCAAAGCACGTAACAAAACTAGTATATATATATACACACACATAGCTAAGCTAGGCTGCTAGAGTGAAGAAGCCCACACACCACGTACTAAACCTACCTGAAAGGAACTGTTAACCTCTTTAACAATTGGTGACAAAGTCACTTTATCCTTTATTGAAAAATAGCTTGAATTTCAAATTTGATAAGGAAAGCCTTTTGACCAAAAAAACGTGACTAAGATATATAGCATTGTCTCTTTCATATTTTACTTTCACAGCTGGTGAAATCTAGCTAAAGTCTCATGGTTCCAATACATAGAATTCTTCACTCCCAAGAACTTATACTTAAGGGACCATTAATTATTTCTTTAACAAATCATATATTTCTCTGTTATTGTATATTGTTGGAAACCCAAAAAAGAAAAAAAAAAGAAAAAAAAAAAGCAAAATAAAAACAATAAACCCACTTTTGGTAGTGGTCGATGGCACATGTAATATTGTTGATCATTTTTGAAAAAGACAATACTAGGTGACTTTTTAAGACATCGAATGGACATCCCAATATTGTTGGTGTCCGTTCAATATCGATTTATGTGTGCATGAACATCGAAGTGAAATCAATGGACACAAGCAATCGAGTATCTCAAAATAGATCACCAAATCATTTTCATTTTCAAAATAGTTAACATATATGCATCCAACTCCAAGGATTAATGGCTCTTATGTGACAATGAGTAAGTCACACCCCAAGACATGTTGGCCCACAAGAGTCGTCCACGCGACGTCGACCTGTGTATTATGCATCGAGATTTATGTATCCGCATCTCGAGGTGCGTAAAGATGGCTCAAAAAATAAATTAAAAATGCAGTGCTACTATTCCAGCAACAGCGAGTTGAAATCGATAAACATTGGCATCTTCTACAGCTTATAGTGTGGCTAATTCAAAGGCCGTGGGAAGTAATATACATCCATCAGGAAGGTAATAAAGCCGCGGATTGGATGGCGGGACAAGCTTCAAAATACCGATGGGAGCGCATTTTACTCAACAACGGCCTCTCGGTATATATTGGGAGCATTCTATGTGTGAAGATGTGGCGGGGGTTTCCCTACCTAGATTATGTGCATGCTGTGTAATAGACTTTGAGCGAGTTAGCTCCATCTTAATTTTTTTTTTTTTTTTTTAAAAAAAAATGCTAGCTAGACTATGCTGAAATCTATTGCTAGTTCATCAATTTAACCAACTCATCACTAAGGTTTAAAAAAAAAAAAAAAAAAAAAAAAAAAAAAAAAAAAAAAAAAAAAATCATCACAAAAGAAAGTTTTTGATCGTCTAATAACAAGGTAATTACCAAAGAAGCATTAGATTCAAATCTCAATATTGTGATCAAAGCTATGCCCTCACTTTATTTTCTTGTTGTGCATATAGTCTAATCTGATGATGTCAAAATGTCTGATTACTATTTTTAAGAAACATAACATCAACTTAAAACCACAATATTATATGAGAATGAACAAGCTATCCAAATCTCCAATGAACTATACACGTAAATGAAAAAAGACTTTAATTAATATAATCTTTGCTGTAATCCATATTAATCATATATATTAGATTCATATCTATGGTTTGAATGGCATTAATCAAATTAATCAAGATAGTAGGTCCCAAATATGTGTTTAACCTAAATTAGCTTCATGCTATCACCAGCTTCCGTGGCGTGATTAATTTGGCGATTAAGCGATAATGATTTATCGCTCTAGGGGAGAAATCCACGTGTGGTTAATCCTTTCCACAAAATCATTTGCAAAGAAGAGTGCACAAAGAAACCTTGTCATTTTTGGAATGAAACATACCTTGACCATGAAGCATTCATATTACTTATGATCAGTAAGTATCTTGTGACTGGAAAGTATGTACAGTTAGGAGAGCATATACATGCCACGAATTGATTAACTCCCATTAAGCGTACAATAAACGCAATTATCGCCGTCTAATTTGTTTCGCTAATGGTACCCGACATGGAATTATCTCATGATACCAATGCATGGAAACTATGAGTAATTTGATGTTGATAATGAAAATGCCACTTGAAAATCCTTGTACTTTTGAGGTGTTTAAATCAATACCTCTTATTTCTCTCACATTCTCTCATTTGATTATGATGTTTGAAGCTATGGATATGCATTTCTAACTTATGTGCACATATATACTTCATATATATGTGCACAATGAAGGTAATTACATAACTAAATGGATTTGTAGATTTAGGGTTGGGGTTTTTCAATGCAACAATTGTACTCTTGTATATAGTATATGAAGAAAAATGCTAAAATGCTAAATCAGATGTGTGTGCACACCAATTGAAGTGTACCTGACTGTTATAAAGCGATATGACTAATTAATTAGTTATGATTTCATATGGAGGGTCGGCGTTTCAACAATTCTACTCTTGTATATAGCATATGAAGATAGTATATTTATTTAGGGCTATCTATCATAAATAACACGAACTTTCGTCACTTTTGCATAAATAACACCAACTTTTAATTTCATAAAAAATAATACGAATCTTCAATATCTTTTTCAATTTTAATTAACACAGAGAGCAATTTAGGGTTTTTGCACATTGACATGACAATATAAACCGGTTTTTTTATAATTCACTTGAATTGGGTCAACAAAAACCTAAGTCTCCTATCCAATTGATTTTTTCTAATTAAAAAACTAACGAATCTAAAAAATGACAACACAACGAAATTGAAAAAAAAAATCAAAATCCAAAGTTCACATTTCTTTTTCTCTTATGGACAAAAGTTGATTAAATTAACCAAACTCATGTTTTTAGTCCACGAGAGAAAAAGATATATGTGAACTTAATTTAGTTTTTTTTTTTCGTCGTTCTTTTTGTACTTTCGTTTCTTTTTTTTTTTTTTCGATTTTGTTGTGTAGTTGTCATTTTTAATTTTCTTAATTGTAAAACAGAAGAAAACTGATTAGATGGGGGATTAGGGTTTTTGTTGATTCGATCGGTTGAAGTGAATTGTAAGAAAATGGGGTTCATGTTCCCACGTTAGCGCTTAAGAGTCTCAAATATGCCGCTCTCCATGCTAAAATCAAAAAGTGCTAACTATAAAAAATAATACAAACTTTCATCATTTTTGCAAAAATAACACGAACTTTCAATTTCGTCAGAAATAACACAAACTTTCAACATTTTTTCAATTTTAGTACAAAGAGTGATTTAGGGGTTTTAGGTGTTGACGTGGCAAAATGAATGGAATTTCTTTTTCCGGTTCACTTGAACCAACTTGACAAAAACCTAAATTTTACATCTAATAGATTTTTTAGGTTCAGGTTCTTTTTTCTTATTAACAAAAAATAAATCCGCCTTGAAAAAAAGATGTGAATCTAGATTTTTGCAAAAATCTGAGTATGAAAGTTATTATTCATCCTCTCTACTAATATGATTTTTTTTTGAAGAACTCTATTAATTTTTTTTTCAATTTCTTTTCGCCTTATAAGGAAAGATGTCCAAATTTGTTGTTTTTTTCTCGATTTTGTTATTTTTTATCGAAGAAAATGAATCTAAGAAAATCTAATAGATTAGGTGTGGTATTTAATTAGGTATTTGTTGAGTTGGTCCAAGAGTGAACCGAAAAAAATTGTTCATATTGCCACATCAATACTCAAAAGCCCCCAAATGGCTCTTCGTGCTAAAATTGGAAAAAATATTGAAAGTTTGTGTTATTTATGAAGAAATTGAAAGGTCGCGTTTTTTCTGTAAAATGGCAAAAGTTTATGTTATTTTTTAATACTTAGCCCAATTGAAAAAATGTTGAAAGTTCATGTCATTTCCGACGAAATTATAAGTTGACGTTATTTCTGCAAATTAAAATGACGAAAGTTCATGTAATTAAACTAAGATAAGCGTTAATTTCGGGGATTAACGATCGTATTCGGGCCTTACATAGACAACTCGATTGATTTGGACACGAGAATCAAGGAAATATGTTATTTATGAATGATGGTTATTTATGTGAGGTGTTTAAGATCATTATATTATTATATTGCATCACAAGTGTGTATGTTGCTATCGAGTGAGTCGGTGGACGGGTAGTTACATTGGGATGCGTGTCAACGCAGGTATCGAGTAGGAGTGAACTAGGGATGCTATACTAGGTTAAGAAATGATATATGGTGTATAATTAAACCATAGCCTAAGTCGAGGGTTAGTAGGACCACAAATGTGTCAATTATGTGACGGCACTACCCATATGATTGAATGGGCCTAAGTTAATTAAATTAGATCAAATAATATAAGGCATATAGTTGGGTTGATCAAATGCGGACCTTGAATATGCATCTAGATGACCCTAGTTAAGTTTAACTAGGATATATTGAGTCGAATTGTGTGTCACCAAGAATGTAGAGAGCTTAAATGAGAACTTTATGATAGTCCTCGAGATGCGAGTGTACACTTGATTAAGAGCATAAGTATAAAAATGGGTCTTGATGAGTGGAAGAGCTATACATACAAAATTCTCATGAAAAATCAATAAAAATTGAGGGGAAACTGCTGGAAACTCTAGATTTTCTAGGGAATTATGAGAGCTTGTGATCAAGTTGAAAGAGATCAATCATTAGATAATACCAACTTCATCTTCCTCTTCTTCCTATTGATAAGAATGAGCTCAAATTAAGGTTTTTAGACAAAAACGAATTTCAAATCTAGATCTCTATTTTAGAGAAGTTTTCATAGCTTATTTAGATCAATTACAACTACAATTTTGTGTTTCTAAAATGATTTTCATGGAAATTGGGTTTTTGATGAAAATTTAGGAAATTTGGAATGAATGCATGATTATGTAATTTGATGAATTTGTTGTTGTAATCTGGCTATTTTTGGTGTTTGATTTCCCACACGATTCAAGGATGGGGTTAATGGCGTTTGGAGTAGGCCAATTGGGGTGCTAGGAGCAGAATTCTCAGTTGAGAATTTTGCTGCCCGAGACGCCTAACACGCTATCCAGTCTGGGCAGGCCACTTGCCTCCCTAGCGCGCTGCTCAGACGCATACCGCTTTAGGTGGACTGCCTAGCACGCTAATGACAGTTGAC
Organism: Stephania cephalantha; assembly: GCA_039657325.1. NCBI lineage: Eukaryota > Viridiplantae > Streptophyta > Magnoliopsida > Ranunculales > Menispermaceae > Stephania > Stephania cephalantha. The sequence goes on from CM077578.1 coordinate 42,515,179, forward strand.
AACCCAATTTGAAGAGGATGTCTTACATTTTTGACTTATACACCTAACCTAAACACTTATAATCAATTTAAAACATATAAATGGACTTCAGGGGACTAAGGGGACCATAGCTCGGGTTCCGGCGAGCTAGTCGGGGTTGGATTCGGGAGTTCGGCGACGTCGGAGCGCGTATTTAAGGTGCATAAAACCCATTGGAAAGCTTCACGAAATTCATAGTGCTTTTATCGATATTGAATTACATCTGTAACTACTGGTGGGCACACATGAGTTTTCACACTGAATTCGGTTTGCGTATATATTGGTTGTGGCTAAATTACTTATACGGGCTGCTTGTTTTGGCACTCGTGTTAGCGGAAATAGAATGTATCTACGACCGTTGGCAAGGATTTAAGGTGTTCTATTGACTTGAAATAGCGTCTGAAGGGATACATGCAATAATCATAGTTCGAGTTTAGTCACTGTAAGCATGCATGTATATACGTGGTTCATGTCCTATTTTGTCGATGTATCGACTGGTTTAGGTCAGGGATTTCTCGTGTTATTCGGTTGTTCATTTACTATTGATTTACTTTCGAGTCTGGTTAATTTGTATGTGCTGTTACATTACTCGTTGTTATTGTTGCATGCCGAATGCCGACTACATTCATGTGAGTATTACTTTTTGTTGCCAGATGTATTACTTATATGTCTTATAGTTTTATCAGTTTTATTCATGAATATTATGTGGACTTCTCTTGGGATTTTACTCATGACTAGACTCGTCATTGTATTTGTTGGATGACCAAGTGCAGATCCTTCAACGAGAAAGAGCAATGTAGTATTCGGCGACTACCTCTGAGTCTACCTGACGCCAGCTCATGTGTTGACTTACAATATGTATAAATTATGTTTTGTTGGATTTTGGAGACTTGTAGAACACCTATACATGTATATGGATCTTTTGGTACTTTTTCGTTCGTATTACATACATGGTATCCTTTTGTCGGGTTTTCCATTACTTAGGATTGTTAAATATGCATAAAATACTAGTATGTTTGAAGACTTTCGTTATAAGACTTATTATAACTTCGTAAATTAACGAATTGACAAAATAAACTTACTAATCATTAATTGAAGAATAAAGGACTAGGTATAGAGATTATTGAAAAGTGTGTAAGCAACTAGTTAGGTCGCAGGGCACCATAAATAGGCAAGCCACTACATGACGGGGATTGGTGACAATTCGACGATGCCCGATCCGCCTTTGGAATTGGGGCCGCCATAGTTTGGTATCAGAGTGAGGTTGATAGAGCCTAGGGAAATGTTACAAGAAAAGAGAATAAAACTTAAAAAACAAACCTTAGATGTGGAAACTTGAAGGTCCTGACTTAGAATCCTAGTCGGGTATTGATAGGGCTTATATACGTATTATGATTTTGATTGTATATATTATATACACGTATACAAAAGGTGATCCAGAGCACGCTTTTCGATGCAAATCACGATGAATGCCCATCCAACTCTACCTACTACCGATGTTGGTCAAATGAGCGAGCAAACCAGAGATGAGGGTTTAGATATGGCAGTAGTAGCGCCATTCGCAGCTCACGATAGGCAGTTTGAGCTATCGTGGATATTAAGCGCACACAAGCGACGCTTGCATTACTCACTGTCGCACAAATATAGAGCACAACTGAAAGGATAGTTGCTCCGACGATAGTCCCACTGACTATTCAGGATGTACCACGCAAGCAGTGGTATATGAGACTCCAGCATTAGTTGATACATCGATAGTAGTATAGACCGAGACATCGACAACAAAGACTGAGATACCGACAACTACTTCGTTATAGACAAACCCATTTGAGACTTCGATGATAATAAAGGTCAAGTTGATGAAGGAGTCATCCGATTCAATTTCGAATATTTTCATGGAGGCGGAGACTTAGAGGCAGTTGGAAAATGGTTGATTGCGCATCATAAGCTACACAAGTTACATCGGGTTCACGGGAACATACATTGTAAGATATCAAAGTATATATTTAGAGGATATGCAGCAGTGTAGTGGACAACATACATAGACACACATCCAGATCCGACCACATAGGCTAAGTTTCGATAAATTCTCTACGATCAGTACATCCTGATCGAGATCCAACTGAGGCTAAGAAAAGAGTTTCTGGCTCAAAAATAGGACAACCAGTCAGTTTTATAGTACATGGAAAGATATCGGTATCTGTTACAATTTGCCATGGAAGTTGTAAAAACCAAAAGATTACAGCTTTATTACTTCGTCTGAGGGTTGATTGAAGATATCACCAGCGCCATCATTTCCACTGGAGCCCAGATACTACAGGAAATGTATTATAGAGCACTCACACATAAGACACATTTACTATAGAAGGGTGATAAGCGTTCATCTACCGAGGCTGAGAGGCAGAGTGAAAAGAGCTCTGAACAGAAAAAACTGAGAGAGTGATACGACATATATGACATGCAGTTTGTGGTCGAGACTGTAAGGACGATAATCAGACAATTAGAACTTATGTTATACTAACACTACCAGCACCACCGCAGATACTGACTCAGGACCAGAGAGGCAAAGACTGGGGGATTACAGGGTCAGGGCTAGAGGTCAGGGAGTTAGCAAGCATGACCAGGGATAGAGAACTACATGTTGGCAATGAGGACATAAATGTTATATCAGGATGGGTTGTCCACGAAGATCGACGACTTTTGCAGCAGTGACACCGGTGCAGACTTTAGAGTCGGTGCACACAGTGACTGAGCTAGGCCGAGAGACGTCCCAACAACGAGTTTAGGGTACGTAATTTAGAACTATTAATAATTGCAGTTAAAGTTCATGCATGCATAATATGTTGGGGTATGTTATAGTTTGTAATGTCTATTATGTTGTGATACATGATAGGAGATGTTTATGGTTACATGGTGATAGGTAATTAGGTTAAGGTAACTTGGGCACGATATTGGGCTGAGGGTAGGTTGCGGAGGTGTCGAGGAGCATGACATATCATGATCACCTTAGCAGCATGCATCTATGTCTTAGTGCAACACTACGTCCCCTGTAATAGGTACGAGAATAGTGGGTTGGTCAAGGGACCGTAGAGTAGTACTATCAGGGTGTGAGGTGTGGTCATACAGGGATAGGGTAGGTGAACCAGAGTGTAATGACCCCCGATTTCTAACTCGTGCCACGTGTTAGATACAGGATAATGACGTGGACTTCACCTAACGTGGCGAGTGTGGTCAACCCTCGGGAGTCGACACCGAGGTATATTATTTTTATTTTATGCATGTGTGTATTACCCTATCTATACTCAAAAGTTTAATTAAGTTATAAATTTTTGAAGAAATTGCAGGTATTTGCGTTAAATGTTGAGTGCGCGATGCGCGGGAGATAAATCGAGACTTGGGAGTTAGTTCATAACTTAGGCTTTATTTAATTAAGTTATGTACCTAAGTAATCCAGTGAGAATAAATGAACTAGCCTAAGTAGTTATATCCAAATGCATAAGCCTAAAATCCTAATTTAAATAAAGAAAAACCAATGACCAAAGTCTTGAGAGAATGACTATAAATATGAGCCCTTTGTGCTTCTTATGCAAAAGTGGAAAAAAAATTCAGCATTAAAAGGGAACTTAGAAGAAGCACTACATCTCTTGCTAGAGTTACAAGAATTACGAGTTAATAGAGTGAAATTCGAAGTACTGTAAGCTAGGGTTCTAAACACACCAAAAAAAACAAGCTAGGTATGATGAGTTTTCTTTTGTATTCTTGTAAATAAGTATGGTTTTATTAATGTCCAATAACTTTTGAGATTTTAAAAAAAGGTTTTCAAGTATTAAATTGAAGCAATCCTCGTTGAATTGTGTTAGATTTTGATAAATTTCATACTTTGGGTTCATGAATTGGGGATTTTTTGCTTAAAAAAATGAATTGGACTGAAATTGATTAGTAAGTCCATATTTAAGGATGTATTTAATCTCTAAATTGATGTTTGAAAGGAAGTTTCAATTATGGACATAATTGGTTGAAGTGTAGGATTTTTCATAAATTTTGGTTTTTTGGATTTTTATGGTGATGTTGATGAACATGCATGTATAAATTGATGATAATGTGGATGCAAATTGTTTTTGTTGTTTTGAGAAGGGTGCCTCATTTGATCATAGTGCTAGGAATAAAAAAGACAACTTTAACAAATTGCATCTGATGTGTTTGATAAAATGCTAAGTCAAAAGGGAACGACCTTTTTCGGAGGTCTCCACTAGCCTAAAAATCATTAAAATTCACAGAGAGCACCAAGATACTATACATTTGGTTCCTCTAGATTCTAAAGCAATTCCGATGAGTTTTGAATAGTTTTCAAAAATGGTTTTGAAATAGAAAAAATACGATTTTCTATTAAGCTGAATTTTGTTTCAGTGCATTCCGAGTATCAAATGATGCCGGAATTCAACATAACTCTCCAGATCATATACTTATATTGTATGGAAGTTTTCCACAAAGTTTCGTAATGTTTTCAGGTATTATGAATAGTTTTCTAAATGGGTTGTAGAATAGGCGAAATTTACTTACTTAATGAGCTGATTTTTGAATTAAGGTGTTATGAGCATCAAATGATGTTGAAATTAAACCAAAATTTTTAGAATATATTATTGTATCATAATGAAGGTTTCCACCAAATTTCCTGATTTTCTGGCGTGTCAAACTTAGTTTTCAAGCCATGCTTCTAAAAAGAGATTTATATCTACAAATAGGGACTTAAAGTTTTACTTAGAGTCTCAAATTTAGTTATTGATCATATTAATGAGATTTTATTACTTAAAAACCTTGATTTCAAATACTTGGACTTCATGGAATGAACCCCAAGAATTTTAGAAACTTTTATTTATTTTAAACCATTTTTTAAGTTGAAGGAAAACTAACTATTACATATTTATTTAAAGGTCCTTAAAGGACTGTTTTGCAATCTAGTATTGCATATCAACTTGAATTGAGTTTTAATGATTCTAATTAGTTCAATAACATCCAAAAACAATTAATAAAGCATGTTGAACAAAATTAAACAAGTCCGGACACTTTTGGTCGAGTTAAGTGTGGTGGCCCCAAATCCCAAGGCAATCTGGGCCCCGCCATGCCGCCAAACACGTCACCAGGTTATGCTACGTCATCTTCCTGCCTGTCCATGACGACCCGCGAAAAGTGCTCAACCTTTTCATTAAGCCTAACTATTTGAATTATCATGCATTTTATGAAAACATGTCCTTAATTTAGTTTAGTTAGTCAATCCCTCCATCCCACTTAACTTATATAGTAAGTTATTTAGTTGTTCCTTGGTCGTTTCAACTAAATGTGTGAAATATCAATAATAGTGGAAGTCTTTCCTTTTAGATAAAGCAAATGATAATTATTAGAAAATTTACTTCATTGACAAACCCTAAGCAGTGAAAAACCCATCAAAAGGATACCATGTATATATAAGGCGACGAAATGTACAATAAAATCAATATACATGTATTAATGTATCAAGTCTACCAAAATATACCCAAAACAATACCATAATATATACAAACACCTAAAAGATGGGCTAGTGGAGGCTCTCGAAGATCATATGAAGTCACCAAGTACAGCCTTCCCCTAGCTCGTCGTAGGATCTGCACTTAGTCATCCATGCAAAAAGTGAATGATGAGTCCAGTGAGTGAACCCCAATAGAAACACAAGTTGCATTTAATAAGAATGTAAATAAAGTGGCTACAAATCATGCTAGTCAATAAGAAATGCACTAAAAATGGATAATAAGCATGAAGATAAGTTGCTAGAAAGGCAATAATGTCGGACGCGAGTGTGGTATATATATGCCGAACTCTGGGACTAATAACACTGGACCGAGGAGACTTTGGTGGCAAAATAACTCCCCGCCACCGCTCCAAAGTCAAAGACGAACCCTGTTGGTCGGGAGTTTACAACTCCCGACCAACTGACTCAAAGGAGAGGAATCTGTGTCGGAGTTAACTCCACACGACACCATATCTGAAATCATCGAATTGCGGAGAAATTCTCACGCGTAGCTTAGGGCAAAACCAGAACCGTAGCAACAATCGGATCGCTAATCACGAGGGAGCCGGTGAGGGGTCGACCATATACAGACACACGCAGGAGCGGAGTACTTAAACAACCAAACTGGCATAATTCAATGGTATAATGGAATAAAATAGTAAATAAATGCTACGTGTTTTTCTGGTGGGATTTACTTACCAAGATGCGATGAAAACTCGATCCTTACACGCTTCAATTTTGATACGTTCCCGACAATAGAGTATGTATCTCTTAATTCCTAGGTGTCAGTTACATAAATTTTTGGTGTGTTAGATGATCATTCTATTAGATTGACATAACGATGTTGTAACACTCTTGTGGCCACAGGGCTTGTGATTTACAGAACCTTGTAACCACATACATCCCTTGTGGTTACAGATTCGTGGTTAGACATCTTTTGTGGACACAATTGTCCCCTGTGGGCACAAACGTCCATAGACGTCCCGTGGGCACAACCATCCCCAGTAGGCACAAACGTCCCATGGGCACAAACGTCTCTTGTGGGCACAAATGTTCTCTGTGGCCACATACACTATTCATCTTCTTCAACAACCCAACATGCACGGGAATGACTTAAATTTCAACATCAATTACCCAAACTAAGAAATTTTTGCTCATTATGGGATGATTTGTCCCCAATTACTCCCAATTAACCCAAGGAAACAATAACCCATGTTTTAAATCCTTAATTTGGGTAAGTTAACATGCATTAGTTGAAAAGCCTCAAGAATAAGAACAAGGTTTTTAATGGCTGAATTTTTGAAAGTCTAGAGATGAAATCATCACATTTTATACATTAAAAACATGAGGAAATATAGATTAACCATCAAAATCTCATTTTGGGTCATGAACCCTAAGTTTTAACACTCATTTAAACAAATTTTGGAGTAAAAATGCATGAAAAATGAGAAATTTCATACCTAGCTTGAATCTTGATGCAAACTTTTTACTCTTGTTGGTAGAAAACATCACTAATTTGACATAAACTCTTCTAGATCAAAGGATTTCCAACCCTTCTTGCTCTCATGAACTAGAAATCCTAAATCTCTCTTTTTGTTGGTTGCATGAATAAGCATGAATCACTACAAGAACATGGTGGAATAGCATCAAAAAATTATGACAGAAAGAATTTGTTGCTAAACAGCAACAAATCGAAACATATTGTGCATCGACATCAGTTGACCGAAAAACAACTATTCGATGTGATGATTAGTGACAAAACATTGTGACGGATTGTATTTTGTCACAAATCTGTCGCTGGTTTATCCCGCCATAAATTCCCGCCAATGAGTAAATATGGTTGTGTGACGAGATCGGCTACTGGATCAGCGATAGACATGATTGTGTCGCGATCTCGTAGCAAAGTGAAAAATTAAAATAAACAAAACCCATCCTCTTCTTCCCTTCTTTGAGGAAACCAAACCCAAAAACCCTTTCACGACTACTTCATCTATTCCTCGGCACTCTCATCATCGTCGCCATCACTATCGCCACTCTTCATCATCGTCGTCATCCCGGTCTATTTCATTACCGTCGTGGCTCTCCTCCTCCGCGACTCCGCTGGCTCCATCCTTCCTCTTCATCCACCGCTGCTCGCACACTATCACCGTCGGTCCGAGCTTCCCCCCGATGGACTGGCACGAATGGCATAACAGACTCATCAAGTGCCTCTATTTCATTACCGCCGTGGCTCCCCTCCTCCGCGACTCCGCCGCCTCTGTCCTTCCCTTTCATACACCGCTTGCACACCGACATCGCCGTCGGCCTGAGCTTCACCTCGATGGACTGGCACGAATGGCATAGCGACTCGTGGAGTGCCTCTATTTCATTACCGCCGTGGCTCTCCTCCTCCGTGACTCTCTGCCGCCTCTCGCCTTCCCCTTCATACAGTGCTCGCACACCGACACCACCGTCGGCCCGAGCTTCACCCTAGTGGATTGGCACGAAGGCATAGCAGACTCGTCGAATGCCTCGTGACTAGGAAGCTTGCGCAGTGGACCTTCGAATCACAGTCCCAAAGATAAGCTCGCTTGATTCGATTCCAGTACATCCTCGCTGGAGCACTGCATAGCTCACATTCCTCATCGCTGATGATGATGATTCGCTGAAACAACAAACCCTAGCTAGGTTTGCGCCTTTTCTTATTCTTCTTTGCGATTGTGAAATCTGTTGATTCCTTATGTTTTTTTCTTCTACTACTGCAATTAGGAAATCTAAGTTTTGCCTTCAATATTTCAACGAAACCCTACCTAGGTTATGCTTCCAATATTCGGGTCTCATTAAGCCACTGAATCTTCGTGTGGAAGCCTTGTGTTAAGAAATTGATGGTCTTAATTATTGTCAGTTTACAGAGTAATTAGTTAGGAGTGAGTACTTGTTTTCTCAACCTATATATAATCCCATAGCACAATTTAGATTGTTTTATGCATCTTATATTGGTCTGATCCATAAATGCATGATTGAATGATTCATTGGAAAAAGTTTTGTTATGTAAGTATGAGGTTGCTAGTTGCTTTAACAGACAATAGTTGAAAGAATATTTATAGTTGAATAGAAATAAAGAGGAGGCATAGCAAATGAAAATAATTTTTTGTTATTTTCTTGTTTAGTGTGAACTACAATCATTATGTAAAAAGAAGTAATTCTGGAAGACATGGATTGAACTTAGCAGAACTAAATTAGCCTCAGTTCACAGATACAAAATGAAAGAACATCTTGCATGAGTTGGTGATGAGTTTGTTTGAGCTATATATTGAAATCCCTTTGCCACTTTAGTTATTTTGATGAAGAAAAATTATTATGTAATGACTGAAAATTAATTTATGGCAGCTCTAAATTGCTATTTCTTAAATCTCTTATTTAAGATAAATGTCTTCGAATTCTAGAGGCTTGACGAAAAGAGCAGTTACAAACAGAGCAGATGAGTAAGTTTACCTTGACCAAATGTTTACTTGAGAAATACAATAAGAAGAGGAGTTAGTTACAAACAGAGCAAAGAATTACAATGAAGAAGAGGAGTAAGTTTACCTTCGACATTGATAAATATTATGTAAGTGCCATTGTTAAATGCCACAATCTTAGGAACTTGAGATACCATCGGGTCTAAGCTAACAATAAAGAAGAGGAGTTAGTTACAAACAAAGCAGAGAATTACAATAAGAAGAATGTGCTACTATGCCTACAAGAGTTTTTAGAATTTTCTTAATTACATAGCATTTGAGGAATAATGATCTCTAAGATCAACAATACATTTCTTAATCACCCATATTCATACTGTAGATAATAATAGTTTTTAAGGTTTCCCTTACTTCAACCAATCAATCTTTAATACCTCAGTAGTGGTGCTAACCTATGAATTGCTTTGTATTTTTTTTTCTCTAGAGTTATTAGAGCATACTTGATTGGAGAAAGAATTTTGTGACAGTTTGTAGGAAACTTATGTTGTTCTATTTCATTTTTTATCGTAGTAATGTTGCCACCCATATAAAGAATGAATTGAATCTGATAGTCAGCATTTTTAAAGCTCTAATTTTAATTGCTTGTGAGTTTTTGGTGGCTCAACTATTTAACGTTGCAGATTTAGAGAGATGTGGCATATTTTTTGGAATATGTGGAAGGAAGATTGAGAGTCCAAGATGTTTGGGAAGGAGCGTCAAGACTAGGTAATGTTGTGCACTTTCTTTACATTAGTTTATATTCAATTTTCAAGTTTTACATGATTTAGCATGAAACTTTGAAAGATGTTTTAATGATTGGAATACATGAATGATTCTGGATTATTTGACAGCTATATTATGTGCGTAATGAAAGGAGATCATCTCAAGGTCCTCTCAAACGAATGCGAATTATGTGTAAGGTAAATTATATTTCGCTTCATTTTTTCGGTTTTGAAGTTCTAGATTTATTTTATTCATTGTACTTCCACTGAGACACTTATCCATATATGATCTTTATGTCCACTCAAACATTTCCCGATATGCTACTTATTGAGAGTTTTCAATAGTGGGGTAGGAACATAATAAATTTTTTTTTGTGGTTGTGATTTAGAAGGGTAAAGTTTGTATCTTTTCACTTTGTTCTCAACTCTTTGTGCCTTTTGGGGTTGATCAACCAACTAGTCTCTCGCTCTATGTTATAGTAATACTAATATGAGGTTTCCTTGATTTTCATGTTTTAGTGTATTTACCCTTTTTTGATAGATTTCACTTATGGGCATGCATTCACTACAAGAATATGGTGGAATAGCAACAAGAAATAGCAACATCCGAAATCTGTTGCTAAACAACAACAAATCAACAATAGATGTGCATCAGATAAGTCATTTGACTTGGTTGACTGTAAAACAACAATTCAACATCAGATTTGTGCCAAACATTTGTGACAGACTAACGTCAGTTACAGATCTGTTGCTAATTTTACCCGCCCATGCATTCCCGCCCAATGTGACTAACATCAAGATACGAATAGGAACACGTATCGTTCAATCTGGTGACTACAACATGGCAATGACAGATCTGCTACAGATCAGCGAACATTCTTATATTGTAGACTTTGTTGTCGAATAGGTGGAGTGTTTATCAACAATTTGCTTTATCAAAATGAGAGTACTAGTTATTTTCTAAAATCAACTATGAGGTTAATTCAATACTTAATCTATTAGCCACGTATTTTCTAAGATCAACTATGAGGTTAATTCAAATCTAGAATTTTTGTCTTGTAAAAAATGTAAGTATATAATTTTTCTTTGAGTACATGTTAGTTTTTTCTGCACATAGTTCTTTAGTGTTTTGATCTATGGATGATATGCCGCTTTTTCTTTATTTTGAATTGTTGAACCTAAGTAAAATGAGCACAATGAAAAAGTTTGGTCCATGTAACCATCCCCAACTAATTGGAAGGCATAACAAATGTCATTGATTTATGTATTCATAAGTTTGAGACATCACCCTACTCCACAGCCTCCGCAATGTCAAATGCATCCCCTCTATACCACCATCAATACATAATAAATGACATTGAATGCATCCATGCTTTATTCAAATTTACCTACATAACTTTCTATATCCATCACAATTGGTGCTACTTCTACATTTTCAATATTGATTTTTTTGTTGTTGACATTCATGTTGGCTTTCTCTTAGTTTTCTATGGACTAATTTGTTGTGTAGAATTGACTCCCGAGTTGTCGAAATACTCTACAACATTACTTTTTATCCTATGTTGTATTTGCAAGAACAAATTATCATGCTACTAATATTTGAACATATGCATTTTTTAATCTTTCTAGAACACACGTGAAAATCTCCTTGAATTTCCTAGAAGAAGCTCGTAAATCCTTTGGCACTGATGAATATCTTATACTGGTAATTCCATGTTTCTTATGAAGTTTTATATATTGCGGTGTATCATGTGAAAATGTTTTTCTTTGGTGGGACATGATTGGGCTTAATTAAAGATGTCATTCTTAGGCCTTGTAGTCATAGGATGAACATTGGAAGAATGTAGGGGACGAACAACATTAGTTGGCCAGTTTGTGTATCTAAATGCAAATAGAAAAATATGCAGTCTTCTTTAGAAATCAATTCATCTTTGTATCCACTGAATGTGGGGGAGGAACAACATTAGTAGGGACTTTGGCCGTAGATATTATTGTTGAGTTGGCCCATCGCATTTTCATCTGTGATCCCATGTTCCCGCTTGGAAACTTGTGCCAAATAATATCTATCATGTCTAGTAGGAAATTTCTACGAAGTACTGATCACTAACATTAGAGATGCATATGTTTGCTTTGCCTTTAAGGTTTTATTTTTCGTGTCAATTTGTTCCCATGTTCCCACTTGGATTATATGGTTTATATGGTTGGTGATAAGCTGTGGATTTTTTAGATTTAATGCGTTGCTCATATACACTCCAAACCTTATCACTTTTCACTTTGCCATATTGTTTTGCACACATTTCTTAGTACTTAGTGCACGTATTGGTCCATTAATTTTGTTTTTCTTCTATGGATCGACTAGTTGAGGAATGGAGACACATTGTGAGCTGGGACGCTAAAGGTTCCCATGCATGTGTGATAGCTTTTGTAGATGTCTTTATTAAAAGAATGTCCTCAGTACTTAACAATATTTATTTGCCTACTCGCTTGCATCAAGATGAAATAAAGAAAATTCTTCACCAATTAATTTAACAATGTCTCTAATTTTCTAGATGTGATGTTGTTTTATGTGTTGGAATATCTTGCTTATCTATTTATTGAATAATGTGGATGTTTCTTTTAATTTTCAGGATTTGGATAGGATACACTAGCTAAAGGATTTGAATGCGAAGGAATGTTATCGTAGTGTTTTGTACACATTGTAATCTCATTTGTAAAATGTTATAACCTCATTTTTTGTAAAAATTGTTTGCTAAATTTTGATATTTTAGAAATTTCTTTTCAATTAAAGTAATATTTGTAGATTTTTTAGTTGTTTTGGCATATTTATTGCAGGTTATTGTCTTTTTTAGTATTTACTATTTTAAAAATAAGATTTTTTAAAAGTTTACTAGTTAAAATTAGCGACATGTCAAAATTGTCACTAATTTGTCGCAAAACATCTGTGCTGACTGGAAACAGTTAGCGACAGAAAAGCATATGTCGTTGTTCAGCGACAGACTTTTCTGTTCTGACTAGATTTCGGTCAGCAACATATTTGTATTCTGTTGTTGTTTAGCGACAGACGTTTGTCACAGTTCTGTCGCTGAACAACAACAGAAAATGATATATGTCGCTAACTTCTACCAACGACAAAGACTTCAGCGACAGACTATATATGTCGCTGATTTGTTGCAAGGAGCCTTACCAACAAAATCGTACCAACTGAAAAACAGATTAGCCTGTTGCTGAATCGGTGCTTTGTTGTAGTGAATGAGATCAAAGTGAAAGGCTAACTTATATATTTATACTAGCTCACTTCATATTCATAGTCCCTAGTCTTGCTTAAAGCTCTCATATCTGAGTCCATCAAGGGCTTGAATTTGATTCATCCTACCATGGATGCCCACTAAATGTGTTAGTTTAGGCCTCTAGATGATTCATCTCAAGCTTTATCTAAGGCCCAAATAATTTTTATTTATACTATTTTAGGGCTCTTTTTATATGAATCAAGCTAAAATTCATACCATAGGCACATTAAATAATTTGATTAGCTTAGTCTATGCTTTATTGGTCAATTTACATATCATGCTTAGACTAAGTCTTACCTACTCACTTACTCGGCACCATTGCGCATCACGAAGCTTGTCGGGTCCATTTTTGACCTACTAGTGTCTTTGCTTAACTTGGGTAAAATTTGTTTGAGTATTTAGCATAGAATATCATTATATATTAATAAATTATGTGTCTAAGCCATCATGTTCCCGTACACGCATCGCACACATCTCGATGCGCTATTTGTTGCACTTCGTAACTCACGCAAAACGCGATAATCAATGGTACACATGGCGTAATGTTATAACTCATAGTAAAATAACCATAATAAGCAAGCGTCATGCAAATATAACATTATAAATTGTACCTCAATAGGTGTGCCCTAGACTAATCCGCGACATCCACATGAGTGTGAGCTGGGTCATAATCTGTAATTAAATAAATAATTAATCTTTAAATTAGGCGGGCCGTCACATTAAGTGACCAATGAGGATTTGAAATGGATAAAAGGAACAATTATACCCCAAATTGACTTGAATTGATTTGTAAGAAATGGGATTGCTTCGCACTAATATGTCAATTTACATCGCTCACATAATAAGAATCCTAATACCCAAATACTAAGAACACCAAGTGTAAAATTAAAAATGTACAAGTTAGACTACGATTAGACTACATTAGCAACAATGATGGTAAATACAACTTATTGACTCTAACACATACATAACCAATCAAAATGGACACCAAGTACGTAGCTAGTTGAATCGGGTGTCGGAGAGTTGATTTGGACGCTTGCCAGAGCCGCGATAACGCGTGTTAGCGTGATGCGAGGTAAGTAAAACCGCTAGGAAATGTACAGTAATTCTTTGAGCTTTATATTTTTATTGCTATTGTACTACCTTACCTTTCTTAGAATTACCACTCCAATATGAGTGTCTGAGGGCCAAGTGAGTCAAGAAGGTGTCTCTGATGGATGATTTTCGGCTAGCTACTGGAGCCATAACCTCGATTCACTGGATTGTTTGGTCGGGATGAGATGTGTTTTATCCAGGGCACCGTTGATATCCCTCATTCGCGACGGTCTAGGTATAACAGGCATTGTCGCATCCTAGGACTCGAGTCTGCTCGGTGTTGCCACGACTCTATGAACCGACCCTGTAACACCCACACTCAGTGGTCTTAAACTACTTTAGCACTTCTCTATTTCTTCTTTTGCTAGTCATTTCTCGTTGTACTTTCATTTTTCAGTCTTATTATCATGCATTCCTTATAGCTTTCTTTCTATCCGCATGAATTTTAGACTGCTTTATTTATTTTGAAGTACTGTTTAGATCCTACTAGCTTTTTACTTATGGACTAGTCATACTTGTGTTTGACTAAGTGCATATTCGCAGTCGAGCAAGGGTAAGGCACCTATACTAGGCAATCTACTCTGAGGACGTTGGAGCGGCTCTCCCTTACTCACTTTTGTAGGTTTTTGACTGTTTGTATTATATATATATATATATATATATATATATATGTTGTGTCATCACACTTGAGATACTTTTTGGAGTTTTAGAGTCATATATGACTTGTATATAAATTTTGCATCCACTTTACACTACTTATCACTTGATATAAAAGTTTGATATATATATACAAGGCTCCACATATAGGTTGTCCGACTCCTCTACTTTATTGTTGAGTTATTTTAATTATTAATTGCTTTCGCTAACTTGTAAAACTTGCAAAATATTAATAATCCAACTTAAAATTTCAAATTAATTGATAATTATAGATTGGAAGGCTGACTAAGCTTGTGTTAACCTCGCGGAGACTCTCGGGGATCCACGTAGGCTTAGGCTGGGCGGGGCCCAGTTTGTGGGGAACTGGGGCCGTCACACAGAGTTTCCTCGAGATCTAAATTCCGGAGATGATATTTCCCCTAGTAGGAAAAAAATTGTAATGACCCAAATTAATTACACTAGGATTATAGTTAATCTCGAGGATTAATGGTCGTAATTTGGGTCTTACGCGAACGATTGGTTGACTCTGACATGAGAATCGAGGGAATATATTATTTAAGGATAATGGTTGTTTATATGAGGTGTTTAAATTTATTATGTTATTATACTGACTCGCAGGTGTGTACGTTGCTAACGGACGAGTTGGTGTGGCGGATAGTTAAATTAGGAAGCATGTCGACGCGAGTATCGGGTAGGAGTGACTTAAGGATGCTAGACTAGGCTAGGAAATGGTAAATGGTGTATAATTAAACCATACCTTAAGTTGGGGTTAATGAGATCACAAGTGTGTCAATTACGTGACTAAAAACACTAACCATATGATTAAATGGGCCTAAGTTAATTAAATTAGATCAAATAATATAAGGCCTATAGTTGGGTTGATTAAATGTGGACCTTGGATATGCATCTAGATGACCCTAGTTAAGTTTAACTAGGATAGATTGAGTCAAGTTATATGTTACCAAGAATGTGGAGAGCTTAAATGAGAGCTTTAGGATAGTCCTCAAGATGTGAGTGTACAGTTAATCAAGTGCGTAAGTATAAATTTGGGTTTTGATGAGTGGAAAAGCTATGCATGCAAAATTCTCACGAAAAATCTAATAAAAATTGAGGGGAAACTGCTGGAAATTCTAGATTTTCTTGGGAATTTGGAGAGTTTGGGATCAAAATGAAGGAGATCAATCACTATGTAATACAAATTTCATCTTCATCTTCTTCCTATTGATAAGAATGAGCTCAAATTAAGGTTCTTAGGCATAAACAAATTTCAAATCTAGATCTCTACTTTAGAGGAGTTTTCATAGCTCATTATATCAATTACAACTACAATTTTGTGTTTCTAAAATGATTTTCATGGAAATTGGATTTTTAGTGAAAATTTGGCAAATTTGGAATGAATGCATGACTATATAATTTGATGAATTTGTTGTTGTAATTTGGCTGTTTTTGGTGTTTGATTTCCCCTACGACACGAGGATGGGGTCGACGGTGTTTGGAGTAGGCCAATCAGGATGCTGGAAGCAGAATTCTCAATTGAGAATTATGCTGGCCAACACGCCTAGCGTGCTACCCAGACTCGATAACGCGCTATTCGATCTATGCAGGCTAATATTCTTCATTTTGAAGAACAGTAGTGCGCTAGGTGCCTCCCTAGCGCAATAATGACAGTTGACATCCCAATTTCAAGAGGTTGTCTTGCATTTTTTTTCCTATTAACCTTACTTAAACACTTATAATCAATTTAAAACACATAAATTGACTTTAAGGGACTAAGGAGACCATAGCCCAGGTATCGGAGAGCTAGTCGCGGTCAGAGTTGGGAGTTAGGGGAAGTCGGAGCGCGTATTTGAGTTGCATAAAATCCATTAGAAAGCTTCACAACATTTATGGCGTGGCATTATCGATATCGGATTACATGTGTGACTACTGGTGGGTACACATGGATTTTCACTGTGAATTCTATTTGCATATATATATCGATCGTGACTAAATCACTTATATATATCGCGTGACTAAATCACTTGCGCGGCTTGCTTCTTTAAGCGCACGTGTTGACGGCAGTAGAATGTATATATGACCATCGAGAGGGATTTAAGGTGTTCCCATGAATTGAAATAGCGTCTAGAGGGGTTCACTTGTTAACTGTAATTGTGGTTTAGTCACTATAAGCCTACAAGAATATACGTGGTTCATGTCCTTTTTTATCGATGTACTAGTTGGTTTAGGTCGTGGTTTTCTCGTATATTTAGTTGTTTATTTACTACTGTTTTACTTCTGAGCCTGATTAATTTGTATGTGTTGTTACATTACTCACTATTGTTTTTGCATGTCGAATGCCGATTACATTCATGTAAGTAGGACTTTCTATTGCCAAATGTATTACTTACATGACTTGTAGTTTTATCAGTTTAATTCATGAATATTGTATGGATTTCTCTTGGGATTCTACTCACTGGACTCATCATTGAATTTGTTGGATGACCGAGTCCAGAACCTCCGACGAGCTCGACTACCTGGCTCTAAGTCTATCTGACGCCAGCTCATGTTTTAACTTACAATATGCATATATTATGTTTTGTTGGATTTTAAGGACTTGTAGAACACCGATAAATGTATATGAATATTTTAGTACTTTTTCGCTGTATTATATACATGGTGTCCTTTTGTCAGGTTTTCATTACTTAGGATTGTTAAATCTGCATAAAATACTCATTTATTTGAAGACTTATGCTGTAAAACTTATTGTAACTTCTTAAATTAACGAAATGGCCACATAATCATTAATTGAAGAATAAATGCCTAGGTAGAGATTATTGAAAAACATGTAAAAAACTAGTTAGGTCGCGGGATAAATAGGTAGGTTACTATGTGACGGGGATTGGTGACGTGTCCAGCAACGTAACGGTGCCTGGTCTGCCTCGGGAATTGGGGCCGCCACAACGAGAATCCCCTATTTAGTTACGGTTTGAGGGTTTTCACTGTCAAATCGTGCCCACCCCTACTATAAATATTAGATTGCATTGTCATATATATGGTGTGTCAAGGATTACGTTGTTTGTTCTACATAAGACATGGCTCATCCTATAAAGAGATATTTTTCGAAAAAAATCAAAAGACTCAAACCCGTGAGATCGTAAAGGTACAAGTGATGGAGAGGCGCAAGGATACCAAAAATTAGACCATGTTGAAAATTACACATACACACACAGACGGTTGGTGTGTTAGAGTGGTTCGACATTCTAGCTAATTAAGAGCATGTTTTAGGTTCGAGTCTCCACGGACGCAAAAACCATTACTAAGAGAGCTTTACCCTTTAGTGGGGCGACTCGACTTGAGCCTAGAGTAGTCGGTTAAGTCTGTATACCGAGTGGTATAGAGAGAGAAGATTCAACCCCGCGAGATTGTTAAGGTAAAACTGAAGGAGAGGTGCGAAGATACCAAAACTTACTACCTCCGATCATTTTTATAAGTCACCCTACAAAAACTTAGTGAAAAAAAATACAAGTCGTTTTTAAAACTCTAGAAAATTTTTCTACCTCTTCACCCATATTCTACCCATAAACATGCATTTAATAGCAATTAAAATATTATTGTTCTTTTTTTGGATAAATAGATGTTGGGTGTAATTAATGACGTAATTAAAGCATGAATAAGAATGTAATTTAAACATATAATTAACGCTTTTTTTTAATGTAACGTCCCAATATTTATTGACGCCGTTAATGAGTTTATTTTCAGACTTGGATGCCAATTTAGACCCACGTGGACGCCTCGTATAGGCTAGAACACGCTGACTGGGCATAAATTGTTATTTTTGTTCTATTGGTTGCATAATTGCGATGTTAATTATTATGTATTTCATAACTCATTGCATGCGTATTTATATTGCCATACCGTGTAAGACTGTGTGATGGGTAAATGCCTCGTAAAGCATTTCAACACGGGTACCTAGTAGGCAGAACGATCATCAGGTTTATTATATTGATTGAATAAAGGGGATAATTTATTAGAATAAGGGGATTTTTAATAAGTGATGAGGGTTTTACCTTTATCTGTCATGATCTGTATGGAATGAATTTGAGGTGTCAGGAGAAATTCTCGAGATAAAAAATCTGGAAGAGAATTATTTTTGCCCTTAATATATTCAATATGAAAATAAAAATACTTAAAAGCGCTTGCCATCTGGCAAATATTTGTTTTGAAACTAGATTTTTTATATCCTATAAAAGTATTTATTTTGCAGATTTACAATCAACTCGTATTAAAAACTTTTGATTTAAAATATCTGATTGAAACTTTTGAACACTTAATACTATTGTTAATACTTCTTTTTTGACTATATCATAGTTCTTCTAAGTATCATTCCATAGTTTTGAGGTATAACAAACTAATTGCTCGTTTCTTTGTGGGGTTTTTCTGTAATAAAATATCGCCATATCCCAAATCAGAGGCATTTGTTTGAATTATTTTTGGATAAACAGGATTGGCTAAATGAAGACATGGAAGAGACTTGACTTTAGACTGTATGAGTTGAATAGCCTTTGTACTTGCTGAAGTCTATTGAAATTTTACATCTTTTTTTAGAAGATCTTGTAAGATTTTTCTATTTTTGTCTGAATCTTTATAAAAATATGTGAGATAGTTAAGGCAGCCTAAAAATCACTGTAATTGTTTTTTGTCTGTAATTTGATCAAGAAATTTATCTAAAAATTCAATGACTCGATTTATTGGAGTTGTGGTTTGATTTAAAATTTTAAAATCTAAAAAATTTATTGATGTTTGATAAAGTTTTATTTTTCACTGAGATAATACTAAGCCATTAGTTATTATGATTTGTTGCAATGTGTTTAAATGTTTCCAATGATGATCAAGAGATGTAGAAAAAATAAGGATATCATTAATATATACTAAAATGTATTCGTGATATGAATAAAAAATTTCATTCATCATTTTCTGAAATTCGGATGCCAAAATGTATGACATTCCATTGGTATTGTTCAAAGGGAGTGTTAAATGTTGTTTTATATCTATCTTCTTTCTTAATCTTATTTGCCAAAATTCAGATTTTGAGATTAAATTTGGAAAAATAATTGAATTGGTAATTTTTTTTAGCAAGTAATTTTTGTTTGGTAATGGATACCGAATTGTTTTTAAAACATTATTTAATTGTTTTAACACGTTCTAATTCCGTTGCATTTTCAACATAAAAAGCTCTACAACTCCAAGGGGATCTAGATGGTGTAATTAGCTTCTTTTGTAAGAGATCTTTTACTTCTTTATCACATAAATTTAATAATCTTTCATTCATTTGATATGGATTGGCTTTGGAAAGAATGTTTTTTTCTTGAAAGTCAGTAATATAAGGTAGATATACTTGATACTTTCTGCGATCCCAAAATGCTGATGGAATTTCTGAACAACATTTATTGATTAAATTGTCATGAGAGTTTTTATTTTTAATTGAAAAAAGGGAGTGTTAATTATTTGATTTGTTTTTAGATTTTTAATTTATGTTTTCAAAAATCCAATGTGATTTTGTTTGTATTCTATTTGGTTTATTATTTGATTTTAATATCAATTTCTTGGTGGTGCAATAAAAGGAAAATCAATTTCTTTACTCTCTATTATTGTTTTTATTCCTTCAGTTGTAACGGAAAATTGTCGAATCTTTTGTAAAAATGGGGTGCCTAATAGCATATCATACTGAAGATCTTTTACAATGTTAAAAGAAGTGGGTATACAAACATTATTTCTACAAATATATGCAATTGGAATTTTAAGCTTAATAATTGATTTATTTCCTTCAGTAGTAGAGATTCTACTATTAGTCTTTTACAATATTTTAATGGAATTAAGCCTTCTCTTATACAATTTAAGTCTGCTCCTAAATCTCTTAATGCATGACCAGAATGTTTGAAATAAGTTATTTTTAAAGTAATTGGGGTAAACCATCTTTGATGAGTATAATGGGTAAGTGTTTCTATAAACACATTATTTTCATACACTGAGAAATCTTCGGAGTTTATATTATCATCTTCTAATTTTGTCATTCTATCTTTAAGAGACTTTATTTCTGTTTTTAATTTATTTATTTCTTATAGAAAAGAATTAATCGTTGATTCTGTTGGTAAGGCTTGTTTTCTATTAACTGCTTTGAAAACATCTTGCATTATATGATAATTTAGAATATTTGTTTTTGAAAATCAATTTTGGGATTTGGTTTTGATCCTTGAGATGTTGTTCCTGCATCTTTTTCTTTATGCAGTATTTCAGTAAAGTATATATATTTTAAGGTAGTATCTGCTATTTGTTTTCCTATTTCTAGAATTAACTCTTCATGTGCGATTAATACATTTATTTCATTATTCGTATCTGAGATAGAAGTTCTGAGATAGAAGTTGACGTACATGTATTATGCAGATTGTCTAAACATTGGCAAGAATCAGTAGAGCTAGTAGAGCTATTTTCTTTTATTTCGTTAACTTTCTTTTTATAATTTTTTAAATGATATTTATTAGCATAATGACATGGTTTCCCACATTTAAAATATTTATTTGTTTATTTTTAGTAATATTATTCTTATTATAGTTTCTTTTATATTTTTGCATTTGCATCATGTTCTAATTGATAATAAAAGTCGCCTATATCTTTATATTTTGTTTTATTTTCTTTGTTTAATTAATTTTTAAATTTGATATCATTGCATATAGCTAATCCAACCATTTGAATAGTTTAAATTAGGTCTACAAAGGTAAAACTATTATAATTTATATTTCCTCCACCCTTTTGCCTTAATAAAATCTTTACTTTTTCAGCAAAAAATGGTGGTAATCTTGCTATAAAACGTTATGTCCAAAATGAGGAGTCAGTATTGGTTAACATATAAACTTTAGATAAAAAGTTATCTTTATACCATCAGAAATCAGTTAATGTTCTGCATAGTAAACTTTATAATTGTTCTAATTTTTTTCTTCCATTGTGGATAAAGTTCCTAAAAAATGTCATACTAAATTAGTGCATATGCATAAAACTCCATTTGGTTGTTCTTGACCTTGCTCATTTAAAATTGGATTGTTATTACTCTCGTGAGTTCATAATTTCTAATCGTTGGTATATAGTTAATACATTGTTCCACCAGCCATTTAAATAGCCAGTAAAATCAATTACTATTGCACCAGTTATATTGATTTCTGTAGGATTGGCTAATCTACATACTTTAGCATAAATCAGCATATGTTGTAGAACTTCTATTACACGATATTCAGATAACCCATCAATATTCCATTCATAAATGGAATTTCCTCAAATTTAATTCTTTTGGTTGTATTTTATTCTAATAGCAAATCTATTGGAGATGGTCTTGAATAATAATGTTTAGATTTCTTTACATTATAAGTTGGATGTCTTCGTGGACGATGAATTCTATGAATGTCTTAGTCAGATGATAGATATGTATTTTTTGTTTCTCCACCAATAAGGTTTAATCCTAAAATATTCTCTGATTGTTCTGATTGAGATTCATATATAATAGATTGATTTTCTAAATTAGCTATTACTGGAGATTTATCCTTTTTTTGAATTTATCTTTAATGTATTTTGCTTGGATGCTATTGTTTGTATTAGTTCATCTGAATAGTTTGGTTTGATAATAGGTAGAGATCCTAATGTATCTTTTATGATAAAAATTCTCAAAATGGGTTCGTGACTTGATTGTTTACTTATAGATACTTCATTTTTTGACTTGAAAGTTTTTGATTGTGTGGACAAATAGTCGTTAGTAAAGTTATTTTGTTCTATAATATGGTTTAAATCTTTTCTAGATATAGGTTTATCTTCATCAAAACTTCCTTTTAAATGACTGCTTTTATATTTTATGTTACTTTGATGGGAGCTAATGGGGCATGAGTTTGAATACATTTTTCTCCTTTAGAACCTTCTCAAATGGTGTTAATTTTATTTATAACCTTAAGGCAGGATTGAGCCAAGTAGTCAAAAAACTGAATGTTTTGTTTTATTGATTGTATATAAGCAAAGTAATTTTCTCTAATAATCGCTTGTGGAGATTTAGAACATAACTTGCAAAATATTGGAGTTAATGGATGTTCAAGGAATTGCTCTTTTAAATCTTAATAATCCATTTCAAAAGTTTCTTCATCTTCTGTTTTAATCATATTGATTTGATAATCAGTAAAATCACTTATTGTAACATTATCGTCTGTAGGTGTAACTTGATATGCAACATGAGTTGGAATTCGAGATGGGGATGCTCTTGTTGGTTAAGCTTCATATATAGATTCATTTTTCATACTAGGTAATGTTGAACAAGATTTTCTAGACGCAAAATTTATTTCTACTAATCCATCATCATGAGTTATTATAGTATGTATTTAATTTTTTATATTATCTGGGGGATTTTTTTCTTTATTTGTATCTTGTATTAACCAAGTTTTTGGTATGTTGATATCTTTTCGACTTAATTGTTTTCTAGTGATAACCTTATTCTGTATATTTAGATGTTCATTTTTGCAAATTAGTGTATGCAACTGCAGGAATTATGGTACGCATTAATTTATAATAAATTTTGAAAACAACAACAACATTTGAGCATATTCCTTTCATCTTAAATCCTTGAGTATAAAGACTTAATGTTTAACGCCTCATAAGCAAATTGATCATGAAGACTTAATGTGAAATTAGAAAAGCAATTGAAGAAAATTGATTCTTCGGACAAACTTCCTTCAATCATTCCTAATAGAGAGTCATTAAATTCTAAATGTCATTTATCTCTAACAGATGTTAATACTGATGTGTTGAGACCTAAGGCAGTTAATGGTTTTTTAGCTACTTGAATTAATCCTATATGTAAATATTTATATTTTTCTTTATATAAGCTAGTTTTTATGGAGAAATTAGTAATATTTCTTGACATTCTTCATCTATTGATCTTGTATCTTCTTCGAGCTTAACTACGAAATCTTGGTTTTTTGAAAATGATCATTGAGTATAAATTTGTTTTGGATCTATTATAGGCATATCCCAATTTTGAAGAGATTGCTATATATCATTATAAGAAATTTCGCTGATGTTTCTTAAGTTTATTTTTGACTGTATTTTTTTGGGTTTTAATTTAATTTATGGTCGTTTAGATTTTAGAGCCATGTTCTTTCATCCTCATCAATACATTCCTCACTTTGGCCTGTAAGTATATATATATATATATTAAAATTATATATATATCTTCGAAAGGATTTCAAAAAAGGATTTCAAATTAATTGATAATTATAGATTGGAAGGCTGACTAAGCTTGCGTTAACTTCGAGGAGACTCTCGAGGGTCCACGTAGGCTTAGGCTGGGCGGGGCTCAGTTTGTGGGGAACTGGGCCGTCACACGGAGTTTCCTCGAGATCTAAATTTTGGAGACAAAATATTCCCTAGTTGAAAAAATTGTAACGGCTCAAATTAATTAATCTAGGATTAGCGTTAATCTCGGGGATTAATGGTCGTAATTCGGGTCTTTCATGGACAACTCGGTTGACTTAGACACAAGAATCGAAGGAATATATTATTTATGGATGGTGGTTGTTTATATGCGGTGTTTAAAATTATTATATTATTATATTAATTCACAGGTGTGTACGTTGTTAATTGACGAGTTTGTGTGGTGGGTTTACATTAGGAAGCATGTCAACGCAGGTATCGGGTAGGAATGACCTGAGGATGCTAGACTAGACTAGGCTAGGAAATGGTAAATGGTGTATAATTAAACCATAGCCTAAGTCGGAGGTTAGTGAGACCACAAATGTGTTAATTATGTGACTAAAAACAATAACCCTGTGATTGAATGGGCCTAAGTTAATTAAATTAGATCAAATAATATAAGGCCTATAGTTGGGTTGATTAAATGTGGACCTTGGATATACATCTAGATGACCCTAGTTAAGTTTAACTAGGATAGATTGAGTCAAATTTTATGTCACCAAGAATGTGGAGAGCTTAAATGAGAGCTTTAGGATAGTCCTCGAGATGTGAGTGTACACTTGATCGAGAGCGTAAGTATAAATATGGGTTTTGATGAGTGGAAAAGCTATACATGCAAAATTCTCATGAAAAATATAGTAAAAATTGAGAGGAAACTGCTGGAAATTTTAAGTTTTTATGGGGAAGTTGGAGAGTTTGGGATCAAATTGAAGGAGATTAATCACTGTGTAATACAAATTTCATCTTCATCTTCTTCATATTGATAAGAATGAGCACAAATAAAGGTTCTTAGACAAAAACGAATTTCAAATCTAGATCTCTATTTTAGAGGAGTTTTCATAGCTCATTAGATTAATTACAACTACAATTTTGTGTTTCTAAAATGATTTTCATGGAAATTGGGTTTTTGGTGAAAATTTGGGAAATTTGGAATGAATGCATGATTATGTAATTTAATGAATTTGTTGTTGTAATTCGGCTATTTTTGGTGTTTGATTTCCCCCACGAGACGAGGATGGGGTCGACGGCGTTTGGAGTAGGCCAATTAGTGTAACGACCCAAATTAATTAAACTAGGATTAACGTTAATTCGGGCGTTGCGTGGACAACTCGAATGACTCGGACATGAGAACCGAGGAAATATGTTATTTATGGATGGTGGTTGTGTATATGTGGTGTTTAAGAAAATATTATTATTATATTACACCGCATGTGTGTATGTTGCTATCGGGTGAGTTTGTGTGACGGGTGTTCACCTCGAAAGGCGTGTCAACGCGGGTAGTGAGTAAGCGAACTCCAGGACACTAGGAAACTAGACTAATCCATGTCACGCTGACTAGTTAATCAATTAAAATAGGTAATGTGACCATATAAACTTCAATCAAAACAATAGGCTATTGCATATCTCAAATTGCGTGTCGAGACGCAGGGCATCGAGTGCCAGGTAGTCGAGGGTTAGTGGGATCACAAGATTTGTCAATTTGGTGAATAAAACCACTAACCATATATATTATAATGGGCCTAAGATAATGTAATTGAATCAAATAAATCAAAGCCTATAGTTTGGTTATTTAAATTAGAAACCATGAGATTATCCTAGAGATATGTGTCGACACATCTAGGAACCATGTGAGTAGCAAATTAGTATCACTTTGATTGGGTTAGTGGGAGTTAGTGAGATATATGTCTAGGTGTGGATCATTAGATGAACTTTGAGATACGTAAATACATGGAGATCAATGGCTTGAAATCAATATTACCTTAATATATAAGATCAACACATGCAATGAAACCATTTTCTTTTTCAACTTATGAATCAAGAGAACTTTCTGGAGAAGAAGGAGGTTGATGTAGAGAAGCAATCAATGGAAGATTGGTGAGAATTTCTCAAGCTAGGTGGTACATCAACTAGGTACACATCTATTTATGTTAGATTGAAATCATTTATGGTTTTCGGCTAATTCCAGAGGGTAGATGATTGAATATTCGCAATTGGTTTATATATATTTGGATTCCTCATTTGAAGCTGATAATCCAGCTATATTGAAGTTTTTAATTTGGACTTGAAATCATAAAGATATGAATTTTTGAAGTTGCAAGACCAAAACTAGAATTACGCATGTTATATTAGGAATTAGCCTATGTAATTTGGTCAGAACTTGCTCATTTTAGATCCAAATGACCCAAACTGGTGGAAATTGAAAGCTTACTCAAAGGGTAACAACTTTTGCTTACCGGAGATGTTGTAATTCAATTGTATTCATGTCCAAAAGTGCTCTACAAATAGGTGCTGGAATTCGAAGAAAAGTTTTGAAAGTAAAGTTGTTAAAGGCATAACTCCCTAACTACTTATCCAAATGAGCTGATCTTTTAGTATGTTGTATTTGGGTATGTTCGCTACTTTGTGACCAAAAATCACTTTTTTCGAAAATATAAATTGGGATGAATAGATTTTCTAATTTCGCTGGTCGGATTAGGTTTCAATTAGAGCTATGTTTAGCAGAATCATGATATCTCTATCGTTTTAAATCGAGATTTTGCAAACTAAACCTTTTCGGAAAGCTAAGATAGAGAAAAAAAATCTTTGCATTGGTGGAAGATTTCGAGATTTAGACCATTTCATGCCTAAAAATACATTGTAACAAAAACTGAAATTGAGACTTAATTTAGTCTTTAGGGCTGATTTGGGAAGATCAATTTGAAACATATTCAACCAATTTGAATACATAATAAACACACTTAAATGAATTGAGGGACTTAGGGGACCGTAGCTCGGGTATCTATGAGCTTGTCGGGTCGGATTCGGGTGTCCGGGGGAGTCGAAGCGCATGTTGAGGTGCATAAACCCGTTAGAATGCCTCATAGAATTCATGATTTGGTTTATTGATTTCGCTTTTTCATGTGTAACTGCTGGTGGGCACACATGGTTTTCACTCCTATTTCGGTATGCGTATATATTGGTTGTGGCTAAATCGCATGCACGGGTTACTTGTAATAGTGCTCGTGTCGATGGCAGTAGAATATATTTACGACTATCGAGAGGGATTAGGGTGGTCCTGATGTGTAACAGCGTCGGGAAGGGACAATGCCATTTATTGAAGTTGGGGTTTAGTCATTGTAAGTCTGTAAGTATATACGTAGTTCCTATTCGATTTATCGATTACTAGCTGGTGTAGGTCAGGGTTTTCTCGTGATTATATGGATGTTTACTGATTAATGCTTTATTTCAAAACTGGTTTAATTAGTATATGTTATTTATTCATTTCACGCTACTGCTTTTGCTTGTCGTGTGTTGCTTACATTCATGGGAATATGACGTACTGTCAGGTGTTATATTTGCATGTCTCGTAGTTTATCAGTTTTATTTCATGAATATCGTGTGGGATTTTCTTGGGATTTTACTAACTGGACTCGTCACTGTATTTTTTGGGTGACTGAGTGCAGATTCTTCGACGAGCAAGGGCAAGAAGGTATTGGGCGACTACTCTCGAGATTGTGGAGCCAGCTTGTGTGTGATATCAGTATGTATTTATTTTACTTGTTGGGTTTTGGGGACCCTAGAACATTGATTACATGTATACGGGACTTTTGTTATATTTAACTTGCCTTGACGTATACATGATATCTTTTACCGAGTTTTTGCACTACTTAGGATTGTTGAATACTGTATAACTTACTTAAATTAAGACTTCTACTGTAATATATCATTATAACTTGATAAATTGATTAATGGGCTAATGAAATCACTAATAATTATATGGAAATTAATTAGCTAAGTTAGGATTAAATGGAAAAGTGTAAGTAGCCAGGTAGGTAACGAAACGTCAAGGATAAGCGGACCATAACGTGGCAAGGCTTGGAGACGTGGGATGCAACGTGGCGGGTAGAAAGCCGGACTGGAATTTGGGGCCGCCACAATTAGGATGCTGGGAGCAGAATTCTTAGTTGAGAATTATGCTGCCTGACACGCTTAGCACGCTATCCGATCTAGGCAGACCAATATTCTTCATTCTGAAGAACAGTAGCACGCTAGGTGCCTCCTTAGCACGCTAATGACAGTTAACATCATAATTTGAAGAGGTTGTCTTGCATTTTTTTACCTATTCACCTTACTTAAACACTTATAATCAATTTAAAACATATAAATTGACTTTAGGGGACTAAGGGGACCGTAGCTCAGGTATCGGACAACTAGCCGAGGTCGGATTCAAGAGTTTGGGGAAGTCAAGGCGCGTATTAGAGTTGCGTAAAATCCATTAGAAAGCTTCACGTAATTCATGGCATGGCTTTATCGATAGCTAATTACATGTGTGACTACTGGCGGGTACACATGGATTTTCACTCTGAATTCGATTTGCATATATATCAGTCGTGACTAAATCACTTCTTTTAGCGCTCGTGTTGACGACGGTAGAATGTATCTATGACCGTCGGGAGGGATTTAAGGTGTTCCCTTAACTTGAAATAGCTTATTGAGGGGTTCACCCGTTAACCATAATTGGGGTTTAGTCACTATAAGCCAGCAAGTATATACGTGGTTCCTGTCGTATTTTATTGATGTACCGGCTTTGGTTTAGGTCGGGGTTTTCTCGTCAATTTAGTTGTTTATTTACTACCGCTTTACTTACAAGCCTGATTAATTTTTATGTGTTACTACATTACTCGCTATTATTTTTGCATGCCGAATGTCTATTACATTCATGTGAGTAGGACTTTCTGTTGCCAAATGTATTACTTACATGTCTTGTAGTTTGATTAGTTTAATTCATGAATATTGTATGGACTTCTCTTGGGATTTTACTTACTGGACTCGTCATTGGATTTGTTGGATGATCGAGTCTGGATCCTCCAACGAGCAAAAGCAAGGGAATATTAGGCGACTACCTGGCTCTGAGTCTATCTGATGTCAGCTCGTGTTTTAACTTAAAGTATGTATATATTATGTTTTGTTGGATTTTAGGGACTTGTAGAACACCGATAAATGTATATGGATCTTTTGGTACTTTTTCGCATGTATTATATACATGGTGTCCTTTTGTCGGGTTTTCCATTACTTAGGATTGTTAAATATGCATAAAATACTCATTTATTTGAAGACTTCCGTTGTAAAGCTTATTGTAACTTCGTAAATTAACAAACTGGCCACATAAACTCACTAACCATTAATTGAAGAATAAATGCCTAGGTAGAGATTATTGGAAAACGTGTAAGCAACTAGTTAGATCGCGGGATAAATAGGTAGGCCACTACGTGGCGGGGGTCGGTGACATGTCTAGCAAAGTGGCGGGGCCAAGTCCGCCTCAGGAATTGGGGCCGCTACACCAATAATCCCCGATTTAGTTACAGTTTGAGGGTTTTCACCGTCAAACCGTGGTTCGTTTGCCCCTACTATAAATATTAGATTGCATTGCCATCTCTATGGTGTGTCCAGGATTATGTTGTCCGTTCTACATAAGATATGGCTCATCCTATAAAGAGATATTTTTCAATAAAATCAAAAGACTCAAACCCGTGAGATCGTAAAGGTACAAGTGAAGGAGAGGTGCAAGGATACCAAAAATTAGACCATGTTGAAAATTACACACACACATACATATATACATACACACACATACACAGATAGCTGGTGCGTTACAGTGGTTCGACACTCTAGTTAATTAAGATAATGTTTCAATTCGAGTCTCCACGAACGCAGAAACCACTACTACGAGAGCTTTACCCTTTAGTGGGCCAACTTGACTTGAGCCTGGAAAATTTGATTAAATTTTTATATCGAGTGGTCTAGAGAGAGAGAGGGAGAGAGAAGATTCAAACCCACGAGATCGTTAAGGTAAATCTGCAGGAGATGCGCGAAGATACCAAGACTTACTATCTTCCATCATTTTTATTAGTGACCCTACAAAAACTTTGTGAAAAAAATATAAGTCATTTTTAAATTCTAGAAAACTTTTCTACATATTCCCCCATATTCAACCCATAAACATGCATTTAATTGCAATTAAAGTATTGTTCTACTTTTTTTGGATAAATAGATGTTGGGTGTAATTAATGACGTAATTAAAGCATGGATAAGAATATAATTTAAACATATAATTAATGCTTTTCTTAATATAACGTCCCAATATTTATTGACACCATTAATGAGTTTATTTTCATACTCGGATGCCACTTTAGACCCACGTGGACGCCTCAGATAGGCTAGGACATGCCTGACTGGGCATAAATCGTTATTTTTATCTATTGGTTACATAATTGTGATGTTAATTATTATGTATTTCATAACTCATCGCATGTATATTTATATTGCTATGCCGTGTGAGACTGTGTAATAGGTAAATGCCTCGTAAAGCGTGTCGACGTGGGTACCATGTAGGCGTATTACGCGTACACTAAGTCTTATAATGCTAACTTAAATAAAATGACTAGAAAAAAGGTGAATATTGCATAAAATAGATAATCAAAGTTTAGGCTAATTCATAATAGTGGGGTACATCGAGGATTGACGTGCCTCGAGATGTGTGCCGAGACACGAGGCACTGGATGTCGGGTAATTGGGTACTAGGGGAAGTAGTAGTACACTAATTTAGGACCCTAAATAGCCTACATATGTATAAAAGTGTCTAAGTTAAATTAATTGAATCAATTGATTATAAATGCCTATAGTTGGATGAATAAATTGATGTCATAGATTTGCCTCAAGATTCACACTAGAATGGAATCCTAGGAGATTAGAGTTGGGAATTAGTGTCAACAAGATTAGTTCTTAGTATTTTTTTTGAAATTCAAAGTCTTTTGAACTCAAGAATGCTCTGTAATCAGGCAATTTAAATGCTGACACAAGATTTTTAAAATGAACTTTGACAAGGGATAACTCTCTCAATTCTTAACGGAATGAGCTCATCTTTTAGTATGTTGTTGTTGGGTATGTTGGCTGCCTTGTGACTAAAGATTACAATTTATGAAACTATAAATTGGGAGAAATAGTTTTTACAAGATTGCTGGATCGATTTGATTCCATTTTGAACTGTTTTTTGTAGAAGTTCGATATCTCTTTCGTATTAGATCGGAATTTTGCAAACCAAACCTTTTTGAGAATCTAAGACATAGAGCAAAAACTTTTTTATTAAGCATCTTTGATGATTTGAAATTTATAATGGTCTAATTTGCACAACAACATATGATCACAAATTAAAAGTTGAAACTTTATTTAGTCTTTAAGATGTTGTTTTGGGAAATATAACTCTAAACCTAATTTAAACACCTTAAGTCACTCTCAACACTGAAAATTGTTCCCAGGGGACTTAGGGGCTATGATACGGTAGTGGGGAGCGTAGCGGGGTCGGACCTAGGTGTTTTCGGGGCTTTGGAGTGCGATTTGAGGTGCGTAAATCCCTTAAGAAACACATCTTGAGTATTTAATTATTTTAATTGTGCTATCTTGTATTCTTTGTTGTTCATTATCCATGTTCTATCATTGCTTTGATTTGGTATAACGGTCGGTAGTTTTGTTCACAGCCGGGGTCTATTCGGATATTGTGTTGTACGAGCTCTAGCACGCTAGACCATAACATGTGTCACTTGCGCCTTAGGTGAATGACAACCTGAGCTGCTGACCTCATCGGTGCATGTGTTCGGCGGGTTGTGATACAGACCGATCCTCCGCTAGTAGTCCGGATGTGAGCTCGCGTGGTGCAGGTGGCTGAGATCATCTGGATTAACGAAGTATGGTGTAGTTTGCTACGCATGACACAATTATTTGGTTTCTATTAGTGTTAGTTATACATGCGATTATCTTACAGTTGTCTGTTTATTTCCGCATGTTTATTTAACATTATTCCTGGCTTCTCTATTATTGAATGCTCGATGATTTTCTTTTAGGATCTTACTCACTGGACTCGTCATCTATTTTGTTGCGACTATCTCTAATTGCCTACAGTCCGACACTTACTAGTATGTGTTCATTTTGATATTTAGTTACTTTTTGAGTTGTGGGAGACTTGATAGACATTGTATATATATATATATACTTTTCACAGTATGTTGTCGCCTGATCTACAGTGTACTATATTCCTAGTTTTCCACAATAGGACAGATGCTTTACAAAACTTAAAAGTTAATGAAAATTCATATTTATTTACTTTAAGACCTCCGCTGTGAATTTATTGGTTACCTACTTGCAAACTCTAAAAAACACAAAACATACTTGTAACTGAATGAATATCTTGAATAATTGGCAAATAATATAGAGAATATGACGACTAGCAAACATATCGAGGAGCATTGATGTGGCAATAGACGTCGGCAGGGCTACGGGACCCGCGTAGCAGCTCACCTAGCGGCCTCGGGGCGTGGGGCCGCCACACTTAATATGTGTGTTTTACGCAAAACCACTTATATTATTGACTAGAGGGAGTAATTGCTTAATGGAAAAGTGCATAAAGGGGTTTTAAGCCAAAGCCCATTTGTCCAATTTATATATGACAAGAAAATTGTGCATGGGAGGCCTAACTAGTTAAAATAAAAAAAATCTCGGTTCGGCAGTTGAGGGGGAGAGATCGAGGGATGTAATTTTTGTTTCCAATTTTGTACTTTTATTTCTACTTTTGTAATCCCGACCGTACGATTACGGGTCCAACTTAATTGGTTCGGTGAGACTACGACACTGCCTTGGGAAAAGTTTACATCATTGACTCGTCTCCATAGGTGGGGGAATTGAGGTTTATTCACGAGAGACGACATGTTTTTCCCTCATTACACTGATGATGTGGTTTTTTTTAATTTCGGCTTTATTTTGAGGGAAACACATCGTTTCTCAACATGTACATACTTATTTGACTATATTGAATTAAAGTTTTGTTCTTATAAAAAAAATAAAAAAATAAAAGACGAAATGGCAATAAAGATATATAATCCTTCAGTATAATACATATTAACTAATGTTAGATTTTTATATACATGATATTTAGTCAAGTTCCATCATGAATCTTAGTAAAATAATTTAGGTCAATTATATTTTGGTATTTAGTTATATTGCTTTGTCGCTCATCGGGCTCATTTAGGCTTTAATTATATGGGTTCATTAGTTTCAAAAAAAAAAAATTATATGAGTTTATTATGAGACATCTAAGTTTAATGGGTCTACTATGATTAGATAGGAATCCAAAATAAATAAATAAATAAACTAATTAATGTTACACCATCAAATGAATAGCCACATGATCTGCTTCAGTTGTATAAATACTATAGTTGATGCAACATTTCACTTTTGGTGACCACGATGGACATTGATGCTTCAATCATTAAAAGTCCACAAGAAACCTCCAATTCCAAAGGAAAACAAGACCTTAGCAGTTCAATACTCACAAGTTAACTCCAAGAGTACTGGTTTTAATAGCAATTTGATGGATTGGTAAATTGGCTAGATGCATGATTTGCAACTATATATATGCAGCTCACGTAGTCATATTGATTAGGCATTTGGACTTTTGAGCATCTATGATCAAGTTACATATATATAACTGTGAATGCATGGGTATAAGGGTTTGTTCACCTATCCCTTACAAATTAGACTAATTAACTTGTACATTGAAAATTAAGTTACAAATAATAATTTATATCTAGAAACTAGAGTACATGTCATGAAATTAAAATTAATTAATTATTTTTATAGGGAAAAATTAATTAAGTTTTACCGTATAAAGAAGAAGCTAGAAGAGGAGAATTAAAGCCTTATTAATTATAAGTCGGTCATTTTTTGAAGACATTGTAACTCGATCACGCTATAATGAAAATGCTCAAGTCACATCAGGCACAAGTTAGCCACCTTTTCTTATTTTGATAAATTATTTAAAGCCTTATTAATTTTCCTCTTCTTCCTTAGCGTTATTCAGTGTCTTGTAATTACAAGTTAGTTCTTGATCTTGAATGTTCACTGACTTTTGTGCCCAGCCTTTTCCTTAATTAATGGTATGTTCGGTTCATAGGATAAGGTGGGATAAGTGGTGGTACTAAATAATACTGGTGTTCGGTTCATAGGATTATTTTAACCCACAAGATTGGGATAATTTAAAACCATGGATTCAATGGTATTATTTTATCCCAATCTTAGTGACTTTCAAATGACCAAAATACCCTCATCATAAACACCAAAAACACACATTCATTTACTATTCTCGACTCTCCAATACCAAAAAACATATGGTGTGTGACATTAGTATATCAATGTAGCACTATAGTTATCGTCCGCGCGTGAATCAAATCAACAAATCGTTTCCATGATAATGAATCAACACTATCTATCGATGACATATTTAGTACTACTAAATATTTGTTTAAACTTCAACCGCATTTATTAATTATATCGCGCGATCCTATGAGACCCACCATTAAATTTTCAATTTTCATTCATACTAATACAAATATACAACACACAACAAATCACAATTATTATAGCCGACGAGTTCACTTAATTTGATGGGAAATGTGATGGTTCAAGTTACATTTGGTTTGTTTAATGAATGAATTTATTAGGCATGTACTTCTGAATGAATTTGTTTATGTGTCGTTGAAGTTGCTTTGATATGTATATGTGGGAATGAGTTTGTAGATATAAAAGGGCACTTTAGTAACTTCACCTATTGAAATCAAGTTTAATCCCACCCTTTATACCCCCAATCCAACAAGTCCCTCTATTAGGACTAATACCCAAACTCATGTTATAACCACCCTCTATACCCCCAATCGAACAAGTCCCTCTATTGGGACTAATACATAAACTCATGTTATAATCCGAGTGTAAAATAATCTCATGATATCTTGATATTATTTTACATGTGAATCGAGCGGGCCATAAGGGTTTAGAAATGGACTTAAATATAATCCAAAATGGTCGTTTTGTTCGTTTCTGTCTGTGGGTACTTGTAATTAGTTTATTTTTACAGAAAAAAACTAACTAATTACAAGAAGAAACTCCATAATAACCATAATAATAATAATAATAATAATAATAATAACAAAGAGGAAAATTAATTAATTTATAGTGTATAAATAAGAATAGAGGAGAATTAAAGCCGTATTATAACTCCATCATGCTTGAATGACAACGCTCAAGTCACATTGGGCACAAGATATCAAGTTATTCGTGTGTGCCTCGAGATGCAGGTATACACAATTTTTTTTATACGAACGAGACTTGATTTTATAATAGCCAAGATTTTTACAACTATGGCAAGAAACAATTAATGTGTTTCCCTAATAAATAATAATAAAAAAACCTCTACCATTGTAGTAGGGGGAAATGTGTCGTTTCCATGATAAACATCTACATTCCTCCACTTTAGGATCGAGCCATCCACTTTAGGATCGAGCCAATTAAGAGCATCTCCAACTGAACTCTATTTTCTCCAGTAAAATACAATTCGTGAACAGTGTGTTAGGGTATGTACCTTAGGTCAATCTTATGAACTTTGTTTCTATTACTATTTTGATTAATAAAATAAAGAATTTCATTTGTTGCTCATTATTATAATTGGTTTGCATGTTTACATTATAATAGGATCCATGGATGTTTACTGAAACATCCTAAATGTCCGTACTTGGTCATTATACTGGGAACTATAATAAATTAAGACTAGTGTGAGTCTTGATTGATGGTCATGTGATGATCATGCATATAAGGATACGAATCAAGATCATGAGTACATGTTAGGGAACAACATACTTGACCGAGCCGCTATGAGAACACTACATGGATTAAGTCATAGATGTTATTCATAATAGATATATCATTTAGTCATCTGACTTGAGATTATCAGAGACTTTAACATTAAAATCATAATGATTTGACACAGTTAAACATTGTCTTTAATCGGACGATTATGAAGGTTGTGATTGGTTACTATGTGAGTAATGTGTGGAAGTGTGTAATCGAGATAAAATTTGTTACTCTCGTTTAGAGAGAGATATCAGTGGATCTCTCGATATGTTAGATTAAAAATGGCTAAATCCAAGTGGATCGATATGATCAATGTCACTTAGATGTTTTCGGTTTACTTAGAGATCGAGACTAGTACAAATGAACATTAAGGATGACTTTTATGTGCCTTATATTTAATCAAAGTATATTGTACGACAAAAATATATGATATACACTATTGATTAAGTTGTATTGATTTTGATCTTCGTGCAACTTGGTAGTCATAATGCCTTGCTAGAGACCGTTTATGACTTGTGTACCAAAATGATTTTGGTTCATTGCCAACATTGCATGAACCTATTGGGTCGTACACAAAGAATGATTTTGTAGGATTTTACATAACTCGGAACAATAAATTTTATATGATAAAATTCGTAACACACAAACCCTTAAGATGTATCATATTAATACCACTTTAAGTATGAGTATATTGGTAATTCGCTTACTCGGCTTTATACAAGGGTTGTATAAATAGGTGTGTTAAGTGAATTCACATTATGAGTGAAATTAGAATTGTAATCTAGTTTTCGTTTTTTTTTTTTTAGAATGAGTTAGATTTCTTAGCCGTTTTAGAGTTTTTAGGAAGAACAAAAAATTGTTTTCGTGTTCTCTTTCGAGCTAGCACTCGGATTCTCAACCGTCGTTCGTGTGTGGATTTCTGATAGAGGGCGTTCGTTTCTGGCAACGTCTTAAACATCAATCAACATAGAGAAGCAAACTAGTGTTTAAGGTACGGTTTATTTTGTTAATCAGTTCAATGGAATTCGGATTTGATCCTGTTGGGATTTCGAAAACAAAATTTAAAATTTCCGTTGCATTTTGAACATCAAAAAAACTAACATGGTGGCATTCCACTGTTTGCGAACTATTTTTACAATTTCTTTTTTATTTTATTTTTGTTTTTCAGTTTTTTAGATTTGCTATTTTTATTATATTTATTTTAGGATTTAAGCATAAAAATATTTTTATGAGATTTTTATTCGTTAAATAATTTATTAAAATTAATATAATAAATAAGAAAAAAAAATTAAAAATACAAAATAGAGTTTTGGAGAAGAAATAAAGTTGTGGTTGGAGAAGAAATAGAGTTTGATGTGACGAACACTCATATAATTACTCATATAATTACTCATAGGGTACGTGTCCATAATTAACACTGTCTGTAGACTCTCATTCTCATTAATTTTTTTTTTCTTGGCAAAATCATTAACTTTTTTTAATACATTTAATTTGTATGTTTTGTTTGACAAAAATGGACTGTTTATGTTATGTAAATATAAGCTCTATGTGCTAATTATGCACGACAATGTGTAATACAAAACAAAATGTTTGTCATCACGCTTGCAATATTTCTCTTTCAACTTTGATCGTTAATTAATTAATATTACTATGTTTTTCAACTATTAAATGCACATGAAAACATAAACAAATCACCCATAAAAAAAATCAAAAACAAAATTGATCAAGTAGTGCAACTCATGAATTGAATATACGTACGTACGGCTTCAAAACAAAATAGGGTCAAAAGAGATCAACAAATCTATTTATCCAAAACATTGAAAGATATACATGTCATGAGAACATTTTTTAAAATCATTAGATTTTGATTTAATAGTTAATACACTTGTGATATATGTTGCTATATATGGGTCATTATATGTACATAAAAAAGTTTATAATTTTTTTTCTGCAAAGAATACATGTTAAATTTAATGGTTAATACACGTGCACAACACTAGTAAGTTCATATATATTGGCAATGTTGCTAATTAAGATATGACACGTTTCGAACGTATGATACTCCCACATCAACCCGAACTCCAGGCGTCGATGATTTGCATATGTAAATACTACCATATGCGTGTGTGTGTCTATATATATTATATATATATATTGTTAATCAATTTTTTTTCGAGAGCAACAAATATTATTAACTTAATTTAGTTTAATTTAGATTATATAATCATCTATATATAATACACGTGAATTGTATTAATTATAATCAAGCTTAAAGTGGCTTTGAATGACACGATATTAATTAATTACTGATAGCAAGGAGTGGTTAATTACTAGTGCTAAGTTATTGTAACTATATTGAAAGCTCAACCTTGCATATATTAAAAGAGTTGTACGTGATCTACTATAAAAAAAAAAAAAAAAAGAGTTGTACGTGCATGTTCAAGTTTGCCCCCTCCCTTCTCACTACTGGAGTTGGGGGGAATATATAATTAACATGCATGTTGAGATGCCGGCTACTTTTGTTTGATAAGAAGTTAAGAATGCTACACAAAACAATCAATAATGATACTATAGAAATGGATAAAACAAATTTACAAATAAATATTAACAAAATTTAACAACAAATAAAATATATGTAATCGGAGGCTTGCACGGAAGCAATGTTCGAAGACAAAAATATCTCTAAGTTTAATGATAGAATTTTCTTCAAAGATCTGTCCCCACACTACAAAAAAACAGCAGATCAGAAAGGGAATTTTCCGTCTCTGATTTGCATAAATTTCGTCTCTAATTCAATTACGCGAACGAACGAGACGGAATCTATTCCGTCTCTAAAATCGTCGTCGATGATTCAATCAAAGAACGAAAATGTGTTTCCGTTCTTGATTAGAGAGCAGATTAGAGACGGAATTTAGAAACGAACGAGAGACGGAACATAAATGGAAATTCTTCTAAATGGTACAATTGTAATTGCATTCCATCTCGATCCGTCGCTAATCGAGACGATCATAGACGGAATCCAATAATTCCGTCTCGATCCGTTGCTAATCGAGATCGAGACGGATTATTATATTCGTCTCGATCCGTCTCGATTAGCACGGATCGAGACGAAATACAATAATTATGTCTCGATCCATTGTTGATTCATGCATCTATTCCTCGAAAATTAGAGACGCAATAGCAACGAAATCTCTGAATTCTGTTGCTAATCCGTCTCAATTCCCTTTTTTTTTTTAATTTTCAAACCTAAGCTTAATCCAATTGGTTCTCCATAACCTCTAAACCTGAAAATACAACCATAGGACCTACTCCATCGCCTTTGCACCCTCCAATTGGTTCTCCACAACTCCTTAGACCTACTCCATCGGGGTGCTAAACAACTCATTGGGGGTGCTAACATCCCCCAAAAAGCAGAATTTTACATACATACACAAATCAACTATATATATCAACAATAAAGATTCAAATGAGAAAAAAAATAAAATTCGATATTAAAAAAGATTTATATATTCACGAAACGTAGTCAAGTATAATAAATGTTTAAGATACCTACGTATCCATAAAAAAACTACAATTCTCATTGTTCTACAACAACCATAAAAATACCTAAGTATCATAAAGTTGTCCATCCCTCGTTGTGCTAGCATCTGGGATGTGCTAGCATCAGGATCTACGTATCTTCTCTTCTTTCTCCTTAACGACCTGAGACAAGAGACACATCCTTTGGGACGATCACCCGCCACCTTGTAGTACACCGCCTCATCATCCACCACTGGTGGTCGGTGTAGTATGGGTCAGCTCCTGACGTCTCCTTTGGAGCTTAGCCTGCATGGATCAACAATATTTTGTTAACAATATAATAGTAGCATTAAGTTGAGAAGGCAACAAAATGAAGAGATAAGTAAAAAAAAATAAAGTTGAGAAGGCAAATCTTACATTTATCAATTAAGTTGAATAATTATGCAACCTCCATATGAATCCGTACTTAAGAAATAGTGCAAATCTTACATTTATCAATTAAGTTGAGAAGGCAGCAAAATTTAAATAAAATAAACTTCTAAATGAAAAAAAGAAAGGAGAAATTCCTTCACAACCAAACAACATATCATATAAAATACAAAATTGTAAAGCATGAAAATGGAGCACACCATCAATTGCATTAAATCGAGCACATGCACAACGGAAGAGTTTCATCAATGTAGTCGACCCCAATTAACTTGGGACTGAGGCTATGTTGTTGTTGTAAAGCATGAAAGTTAAGTAATTATTTCGAAAGGATAAAAGATATTATATAATCCAAAGATTTTAGATGAGGTGAAATTAATTCAATAAAAAAGAAAATGAAGAGATAAGTAAAAAAAAATAAAGTTGATGATTACCTTTAGATAGAATATGAAACAAATGAAAGAAAACGCTTAAGCATGGAGTCTAGGAGCAATCGCAGCGTAAGACACAATTGCTCTAGCTCCACATAACAAAGCTTAATGTCCTTACCTTTATACTAATAAATAAATAAATAAATAAAAACCCTCAAATAAATCTCTAGAAACTTTAAATTTTAAAATAAGAAGCTAATCATAATTTTCAACAAAACCACCTCTAAAACTAAAAAGAAAACGCCACCTTTAACATTTCAAAGCAACATGAACTTCACATGCACTTCTATTCACAAACGTTTCCAACAAAACAAAAACAACCAGCGAGATCAATATTAATATTAAATGAAACATCGTGCCCACAAAGAAGAACCAGAGCTTTGCAATAATCAGTAAATGTATCCATCGTTTAAGAATGGATTGAAAAGCTACGAAAAGCAACAAAACCAAAATGCAATATTCTCTAAAAGAAACGGAAGGTTTAATCAATACATAACTGCAAAGGCATGAAAAGTTAGCTTTTGTACTTATGCAAATACAAAGAAAAAGAATAAAGATAAAGAAAACAAAGACAAAAACAGAGAACTTTTTGTTTTTGTTAATGCATTAGTAACCTAAAAATGTAATTCGAGTAGATTGTCTCATGAGTTTCTCTATTTATTGAAATACAAACACATCACAACACAAGAAGGGTTCACCTCAGTTAAAGAATCAAAGCAAATGAAATTATTTAGAACATTATGCCTTGACACACTTGGAAAGGGGAAAAAGTATTAGTGTATGAAATAATACGTGAGGAAGGGAGGAAATGTGAAACGCAAGGCAGTGCAAGCATAAGGCCTGAAAATAATTAAAAAGAGGCTGCAGAAAAATATTAGAGACCTTATTGTTTGACTTTTGGTATATTATAGGTTTCATGTATAATATTAGGATCTAATACAAATTTTGTATACAATTGTCAGAAACAGAATATATTGTAAAATTATCAAATTTGAAGTTAAAGCATTTCCAGTTAAATACTAGTCATACTGTTTAGTGAATTTTAGAAGCGCAGAGTTTAATATATGTAAAATTATATGGGAGATGTGCTGTGGTAATTTAGAATTTTTAGTATTTAAGCTTAAATAACAATTTACGAGCTAGTGCGAGATATCCTTTGAGGTTTTAAGCTCAATAACCTAGTATAGAAAGTAAACCTCGATATCAACTCATACATTGCACATCTCGGACTCGGTTGTATACAAACGATATGTGATCGTGTTCAAGCCTACATATGTTAATCCTTCTATAAACACAGAGCAATGGTAAGAACTTTGTGCATTGGATATGTCATTCCATATGTTACCACTTGACCTAAAACCTAGCTTATAGCTGGGTGCCATGCAAACAATGTTGTCAAGCCAATGAAACTAAATAATGATCTATGATTTTAATTTATATAATCTATAAAGAACAAATATAATGCACATACATTTTTCGAGATGTCGATGTGAGAGGAGAATTGTTAACAAACCTTTAAATTTTGACAAATAGACTGTGTGAGCGCCGAATTTAGAATTGTATTCATAAATGAAAAGTAATTTAGAAGAAAAGCCATTATACGGAGAGAAGTATCACGGCTTTGCAAAAAATGAGGAGATGCAAGAATTTTGTTAGAACAACGAGACCTTCGTAAAGTACTATTTATTGAAACAAGTTGACTCGAAATGACCAATCGATCCAAAAGTGAATCAAAACGATATCATTGGCCAATGGAGCAAGAAAATACTAGGGCGAAAAAAAAATAAAATCC
Organism: Stephania cephalantha; assembly: GCA_039657325.1. Lineage (NCBI taxonomy): Eukaryota > Viridiplantae > Streptophyta > Magnoliopsida > Ranunculales > Menispermaceae > Stephania > Stephania cephalantha. Next base: position 42,557,330 of record CM077578.1, read on the forward strand.
GAGGAAGCACTTGAAATGCTTTGGACGTATAAGTAAGGATATTCAATTGTCCTCTCCAAGTCACCACGAAGAATGTCCAACAAAGTAGGATTGGTCCGCTTATTATACCCGAGGAAATAAAATTAGGATACAATTAAAACGTGCACTTTGCTTTCTTGTCTAGAGTAAAATGCACCTGATTTCATAAAACTTTAACTCTAAGGGAAGCCCTGTCACTAGGTAATGCAATACCACTTGTGCTCATCACAATAATGGTCATGCATTGAACGATTTAATCAACAAACAAGTGCCCATCTTATCATTTTTTATTTTTTTTGGAGAAAAAACTCACCATTACATAGATCATTCTCTAAAAAACACGTAATGATACAAATATTGAGCTGCCATCGGAGAAGCAAGGAAGGTCAGCATGCGTTCGGTTCGGCCATTAGTTACCACCAAAAGAAAAGTAGTAAGAAACAAGCACTTACCAATAGAAAACGAGAAAATGAATAATTTTTTCGGGTCGAAGGTATTCCATAGCCATTGTGAAAGCCACCGCATGATCCTTTAAGGGTGGTATACATGGGCAAACATTTATTCCACGAACATATTCCATAGAGACCGCCTATCAAAAGAAAATAAAGAAGGAGAAATATGTGCTATTTGTAGTTAAAAGAGATGGAAGCACATGGTACCCACTTGAAATATTTGAATTACGATGCATCGTAAGCATCATACCATATAGAGCAAATATGACAATGCAATAGGCGAAATTTGAACCAATGTCTTAAATGGAACAAGATCTGTTTGAATCGTCGATTCGTTCAAAGAATAAGCGACTGAAAAAGATATGATCTTCCAACGTCTCAATATATATAGAAATGTGCAAGAACATATTATCTGCAACAAATGCATAAGAAAAGTGCTTAAGTTAATAATATTAACCTTACTTTCCAACTTAATTCCTAAGAAGGGACATACAAAATGAGAAGGAAAGATAAAATTAAAAAAAAAATGAAAATGAAAACCCAAAAAGACAGTGCACAACCCTTGTAGTTGTAGACATCTGAAAGCAAACAAGACATTTGTTTTTTTTTAAAAAAAAAAAACAAGACAATTTCAATTAGAGAAATAATGCAGAGTTCAGACTCCCATGTGGGAGTTAGGGTGGTGTAAGTTGGTTTCTTATTAAAAACATTAGAGAAATAATGCAATTATGCAAACCAAAGATCCCATGGAATAGTAATATAACCGACAATTTTGTCCATTGTAGGCTTGTAGCACACACGATGATGTGATCGGGTACTTCTATTCTTTCTCTTATTACTTTGCCGCATGATAGCAACTTGGTCACAGAGAGGAATTGCATTTAAAATCCTTCCACTACCAATATTTTTTTTTTTGAGAAGAGTTCCACTACCAATATTGGATATATGAATTGAGAGCACACGCCCATATGTATATTTTAACATCGGATGAGCACAAAAAATCAAAACTGGAATGATGAATGAGTTCGGGGAATTTGCGAGAAGATAACAAATTCGTACAAGGCAATATAAATATTCGTGAAGAGATGAAAACCCAATGGGAGATTTAGAATGTAAAGGGAGAAAAAGTTCAAGACGAGAGGGAATAAGTTTTAAAGACACAACACTTCATTTCAGAATTTGGAACAAGGCCTTTTAATTTGACATCATTACTATTATGTTTGTAGCTTGCAAATCTAGTATCGAGAAATTTTTACAAAAAATAAAAAACATTCAATTTTACGATTTTAACAGCCCTAATTGGTGGATTCTTGGTGGGATAAAAAATAGTCTACTGAATATAATAGTTTGAAGATGGAATAAACAACGACATGGAAAACTAAGATTGTCGCCATTTTTATTTGACTATTAGAAACATAGATAAATAAAAATCACCTGGCAAATTGTGATCACATTTCCACTTGGAAAATGAAACGAGGAAAGAGCAGCTTTATTAAATATTAACAACAACACTGCAACAAATAAGTAAATCAGTACTCGCAGAACTATAAGCAGTGCTAATGTACATAAAGAACATAACAATGTTAATCATCGCCAGTGCTAATGTACATAAAAAACTCACCATTGCACCAAAATCAGAGAGGAAAATAGTCTAGAACCACCACAATCTGAGATGAAGGAATAAATGAAAGTTGAAGATCATCACCATAATGAGCCACAGTTGTTACATAAATTGCCGAAGATAGGTTGCAAATAAAAACTACACCGTAGCTATAATAATCAAATGACAGATCTTGAGCTCCAGCAACAATTGCACCAAAGACAATCAACGACACACTGTGATAGTTTCAAAAGGAGGTAGACACTTCAACTTTTTTTTTATAAGAAAGAATAGATACTTCAACTTTCAAAAACAAAAAGTCACATTACATAGATCATTCTCTAAAAAACACATAATGATACAAATATTGAGCTGCCATCGGAGAAGGCAATGAAGGTCAGCATGCGTTCAGTTCAGCCATTAGTTAGAAAAAATCCATTAATTAGATTGAAAATACAACCCAAAATTGATGAACAAAAAGACCCAAAAAAAAAAAAACTAGAAGAAGGGTGGTTAAGAAATCCAATCATACATAATCTACAAAATATGGGATTCAATTGCAAACCTGAAATCGGGTTTAATGAACGCACGCGAGAGAGATCGAGAGGAAACAATGCGGCGGCGGCTTAGGGTGCGGCGACGGGTTAGGGTGCGGCGAATAGCGGCGACGGCTTAGGGTGCGGTGACGGGTTAGGGTGCGGCGAACAGCAACGACGGCTTAGGGCTTCGAGGCTCCAATCTCCGGCGACGGCGGCGCGACCCGACGGCCTAGTCGCGACCTCAATCGCAGCGACGATAAAAGATTTAGGGTTTGGGAGAGAGATTTCGGTGAGAGAGCGGTGAGATTCGGTGAGAGAGCGGTGAGAGAGAGAGAGAGAGAGCGGTGAGAGAGGGGTGAGAGAGTGAGAGCAGAGAGAGCTGCGAGAGAGAGAGAGAGAGCGAGAGAGCGGCGACGGTGAGAGAGAGAGAGAGCATAGAGATGACGCTGAGAGAGAGAGAGAGAGAGCGGTGACGGTGAGAGAGAGAGAGAGCGGTGACGGTGAGAGAGAGAGCGGTGAGGGAGAGAGGTTTCGTTGAGTGAGAGAGAGCGGTGAGGGTGAGGGAGAGAGGTTTCGTTGAGAGAGAGAGCGGTGAGGGAGAGAGATTTTAGGGAGAGAGAGAGTTTTGGTCCCCATTTTTGGGTATCTAGATCGAAGTACGCACGAATCTCGAGACGTAATGGACGGTTGTAAAAAAAGAAAGTTTTGGTGGGAATGTTGGCGCCATTATTTAGAGACGGAATTTAATTCCGTCTCTATTTCCGTCTCTGATCTCTCTCTATTCCGTCTCTGAATTAGTCCGTCTCAATTCCGTCTCTAACCACTTTTTCTTAGCAACGAAACTTAATTCCGTTGCTAATTTCGTTTCTAAATATCATTTTTCTTGTAGTGTAAATATCATATATATATACACCCTATTACTCAATTCCGGTGAGTAAAGCCGAGGAGTCTCAACATTAATTCTAAAATCCAATAAAAGGTTAGTGATAGATCATGCGGCTAATCACAAAGAAATGAAATAGAAATCGCATGATAAATAAGCTAATAAGGAATTTAAAGAAAATTGAGAGATAATATCACACAGATATGCGTATCCAAGTGGTCCAAGTCCATCCGGTTGTAACACACAATACACAACCTAAGTTCCAAGGCGGGTTGTAGACTTAATTACTAAGTCTCCAAAAGTTTAGATTGGTTCCATCAGGCTTAGCAGACACATAGTTTCATTTACCAGCTTGACTCTCCAATCCTAAACTGCGGACTTAGCACAATCTACAATCTATGTAGTCACGATGGTACATATGATTACACAGCACGTGTACCGCACCTGTGACCACCATTTGACCACTTAGGCCCTAATCTGCTGGATACGAGAGTATATCACGAAGATAATCAATATGAACCACACATGTTATCGTAGAAAATAATTTGAAGTTACCAATCCTTACTACTTCAACCCCAACTTATTTAAATTAATCACTTTCTTGTTGTCGACTCTCTTATATTTCTTATATTTCTTGCCCGTCTCGATATGTTTCTCTATTTTATCGGTCTCGTCAATAATGTTGCGCCCACTCACTTTCTGTCACGCAAGTCGAGATATTTTTCATACGTTCTACACAAACTTTCACTCGTGAATTCGACAATATAAACCAATTTAATCTTACGCCACATGTATAATGATATGCATAACATCGCAGTAGGTGCATCAAACACGATTTTCCCAATCAACTTTCACATCAACTTTTAAACTACACCCAATCATATAATATCACTTCATTTTTTTATCACCAATCCTTACTACTTCAACCCCGACTTATTTAAATTAATCACTTTCTTGTTGTCTGACTCTCTCTTATACTTCTCACCCGTCTCGACACGTTTTTTTGTGAAACTACACGTTGCAAAATCTCGACTAATTCTTCATGTTCATTTTAGACCCCGATAATTTCTTTACGATGTCTATCTCTTATCGATCTCGTGAATAATGTTGCGCCCACTCACTTTTTGTCACGCGAATCGGATACATTTCATACGTTCTAAGGCAGACTCTCACTTGCGAATTCGACAATATTAACCAATTTAATCTTGCGCCACATGTATAATAATATACATAACATCATAGTAGGCATATCAAACACAATTTTATATATATATATATTTGATCACTCTAACTAATCGCAACTCTTGATTGGGTTTTGTACCACTTATGATTCGTGATTAGCGATTAATTAATGAGTTAATATGGGTCGTTACAGGCCGCCACATCTCGACTACGGAAAACCTTGGGAGATATTTGGGTGTCCCACTCATCCACCGTGTCGGGTAACTCGAGTCACCTATAAAGGTATTTTCGACAAAGTTATGACGAGGACTGAGAATTGGAATCCAAATGTAGTCTCGTTTGTGGGGAGAGGAACTTTGTGCAAATCCGTCTTTATGGCTACCCTAATTTATACAATGCAAGCGACCAAACCGCCTATTACTATATATGAGAACATTGATAAAATTTGAAGAAAGTTCTTGTAGGATCGTTTGGCTCAATCTGCAAGACACATCTCGTCGCTTGGAATATAGTGTGCTTACCCAAAACACAAGGCGGTGCAGGGATTGAAAAAGATAAGGGATCTCAACTCAAAGCATTTCGATGAAGATTGGGTGTAGTATATTAACTAAGCAAGATGAATTATGGGTGAATCTCCTCAAAGCCAAGTATGGGGACCGGTTTTCTCGTAATGCCTTTCTCAACTCGAAATTTCTAAATCCTATTTTAATCTCTTAATCGGGATCGGTGACCGTGACTTGGGACCCGCATCGAGATACATGTCTTGACCGAGGCGAGAAGGTTGAGGTATATGTTATATTTGTTGTGGTGTATGTATAGTGTATTGTATATAAGTAGATTACTAAGTCACTCATACTTGTGTATATGTGTCGAGATGTGAGTGGAGACGCACCTCGAGATACGTATCGGCGTGAGACTAGGATAAATAGTAATATTGGTAAGTTTATTTAGGCCTAATGTAATTTAAATAGTGATTTAAATGTGGCTATGGTTGATTATACATTTAATGTATCTAAGTTAGCAAGTCAAAACAATAGCCATTTGATGATCATAGAGATACGTATTGACAAATCTAGACACAAAGTGAGTTACACATGGGTGTTGCTTAAATTGAGTAAGTGAAAAATGTGTCAATATGTACATTATTAGATAGGTCTCGAGATATGTGTGTATATGAGAATCAATAGCTATTAATCAACCATATCCATTTCATATACAAAGCTAAGATCAACTCATGTAATCAAACCAACTTCATTTCAATAACTTAAGAACTAAATAAGCTTGCTTAGGAGAGAAGAAAAAATTGCTGGAGAATAAAGGAAATTAGAGAAGATCAAGGAGAAATTAGTGGGTTCGGAGTAGGATGTGTTGATCAAGTTAGGTGTTCATCAAACTAGGTACACATCTCTCTATTTAAGTTTGAAACCAGTTTTGGTTTTTGGCCATTTTTAGAGATTAGATGATTAAGTCTTTAAAATCGATTGATATATTTGGATTCTTCATTTCAAGCTAGCTGATAATCCAGCTATTAAGAAGTTCTTAATTTGGTTTTGAAATAAAAAATATATGAATTTTTGAATTTTTGAAGTTTTCAGTTCAAAATGGAAACTCTGCTTGTTGTATTATGAACCAAGTATTATGAACCAACCTATGTAATTTGGTTATAACTTAATCATTTTAAATCGAAATGAACCCAATCCGGTGGCATTTGAAAGCCCTATTTACTTGTTTACTTCCAGTCGTTTGGACTGATTTGTATTGTACTCCATATACCATGACTTATTGACCTTTCTCATTTCATAAGGTCGCTTTCATGGTATAGATTGTTGATTAAATAATTTCATTGACTCCAAATCATGTGCTATGTCATTTTGATTGTTAATACATGTGGTCATTGAAATAAAATGCTACTAGGTAGGTGTAACATAGTGTTGTAAATCTATTTCCATTGTACATTAGGTATGCAATTACTTTGTTAGATTCTCAAACTATGTTATCCCTTAAAATATGAAAGTAGTTCTTGTAACTAGGGCCATTTTATGATAAAGATCCGATTGACATATGGGGGTCCCCAGACTTTCAGGGTAATTGAGATATCTCCACTATTTTCTGCAGCATGCGGAAAAGAATCTCGGGGTTGTTGACAAGTATAACTTGGGTGACACAACAAGGTATGAGACTCGGGGTTGTTGGCAAGTTTATATCGCAGGTGACTAACATCAACGAAAGGTTATAAAGGCAAATAGCACTGCTCAGACCTTTACATTGATGTAGAGCTCAACTCCATCCATATATAGTGGAAAAGCTGACGTGATGAAGATCACGGCCTACCGGCCTTAGATCATTACTACTTAACTGAGTGTAGTTTTCATTTTGTTTAACTAAAGTATATCTTTGTATTTTCTCTTTTCAGCATAGTTGTTATTATCATGCTTTTATATACTTGTTGAGTATTTGGGAATGTGAACAAATGTTTCTCAGTGTTACTTTCTACTTTCCTATACTCATCGTCCTTTTTATGACGATAGGTGCAGATCGATCAAGTAGCAGGTTAGGCAAAGAGAAGATCAGCGAATATCTCTGAGTCAGTGGAGTGTTGCTACACCAGATTTTATAGGTTTTGATTTTGATCTATTACTTTTATATGTATTTCATATACTTTTGGGGTTGTTTATTATGGGTTGAGAGACTAGTACCTTGACCAAACACATGATAATATATTATCGCCATTTGTGATATATATGCATACATGTATGTGATCTTTATTTCCCTGGTTTTTTCCACAATTCTTAGGTATTTATCACGGCCCAAATCTCTAACCCTCGTTTTAATTCCTTAATCAGGATCACCGACCCTTGACGTGGGACATATACTGTGATATGTGCACCTATCGAGGCACATAGCCGAGGTATATTGTATTTTTGTATTGATGTATGTCTAGTGTTATGTATTATGTAGACTTACCAAGTCGGTTTGTACAGTTGTAGGCGTCGAGACGAGAGCGGAGACATGCCTCGAGTAGCGTGCGAGCTAGGGAAACCAGTTAGTTAGCATTTTGGTAAGTCTTATTTAATACTAATATGAAATAAGGAATTACTTATAAGCATATGGTTGTGTTTGTTAATGTAAATCAAATTAAAGGCCTATAGTTGAGTAATTAAATGGAAAACATAAGATTGGTCTAGAGATACACATTGGCACATCTAGGAACTAGGTGAGTAATGAAATGGTGTCACTTAAGGTTGAGTTAGTGGGAGTTAGTGGGATATTTGGCAAGAGGTGGACCATTAGATATTCCTCGGGATACATAAATCCATGGAGATCAAGGGTTAGGAAGGAACATCACCTTAATATATAATATTAGTGATCAAACAACATGCAAACCAAATCACTCATTCATTTTAGCTGGAGAAGAAGAAGGAATTGCTGAAGAGGAGTGAATCATCAAGGTGTTGAAGGAATCCATGGGAGTTGGTGAGAAATTCTCAAGCTAGGGTGCTACATCAACTAGGTACACATCTTTTTAGTTGAAATTAGAACAAGTTCTGGTTTTAGGCTAATTTCAGATGGTAGATTATTGAGTATTTGCAATTGATTTATATATTTAGATTTCTCATTTCAAGCTGATAATCCAGCTATATTGAAGTTCTTAATTTGGTTTTGAAATCATAAAGATATGAATTTTTGAAGTTGCAACACCAAAACTAGAATTCTGCATGTTGTATTAGGAATCAACCTGGGTAATTTGGTTATAATCTACTCATTTTAGATTCAAATTGATCCAAGCCAGTGGCATTTGAAAGCTTATTTAAAGGGGAATAACTTTTCTAAACTGAAGATATTTTGATTCAAAATTTTTTATCTTCAAACATGCTCTACAAGTAGGTGCTGGAATTATAAAGGAAAGTTTTGAAACTAAATTTGTTAAGAGTATAACTCCCTAACTACTTATCCAAATGAGCTAATATTTTAGTATGTTGTATTTGGATATATTTTATGCCTTGTAACCAAAAATCATATCTTTTGGAACTATATATTTGGAGAAATAGATTTTCTAAATCCGCTAGACGGATTAAGTTCCAATTTGACCTATGTTTAGTAAAATCATGATTTCTCTTTCATTTTAAATCATAATTTTGCAAACTAAACCTTTCCGAAAATCTAAGAGAGAGACCAAAAATAATTGTACTGATGGAGGATTTCGATATTTAGACCATTTCATGCTTAAAAGTGCGTTAAAATGTAGGACTGAATTTGAAACTTAATTTAGTCTTTAGGGGCTGATTTAGGAAGATTGATTTAAAGTCTATTGAACCAATTTGAATACACAATAAACACACTAAATTGATCTTAAACCCACTATATTTGAACTAATGAGACACCAAACTCAGGAACTTAGGAAAAGGGTACGGAAGAGCGAATACAAGAGTTGGAGTATCGAGATGCCAGTAAAGCTAGGGCTTTACTTTGTTGTTGTGAGTATACCCAATGACAACTTTACTTGGCATTTCATTTCTATTAATTGTTGTCCTTGCATAGTCCTTTTGACTATTTTGCCTTTGTATTCTTATATCATGTGTTCTTTGTGTCTATGCTCACTTGATGAGTCTAGTTTGCATGATATCCATTTATTTGATTTGATTCATTGATTCTATCCCATGCTATGTCTATTCTTTGTTTTTTAAATGTGAATTGAATGATAAATAGCATGCTATTAGGCTAGTGAATATCTTATAAATGTTTAAGAGGACTTGTATTCCTTATTTGTTTAGGTGTGTAGATGTGCCTATGTCTTGAAAATCCATACTTGATATTTCTTGAAATTTAAAAAGTAGTTTTTGCATTTAGGTCCCATACTCGATCGAGGTGTGCGCGACTCACGGGGTTAGAGTCCCTGGGGATATCGGCACATGTTACTTGACACTGTATGACACTCGGGGTTAGAGTCCCTGAGGTGGTTTACACACCGGGGTTAGAGTCTCTAGTAACACTTGGGTTAAAGTCCATTGTGCTATATGATTATTGAGTCGGAGTGACATGTTTCACTGCCGATCGGACCTAAATCACCACTACTTAGCCTAGTGTCAGTATCACTTGTTTAACTCTGGTATTTACTCGCATATGGTTTATTTTCCACTTTTCCCATTTATATGCTTTTAAATACTATTTGAATATTTGGAAATGCAAATTAAACTTGTCATCGGGGATTACTTGTTTTATTCTTGTACTCACCGTCCTTTTTATGACGGTGGGTGCGGAAGCGTCTACCTACCAAATAGTGGGGGCAAAGAGAAGATCGGCGATTATCCCTAAGCCCGCGGCGCGTCACTTGCATCGATTGTAGGTCTTCTTTTGGTATTTTGATTGTATATGTTATATATGTCTTTCAGATACTATTTGGGGTTGTATATTGGGTTGAGCGTTAGATTCCCCGACTTGACTTAGACTATTTTATTATTTCACTGCATTTTTAGGACTTTATATATGTGATATCGTTTCCTGGTTTTTCACACTTAGGATTTTATAAATAGCTTCCGCATAAGTTACTAATTGCTTCTGCATAATCGATAAGACTTCCACTAATTAATTAATTTAATAAAAAGTTTTAATTAACTCTAAATTTAATAAACTGGTAGGGCTACTTATCTTGATCATGAGAAAAGAGGAGTTTAGGTTGTAAAGGCTAACTAATACGTAGTTAAGTCCTGCGTGGATATGATTAGGGCTTAATTACGGGATTAGGCCGGGCGGTGCCCTATTTAGGAGAGGGGTCGTCACAGTTGGTATCGGAGCCTAGGGATTAGAACCTTAGGGATAAATAAAAAAGACAAACCTTAAAAGTGGAAACCGGATGATCCTTGCCTAGAAACTATTTTGTTGAGAATTGAGTGAAGGTGAGCCGGGGTGTTTTCTTTATATACATGTTAATTGCTATATGTATAGGAATACAAGATAAGTCTCATAGTAGTTGATTCGCGTACAATTGTCAACATGCAGACACCGATGGCGGATTCGCGCGATGTCGGAGACACTGAAGCTAGCGGCAGTCAACCTTCCACCGTATCAGTTGACGATTTTCAGAGGTTGTCTGACCGGATGACCGCTCAGGAGAGACAGATCGTTGAGTTCATCGCCTACATGTCGGCACATATGACTGCATTGGTTTTGACCGCCCCCGTCACCACAGCTACTACTACAGTACCCTCGACCACAAGACTCAGTACTACGAGAGTTCGTCTTGCATCTAGTAGAGAGATGGAGACTCAGGTAGCGTTGTACGCAATAGCGGAGAGTCGTGTACACACCCTCAAGAATCTGCGTACTTGTACCCTAGGGGCGCGAGTTCGAATCTCGAGGGTGTGGGAGGGGGAAATATCCACGAGGTCCTATGGGCGGTTTCGGATAGTCTTGGCGGTACCATGAGGCCTACGGGCGGGTTACGGGCCGTTCTGGACCCAAACTAGAGGAGATACTGGTTATTCAAGACTTCCCAAATGTTTTCCCAGAGGATTTACCTGGATTACCGCCACCGCGATAGTTAGACTTCATCATCGACCTAGTACCGGGTACCAGGCTGATCGCGATACCGCCATACCCCATGGCTTCGAGGGAGTTAGAGGAGTTGAGGACTCAACTTAAGGATTTTGGGGAGAAGGGACTCATCACATCTTCGATGTCACTGTGGGGAGCGCCAGTTCTGTTTAGGAAGAAGAGGGATGGCAGTCTGAGACTATGCATCGACTACATGCAGTTGAACAGAGTGACAGTCAGAAACAAGTAACCACTTCCGCGGATAGACGATTTATTTGATCCGCTGAGAGAAACACAGTTTTTCTCCAAGATAGACCCGAGATTGGGGTATCATCGGCTTAGGATCGGGGATGAGGATAGGTCCAAGACAACATTCGGCACTGAGATACGGACACTACTGGGTCACGGTCATGCCATTTGGGCGACCAACGCCCCACCTTATTCATGGATTTGACGCACCGGTACTTAGACCATATCTCGACCGCTTGGTGATAGTCTTCATCGACGACATCTTGATATACTCGAGGACACGTGAGGATCACGACGGCACCTCGGAGAGACGTTGCAGACATTGAGGGAACACCGACTTTTCGCTAAGCTCAGCAAGTGTGAATTCTTGCTTGCAGAGGTCAAGTTCTTGGGGCACGTTGTTGGAGCAGCAGGGATTATAGTAAATCCAGCCAATATTAAGACGATCACGGATTGGCAGGCACCGACATCAGTACCGGAGATCAGGAGCTTTCTAGAGTTAGCAGGATACTATAGTAGGTTCGTAAAGGATTTCTCGAAGATCGTTTCCCCAATGACGAGGCTGATACAGAAAGAAGTTGCTTATGAGTGGACCGAGAAGTGCGAGGCTGCATTTACTCTGTTGAAGAGGTCATTAACTACCGCGCTAGTGTTAGTCTTGCGCAGGCCGACAAGGATTTCTAGTGTACACAGATGCTTCTCATACGGGTATAGGTTGTGTGTTGATGCAGGGTAGCGATGTTGTGGCATACGCATCGAGACAGTTAAAGATACATGAGAAGAACTACCCCACGCACGACCTAGAGTTGGCAGCGATTGTATTTGCGCTGAAGACTTTGTGACACCTTCAGTGTGGAGAGAGATTCACACTCTTCACTAATCACAAGAGTCTGAAATATCTCTTCACACAGAAAGAACTAAACATGAGACAGCGTTGATGGTTGGATTTCTTGAAGGACTATGACTTTTCCTTGGAGTATCACCCAGGAAAAGCGAACGTAGTCGCAAATGCGCTGAGTAGGAGACCGACTAGAGATGTCGAGGTGGTCAAATGTCACATGATGCATAAGTACCGATTACTCGAGGTAGCAGCGACAGCATGTCAGACATAGGTTCCTACTGATACTCAGGTGATGATTTGCGCATAAACTGAGTCAAATGCAGAAGTATCAGCACCAAGAAGCACCATTCCCGACTCAGATGGAGAGACAGAACAACCCATAATAAAGCTTGGTAATCACAGAGGCCACACCCATCGAATGCTAGATGATGTGGTTGAAAGATGGTTCGAAAGTCTCAAGGGCAAGAAGTACCATGCCGAGACTTACCTCCACAAGAAGGATTATGCCAGCGAGAACCTAGTAACCTTTTTGAAGACTCGCTTTCTTTTCAAGTTATTTTCCTTCCTAACCAGATACAATGTGAGTCTGGTAAATGAGTTTTATGCCAATCTCCATAAGGAAGTCTTTGATCCTAAGTCCCCACACTACCGAAGGGGTCTTCATCAGAGAGAAATTTATAGAATTCTCCCCTAAAGCCCTCAATAACTTTTTAGAGTGTCCATTTAACCTTGAAGGTCATAGATTTTCTGAGGACTTTCGATGTCCAGTACCATGTCTATTGTGATCTACACCATTACCCATGGCAAGCAAACACAGTGGCCACAAAGGAATATGAAGAAGGATACCAATGATTTGACTACATTGTACTTCTGCTTATATAATCACATTACCAATAACCTTCTTCCCACTAGATATGGCAGTACCTTTGACAGAAAAATGAGTTCTTTTGTATGCCATAGATCAATGAGCTCCAATTGACATTGGAAAACCATCTTTCGAGCAATCTTGCTGAGAACCAAGCCTGAAACCACTTTTGAATGTTTGTTCTTCACTTGCTTACTAACTGAATTTCTCAGCTCTCAAAAGGTTCACGATATTATTCAGGACTCATGGTGTTCTGCCAGAGTGAGAGGAGTCTCCAACAAAATCAAAAAGGAGGGGTCTTCTCACTTTAATGAACTGCTTGTTTCACCTCAGTTAGCTACTACTCTGCCTTATCAGTTGCAACATCAGGGACACCCAGTGGGAACTGATGCCCAGGAACTTGGTCCCTCCAAAGTCCAGAAGAAGAAAAAAAAAGCTCTTTCAACAACTGCTGAACCTTCATCCTTTGTACCTGATACATCCCCACCAGATGATCGGCCTACCTTTGACTTGGGCATTGACGATTATGCCTTTCTTGACCCAAGACAGGAATAAGAGAAGGAGTTGATGCAGGATATTCAAGCATTACCTGATCCCTTGTTTCAGAACTCGTTCGATTTCTTGAAGCTTATTGCTCCTCCTTCTACTTAATGAGGAGTTGCTGGTACTACTCTCTTTACTTATTTGCTATTATGTTTATCACAAAGGGGGAGATGTAGAGATGAGTTGAGTAGGAGTGAGGGGGAGTTGGAGTTGCTTCTTGGAGATACAGTTAATGGTGGTTATCGTGGTATTGTTTATTTGGCTTATTGGAGATACAGTTTATGGTGGTGTTTAATTTTGATGTTTGAGACTACATTTCGTGGTACAACCTGTGGATTGATGCAGCTGTAACCACTGTGGTGATGGAAACTGTTGTTTGTGCATATGACAACAATATCTTTTTATTTCTCATCTTGTGAAGATTTTATGCTCGTGACTCATCTTATTTATTGTGACAACATAATGACAAAAGGGGAGATTGTTATTGTTGAAGTGTGATATCGACAATTAAAGGTTTGTCATAGTATTGGAGATTTGGTTCAAGATTAGCGGTTGTAACCAGTTGCTTGAAGTGGTTACAACATGATTTCTGGATAAGGTAGTTGAAGATTTGAACTTATCTCAACCGATTGGTGATCAATTGAAGATTATGAAGTCAATAAGGTTTGCGACTCAGAAGACATTACTGCGTGATTAATGTGATTGGTTTTACAGATTTAGATTGTTCATATCTTGCCAGTTTAGCTAAGATTGAAGAATCTATTTGTGTCTATTTATAGTGTTCAAAGTGATTGAGTCTGCACACCAGTTAGAGTCGATTTACTTTGTATTATGAACCTGTTCTATTCACTTTCTTTATCGAGTTGTAAAGCATCCAATATGACTTGGGTGTTCCAGTGAGGGGAGCCTCACACACAAGAGGATCTTGTGTATGTAAGGTCCACAAATGAAGGAATGAGAGCGTGCTAGACGGAGCTCAAAGTGAGGGAGTCACGTCAAGGAGTCATGTAGTTTGATTCGTCATACTAGTGGAGTTTACATCTAGGCGAGGCCCTATGGACGTAGGTCGTGGACCGAATGCGATAACACATCTCGTGTCCTAGTTTGATTGTTCTTTATTTTGTGGTTTTCATTCATTTAAGTTGTTACTTTATGTTTCCTAGTTACAACCAAGTATTACATACTGTTGTAACCACATTCGGTTATTTCAGAAAATTACATGCCAATGAACAACGGAATATTCTTTCCTTAATACTGCAATTCATGGAGAAGCAATGGGAGATCTAAGTTCGACAAACCCATTATGAAGGCAACCGTGCAGCAGATAAAATGGCGGTGTTAGGAAAAGGAATAGATGTGGGCTTTCAAATGTTAATTGATATCCCCCCGAACATCACTATGATTTTAACTGAGGATGTAAGAGGGGTGTCGTTCCCTCGTGTTTGTCATATGTAGTCAGGCTAATTTTGCCTCCTTTTGATCAAAAAAAAAAAAAAAAAAAAAAAAAAAAAAAAGTCACGTTGCTATGACATTGTATACTAGTGCATGTCACTCCAAGAAAACTTTTAAAGTCTTCTTATTTTAATTCTTTTTCTCCCATATGTACGGTTGAGAGGTGCTACTACCAGCACAAAAGTGCCTACTTGTGATGAGGCAAAGATTGGGACACATGAAACCCCTATCAGACAATTAAATTTTTTGTACTTTTAAAAAGGTTAGTAGCAAACAAGACGTGGTCACATTAATTTATGTATGGTGGGCATTGGACAGTCTTGACGAGCCACCCAATTAATCCAATCTAATCTTGTACATTTGATCACTAAGTGCAAAACATTCCCTAATGGAGAGTACAATCTTTTGCGAAGACAACTTGTTGGGTGACAAATCCATACCCGGCCCTCAAATGCTCGTCCAATGCCAACTTATATGGTACGGATGTTAAACAATAAAGGTCCAATCTATATTTATGTATCCACTCATGAAGAAACTAATAATATTAGTTAGTGATGCGAGTTTGGTTTTGAAATTGAATTATGTTTTGTTGATAAGTCGATGACAACTTGCTTCCGATGAGGTTTGAATTCATGACCTCTTACCCCAAAATTCATATCAAACTATTGGGCTACCTAAGTGATTGGTCATTCTTTTTTTAGATAAGATTGCTTGATAGTTTCATTTCTTTTTTTAAGGTAAGATAGCTTAATTTGCTTGATATTATCGTGATAATCTTATGGGCCTTGAACCACTCTTAAAAGCTGCCTCATCAAAAAATACACACATTTAATTAATATAATTAATTAATGTTCTTTCTTTGGTTTCCAAAGTGAAAGGAGGTCCAGAATATTGCTTCTGTGAGCTTATAATTCAGGCAAAATGGCTTGTAAGGGGGCAGATTGCTCGTGGTGAGCTTGTAATTGGAGTTTCCTACGAGTTGTTGAAGAGAGAGTTGGTTTGAGTTGTCGTGATTTATTCTTTTATTTTGTTTTATTTGATCGTTCCTCGGTTTGTGCTTCGTTCATAAGGTATACAATGTCACAAGGCCAAAACCCATATATGTTTGAAGTTCGGTATTGTCTCATTGGCAACTTTGTTGAAACTTGATTGGCAACCACCAAACAAGAGGTTATGTAATAACCCGTTACCTTAAGCTGGTGATTAGTGTTAACTCGAATCTTAATTAACTCGAGTTACGCTCGTGGTTAAGTCCGGGGTACCCCGATTAGCGTGTGCATGGGTTTGTGTGATGATCGGTATTTTGTATGGTATGTTTGACGAATTTTATAGGTTGTGGGATTAATAGGAAATTAATAAAAACCTATAATTAGAAAAAAAAATTATTTAATAAATTTCTAGTATACTAAGTGCGACGAGAGGATCGTGAAATGAATGTGCACGCCGGAGAATACTCGTAGGCATGTCCGGTGAATTTATTGGCGAGAAAAAAAAAATATACGATATATATATACATATATATATATATATGTAAATAAATAAATAGAAATAGTTTAATTTGAGTTATATGGATCGTTAGATCACCTCGAGATGAGCGTAAGTGACGATTGTGTTAAGATGTGTGTCACAATAGGCAATGTCACTTTAGCACAATGCTCACTTGATTAGCCTCGAGATAGTGCAATACGTATCTCAAGAAAAATCCATATATATAAATAAATAACTTGCAACTTATCCTCACTATCGCATTAGATCGATCGATCGAGAGAGAGAGAGAGAGAGAGAGAGAGAGAGAGAGAGAGAGACCAAGCTGTTGAGGGTTTGATGTTAGAGTTTGATCAAGAGAGAATTCCAGTGTGATTTGAGGAGATCAAACTATTATAAATCCAAAGATCATCACTACGGTAAGTTGGGTTTTAAGTTTTTTTAAAGTCGAATTCAATAGTGGATGATGATTTCTCTGTGAATTCTTGTTGTGGATGGTTGGAAATAGGTTTAAACCTCATTAGAGGTCCTCCCCGATGTTGTGGGGAGTGTATTGGTGGTTATTGCTGATGTTGTGGATCGAACAGGGGCAGCTGCCCTGTTCACTGTTGAGATAGTGAAAGATGGAGCACGTTCCCTGTATCAGAGGAGCGAGCTCCCTTCATAAATGCTCAGGACCCAAGTTGGCAGAACGCGCCCCACCAAGTGAGGGAGCGCCTCCCACCTCAGAAAACAACAATTGTGTTGAGTTTTGGTTAATATTTCCTGAGGTTTTATGGATTGATCTAAGGATTGCAAATATAAGGTAATAGACCTATATTAACTTCAAATGTTTTGTGATAGGTCTTAGACACCAGGAAAGGTGGAATGACCCAAAAAAGTTAAGAAATTGAGACGAAACCTAATTGAGTTAAGTAGGACTCATTCTCTTATCAATTATGCATCGTAAATTAGTATATTTAGTTCATATATCATTATGCACTGGGATTGGGGGCAACGTACTGTGATTCGACTGTTTTTATACGTGGTAAATCCTGAAAAATGGCCGATAAGGCAGACTGGGACTGAGGATTGAAAATGATGCCGAGAAATAGATTCCACCCTTTATTCTAACAAATGGAAAGGTTTGCCTAGAAATAGATTCCGCTCTTTTATCCTCAGTTAGCTAGAGTTTTATTTTAGTTATTATTGCTCATTTGGAGTTAGTAGCTCAGTCAAGCTGGAATAAACTAGCAAAATCCCTTGTCGGCCAATATGTGGATTATGTGGTTGTATTCTCGAATGACTGGAGAGTACGACTTTGTCATCAAATGCAAATTACGAATCACGAGTACGATTACATATTACCGAATGGTTTTGCTTTCAATTTATTATTGTTTATATCAGTTTCATTGCCTGAATAGATATGTTTTGGATTCATATTGCTATTCATTGATTTGTTGATATTAAATGATAATTGATGTGTTTACGAGCATCACTTATTAAGCAAGTCAAAGGGCTCTCACCACTTAACATTTCAGATTCATACGCAGACGCTTCAGCTAAGGGAAAAGAGAAGATTTAAGAGTTATATTATCTTCTCTATGACGTAATGAACATTCCTTGCATATATAAATTGTTTTGAGTTACATTGTTATAATATAGCATGGTGGGAGGTTTTACAAATGTGATTTGATTTTGATAAACCCCGAATTTATGTATATCGAATGTATTATCGAAAAAGTTTTAATTTTTCGCTGCGTAATACTTTGATTTATATTTTCGATATCAATATATCGGTTGTGTTTATCGGGTAAGAATGAGAAGTTGTTGGCTCTAGTTAAGTCTGCCTAGTGTACCAGTGCTTAATTAGGGTTTTAGGTCAAATATCGTCTTAATCAGGATAGGGGATGTCATAGGTTCGGTGTGCTCTGACTGGCACTTCAACTAAGGTTCAATGGACTTTGGCCGACGTTGTACTAATGGTTTAGTGTGTTTTGGTCGAGACTCCAATTAAAGATATTCGGACCTATAAGGTTGAACTACTCAAAAACGAGGGTTCCCACTTTTGCTTTTAAAAACCCTAAAAATCACAAAAATGCCAAAAAAAAACATATCTTCATTGTGACGGCCCCAAATTCCGAGGTAATCTTGGGACCCTCCATGTTGCATCACACGTCACCAAGCCCTACCACGTCATGGCATGCTTATCTTTGACGCCCCTTGACCTAACTGGTTGCTTACACTTTTCCAACTAACATTAGTTTAGCTAATTAATCTCCATATAAGTATTTATGATTTAATCAGCCAGTTAATCAATTTATCAAGATATATTACAATTTTACATCGAAATTCTTTAAATGAGTAAATTATGCATTATTTAACAATCATAAATAATGGAAAAACCGATAAAAAGATAGCATGTATATATATATCAAGGCGAGATAAATACAGCAAAAGATCCATATACATGTAGTTAGTGTTTTATAGTCCCCAAAATTCAACGAAAAGTAAATACATACATATTGTTGTCATACATGAGCTGGCGTCACTATCTCAGAGGTAGTCACCCAGTACCTCCTTGCATTTGCCCTTGCTCGTCGAAGGATCTACGCTCAGTCACCCAACAAATACAATGACGAGTTCGGTAAGTAAAATCCCAAAATAAGTCCACACAATATTCATGAAATAAACCTGGTAAGCTATGAGACATGTGAATATGACCTCTGGCAACAGTAAGTCATATTCTCATGAATGTAGGCTCCAAACGACAAACAAAAACAGTAGCTTATAATCAACATCAAATACTCAATAAACAAGCGTTGAAACAAAGCATTAATAAACAAACAACCATATAATCACAAGAAAACACTGACCTAAAACAGCTAGTAATCAATAAAATAGGACAAGAACCAAGTATATACTTACAGGCTTACAGTGACTAAACCCCATCTACGGTTAACGGATGAACCCCTCCAGACGCTATTTCAAGTCAAGGGAACATCTAACATCCCTCCCGATAGTCGTAGATATATTTTATTGCCATCGACACGAGCACTAAACACAAGTAACCCATGCAAGCGATTTAGCCACAATCAATATATACGTAAACCGAAATAGGAGTGAAACCCCATGTGTGCTCACCAACAGTCACACATGAAATCTGATATCGATAAAACAAACCATGAATTATGTGAGGCATTTCAATGGGTTTACAGACCTCAATTCGCGCTCTGATTTCTCCGGACTCCCGAATCCGACCCGACTAGCTCCTCAATACCCGAGCTACGGTCCCTTAAGTCCTCGAAATCTAATTTTTACATTTTTAGTTTGTTTATAGGTGTTTGGGTATGTATTAAGTTGAAAATTCCAAAAACAACCCTTCAAATTCAATTTTCATTTGTCATTAGCGCGCTAATGGGACTGCCTAGCGCACTAGGTATGATTAGCACGCTAGGGAATCAGTTTAGTGCGCTACTGTTCTTCATTTCGAAAAATAGTTGAAGGCCCAGTCTGGTTAGCGCGCTAACCGACCTAGTTAGCGCGTTAATTGCTCTCTATGAAAGAATTCTCAACTCAAGAATTTTGTCACCAACTCCCCAATTAACTAACCAAGCCCAACAAAACCGTTCTCTATTGTATGGTATGTCCAAAACATCATCTAAACCGATAAAACAACATCAATTAGATCAGAATTATCAAATCCATGATTTTCACTAATTTTTCTCAAAATTCATCAAAACTTCAATTCATTCAAAACTAATTGTATATTTCCATTTGATATCATAATTATAGTTATAATTCATCAAAACAACCTCGAAAATTAGTGAACAAACTTCAAATTCGAATTACACCAAAAACACTCAAACTTTAACTTATTTTAATGTATAGAAGATGGAGAAGATGATTACCTTAGTTTAATCCTTCAAATTGAACTCCAAACGCTTGAAATCCAGCTGAAATTCTCTCTTCTTTCCTATCTGAAATTTAGAATTGAAAGTGATTTGGTTTTGCATGTGTTGATCAATCCAACAATATATATCAATGCGGGCTTGATTCCTAGCCTTTAACCTCTATGTGTTTACGTATCCCGAGATTCATTTAATAGCCTATCTCTTAACACATTTCCCACTTACTCTCCTCAAATGACAACAATTTGTAACTCACTTGGTTCCTAGATGTGTCAATACGTATCTCTAGGACAATCTCATGGTTTCTAATTTAATTAACCAAACTATAGGCCTTATTTATTTCATCTCATTACATTAGCTTAGGCCCATTATAATCCATATGGTTAGTGTTTTTAGAACCTCCTATGGATCCATTAGTGGTCCCACTAATCCCTCGACTACCCGGCACCTGATGCCCCGTGTCTCAACACGCATTTTGAGGTAACTCCTCGTCACACAAACTCGCCCAATAGCAACATACACACATGCAATGCAATACAATAATAATAATTTTAAACTACACATATACACAATCATCATCCATAAATAACATATTCACTTGGTTCTCGTGTCCGAATTAACCAAGTTATCTACGTAACGCCCGAATTACGAGCGTTAATCCCCGAGATTAACGCTAATCTTAATTTAATTAATTTGGGCCGTTACATTCATCTTGCAAATATTCTTCCATTGCACAATCCGCTTCTATTTTGTCCAAAAAAACTCAAAAATTGATGTCAAATCGACAATGTCTTACAAATCACAAGAGAGATCTTGTTGTGTAGGAAGATGAAGGTATGAACAGGAGGTTGGGGTGAGGGGTGCACATAACGTGGTGGGAGGCATAAAACTCATTTCCATTAAGGGTATGATGGAAAATGACCCTCACTTGAATCGTTGGCTTGTCCTCGTAGAATGATGGGGTGTACATATCGTGACCCAAAAAATCAACTCAGTCACCATTAGAGTTTGTAAATGAAGTAGACGAGGTCATAATGAATAAGAAGGTAACATGGATATATTAATTAAGGGTCGCACTATAGGCACCTCATAATTTATGTAGGGAGAGCCAATTTTGAGCGCACGCCGAGCAAAAAGTGAAATTTTTAGTGCACTCGTATTTTTTGATTAAATGCCTCAAATTTCCCTTGATGTAAACCGAGCCACCCCGCCAATTGAAACAACAAAGCGGTCATTCTCCCATTGCACCCTACTACATTTCTCGTTCCCATATCCACCCTAGATCCGGACCACCACCCCATAAATTCATTGTTTTCTGCTTTTTTTCTTATTGAATGGTTTTTTAGATTCCCGTAATGGTCGGTCACACAAAGCTAAGACCGATTTGAGAGTCTCCATGGTTTGGCGCCAAGACAACCACTCACCTCAGTCTCGGTTGGACATGGCCGAATCATGTTTGACTGCAACAAACAATAAGATCGAGACCCAAATTAACGAGATCTAAGTTAACGACTCGGGGGCGTCGAACGAGACATACACATGGGGTATGAGCCTCGGTTGATCGACCTACTCATAAACCAAGTATTCACAACTTCGACACCCATATGCAAGAAAGAAGTCTAAAAAACTATGAAAAACTACCTCTTTGTTCTGCACATCCACTTCCAAACACCCTAAAATCAGCCGAATAGACGAAACCGTACAAACAAAAAACTCAAGTTCAAACCACATGAAACCTGCAGGGGAGCATAGTTGAACACTGGCGAGGGAGGGTGGGCCGACCAGTGAGGGAGGGTGGCGATTTCAATGTTCGACGGGTCTAGGGTGCACAGTTGTAAAATACATGGGAGAAATTCGACCCTTAATTTGTAGGGGTGAAAACATGATTTCCATTGAGGATATTTTTGGAGGAGACACATTTAATTTCATTGGCTTGCCCTACCTAAAACGTGGGATGCCTATAGCGCGACCCTTAATTAAGCGGGTATCAAATCAAGGGTTAGGTCAATTCAATCTAAGAAAACCAACGTTAATGCATGTCTACCAAAATGCACTTAGTGAGCAAATTCAAGATCTTATGAGTATGGGATGTTGAAGAGATAGGGATTGATTCAATTGATTGATGTAGCTAGGTAGCATATTCGCGATTGACAACAAGCGTTGTAGATAGAGACCTAAGTCGATTTTTTGACAGCCAACGGACCCACTTCAAAGGTTCATTGAAAGGGATACTCATGAGAGAACAAAAAGAGGCTGAGATAGCAACATATATACATGGGTGCATATATTAGCCACTTAATAATAATATAGGTTTATCTTGAACAAAATAATAATAATATAGGTTTTACTGCCATGCCTAGCCACTCTCTCCATTTCTTTTCTTTTCTTTTTTCTTTTTTATAATTTTTCGTTTATGCTGAGATGTGGACCCAAAACAGCATGCCCTTCCCTATATATCTATTTCCACGCTAGCTTTTTCCCATATTTTTTTACATTTGTAGCTGTCTAAATCTTTTTCTGTCCATCCCTAATTCCTAATTTGGTTCGATAAATATAGAGAAATATAAGGCACCCCAACCCTATATTTCAAAAGAAACAAGTGAATATAATATAACTACTACAATTATTAAAATGCAGCCTTCACAAACTTGCAATGAGCAATATCAATCTTATTATTGAAGTGGTTTTTTCAATATTAATAATAATAATAATAATAATGAAAAAGTGCAATGTAAAAGGTTGCAATCACTACAAAAACATGGATGTCAATAGCGACGGGGGTAGCGACGACCCCCCTCGCTATTTTCTTGGCGGGAAAAGTCCCGCCCAGGACCGATTTTTCTCGGCCACGTGGCGAAGAGAACGTCTCGTTGCCGGAAACGAGGGGGCCACGTGTGAAAATAGCAACGGGATTACCCCGTCGCTATTCCCTTCGCTAATCTGGAAAATAAGATCCAGACCAAAACCCTCTCTCTTCCTCTCTGGCTTTCATCGAGCTCTCCTCAACTCTCTGATCTCATCTCGATCCTCTCCTCTCCCTTACCGTGATCCTCTCCCTCACCGTGACCCTCTCCTCTCCTTTCCCTCCTCCTCCGCCTCGGCCACCCTGCCGATCCGCCTCCGCCTCGTCCGACCGCCCCACCTCCACCTCATCACAGCCGCCCCGACTCTCATCTCATTCTTGATTTGGGATTTAGGTATAATTTTTTATTTATTTAATATATTCTTTTTTTATAGTTGATTTATTTATATTTTTTGTTATTTAAGTTGATTTATAATAATTTTTTGCGAAATTTTGTAATTTATGTGATAATTTGTATTTTCTGTGAAAATATAATTTTTTTTATTTTATGTTAGAATGAAAATTTGGAATAAATTTTGTAAATATATGCATGTTAAATTAAAAAATGTAATGGTTTGATTAAAAACTTGTAATTTTGTATTTTATGTTGGAATAAAATTTTGAAAAATTAAATTTGTATTTCATGTATTTTTAGGTGAATAAAATTTGTTAAATTGATCAAAATGTTGTTATAAATTATGTATGTTGATATTTATTGTTTCTTTATTTTTGTGACAAATAAAATGCATGTCTGTGATTTGAATTTAATTATTTTATTATTATTTGTGATGTTTATTGTATGATTTTTTTTAGTATTGATATATATATATATATATATGTACTTCTTTTGTAATGTTTTAGTATTAAATTAGTTGAATTTCAAATATGTCCATTAAACTATTATTTAATTGTTTTTTACACTAATTTAAAAAATCAAATTAAAATCTATTTAACTATAATAAAGAAATTATATTAAGTTGAAACAACTTTAAGTATAAAGTTAATTAAATGATACAAATTCATTGGACAAATTAAATTTCGATTAGGGCCAAAGACAAAAGAGTACGTATAATATATTATACTATTAATAAATATAAAGTAGTTAAAAGCAATTTAACTATAATAAAGAAATTTGTAATTGGTTGAACAAAATAATATTTGTGTAACAATGCTTACATACGATATATATATATAGTATAGGTAATGAGGATTGATATTCATATATATATATATAACTATATATAAATTATGTTAAGTTGAAATTAAAATAAGTATGAAGTTACAAGTTAAATGAAATATTAATACGGTAAATTGTACTGATAAAAATTTAATAAAATGATGCAAATTTATTGGACAAATTAAATTTCGATTATGACAAAAATAGAAGAGTATAATATATTATACTATAAATAAATATAGAGTAGTTAAAAGTAATTTAACTATAATAAGGAAATTAGAATTGGTTGAACCAAATAATATTTATATAACAATGCTTATATACGAGATATATATATATAAATGAAACAAAATAAAATTATAAACTACAAATATTGAAGTGAAATTTAAAATTTCAAAGGAAAAATTAAAAATTACGCAAAAGTATGTGCATATATTGCAACCAATGCGACTAATTACGGTAAATAATCGACTAAAATGTATAAAATATATTACGCAAAGTATGTGCAAATGCAATCGATTTGACTAGTTACGATTAACACTCGACTAAAATTTAAATAGTGATTGATGTGTACGTGTATTCAATTGGGGTTGTTTAGGTCTTTCGAGATGTCTGTGTCTCGAGATTGGATGTGCGGTGGCAGTTACATTAGATTAGAGTTTGTGGATGGCATGAAGGAATTTATAAAATTTGTCATGCAACACTGCACCGCTTACTCGAACGAAGCGAAAATTCGATGTCCTTGTTGAAAATGTCGCAACGACAAATACTACGATGTAGACACCGTAAAGCTTCATTTAGTGATGGGTGGATTCGTTCTCGATTACTATTGTTGGACCGCGCATGGGGAGGAAGAAATAGTAAGCGATGAGAACGATGGAGGTAATGATCCAATGGATGAATATCCGACATCATATAATCATATGATACACGACATTGCGGGCCCCAGTTTCGATTGGAATCATGAAGATGAGCCGAACCCTGAAGCGAAGCATTTCTTCGAAATGATTGACGCGGCGAATCAACCGCTTTGGCCGGGTTGCGAGAAGATGACTAAACTCTCAACGCAATGGCACGTTTATTAACGATAAAGTCGAATCATCATATTTCGGAGAAAGCATTCGACGAAATTTTGCAAGTATATAAGGACATGTTGCCTGAAGACAACTGTTTGATAGATAGCTTTTACAAATGTAAGGGCTTGATACACTGGTTGGGTCTCCCATATGAGCAAATTGATTGTTGTCCCAACTTATGCATGCTTTATTAGGAGCTCGACTCCGAGCTTACATCTTGTAAATTTTGCAGAGAACTTAGGTTTAACTCTAACAAACGCCTGCATAAGACAATGGTTTACTTCCCTTTGGCGCCTCGTCTCAAACATTTGTACGCCTCGAAAGCTACTTTGCGAAACACATGCGGTGGCACGCAGAACACGTCGAAGAAGAGGGACGCAGCACTGCTCCGATTCCTTGGCATGGAACAACCTCAATCAAGTGAACCCTACGTTCAGCTCCGAGGTTCGTAATGTTTGACTTGACTTATGCACTGATGTGTTTCAACATTTGGGAATGACCGGCAAACCGTACTCCTCGTGACCGATGATTCTGACACTGTACAACTTGCCTCCCTCGATGTGTATGAAGAAAGAAGTGATGTTCTTAACAGTAATCGTACCTGGGCCAACTAATCCGTCACAAAAATATTGATGTGTTTCTCCAACCGTTGGTGAAAGAATTGCAAGAGTTGTGGTATGACGGAATGCCTACCTACGACGTATCGACTAAGACAAACTTTCAAATGCACACTGCACTTATGTAGACTGTTAGCGACTTTCCAGCGTAGAACATGTTGTTGGGATGGAGCACGCACGGGAGGACTATTTGTCCATATTGCATGGAAGATACTGACGTTTTCCAGTTGAGGTTCGGAGGGAAAGCGAGTTGGTTTGATTGTCATCGACGTTTCTTGTCGCGATATTCAAAGGAGCAGAAAGACAAGTCTAGTTTTCATAGAGATAGAATCGTATCCAACAAGCCACCAACTAATAAATCAAGTGAAGATATCTTGCGAGAAATTGAAGCTTTAGGGCTGATGAAAGTCATTGAATTGGGATCAGATGTAATAAACAACAAAGTCTCAAAGACTAGCGGGTTGAGAAAATGAAGCATATTGTGGAACTTGCCTTATTGTAAGACAAACCTTATCAGGCACAACCTAGACGTGATGCACATTAAAAAAATATCTTTGACAATATTTTCAACATAATCATGCGTGTGCCGAGGAAGACGAAGTCTAGGGAAAACTTAAATGAGATTTGTAATCGTCCAGAGCTTCATTATGATCCAATTTCTAAGAAATATCTCAAGGCACGATATGCGCTAGACTAACAAATGAAACAAGCGTTGTGTAAGTGGGTTAAGGAATTGAACTTCCCTGATAATTACGCGTCTAACATTGGTCGCTGCGTAGATTCTAAGAAGGTGAAGATTTTTGGGATGAAAAGCCACGATTATCATGTTTTCATGCAACGATTATTGCCGATTGCTTTTCGAAATCTCCTAGAGGATAACATATGGATTGCAATTAGCGAGTTAAGCATTTTCTTTAGAGATTTAACTGCTAGAAATTTAAATGTTGAGAATCTTCGGCTTTTGCATGAAAACATTCCCAAGATATTGTGTAAGTTGGAAAAGATATTTCCGCCAAGTTTTTTCGACTCAATGGAGCATCTCCCTATCCATTTGGCGTACGAGGTTATCCTTGCTGACCCCAGTACAATTTCAGTGGATGTATCCTTTCGAGAGGTAAACAACAAAACTCGTACACAATTTATATCACTCTAACATATACATTTTAACTTACTTCTACAAATGTAGGTACTTGAACATTTAAAAAATAATGTTAGGAATAAGGCAAGGGTTGAGGGCTCAATATCCAATGCTTACGTAGTAGAAGAAGCAGCCGCATTTTGTTCATATTATTTTGAGGAACACGTCTTCGCCTCGCACAACCGTCCGCCCCGCAATTACGATGGTGGAGTCGGACCAACTTAAAGTTTTAATGGCAACTTCTCAATATTCACCCTCCCAGGTCGGGCCTATGGGAGATCAAAGAAGCGTTATCTCTCGGACGACGAGTGTAATGCCGCACACTCATATGTGTTGTTAAATTATCCCGAGGTTGCTCCATTCATTAGGTATGCTTTAATCTTAATTATTATCTTAAATTTATTCAATCGCAATCTGTACATTCTTCAATTCTCCTGTTTGGTATGCCATAATCTTAATTATTATCTTAAGTTTATTCAATCGCAATCCTTACATTCTTCAATTCACCTATTAGGATGTACATATCGGAATTGCATTCCAAACACGTGAATATTACACAAAGTGCCATCGATGAACATCTTGAAAAACATTTCTCAAGTTGGTTTCAACAATTCGTTAGTCATTTGAACGTGGATACTAAAGTAATTCTTTATTTTTGTTGTTTATTTGAAATTGAAGTTTATGAACGAAACATTTTTTACGGTAGGCTCCAACATCTATTCAAGATACAACACTTCAAATGTTGTCATACGACCCTAGTCGACTTTGCAGCACCTACCACGAGTATCTTGTTAATGGCTACAAATTTCAGACCGTGTTGCATCGCTCAAACAAAGATACGCATAGTAGCGGGGTGTGCTTTAGGGGTACGAATTACGCACAATGTGACAATGACTTTTACGGGCAATTAGAAGAAACGATTGAAATCGAATACGGTGGATTCCTACGTATTGTGTTGTTCAAGTTTCAATGGTTCGATCCTACGATCAATGTCGGGACAAGAGTTCACCGATCTTTAAAAATCATCGATGTACATCAAAA
The DNA here is from genome assembly GCA_039657325.1 of Stephania cephalantha. NCBI lineage: Eukaryota > Viridiplantae > Streptophyta > Magnoliopsida > Ranunculales > Menispermaceae > Stephania > Stephania cephalantha. Next base: position 42,585,751 of record CM077578.1, read on the forward strand.
TCTGCAATTGAACAAGTACAAGCCTTTCATTCTAGCCATGCAAGCTAGTCAGATGTACTTCAAACCCAAGTGTAAGAAATGCGCAAGAAAATTGGCACGCTACGTGCAGACATCAATAGAAAATCATTGATGAACAAAACTTAGTCGAAAACGTTGACAGCGCGTCTATAGAACAAGACGCTTTTCAATAGCAGCTACCTTAGCATGATATTGAGGTCCATATTGACAACAATGTTCCAACTTCGCTAGCTGATCCTAGTGGCGCACCATGTTAGACATCGACGAAGAAGACGATGAAAGCGATAACTCCGAGTTTTCATCGAATGATGAGGACGGTGACGACGAACCATGATACTATCTTGTTCAGTTGGTAAATGATGCAATTATATTTTTTTACTTATTACGTAATATTTCAAATGTTGAAGGTTCAACTCAAAGTTCTAATTTAGTCTTTATTTTTTTTTATAAAGTTATGTCGTCAGGCAGAGGTTACGCCCCATCTTCTGGTGAGGGATCCGGTGGACGATTTGGTAGTCGATCCAGCGGATGATCCAGTGCTACTAGAGATCGACGATCGGATGGATCACACCGTCGTTCTCATTATGATGCTACTCCATCTGCACAGACTAGGCTGTATCCATACTCATATCATCGTTCTCAGCAGACCCTATTTCATCCGTACCCATACCACCCTTCTCAGCAGACCCCATTTCTCCATCAGACGCCTCCCCCACATTATGCACATCTATCACATCCATCTACGTCTTTCATGTCTTTGTCATCTGTTTTTAGTGATGATCCCACCTCTATGCAGATGTATTCTACTTTACTTTCCTCCCTACCCACTTCACCCGTTGATGGTCGTGGTACGTTTAGGCCAGGTGTTAGGCCTACTTTTTCATCAAGGGGATCAACATCTCCCTCACATCTTCATGAACGTACGCACAACCACCGTACAGTTCCACCGCCACTCCATCATGATTTGCATGCCTCGCCCTCTTGGAGCGGTCGTCGAGTTATTCGGCACATCATTCGAGTGACTCGTCCATTGGTACGGCACCACGTGGATGACGACGAAACAATACTACTAGCCAACCTTCGGAGCGGATATTATTGATTTATTGGTCTATTGGTAGACTTACTACTTGAACTCGCACATTATATTGTTCTTGTATCTATTCATGGATGAATATTGTGACATGACGCCTTGTGAATTGTTTCGTTGCCTCTGATTCCTACACTTGATCTCATTCTTGAACAAAATTGATAAAAAACATGCTAATGGAATAATATGGATTTAAAAACACTTGTATTCGATTTTCTTTGGGCTTTGTAGCCTAACTCATCTTGGTATCTTAGAATTTTGGAATTATTTGTCTTTGAACTTAAAGTAGGGATTATCTAGTGTCCATTGCACGAGAGATGCACGGTTCACGGGGATATGGGTCTACCAGGGTTCCGGCACTCACCACTACACTTGCGCGGCACACGAGGTATGGGACTCGGGGTACTCGGCAAGCATGAGATTGATGTTGTAAAGCGTAGAGCGCAGCTCCGCTATTTATGTGAGATATGTTGAACGCAGCTCCAGATAGTAGTGGGAAATGTTATGTGATAGTTCTTATCCCCGACAAGACATAGATCATCTCGACTTAGCCTATGTCTGTTTCTACATCTTTAACTGTGGTCTTTACTTGCATTACTTGTTTCAGGAATTTACTTCGCTATTTTATGCTTTTAAATACCATTCGTTTATTTTGGAAATGTGGCATATAATTCTCCAGTTAGTACTTAAATATCACTATACTCACCATCTAGTTTCTGACGGTGGGTGTAGGTCCGTCGAGCAGCAGCAAACCAGGGAAGGAGAAGATCGGCGACTTCCTTTGAGTAGTTCGACGACTCTCCTCACTCATTTTAATGTCTCGACTTTTGTTGTATTATTATGTCATTTTGGGTTGTACATTGGGTTGAGTGAATAGTGTCATATGTATACGTGCATGTGATGTTGTATTTTCTTGGTTTTCCACAATTAGAAATTTTGAATCATAATTGTCGCTGCATGATATTTAAACTACATAAAAATGATAATATAGATTAATACACGGATTCAAAGTAATATAAGGACGAAATGCTGACTAATACGTAATTACGTCTTATGTGATTTGGATTAAGGCTTGATTACGGGATTAGGCCGGGCGGTGCCCTGTTTAGTAGTTGGAGCCGTCACAGTTGGTATCGGAGCATAGGTTTAGAAACCAAAATGCATAAAATACAAACCTTAGTTATGGAAACAAGATACTCATTGCCTAGACACCAATAATTGGGAAGTGAGTGACAGTGAGATGGAGGATTTCTTATATGTACTTGTTAATTGCTAGCTGTATATATCTACTTATGCGATATGTCACGTTGAAGCTGATTCGCGTTCGCTATCTATTGCAGACCCTAATGGCTGATACAGGGGGTAGGAGATGCAGAGCCTAGTGGCAGTTCGCCTTCTACTATAGCGGAGGATTTATAGTGACTGTCTGATCGAGTGACATCTCAGGGCCAGCAGTTGACTGATTTCATTGCTATGATGACCGCTCGTTTTGCTTCACCAGCATCGACATCAACTCCTATGACTGTTACACCGACTGACCAGGCGCCAGCACTTCCTACCGCAGCTTTAGCAACGCCGATAGCAAATGCGCACCGATGGTGGAGACAATTGAGGCGTCTGTCTCCACGCCCACATCTTCCAGCACTTAAGTGGAAGTTCAGCTAGTAAAGGACTTCATCAGACTCAAAACAGCTTATTTCGATGAAGTCATGGATTTTCAGAAGATTGAGAAATGGATCCTGTCTCGAGAGAAGCTTCATCGGGTACTAAGGACTGAGGATAGACTTCGGGCAGAGATCTCATCATATACACTCGAGCGAGACGCTGACGTGTGGTGGCGTATGACAGTGGCCACTTACGGAGAATTCGAGACATGTGATGCTTTTAAGCAGAAGTTATATCAGTAGTATTTTTCGCCTTTAGTCATGAAGTAATTGAGACGAGAGTTCATGGACTTGAGACAAGGGCCAGAGGAGCTTGTGATGCAGTACATGGACCGATAAGATTATCTGCGCCAATTTGCTGGGGACTTGGTGAGAGATGAGTCCGAGGATGTATATCACTTCGGTGATGGACTCAGACCCGATATTGGGTATTACGTTGTTAGTTCAGGCGCGAGGACACTCACCGAGATCTATGAGCGAGCCCTAGCTCATGAGACATATTATTTGGGCAGAGTTGCTGATGGCAGAGCATCGGGTCCGATTTTGTCTGTAGAGCATGTCTTAGAGTATGAGAGGAGGAGACATAGGGGTAAGGGAATAAGGGGATGGAACTGAGGATCTCGGGGTTCGAGGACAACTACACACCGACTTGCTATGCCTCATGTATCATCCATTGCTCTAGCAAAGAGCACACTGGCCAGACTTCCCTTATCACCTCCCATCATACCACCCTTACCAGCTCTTGTTGTTCCTACACTTCTCGCCCCACAGGCTTCACGGCGGCAACCGCAGGGTGGCAGAGGTCGAGGCCGAGGCAGAGGCCGAGATAAAAGACAAAGACCGGAACTGATGCAGAGACAGGGTCAGTATCAGGCACAGGCCCAGTCTCAGACTCAAGGTCAGCGCAGACAGTTGATATGCTACAGATGTGGACAGGTCGGACACATCGTGAAAGAGTGTCCGCATCCTGTAGCAGTGTACGCACAGCAGCCCGAGAGGAGGTTCACATGGTAGCCCAGCCAGACGCCGACGCTACACGAGGTCTTATTGAGGGTACGGTTTCTATTTGCGATCGAGCGTTATATGTTTTATTTGATTCTGGCTCTACCGTATCTTTTATTGTTGGTCGCATGATAGACATCCTAGGGTTGAAACCTGTTAGGCTTAGCGTACATTTGATCTTGAGTACTGCAGTCGGGGATAGAGTTTACCCTTATAGTATTGTGGAGAAATGTCTCGTCGTGATAGATGGAGTAGAGCTACCTGCTGATTTTAGAGTCCTCGAATGTTTGGAGTTCGATGCGATTTTAGGAATTGACAGGTTAGCTGCATATCACGCTCATATCGATTGTTTCAGCAAGACAGTGATATTTGAGATCCCAGGGAGTCCGTCATTCACTTAGAAAGGTAGTGTAGCGAGGACTGTAGGAACGAGAGGTCGACCTACGACTAGTAAGGAGATGGAAACGTTGATTTCGTTATATACTGTACCAGAGAGTCAGGGACCTAGGTTGGAAGATATACCGATTGTTAGAGAGTTTCTTGATGTTTTTCCAGAGGATTTACCTGGTTTACCGCCGCCGCGAGAGATCGATTTCATTATTGAGTTGGTACCAGGTACGAAACCGATTTCTATACCGCCATACCAGATGGCACCACGAGAGCTAGAAGAGTTGAAGACTCAGCTTCGGGATTTGGTACAGTAGGGATTAATCACACCTTCTATGTCGCCATGGGGAGCACCCATCCTCTTTGTGAAAAAAAGGATGGTACGTTGAGACTTTGTATCGACTATCGATAGTTGAACAAAGTCACAATTAGGAACAAATATCCAATCCCGATAATAGATGATTTATTTGATCGCCTGAGAGGAGCACGATTTTTCTCCAAGATAGACATGTGATCTGGGTATCATCAGCTTAGGATCAGGGACGATGATAGGTCCATTACAGCTTTCAGCACCAGATATGGACATTTTCAGTTCACAGTCATGTTGTTTGGGCTGACAAATGCTCCAGCAGTGTTTATGGATCTGATGCATCATTTTTCCAGACCGTTTCTTGACCGATTCGTGATAGTCTTCATCGATGATATATTGGTATACTCGAAGACGAGGGAGGATCACGAATGGCACCTCCGAGAGACGTTGCAGACTTTGAGGGAGCATAGACTTTACGCCAAATTCAGTAAATGTGAATTATGGCTATTAGAGGTCAGATTTCTGGGGCATGTTGTCGGAGCAGCAGGGATATCATTGGATCCAGCCAAGATTCAGGCGATTATCGATTGGCTAGCACCGACTTCAGTGACTGAGATCAGAAGTTTTATGGGTTTGGTGAGGTATTATCGCCGATTCAGGAAGGATTTTTCAAAAATTGCTTCACCAATTACTAAATTGACTCAAAAGATGTGAGATTTCATTGGTCTGAGGAATGTGAGGAGGCATTCGTTCAGCTGAACAGGTTATTGACTAATGCGCCAGTATTAGTGTTACCAGAGGTTGGACAGGGATTCTCCGTCTATATCGATGCTTCTCATAGAGGTCTGGGATGTGTGTTGCTGCAGGGTACTGGTACAGTAGCATATGCATCCAGACTGTTGAAGGTACATGAGAAGAATTATCCTATGCATGACTTAGAGCTGGCAGCAGTAGTGTTTGCGTTGAAGATATGGAGACACTATCTATATGGATAGACGTTTACACTCTTTATTGATCATAAGAGTTTGAAGTATCTCTTCACACATAAGGATTTGATTATGCGGCAGCGCAGATGGTTAGAATTCCTGAAAGATTACGACTTTTCCTTGGAATATCCCGGGAAAAGCGAATGTAGTCGCGGATGCGCTGAGTAGGATGCCTGTTGGAGATGCGGAGGTTTCTACTGAAACTCGAGTTGAGATTTATGCGCAGATGAGAATACAAACCGTATCTACACAGAGAGTGGCAGAGGGTCAGAGGACCGAGAGGTTGTACTCCAGGTTTAGTGAGTTAGCGAAGAAAGCAGATTGTGTTGATTGGACGGAGACATCTGACTAGTGTTTGTGCTTTAGGGGCAGACTGTGGATAGCGTCAGTACCAGAGCTGAGAGAGGAGATTCTTCAGGAGTCACACTGTTCCCGATTCACTATTCATCCAGGCAAGACCAAGATGTACCCAACATGAAGAGGCATTTTTGGTGGCCTGGGATGAAAGCGGATGTGTCAACGTTTATTAGGAACTGTAGAATTTGTCAGCAAGTGAAGGGTGAACATCGCAGACCTGGAGGATTGCTACAACCTCTTCCCATCCCACGGTGGAAGTGGGAAGACATTGCCATGGATTTTGTGAGAGGATTGCCGAGAACCGCCCGGAGACATGATTCCATCTGGGTTATTATTGATAGACTGACAAAGTCTGCTCATTTTTTACCAGTGGCCGTACATTATACATTTGATCAATTGAGCATATTGTTTGAGCGAGAGATTATTAAACTGCATGGGGTGCCAGTAACTATTATGTTAGACAGAGATGTTATGTATACGTCCAGAATGTGGCGGAGTGTGCAGGAGCAGTATGGTACGCGCCTATAGTTTAGTACGGCTTTTCATCCTCAGACTGACGGGCAGACTGAGAGATTGATACAGGTTCTCGAGGATATGTTACAGGCGTGCATCTAAGAGTTTGGCAGATCATGGGAGGAGTACCTACTGTTATGTGAGTTTGCATATAACAACAGTTATAAGACCAGTATTAAGATGGCGCCTTTTGAGGCTTTGTATGGAGACCTTGTCGCTCGCCATCGTGTTGGGCTGAGCCAGATGACTGGAAACCGTTGGGCCTGAGATTGTTGTCGATCACACAGAAAAAGTACAACTGATTCGTCAAAGACTCAAGGGAGCCCAGGATCGACAGAAGAAGTATGCGGACAGATATCGCGGTGATCTCACGTACACCGATGGATCTTTTTTCTATTTAAAGGTTTCCCCTCGGAAGGGTCTTCAGAGGTTTGTAGTGAAAGGTAAACTTGCACCGATATTTATCGAACCTTTCAAAATTAAGAAACGGGTCGGAAAGGTTGCGTATGAGCTTGAGCTACCTCCACAGATGTCAGGAGTTCATCCACTTTTTCATATATCCATGCTTCGATTAGATGAGCCTAGAGCAGGTGATCGTCTGATTGTAGATTAAAGCCAGATAGACTTTACTGAGGATATGTCATACGAGGAGCAGCCTGTTCAGATCCTAGATCGAAGGGTACAACAGTTGAGGAACAAGTATATCCCAAAAGTACTAGTCAAGTGGCAGTTTCATGATGATACATAACTCACTTGGGAACGGGAGGACTATATGCGAGATAGGTTTCCGTACCTATTCGAGTAAGGTATATATGGTAGTTTGACATTAAATTTCAAGGATGAAATTTTCATTAGTTGGGAAGAGTTGTAATAGCCCAAAAGTTCTATCAACGACCCGTAATGTGGGACTCACACCGTGATGTTCCGTTTACCGAGGCAAGGGCCGAGGTACATGTTATATTTGTGGTGATGTATGCTTAGTGTATTGTATTTGTGTAGACTATTAAGTTAACTTGCTACGGGTGTGTAGGTATCGAGACGAGTAGGGACGCACCTCGAGTTGTGTGCCGATGTGGGCCCGAGGTAGCAGATCGTGGGGTAAGCGTAACTAATTAAATTATATTGCATTAAAAATGATATATGATTAGTGGTTTATATGTGGCCACATCTATTTATATATATATATATATAAATGGGCCAAAGTAAAGAGATAAAAACATACACCACTAGATATACATCTAGATACACACACATCTCTAGAAAGGGTGTCAAGTATTGGTGTCACTTGAGAGTGACACAAGGGACAAGTGGTGTGAGCAAGACCACCAGATGTGCCTCGAGATACGTGTGTGGTTTGAGATGTGTGGCTCACATTCAAGCCACCCAAATCATATATATATTGGTCGAATGAACACCAAAGTCTAAACTTATCCCATTTTTGATCTCCAAAGTCGGTGGAGAAAAAAAATAGTGAAGAAGAAAGAAGAAATCGAGGAGAGAAGAAGAAGAAAGAGAGAGAGAGAGAGAGAGAGGTCGACAGCTCGAAGTAACGCGAGGTGAGTTGAACATTGTTGTTGTGTAGTTTTGTTGTTGTTGTTTGGTTGTCGTTATTGTTGTGACGAGTTGGAGAACTCGGACAAACTGCCATGGCAATTCGTCCGAGATCGAGGAAGGCAGGGGAGTAGTCTCCCCTGCGTATGAGACCCAACTTGGGGTTGTAGATGGAAGCCCAACCCCAGCGACGAGAAAAAAAATTTAAAAAAAAAAATTCTCTCCGCAACGAACCGGGGACTTCGTTGGGGAAGAAGGAGCCCTAAACGGGCCAGGCCAAGGGCATGAGCCAAGCTCGACCAGACCCAAAACAAAAAAAGGGAGAAAATGGAAAAAAATCCCATAAAATTTGGGAAAAATTCTGAAAAATTATATTTCGACAAAATAATTAGAAAGTAATGAATTTCTATGAAAAATAAAATATTAGGAATTTCGGACGAGCATTTTACGATGGTTTTACCTCGAAAAGCCGAAATGGGCAGATTGGCCTAAAAAAAAAAAAATATTATATTAGAAATTTTTCTCGAATTCGATTTGGCCTAAATTGAGACATTATTGAATGTTAGGGCACTAAGGGGAGAACTCTGGCGTTTGGCCACACATTTCAAATTTGTCGAGGGATCGAATAGACTAGGACAAGCGTGTGAATTGTAAGTACAACTGTGAGAATTTTATATTTCATTTCATTCATCTTTATTGATTTATTGGTCTATTGGTAGACATTACTACTTGAACGCGCACATCATGTTGTTCTTGTATCTATTCATGGATGAATATTGTGACATGATGCCTTGTGAATTGTTTCGTTGCCTCTAATTCCTACATTTGATGTCATTCTTGAACAAAATTGATAAAAAGTATGCTAATGGAATAATGTGGATTTAAGCAGACTTGTATTCGATTTTCTTTGGGCTTTGTAGCCTAACTTATCTTGGTATCTTAGAATTTTGGAATTATTTGTCTTTCAACTTAAAGTAGGGATTATCTAGTGTCCATTGCACCAGAAATGCGTGGTTCACGGGGACATGGGTCTACCGGGGTTCTGGCACTCGCCACTACACTTGCACGACACACGAGGTATGGGACTCGGCGTGGTCGGCAAGCATGAGATTGATGTTGTAAAGCGTAGAGCGCAGCTTCGCTATTTATGTGAGATATGTTGAGTGCAGCTCCATATAGTAGTGGGAAAGGTTAGGTGATAGTTCTTACCGCCGATCGGACGTAGATCATCTCGACTTAGCCTATGTTTGCTTCTACATCTTTAACTGTGCTATTTACTTGCATTACTTGTTTCAGCAATTTACTTCGCTACTTTATGCTTTTAAATACCATTCGTTTATTTTGGAAATGTGGCATAGAATTCTCCAGTTAGTACTTAAATATCACTATTCTCACCGTCTAGTTTGTGACGGTGGGTGTAGGTCCGTCGAGCAGCAGCAAACCAGGGAAGGAGAAGATCGACGACTTCCTCTGAGCAGTTCGACGACTCTCCTCACTCATTTGTATGTCTCGACTTTTGTTGTATTATTATATCATTTTGGGTTGTACATTGGGTTGAGTGAATAGTATCCTATGTATACGTGCATGTGATGTTGTATTTTCTTGGTTTTACTCACTTAGGAATTTTGAATCATAATTGTTGCTGCATGATCTTTAAACTACATAAAAATGATAATATAGATTAATACACGGATTCAGAGTAATATAGGGATGAAAAGCTGACTAATACGTAATTACGTCTTATGTGATTTGGATTAAGGCTTGATTACGAGATTAGGCCGGGCGGTGCCCTGTTTAGTAGTTGGGGCCGTCACAGTTAGTATCAGAGCATAGGTTTAGAGACCAAAATGCATAAAATACAAACCTTAGTTCTGGAAACCATATATTCGTTGCCTAGACACCAATAGTTGGGAAGTGAGTGACAGTGAGATGGGGGATTTCTTATATGTACTTTTTTAATTGCTAGCTGTATATATCTACTTATGCACTATGTCACGTTGAAGCTGATTCGCGTTAGCTATCCATTGCAAACCCCGATGGCTGATACACGCGGGGGAGGAGATGCAGAGCCTAGTGGCAATTCGCCTCCTACTATAGCGGAGGATTTATAGCGACTGTCTGATCGAGTGACAGCTCAGGGCCAGCAGTTTCCTAGATTTCATCGTTATGATGACCGCTCGTTTTGCTCCACCGGCATCGACATCAACTCCTACGATCGCTACAGACTGACGACAAGGCGCCAAAGATTTCCTACAAATTGCTTTAGCGGCCGATACGATAGCATGAATCGCACTGGTGGTGGAGACAGTGAGGCGATCGTCTCCCCACGCCCGCATCTTACAGCACTTCAGTAGAAGTTCAGCTGGCGAATGACTTCATCAGACTCAAACCAGCTTATTTCGATGGAGTCAGGGATTTTTAGAAGATTGAGAAATGGATCATGTCTCAGGAGAAGCTTCATCTGCAATCGAGGATTGAGGAAGACTTCGGCGAGATCTCATCATATACACTCGAGCGAGACGCTGACGTGTGGTGGCGTATGACAATGGCCACTCACGGAGAATTCGAGACATGGGATGCTTTCAAGCAGAAATTCTATCAGTAATATTTTTCGCCTTCAGTCATGAAGCGATTGAAACGAGAGTTCATGGACTTGAGACAGGGGCCAGAGGAGCCTGTAATGCAGTACATGGACCGATACGATTATCTCCGCCAGTTTGCTGGGGATTGTCATACGCCATCACACGTCAGCGTCTCGCTCGAGTATATATGATGAGATCTCTGCCCGAAGTCTATCCTCAATCCTCAGTACCCGATGAAGCTTCTCCTGAGACAGGATCCGTTACTCAATCTTCTGAAAATCCCTGACTCCATCGAAATAAGCTGGTTTGAGTCTGATGAAGTCCTTCACCGGTTGAACTTCCACTGAAGTGCTGGAAAATGCGGGCGTGGGAGACGGTACTTCTAAAACCTCTCCACTTCACCCTGACCACCCAGCCAACCTCCTCACCCCTATCCTATCGAAGACCATAACCAGAACTTTAGACAGATTCACAGAACCTGGTAGCCCCACATACTACGTAGTATACGTCTCGGATAATCTTGCATACATTGAATACCCGCAGCACAACCTTCCCCCCACCCAACTCCCAGTGATTGATCTTTCAAAAAATGGACCCACTTCTTCTCGTTTAATTACCCGACGAGGACATGTCTTGAAAGCCAAGGCCAAAAAGAAAGGTACCAGACTGAATATGGCATTTTCAAAAAGAAGGTGGTGCATCCTCTTCATGTCTTCTAATGAGAAAGAAGTTAGATGCAGGAAAGAAAAATATACACCCAAAATCAGGGGCAAGAAAAGGAAGACGATCTACTACTAAACGACAGTGGAAGCATCCGGTCACAATAGGCCTCGAGGTTTCCATCCATGATGAAAGCTATGGTATGGAACTGTAGGGGAATTAGAGGTGCTTCTACACTTGCAGTTTTAAAGGACTCTCTAAGAGTTCAAACCCTTGGTGTATTGATCTTATGTGAAACTAAGGACCTGGAGAGAGTTATAGAGGGTGTTCCGAGACAATTGAAGTTCGACTATATGTTGACAGTTAACCTAATGGGCATAGCGGGGGGTATGGCAGCTTTTTGGAGCGCATTGGCACAAGTTCAAGTGGCTAAATACGACTATTTCTTCATTAAGGTTTTAATCAAACCAAACCATGGACTTCAGCCATGGCACTTTCTCGATTTCTATTTAAGTACAAATAAACAGTATAGAGAGACTCAGTTGAATTATCTAATAGGAAGAGTTTTAAGAAGTAGAGACCCGAATGTAGTGGCGGGAGACTTCAATGTTATTATATCCCAGAAAGATAAGAAATGGGGCATGTCATGGATAGCTGATGATAGCCCGAGTTGGTGGACTTCATTAATGAAATACAAGGCACGACTTGGGTTTCAAAGGCCCATGATTCACCTGGACGAATAGAAGGCATGGTGACCAATTAATTGCGGCCAGATTAGATAGGGGTATTGCCAATCAACACTGGTTGGATAAGTCCCCTCGTGCAATAGGCTATCATCTATACTTGGTAAGTTCGGATCATCTTGCACTACTGCTAGACACAAATAGAAGAATGAGGAGTAAAACAAACATATTTAGGTTTGACAACAGATAACTGCAAAAATGAGGAATGCTTGGAAGGATGACCCCCACAATAACAGTGCATCCTTAGGAGAGAAGACAAGACGGTTAACCTCAAAGATATTAGTAGGGATGAGAAAGGCCCCATGGAAAATTCAAAGAAACTGATGGTGGACCTGCAGAATAAAATCAAAGATACACATGAGACATGTAGAAGGGAAGATCAGGTCGGGCAGCTGGAAAAACAACTCCAGGACGCAAAAAAGATGAGGAAGAGTACTAGAGAATGTGTGCTCACATCGATTGGATTAAGAGAGGTGACCTTAATACGACATATTTTCAATCCATTGTTAAAGGGAGGCGCAGGCATAATTTGTTCAACAACTTGGTTAATGATGAGGGGTTCTACATCTCATCTCAGAGTGGTTTATCCAGGATGGTGGAAAACAAATTTGGGGATATCTTCCAATCTACGAGAACATGGGCTGATTTCTCATTACTTGATGGCTTTGGACCCAAACTATTGGAGGCAGATAGAAACTAGTTGGACAAACCGTTTACAGATGAGGGAATTTTAACAGCGCTGAGAAGCATGAATCTGAACAAAACACCAGGTCCAGATAGGGTTACGAATAAGTTATTACAGGCGAAATGGGAGATATTTAAAGTTAACATCATGCAAGTTTTCAAGAAACTTTACTCTTCTGGCCATTTGGAACGTGCCCTCAACGAGACCCACATTGTTCTCATTCCAAAAAAGTATTTTCCTTAAAAAGTTTGTGAGTATAGAACGATTAAGTTATGCAATTTCTCCTACAAACTTATAGCTAAAGTGCTCTCAAATCGTTTAAAGACTATTTTGGACAACTTAATCTTTCCTTTTCAAAATTCCTTTATTGCAGGTAGACAAATTTCAGATAATATACTTCTAGCTCTTGAGATTCTTCACTCAATGAGTAATGGTAACAGATGTTCTCTGGAAGCTACCCTCAACCTGGACATATCAAAAGCATATGATGAATTGGAATAGTCGATGATTCTTGAGTTGCTAAAGCGTATGGGCTTCTCCTATAAGTGGATCGATTGGATCCACAATTGCGTTTCCACGGTGTCTAATAAAGTTGTAGCCAATGGGGCTCTCTCGAGGAAGATCACTCCATACAAAGGCATCAGACAATGGGATCTTTTGTCTCCCTTTTTTTGTTATTTGCTCTGAGGCTTTATCCATCTTGATGCTCAGTGGCGAAAAGACATGCCTACTTCAAGGCTTTAGGCTGGACCACTCCTCTCTGTTTGTTTCCCATTTTATGTTTGCAGATGATACCTTCTTGTTTTGCAAGGCCAATGTTCAGAATATTACTGCAATTAAATCCGTCCTTCAAACCTACTCAGATATAACGATTCGTTACTTTAAGCTAGTGATTAGTGTTAAACCAAATCCTAATTAACCCAAGTTAGGCTCGTGGTTAAGTCCGGCGTACCTCGATTAGCATGAGCATGGGTTTATGTGGTGATTTATGTTTGTTTGGAATGCTTATTGAGTTTATAGGTTGTAGTATAAAAAGAGAATTTATATACAAGCCTATAATCAGAAAATACGTAAATAAATAATAAATTGTCGGTACACCAAGTGCGACGAGGGGGTTATGAAATGAATGTGCACACCCGAGAACACTCGTAGGCATGTTCGGTGAATTTATTGGCGAGAAAATGTATGAAATATATATATTTATATATATTTGATATATATATATATATATTAAAACTATAAGTTTGGTTTGAATTATATGGATCGTTGGATCGACTCGAGATGAGCGCGAGTGTTGACGGTGTTAAAATTTATGTCACTTTAAGGAGTGTCATTTTAAAGTATCAATCACTCGATCAGCCTCGAGATAGCGTGATGCGTATCTCGAGGGAAATCTATATATATAAATTTAAAACCTCAATTTATCCTCAAATTCATTTGATCAATCGAGAGGGTGAGGTACCGAGTAGCTGAGGGTTTGATCCCATGGGGGTTGATCAGGAAAGAAATTCAACGTGAATTGATGAGCTTAAAAAACTACAAATCCATAGATCATCACATCGATAAGTTTGGTTTTTAAGTTTTTGAAATTCAATTCGATAGCTAATAATGATTTCTCTGTGAATTGTTGTTGTTGATCACTGTAAGAGGTCTTCCTTGATGAATTTGGGGAATGTTGGCAGTTGTTGTGTTGATTTGTGGATGGAACAGTGGTTGCTGCCCTGTTCACTATCGAGATAGTGCAGGGTGGAGCGCGTTCCACCTAGCAGAGGAGCGCACTCCCTTTATCAATTGGGACGAACCCAGTTGGTATAGCGCACCCCACCAATTAAGGGAGCACATTCCTACCCCAAAAACAGCAATTATGTTGAGTTTTAGTTAGAGTTTCCTGAGGTCTTAGGGATTGACTTAGGAGTTTTAAATAAAGGATATTAGACATATATTGATCATAAATGGTAGGTGTTGGATCACCGGGAAAGTATGAGTGACCCGCAAAAGTTAGGGAATTTCTTAACAGAAACCTAAAATGACGTAAGTATGGATTCGCTTATTTGTCAATGTTTCCTAGCTATTTTAGTATATGTAGTTCATGTAGTTTATGGATGAATGGGGGAATATGTACACTATGATGTTTTAAATAAAATGAAAAACAGTGTTTAATGTGATTCACAAGAGTAAGTTCCTGAGACTGTGATTAGGTTATATAAGATATGGGGTTGATCTCCCGGCCTATATGTTCCTACTCATTTAGATAGGTTGCGTGGATTACATACTCACTAGAGGGTTTCAGATAGAACCATTGGACATTAATGGATTGGCTAGACAACACATTGGCCAATGTGTTGGTCTAGCAATCGCATTAATGGTGTTAGTGGGTGATCGACCCTAGTTTTATGAATAAAATGGAAATCATAATGTAATAGTCATTGACAGTATGACTTGCATTCGTTATTTATTGAATTATATGCTTTCCATAATCCTTTTAGTTAACATTGGTGTATATTGTTATTGCATAATGTTCATGATTATTATATGGAATGTTGATGGCTTTGTGAGTCCTTACTTACTGAGCAAGTTGGAGCGCTCACTCTAATTAACATTTTCGGAATACCGACGAGCGCTACGACTACTGGATAGAGAAGATTTAGGAGTCTTGATCTTCTTTTCGATGTAATGAATCTCCCATTGTCTTATATATATATATTTGTATTGAATTAGAGTTTTGTAATATCACAAGGGATTGGAGGTTTTATATAACCGATATTTATTCCGGTTTGATTTGATACTGTATATCGTGTTTTATTATCGTTAATTTTCGCTGCGTTTAATATTTATTTTTACATCGATATTCGATATACAATTGTGTTTATCAGGAGATAGAAGGAGAAACTGCTCGTTCTAGTTAAGTCTAGCGGGATTATCGAGGCTTAATTAAAGTTTTAGGCCAAGTATCACCCAAGGTCAGGGGATGCCACATCAGATATCTCTGGTCAACATAGAAATGAAGATAAGAGTTTGATTCATTTCAGTAAGAATGTCTCTCACATCCTACACATACACCTCCAAGAAATAGCTAATATCATATCCTCCAATGGTCTCGACAAGTACCTTGGTATTCTCCTCAATGAAGGTCAGACTAGGAAACATCAATTTTAAGGGCTGGTTGAAAGAATGATGAATAAAGTGCTTACGTGGAGTGAACACTTTCTTTCCCCAACAGGCAAGGAAGTACTTTTGAAAGCAGTGGCTCAGGCAATCCCCAACCACTACATGTTCATGTTTCTCCTCTCCAAAGGGACGTCGGTGGCATTGTCATAAGCATGGAAAAATTCTGGTGGGTCAATTCAACGAAAGACAGAGATATATATTGGTGTAGATGGGAAAGAATGTCCAAGGCCAAAGTGTTATGTCAAGGCCTGGGCCACTCTACCGTGCACCCAGCACTTTGAGTCTCAGGCAGTGTGACTTTACCGCCACACCATCTGTGTCCCCACATATTTTTACTAATATGGGCACAGTAACCAACTCGATGGTACACAACTCGCTAAATCTATTTTTTGTCAAGGCCTGGGCCACTCTACCGTGCACCCAACACCTTGAGTCACAGGCAGTGTGACTTTATCGCCACACCATCTGTGTCCCTCCATATACCCACTTTACCACGCAATATATGGGCACAGTCTTTCGCCTCCCACAACTCGAACTCGGGCCCTGGAGGCTTAAGGCCACATATTTTGTGAGTTGTGTACCATTGAGCTGGTTGGTAAAGATATGGGGGGACACAGAACGTGTGGCGGTAAAGTCACACTACCTGTGACTCAAGGTGTTGGGTGCACGATAAAGTGGCCCAGGCCTTGACATGTTAGGGGGTTTGAGATTTCGAGACCTTGAACTCTTCAATATAAGTTTTCTTGCAAAACAAGCTTGGAGATTGATGAAGGGGAAAAATCAGCTTGTATATGCCTTTTTGAAAAACAAATATTTCAACATATGGGAGTTCATGTTTGCAAGCCTGGGGAACAGACCATCATGGGGCTGGATAGGGCTACTAGAAGGAAGAGGTGTTTTGGAAAAGGGTTTGAAATTGAGAATCGGAGATGGCAGCAAAGCGAAAATATAAGAGGACTACTGAGTTGCACTGTCACGGCCCAAATCTCTAACCCCCATTTTAATTCATTAATCAGGATCACCGACCCTTTGACGTGGGACCTGCATTGTGATACGTGCACCGACCGAGGCACGTGGCCGAGATATATTGTATTTTTGTATTGATGTATACCTAGTGTTAAGTATTGTGTAGACTTACTAAGTCGGTTGGTACAGTTGTAGCGTCGAGAATAGAGGGGGCGCACCTCGAGTTGCGTGCGAGTCGGGGAACCGGGTAGTTAGCATTTTAGTAAGTCTTATTTAATATTAATATGAGTTTAAGAATTTTTTTAAGCCTATGGTTGTATTTATTAATGTAAATCAAATTAAAGTCCTATAGTTTTGGTTTAAGAATCTACAACACTTAGACTTACCTCGGGATACACACTAACACACACTCCCATGATATGTGTGTCAATATGTTGTGTTAGTGAGATGGAATTAGTGGGTTAGTAGGAGTGAATGAGTGCCACAAGATGTCATGGAGATGGGTGGTACATATTA
This sequence comes from Stephania cephalantha, assembly GCA_039657325.1. Taxonomy (NCBI): domain Eukaryota; kingdom Viridiplantae; phylum Streptophyta; class Magnoliopsida; order Ranunculales; family Menispermaceae; genus Stephania; species Stephania cephalantha. Next base: position 42,602,946 of record CM077578.1, read on the forward strand.
GATGAAAACTCAAGCATATATAAACCCACCTTAGTGTATTCTTCTCATTTTTGCATGTTGGAAACAAAGGAAATAAAATACAGTGATGCCGAAAATCTAGTAATTGCTGGAAAGTTAGGAGTTTGAAGGGGTGTTTTCATCATCAAGAGTTGGAGAATCAAACACCCAACAATAACTACAACCTAGGTAATGTGTTCTTCAATTTCATACATCAAAATTAGGGGTTTTAGGGTTTTAAATCATGGGGTTTTCAATTATAAACTATTTCTAAGTCTAGTTTCACTGATTTTAAGCATTTAACACATTTAAATCAAATCTCAAGTCTCTTTTTCGGATTTTACAAGTTTTTGCTCAAAAAATAAGGTTTTCAAGGAATGAAACTGATTTTGTGAAAATCAGCCATGTTAAGGTGTTTGTTTGCAAAATCTAAACCCATTTTCGAAATCCTTGTTGAAAAACACTAAGGATAGCACTAGTGCCTTCGAATTTAAGTTTCAAAAATTAAAATTGTGAGTTTTCCCAAGTTTGTATGTTTTTGAACAAATGCATGACATGTATGTTGAAACCTATTGATTTTGATGAATTGCAGTTTCACTGGAGAATTTTGCCTGCAAAATTCTAGCTCTGAACTTGCAAAATTCTCGCGCCAGCCAGAATTGAAGAATTTTGATATTTTGAATTGCACTTTCACCGCAGATTTTTGCCAAGCAAAATTCTGGCTGCTGCAATTGCAAATTTCTCGCCTTCAGAATTGCAAAACTCTAGACAAGTATAATTGAAGAATTTTGATATTTGGAATTGCAGTTTCACTTCGAATTTTGCTCGCAAAATTCTGCCTGCAGAATTGTAAAGTTTTGACCGCAAATTGCAAAATTCTCGCAATTCTAATTGCAATTTCACTAAAAACACATAACCTAACTTAGACCCATTTACTAAGTCTAACACCTTAAGTCGACCTAAATTCACACTATACAGTCTAAATACACTATAAGACATACTTAATCATACCAAGAACTTAAGGAAGGTTCTCTGAGTCCTGGTGCACAAATTTGAGTGTCGGGAGGTCGGATTTGGCTAAGGGATTTGCGTGATGTGAGTATACCCAATGACAACTTTTCTTAGCATTTCATTTCTATTAATTGTTGTCCTTGCATAGTCCTTTTGACTATTTTGCCTTTGTATTCTTATATCATGTGTTCTTTGTGCCTATGCTCACTTGATGAGTCTAGTTTGCATGATATCCATTCATTTGATTTGATTCATTGATTCTATCTCATGCTATGTCTATTCTTGTTGTTTTAAATGTGAATTGAATGATAAATAGCATGTTATTAGGCTAGTGAATATCTTATAAATGTTTAAGAGGACTTGTATTCCTTATTTGTTTAGGTGTGTAGATGTGCCTATGCCTTGACAATCCATACTTGGTATTTCTTGAAATTTAAAAAGTAGTTTTTGCATTTAGGTCACGTACTCGATCGAGGTGTGCGCGACTCACGGGGTTAGAGTCCCTGGGGATGTCGGCACATGTTGCTTGACACTGTATGACACTCGGGGTTAGAGTCCCTGAGGTGGTCTACACACCGGGGTTAGAGTCCCTGGTAACACTTGGGTTATAGTCCCTTGTTCTATATGATTATTGAGTCGGAGTGACATGTTTCACTGCCGACCGGACCTAAATCACCACTACTTTGCCTAGTGTCAGTATCACTTGTTTAACTCTGGTATTTACTCGCATATGGTTTATTTTCCAGTTTTCCCATTTATATGCTTTTAAATACCATTTGAATATTTGGAAATGCAAATTAAACTTGTCATCGGGGATTACTGTTTTATTCTTGTACTCACCGTCCTTTTTATGAGGGTGGGTGCAGAGTCGTCTACCAACAGGCCGGGCAAAGAGAAGATCGGCGATTATCCCTGAGCCCTCGGCGCGTCACTGCATCGATTGTAGGTCTTCTTTTGGTATTTTGATTGTATATGTTATATATGTCTTTCAGATACTATTTGTGGTTATATATTGGGTTGAGCGTTAGTTTCGCCGACTTGACTTAGACTATTTTACTGTTTCACTGCATTTTGAGGACTTTATATATGTGATGTCATTTCTTGGTTTTCCACACTTATGATTTTATAAATGGCTTCCGCATAAGTTACTAATTGCTTCTGCATAATCAATAAGACTTTCGCTAATTAATTAATTTAATAAAAAGTTTTAATTAACTCTTAATTTTATAAACTAGTAGGACTAATGTATTACTTATCCTGAATACGAGAAAAGAGACGTCTAGGTTGTAAAGGCTGACTAATACATAGTTAAGTCCTGCGTGGATATGATTATGGCTTAATTACGGGATTAGGCCGGGTGGTGCCCTAGATTAGGAGAGGGGTCGTCACAGTTGGTATCAGAGCATAGGTATTAGAACCTTAGGGATAAATAAGAAAAACACGAACTCGTATAAAACACAAACCTTAGAAGTGGAAACCAGATGATCCTTGCCTAGGAACTATTTTGTTGGGAATTGAGTGAAGGTGAGCCAGGGTGTTTTCTTTATATACATGTTAATTGCTATATGTATAGGAATACAAGATACGTCTCATAGTAGTCGATTCGCGTACAATTGTCAACATGCGTACACCGATGGCGGATTCGCGCGATGCCGGAGACACTGGAGCTAGCGGCAGTCAGCCTTCCACCGTATCAGTTGATGATTTTCAGAGGTTGTCTGACCGGATGACCGCTCAGAAGAGACAGATTGCCTAGTTCATCGCCTACATGTCGGCACAGATGACTGCACTGGCTTCGACCGCCCCCGTCACTACAGCTACTACAACACCCCCGACCACAGAGATTCCTACTGCACCAGCCACTACTACTACCACAGAGGCACGAGCACCAGTACCACCCGAAGAGCCAGCGGCACCTCTTCCACTAGCACTACCGGTCGTCACAGTACCGATAATAGAAACAGTAGTAGACACGCCCACACCCGCTATATCTGAGATCACTGGCTTGTCGAGGGACGCCAAACTAGTGAAGGAGTTCATTAGACTCAGGTCGGCGTATCTTTCGGGAGAGAGGGACCACGACAAGATTGAGAAGTGGATCCTATCGCAACAGTAGCTGCATCTACTACTGGGTATCGAGGACAAACTCCAGCCAGTTCTTTCATACTATACCCTGGATAAGGGTGATTATGTTTGGTGGCGCACTACAGTGGCGAGCCGAGGCAGTTTCACATCATGGGCAGACTTCAAAGTGGAGTTCTACAAGCAGTATTTTTTGGCTTCGATGTTGCAGAGGTTGAAGAAAAAGTTTATGAGCTTGAGACAGGCCGAGGGGGAGACAAAGTGATGATGTACCGCGACCGATATGGTTACATGAGGCAGTTCGCGGAAACTTGGTAAAGGATGACGCAGATGGCGCCTTCTACTTTGGAGATGGACTAAGGCCAAATATAGCTAGACATGTCGTTGGCACCGGGGCCCGCACTCTGCAGGAGATCTATTAGAGAGCACTCGCCCAAGAGACTTATGAGTTGGGCAGATAGGAGGAGAGAGCAGCAGAGGGTTGCGATCAGGGTTCAGACTACGACAGGAGGCGGAGGGGTAAGGGACAAAGGAGAGGGGATAGGGGTCCACAGAGGGGTGGGGCACTTGTTGCCCCTATATCAGCAGTGCCCTACGCACCTCACCCTGCACCTACACATATGTATGGCAGATCTCCCTTACCACCTTCCACCAGACAGGCATTGCCAGTTCCACCGACACCGCGACAGCAGCAGCTGGAGGGTGGCCGAGACAAAGGTAGAGGCAGGGATGGACCAAGACAGGGTCAGTGACAATTATAGGACTGGCGTAACAGAAAAGGCAGCGTCATCAGATCACTTGCTGGAGATGTGGTCAGGTGGGACACATGTCTAGGGAGTGCACACAAATGCAAACACATCCCCACAAGCGAGGCGAGAGAGAGTTCACATAGTCGCACAGCCAGATGCTGGAGCGACACGCAGCCTCATCGAGGGTACGGTTTTCGTTTATGGTAGAGACTTATATGCGTTGTTTGACTCTGGATCCACTGTTTCTTTTATTGTTGGTCGCATGTTAGGCATATTAGGATTGACACGTGTTAGGCTTAGCGTACACACCGATTTTGAGCACGCAATGGGGGATAGGGTTTACCCTAATAGTCTAGTTCGGGGTTGTCCTGTAGAGAAAGGCGGGGTAGAGTTACCGGCAGATTTTAGAGTCCTCGAGATGTTAGAGTTCGACCCTCTGCTAGGGATGGATTGGTTGTCAGCCTACCACGTACACATCGATTGCTTCAGTAAGTCTGTCATATTTGAGATTTCGGGACGTTCGATGTTCGGTCACCGAGGTAGTACACCGAGACTCAACACCACAATAGGTCGGCTTGCATCCAGTGGAGAGATGGAGACTTTAGTAGTGTTGTACGTTGTAGCAGAGAGTCAAGGACCCAGACTAGAGGAGATACCGGTTGTTCGAGACTTCCCAGATGTTTTCCCAGAGGATTTACCTGGATTACCGCCACCACGAGAGGTAGACTTCATCTTCGACCTAGTACCGGGTACCAGACCGATCGCGATACCGTCGTACCGCATGGCTCCGAGGGAGTTGGAGGAGTTGAGGACTCGGCTTAAGGATTTGGGGGAGAAGGGATTCATCACACCTTCGATGTCACCGTGGGGAGCGCCAGTTCTATTTGTGAAGAAGAAGGATGGCAGTCTGAGACTATGCATCGACTACATGCAGTTGAACAAATTGACAGTCAGAAACAAGTACTCACTTCCGCAAATAGACGATTTATTTGATCAGCTGAGAGGAGCACAATTTTTCTCCAAGATAGATCTGATATCGGGGTATCATCAATTTAGGATCAGGGATGAGGATAGGTCCAAGACAGCATTCAGCACCAGATACGGACACTACCAGTTCACGGTCATGCCATTCGGGCTGACCAACGCCCCCGCCGTATTCATGGATTTGATGCACCGAGTACTTAGACCATATCTCGACCGCTTTGCGATAGTCTTCATCGACGACATTTTGATATACTCGAGGACACGTGAGGATCACGAGCAGCACCTCAGAGAGACGTTGCAGACATTGAGGGAACACCGACTTTTCGCTAAGCTCAGCAAGTGTGAATTCTGGCTTGCAGAGGTCAAGTTTTTGGGGCACGTTGTTGGAGCAGCAGGGATTGCAGTAGATCCGGCCAAGATTCAGACGATCACGGATTGGCCGGCACCGACATCAGTACCGAGATCAGGAGCTTTCTGGGGTTATGAGGATATTACCGTAGATTTGTGAAGGATTTCTCGAAGATCGCTTCACCAATGACGAGGCTGACACAGAAGGATGTTGCTTATGAGTGGACTGAGAAGTGCGAGGCTGTATTTACTCAGTTGAAGAGGTCATTAACTACCGCGCAAGTGTTAGTACTGCCAGAGGCTGGATATGGATTTCTAGTGTACACAGATGCTTCTCATACGGGTCTAGATTGTGTGTTGATGCAGGGCAGCGGTGTCATGGCATACGCATCGAGACAGTTAAAGATACATGAGAAGAACTACCCCACGCACGATCTAGAGTTGGCAGCGGTTGTATTTGCGTTGAAGACTTGGAGACACCTTTTGTATGGAGAGAGATTCACACTCTTCACTGATCACAAGAGTCTGAAATATCTCTTCACACAGAAAGAGCTGAACATGAGACAACGCAGATGGTTGGAGTTCTTGAAGGACTACGACTTTTCCTTAGAGTATCACCCAGGAAAAGTGAACGTAGTCGCAGATGCGCTGAGTAGGAGACCGAGTAGAGATGTTGAGGTGGTCAGATGTCACATGATGCATGAGTATGGATTACTCGAGGTAGCAGCGATGACATGTCAGACAGAGGTTCCTACCGATACTCAGGTGATGATTTGCGCACATATGAGACTACAGACCGTGTCTACACAGTGAGTGTCAGAGGGTCAGAGGACCGATCGATTGTACTCGAGATTCAGCGAGTTAGCGCAGAGTGCAGAGTGTACAGATTGGGCAGAGACGACGATCAGTGTCTGAGATACCGGGGCAAGTTGTGGATATCAGAGGTACCGGAGCTGAGAGATGAGATCCTTCAGAGTCGCACCGTTCCAGATTTGTCGTACATCCAGGCAGGACTAAGATGTACCACGACATGAGGAGACATTTATGGTGGCCTGGGATGAAGGCAGACGTGTCTAGATTCATCAGGAACTGTGGTATCTGTCTGCAAGTGAAGTCCGAACATCGCAGACCCGGGGGATTACTACAGCCGCTTCCCATTCCTCGATGGAAGTGGGAAGACATCTCTATGGATTTTGTCAGAGGATTGCCGAGGATCGCGAGGAGACATGATTCAATCTGGGTTATAGTTGACAGACTGACGGAGTCTGCTCATTTCCTGCGAGTGGCATCGCATTACACGTTCGATGAGTTGAGCGTACTGTTCGAGAGAGAGATTATTAAGCTGCACGGGGTACCATTGACGATCACGTCAGACCGAGATGCTACGTATACGTCTAGGATGTGGCGATGTATGCAAGAGCAGTACGGTACACACCTACAGTTCAGTACGGCTTTCCACCCTCAGACCGACGGGCAGACTGAGAGATTGATTCAGGTCCTCGAGGACATGTTGCGGGCATGCGTGTTGGAGTTTGACGGATCTTGGGCGGAGTACCTACAGCTATGTGAGTTCACTTACAACAACAGTTATCAGGCTAGCATTGAGATGGCGCCATTTGAGGCTTTATATAGCAGACCGTGTCGCTCGCCATCGTGTTGGGCTGAGCCAGAGGACCGGGAGATAGTGGGGCCTGAAATTGTTGTTGACCACACAGAAAAGGTCAAACTGATCCGTTAGAGACTCAAAGGAGCACGGGAGAGACAGAAGAGATATGCGGATAAGTATCGCGGTGATCTCGCGTATTCTGAGGGAGCCTTTGTCTATTTAAAGGTTTCCCCTCGGAAGGGTCTTCAGAGATTTGGGGTGAAAGGCAAGCTTGCACCGAGGTACATCGGGCCTTTCATGATTAAGAAACGGGTCGGGAAAGTGGCATACGAGCTCGAGTTGCCTCCAGAAATGTCAGGGGTCCATCCAGTGCTCCACGTTTCGATGTTTCGACTAGCCGAGTCGAAGGCAGGCGTGCGACCGACAGTTGACTTGAGTCAGATCGACCTGAGCGAGGACATCTTTTACGAGGAGCGGCCCATTCAGATCCTAGATCGGAAGGTACGCCAGTTGAGGAGCAAGTCCATCCCGAATGTACTCGTCAAGTGGCAGTTCCACGATGACACGGAACTCACTTGGGAACGGGAGGACTACATGCGAGATAGATTCCCGTACATGTTCGAGTCAGGTAGAACCGTAACTTAAACTTAATTTCAAGGACGAGATTTTCATTTTGTTGGGAATATTTGTCACGGCCCAAATCTCTAACCCCCATTTTAATTCCTTAATCAGGATCACCGACCCTTGACGTGGGACCTGCACTGTGATACGTGCACCGACCGAGGCACGTGGCCGAGATATATTATATTTTTGTATTGATGTATACCTAGTGTTATGTATTGTGTAGACTTACTAAGTCGGTTGGTACAGTTGTGGCGTCGAGAAGAAAGGGGGGCGCGCCTCGAGTTATGTGCGCGAGTCGAGAATCTGTAGTTAGCATTTTAGTAATTCTTATTTAATATTAATATGAATTTAGGAATTTTTTTTAAGCCTATGGTTGTATTTATTAATGTAAATCAAATTAAAGTCATATAGTTTTGGTTTAAAAATCTACAACACTTAGACTTACCTCGGGATACACGCTAACACACACTCCCATGATATGTGTGTCAATATGTTGTGTTAGTGAGATGGAATTAATGGGTTTGTAGGAGTGAATGAGAGCCACAAGATGTCATGGAGATGGGTGATACACATTAGATGAAAACTCAAGCATATATAAACCCACCTTAGTGCATTCTTCTCATTTTTGCATGTTGGAAACAAAGGAAATAAAATACAGTGTTGCCTGAAATCTAGTAATTGCTGGAAAGTTAGGAGTTTGAAGGGGTGTTTTCATCACAAGAGTTGGAGAATCAAACACCCAACAATAACTACAACCTAAGTAATGTGTTCGTCAATTTCATACATCAAAATTAGGGGTTGTAGGGTTTTAAATCATGGGGTTTTCAATTATAAACTATTTCTAAGTCTAGTTTCACTGATTTTAAGCATTTAACACATTCAAATCAAATCTCAAGTCTCTTTTTCGGATTTTACAAGTTTTTGCTCAAAAAATAAGGTTTTCAAGGAATGAAACTGATTTTGTGAAAATCAGCCATGTTAAGGTGTTTGTTTGCAAAATCTAAACCCATTTTCGAAATCCTTGTTGAAAAACATTAGGGATAGCACTAGTGCCTTCGAATTTCAGTTTCAAAAATTAAAGTTATGAATTTTCCCAAGTTTGTATGTTTTTGAACAAATGCATGACATGCATGTTGAAACCCATTGATTTTGATGAATTGCAGTTTCACTGTAGAATTTTGCCTGCAAAATTCTGGCCTTCGTAATTGCAAAATTCTGGCTAGCAGAATTGAAGAATTTTGATATTTTGAATTACAGTTTCACTGCAGAATTTTGCCAGCAAAATTCTGGCCTGCAGAATTGCAAATTTTTTGCCTCGTTAATTGCAAAACTATGTAGAACAGCAAATTGAAGAATTTTGATATTTTGAATTGCGCTTTCACTTCAGAATTTTGCTGCAAAATTTTGGCCTGCATAATTGTAAAATTTTGGCCTGCAGAATTGCAAAATTCTGCAATTAGAATTGCAAAATTCTGCAATTCTAATTGCAATTTCACTGCAAAACACATAACCTAACTTAGACCCATTAATTAAGTCTAACGCCTTAAGTCGACCTAAACTCACACTATACAGTCTAAATACACTCTAAGACATACTTAATCATACCAGGAACTTAAGGAAGGTTCTCGGGAGTCTGGGTGCACGAATTTGAGTGTCGGGAGGTCGGATTTGGCTAGGGGATTTGCGTGATGTGAGTATACCCAATGATAACTTTTCTTGGCATTTCATTTCTATTAATTGTTGTCCTTGCATAGTCCTTTTGACTATTTTGCCTTTGTATTCTTATATCATGGGTTCTTTGTGTCTATGCTCACTTGATGAGTCTAGTTTGCATGATATTCGTTCATTTGATTTGATTCATTGATTCTATCTCATGCTATGTCTATTCTTGTTGTTTTAAATGTGAATTGGATGATAAATAGCATGCTATTAGGCTAGTGAATATTTTATAAATGTTTAAGATGACTTGTATTCCTTATTTGTTTAGGTGTGTAGATGTGCCTATGCCTTGACAATCCATACTTGGTATTTCTTGAAATTTAAAAAGTAGTTTTTGCATTTAGGTCCCGTACTCGATCGAGGTGTGCGCGACTCACGGGGTTAGAGTCCCTAGGGATGTCGGCACATGTTATTTGACACTGTATGACACTTGGGGTTAGAGTCCCTGAGGTGGTTTACACACCAGGGTTAGAGTCTCTGGTAACACTTGGGTTAGAGTCTCTTGTGCTATATGATTATTGAGTCGGAGTGACATGTTTCACTGCCGACCGGACCTAAATCACCACTACTGAGCCTAGTGTCGGTATCACTTGTTTAACTCGGTATTTACTCGCATATGGTTTATTTTCCAGCTTTTCTCATTTATATGCTTTTAAATACCATTTGAATATTTGGAAATGCAAATTAAACTTGTCATCGGGGATTACTTGTTTTATTCTTGTACTCACCGTCCTTTTTATGACTGGTGGGTGCAGAGTCGTCTACCAAATGGCGGGCAAAGAGAAGATCGGCGATTATCCCCGAGCCCCTTCGGCGCGTCACACGCATCGATTGTAGGTCTTCTTTTTGTATTTTGATTGTATATGTTATATATGTCTTTCATATACTATTTTGGGTTGTATATTGGGTTGAGCGTTAGTTTCACCGACTTGACTTAGACTATTTTACTGTTTCACTGCATTTTTAGGACTTTATATATGTGATGTCATTTCCTGGTTTTCCACAATTAGGATTTTGTAAATTGCTTCCGCATAAGTTACTAATTGCGTCTGCATAATCAATAAGACTTCCGCTAATTAATTAATTTAATAAAAAGTTTTAATTAACTCTAAATTTTATAAACTGGTAGGACTAGTGTATTACTTATCCTGAACACGAGAAAAGAGACGTCTAGGTTGTAAAGGCTGACTAATACGTAGTTAAGTCATGCGTGGATATAATTAAGGTTTAATTACGAGATTAGGCCGGGCGGTGCCCTAGATTAGGAGAGGGGTCGTCACATGCACGCAAGGAGATAACAAAGCTATGGTCACCAAGGAAGCCTGAGCTACAGTATGTGAAGGATCTGATTTCGCCGACAACGAGGTTTTGGAATCGTAAGCTGATCCTTAGCAAGTTCACTGATGAAGCTAAGAGCGTTCTGGCAACCCCTATCAGTCAGGAAGGTTGTGCAGACAAGATTTTTTGGCACAACAAGAAGTCGATATGCTTCTCGGTTAAATCAGCATACATCCTGGCCACGAAATTGAATAGAGAAGGCCATTGGGGGAAACCGTTAGTTGGAGAGGCGAGTGATAATATGAAAATTTCTACGATGTGGAAGTTACTTTGAAAAATCAAGGTGCCTAGGAAGATTCATTTTCTTCCTTTGGAGATGCTGGCAAAACATCTTGTCCACCAAAAGTTCCATGTGGAAACTTAAACTTATCTATGATCCTCTGTGCCGCCTGTATATGAAGGTAGAAGAAACTCCCAGTCACATTCTGTTTAATTAATTGCGAATTCTGTTTTCTAAACATTTATTAATTGGTGGAGGACATGGAATAAGTTAAAGACTTCACAGATAGATGGCTTACTTTACAAAGCCAAACAGAGATCCGAGTCTGCAGAGAAGAAATGCTCCAGTGGGTGTCCTTTGAGCTGTGCGCCTTGTGGAGGACATGGAATAGGTCAGATTCTTCAATAGTCATTGATTCCATTAACAATTCTCCCAAAGTCCCAATCCATGCTGCGATATTGAACTTGTAATTTACGATGTTCACTTTATGACTAAAGATAGAGATCTGTTTTGGTTTCATCATGTATCTAGGGATAAAATTGTTAGAGCTGATGTGTTAGCAAAGTGCGCACTCAGGGAGGGACGTAACTGTATTTGGAAAAACCCCCTCCAGATATTTTTCTGGATATTTGGAATCCATAACTCTATTTCATGTAAAAAAAAAAAAACTTAATTAAACGACTATGGGTAATTTTCTAGTAAGTTTTATATGTCATTTTCATATGTATATACACATGGTTTTCAACTTACCAATGATGTTCTATGAATAATTAAATTTGAAGTAGAGTATCGAGTATTAATGAATCATTGACTATGTATTATTATTCTTGCGAGTCCTCATAAACTTAATTTAAATATAAGGCTTAAAAGATTTCAATAAAATTGATTAAAAGGGATGGTCATTAAGAAAATTTAGAAGGTTAAATTGATTTTAAATAAAAATGTCCCAATTAATTTAGGATAAAATTGAATTTTTTAAGGAGGATAGAATTGATGTTAAATCAAAAAATTAGGATACAACAGATAAATTTGAAAGGTTATGATATAATTAGGGATGCAAGTGGGGCGAGTTTAAAGTAGGGAATACAATCTCCATCCCCATCTCCACTTCTAGCGGCAGGGATTCCCCGCTTAAAAATTCCCCGTTGGAGAAATTTTGATCCTCATTCCCCGCTCATTGGAGATCTCCACGTACTCCTACGGGATTTTCCACCCCTTACTATTTCACATAATATCTAAAAAAGATATATAAATACATTATATATAATTGAAATCATAATATGATAGTATGTATTATATAGGGTAGTTCTATTGTTTAGTTTATTTTTAATCAAAAACATAGTTGAACTGTTGAATTTATACAAATATATTAAATAATATAGAATTTATATAAATGTATTAAATAATATATCGCATTATATATGAATTTCATGTTATATTAATTTTTTCTTAATAAACTTAGTTATGTTACATTAATTAGAGATATATATATTAGATCTAAATAACATATTGCATTAAAAATCTAAATCATAAAAAATATCATTATTTATTATAAAAAAAGTCTATCGTTATTGTTTGTTTATATTTATTTAGCTATAAATTATAATATTATATTATTAAAAATATATCATATTGATTTGGATTATAAAAATATTATATTATATTATTTAGGGTTATATCTCATAAAGTTTAAATTAATGTATTAAGCTTTTGATCAATGGCTTATTGATATGATCATTTGATTGTAACAATTATATGTAGGTTGAGGCTTCATACATTAGTTATAGTACAAGGTAAATTAAAGTAACAACATAATTACTGCGGGGATCGCATGGAAAATCTCCATAGTGCGGAGTGGGGCACGGGGTGGTGTGGGGTAATATCGTCTTCGCCCCACCCTGCATGGTAGGGTTGAAATTTCCCTCGTCTCTCACCCCGTGAGGGCTAGATGGCGGGGAATATTCCCCCCATCAGGGAGGATCCCCGTGGAGAATGAAGATCCTCCGCTCCACTTGCATCCCTATATATAATTGATACAACTTACAAATGTTAAGATATTTTTTATCATTAGAACAAAAAAATAGGAAAATTGTAAAATGACAATAGAGAAGTCACACTTAAATTCACATCGGGCCACATGAGATATTCACGCGGCCAGCCTCAACCCGGGTGTTAAGCATCATTATCTATTTATACCCGCATCTCGAGGCATGCATGGATAGTTTAAGGGCGTGATTTGACTCTGAGTCTAACTTCCCCGTTTTCATTCTAACATTTCTTGCAGCCAAAAAATAATATTAAAAGTGGAAATCCAATGGGTCTCCACTCGATGAACCCTAGTGCAGTGGCATAACAAAAGCGTGACATCTGAAAGAGTGGTGGGCGTGAGGGTCTCGCCCTTAAACCCTCCACAAGAGCAGTTCCGATTGAATAACTTTTTTATTAGATTTTCACTTTAATACCCTCGTGTGGTACGTAGGCCCCACAAAAAAAATCAAACACGTGTCGACCAAACATTCAAAGAAGACCGCCGCGTGTCACTCTGTCATTGGCTGATGTTGGGTACTTTTAATTGGACCACTCTGTCCTCTCAACCGTTTAAAACCCCCTTCACTTCATCAACTCATGAGCTTCATTTCATTTCAATTCAAATCACTATCTCCTCTGTTCTCCTCTGCTCTTGTTCTGTTCTTGATCTTCATCATCAAAATACAAAACCCTAAAACACACAAAACCCAAGACCCTAAATTCAAAATCAAGGATTGATCAATGGAGAGCACAGATTCCTCATCAGGTTCTCTCCAACACCACCACCACCCAAACCTCCCACCAGGGTTTAGATTCCATCCAACTGATGAGGAGCTTGTGGTTCACTACTTGAAGAAGAAGGCGTCGTCGTCTCCGCTACCCGTTACGATAATCGCTGAAGTCGATCTCTACAAGTTTGATCCATGGGAATTACCAGGTATGATAAGTTCTTAAGTACTCTTAACTCTTATAACCAATCCTATTAACTAATTGTATGTTGATTGAGGGTCTAATTGGTGTTGGAATGTAGGGAAGGCAACTTTCGGCGAGCAAGAGTGGTATTTCTTTAGCCCTAGAGATCGGAAGTACCCGAACGGAGCGCGCCCAAATAGGGCGGCGACGTCGGGGTACTGGAAGGCGACCGAACCGATAAGCCGATACTGGCTTCGGGGGGAACACAAAAGGTTGGAGTGAAGAAGGCCTTGGTTTTCTATGGAGGTAGACCTCCTAAAGGGATCAAGACTAATTGGATTATGCACGAATATCGTCTCGCCGAGAACAATAACAGCCTTAGGCCTCCTAGTGCCAACAAGAAGAGCTCCTTAAGGGTATTTATTCAAGATCAATTCAATCCAGTTTTACAAGTTATAGAATTGATTGAGATGATGTTGGATTCCTTAATTTGAGTGATTTGTTTGATTCTTTTTGCAGCTTGATGAGTGGGTGCTATGTCGAATTTACAAGAAGAGCAACACGCAAAGGCCGTCGGATCGAGACAAGGAGGACTCGATGGAAGGGCCATCGCAGCAGGCGGCGGCGGCGGTGGCGGGTTTGATGAAGACGGCGCCAATGAATAGTTACATGTCAACGTCGTCGTTGCTTGAAAATGAAGAGAGCTTGTTTGATGATTACTTGACTCATGAAGATGGCATCAATAACCACTCCATATCTCAGTTTGTTTCATCTTCAAATTCCAAGCCTGATCTATCAACAATGACTAGTCCTACTTCCGCGACTCACGCCTTGTCGTCGATGAAACGCAACTTCAACTACTGGATCAACGACGACACGGATCAAGGCATTGCGACGCCGAAGAGATTCCATGTAGATCAAGACAATAACTGTGTGATTGATGGAAGTAGTAGCTCATCATCAATCTCAGCTCTCCTAATGAACCAACAACTACAACTACAACAACAACAACAACAAACATCATCAATTCATCATCAACAACAGTTTCATCAACAATTGCTTACAGGGTCAATTGGAGATGGTATGTTCAGGCCAACATACAATCTATCAGGCATGAACTGGAACTCTTAAAGAATTAATATATGGTACATATAGATAAATATAATAGTTTAGGTCGATTTGGTTTAGTTATTAATTGAAGATTGAAATTATATGTGAAGCCAAGTCTAGAAGCTCATGAATCCTTTGTGAGTGTTAACTGTTTGCAGAAATATTGGTGAGTTGGTGAAGTATATACTTCTAGATTAGACTATAGTTTATTTGATTAAAAAGAATAGAAGATGAGAGAATTAATAAAGATGTGAATACTTTTGTGTTTGTCAATTAAGATAGACAAAACATCATGTACAGATTATCATCCTCCTTGTTGTACAACTTATTTCACCTATTTTTATAAGTTTAATTAGTAATGATGTGTTTTTTGTTAGTTATCCATTATTGCAAGTTTATATATTGCTTATCAATACCATGATCAAGATTATTCAACATATAATTTCAGCTATAGTGATTAATTATGTAGGCTTATTATTTCCTGAAAACATATATAAAAATCAAATCATATTTATATAGTGTTTTTTGGATGTATATATTATTGCTTCTTTGCATATAAAGTTTATAATATATACATGAATTTTTTTTTTTTTTTTCTTTTTTTCTTGGCATGTAAGGTATATATACATGTGGAATTTATTCAACCTAATTAAAATCAATTATAACTTTAAAGTTTGTCATGCATTTTTTTTTCTTTTGAGATCACCTAAATTAATTTCTATTCTTTTTGGAAATTAACAATCTCTATTTATTTAAGTAAAATAAGTTTTTTTTTTAGGACATAGAGCATATTTAAAACATTAATATATATCGGATGATTACTTAATTAATTTAGATGATATTTAATTAGTTTGATTTTATGATTGGTAAGAAAGAAAAGTAAACCTAAATTCTTGTTTTATTTTCATTTGTTCACACAGCCTAAATTATGTCATGCTAGTAATGGACATGATAGGGACACTTATCTCCTATCTCTACTTTTATTTATTTATAATGTATGTTGTCTATTATTAGTACCATTGCACGTCCATTTCTTTAATTTATTCTTTTTAACTTTTTTTAATATAAAAATAAGGGCTGTTGAAGTATAAAACAAGTATAATGAATAATGAATTAGAAATGAAGTAACCAAAATACTTTTAAAAATATTAATATTGATGCTAAATCACAACCTTTTTCCTTAGTTTTTCAATTCCTTTATGATTGATTTGTTGGTAGTTTGACAAGTTGATGTCATAGTAGGAATTAACTTAGAGATTTTTAGGGTTTTCGAACAAAATAATATCTAATTCTTAAAAGTGTTTTTTTTTGTGTGATTAGCCATGCTTCTTTAATTAGGGGCGACAACAACACTAATGCTAGCTTAACACGTAAAGATTCGAATACGCTATTTGTCTAAATTTTAATAAGAATCATGATAAATTAATTTCATATGTCAGAGTCACATATTCGTGATGGGAGTGACTGCAACAAATTTAAAGTTCACACATATTTGAAGACTCTAATATACATTAATATTTGTTCACATACATCTCAACATCATGTATTGCATAATCTCCGAGTAGTTTTGTAACTTCACCATTATAACTTTGGAGCATTATTGTGGCATTTAAAAAAAAAGAAAAAAAAAAAAAAAAGGATTCTATTATCTTCTAATTTACATGTTTGAGATAATGTCATTGGAGATATTTGAGAGAGGTCATTTTCTTAGATTTGGACTATAGGGGCAAATGCCATGACCCCATGTCACACAAGAAGACAAACATGTGGGTACCTCACAATGTGTGTCCATTGTTGACTCATGGGACCAATATATATGCATATATCTCCATCAAAATGGAATCCCAATTTAATTTATTGAAAACCTAATAAACAATCCACCTCTAATCACTTTCCATTTCTGGTAATGAGAACAAATGACTTTATGAAACTTTTAAATCATTAACTTTGATAGAGGAACTTGATAATGAAACCATGTTAATGGAATATTATCCTCATCAAACATAGAAAATGCCTTCATTTCAAAATGCATTGTAGTATACTAGATGGACCCATCACCTCTTCTTGATCCACCATTTAGTGAGAATCTTTGACTCCTTTTGTTAGTGATGTCAAGCTAGATTACACACATGGAAACCACACCACAGCACGAACAAATCAACTCAAGCATTGCTATCCCTCTTTGATATCCTTTTTTTTTTTTTTTAAGACTTGGTTTGTGATTCTAAGAATCTGCATCTATGGTAATATTCTGATGAACAAACTTATACAGTTACATTAGTCTTGACTCTTGAACACAAAATTGAACTTTCACTAAATTAAAGCTGTGTAAGTAGGAAAATTTCTTACTATCCAAGGCTTCGTCGACGCATATGGAAATCGAGAAACCGAGAAAAAATGGAATCTACTATGTACATAATAATGAAACTTCATTCTCAATTCTACAGATGATAAGCATACGTCTTTGTTCATAGTCACCCTTTTAATGATCATTCAACCTCAATCAAAAGATGCCCGTATCGATCCTCATTTTTTGCTTAATTCATCTTTCGATGATTGATTAAACCTACTCGACAAGTTTAGTAATGAGAATAGCCGCCCTATACATCGTCACGAAAGGGACATAAATACATATATTCAATTAGTTTCCAAATCTTCTCAATAGGTTTAAGGAATGGCTACTCCTTGGGCAGTAGTAATAGAACAAATTAATGAAAATGTTCAAACTTTAAAATCCATCCCATCCACAAAAACTCTCACAATGTTCTTGTCCACTGAAAATTACATGATATTCAAGCAGAAGATTTCACATCATTGAAATAAGCCAAAAACTGCACAAAAAAGATAGCGAAAAGACATTTGGGAGAGGCTTCACCTTATATTTTGAGAAGTTTGGCCCACAAAACATAACTCTCATAGATCACAACTAAACCCCTTAAAGCACAGTTACAGTTTGAAGTACCAGCAGAGTAGAAGCTCAGTCATATCCTGAAAGTAACAGCAGAGTAGACCAAGTCCATGTTATGGTTTTAAGAGTGTTATATACTGATCCTAATATGGACAAAAATCTGGCTGTAATTGTGTAGATCTTACTGGCTTGGGCTTCTTGACAGCTATTTAGTATTTGGTGCATTATAACAACTAGAAAGTCTCTATGTCAAAAAGAAAAACAAAAACAACAACAAAGTCTTAATGTTGAATTAGTTAGGGTCGGCTAAACGGATCAAAATCTTTCACTCTGCTATCTGTTTGATATTTGAAGCATTGAAATCTAAATATATTTTGTCAAACTAGAAGAAAACCTTGAATTTCCTCAAATATTTTCGGAACTCAATTGTTCATCCCAGCAGTATCTTGCTTTGAGTTTGTCGCATTTCTTCGAATAGCCTTGTATAGTCCTGGTCCCTAGAAAAGGTTGGGCTACTCAACGTCGACTGGGGCATCGAACACACACACAAGTCATTTCTGTGTTTTTACTTGCGTTTTTTGAATCATGCGCATCGAGTAATTAGAGGTCGATGTAGCATTTTTGTCCTCGAAAACGAGAGCCAGCTCTTTATGAGCTGTTAAGAAAGGAAAAATGGTAGGCATACTAGCAAGATATTGGACAATTCTGAGAAGTTATGTTAAATTTTCATCACTGTCATATCTCCAGTAAGATTTGTCCAACAATGTTATGCAAGTAAGACCATCAATAGAGAGTTAAGATGAACAAAAGCAGTACTTCTGAATGATATTCTATTGTACAAAACAAACTTGATATGGTACATACATGATACAAATATGTGACATCACAGTATATATAATGAAGGGAATGTTTATACTTAAATGCAATGGAGATAAGGAAAGAAAAACTTACAAATACATACAAGTTATAATGGCAGGCTTGCGAAGGCTCATTAGCGGTCTGCCTGGTAGCTGCAACTGACCACCACCACCCTTCAAATTTAAGGTTCAGCCGATAATTAAGGAAGTTCTCAGCGTTTTCGATGCTTCCTAATGATCGTCAACAGCATCGAAGCAATCCACAGTCCCATGCATCGGCTCAACTTACTCCTGATAACAGAAACCCACGAGTATATAGAGCATTCTGTAAAATTTGTTTGGGCGTAAGAGAACAAATTCGTGATGGCATACCTTATTAATGGCTGTTTGGGAGTCATTGTTAGTCTCCAGTGTGGCGCCCGAGTGTCTCGATTCTGATTTCTCATTTGAATAACTAGCAAGAAGAATTGATCAGAGTTAAAATGCAGAATCATTCGAAGGAAAGAGTACGAGTTAACCTTTGTCAAGGATGCTTAGTAAGTAGCAACCCTTGCAAGGATACTCTACGATTATTTTATATCTTTTTATTGAGAAAGGATGCTATACAATTATGCTAAATTGATTAAGTTAGAAACTCACGTTGAGAGAATAGTCACCCATATGAGCTCTACACAGTCGACCCAAAGAAGCCGTTGTTCCAATGGGATCACTCCATAGGTAATCAAGTGAGCAAAAGGCCAGAGCTTCCACCCAGCCTGTAATATCACGAGAAATTTAGAGCTATGATTAAAGTACGAAACAATCGAAAACAAAAAAAAAAAATTCCCCTTCACTTGGAAGTCTTATGCTATCAAGCCAATTACAAACTAGAGGAGCATTAAGGCAGGATCGAGAGCGCAACTTTCCGCTCTTTGCTATCAATTCTATGCCACGAAAAAATAGTAAAATTTCAACTTTAAGAAACCACCAGCATGGCAGCATGTATCCAATATCAAATTAAAAATCAAACTGCACCACGGTGCAACCCTCTTCATACCACCCGTAAGTGCAAACACACCGAAATTTTACTGAAAAATCATGATCAAAACTGTCAATGTTTTTAGAAGTTAGGACAATGATAAGGTGACATGCTTTTGATTTTTGATACATATATTTACAACACAACGGTTGGGATCTCTTGGTATAATATTGAAGTGTGTGAATGCATCACAATGCAAAATCTAAAGGGCTCCAACAACACTATAGCAAAAGTGTCTATCAAAAGTATGTCATCCAATCATTTTCCATTTTTTTAAATAGGCATCGTTTGCTTTTGCAATCCAATCATCCAACTAAATAGGTACACGAATATCTTAAGGAAAGACTAATCTTTTTTGTTCAAAAAAGGCAAAACATACAGAGTAAAGAGAGAGAGAGATTAAGTAGAAGTTATCCTTACAGTTATCATGGGCCAAAAGGTTGCCTTAAGTTCAGCCAAAATAATGTCAGGCGACTCCCGCCGGAGGAGTCCCAAAACTCCATAGTAGATGCTGTTCCAAACTGCAGACCACGCTGTTTGATCAAAAACAACTTTGGCAGGTACCACCCACCAGTCTTTGGAAGGAAAGAGGACCTGAATAGCAAAAGAAGATGTAAGACCCTTCTAACAACTATTTTATTGTTTGAAGAAAACACACCAATGACAAAAACTCAACCTTTATATTTACCTCACAAAATTGGTAATAGTAGTGAGAAAGGGAACCATGGAGAAGGAAGCCGACAAGACCAGATCTGAATGCACGCGCCCGGTCAAACTCAAGCAGAGGTTTTCCTTCATAGCACTATTGAAAAGGGTTCTATGAGTAAGCAATGAAAAAAAAATTTATCATTAAGTACAAATTAAGCCTCCTTTCCAGATTCAAATTCACCTGTGCAATCCAATCTCCTATTGTGTACACCACCCCGCTTATCACCATTTTGGCAAAAACAGGATTAGATTTTAGAGCTTCCTCATATGCATCCCAGTTATGCTGTGGTGCATATCTCAGGATCTCGAAAAATGTCCATCCCTTCAGCATACAAAGGAATACAAAATAAGCAGACACTCCATGAAAGTAAATAAATAAATGAAGCACACACTCATAGACTGATAGACATAATCACATAATTCATGATGTTCTATTTAAGACACAAAATAATGAAAGCAAATTATTTTTTTCAGAATTTTAAAGGAAAAAAAAAAAAAAAAACACTGAAACTAAAACTAAAACCAAAACCAAAACAATTTTTTAAGGATAATTCAACCAATTAACATTCAAGATTTCACAAGCAAACCAGAAGAAGAAAACGCAAACCGTGCAATATGGAATAAAATTAAATAAGTTTAGAAAGTTCAGGCCAGCAAAGCCTAAGACAAAAAGTGCAACTTTCACAAAATGCTTTGCATTGCTCCTATATGGAGCCATGACAACTTATGATTCCATGACTTTGCTTTCACAACCCCATTTAATTCTTACAATAATCATATTGTAGACTCAGTAAGCTAAAAGAAGCAACATAACTCATCTAAGAGCCAAATTACAAAATGCAATAACTAGCAGTAAACCATTGAGGCTGCTCTCAATATAAAGTTTTATGTTACCAAGTCATTAAGCCTGTAAAATTTCCGTTGCTAGTTACTAATTATTACACACTTTGCTCAAGAAAGATGCTTTTCATCTTAGCAACTAAGATTTAAATGGCATCTCATCTAAACCAGTAGCTACCGCTGTATGCTATCTATTCTTGCTGTTTCTGTTCTCCAATAAAATGGTTCACATAACAGACTCCCAGGCCATAGAATTGATCAAATTCAGAACACCTCCCATTCCCTAATGATGCATTGAAATACCCTATCATCATGTATTTTTCTTCATATTCTTCTTCTCTTTTTCTGCTTCTTTTACTTTTTCTTTCTTTCTTCAAGTACTCCAAAAAACCTAATATTTTAGCCAAAATGATCTGTTATTTCCTTGTGTTTCCCCACAACTTATGCCATTTGTTTGTAAAGTTCCACATGCCTTCCTCTTTGCTTGATTCGTTGTTACTCTTCATTTGCAGTTTACGAGGCAATGCCATAAACACTTACTATATTTTTGCATTTCTTGCTTCAAATTCTTGATACACCCGTATAATCTCTTCATCTTTCACCTATCTCATGTCATCAACTTCAATTCATCACATACAAAATGGAAAATTCAACTGAAAAGAATATTATAAAGCAGTTCGAAATGAGTTTAGATACTCCAGTATCAAATTTATTTAAGAAAAAATTTGAAAAGAAAAGGAAGAGCAACGGGGAGTATGATACACAACACCAGTCTCCAAAATACAAACAAAACTAATGTCCAGTAGACAAACAAAAAAGAACACATGAACTTAGATGGATCATCAGTAAATAACAGCGACCAATTAACCAAACAACCAACGTTAGAGCAAACAAAATTAAATGACTTACAAAGAAAATAATTTAGGCCAGAGAGAGGGAGAGAAAAATGGATAATGCAAAATAGCCCGTTCTTTATTACTCAGAAGAGGACTATTCCCAACGCTAAGCTTCTTCGAAAGTACCAAGGGAAATACATAAGAATCCAAAATTCTACTCTGAGCATCTATAGGAAACCAAAGTACATAAGAAGTGCTGTAAACTCCGAATAAGGCGTCATCAAAGCCATATTCCATTGACAAATTGAAAAATAAAGTAAATTTAAACATTAAGATCAGATTAGAAATGCGTCATAATTGGGCATCCCCTACATAGAAAAATTTAACAGAAGTGGTACAATCTCTGCACTGAAAAAGAATAGGCCCCTCAGACAAAATCCGATTGGTGAATTCAAAACCACATAATGGGCAACTTCCACAGCTAAAACAACTTCTAGTTTTAACATGCAACAACAAAAGCAAATTCCAAAAAAAAAAACCAACGTGAACTCCACCTCATACCATGAACATTCCCTAGACCAATCAACTAAGACAAAACCAATTTTTCTCCCTTAATTAGATCAAAATCCATCAAACCCGCAAAAACAAACACAAATTTTGTAAAATCCATATCCGTACTTGCAATTAATCGTGATTACAGTTAAAATTACCCAAAAGAAGCAATTTCATTAAAGTACTAAAAGCATCAATGTCATATTCCATAAGCTGAATCAACCACCACATATTTCTTAGCTAAAAATAAAAACTCCTACTATGCAACAATTATAATCCAACAAGCAAGTGAAACCCAATTTTACTTCTTCAATCAAATACCAAAACAAATGAAACCCACATCAACAATCATCAATCCAACAATACCCAATATCCTTACATGCCAGATATCATGATCAATTATGAATGAATCAACAACACCAATTCACCAAATAACAAAAACCCAACTTTAGTTCTTAAATCAAATCCCAAAACAAACAAAACCCAAATCAAAAAACACAAATCATGATCAATTCAGTAATCAAAAATCACAAACCCAAAACCTTACATGCCAGTAATCATGATCAATTGTAAGCAACTTAGTAATCGCGAAGGTCCCCGCCGCGAGCACTATCGCGGCATTAACTGCCCTATCAACCAACCTCTCCTCATCCACCTCCCCCTCCCCACCACCACCACCACTCCCCGTCGCCGCCGCCGCCGACGAAAACCCGTTGAACTCCCCGCCCCCTCCAGCGAAAACCGCCCCTCATTCACAAACCCACTCACCGCCTGACTCCCCACCATCATCCCCTCCTCCTCCATCTCCATATCAATCCTACCCATCACCCCATCTTGCTGATCAACAAAATCACTGCTTTGCACAGGAATCACATCCAGCTCTTCTGCCAGAGACCCCACAATGAAGCTGCTTCGTCTTCTGCTGCTGTTGTTGTTGTTGTTGTTGTTGTTGTTGTTGTGGAAGCTCAGATTGGTTGAAGTTTGGGGTTTCAGTGAAGACCCTGAGAGACCCTTCACTGGGAGGTTGAGTCTTTGAAGCTTGGATGGGAATTGGGGTTCTTTGGTGGGTTTTGGGGAGAAGAATTTCTGGGATGTGATGGTGTTTAGGGAAGCCATTGATGATGGAGTTTACTTTGGGTTTTTTCTTCAGTTCTTGCAAAGCTATGTCAATGGAGTATTTATGATTGGTTGATGATTGAGTGACTCCATTTTAACACTTACATTTCCCACATTGCTTTTTTTCCTTTTTTTAAAGGTTTTTTATTCATTTCATTAAGAGTGACAAAAGTTTTACGTTGACTGTTAATAAATCGCAACCCTTTTTCATTTTTCAAGAATAAAAAATGTGCTTAGGGCCTCCCTCTCTCTTGACCATTTTTCGATGTGAAAAATAACATCACAGTTCTCATCTTTATCCAAATTTGAGTTTTCCTCTTTATCCGGATTTGAGATTGGCTATGTGATGCACAAAGTGTTCTACATAGGTGGTGTTAAAACAATGGAAGAATTTGATCATGTGGTCAACCTCAATTAATTTGAGACTGAGGCTATGTTGTTGTTGAATCTTGAGTCGAGATTAGTGTTGGTATTTGTTTTGAGGAGCGTCTAAAGGAGTCTAAAAACAGTTGTGTGAAATGTGAGTTTCTAAATTGAGTTACTTTGGCATTGTTTTCAACGGTTCGGGAGTACAGGGGAACGTTCAAGAAAGATAGATGACTTGACGAATAGGGAGATGACACGTGTGTGATTGATAGATTGCGGTTGGGATTGAGCCACTTGGGTGATGGATCTCGGGAGTGCTTTAATATGGTGACTTCCGGGACACTAAGGAGGGTAAGGATTTTTTTTTTTTTTTTTTTTATTTATTTATTTGGCGTTAACATGGTCCACAAACCACAATAAATGTTGGATAAACTTTTGTACCATATTGTGATTGAATTGTGGGACACGTTGGATATGAGTGGCTTTTATTTCAACGTTGAAATTCTCAATCTTTCATGCACCTACCTTACGTGAAAAACGTAAATTTTGCACAGAGCAAGTGAAAAACGTATATAAATGAATAATAGACGCATAAATTGTGATTTGTGATTTAATTTTGCGTATATTTTATATTTTTTGTTTTGGAATTAATTTATCTATATTGTATGAGTTGATAGCAACAATAAAACCCCTTTTACTCGTAATGAAATTAGTTAAGGTCAAATACATACATAAATACATAAATTAATATTGAAATGTGCAAGTTAATTTGATTCTTGATTGCACATGTATAACGTAATGAGATTAATCTCATAAATCATAATATAGAACTGTGATGGAGATTTATCCCATGCTGATATCAATCATGTGAACTATTCCACATTTTCTGCCAAAGGGTTGCCATTTTAATTTAATTAGCTTCGTCCACAAAACTCGAAACTAAAACCAAAAACCAAAATATGGATAAGAGGAAGTTGAGAAACCTATTAATTATTGGTTGTAAACCTTACTCATGAACCGAGAAAATGTTAGTGTAATTTTGGTCGGACAAATAAATTCAACACACATTTGTAGGCATCCCTTTGATGTGCCTCGGGATCCATACACTCACGCAACTCGGCAAAAATAAAGGGACATGCACAGCACGTGTCTGGCCAGCGTGCTTTATCTTGAAGTTACACTAGCATTTTCCCAAAATTTAAAAAAAAAAAAAAAAAAAAAAAAGTCATGGCAGTGAAGATTCTAACATGGGCTCTACCAAGTCACATACTTGTGTGGCTGGCTAAACAAGCCCATGATGATATATATATTCGGAGACTTTCATAATATACATGGCTCACAAGTCCTAATTTACGGGCTCAGTGGCCCACCAATATGGACAAAAACAAATCAATAGGACATTAATTTTGTTTGTCGAATTGATGAGTGTGTGTTAGATATAGATGTGTGTGGTGGCTGAATGTTCAGTTAGACAATTAGTTAGAATAACAATATTATATCTGGTTCTAATGTTTCTATAAATTCTAGATGTATAAACAGTGTCCCTAATTAGATAAGCCGTCTTTGACTAATTAGGAAAATCTGCCTACAATTTTTTGAAGCCATTTTTCATTATTGAGGTCTTGTTTGAATCTAATATTTGCATGGGTTCCCAAATGGGCCTTTTTCATCATTATCCAATTTTTTATGGCTGGTGACTTGCCGGCCAACCTTGTATATTGGAGAAATGTTAATGGCATCCCAACCTCACATTATATTGAAACACCTATATATATATAATAATAATAATAAAAAGAAAATGCTTTTGTATACCATGAACTCAACCCAAAAAAGACAAGGGCATGAATGACACTGTGCAATCTGCCTCAGGATGCATACACATTGAAATAGACAGAGCGTAGACGTGTGCGTCTTTCATGAGGTTAAGTTTATGGGTTACAATAACATTTCTTCAAAATAAAAAGAAAATAATTTTGTAACCCAAGAAATATATGCATTGTCTGGTGCGTGCAATCCGCCTGCGCACTGAAATGGACGACGCCTAAACAGGATTACAATAACATTTCTTCAAATTAAAAGGAAAACATTTTTCTACGCAGGAAACTCAACTTTTCGACGTTGTGCTATCTGCCTCGGGATGCGTGTGCACTTAGATTTTCTATCAATGAACTTGACAATTTTTTCGTCCAAAAAGTCATGTATATATATTTAGAGCTTTTAGTGCAAATTAATCAAACACGCCCGTACATATCTCGACGCATAATCCTGTGGACTCATGACTTTATAAAGCTAGTTTATAATGTCATTTTATTTATTAATTTATTTATAGTTGTTGTAAAATTGGAGGCCTAGACAGCCAGCCATAATTGCTTTTCATGGTTGGGAAGGTAGAGCAGCTCCGGAAAGAAAAGATGAGAAGAGAGCCAAGGATTCACTTGGCTTGAAACAAGGCACTGCATGTCCAGCTCCCCTAAATGTCGCAAATGTCAAGCCTTTGTACTGCTGCACCCAACCACCCACCTATGTTTATCAACACACACATTCAATTTCAATTTGCACCAGTAAATGACAAATGGAGAATGATAGCGTGACTTAGTAAGGACGTGCAGCCACTCAACATTAATAGTTGGTGGTATTGTCAGTCTTAAAAATTAATTAGTTGTCTTGATAAATACACAAAATAAACAATAAAACAAAAAAAGTAAGAACAAGTTGATAAACAAATAAAAAATGTATTTTGGGTGGACTTCATAGTAGCTGTTGTGTATCTTGCTGCTAGCATTTTCCATAGCATATTTTGCTTTCGGTTGAGTGGTTGGGACTCAATGTTTCTAATAGAAGTATCGAAAGCTCGAATCTAATTTAGTACAAAAATTGAAAGATCTCGTGTATATACTACATATACATATTATATGAGCCCTATATTAGGTTGGTTCGGTTTAATAGAAGGATTGGCGTTAGGTTTAGAAGATGTGTAGACTGAAGTATATTTTACATCGATCAAAACCGACTTTAGAATAAATGACATAAGTGTGGTTTCAATCCAATCCAAAAAGTGGCAAACACTTTCTTGGAAAAGTCTGATCAGAATTGATTTTTGTTGACTTTTAGAAGGTTCGAACATAGAATATTGGAGTTGCGAGGACACATTGGAAATGACGTGGCGATCAATACACACCATTTTATCGTGACAATAGTATTTTTTAGCCAAATTCCTTCGATTAGGCCTTCGAAATTGCGTTCTTACTATTTTTGAAATGTTTTAATTCGGTTATAACTTTTAGTAGGAGTTTCCGTTTTTGACGCCATTTAGGGCGATTTGTTTTTTATTTCGTCTAGTATAAGGTTTAGGGTGTTTCAGACTTTTACTATTTTTGGCAAAAATTAGGGTTGCCCTTTTGACCGTAATTCGTTACTTTTTTATAAATTAATAAAATTTCAAACTTTGGTTAAGTTTTTGCCTTAGATTATTTGTTCGTGGTTTTTTGAGCAATTCAATTTGAAAGATCCTCTCTGCGTTAGCCTTTAGGTTCTCTCCCCAACTAGGCAACTAGTATAAGGCCTTTTATTAGGATTGTGACTCGCACTCAATCAAGTAGTCCAATTAAAGACAATATCGATATCAGCCGAGATCCATCAGGTTAAATTGCAGAGAAAATCAACTGATAAGAAAAATTAAATCACCTGCTTTTGGTGGTACCAAGGCCTCCATGGTTCAGTGATGGGCAGAGCCAAAGCAGCTATACTATACCTTGTGGACAACACAGGAACTCTGCCATCAGTGTCCCCACTACATTTGCAAACATACATGCAACAAAAAAAGAGGTGAAGAAATTAAGTCATGTATACACACGTCAAAAAAATATAGAACTTTCATATAATTTTAGGAATTTTATCAAAGGAAAGAAATTAAGAGGCCTTTTTAAGCAATTACCTGTAGACCCATATTCTAAGGTTTGCATCAATAAGCTTCTTGTATATGGGAAGAACAGAGGGCAATGATTCAGTCCACCCATGAAATATTGTGTCGCTGCATCCCATTAATGGTAGAGAGCCGTAAAATCAAGTAAGAGATCTCAAACTTCTAACAAAAAATTATAAAAATGGGCAAACACAATTATAATTAAGGGTAGTTACGTCCGTACGAAAAGAGTGCTGGCTGTAAGGGGGTTAGGGCGAGCGACAATTTTATAAAAGTATTATAGGGGTGTCTGACAAATTACTACTATGATTTTTTCTATAAAATTTAGTTGAATTTTCTTAAAAAGGAATGCTCATCAAATAAAGAAGAAATTGTTAAGAGAGAGATTAATCACTTGCAAATGCTCCAGCTCCTAAGATGGTGACCATCACTCACATGGAGGGCCTTCTGAACATCAGCTCTGTTGTAGAAAGTTTTTGCATAATCATCAAGGCATGGATCATAACCACCTAAGACCCTAGGCATCTAACATTTTTAAAATAAAAAGTTATATACATACATTCAACCAATTAAATAAATAAGCTGTAATTAGTACATTGTTATACATTATTAGTACATGGACTTGTAAACTAATTAGAGTAGCTTACCATCTTAAGCAAGGGCTTGAAGAGAACTTGCATTGTTTTCTTTGTAAAAGAAGTACCCTTTGAAGTATAGTTTGATAAGCAAACTGGTGTGTAAATGCTGTAAATATCAATGTGATTGTACTGGTTATAAATCTCATCCACTGCATTGCTACAATTCTCATCGCTCCATGCATCAGTGCCATAAAAATCACAATATCTGCTTATAACTTCATGTGTTTCATCTGATACAATGGCATGACTCCAAGCATAGTCCACCCATCCGCGCAAGTCATCAGCGTCGGACGTTTCAGGATTTCCGACCTAAGTGATTGAATAAATTCCATAGATTTCAATTAATAGTATAAGCTTTGAAGCAACTTTGATTGATAATTGTAGGTGTAATAATACCAAGAACCCTTTGAGATTAATGTACTGGGAAGGATCCTTGTTCTTGTCGTGGATTAGTTCGGCTAATTCCGGTACATATTTCCCTGTTTAGGAATGTGACATACTTAGCTAAATTAACAAATTTATGAACTAATATGATAAAGTATTCAAATGTTAGTGGGAGATTATGAATTCAGACTTTAACATATACCTCCATAGCTCTCCCCAGCAATATAAAATGTCCGTTTTCGATATGTAGGGAACTTGATGAACCAGTTTTGCAAGAAAGTGTATGCATCGTTTGCTAAAATAAACAAAAATGTAGAATCAACTAACAAGATGTGGGAATTAATCAATTGTTTTCATAAAAGTTTTAAGATTAAAAAAAATGAACTGTTTAGCTACTATATATTAGTATCTTCTTCATGAAATGTATACTAAGAGCATACACTCACCAGTAAAGGTGTCACCTAGATTGTCATAATCAGTGCTTGTGTTTGAGTATGAAAAGCCAACACCAACTGGGGATTCAAGGAACAAAATATTGGCCTCTGCATCATATGTAATCAAATAATATCAGCTACATATATGTGTGTATATATATATATATATAATCAACTTCTCATTATAATGAATTAATTTCTTAATGTTATTAATTAGAAGTAACTAAAATTTTGTTCGTCTTTTTTTTGTTAGCCAAGGTCAAGTTATTCACAGGAGAGAACTGGTCCGAGTATCTAGAATGAGATACAATAAATGCAAGACCTGTAGTTGATACTTAGTCACATAATCGATCAATTATATATCAATTGGTACAATAAAACAAAACCACTATATAGATCAATATTGGTAGTCATGTGGGACCATTGGTAGAATAAAACAAATCCACTATAGATCGATCTTGGTATAGTTACGTGGAACCTTTGTGCTCATCATCAGCTTGTACGTAATTGAGAAGTCATAAACGTTTCTTAAGGAGGCAGAAATTGCTTTTTGTAAACTTGTAATTAAAAAGATAATAATAGTAGTAATAAAAAGAGACCTTTGTTCCATGAGTAAGGATTGGATCTAAGTCCATGGCCACTTGTGTCAACAATGAAAGGACCAATTTCTTGAGTTGCACCATATCCCACTGAGGAACATCCAGGACCTGACCAATTAAACAGATAACACATAGTACTATAACATCAAATAATTCAACAACTAATCAATCAATGTTAGTGACCGATCAAAAGCCCCTCACGTGCATTATTATCTTTGAAAAGTCTATAAACAAAAGCACATATAGAAACAAACTAATTTGTTGACCATTATATAGCTAGGTGAAACTCAAATCATTTATGTACCGAATGTTTAAGACTGATAACGAAAATGCTATGACAACAATAATAATGTGATGGATACACTTTATTATTAAGACCAGCACTGTATCACATTTGACCGGCTATTAGATATAGTGACAAAGTCAAAAAATTAACAAGAGAGGTTTTGAACAAAAAAATTATACTGACTATATATTGTAAAACGATACTAGGGCCAGGGTTGTCAGATTGCAGGACAACCTCTATACGTACATTTTATATGATACTTATAAAAGTATATATATACATGAGTTCTAAGCTTAAGGTTTGAGAGAGGGTTCACCAAAATGCAAAGGCTTGGAGTTTTCAATTCAAACTTATATCCATCAATATTATGGGGCTATTCTTTCATTTTTTTATTATTTTTTTTATTATTTTTGCAATCTATTTCATTTATCATAAAATTACAAGGTATATATGAAAGCATTTTTTCCCTATAAATACAAAGCCAATACCAAATCCAACCAATGATATACTGACAATCCATGAAATATTATTGTAACTACATCAAATATTTGGCAGAAGACAGACACAAAACAAATTGAAAAAAAAAGTGGTATATATTGGGACCCTTTATCCTATATGTGCAACAAAACCAGGCATATTTTTACCCGAAGTAGAGCATAAATCTAAAAAAAATGAAAGAGACCCGTTCAAGAACAAGAAAATAACATCATAATTTAGGTTGGAGTTTGATGAAACAATAATATATCAATTAAAGGTTAGTTCAATATATATATATATACTAGTTTCATATGCGTGCACGCAGGTTTAGGCCCGCTCGCTTCGCTATCACGGGATTTCAACTAATCTAAAAAATTATGTTTTCTCTTAAGTTTAGCTAAAAATTTTAATTATTAAACTTCTCATTAAAGTGTAAACCTGTTGAGCTTGAAAGAGAGAACAACAAATTTATTGGCAAAATGATATGAGACATGGGGTAAAGAATAAGTTAGGCACAATTATTTTATTTACCATAGAGAAAAAGGAGTCTGTAAATATGTATTAGTTATAATAGCTATCCAAATTGAAGTGTAGAGTGAGAGTTATAATATGTGGACTACATGATATAATCAATCGATTATATATATAATTTAATAATCGTTACTTTAAAAAAGTTGTATAGTTGTTTAGTTCAAGTGCAACACTTAAACAATGGCACAATTAAATGTAACACGATTTTGAGATAGGGAAAGCTATCCAAATTAATGTACCGGTTGAATGAGAGTTATATATGCGGACTACATATAATCAATTATATATATAGTCATAAATCGATATAAAAAAAAAATTGAAGAAACTAAAATCGCAAATAATGTTATGCGTAGAAAATATAGGCGACTTCAAAAAAAGTAGGCATAAATAAGTGATTAAAGGGTATAAACGATAATTCAAGTAACGAAGGAAATTTTTGCTATTCGTGCTTTTAATATATAAGTAGATATATATCACCTAATACCACCAGCTCAGTCGAGCTAACTAGACATGAGACTATTGCTAACATGAAATCATAAGAGCTAAGGTGATATTGATCTTATTAGGTCATCTAGGGCTAACAAAATATACAATATGTGTGAGGTTTAATTTTTTAATAAAAAGTACCTCCATTGAGCCAGAGCACCAAAGGCTTCTCATCAGGGCGTGAAGAGGCCTCATAAAACCAGTAAAAGAGAGCTCTCCCACTCTTCTCATCAACTGTGACATACCCTGCATAGTGTTTGAACCCCACATCATCAGGTTGTCCGGGCAACTGAGTCACAAGGTGGTCTCCATATCCATCAAAGTTTATGATCTTCACACTTCTTGAGTTCACCACACTAAATGCATAGATCATGGTCACCAAAGCCAAAGCAAACATAAAATTGCCCATCTCCATTGCATTCACATACATGCATGAGCTGTTTGTCTCAGAAAATTATATATATGACACTAGCTAATATATATTATTGTTCACTGAGCAAGTTAAGTGCACAAAAACTCATATGATGATCTATTTATACATGCAGCCCATGAGAGATCACAGATCATGTTTCCACTATTGTGGTTCCTATTAACAAAAGGTTTTCTTTTTTTTTTTTCCTTTGAAGCCTAAATAGGCATGCCTATCTTACCCTATATATTAAGAGGTCATCCTGTCTTAATTACAATAATTAACAAAAGATTTTCGGAAAGTATTAATTAAGTGCATGCAAATATAATTATACTTGTACCAAAAAACTATAATTACAGGAAAATGTTACAATGACACCTCAAATATAACATTTAGCCGTGAAAAAGACGTTTACAGCTAAAAATGTGATTTTTTGTAGTGCAAAGTCACATATGATAACGTGCATGCAGGTTTGCGTCTTTTGAATAGTTTGTGCACGTCACGAGATATACACCTTACTTGTTATACACCAAAAATTATGTGCGAACATCCATTTTTACGTTCTTTATTAAAAATAATACTTTTTTTTAAGTAATGACCAATAATACACTTGAAGTCAAAAAATAACATTAATAATACTCTTAGTCAATACAATAATGTGCACTTTAGTTCCTCGCCCTATCTAGGCAACTATATATATATAACCATTAATTTTATTAGTGGTTGTTAATTAGTATGGTGGTAGGTGTGAACACCTTGATTGGTCCAATTTTTTGAAATTAATTAGCAAGCTTTTCTCCCCGTGATACGCGTTGGCATATCAAAACTCATGTAGCTTGGAAGGGGAAGATATGTGGATGTTATGCATATGGTGTAAATATGTACGAGTAATTGGTGTCTCCAGTTAGTTATATTTGGTTGAGTTGCCAAAAAAGGCCAGTTGGCTAGCTAGTGAAATTGATGATAACGTTTATATATATCAAAAAGGAAAATGATTTTTTGACATACTTTATGTATATACATTAAATACACAATGGTGTAAATTTTATTGAGATACGTGCAACACATATCCTAATGAGACCTACACCATTGTGTATCCAATGTATGACCCAAACTATGTAACAAATAGCATTGTCTTATCGAAAAAAAAAGTTTAGACTACTTACAGAGTTACAGTGACTAAATGCAAAATTTGTCCAAAAAAGTAATTAATCCTAGCTACTTGTAAGTGTTTTGAGAAGGGGATGTGCAACCAAACCTCACAAATAGCACAACCAGGCCAGGCACAAACATTGAACCAGCAGGTATATATATATGGTCTGGTCTTGCATTTTTAGTAGGTATGTCTATAAGTTTGAAAACTTGGCGAACTGTCATAGTTTAGGTTTGGTATGTAGTTTGGCATTTTGAAAAGGGAAATGCTACACTTGTTCACTTAAGTCGTACACACTTATGTTACACACATGTTTAGAAACCGTGCGATACACATTAAAGCATATATGTAAGGACACATCTCAAAAATATTGCACGGTTTTCAAGCAACTGCGTAACATAGTGTGACCTTAAGTAAGTAAGAATATCATTATGAAAAACCATTCTGAACCACAATATAGTGATATGAGTAGTTTTTGTAAATGGTAATAAAAAGTAATGCTAAATATATTAATTTTTTTGACAAATGCTAAATATATTAATTAATGTGCATATAATAAAACCAAATAATAGTAAAGCTTAATTAAGGAGCAATGAACACCAAAGAAAAAGATATTAATGGAGCAAAAAAAGTGCATTATTTGGCTTCATGAAAACCTTGTCACATATTGAAGATTTCTTTATTTTTTATTTTTTTTGGAAGAATTGAAGATTTAATTTAAAAGCAAGTAACAATTGATGTTAATGCATGTTTAATATAACTCTATTTAACGTACTGTACTAATTAATTTACATTGTGCCGAAGATGGTGGGAAGTGAAAACTTAGTTTTTGTTGACCCTGACTTGGATTCCAATTTTAATAAGTTGAGAGCCGAGAAGGAAAATCACAAATTCCCAACTTGCTATTGCTGCTCTCTCTTACCAAATTGCTTAGTCATTAATCAAATTAACTTAACACACCTCTAATGCGGGTTGGCAAAACAATTATACCGATGGAGAAAGATTAATTGGTCGACATATTTTGATACGTACATTTGCTGCATAGTTGTCGGAGTCATTTGAATACACTTTAAGATCCGCGTGACGGCATGCACATATCTATATAGAAACGACAACATCATAGCTTTAATCTCAAATTCGTCGAGTAGGCTACATGGCCCTGTGTGCACATACATGTATAATCCAATAAAGTAACTACAAGAAGTTTGTAGCAAATTTGTGTATGTAATATATGTTACTTGGTAGTTATGTTTATTTTGGTGATTAATTAAGGTTTCATGTGCTAATTGCATGCGTGTATAACTGATAATGGCATCCAAAGATGAAGCAAATTAACATGCAACTCTCCGTCATGCATGACACTTCATCACTAGCTTACACATCTACCTAAATGTGCATCAAATTATACATGATATATTATTTCTGTATGTGTGAACTTTAATCTTAATAATGTTACACTGAAACATAATTAATTGTCATGTGTCACGGCATATGCATGCATAGTTGCATACTGTTGTGCTACTCTTTCATAGGTATAAGGAGACATAACATAATAGTGTGCAGCGACTGTAGCCCCTAAGCAAAGCTTGAGGACTTTTGAAGATAAATATTTAAATATTTTAAGGGAACTGTTACGGTAACCCAGAAACTTAACCCAAAAAAGACGAGTACCTGGTTAACACTGTTTGTTAACCGTTATTTTTGTACACACGCATCGCAAGCGCATGTCTGGGTTTAACTTCATGGTTACAAAAGCATTGATCAAAACATAAATTTGAGCCTAATGACTTTGCTTGCTAAAATTAGCTAGATCGTTATAAACTAGTTTTACCAAACAGAACCTAACAAACACTGATTTTTTTAGTAATGCGCTACAAGATTTTGTTAAAGCCTTCGGTACAACATTGATGAAATCCATTAAATACGCATTGAAATGTGCACCTATAATGCATAATCCAATGGACCTCGTCAATGTTGTATCAAAAGTTGTAACAAAAGTATCTTATCCCCCATTTTCCCCCCCCTTTTTTTGTCAAAGCACCTAGCATCCAACTTCAACAATAGAATGAATTACAAACCATGGTTGCAAGGAAGAAAAAGAATGTTCATTTAGTCACTCAACATGCATCACATCGAAGGGCTTACAATGTTGCACTTGTAAATAGCAATATAGTGATCCATAAAAAGAAACCAAGAAATCACAATAAGTTCTCCAAATTTCCATATACTCCATACAAGAAAAGAAGCCAAAGAAATATTAGATATAGGGTAAACTTTTCATCTATTGCTGTGGTGGTAACTGAGGTTTAAACAAATACCATGATCAATGTGATTCTTCCAATAATAACAATATGGAAAGATGAGCAAAAAAAACAAAAGATTAGTACACCTAATTCTTCAAACCTATTCACATAATCTTCTTGTCAGTGAAGCTTTCCAATCTTCTGTAGATGTATTTCTGGTGCAGTAGCTCAGTAAAGAATGCCTCGAAGCCCTAAACTCCCACCGATTCCCAAAAAATAAACCGTTCCGACACGATCTCTACAATAAATGTCAATAGTGTTGCTGCTCCACCCTTTTCTATGTATATGTATCGAGTATACAACTTGCTCACTTCCTCCCAACCAGAAAAAGAATTGTGATCTCCGTCGATTAGAAAGTGTCAGTTAGCTACTTAGTAAAAGAATCATGAATAATCAGGTCACACCATAAAAAGGTAATTCAAATCTTCAACTGTGAGACGCGTCTGTCGACCGCCTGCTTCATCCTCTCCAAATGCAGACGCAACCATCTCCCTTTTCTTTTGCTGCAAGTACCCATAAATTTCGTTCATCAGCGTTTCGCCCCAACTAAGAAATGAGAGACTTCCAAAAACACACACATATACACGCCAAATGCTTTTCTTTTAAAAAATAGATGATGAAAGAATCGGGATCTACTGAATGAATAAAAATGAAAGAATCGGAATCTACCGAATGAATAAAAATTTCTTTCATCAGCGTTTCTCTCATACAAGCAAGGTACATGTTATAAGGTAAGCAAGCAAAGCAGAAGGGGAAATAGAGGTAATAATGATGAATAAACATGAGAGAATCAGAATCTACTGATTGAATAAAAATGAAAGCGCCATCGACACAGGAAATATCGCACTACCGCAAAGAAGTTAGTTCCTACTACCTCAAATAGACATATGGGACTAAAAGACCATTATCAACGGTAAATTAGACAGGCTATTCCACATTAGATGTAATCATGTAACAATAACAAGCAGATGATGAAAACCTTCTGCAAGACACGTTTACCGTATGTATGATGCATTTATACAACCATTCCCTTGGGCACTATTTCAGAATAAGAAAAAAAATCAATGCTATCTACGCAGTAGCCAACCATTCCCTAGGACAAACTGATCATTCATGACAATGTCAAAAACATGGTATTATTCTCTAATATCAATAAAAGAACAATTAATTTACTGAAACGGAAAAATAAAATACCTGAAGAGCTAAAATACGATCTTCAACTGTGTCTTTCACGGTTAAGCGCACTACAGTAACAGGACGAGTCTGCCCTATTCGATGAGCTCTATCAATTGCCTGGTCTTCTGTAGTAGGGTTCCACCACAAATCAAGAAGAAGAACATGACATGCAGCAACCATGTTCAGCCCGAGACTAGCAGCTTTCAGAGACATAATCATTACAGACACCTGAAAAGAACAACATATCAAATGTTATAGAACAGTGACGGTGACATACTTTTAATACAATACATTTGCCATAGAGTTGTTGGAGTCAATCATCGAGATGTGTACACATTTTGATTCCCCATCAGGAAGACTGACAATGCGTAGCAAATCTATGTATCAAAAGTATGTCGCCCAATCATTTTCCATGTTGAAAAAGGCAAAAAATTATAGATTGATCATAGAAAACCAACATAGCCTCAGTCCCAAACTGATTGGAGTCGGCGACATGGATCAAACTCTACCATTGTGCTCGATTTAGTGTAATTGATGGTGAGCATTCCAAACCATATCATAGAAAACCAGAAATCATATAAAAACAATTCACAATCAAGCTACCTCTGGAAGTGTGTTGAAATCCTTAACAGCTTTGTCTCTGGCTAAAACAGACATTGTCCCATCAAGTCTCCTGTATTGTATAGATGAATCTTTCAGACGACCTTCAAGTAAATCAAGCATCCTTGTCCACTGAGAGAAGACGATTGCTTTTCCAGTAATCTTATCACTCGAGGGCTTCCCTGTATCCTCATATTTTCCATTAGGTTTATCCTTAAATGATCCCACTGTTTGAGAATCACAATGATCCTTGTCGCAAGATTTCGAAATACTAACATCTGATCCAACATCTGATCCACAACGCCTTTGTTCAGAAATTGATTGCAGAATCTCAAGAGCAGCACTGATTTTGGAAGAATTGGCGAGACCCTCAGAAAATGGTCCAATTGCCTCGACCAAATGAGAAGTAGAGTTGTCAGCAAAACTATTATGATCAGGTTGGTCAAACAGAGAACTCTTCAATGTTTCCTTGGAGAAGACAGATGTTATACTTAGTTGGACTTTGCACTGTGCTGCTGGGCAGAGACGTTCATCTCCCGTTAGGTGTTCACAGACGCATTGGTTACAGTAAACATGACCGCATATTGTAACAACAGGATCTTCAGGAGCATCCTGGGAAAATAAAGAACATCGATATTAGTCAATCTCAAGAGATATCCAACAAAATCACAAGAATACTCGTGTGGTGGATTGAAAGGAACAGAAGACTATCCAAGGAAGAATGCTCGTCGTGGAGGACATGTGGGATTGCATCAAACACCATGTTTGGTGACAACTAAAAAAGTTTAATTTCTCCATCAATGATTGGAATAAAAATTGGCAAACAATTGTTGGATGATAACACCTAGGGGTCCTAGATATGGGCTATGTGCTATGACTTTTCCCAAATTTTGTTCTTGCTTTTGCTTTTGTAATGGTAAAATTTCAATACTTAAACAGAAGTTGTTTCTGAAAAAACGAATGCTTTTCTTATATAAAGGATTCTGACTTAATAATAATTATCAGCAACTATTTCAAGTTTCATCAATTAGTCCAGGGACTGTTAAGGTCATTATTAAAAAAAAAAAAAAAAAAAAAA
Organism: Stephania cephalantha; assembly: GCA_039657325.1. Taxonomy (NCBI): domain Eukaryota; kingdom Viridiplantae; phylum Streptophyta; class Magnoliopsida; order Ranunculales; family Menispermaceae; genus Stephania; species Stephania cephalantha. Next base: position 42,641,351 of record CM077578.1, read on the forward strand.
AAACAATTTGGTCAATTTCAAATATTTTTAAGCAAGTTTTGAGTACAAATTTAATTTGAAATCATTCTTCGAGAAAAAAACCAAAAACCAAAAACCAAAAACCAAAAGCCAAAAAATAAATAAAAATTAAAAACAAAACGAAACTCAAAAACAAGCCTACAAATTGAGGCACGATTCAAAGAAAAGTCAGAGAAGCACTAGTAGAAGCAAAAATTAGAGAAGGGGGATTGTGATGGTTTGGACACGTCCATAGACGGACTACAAATAACCCCAATTAGAAAAACTAGGCACAATAAATTGAAGAAATTCAACAGTCATTAGACGTAAGATGGCTTGAGATGCATTAATTAGTAAGGATTTAAGGGATCATGAAAGCACATCATTGCCATTTTCAAAAAGAGAAATAATATTTTTACACACTTAAGGTCACATACAATGTTACACACCTACATGAAAGCCGTGCAATATTTTCGAGATGTGTGCATACATATTTTGATGCGTATAGCACAATTTTCGAACAGGTGTAACTTAAGTACGTTTAGCGTTTCCCTTCCAAAAAAGGAACCATCATTGTACTGATTATTAAACAATGAGATCAATACATATTCTGTTCAATTAGTTCTTTTTTTTAAAACTGTCTACCTATTTCTTAGAAACATTGAAACGGTTCGAAATTTCAGAATCTACTTTTCATCAAAAATAATTAAACAGGCAGGCAGCTAACACTTATACATGGATTATCCTAACTAACTAGACTAGACTTAATTTTGTCAGAAAGTGAATTATTATGGGAAAAGGATCAAAAGAACCACACAGGCAAGCAATAGAAAAGAATAACATACATTGCATATACCACATATTGCCAAAGAAGCCTCTAGACAACTCAGAAGATTGCTTTGTTTTTCCTTTGGAAGTTTCTTCACCAAATCTACGGAGGATCTCCAAATAGAATTAGAATCATATCCTCGCACCAGAAGAGGGTGGCCACAAGCCTGTCTCAGGCGCAAAAGCATCAATAGAATGTTAACGTAATTCTGCTTCACAGTCCCAGCAGCTGCATAAACCTGAAAGATAATATGTACGCACAATAAAACTAATAAAATTCATATCTCAATCTACTTTAACGAATAGAAATGCAAGTAATATAATGAGTGAAGAGTGGAACAATCACGCAAATAAATAATAATTCAACAGTGCCAAAATGCACACAGACGAAGTGTGAGAAGTGAATCAAGAAGCAAAAGTTGTACCTTGAATTGTGCTCGCGAGTCAGCCTCTAATTTAGAGTAGAAATCCCTTTCCTCCATTGAGAAATCAATTTTTCTCAATTCTATAGATTTAGGAGGCAATGTAATGATTGGTTGGCCATCAATAAACGAATCTACAGGAGAAAAGATAGATTCATCAATCGCCCATAGCTCAAGCATGTACTTGTAAAAAGCAAAGACAGAATAACTTGTGTATCTACACATCCTAGACACCATCAATCTACCTCTCCAAATTTGTAAGCACATATATCATAGATAATTTTTACTAAGTATTATTTTGTGATAAGAATATCATCATATTTTTGGGCTCAGTGTGTTTGATCTCTACTGCTAAAAGCCGAGGAAGTTCTAAAAGCCAAGCACAAGAATTAATTTTGAGTAATTCATGCCTTAAAGCAAAAACTACTCAAAACGTGTGGAAATACTATCATATTTCGCATCGGTATGATTTGGAGTGAAAGATCATCATGGCGCTCAAGAGTGTTCAAGAGAAACAGTCGGGCCCATCAATCAGATTCAACTCTCCTCTACTATCATAAGATGCGTAATAAACTGAGGACACTTCCTCATCATTTATCTCCAAGTCAAATGTGGTGATCTACCATTTGAAGAGCTTTAGCATCAGAATTAACCATTATGGTAACAAAGTGGCCCTCTTACGAGAAATGAGTCAAACATGATGGCAAGTTGCCTCAAATCACATATTCAAACCAAAGCACCTACCCAACATTCCTTAATGTCACCAGACACCAATTTCTACAATCATTAATCCTGTGAACTGCATGTCCAGTCATATGAAGATAGAGGAGTTTGTATGGGTCAACCAGGACACATTAGAGCAACGAAACTCCCTCAAGGTATGAGTTTGAATCTTACATACAACTAAATGAGACAATAACATAGGAAAAGTCCTTTCCAAGAAATCGGTATTCCAGGATGTCTGAGAGGATAAAGACATCTTCGCCGAACATTTTGTTGCAATGAATCTGGAGGGAAATCCAAGGGTTTGAAGTTTTGGGAAGATCGACTGCTCTATTTTCCCTTTGTAAGTGCAATTCCAAGTCCTTTAAATACTTTCATCACTCATCATTTAGAAGAATGTTATTTTGTTTTTTTTTTTTGTCTAAACCATCCGGTATCCAGACCATCCGACTACTCCGGATTCGCCCTGAGTAGCGCACCGTATAGATGGGGGGAGCTCTCAACATTGGTGTTTTCATTCCCTTGACTCTTAAAAAATTTACAGTTCATCTTTATCCTCAATTTCAATTTTCTGCATTCTACTTAGGTAAAATCAGTTTTTGCTAATCTTTGTTTATTTTGTAGCTTTCTTGTGCATTTTGCCATTAATTTTGTACGCTTGATTTCCAAAATTTGATGTATTTTCCTCTAATAGGTCCGACATAAACTCTACGTGCTAAAGTTCATAGTGCGCCCACATTTAAATGGCTATTTTTCGGTAAAACATTTAAATGGGCTATTAATTGTTGGTTTTTGCATATACTATGTTATTTGGCATTATTTATGCTGCTATGGAACATGTATGGTTTTTTTTGACTCATATAGTTAGTTGTATCTTGTATGTTACATTGTAATTATCATAAAAGGGCTGTTTTCCATCTTCTTGGCGTTTTGGAAATTAGAGCGCCGCTAAGGGCACCCCACCAATTCATGAAGGCACCCAGTTAATGTGGGCACTAACCAATTTACCTGGGGCACCAAAAATTAGACCCGAAATACCCAAAATACCCCTCCCCGCAATCTCGAACTGGGTGCCCAATTAATGTTACAGAGGCACCCCACCACCCCACCACCGTCATCTTGCTTGGCTTTCCCCATTTCTCGTCAACGAACCACCTAGCAATCCCGAATCTAAGTTGTCTTCGTTCCTCTCTGTCTCTCTCCTCTGTTGTAGGACGTTTTTCGAGTTTGAAGACTCTGAGTTTTGGTCGATTTCGTCACCAAATTAGGGCTCTGCTCAAGTTTTTCGTTCACACATCAATAGTGGCCGAAATCGATCGTTTGAAGGCACGTTGATAGTCTAATTAAGTTGCATTTGGTAGAGTAGTTGTTATGTTTGTGTGGCGGTGCATTCAATGGTGCATTTATTGGAAAGTCGTGGTTCTCGCCACACAGCCGAAATTTTGTTTACTTTGGTCTCGCCGAGCATGGCCGAGACTTAGGGAAATTTTGTTCGTCGTTGATGTACAACCGAGAGTGTAAGATAGATCTCGTTGTCCATGACCGAGACTTTTATTGTCGTCTCTGGCCACCACATCACGAGAGTAAGTCGAAGTGTATAGTTTATGTCATGTTTGTGATGTACAACCGAGAACGTAACATTTCTCTCGGTTGTCCATTACCAAAACTTTTATTCCTTTCTCTATGTGAATGTTGACCGAGACGTTTGCATAACTCTCGGTCCCGCGAGGCCGAATCAATCGCGTCCGTGAAAAAACGTTAAAAAATTTGAGAAACCCTATGTTGACAAACAAAATCATCAATTTCACAAATTTTTGATCTAAAAAACAGCTTCCTTCAAAGCTTCATATGGTTGTCAAACATTGTTATCCACGGTGGCTTTAGGTTTCACTTGTGATCCAAGGTGGTGGGGTGCCCCAGTTTTGCATTGAAAATGATTTGTAGGGTTTGAGTGAGTATATATGAAGGGGCAAAATAGACATTTACATTTTAGATAGGAAAATGAGAAAAAATCTGGGTGCCTTCATGAATTGGTGGGGTGCCCATAGCGGGCCTCTTAAAAATAAATAAATTGAGAATGCAAGGTGTAGTTTTGGTGTCACCTTTGGTGCGGCGAAGCATTATTGTCTTCAGCACAACTTGAAGCTTTTTGTATCCCTTTGTTGGGTCTCTATTAATTGGAATCTTAATCATAGAACAAAATGACTTATAAGCAGCGTATGGGTCATATCTCAAGAATCTAAAATAACTGTATAGATCATCGACTGCATTCTGTATAGGTGTTCCCGACAAACACCACCTCCGTTTAGCTCTAAGTCCCCAGCAAGCCCTGGCAACTTGAGTTCTGTAATTCTTAATACTCTGAGCTTCATCCAATACTACCCTAAACCACCCAACCCTGGCAAGGGGACGAGAAATAGCCTCAAGCAATGCGCCATCTGTTCCCTTCCTACCCTTGCCACTTCTCTTCTCAGAATCTGGTGCATCTTTACGTTTTTTACTAGAAGGAAACAACACTGACTGCAAGTTTCCACCTTCTTGCTTCACTTTGTCATCATCATCTTTATCAACAAGTGGCTGCTTTGGGACCTCCATGCTTACAATTGAATACGTTGTCAGAACAACATCATACTTAGCAAGTTCCAAAGGATCCTTAGTTCGATTGCTTCCATGATAAACTAAAACAGAAAGATTAGCTTCCCTTGTGACCTTATTATGCAGCTCCTCGGCCCACTGTCGGAGGACACTAGTAGGACACACAACCAGGGTTCCAGCAGCTGGCCTCCCCTTAGTAGGGGTAGCTTTTTCACTCTGTGATGAATTTCCATCAGCCCGGATATGACTAGAATCTCCATCTTGCGTGCTGCTATCAAGCTGGCAAACCCCACTATCATCATCGTCATCCAAGTTCAAAGCTTCCAACTCATGACTTTTCACTGCCACAGGACTTATCTTTGAGGGAGGCCTTTCCTTCAGTATAAGTGCAATTGTAGATATTGTCTTTCCCAAACCCTACAAGAAAATGGCATCCTAGAAGTAATCAGATGCAGCAGGCAAGGCAACCAAGAAAGGCAGAAACTATTTAGGTGCTCAAAAACAATTGAGGTCATAAAAACTGCCTTAACCAAACCAGCAGCACCAGCATATCTCCACAAATAAAATTTAATGTAAGAAAATCGAACATATCCATAATCGCTATGGTTGCCAAATTATCATCATTACCTAAAAGGCAAAGTGAAAACAACCCCTCCAAATGATATCTTCATAAAATATAATTTTCATAATAGGGATAATACTCAACTAAGGATAACTCGAGTATGTGACTGTCTGGGTTAAGAAATACAAGACTCGGAGGCAATTAAATAATTCAAGTCCATTTACATAAGCTCAGACAGGACAAGACTAACTCAATGCCAGACAGCTGACCTGATCATCTGCAAGAATTCCTCCAGAGCAGTGATAGCCGGTTGTCTCCTTCTGCATCATCCAAGACAAAGCGATTCGCTGTTGAGAAATGTTAATGTTAGCTCGCAGAAGAGAAAGCAATAAAGAGGGAAAAATAGGGAAAAGATAGGTTGGCATATTTTTTATACATACATTTGCTACAAATTCGCCAATCTCATTGATTTATGCAATGAGAAGCGTGCCAACACATTTGAACGTGTGTTAGAGAGACCCCAACAACTATGTAGCAAATGTAGATCTCATCCACGACCAAAGTTCACCTAAGCATCAAGTTATTTTGGTGGGCTTTTGCATCATGGTGATTAAAATGTTTGAGAAGTTTCAAAGAAGAATGCACATATGCTCAATCACCATTTTCCACATTGTTGTCAATGTGTATGATGGGAAGTAGATGCAGAGACCATTTTTCTTTCATCATCATTTGGCTGGTGAGGAATAGGTGGGGCAATGTTTCAGGAGCTGTTTCTAATACAGACTCTCGTTGATGGGGTCAAGACCCATTTTGGAGAGATTAGAAGGCAAGAGTAGAAGGAAGGATATCAATTTTGTTGCGACTTTGACGGTCTTACGGGGTCTTTGATTGGAAGGAACAAAAAGGTATTCGAGAATAAGGAACGGACAACTAATAATTTATTGAATTGCACTTGGATCATGGTATCTAGGTGGTTTTACATACAAAAAAATGGCATCTAGGTTGATAGCCTGCAGCAACCACGGATAATTCAGATTACTCGGTCGAGTGATGGATCCATCACTGGCGGTGAGTAACACTTACATAGAGATTTTTTTTCATGGGTTATAAAGTTCCTCTCCTTAGTAACAGGGTCTTTTATGAGTAATTTGTATGTAGACTCTGTTTTTTCAACGGGGGCAGAGATGAAGGTTTTGTTCAGCATAAGTTTAGTAGCCTCTAGAGTTATCTTGTATGTCTAAGCTTTAAAAGATAATTCCTTGTCCTCACAACTTCTCTTAATAAAATTCTTATCTACCATATTTAAAATATATATATATATATATATGACGTGTGCATCAAAAGGATGTCACTAAATCGCATCTCCAGAAAATAATAATAATAATAAGAGATAACAATAAGCAAGACAATCAGGGATAATGCTCCTAATTTTGTCTGTTGTCATTACAAAATTGGGTCAACAAAATGCAATTTGATGGTCTACTGAGCAATGTTATTAAGGTGTCGTCTAGGCAGTTTTAAGATCCACTGCTGAGAAGATCAAATAGGCAGCCATTGGGTCTCAAAATAAATATTATAAGATAGAGGAGACAATTTCTAAATAAAACAAAATTATATAAAAGTTAAAACGCAGTATTCTTGTTCAAACTAAGTTCCCAAACATTATAAGATTCGTCACCAACTCACCGCTACAATACTTTTCTCTAGAACTCTTGATGATTGATAGCATTATGTCACTCTCCTCTCTTCTTTATCCATTTGACAATGACAAGATTAGTTAATGTTTACGACAAGAACAAAGCCTCAACCCAAAACTAGTTGGGATCGGCTAAATGGACCAAACCCTTACATTGCACTCGATTTAGTGCAATTAATGGTGCGCTTTTCAAATCCTTAAAATCCTTCCTAGTCAATGTGTTTCAAGGTAGCTTCAGCCTACCCCTATATCACCAAATTTCTTCGGTTTCTATTAAGTCGAGTTTTCTACTTGGGGCATTTGTAGGGCGTCTTTAAAGGTGTTCAAACCACCACAACCATCCTTCTCTATTTTTGTGTTAATTGATGTACTACTTTCTTTGAATTTCTATATTTTGTATTCTATCTTTACGAGTTTTACCACACATCCACCTAAGCATCCTCATTTCGGCTACATTCATTTTATATATTTTTTGTTTCTTTACTGCTCAACATTCATTTCCATAAAACACATCTAGCCTAATTGTCGTTCTACAACATTTTCCTTTAAGCTTGGTAGGGGTATTTAGATCAGGTATCACACTTGTTGCACTCCACTTCTTCCATCCACCTTAAGTTTTTTGTGTAGCGTCATTCTTAATGTTACCATAATTTGGTATGACTCGTCCTAGATTATGTAAAGTGACTACCCTAGGAACTTTTACAATTTTACTTCCCTTGATTTTACCACTCCATCTTGTTGATATCTAGTATTTATAAACTCACAATGCATATATTCGGTCTTTGTTCTACTCAACTTAAAATCTTTAGATTCGAATGTATTCTTCCAAAGTTCTAATTTCCTATTCACTCCATCGCTTGTTTCATCCAATAGGACAACATCATTTGCAAATAACACACACCATGGTATATCCTTTTGAATATGCTTAGTTAATTCATCCATAACTATAGTAAAGAGATATGGGCTTATGGTTGATCCTTAGGACTGATCCTTGATGTAGTCCTATCGTAATGGGAAAATCTTGTGGTTCCTCCAAATGTATTTATACTTGTTATTGTTACTACTCCTTTGTACAAATCTTTGATAGTGACTATCTACCTAGCATGCACTCCTTCTTTCTAGAACCCACCAAAGAACATCTCTAGGAATTCTATCATATGCTTTTTCAAAATCTACAAATATCATATGAAGATCCTTTTTCATTTTCTCTATATTTTTTTCCATCGATCTTCTTATAAGAACCTAGTTAGTTCATCCATAACTACTTAATGTTTATGTCATCAAATTATATGTCTTTGACATGCATTGATTGAATTTGGTTTGATTGTGATAATAGATTGCCAAATGAATTAGTAGCCTCTTATATATGTTGATATGTAAATTGTTTTTGACAAAGATACTAAGTGAATAGTAATTTATAATTCAACAGCTTGAACTTTCGAATATCCCCATCTTGTGTACTTAATTATTTGGATATACTTTGGATGGTTGAAACTTGACACTTGAAAGTCATTGAACAACAATAACAAAGCTTCAATTCTAAAGAAAGTCATTGAAGTTCATAGTATTTTATACATTGTCTTTTTGATTGTTGACGCATGAACGTTTCATAGTTTTTTAAAAATGCATTTCTCATCCATGCTTCTTAATTTGTATTGAATTTGAAATCTCCGAAGAAAAATTGACGCCTAGGAACATCCTCAATGCTTTGACAACATTGCCAATAAGGAAATTGTACAAGTTGTTACAAGTTTACAACCATCAATCAAGCAACATTGTTTTATTGTTCAAGATAATAATCGGATAAAGATGATTATTTAAATCCCTAGAACAATTAGGATTTAGCAAAATCTTTTGTACGTGAAATCATCTCCCATACTCAGGAATCTGAACATGAAATTCTAGATGAAATATCAAGTGCTGTATTTTATGCAATCTGACTACTATATCAAGTCCAAATATTCATATTAATGAAACAAGTAAACCTTACAGCAAGTTCAAACCTGATGTCTCAAAAGGGGAACAGCTAAAAGACCATCAGGAGGAGTCGCCTCTGCCTTTGATTGACTCTGAGACAGACCCTGCAATGCAACTTAACCTCAATCCCGACGGCATTATAATTTTACAAATCAATAGACATTTAGATAAACAAATACAAATAACAATGATCTCAACTTGCAACAAATTTTACAAATCAAAAGGCGTTTGTAGAAGATTATATTTAAATGATTCAAAACAGGAAAAAATGAAAAGAAAAGAGCTGAAACAAAACAATCCTGAACAGTGAGAGATCATGATCCAGATTTGCTTCCACACTGAAAAAAGGACTCAAAGTTTGAATTAGACCAAACACTTTCACAAATAAGTGTAACAACAACAAGCGAGCCTCTCAATCCATACATGGATCAAACACTTCCACTCAGCTCGATTTATGCAGTTGAAGGCGTACTTTCACAATCCTTTAATTTCTTATTAATTAATGCTTCTCAAGTTATCTTAGGCTACTCCTATACCATTGGATTTCTTTAGTTTATATTTTGCCGAATTTTCTAATTAGGGCATCTGCATTCCGTCTTTGTATATGTCCAAACCAACACAATCACCCTTACCTAATTTTTGTGTTGATTAGTGTTGCTCCTACTTTTCTTTGAATCTTCTTATTTCTAATTCTATTTTTAGGAGTTTTACAATGTGTCCACCTGAACATCCTCATTACCTACTATACTCAATTTAATGTATGTTTTTTTTAAAGCTTCAATCTGAAATTAGTAGAAGAAACCACAAGAACAATTAACACAAATTGATGTGATAGGGGATAGTCCTTTAGAAGCCTTAAATCTCATTTTTAAACCAAAATTGTCATCTATAATATGACACTTACATTAACTCATGGTAATTGTGTGATTCTTGTTGCTAATAATTAAATCAAAAGATCTCATGTATTGACTTTGAACACTAGGAAAAGCCGTCTCAAAAATACGCTTCATAAAATTTCTAGTTGAATTTTTCAACCCATAAATATAATCTACTTTTCCTCCTACACCAAAGGGATAACTAGAGCACAGTCAAATTTGCAACGGAATCTCACTAGAACAAATCAAAAGCATTTCAAATAGGTCTTTCCAGTCCCCAATTTTTTCATTATAAATTTTAACCCAAAAAAATCTCCAATTCTTACCTTATCATTTGATCTTCCGCATAAAAACGTCAATACCAATCATTCATGATTCTACAATAAATTCCATCACCTTGCGACCTTGTTTAAGCCACAGATCTCAACTTCCTATCTTTGCTCTCTCTTCCCAATTCTTCTCTAAATTTTGGCATTCACATGGCATCTTCCAACATTATGGTAAGCTATTTAAAAATTAAAACAAAATGGCTAAAAGGAAGTCCTAGCAACTTTAGTAAAGAAACTCTTGGTAACTCTTAATTCAGGCATCACTAAAATAATTGCATATCCTACTTTTTCCTCAGGTTGAAGAGTTAATATAACTTTCACACATCAACCCTAATTTCTCTCATTTACAATCATCAATCCATAGCTGCATATGCACCCTAGTGATTTTACTACCGACCATCATTGAACTAAAAAAATTAAAAACCTTCTTAAATAGTCCATTTTATCACATAATTATGTTGCGATTTTAAACTACACTCCTTCAAGTGAGAGACCAGGAACTGGTGCTAGGAAGAAGGAGAATGCATAACAAGTCAATTTTTCAAAAGGCAAGAATTGGAACCTACTTGCTTCACTTAAACACCTTCGGACGGAAAGGAGCCACATAAATTTTCCAAAAAAAAAAAAGGTAGAGCATGCATGGAGCCTTGAAAATGCTAGGGGTAGTAAGGCATTACAGAAACCCCCTTTGGGTGCTAAAGTGAAGAGTGGAGAAGAAATTGAAATTCCATTATATAGATCATTCATCAATGGTCCAACACTGTAGGAATCTTTTTGTTATTTTGTTTCTCATCATTCTTTTATTTACTCCCTCTTGTAATACTTTTGTACGTGTAAAAAACAAATACTAATATAAAAGTGCGTTTCTTATCCAGTTATCACCCAAAAAAAAAAGAACTACAGTACTCCCTTCTGCGTGTTTTTCATTTGATTTTCCCATAATGCCACTATACAACTTTAAGATTCTTTTTTGTGTCGTCGTCATTCAAATATTTACTGTCACTTCCCAACTGAAACCAAGCACTAATGAATAATAATAATAATAATTATTATTATTATTATAACAACAACAACAATAAAAAAAACAGCCAAAGCATCTCTAATGAGATGGGTGAGGCATCTCTTGCCAAAAAGGCAAGGTTGGGGGAGGTTGTGAGTTCGACTCATGTTAGAGTTAAAAGTGTTGGTTTCTTATTAAAAACAAAAAAACAAACAAACAAAAAATAAGACTCATTTAAGAAAAGAAAAGTATCAAACAAAGATTGCAAGACGCCAAGACGATCTTGAGGTACCTTGACCTAGGCATGACGGTGCCTAGGCGACCAAAAGCACCAAGAGCATATTTATTTAGGGATCCCTGAATATTTATTTATTTATAGGTCCCTAATAACCACTAATTGTCCATTAGTCCTTGTGATCCATATTCAATATACATTTCAAGGATACTAATAAGCCATAAGGTCTTTGTGTAATGCTAATTTGTTAGAATTTTGCTGTTGAGTAGGTATTCATATCAATAAACTTAATTATAATTAGCCCCTCCAACTTTCAAAAAAATTACTTAGAACGATGCCACCCGCCTAGACTACCACACAGGTTTGCTTTGCAATTATTGGTATTAAAATCTATCATCCATCACTTAACAATTGATATTAAATCTTTTTACGGAGTAATCATAATATAAGTATTACGAAAAAACAAAAGATAGAACAATAGCATCTCAGTCTAACAGTTGCTAACGAACACATGTATCATGATTCTCAAGAATCTCAACGCAAACAACAAAAAACTGATGTGAAAAGATCACCTGTAATGCAGCCCGATAAGTCAGTCTTTCATTGTTTATCCGAGGTCTTATGCCTCCTGTTCCTGTTTGATGATGAGAATCACCGATTGGAGAGTATTGCGAAGTCGCAACCGATTTTCCGGGTGCCACAACAGCAAACGACTTGCTTTGCCTTCCCACTGGAGGGGAACGCCTAGGGTCACTGATATCTTCAAGGATGCACACATCAGCATCAGAATCAGCGTCGGCATCAAAATCTATGCGAGAACTGTAAACTGAACCATCACTCCAAACCTCACCAGAAAGTTTCACAGCTTGAGCAGTAGCACTACCATACAGAGTCAATTTATCCTCCTCTTTCTTAAAGCAACTGTTTGGCTTAATGTTTGAAGGTACTTGCCTACCATGCATCAAGTAACTCGAAGCATGATCAGCACCAGAAGCAGATATCTTACTTACTGGAGAGCCGATGTCTGTTACATTCACATCAATGGCATTCGTAGAACGAGAAAATAAACCCTCAGTCCAAGAAGGAAGCAGCTGGTTCTGTCTGCCATCCTCTATGCAAAATATCTCCCCTTTGCTCGACACAAGTGAAGGAATACCAACCAGTGATTGACTGGAGACATTAGAAGAAGGCCTAACATCAGCATCAAAAGAATTTGCAGAGCAAGGGGATCTATCCTCCCACTTAATACTTGTATCTTGACAGCTGTCTGTGCTTGCAGAGTCCATTATAGTTTGGACAGAAACACCACCTGATGCCTCCCCTACTTCATTAGTTATATCACTCGTGCTTTCCTTTTTACCAACTGTAGCAGGAAAATCATATGTATACGGTAAGAATTGCCTTGTGGGTTCATAAAAATGTTCGCTATCTGCCATTGATCCAGAGTGCTGATAACTGGGTGCTAATGAAAAAAAATTGCTAGATTCATAAAGAGTGCCAGAAACCTCGTGCTCGCTTAGAAGATTAGACTGGTTCACATCTTGCGACTCCATTTTAGCAGTTACGGACGGTAACTCATCCCTTAATGAAAGACGAAAAGTTCCACATGTTTCCATTTCCCCCAAAGAGCTTCGACTTGTTGCATTGTGATTTGCAGAATTGGTTATTGTGGGATTGGAAGAAGCAGCTGCAATTCATAGAACAAAAATGATATTAGAATAGTAGAATAATTATATCAAAAAAAAGGGTTGGAGGGCCGCTCCCCATATGGGGTCCGACAGTGCCCGAGCTCGGATCAGTCGATGCAGTTGGCGTCAGACACCACGTGGGAAACCTAAAAAAAAATTATATCCCGAGAAAAAAAAATCCACGTACGCTTGCACAAATGTAAAACCAACAAACCAGCTTATACGAAGCTGAAGCATAAGAATACAAGTGCAAGAAACAATAAGTATAAATCTCTCAACCTACATTTTGGTTGAGGAACTCCACCATCATTCATGAATGCACATTGATTTTCAATCTTCAATTCAATTGAGTCCACTAGATCTGCACAACTTGAAGCATGGTTACCATTTCCAGCAACATAGTCCAACGGCAAGTTGTACTCCGGAAAGTAGTATTCCATTGTTTTACTATCAGCATTGCTATGCAATTGAGCATTTCTGGAACCTTCAACTGTTGCGTCTGTTGACCACTCCGCAAGACTTGCAGAGCTATGATAAAGGGATTCAGTAAGTGAAGTAATTCCCGGTTTTTCATGCTCAACCATGTTAAAACTCCCCGTAAAATCTAAAGAACGCCTAGGATCCATTCTTTCCCTAGGATCTGAGGGCTTTCTATAGCCTGAATGATGCCGCATAGACGGTCTATATACCTCAGCTACAAATGGATAAAAATTGTCAGGTGCTTAACACCAGGAAAATTAAATAAATCAATTAAATAAATGGTAAACTGAGCATTCCTCTCAGACTATCTTACAAATATGACAGCATAAAGTAAATAAAGCAGTGACAACAGAAGAATGACAAATCACAATCAGCTTACCATGTAGAGATTGGGATGATATTCCATTGTTGACATTGACATTAGGCGAGCCAACTGGCAAGGAGTCATAGAATAGGTTTTCTTGACTATTCTGTAAACCAAATAACACATATTCAACATCCAAGATAGAAAGAGCTTCTAGAAAGTTAGTCAACACAAATTTTGTGAGACAATAATTTTACTGTAACAATTTTAAATGGACATCTCAATCAAAAAAAGCATACTTCGTATGTTTGGCCTTACCATCAGAAAAGGCCATTTCTCTGTTGCTCCAACAAGACATTTCAAAAAACGACACTTGCAAACACATATGTAGCAAAATTATGAAATGCAGTTTTGCTTGTAACTTCCTACCCACTAGTCCTTCTAGCAAGCTTCCTTAGAGACCATGTCAAACGCTATATCATAATATGATGAAGAAATGAATCTATATCATAATGGCATTTTTCCCATATGAGATCCCAAGGATCTTTAGGATCACACGCAAAATTGATCATAGCAAAAATTTATGTTGTTTTGATCAATTTTCTATTCAGTTTTCAATTGCAAGCACTCTAAAGCAAATAATTTATTCACCCAATCAAGAAATTTAACAATGTTGTCAAAAACCTATAGTATTTACGCTGTAGTAACCATAACAATACGTTAGGAAACTAAAAGTCTAAAACAATTCAGAAGGGATCCTGCAATGGCATTTATTTACTAGACTAGAAACAATCACGAAACTTCTACTTATAACCTAGAGCCGCACGATCTTACGATATCATTGAGCAATTGCGGCAGCAGCAGCACTAAAAGAGCGCCACAAGACAATTGCCAACAGCAAACAAGAATGCCCATAAACTAATACTGAATTACAGCCACATTGTCTAGCAAGTTGCAACTAACATACAAGCTTCTACAACAACAACAAAGCCTCAACCCCAAATTAGATGGGGTCGGCTACACGGATCAAACTCTTCCATTGCGCTCAATTTTAGATACAGGTTTCTACATCAAACCCCAAAATCATCCACAAGTTCACATCCAATGAATTCACATTAACAAAAAATAGGTGCCCCCAAAAGACAAAAACCCTACTTTAAGACTCAAATCAACTTATCAAAGACCCAAGATACCAAATTTTAGCTCCGCAAAGACCCAAGACACCCAATTTTCATGTAAAAGGCCCCTCAATCGCACGTTCCAGTTAGTGCCCTTTTCGCGGCGAAAGAACTCCACGAGCCCCGAAAGAGGACACTCATGAAACCCTAATTTCACAATCAACGAAACAGAAAATCTCACCATCAACGAAACTGACCTCAAAATTGGTCCCGGACGGATCCAAATCCTCCGAAAGAATCGCGAGAATGCTCTCCTCGTCCATCCAATAATTATCCGACGATTCATCGTTCCCGCAGCGATCCGACGACCAGAAATCCGAGTTCTCCTCCGCCTTCAACATCCCAACCCACCGACCATACAAACCCCAAACCCAAACCCTAATTCCCAAAAATCTCCACCAAAACCGAGATTCCTCACACCAATCGACGCGTCTCGACCAGACCAAGACGATTATCGGAGAAGATTCGAAGAACAGACAGCAAGCAGGTCCGTGATTCCGCGGACATTGATCGAGAGAGATCGAGAGAGAGAGAGGAGCTTCGCAGTGGTTTCGGTGACGATGCGAATTGGAATTTTGGTCCCAATTAGGGGAAGAGAAGAAGAGAAGTCGTGAGTCTCGTGGCGGGGGTGCGCAGGTTAAGATAAGGGCAGTGCGTAGGATAGGAGGTGTAGGACGGGAGGGAATTGGTCTTGTTGGCGTGTCAAGTGTCCTGGTTTTTTAGGACTCTTTAGCGGAAACAACAATTAATAGAGAGAGAGAGAGAGTCTGAGCCTTCGGAGTTTCTAATTTTTGTGTTCTTTCTGTGTGTGTGAACGGAATGTCGGCGGCGCCTTAGTAGGGTGGGCCCCGCGTGGACCGACGCTTCGGATTCTGACTCGGTAATGGCCGAGTTGGTAAACTCAGAGGGGTAAATAGGACAAGTTTTTGTATCCCAAAGTGGGGGTATGAGCCCCTTCGGTACAAAGTTTGGTTGTTGCCTATATGAGCACCGCTACGTGTACCTCGATTGTTTATGAGGGCACCCTGAAATGCATGTAATTGGTACACTTTTGGAGTGTACTTATAAACAATTGGGGAGCACATAGCGACGCTCTGCCTATATTTTGCTAATACTTGAAAGTATAAGTATTTTTTTTTTTTTTTTACTTTCGAGTCCCGAGCTGGGCAATCTCTGCAAATCTTATTTTTAACGCAAGTAATGTTTCATCAATCTTATCAAAACCATGAGGCGGAAAGAATCAAAATGCTTAAAAGAGTTATGGGAGTCGTGGTTTTGATAGTTTTGGATTTGAATAGTTTTATATAGTTTTGAATGTCACATGAGACCTATGCCAATCAATCACGAAAAATACCAAACAATATGCATATATGTACATATAAGTGTTTCTACCATGAAACTCAGTTATATAGCATTTATTACATATTTAATGTGTTTTGCATTAAATGCACTACATCAATCACCATTAGATTAAAAATTCATAATAATCCAATTGTGAGATATATAGTTTTCATGATATGGGTATATATTTGAGCTCAATTGTAAAATTACTATATATATATATATATATAAAGTTTGTTTTGCATAAATTTTATTTATTAAAGATACTTTGTTTATGTTGACATGTATTTATAAAACATAAAAAGTAAGGAAGGGGATGCTTAAAAAATCGCGACTCTTTCATTAATTAGTTTTGAATTTTTTTTTTTAATTTTTTGGTCCCACATCAACTAGTCGCAAAAATATATAGGCCAATTGATATTTGTTGGCTGAACCAATTAATAACTAATTCTTTAGCATCATATAAACAATAAACACAAGCAAAAATTATACCCCACAAACAACACATAAGTTGTTTTATGTGGTTGTTATAGAAGTTGCTTCTCCGGTGTAAACATCATAACTTCATAAACACAAACAAAAGTTAAAGCCAAATAACCCTTTAATAACCCTATGATGATTTTATGGGCCATTGTGCACTAGTGACATTTTCTTTTTCATTTTTGGTCAAATTTGTTCAAATATCTTATTGCAACTTTTGTCATTATATTATGATTTTTTGATTTTTTTTTTTGTGACAGAAGGAAGTAACGGAGCACTAACCGCGTTCAAAGGCAATTCTTGCCAAATCAGTTGCCAAAATTGGGGCTACTGAACTCGGAGGAGTTGTGAACAAGCGTTTGTGCAATTTTAAAAATGGCACCCACGTTAGCAAGGCAGTTTGAACTCCAATTTTGATAACGTGAAACTTAAATAATGCATTTAAATTATAAAATTAATAATTATTTTGATAATTATGAGTGATCATGAGGTGACTTTTCAACTCATATTAAATTGTCAGCTTATCAAATTTTAAGCTAAAAAGTGAATTGGGATACAACTAAACAAATTTTAAAAAATTATAATATAATATCAAAAGTTGTGAAAAGTTAGAATATTTTAACCAATTAAGTCTTTTTTCAAGAAGTGTTAGAATAACAACAACATGTCGCACTGCAAGACACATTGGCTCACAGGAGCCGTCCATGGACGCTTCGGGATGTGGGCATATACAGATCCTGATGCATAACACGTGGGTCAAGGCCGCATGAACGACTTTTGTGAGCCAATATGTCTTGCGATGTGACATTGTTGTTATCATTCTAGTATTTTCTTTTTTCAAGTGCTATTCATGGTAATGGAAGCCAATAAATTTGGTAATTGAACAATTTTCAGCAAAGCCAGTGACAAATGACGCCTCCTAACTTAATTTTCTCTACAACGAGGGCTGGTTATTGATATTTTGGGATAAGTGGCATCGAGTTTTAACCTCCCAAGCCTTAAATTCATTAATGAAAACGATACCATAAAAAAGAGACAAAAGTTTATATTTACAAAAGATTACCTTAAAGTTGCTCCGCGTGTCACTGACAATGTGATTGCCAAAACAACTTCAACTAACCTTTTTTGTCAAAGTGATTTGTATTGAGGCGTACCTAGTCCAATTGAGCGAACATCTATTACAAATAGATCTTACAACATTGAAGCACAGAACAATTCCGATAACGCGCACGCTAAAGAGCGACTCCAACCCAAGGTAGGGACAACCACCCTAACAATAGAGACAACTACCCAGACCATGTAACGGCCCGCTCGCCCGAAGGCCCGCTAAGGCGGAAGCGACCACATCGTTGCATTTTCGGCAGAAACCGTGGCCATTCCCCCTCCCACAACTCGAACCCGAGCCCGTAGGGACACAAGTACTCAAGCTCATCGAGTTGTGTACCACCGAGCCAAGAGGCGAATGCGGGCGTTACAAAAAGGAGCACCTTTTTGTTGGGCTACACGACTGCCCGAAGGACAGTAGGCCCCAGGTGTATGGAAACGCCCAAGGACCTCGCATACATCCCTCACTTCCGGTTCGAACCCACGCCGTCGAGGGATAACAACGTAGGCTCATGGAGCCGTGTACCAACCGAGCTCGGCTCGGTTGGTACCAGGTTCGATGGGCTCACGTACTTACCCTCGAGTGCGCGAGTTCGAGCACAGGGAGGTGAGGGGGTGTGTGGTGTGACTGTTAATTGGTCTGTTACATACACTCGGGGGTCTCGGGCGTTGTAACCGTGTGCCCCAAAATAAGGTGCCTCTTTGTAACGGCCCACTCGACACTTCTCGAGCTGCTTAGGAGTAGGGCGGAAGCTGAACACATCGTTGCATTTATTGGCAGGAAACCGTGTCCATTCCCCCCTCCCACAACTCGAACCCGAGCCCCTAGGGACACAAGTACTCAAGCTCATCGAGTTGTGTACCACTGAGCTAGTGCGGCTCAGTGGTACACAACTCGATGAGCTTGAGTACTTGTGTCCCTAGGGGCTCGGGTTCGAGTTGTGGGAGGGGAATGGACACGGTTTCCTGCCAATAAATGCAGCGATGTGTTCAGCCTTTCCGACTCTACTCTCTAAGAGCAGGCTCGAGGCGAGTCGAGCGGGCCGTTACACCGACAACAAAGACAACAAGCCGCACTTAAATGGAAATACATAGCAAATACATAACAAAAACACTAGAATCTTGATCAAAAGAGAGAAGAATTTGAAGAGTGGATGTAACATGCTGCATCAATAGGTCACCGCCGTGCTATTGAGAACCGCCACCATTGACCGCTCCCCCGCCATAAGCGAATTGTTGCTAATGGCCTCTTATCTTGTTAGATGAATTTACTGATTGCACAAACCCAAGATCCAAGTCGCCGTCTTCATTTCCAATACCAAGACCAAGGCAAAATGGCCGGCGGCGGCGACCTCGCCAAGAAGCCGCAACGATCCTAACATCTAGCCAGAATGTTGCCCGAAAAAAATAGAAGAAGAAAAACAAAGGCGCAATGGAAGATGAGGGCAGATGGAAAAAAAGGAAGGGAGGGGAACAATGTTAGTGATCACAGATCCGTGGTGGTGGTGGTGGTGGTGGTATACAATGATAGGAGAATAAAGGGAGGTGAGATGGGAAGTGGAAGTCGCTACAAAGAAGAAACAAGAAAAAGAGAAAAGAAAAGAGAAAGGGAGGGGGACCGATGATCGAGCTGACTTTGAAGCGAAGGTTCGATCCCTAAATTTGGTTACCTTCTTAAGTGGTCTTTTTTTTTTCTCTATTCTTCGAATGTTTCGCCTACAAATAACCTTTTACATGAAACTTATTAAAGTCAAAAGCTGCACAAAGCAAGCCGAAGTCACAATTACTTGTTAAATTGTTGGAGTACGCCCTACCTTATAGTATGTTTTTAATGCCCCCTTCCGATGTATATTGATGGAGACCGCGAGATGCTATCTTGTTAAGTCTTGTTCAGAATAGCTCGTGATTCTTTTTCAAAGGAAAATGCATTTGTTGTAAGCATTCTTTTAATATAAGAAATATAGATCGATTATAAAATTACATGCAGAAGCTTTTAGTCTCCTAAAACCATCAAGAACTTATCGCCCTCATGAGCCTTATAACATTCGACATCTTATTTGATGGTAGAAGTGCCCTTTTATAGGCTTGAGGGAGAACTATTAAGCTTCTCCACATTAACACAAATTTCCATCAAATTGGTAACGGTAATGGGAGCTCAAGAGTCTTTAGGTCCATATGTTACATAATTTATTAACTATATAAATTAATAGTATTATGAGACAAATTATGGTCTTACATTCTCCCACTCGTCTCATAGTATCATATACTTCAATAATGTGAGTCACATATAGCTTAATGGTTCTCCCACTTGACTCACATTACAACCAAACATTACATAAATTCTTTATTAGCGCGCATAAATGTTTGGTATCATTAAATCATTATAAAATAAAATAGCAATGATAGTCATAGCGGTTATATATCAAAATAAGATACATTCCCTTCCATGTACCACGAACATTACTAATTCATTTTAAATGATTCGTAAAGCATAATGTCTGTGTCAAATATTAAATTCACTTATAATGATCGTTAACATAAGTGTCCACATACTTGTGACGACCCCTTCCTTAATCTAGGGCACCGCCCGGCCTAATCTCGTAATTAAGCCCAAATTCTAGCCACATAGGACTTAACTACGTATTAATCAGCCTTTCTATCCTAATTTCCTCAATATACGCGTTCAATATAAGTAATACACATGTCAACATATTACTAGATTTCAGAGTAATTAAAAACTTTCTAGGAGTTATAAAGTTTAGCAGAAGTCTTAACCGATTATGCGGAAGCAATATATTAAATCATAAGTGTGGAAACTAGGAAACAATAATCGTATGCATACATATAATAAAGTGGTGAACACAAATAGTATGATGGTCATCATAAGTCGGGAAACTAAACGCTCGACCCAATATACAACTCAAAATATATTAAAAGACATAACTGTATAATACACAAAATGTCGATGCGGAAGTACGCTGTTGGCTCAATGGTAGTCGCCGATCTTCTATTTGTCGGGCTTGCTCGTCAATGACTCTTCACCCACCATCATAAAAAATACGGTGAGTATAAAAAGAAACAACAATCCCCGTTGACATATTTATTTACATTTTCAAAAGACTTAGTGGTATTTAAAAACATAAGTTCAATAAAGAAAGACTAGTACTAAAAATATGCTAAGAAATACCACGGTTAAGCAAGTGAAATTGGCACGAGGCTAAATAGTTATGATCTAGATCTAGTCGGTCGTGACATTCGTCATTGAAGCCATTAAGGCCACTAAAGGACGTGTGTGATATCGCACAGTCTAATATCACTAGGGACTCTAACCCTAACGTCACCAGGGACTCTAACATTGGTGTATCGACAACCCCATGGACTCTAACTCTGTGTGTCGCATCATAGTGGCAAGTGCCGACATCCCCGAGGGCTCTAACCACGTGTGCCGATCAACTCTAACATAATGCAATGGACTCTAGATTCTATAATTACTTTATAATTCCAAGAAATTGACTCGTTAAGGATTCCAAGGCTTGGCTATGCTACAAAGCGCAATTCCAAAACAATACTAGTCATAAAATCATTCAGAAACTCACAATTCCTAATGGCATGCTATTTACACTATATTCACTGTGAAACAACAAGAAATGACATGAAGCACATGGATAGATTCAAAGAAATTCAATTCATCATAATATCATGAAAGTCAAGCTCAACAAATGAGGAGTGTCAAGTAAGTTCATGATATGAGAGGACAACGCTGGACATAGTCAATATAAACTACAACAAATAAGCATAAAGTGAATATGAATTGCAAATAAAACAATCAACGGGTATACTCACATCAAGCAATGGAAAGTCCTAGCTTTACCGGCCTCCCAATATCCCAAATCTCGTATCCGAACCCTTGAGACTCTTCCCTAGGTTCCTGATATCAAATTAATCCAAATAAATTGGGTTTAGGTCAGGTCAAATGAGTTTTGGAACCTTAGCCCAAAACAACCCTTTAATACTAAATAACATTGAATTTTTAGTCTTGTATTTCAGCACAATTTTAGGCATGAAATTGTCCAAATCTCCAATCTTCCCTTAGTACAAAGTTTTTAGTCTCTATCTTAGCTTTTCGAAAAGGTTTGCTTTGCAAAATTCTGATTTAAAACGAAAGATATATCACAATTCTACCAAAAATAACTCAATTGGAACCTAATCCACCAGCAGACTTAGAAAATTTATTTCTCCCAATCTATAGTTTCAAAACACTCGATTTTTTGTCACAAGGTAGTTAACATATCAAATAACAACATACTAAAATATCATCTCATTTGAATAAGTAATTAGGGAGTTATTCCTTTTAAAATTTTAGTTTTAAAAATCTCGTAATGCATTATTCAATCACTTATTTGTAGAGCACTTTTGGACATGAAAACAATTTAATTACAAAATTTTCAGTAGGACAAAGTTGTTCATCTTTGAGTTAGCTCTCACATGCCACCAGATTGGGTTCATTTCGATTTAAAATGAGCAAGTTATGACCAAATTAAATAGGCTGGTTCATAACACAACATGCATAATTTCGATTTTTGGTCTTACAACTTCAAAAACTCGTATCTTTTTGATTTCAAAACCAAATTAAGAACTTCTTAATAGCTAGATTATCAGCTTGAAATGAGGAATCCAAGTATATAAATCAATTGCAAAGACTTAACCATCTACCATATGAAAATGTCCAAAAACCAAAATTGGTTTCAACTTGAAATAGAGAGATGTGTACTTAGGGTTGTTGACACTTTGATTTGAGCTCTAAATCTCCTTGATCTCCCTAAATTTTTCAGCCAAAACCTTCCTCAATTCTTTGATTTCTTTTTCTCCAACTTCCTTAGCTTCTAAGTTATGGAAATGAAATGAATTGCATGGGTTGATCTATATAATCTTATACATAAAGATAAGGTTGATTAATAACCAATGATCTTTATGTACACTTGTATCTCGAGACTAATCTAATGGCCTACATCTTGATACAATTCCACTAACTCTCCATTAACTCTACCTAACTAACACCAATCCATGTTCTATTGGTTTATTAATGTGTCCTTACATATCTCGAGGAACATCATATGACTACTATTTTATCTTGCTAACTTAGGTTAAATTTAATATAAAATCAACTATAGCTACATTAATTCTACTATTTAAGCTACACTAAGCTTAAACCAACTTACCACATCACTCTCTACTCCGGTTCTATGTCGGCAAGCATATCGAAGTGCATCCCCACTCACGTCTCAACAGACGTAGTAGTCTACACATATACAATACACTAGGCATACACCATAACAAATCTAACATATACCTTGACCAACTCACCTCGGTCAGTGCACGTATTACGGTGCAGGTCCCACGTTACGGGTCGGTAATCCTGATTGCGGATAATAAATGAGATTAAAAATTTGGGTCGTGACAAATCTTCCCAATTAATGGAAATTTCATCCTCGAAATTAAGATTTAGGGTGAGATTAATACATGACTCGAAGAGGTACATAAACCTGTCCATCATATAGTCTTCCCGCTCCAAGCGAGTTCTATATCATCATGGAATTGCCACTTGATGAGAACCTTCAGGACAGACTTGTTCCTCAACTGTTGTACCTTCCGATCCAGGATCTGAATAGGCTTCTACTTATAAGTAATATCATCGCTCAGACTATCTAACTCAAATCCACAGTCGGTTAAACACCTGCTATCAACTCAACTAATCTAAGCATCGAAATATGAAAGACTGGATGAATTTTTGACATCTGTGGAAGTAGCTCAAGCTCATACGCGACTTTCCCAACCTGTCTCTTAATTATGAAAGGCCCGATAAATCTCGGTGCAAGCTTGCCTTTCACCCCATATATCTCTGAGGACCCTTCTAAGGGGAAACCTTTAAATAGATATAGGCTCCCTTGGTGTACGTGAGATCACTGTGATACTTGTCTGTATACTTCTTTCGCCTCTCCTGTGCACCCTTGAGTCTTTGATAAATCAGTTTGACCTTCTCCGTACATTTAACAACAATATCAGGCCCCGCAATCTCCTGGTCCTCTGGCTCAGCCCAACACGATGGCGAGCGACACGGTCTGCCATACAAAGTCTCAAAAGGCGCCATTTCAATATTAGCCTGATAACTGTTGTTGTAAGCAAACTCACACAACAGTATGTAATCCTCCCAAGATCCGCCAAACTCTAAAACACAAGCCCATAACATATCCTCGAGGACCTGAATCAATCTCTTACTCTGCCCATTAATCTAAGGATGAAAAGTCGTGCTAAAATGTAGGCACGTATTATACTTCTCTTGCATACTCCGCCACATCCTGGACATATACATAGAATCTCTGTCATACGTGATAGCCAACAGTACTCCGTGCAACTTGATAATCTCTCTCTCGAATAGTATACTAAGCTGATCAAACATATAATGCGCGACTACTGGTAGGAAATGAGCAGACTTCATTTGTTAACGATCACACAAATAGAATCATGTCTCCTGGCGATCTTCGGCAATCCCCTCACGAAATCTATAGAGATGTCCTCCCACTTCCAGCGTGGGATGGGAAGAAGCTATAGCAACCCTCCAGGTCTGCAATGCTCAGCCTTCACCTGTTGGTAGATCCCACGGTTCCTGATGAACTCAGACACATCCGCCTTTATCCCGGGCCACCAAAAATGTCTCCTCATGTCATGGTACATCTTGGTCGTGCTTGGATGAACGGTGAATCAAGAACGTTGTAACTCCTAAAGAATCTCAACTCTCAGCTCTGGCACTTCAGGTATCCACAATTTAGCATCCCCTAACCCAATTAGGGCGAAACCCGGCCTGAAACCCTAATTAAGCCCCAGTACACCAGTCAAACTTCACTAGAGCCAGCAGACCTCTCATCAACACCTAATAATCACAATCGTATATCTTGATAATCAATTAATAATTAAAATTAAACACATCGAAATTTAGAACTTTTTTAAATCATTACAAGATATACTAAAACGACATAAACCTCGGTAGTAAACATTTTCCCCAACCCTGTTTATTCTAAAAACAATAATTCAATACAATATATAAACAACATGTAATATCATTACATCGTAGAGAAGACACTAAACTCCAAATTTTCTCTATTCCTATTTCGAAGCGCTCACCGATAACCTAAAATGTTAATTGGGGAATGATCACTCCAACTTGCTTAGTAAGTGATGCTCGTAAACATATCAGCTATCATCTAAATATTAATGAATCAATGAATAGCAATATGAAACCAAAACATATCTATTCATGCATTGAAAATGATATAAACAATACATAGCGAAATGCAAGTTCAATGGTCAATTACAACTGTATGCATAACTTGTATTTTTAATTTTTTTTGTTGCATTCAAAACAAAAGTTGTAGACTTCCGTCACTCAGGATTACGACCCACATAATCATACGTCTGTGATTCTGTGGTGTATCAAGGTATAACGTAGCTACCCACTCTTAAATGGAAAGTAGCAATCGATTAACGTCACGAATATGAGGGAAACGTATTGGTTGGCCTCCCAATACTTCGGTCATCAATAGGAAAACAACAATCGGGTACCTCAAGGTTGCTAAAGGGAAGGTGTTGGTTATTATGTAACGACCCAAGTTAATTAAACTAGGATTACCATTAATCTTGGGGATTAACAGTCATAAATCGGGCGTTACGTGGATAAATTGGTTGACTCGGACACGAGAACCGAGAGAATATGTTATTTATGGATGATGGTTGTTCATATGTGGTGTTTAAAATAATTATTATTGTATTGCATTGTATGTGTGTATATTGTTGTCGTGCTATTTGGTGTGACGGGGGTAGGAGTTACTCTTGGGAACCGAGTGTGATGTCTAATTAAATCATAGCCTAAGTTAATTAATTAAATAAAGTGAAATATGTATCACTTCGAGATATGTGTCGAGGTGTGGGGCATCCTATGTCTTAGAGTAGTCGGGTATTGGTAGGACCACTAATGTATCAATAAAAGTTTTTAAGAACAGCAATCATGTGTATTATAATGGGCATAAGCTAATTTAATTAGATCAAATAGATAAGGCCTATAGTTTGGATAAATTAATTTAAAGCCATAAGATTGTCCTCGAGATACATATTGGCACCTCTAGGAACCAATTGAGTTTCAAATTGGTGTCATTTGGAAGAAGTTAGTGGTGAGTTAGTGGGAGAAATGTCAAATTGTATGCCATTAGTTGAGTCTCGGGATACGTAAATATATTAAGACTAATTACTATCAATCAATCTCACCTTAATATATATGAGTGAGTTGATCAACACATGCAATCAAACCATCTTTAGTTCAGGGAATCATAGATAAGAAGAGGTGATTTGAAATTTAATAATTGAGAGTTCAAGTTTGGAGATCAAACATAAGGTAATCATCTTCTTCACCTCATACACATGAAAATAAGCTCAATTTGGAGTGTTTGATGTTAATTCGATAATTGAGGATTAGATCACTGATTTTTGATGAATTTTTGATGAATTACAAGTATAATGAACATTTCAATGAAGATCATCAACTGATTTTGATGGAAATTGAGTTTTGGTGAAAATTGGAAAAAAACTAGTGAATGCATGAATTTGATGGTTTTGATCCAATTATTATGGTTTTTGTTGTTGTAAATGATGATTTGGAGTTCCCATTGAGTGGAGAATGAGTTTACATGGTTTGGTTAGCTAATTGGGGTGTTGGGGACAAAATTTTTGAATTGAGAATTCTGTCACCCAGCGTAAATAGCGCTAATAACCAGACTGGCTAGCTAGCTATCCAGTCTGGGTGCTCAAATGTTCTTTGAAATGAAGAACATAGCGCACTAGACAGACTCCCTAGCACGCTAATCACACCTAGCATGCTACACAGACCCTTTAGCGCGCTAATGACAGATGAAAACTGAATTTAAAGGCTGTTTTTGGGATTTTCAACTTAATACATATTTACAGGGGTGTATTCAATTGAGATTTTAATGGACTTTTGATTACTTTTAATGACTAAAAAAGTTTAGGTGTATTCAATTAAAACTTTTATAGAGTTTATAAAAGTAAGGTGTATTCAATGTGAACTTTTATAGACTTTTAAAAAGTCTATAAAAATTTTGGGGTATTCAATTTAAACTTTTAGAGAGTTTATAAAAGTATGGTGTATTCAATTTTTAGGTGACTTTTGTGGATTGGTTACAAATCTCGACTTTTATAGACTTTTTGTATAAAATACACATAAAGAAATCTTCAACTTATCATCACCTCAACCTAGAAACTTTTAGAGACTTGTAATTTTTATTGGTTCCATTCTTCAAAAAGGACTTCATTGTTCAAAAGATCTTTTCTAATCAATTGTTTTTATCAACTTCTCCAATCACTCAACAACTCATGGATTTCATTGCTCACTCATTATACTCTAATGTCTATGTTGATGATGATTACATTATTAAGAAAACCTTATTCTTGCATCACCGTACATTCTTGATGAGTTTTTTTTTTTACAACGAAGTTTCATTTATTAGTGTATTATTATAATCTCAAAAAGTGTAATATTATTCTTTTTGGAGAAAATAATTGTTTTTTTTTTTCTTAAATGCAAAAAGTGCATTTTCAAAAACTTAAACTATCATTCGAAGGAAAAATATAATGCTTTTTTTTTCCTAAAGTGCAAAGTTTTTACACTAACATTTGCTATGATCTTATTTGGTTCTTTTCTGCCACTATAAGATGATTTACTTACCTATTTATTATGTTGATATATATTTACTTATTTTTTATCCTACTTCCTTGATCGTGATTCATTAATATATCTATATATTTTTTATTTAAAAAAATTAGTAATAGTTCTTAAGAAAAAGAAATATAATTATTTATCTAATTTTTATAATAAAGTGCAAAATATTTGTTTCATTATAAAAATCACAAAAAATTGCTAATATCAATCAATATCATGTTTAAGAAGTTAACAAAAGTCACCGAAAATCTTAAATGTTAATAAAAGTCATCAAAATGAAGTCTCGCATAAAAGTTTATCAAAGTCTATAAAAGTCTACCAAAATCTATAAACTTTATAAAAGTCATCCACTTATAAAAGTAACCAAAAGTTTATTAAAATCTCAATTGAATACATCCTTGTTAAATACTTGTAACCAACTTTAACTCAAAAAATTGGACTTCAGGGACTTAGGGAACCGTAGCTCGGGTATCGAGGAGCTAATCGGTAGTATTCGGGAGTCCGGGGGAGCACGTATTGAGGTGCGTAAACCCATTGGAATGCCTCATAGAATTCATGGTTTTGTTTTATTGATATCGGGTTACATGTGTGACTGTTGGTGGGCACACATGGGTTTTCTACTCATATCTCGGTTTGCATATATATTGGTTGTGGCTAAATCACTTGCACGAGTTACTTGTGTTTAGTGCTCGTGTCGACGACAGTAGAATATATTTACGACCGTCGGGAGGGATGTAAGGTGTTCCTTCAACTTGAAATAGCGTCTAGAGGGGTTCATCCGTTAACCGTAGTTGAGGTTTAGTCACTGTAAGCCTGTAAGCATATACATGGTTCTGTCTGTTTTATCGATTACTGGCTGGTTTAGGTCAGGGTTTTCTCGTGATTATACGATTGTTTACTTATTAATGTTTTACCTCCGAGCATGTTTATTTAGTATGTGTTGTTTATTAAACGCTATTGTTTTCGTTTATCGTATGCTGCCTACATTCATGGGAGTATGATTATTTTTGCCGAAGTCATATTCGCATGTCTCGTAGTTTATCACTTTTATTTCATGAATATTGTGTGAACTTCTCTTGAGATTTTACTCACTGGATTCGTCACTGTATTTGTTGGGTGACCGAGTGCAGATCCTACGACAAGCAAGGGGCAAAAGCAAGGAGGTATTGGCGACTACCTTTGAGATAGTGAAGCCAACTCGTGTTTGATTGGAGTATGTATGTATTTACTTTTCGTTGGGTTTTGGGGACTGTAGAACACTGAATACATGTATATGGATCTTTCGCTATACTTATTTCACCTTTGATATAGACATGGTATCTTTTTGCCGGTTTTCCAGTACTTAGGATTGTTAAATATTGCATAATTTATTTACTTAAAGACTTCGCTATAAAATTGTAATAAAACTTGATAAATTGATTAACTGGCTAATTAAATCATTAATACTTATATGGAGATTAATGAGCTAAATTAGTGTTAGTTGGAAAAGCGTAAGCAACTAATTAGGTCGCGGGGCGTCATAGGTAAGCAGACCATGACGTGACAGGGCTTGGTAACGTGTGATGCGACTAGGGATGCAAATAGGGAGGGTAGGGGATGGGGACCCCATCTCCATCCCCATCCCCACTTAAGAATTCATCGCCCCATCCCCATACACATCCCCACGCGGGGATGAACTTTTATCCTCATCCCCATCACCGCCTAATACCCGCGGGGATGGAGAATCCCCATGGAAAAAATCTTTCCCCATTTTATTTCCCATTGAAGATCCCCGCGGGGATTCTTGCTGGGAATTTGCGAAGAATCACCGCGGGAAAATATTTTTTCCCACTTAATTTTTTTCAAAAAATTTATAAAAGGTATGGTACAAATACATAAGATAACAATTGTCGAAAATTCCAACCAAATAAAGTATAACTTATAAATATAGTTGCAAACAATTCAAAACAAAATATATAATTAACCAAACAAGTTAAAATTATAAATCACATTAGAATTTGTTTATCACTAGTGTTTTAGGTGAAAGCCTTGTAATATTATATAAAATTGATATATACAATGTATATAGATGTATTTGATATATACGAGGATCTAAGTGGGGATCCCCATGAGTAATCCCCACGAGGATCTCTAATAGGGATACCCACTAGGATCCCCGCGGATATTATTACCAATAGGGATTCCCCTCGGGGATCCCTGCGAATATATTTTTCCCATCCCATGCCCATACCCGCGTGAGCATGAGATTTTATCCCCATCCCTACCTCCATCCTCATTTAAATTTCCTATTCACATCCCCATTGCGGGGAATCCCCGTCCACGTGGGGATTCCCTGCTCCACTTGCATCCCTAGATGCGACATGGCGGGTCCCAAGGTTGTCTTGAGATTTAGGGCCGCCACAAACTATCCAATCACCTTCATCTTCACTCTAGTCCGATTCACCCGTCGTACCTCTTTCCGGATAATTTCTCATAAAACAGAGTATTAACACATTTAAGTCACGGTACATTGTCCCATTTCCCAGGTCCATAAACTACGTGCACTAAATATAACTACTTTACGATGCATAATTGATAAGAGTACGAGTCCACTTACCTGTGTCGAGCTTTCCTAATTTTATACTGACTTACACGATTCTCGAGATCCATACACCTTTCCCCATCGATCAAAACTTTAATTACACCAATTGTCATTAATTTGGGTCTAATATTCATTAATTAAGACCCCTAAATCAGTCCTAGTAGAATCCGTAACAAATTTATAAAATTTTAGGTCAATCCGACCATTTCACATTTTTTGAGATAAAACCCTAGTATAAAGTCTCGCACGAATCCTGAATTCTTGATTTTTCATAGAAACTCATCAATTTCCATTTATTTTATCAAAATATTATTTTTTGAGATATTTCCTCAATTTTCTGGAATTCTTCTATATTTTTCAGTTTTTATTTCATTTTTTTAATTTGGGTTTTACCTTTGAACCGAACTCGGTTCGGTCTGGTCTGGAGTCAAACCCCATCTTCTTCCTCTAACGAAAAAAAATAGAGCGCTCTATTTTTTTTTTCTTCCTTTCACTGGGGTTGGGTTTGTCCTAACCTCAGGACATTTAGGGAAGGGGAGACGGCTCCCATGCCGTCTCGTTCCTCGGACTCTATACATTAAAAACAACTCTATCGACACTACAACCAACAACTCAACAGTCCAACAACACAACAGCCACAACAACACAACACAACTCACCTTGATCGTCGTCGATCTCTCGCACCCTTTCCCTCTCTTTCAATTTTTTTCTCTTCCTCTGTTTCGATCTTGTGAGACAGTGAGGCGGTGATGTTGTTTGTTGAAATATACTCCCTCCGCTTAAAAATATAAGTCTTTCTAGCAAAAACTTCTTGGTCAAAATTACAAGTTGTTTTCGAAATTTGAGAGTGCATTTATTGTTTTTTTTACAAATGATACCCTTAGACAATTTAAATATTTAAGATTATTCAATTATTCAATTCATTTAATGTCAAAGGGCGTATATGTAAATTACACTTATAATTAAGGCTGGCTTAATTCTTGTGCTCTTTCCTTAAATGACTTATATTTGTGACCAAATGAAGTATATTAGATTTTCTCGAGATTCGTACGCATGAATCTCGAGGCATATCTAAAGACTCTTTTTTTATTTTGATTTTCCTCGAGATATGTGTTATGTATCTCGAGGCCGATTTGTGGCTACTAACCAACCCATCCCTGTTGACCGACGTATTGTTTGGTTAAAATAAAATTTTTCTCGAGCTTCGTACACACGAATCTCTAGGCCGATCCAAAGGTACATAAATTAAAATGACACTTTTATATCACATGCCCATTGATTTTTCTTGAGATGTGGTTGCACGCATCTCGAAGTGTGGAAAATCTCTTCAAACTCACCAACGTACAACATATTCACCTCAAACGTAACACATATCTCGAGGTGAACACAGTGTATAATTTTATTTAATTTAAACTTTAGAATTCATTTATATATATTTATATATATAGTTATATATAAATATATAGATAACTTATTTTTCGCGCCTATAAATTCGATGTGCGCGCCAACGCTCACCCTCGGACGTGCACACTATTGTACATCCCACACGTGTCACTCTCGACCTCGCATATCACTAGGCGCCCACCAATTATTAATTAATTATTTATTTTTAATATATATTTATATATACAATTTATATAAATATATAAGCCTATATTAACACGCCTATGACTTCGCCGTGCGCGCCAATGAGTTAACTCAGGCGTGCACGCTATCCTACGACTCGTGTGCGTCACCCTTGACCCGCACACTCTGTTAGGCGTCCCAATAATTTTTTAATTAATCAATTATACGCCAATTAATCCAATTATTTTCATAATTAATAATACAATCCATACAAACACTAAACGACACGCAAATCCACGCACACGCTAATCGAGACAAGTCATGCTTAACTATGAGCCTAACTCGAGTTAAATAGGATTCAAATTTACGCTAATCACATGCTTAATATAACATGTCATTACACACAATCTGCTCTTGTATCTCAAACACTGATTTGAAGTCTCAACCCATTCTGTGCACTCTGTACTCTATGCTAACTTATTGTATCTCTAAAACAATATGTCATTCCTCTGACCCTTTGATACTCTCTGTGTAGACACAGTCTGTAATCTCATCTAAGCATAAATCATCACCTGAGTATCCGTAGGAACCTCTGCCTGACTCAGTACGTCGCTGCTTCGAGTAAACCATACTCATGCGTCATATGACATCTGACAACCTTTGCATCACTAGTTGGTCTCCTACTCAGCGCATCAGCGACTACGTTGGCTTTTCTTGGATGGTATTCCAGAGAAAAGTCGTAGTCCTTCAAAAACTCCAACCATTTGCGTTGTCTCATGTTCAACTCCTTTTGTGTGAAAATATACTTCAGACTCTTGTGGGTAATTCTTCTCATGAACCTTCAATTGTTTGGAGGCGTAAGCTATCATACCACTGCCCTGCATCAACACGCAACTTTGCCGTCCTGCATCAGCACACAACCCAAGCCTGAATGAGAAACATTTGTATAAATCACTAACTCCTTCCCCGATTCAGGTAATGTAAGAACATGTGTCGTAGTCAAACTATCCTTCAAACCCTTAAAGGCAGCCTTACACTCATCATACCAAATGAAGCCAACGTGTTTTTGAGTTAGCCGAGTCATTGCTAGAGCAATACGAGAGAACCCATTAACGAATCATCTGTAATAACCCACTAACCCCAAAAAACTCCGAACCTCTAACGCAGTAGTAGGAGTAGGTCAATCCGTGATTGCCTCAACCTTTGCTGGATCAACAGATATTGTCAGAACCCACCTAGTTAGGGCATTTGACCGGCCTAGATTACCTTAATCTACTGATAACCTAGCAGCCTTAACCTCTCCTCCAATAAATAATTAAAAATCTATCAGAGTAATTATTAAATATGATTTTAAATCAACCACAAAGGGATTCTAAAACGATTCTTGTACCTCAAAATCAGTAAAGATTAATTATATAATCCTTAAATATTAGTAAAAAAAATTTGCCAGCATCTCCTCTATTTCTAAGCCTACACCGAAAAACTCGGCCTTCATAAATCTTCAACAAACCTGCTCGGCTTGGTGGAAATGTCGAAGGACTCACAATCCACCCATAACAAAATATATTGTATTAATAATGATTATTTATTCATTCTAACCTATCTCAGACTTTCAACATTATTAAATCATTAATACCTTAACTTCTCGGCATTCCAATCTATCCTAAAACTATTAAAACAATTTCAATCATTCTCAAAACTATTTCAACACTTTCAAAAGATATCCTAACCTCACACGAACCCAAAAACCCATTTATACAATATTTTATATTCAAAAGTAATACAAACATAGAGAGAAAGAAACTGAGCAAGTCACCAATAATCAGAAAGCTTTTCCTTTCCTTTGTCGCCACTAAAATATGTCATTATCCAATTATAAAGATTCGGTAATGTCAAATAAGTAAATCTCACACTATCCAGTAACCCTATAGTAGTCAAATGCATAATAATCCAAGGAATTTAAATGAACAATATAGTCCAAGGAATTTAAATACAACCGTGAATCCATCTCGTTTATGTTATCCGACCACAATCAGATGATCGGTCTCCGAAAGTGGTAAGTAAACAGTAATAAGGACTCATACGCAGGGAGAATCACTAAACGAGTCTCGTTCCTCTAGACTATGAGAGTACGATCAGATTCAACATGATCTCATGATAACCATGTGATGCAAAATATCAGTGACTCCAGCCCCTCAAGCATAATATAGTGTTCAATAACCCCGATATAGGCACTATAAGGAGACTCGTAACGCCTTACCCTCCCAAACCATGTATGCATGTACAATAAAAATGCAATTCAAGGATCAATGCAGTTTATACGAAATATAATTATACAATGTAAATGTTACCATGTGATTTACTTAACCTTACAAACAACCAACTTCAAGTTTAATTTTCGAGGTTCCCGGAGCATCGGATCACCTTGAAAATGGTTCCAATAGCTTCCCTGCATACCTAATTATATTATAGGTCAAACTTCAAGTGAAACGATTTCACGAAGCCCAATGAAAACCGCGATCAAAGTACGCTTGAGAACAACTTCCAAAAATATTAATTTATATAACCATTTCAACTAGCTTTCAACTAGCCAACTTGGGGTAACTTTTTAACCTTGAAAACCTCAATATTTTTCATGACGACCTTAAAGGAACTTGTAATACTCATGTCCTACTTTCCATAGACTCCAATAAAACCCAAATCGGATCATCGACGGAGAATTTATGAATTTTCCCATATGACATGTCTACTTGGCAACTTTATATATTTTGAACTTAAAAAACCTTCTCCAAATTAATATTTTCGTAATGAAATATTCAAAACTCAATAATAAACGCCACGAAACCATCTGATACCATTACTAAAATATTTTCACAGTTGTAGAGTCAAATTGATTAAAACCAATAATCAATATCAACTATTAAAACATCTCCAAAATAGTTATCAACTAAATTGCATTAGTTCACCTTATCAAAACCCTAACCAACGTCGGTGGAGTTTATTCCAAATTGACGCAAATCAATCCAATATACCAATTAACAACAATTCCAACCAATTTCTATCAAAACTCCGCGAAAGAAATCGAAAAATTGCGAGTACTCAAATTGAATTGAGGAAAAATGTATGGCATTAAGAATTTACCAAATTGCAGGCCGAATACCTCGTTTCTATCGTAGAAACTTAGCTCGAAATGACCGTCTAGCGATGCTCTACGATTTTGCGGAAAGAAACCGAACGAAAATTGGATGTCGGGAGCTCGCAGAGCGAAAGATCGAATTGGAAGAAAACGTTCGGTTGAATATAAAAGGAATCGATTGATTTTTTTGATTTTTGATTTTTTTCTTTATTTATATACAAACCCTCAGCTGCTTGTCAGCAGCTTAATTTCTTTTTATTTATTAATTCCAGAAATCGCATTTTGTTGCGTTTTTACTTCCGGTGCCCGTTTTCTATCTGACTTTTCACCAAATTGAACAAAACTCTCGACAAAACAATCCATCTTCATAAAATGTCCATAACACTGGTTTTGGTCACACCAAAACCTCAAAAATCTTAACTCTGTCCATGTCATACGGAATCCTTATGGACCAATCCTCTTGTAATACTTATCCAAACTTGCAACAGTTTGGACCAAATCTCAATCTCGACTACTGTCAACCGACACCAAACTCGAAACAAGCTCTCACACAACTTCGTCTCATTTCACACTACCTCTAATCCCAACTTACACGCAAATCGAGGCAAATCTTCGCGTAAGCTCGTTAAGTCCATTTAAGGTCCAAATTTTGAATTTTGAATTTAAATTCAATTATTCGTCGTGAAATTCGAAACTAATATTTATATCAATATTTTGACTATCTCGGCACCCGTCTCGACACATATCTTGAGACAAAACCCTGCGAATCTCAAATTTACTCAATCACCCAAATTTTGCAAAATAAAATAATATATAATACATAACACTAGATAAACATCACAGATTAATAAAATTAATTATAAATCTCAAATTCAATGATGTTTAATTCCTACTTCGTGGCCAAAACCATAATTAAGTTTCCTTAGTCCCGGATTAACCGTAATTACCGATTTAAAAATTTCGGGATTTGACAATCTTCCCAACTAATAAGAATTTCATCCTCGAAATTAAAAATTAACTAAATCTACCTGAACTCAAAGAGATTCAGAAAATGCTCTCTCATACACGCTTCTGGTTTTCATGTTAGATCTTCATACAACACGTTACTCTACAAATCAAACTGATTCCATTCAACTATATGATGCGAATCATATTCGTTCCGCCTGAGCATAAACGCGTGAAATACGTCATCAATTTCGGCTTACTGAGGTGGTACTACCAATCCATACACAAACTTCTCAACCCATTTCACAATCTCAAACGACCATATAAATAAAAAAGAGAGCTTTTCTTTCAGTCCAAACCGGTAATGACCTTTTGCAAGGGGAGACTTTCAGATACACCCAATTTCTTTCACTATATATCACAAACCGGTGATAAAGATCATAATAAATTTTGTATCTTTTCTAAATCGTTTGCAATCCTAGACGAATCTGCTGCACAACCTCAGTGTGATCTCCAACCATCTATGACTCCAACTCCACCTAATCCTCCGGTTCAACCCCACCGATAGGAGAACGACAAGGTATCCCATACCATGCCTAAAATGGAGTCATTTCAAAATTAACAACATTTATTATAAAAGAACTTACACAAAGGTATGTATTCTTCCCATGAACCTCTAAATACCAGTATACAATCCCCGAGCATGTCCTCCAACATATAAATCCACCTTTCAGTCTGACCATCCACCCGAGGATGAAATACAGAACTGAAATAAAACTGAGTGTGGAAATAATTCTTGTATGCCCTGCCACAACCCCGATGTGTACCGAGCATCAAGATAAGAAAATATCATCAGCGACACTCTAAACAAGCGAGCCACCCCTCGCCCAAACAACAAGCTCAGCTATGTAAAGGTATCCGAAATGTACTTAGAAAGAACATGAGCAGACTTCGCCAGTCATCAATAATAATTCACACCACATCATGTTTCTCCCAAGAAATAGGCAGATGAATAACAAATTCTATCACGATATATTCCCATTTTCATTACAATATGGGAAGTAACTGCAATGTATTTCCAAGTTTCCGCTTATCGGCTTTAACCTGTTGAAAAATCTCACATTTCCTCACATAATCGCTGGCCACCAATACAATCGCCCCATCATAACATATTCTAGTTCTGCCATGATGAATGCTAAATCTAAACCGATGAGATTCTCTCAATATCTCATCCCGAATCTCAGCCACCGATGGAATCCACAGTCTGCCTTTAAACCTTAAACTTTAATCCCCAAACTCAACTCGATCTGGATTATTACTATTATCAGTAAACCCCTTAAACTTTTCATAATCTACATCGCTTTGCTGACACTCTATCACTTCTTGAATGGAGACGAGTTGTACTCTAAACTAAGCACAAGTCGAATCATTATCAACCTCAAGAACCTCCGACAAAATCATAACAATGACTTTTTCGAGCAGCTCATACTCGTAAGTCAATCGACTAGTGGTACGCAATGTTTCAGCACTCCTCATGCTCAATGCGTCAGCAACAACATTAACTTCCCCCGAATGGTATTTAAGACTAAAATTAAAATCTTTCTAATGTTCAACTATTATTATTGTCTCACATTCAATCTTGTTTGAGAGAACAAATAATTCAAATTCTTATGATTTGAAAATAGCATAAAACTTCCCCTATATCTCCACAGCTTCAAAACAAACACAATCACCGCTAATTTCAAATCATAAACAAAATAATTCTTCTCGTCAAATATTTAATTGACAAGAAGCCTAAACAATCACCCTTCCATTTTGCATTAACACACAACTCAAACCCACTTTCGATGCATTTGTCTAAAATGTAAGCCTTTTCCTTGCTTTAGGCAATACAAGAACTGGTGCTGAAGTCAAACGCTTATTCAATTTCTCAAAATACAACATTGTATTCGTTTGACCAAACAATTGGAATATTTTTCTGAGTTAATTTAATAACTGGCGCAACCATTTTTAAAAATCTTTCACAAATCGACCATAATCGCTAGCCAAACCCGAAAACTCCGTATCTCCGTCACTTTGATAGGTTCCGACTAACCAATGATAGCCTCATTCTTGGCTGGTATCTACCAAAATTCATTTCATACAAACCACATTACCCAAAAACTTCACCTCAGACAACCAAAACTCGCATTGGCTAAACTTAGCATGCAGCTTATGATTTCTCAAATTTTAGAGATTAACTTTAAGATATTATTAATGATCCTCGTGAGTCTTAAATTATATCTCGATATCATCAATGAACACTATCATAAAGTGACCCAAACACAACCTCAACACTCTCTGCATCAATTCTACAATCATTGCTCGAACATCAGTTAACCCAAATGACGTAACAATAAACTCAAAGTAACCATATCTGATACTAAACGCAGTTTTCTATACATCATCTTCCCAAACTCTCGAATGATAGTAACCTTAATGAAAATAAATCTTTGAAAAGAGTTTTGATCTATTTAGTTGATCAAACAAGTCATTAATTCGAGGCAATAGATATTTATTCCGAACAGTTACTGTTTATAATCAATGTAGAGACTCGAATTACTATTCTTCTTTTTCACAAAAAGGACTATTGCACCCCACGGAGACTTACCTTGATGAATAAACTCCTTCATCCATCAACTCCTCTAACTCGATACTACAACTCTTGCAATTTCTTCGGAGATATCCTATAGGACAGCATAATTATTGGTCTAGTTCCAAAACCAAATCAATCACAAAATTAATCTCTATTAGAGATGGAACTCCAGTTAATTCATCAAAATACATGTCCATGAATCCCCAACTACAAGAATCTCCTCCAGTTTAATTTTAAATCTTGCCTTTGTACTATAGTACCGGTAAGAATTTCAATTTCTTCCTAATGACTAGCTAATCCATTATCAACAACACCTCAAACTCCAATAACTATAACACACAAAATCAACAACCATCTCGTGTCCGGAGATCTCAACAATATATTTCTCATACATTAAGTGAGGATCCACCCTATCCACAATTACTGTGTTAAGTACAAGATTAATAGGGACTCACACTGGAGTTAACCCTAACTCAATCACCACATGACCACAAACTAAAATCGAATCTTCAATAAGATTACAATTTGTACTTGAACCTCATTCAGTTACCACCTGAACATATTCCCTGATATGTTGTTGAGTCTGTGACACACAAAATGATGCTCTTAAAAGTTATGGACACATCTCTTGTAATGTCTTTTCTTTCTATACCCAAAACACGTAATCATACTCAGATTTTGAGAACAGTCTTGGCAGATTTGACCCTTTTTTTCATACCTAAAACATGTCATTGTAGGTTTATTACTTACAAAAGATTCTTGAATAGGTGTCGATCTCTGATTCGAGGCCTACCCCCCTGAGATCCTCGACCCTTACCTTCATTCCTCAGAGCAACTAAGGTATACTTTTTCGACTGAAGACTGAAAAATATGTTTGTGTCATCTCAACTAATCCTAAAATCTTTCATTTTCTCTCGGAACTTAGGGTTAAATCTGAAAGGAAAATTTTTTCTTACCTACAAAATTTGATTCTTGTCCTGACTCCACGACGCCCTAATATCATCGTGATTCGTGTTGAAAACTTGTATAATCACATAAGTATTGGCCCTATCACGAACCTCTCGCAGAATGTTCAGTTTAATCTTTAATATAATGGTACCAAACTCTTCCTACTTTTCCTCCCGTGACATTCCACTATCAACGAATGTATCAGTCTGAACCGAAAACTACAATAACCGATTCAACTCTCGGATGAACCGCAATGGTAGTCTGCTCTTCCTGAGCGACTGAAGAGGCATTAGGAACTTCTTGGGCCACACAACCACAAATACCTGGGTTGGTAGCTCATGTATTTATCGGCTCTAAAATCTTCACAGCCAAATTCTCAAACGTATTTGAATCCACACATTGTGGATCCTTATTATCCTCGTCAGATCCCTAATCCAGCTCTTGCTGTCCACTAATAATTTTCTGCAATAAAAATTGCAAGAAAAGTGGTTCAACAAGCCCATATCCCTCGATATCTCAATAATATAAAACACACATAACACAATCATAAAGTTTTAAAACTTTTTAACCCCGTTTCTTCGAGTTACTTTCCAACTAATCACTCACTAAGCCTCAATTAGCAAGATTATTTTAGAATCCTAGGTTTTGATACCAACATTGTCAGACCCCACCTAGTTAGGGCATTTGACCGGCCTAGATTACCTTAATTCACTGATAACCTAGCAGCTTTAACCTCTCCTCTCATAAATAATTAAAATTTATCAGAGTAATTATCAAATATGATTATAAATCAACCACAAAGGGATTCTAAAACGAATCTTGTTCCTTAAAATCAGTAAAGATTAATTATATAATCCTTAAATATTCGTAAAAAATTTTCGCCAGTCTCTCCTCTATTTCTAAGCCTGCACCGAAATCCCGGCCTTCGTAAATCTTCAACAAACCTGCTCAGCTTGGTTGGAATGCCGAAGGACTCACAATCCACCTCATAACAAAATATATCGCATTTATAATGATTATTTATTCATTCTAACCTATCTCAGACTTTCAACATTATTAAATCATTAATACCTTAACTTCTCGGCATTCCAATCCATCCTAAAACCATTAAAACAATTCCAATTTTTCTAA
The DNA here is from genome assembly GCA_039657325.1 of Stephania cephalantha. Lineage (NCBI taxonomy): Eukaryota > Viridiplantae > Streptophyta > Magnoliopsida > Ranunculales > Menispermaceae > Stephania > Stephania cephalantha. Next base: position 42,681,891 of record CM077578.1, read on the forward strand.
AAACTATTTCAACACTTTCAAAAGATATCCTAATCTCACACGAACCCAAAAACTCATTTATACAATATTTTATATTCAAAAGTAATACACACATAGAGAGAAAGAAACTGAGCAAGTCACCAATAATCGGAAAGCTTTTCCTTTTCTTTGTCGCCGCTAAAACCTATCATTATCCAATTATAAAAATTCGATAATATCAGATAAGTAAATCTCATATTATCCAGTACACCTGTAGTAATCAAATGCATAATAATACAAGGAATTTAAACAAACAATATAATCTAAGGAATTTAAATACAACCGTGAATCCATCCCATTTCTGTTATCCGACCACAACCAGATGACCGCTCTCAAAAAGTGGTAAGTAAACAGTAACAAGGACTTATGCGTGGGGAGAATAACCAAACGAGTCTCATTCCTCTAGAATATGGGAGTATGATTTGATTCAACGTGATCTCATGATAGCCACGTGATGCAAAGTATCGATGACTCCAGCCTCACAAGCATAATATAATGTTCAATAACCCCGATATAGACACTATAAGGAGACTCGTAACGCCTTACCCTCCCAAACCGTGTAAGCATATACAACAAAAATGCAATTCAAGGATCAATGCAATTTATACGAAATATAATCATACAATGTAAAGGTTACCATGAGATTTACTTAACCTTACAAACAACCAACTTCAAGTTTAATTTTCGAGGTTCCCGGAGCGTCGGATCACCTTGAAAATGGTTCCAATAGCTTCTCTACATACCCAATTACATTATGGGTCAAGCTTTAAGTGAAACGATATCACAAAGCCCAATGAAAACCGTGATCAAAGTACGCTTGAGAACAGTTTCCAAAAATATTAATTTATATAACCATTTCAACTAGCCAAATTGAGGTAACTTTTTAACCTTGAAAACCTTAATATTTGTCATGATGACCTTAAAGGAACTTATAGTACTCATGTCCTACTTTCCATAGACTCTAAGAACACCCAAATCGGATCACCAATGGAGAAGTTATGAATTTTCCCATATGACCTGTCGACTTGGCAACTTTATATATTTTGAACTTAAAAAAAACTTCTCCAAATTAATATTTTTGCAATTAAATCCTCAAAAATCGACAATAAACGCCACGAAATCACCCGATACCAACATCAAAATATTTTCACAACCCCGTGAGTCAAATTGGATTAAAACCAATAATCAATATCAACTATTAAAACATCTCCAAAATAGTTATCAACTGAATTGCATTAGTTCACCTCATCAAAACCCTAACCAACATCGGTGGAATTTATCCCAAATTGACGCAAATCAATCCAATATACTAATTAACAACAATTCCAACCAATTTCTATCAAAACCACGTGAAAGAACTCAAAAAATCGCGAGAATTCAAATTGAATTGAGGAAAAATGCATGACATTAAGAATTTACCAAATTGCAGTCGAATACCTCGTTTCTACCGCAGAAACTTAGCTCGAACTGATCGTCTCGTGATGCTCTACGGTTTTGCGAAAAGAAACAGAACGAAAATTGGATGTCGGGAGCTCGCGGAGCGAAAGATCAAATTGAGAGGGCTAGGAGAAAACGTTCGGTTGAATATAAAAGGAATCGATTGATTGTTTTTCTTTACTTATATATAAACCCTCAGCTGCTTGTCAACAGCTTAATTTCTTTTTATTTATTAATTCCTGAAATCCATATTTTGATGTGTTTTGACTTATGGCACCCGTTTTCTATCCGGATTTTCACCAAATTAAACAAAACTCTTGAAAAAACAGTCCATCTTCATGAAATGTCCATAACACTGATTTGGGTCACACCAAAACCCCAAAAATCTTAACTTTGTCTATGACATACGGAATCCTTACGGACCAATCCTCTTGCAATACTTATCCAAACTTGCACCAATTTGGACCAAATCTCAACCTCGATTACTGTCAACCGACACCAAACTCAAAACAAGATCTCACACAACTTCGTCTCATTTCACACTACCTCCAATCCCGACTTATACGCAAACTGAGGCAAATCCCCACGTCAGCTCGTTAAGTCCATTTAAGGTCTAAATTTCAAATTTTTAATTTAAATTCAATTATTCATCGCGAAATTCGAAACTAATATTTATGTCATTATTTTGACTATCTCGGCACCCGTCTCGACACATCTCGAGATAAAACCCCGCGAATCTCAAATTTACTCAATCATCCAAATTTTGCAAAATAAAATAATATATAATACAGAACACTAGGCAAACATCACAGATTAATAAAACTAATTATAAATCTCAAATTCACTGTTGTTTAATTTTCGACTCTCGACCATAACCATAATTAAGCTTCCTTAATCCCGAATTAATCGTAATTACTTATTTGAAAATTTTGGGATTTGATAGATATACACTCGGCATTAACCACATGTCCAAGAAACTTGACCTCTGAATATCAAAATTCACGCTTACTAAACTTGGCATACAATCGATTATCCTTCAGTGTCTGCAATGTAACTCTGAGGTGGTGCGAATGCTCTTCTTGATTATTCGAATATATCAAAATATCATCGATAAAATGATAAATTGGTTAAGATAGGGTTTAAACACCCCGTGCATCAAGTCCATAAACATAGAAGGAGCATTAGTGAGCCCTAACGACATCACTTTAAACTCGAAGTGTCCATAACGAGTACTAAAAGCCGTCTTTAAGATATACTCATCCCTGATTCTTAGTTGATGATAATCAGACCTCAAATCAGTATTCGAGAAATATCTGGCACCCTTCAACTGATCAAACAAATCATCGATCCTGGGTAACGGGTATTTGTTTCGATCAGTCACCCGATTAAGTTGTCTATAATCAATATACATACATAGGGTCCGTCATTTTCTTCAAAAAAAACCGGTGCTCCTCTCGGTGACATACTAGGATGGATAAACCCTTCTATAACAACTCCTCGAACTGAGTCTGCAACTCACGTAATTCCTTCGGTGCCATACGATATGAAGGAATAAATATAGGTTTGGTACTTGGAATAAGATCAATGATGAAGTCAATAACATGTGGCGGTGGAAGTCTAGGCAAGTCGATAAAAAACTTTCGAAAACTCACAAACCACTAGTATCTCACCAACTTTAAGTTCCTGACCAAGCTCTCCAAATGTGACAACTCTCGCCATAACTTCTACATCTAGTGAAGTAGCTTCCCTTCCACGAGTTGCAAGTCGTGAAGGATTTTAGCCTTTATAGACTATAATTTCAGAAAGGTTAGGAATCTAAAAGATTACCCTATTATGGAAACAATCAATACTGGTACGGTATGCTGATAACCAATCCATCCCAATAGTGCATCATATTCCAGGAACTCTACTACCCTTAGATCAATTAGGAGTTCATTTTCCCCGATTTTGATTACACATCTCTCGCAGATCAGATTAGGATAAACCTTCTCATTCACTGTTGTGCTCAAAATCAACAATGTACTGGCTATAACATGTTTCAATTTTAACTTACTAACCATTGCACTAGCAATAAAGGAAACTATAGAACCAATATCAATCAAAACATGCATATCTCAACCACAAGTATTTAATATACCTTCCACAAGCCTCCAATTCGCCTATGGATCTGCCTCAACCATTGCATAAGTCGCCCTAATGCAAGCGGTGGTGTACTGCCTACCGATATGGCTGGTGGTATAAAACACTCTCTCTGAATATGCCTCACCTGCCCACACTGATAGCATATCCTGGAAGCCCTCTAAGGAAAACTACTAGCTTAAGAAACCTGCCTCGATCCACTCTATTTCTGTGATGACTGTGCTCTGCTCTTGTCCTTACCTCCAGACTGAGGTGGTGGCAAGGGTAGTTTAGCTACGAAGCCTGAGAAACTGGAGGAACCAGTGCACTGACAAATGTCATCTCCGCAGGCCCAGACTGTGTAGTTACTCCAACTACACTCATTTGCTTCTTCCTTGGCCGAAAGTAAGCAAATTCATGGGTCCTCTAACTTCTAGGAAATTGTGGCACTTGTGGTGGCGTAAGTACTGTTCAAGAAGGTCTGACTAGAATGGTTGCTACCACCTCCATCACACTCTTAAATATAAAAGCATAGCTAGTGCGAGGATGAGAGGAAACCACAACTCGAATCTCGTAACTCAGCCTACCAAGGAAAAAATCTATTTTGTTTTTTTCCTGCTCCACCATCTTAGGAGCAAGTTCACTCAACTCAGTGAACCTCCTCTGATATTCACGTACATACATAGCTCCCTATTTTAGCTGGATAAACTCAGTCTTCTTCCGGTTCTTGGCTGATTTCGAAAAATACTACCTGTAAAATACAGTCCTAAACTGTGGCCAAGTGGTGATAGTTTTCCCTTCCCTCTCTAGAGAATTCCACCACTTCTTCCACTGTGCCATCAAATCTTATAATATCATATTTCATGAATTCCTTGTGGGTTTTGAGAAATGTAGCCTTCTTAAAATCCACTGGTCACCCTGACAACTCTCTTCAGCACCGAATATGTGCTAAAACTGGTTTGGCTAGAGCTGCTACTGTCTCAGCTCCTCCCTCGCTCTACTAACTTCAGGACTTATTGTAGGTTGTGCCTCAAGTTGTTGTATTGGTGGTCCCATCCGAGCCATCAACATAGCCATAAGTTTCGCTTGGGACTCCATAAGTTCCCACATTTACTGCTCAATTTTATATTTCCATTAATCCTAAGTTTCCCTGTTACCCTAAGGTTCAGGCCTCTGTGAACCCTCTCCTTGATCCGTCATTAGATTTTGAAGTCAAAAGAGAGATAAGATCATCAGGTAACATTCAGAGAATACAAATAAATCATATCGATACAATAAATAATGATATGTGCAGCAAATAACGTATAATAATATTTTCATTTTCATTTTCCCCCAAAACACGATGAAAATCATTTATCCAACCCTAAGCTTATTCATAACTCGAGACAACTCTCAAAGTCAATAAAATTAGGTTCCAGTAAAAGAGAATATGTAATCACTTCGAAAAAAAATTTGAAAGTGAAATCATAATCAGAGCCTTGTCCATGATACCAAACTGTATCAGAGTTACCACTTACTTCAAAAGTGATAAACCTTAGGCTCTAATACTAAGTTGTAGCATCCCCTATCCCTGATTAGGGCGGTACTCGACTTGAAACCCTAATTAAGCTTCGGTAACCCAGCCAGATTTAACTAGAGCCAACAACCTCTCCGTTAGTACCTGATAAACTCAACATGTATATAAATATCGAATAAACAATACAAAGTATACGCAGCGAAAAATTAAAACTTTTTCGATATTTAAACAATATACATAAATACATAGTTTATCAAAACCCAAAACCTCGTTTATAAACCTCCCAACCCTATTTATATACAACAAAATATATCAAACAATATTTATATGTACAAGAAGGTTCAAGATTATAAGACTCATAAATCTTCTCCTTGCCCTTCACTAAAACGCTAGCTTGTGAATATGAAATATTAAATTTGGGGTGAGCGCTTCAACTTGCTAGTAAGTAAGGATTCACATAACCATCAACATTCCATATAATAATAATCAAGAACATTATGCAATAACTATCAAAACCCGTCTCACTAAGTCTTGACTTAGCCTAATTCCCATAATTAGGCATCCAATCTATTCAATTAACTTCAACCTCAAAATAATTTTTATTTCAATCCTTAATAATGCTCTAAAACTAAATTTATATCCTCATTCAAACTCAATTCATGATTTATTTAATTAGAGCAAATATTCATATTTTGTAAAAATTTCATCAAAGTACCTCCCCTGAAAATGGCATGCCGGAAAACTTTCACCTAATAGATAGCAGAGTTGGGGAGAGGCCTAAAAGGACTCACAACTCCTCGCAGTTCACAATATATATCAAATTCAATCTTTAAGTACTAACTTAGAGTCTCTGATACCTTAGTTACAACTTTATAATCCCAAAATAAACCAAAACTGAATCATAAACCTCTAAACTTACTTCAAACTAATTAGGAGACTCTCATAACCTATTTAAAAGTATTTCATGACTTACACTCACCCCAAAGCTCAAAAAAATACATATAAAGTGATTACAACAAGAAAATTAAACTTTAAACTTAAAACATTCACCGAAGATCTTCGAGCTTTTCCCGTCTGTCTAGTTTTCACAGAGAACCTGACATCATCAAAACAACTCGAAGATGCTACGTAAGTAAACTCCTACATTGCTCCGTACTCCTGCAAATATTAGTCTGAATACATGGAGACATGTAATTGCATTTCCAAATAACAACAAATTTATATAACAACGTGAATCCTTCATTTCATGTTCTAAGCTCATAACGTGCAGCCTACTCACGATGAACCCAGAACAGTCCTATGAGGTCAATGTATGCTACTCAGGAGTTGACATTACCCGCTTTGAGACACTGCAGATGTCTAGTTTATAGTAGAACACCACACACTCTTACGACCAAAGCAGAGGCAACTTTATCCGGATGTCATGTATGTATGATCAAGAATGATGCGAAATGCAATGCAGACTAAACACAAATGTAGGTACAAAGATAAATTTCATAAATAGTAAAGACCACTGTAGGGGTTTACTTACAACCAACCAACTTTGAGCTTAATTTTTGCGGTTCTCGGAGTGTCAGATCACCTTAAAAATGGTTCTATTAGCTTCCCTGCATACCCAATTATATTATGGTTCAAGCTTCAAGTAAAATCAAATCATGAAACCCAATAAAAAATGCGGCCAAAGTACGCTTGAGAACAATTTCCACAAATATTGATTTATATAACTGTTTCAACTTGCTTTCAACTAGCCAATTAAAGGTAACTTTTTAACCTTGAAAACCTCAATATTTATCATGATGACCTAAATGGAACTTGTAATACTTATGTCATACTTTCCATAGACTCCAAGAACACTCAAATCGAATCACCGACGAAGAAGTTATGAATTTTCCAATATGGCTGTCAACTAGAAAACTTTATTTATTTTGAACTGAAAAACCTCTCCAAATCAATTTTTTGGAATTAAGTCCTCAAAACTAGACAAAAAACACCACAAAACCACTCGATGCCAACATCAAAAAATTTTTACAGTCCGTGTAGTCAAATTGGGTCAAAACCAATAATTAATTCATCCTGAAATCCAATGTAAATCGGTATCAACTATAAAAACATCTCCAAAATAGTTATCAACTGAAATGCATCAATTCATTTAACGAAAACCCTATCCCACATCGATGGGATTTATTCTAAATTGGCGCAAATTTACTCAATACACCAATTCATAACAATTCCTACCAATTTCTATCAAAACCTCGGAAAAGAAATAAAAAATTGCAAGAATTCAAATTGAATTGAGGAAAATGCCCTAAATTGAGTATTTACCAAATTGTGGGCTAAATACCTCGTTTCCTCCGCGAAAACTTGGCTCAAACTGATTTCTCGCAATGCTCTACAATTTTGCGAGAAAGAAACCGGACGAAAATTAGACATCGGGAGATCGCGGAGCGAAAGATCGAATTGAGAGGGTTAGGGACGAAGCATTTCGAGTCCCTGTTGAAATGAAACGATTAGTTTCATTTGATTTTTTTACATTTATATATATACATTCAGCTGCTTGTTAGCAGCTTAATTTCTTTTTATTTATTAATTCATGAAATCCCTATTTTGATGTGCTTTAACTTTAAGTGCTCATTTTGGATCATATTTTCATCAAATTGAGCCAACCACTCGAATAAATAATCCAACTCCATAATATGTCCATAACACTGGTTTTGGTCACGCCAAAACCTTAAAAATCTTAATTTTGTCCACGACATATTGAACCTTTATGGACTGATTCTCTAGCCATACTAAGCCAAACTTACACCAATTTGGACTCAATCTCAATCTTGACTACCACCAACTGATATGAAACTTGGGGCAAGGTCTTGCATCAACTTCATTCTCATTTTATACTACCACTAATCCCAACTTGCATGTAAATCGAGGCAAAATCCTCGTGTGATAATTAACACTTGTTTACTACTTTTCGAGAGACCAATAATGTTTATCGCATTTGTGCCCTTCAAACACACACTTACAACCCTGAGTATGACAAACTAAGGATACACCTTAACACACCCCGACTTCACGACAAATACCATATAATACACACATTAAGCACACAACACACAAAAATAAAAGATACCTTATGATCTCTGGTCCATAATGAGTGTATCTCACTTTGGATACTTAAACTCCAAATAAAATTCGTAAATACTTAATTAGTCGCCTAATCAAGCTTACGAAATTCTTGAATTTCACAATAACAATATGCACCAATATTAACTAACAAGAATATGGAAAGGATATAATTCAATAAATAACGGATGTAAGTCAAACTGTCAATGACTATTACACTGTGATTCCCATTTTATTTATAAAACTAGGGTCGATTACCCACTGACGTCATTAATGCGATTACTGGACCAATACATTGGCTGATGTGCTGTCTAACCAATCCATTAATGCCCAATGGTTTTATTCAAAATCTTCTAGTGAGTATGTAATGCACGCAACCTATCGAATTGAGAAGGAGTTATATATAAGCTAGGAAGGTAACCCATTTCCTATAAACCTATTCTCAAAACTAGTAGTTACTCTCATGGGTCACATTACACACCGTTTTTCATTTATTAAAAATCATCATAGTGTACATAGTCCCACATTCAGTCCATAAACTACATGAGCTTTATATACTAGGATAACCAGACAACATTGATAAATAAGCGAATCCATAATTACCTCGGTTTAGATTTGTGTTTCAAATTCCTAAACTTTTCGGGCACTCAATTTACTCGGGGATCCCACATGTAACAACCCAATATTATTGGCACCGTTATTCGAGTTATTTTCAGACTCGGATGCCAGCTTCAGCTCAGGCCTACGTGGACGCCTCGCATAGGCTAGAACACGCCTGACTGGGCATAAATCGTTATTTTTTGTCTGTTGGTTGCATAATTGCAATGTTAATTATTATGTATTTCATAACTCATCACATATGTGTGTTTATATTGTCATACTGCGTGATGGGTAAACGCCTTGTAAAGCGTGTTGATGCGGGTACCGGATAGGCATAATACATGTACACTAAGTCTTATAATGCTAACTTAAATAAAATGACTAGAACAAAGGTGAATATTGCATAAAATAGATAATCAAACTTTAGGCTAAGTCAATTAAATCAGGTACATCAAGGATTTGTGCGCCTCGGGATGTGTGCGGAGACACGGGGCATTGGATGCTTAGAGTAATTGGGTACCGAGGAAGTGGTAGTACACCAATTTAAGACCTTAAATAGCCTACAAATGTATAGAAGTGCCTAAGTTAAATTAATTGAATCAATTGATTACAAATGCTTATAGTTGGATGGAAAAATTGATGTCATAGATCGAGATTTGCACTAAAATGGAGTCCTATGAGATTTAAATTGGAAATTTATGTCAACAAGATGGAAGTTAGTGGAGTAGGAGTTAACAAGGGCCATTAGATTGACCTCGAGATACGTGAACACAATTGATTCTAACATAACCTATATATAGTTAAGTTAGTGGAAAATCTCTTCATGCAATAATAACAAAATTTTGTTCTTGTGATGGAGTGCTGGAAAATTCAGCAAGAACAAGGAGGAAGGAAGGTTAGAGGAATCAAACTAGGAAGATCAAATTCAAGAGTTCATCATCTAGGTACAAAAATTGTAGCAGCCCCGCCGCACCGGGGCGTCGTTTCTCCATGTACTCCTTGCCAGTGGGCCTAGCTACACGTGTCCGACACCTGCCCGTCCATCTCATGTCTCGATAATCGTGTCCATGTTGGTATTTCTAGTTTGGTTAACTGATTAATCACATTAATCTTAATTTATTTCTTTAAGTTCAACTGTTTGTAGCTTATATGAGTCCTAGCCGAACTAGTGGTTTGTATTTTACAAGTTAAAAATAAATCAACTTAGCTTCAAGAAGCTTAACTTCCAATGAGCAGGTAAATCATTAGAAATTAGCATGATAATCATTATCCATATGAGCATGTCTTGGTGTGGAAAATCTATGTCGTCATTTTGCTTTTCCCATTATCGTCGTCTTCTTGAACTCTGGCTCGAAATCCTCCCGTACTGTGCTCGAGGTGGGGATACTCGATCCCGCTCCCTATTTGCATGAGGACCTACAAATGTCAACAGGTACTCCTCCCGTGTCCTCTGTCTGGTCCTTCGATACTCATTACCGGACACCCAACTGCTAAACTCAACCGACACTATATCTGATTGGGTTGCGGTGACTACTACTGGGTTTCGAGATGCTGTAGCGAGTGCCGTAAGTGCGGCGCCCTCTCTCCTTTCTTCCTCTCTTCGCCGATCCCGATCCCATAATAATCGGAGTACCTCGAGCCATCCGAGTCTTCGAGACGTATCATTTCGATCCAACGTCGATCCTCCACACCGAATTCCTCGCATAGTTAGCATATCATCTTAAATTGGATTCGGATATACGTATTTCGACGAGTGGGTCCCACATACGACCTTGACTTGACACGTGACACAAGTCAAATTTTCGAGTCGTTTGTAATATAGGAATCTCTAGCTGCATCGTTAGTCTATCTGATCTCTTGAGGCGTAGTAGACTGTCCGTCCATGATCTGCATCGAGAAGCGTGCTCCAGATAAGCCTTGATATATTTATGTATATCATATATATAACAGAATATAACACGTATATAAACCTATCACTACCCGTCTCACATCACTTCCCAACTAAAGTTCTAAAGCCATAACATCGGGTTTCCACATCTAAGATTTTTTTATTGGTTAAGTTTATCAAATTTCTTTTAACTTTTCTCGAGGCTTTATCGACCTTTCTCTAATACCAATTATGGCGTTGGTATCAGGTTAAAGAACAACTACACTTCATCCCCTAGGATCCATCAACCTTGTTTCGATACCATCTGTGGTGGCCTCGCCGCCTCGGGGTGTTGTTTCTTCATGCAATCCTAGCCCAGTGGGCCCAGCTACACGTGTCCGGCACCTGCATGTCCATCTCATGTCTCGATAATCGTTTCCACGTAGGTATTTCTAGTTTGGTTAACTGATTAATCACATTAATCTTAATTTATTTCTTTAAGTTCAACTGTATGTAGCTTATTTGAGTCCTAGCCGTACTAGTGGTTTGTATTTTACAAGTTAACAATAAATCGGTGGAAACTTAACTTGAGCAGTAAATCATTAGATTAACATGATAATCATTATCTATATGAGCATGTCCTACTTGTGGAAAACTTAGAAAATTACTTTGTATATAGATGACAATACCATAAAATAATGTATATATACATGTATGGTGTCATCTCAAGTCTCCCAATACCCAAAATAATACCAAAATATCAAAATAATATAAACACCTACAAGTATGTCCAAGACCATCAGCAGAAAGAGATAGTCGCCTAAGATTTTCCTTTACCGCTACTCGTAGAAAGATCTGCATTCAGTCACCCAACAAATACAGTGACGAGTCTAGTGAGTAAATCCCCAAGAGAAGTCCACACAATATTCAGTAAGAATTCAAATGAAACTACAAACATGCAAGTACGCTATTTGGCAACAGAAATACATACTTACATGAATGTAGGGCAATACAAAAGATTCAAGCAGCATACAATGATAGTAACACAGTGCAACAGACAATAATCAAATGAAGTAGCAGTTAACGAGGTAAACAAGAATGTAAACATACAACAGTTAAGTCACTATACACATAAATGTCTTTATGAAAACCCAAAGATGTGTCGCGTGTAGCAGATTATACCATACTTCGGAACTAAGGCTCTCTCCTATGGGCTTCTCCTACAACCTCCATAGTCCCATTTCCTTAGTCCTCGCGGCGCTGGCCATATCCGCTGAGTCACTGACACGTGCACTTTCGTGCAGCTCGGGTCGCAATTCACCGAGGGCTTGATCACACGTACTATGGTATAGTGTACTCAAGTCCGTTTACACATCCCGTGTAAAAACCCAATAAAAATTAATTAGTTAGACAAAGTAGTAAAGTAAAACAGTTCGGCACCCATCACACGCATAAGAAAAACAAACTGAATTTTGTGAAGCATTATCAAGGGTTTTACGCACCTCAATCCGTGCTCCGATTTCCCTGGACTCCAAAATTCGACCTGACTAGTTCCCCGATACCTGAGCTACGGTCCCCTAAGTCCCTGAAGTCCAATTTTACATATTTAGTACAATTATAGGTGTTTGGGTATATATTAAAGTCAAAATCACAAAACACTCCCTTGAATTCAGTTTTTATATGGCATTAGCGCGCTAATAGGTTTACCTAGCGCTAGGGAACCTGTCTAGCGCGCTACTGTTCTTCATTTTGAAAAACAGTTAGAAACCCAAAATGATTAACGCACTAACCAGTCTAGCGCTACTATTGCCCTTTGCGACAGAATTCTCAACTCGAGAATTCTGTCCCAACTTCCCCAATTTGCTAACTAGACCCCATTTAATACCATCTCCAAATCAAATTGACCCAAAACAACAATTAGAACAACCTTAGAACAATAATTTGATCAATTTCCTCAAATCCCATAAATTCGCTAGTTTTCCCAATTTCTTCAAAAACCTTAATTCTTCAAAATCAATTGTTAATTCTCATTTAAATGCTAAGAATACTTGAAACTCATCAAAATTTCATTAACATCAGTGACCCATTCCTCATATATCAATTTCACATCAAAACTCCAAATTTCAACTAAATTGCTAATGTAGTAAAGTTACCTAGTTGATTCACCACCTAGCTTGAGAATTTCTCACCAACACCTATGGATTCCTTCAACAAACCTTGATGATCTACTCCTCTCCAGCAAACTCCTTCTCCAGTAAGTTTTGTGATGAGGAATGGTTTGTTTGCATGTGTTTAATCAACTCATTATATATATTAAGGTAAGAGTTATTTCTAGCCATTGATCTTCATGGGTTTACGTATCCCGAGACTCATCTATTGGTCCATCTCTTGTTACTTAGCCCATTAACTCCCACTAACTCAATTAAGTGACAATAATTGATACTTCCACAACTCCTAGATGTGCTAATGTGTATCTCTAGGAAAGTCATATGGTTCTTGATTTATTTGATTAACTCACCTTACATTAAGCCTTAACAAACCATATGATTAGTATTTTATTTATCAAAATTAACCAACTTGTGGTCCCCCTAACCTTTGGCTACCCGATATCCGGTGCCCCGCGTCTCAACTCGCATTTCGAGGCGCATCATAGCCTATTGTTCAAAATTGAATTTACTTAGCCTATGGTCACATTACCCATTTTAATTGATTAACTAGTCATCCTGACGTGAATTAGTCGAGTTTCCTAGTGTACCGTAGTTCACCTATTCAATACCCGTTGACACGCCTTTCGAGGCAAACACCCGTCACACTAACTCGCTCGTTAACAACATACACACATGTGATGCAATACAATAATATATGTTTAAACATCACACTTAAGCAACTATCATCCATAATTAACATATTCCCTCGGTTCTCGTGCCCGAGTCAACCGAGTTGTTCACGTAACGCCCGAATTACGACTGTTAATCCTCGAGACTATTACTAATCCTAGTTTTAATTAATTTGGGTTGTTACAATTCATCCCAAAAAAAGAATTTCGTCCTCGAAACTTAGATCTCGAGGGACTTCAAATTCACTTCGGCACGGAACTAAAATAGCGGCGATACAACTGACGTCACCAACACAATTTCGACCCCACTATACCATACTTTAATACATTGGGACCCACCAGTGGGCCTTTCCAACCCGCTCCACTGGCCCATCACCTAATAGCCTTCGCGGTGCTGGTCAATCCGCTAAGTCACCGACATGTGCACCAAGGCAGCTCGGGTTGTCATTCACCGAGGCCGGGCCACACGTGTCATGGCCTAGTGTATATCACAAAAATGAGTCTTCTTTCTCTATACGATCGATTATCATTTTTATTCTCTCTATAATTGTATTCCTCAGCATTGCTTGTAACGACCTGTTACCTTAAGCTGGTGATTGGTACTATTCCAAATAGTAATTAACCTAGGCTCAGGGTTAAGATCGGTGTACCTCGATTAGCATGTGTGTGCGTTTGCATGACGTTTTGCATTTGTTTGGATTGTGAAATTTAAATATAAATAGGTTGTGTATAATAACGGGATTTATATACAAACCTATAATCGATAAAATACACTATAAGCCATGAAATACCGGTACACTGTGAGCGACGAGGGAGTCATGGCATGAATGTGCACGCTCGTGGCTACATGTAGGCATGTCCGGTGGATTTATTGGCGAAGAAATACACGAGTTATATATATTTATATATAAGGATATATATAAATAAATATATATATTGGAACTAAAAAGAAAAATGAAATTATATAGATTGTTTGATCTTCTCGAATGACACGAAAGTACAAGATGTGTCAAAATTTGTGTCATGTTAACACGTGTCACTTTAACACATCAACGAATCGATCAATCTCGAAATGACGCGATGCGTATCTCGAGAAAAATTTATATATATATATATATAAATCAAAAGTTGATGTTTATCAACTAACGATTGATCGAAATCAAAATCGAGGGTTTAGGGGTTTGAAATTGATCGAGATAAGTTGTCCGAGGTGCATAATCAATCTTAGTTGAGGAGCTTAATCGATCACACAGCTCGTGAGCATCATATAGGTATAATTTGTTTTAGTGTTTATCAAAGTTGGAATTGTTGGTGATGCTAGGATTATGGTTGTTTAAGCCGTTAGTTGATCAATTATGATTTCTTACCTCACTAGAGGTTGTTATGGATCAATTTTGATGAATTTGTGAGTGTTTGGGATGATTTAGAGGTGTTTTGGATCGATTTGGTTGAGCAGAATGGTGCTACTGTTGCAGGTTTAGTGCGCATAGCGCGCTAGGCTTTGGTCATAGCGCGCTATGCATACTGGGAGGATGAATTGACGTGCAGGTAGCGCGCTATCTATGTCAGGTAGTGCACTACCCACACCCAAATCAGTGCAAAACTGATTGGAAACTGGGTGGTTTGTCAAGAGCTTTAGCGATTGTTTTAGGAGTTTTAATATAGTATAACAGACCTATATTAACTACAGTTGATCCATGATAGGTGTTGGTTACCCGGGAGAGAGTTATTGACCCGAAAAGTTAGGAAATTTGACGAGGACTTAGACCGAGGTAAGTACGGATTCGTTTATTTATCAATATTGCCTGGCTATTTAGTATATATAGCTCATATAGTTGTTAGAATAAAATGGGGGATTATGTAAACTCTGATGGATTTCAATAAATGGAAAACGGTGTGTAATGTGACCATGCTATAACTCCTTGTTTTGAGAATAGTTTTATAGGAGATCGGTTCCCTTCCCGACTTATATATAACTCCTGCTTAATTTAACAGGTTGTATGGATTACATACATATTAGAGGGTTTGGGATAGAACCACTGGGCATTAATGGATGGGCTAGAGAGCATATCGGCCAATATGTTGGTCTAGCAATCTCATTAATAATGTCAGTGGGTAATCGGCCCTAGTTTTATAAAATAAATGGGGATCACAGTGTGACAGTCCAAATTACTTGCTTTGCATCTGATTATGTATTGAATCTATATGCTTTCCATATTTTTGTTAGATATCATTGGTGCATGTTGTTATTGCATGATATCATTGTTTACTATATGGAATGTTGATGATTAGTGTGAATCCATACTTACTGAGCAAGTTGGAGCGCTTACCCAAATTAACTATTTCAGGTTCGCAACCAGGTGCTTCAACTAAAGGGAAAGAGAAGATTTATGAGTCTTGTGTATTCTCTCCGATGTAATGAGCCTTCTTGTATATATAAACTCTGTTTGACATATTTTGATGTATATAAACAGGATTAGGGTGATTTAACTATGGTTTCAGGTTTTGATAAACTCTGTATTTCTGTATATTTGAATATATCGAAAAAGTTTTAAATTTTCTGCTGCATAATACTTTGATTTATTATTTCGATATGAATATACAAGTTGAGTTTATCAGGTATAGACGGAGAAGCTGCTGGCTCTAGTTAAGTCTTGCGGGATTAGCGGGCTTAATTAGGGTTTCAGGTCGGGCATTTTCCTTAATCGGGACAGGGGATGTCATAGCTATGTATCAAAGCCTTAGTTTTATCACTTTTAGAAGTAAAGTGGTAAGGTTGATACAGGTAGGTATCATGAATTAGGCTTTGATCCTATTTCACTTTTGAATGGTTTTAAAAGTGAATGATAACATAATCCGTTGTACTGAAACCTAAGTTTATTGACTTTGAGATTTGCCTTGAGTTATGAATAAACTTAGGGTTTAATAAACGGTTTTCATCGTGTTTTGGGGGGCAAATGAAAATGAAAACACTATTATACGTTATTTGCTGCACATATTGATATATATTGTATAGTTATGATTTCCTCGAATTGTCTAAATCTTACCTGATGATCTTATCTCTCCTTTGACCACAGAAACTAATGGCGGATCAAGGGGAGGGATCACAGAGGTCGGAACCTCAGGGTAACAGGGAGACATATGATCAGTTGAAATCTAGAATGGAGTAGCAAATGAAACAATTAATGGGGTCTCAGGCCAAGTTAATGGCAATGCTGATGGCTCAGATGGGACCACCAGTACAACGACCTGAGGCACAGCCTCCAACAAGTCCCGAGGTTAGCAGAGCTGAGGGAGGAGCTGAGAAAGTAGCAGCTCCAGTTTAACCGATAGTTCCACAGGTTCAGGTACCAGAAATAGCTGCCAATGTGCTAAAAGATTATGAGAAGTTCGCATTCCTCAGAACTCGTAAGGAATTCATGAAATACAATATTATGAGATTCGATGGTGCTATGGAGGAAGGGGGGGCTGAGACCTGAATATTGGAAATGGAGCAACATTTTGTTGCTATTGATATTGAGGATCGGTTTAAGGTTAAACTGGTTACTTTTTCGTTGATAGACTCTGCAAGAAAGTGGTGGAATTCCCTAAAGAGAGAAGGGAAGACTGTCACTACGTGGCCGCAGTTTCGGATAGTTTTCTACAAGCAATATTTCCTTAAATCAGTCAAAACATAAAGAAGACTGGATTCATTCAACTGAATCAAGGAGCGATGTCTGTTAGGGAGTATGAATGGAGATTCACTAGGCTGAGTGAATTTGCTCCGGAGATGTTAGAGCTGGAGGAGAACAAGATTGACTTATTTCTCGGTGGGCTGAACTATGAGCTTAGGATTGTTGTTTCTTCTCATCCTCGCACTAGCTACACTTTTATATTTGAGAGTGCGATGGAAGCAGAAGCAGCCATTCTAGCCAAACCAGCAAGAATAGTTGTTGCACCACCACCACCAATACCACAGTTCCCGGGAGTCAGAGAATCTAGGAATTTGCTTACTTTCGGCCAAGGAAGAAGCACAGAAGTGTAGTGAGCACAACTACACCGTCAGGATCTGCAGGAACGACATTTGTTAGTGCGCCTGTTCCGCCAATTTCTCAGGTTTAGTAGCTAAACCATCGTTGCCTCTATCTCAGTTTAGAGGTAGAGGCAAGGGTAGAGCACAGTCTTCACAGAGACCGAGTGGATCGGAACTGGCTTCTTAGGCTAGTAGTTTACCACAGACCGGTTATATGTTATAGGTGAGGGCAGTTGGGGCATATTGCGAGGGAGTGTTCCATGCCGCCAGACACATCAGTAGGCGGTACCACACCACCTGCACGAGGACAGATTCATGCAGTGGCGGAGGCAGACCCAGAGGCCAACCGGAGACTAGTGGAAGGTATATTAAATATTTGTGGTCGAGATATGCATACTTTAATTAATGCTGGATCTACAGTTTTATTTATTGTTGGAGCAATGGTTGATGAATTGAAATTGAAACATGCTAGAGCCGATACATTTTTTATTCTGAGCACAACAATGAGTGAGAAAGTTTATCCTAACCTTATATGTGAGAGATGTGTAGTCAAAATTGGGGAGAACGAACTTCCAATTGATTTGAGGGTAATGGAGTTCATGGAATTCGATGCATTACTAGGGATGGATTGGTTATCAGCGTACCATGCCAGTATTGACTGTTTCCATAAGACAGTAATTTTTCACATTCCTAGCATTTCTGAAATTATAGTCTATAAAGGCTATAATCCTTCACGATTTGCAACTCGTGGAAGAGAAGCTACACCTCGAGATTTAGAAGTTATGGCGGGAGTTGTTACCTTTGGCGAGTCAGGACAGGAACTTAAGGTTAATGAGATACTCGTGGTTTGTGAGTTTTCGGAAGTTTTTCTATCTGATTTACCTGGATTACCACTGCTACGGGTCATTGACTTCATCATTGATCTTATTCCTATTACTAAACCTATATTTATTCCTCCGTACCATATGACACCGAAGGAATTGCGTGAGTTGCAGACTCAGCTTGAGAAATTACTTCAGAAAGGGTTTATTCATCCTTGTATGTCACCGTGGGGAGCACTTGTTCTTTTTGTGAAGAAGAATGACGAAACCCTACGAATTTGCATCAATTATAAATAGTTGAATCGAGTGACTATCAGGAAAAAATACCCATTACCCAGGATTAATGATTTGTTTGATCAGTTAAAGGGTGCCATATTTCTCGAAGATTGATTTGAGGTCTGGTTATCATCAACTGAGAATTAGGGATGAGGATATCTCGAAGACAGCTTTCAGTACTCGCTATGGGCACTTCGAGTTTACAGTGATGTCGTTTAGGCTCATTAATGCTCATGTTATGTTCATGGATTTGATGCATAGGGTGTTTAAACCTTATCTGGACCTGTTTATCATGGTGTTTATCGATGATATTTTGATCAATTCAAAGAATGAGGAAGAGCATTCGCACCACCTCAGAGTTACATTGCATACTTTGAAGGATAATTGGTTGTATTCCAAGTTTAGTAAGTGCGAATTCTGGTCTTCAGAGGTCAAATTTCTAGGACACGTGGTTAATGTTGAGGGTATATCTGTTGATCCAGCGAAGGTGGAGGCAATCAGGGATTGGCCTACTCCTACCACGGTGTCGAGATTCGAAGTTTTCTTGGTTTAGCAGGTTATTACATACGATTTGTTGAGGGATTCTCTTGTATTGCTCTGCCAATGACTCGGCTTACACAGAAGGATGTAGATAATATGTGGTCAGATGAGTGCAAAACTGCTTTCAAGGAGTTGAAAGATAGATTGACTGCGACACATGTTCTTACTTTACCTGAAACAGGGAAGGAGTTGGTGATTTATACTGATGCTTCTCATTCAGGCTTGGGTTGTGTGCTGATGTAGGAAGGTAGGGTTGTAGCTTATGCTTCGAGGCAACCCAAGATTCGTGAAAGAAATTATCAGTTCATGATCTTGAGCTAATTGCAATGGTTTTTGCCTTGAAGATTTGGAGGCACTATCTGTATAGCGAGAGGTTCATAGTATTTTTAGATCATAAGAGTCTAAAATACTTATTTACTCAGAGTGAATTAAACATGAGACATCATAGGTGGCTTGAATTTCTCAAGGATTATGATTTCACTCTGGAGTACTACCCAGGCAAAGCAAATATGGTTGTTGATGCCTTTAGTAGGAGAAGAACAGGTAGAGAAAACGTAGCTACTGCCAGAGCTTCTCAGTTCAGACTTTTTGAGGAAGCTTCAGTGATGATGATTCATGAAAGTCCAGCTGGCATATCATCAACGGGGAGAGCTAGTTCTAGAGCTACTAATATGTTCTTCTATGCTCAGATTCGAGTTGAACCGGAGATGATTCAAATGCGGGTGGTTGATAGTCGAAAGATGATCGGGAATACATAACACGTCGGGGTTAGCGATTAGTATAGATCATCTTGATTGGTTAGTTTTTGACGACGAGGCGTTGCGATTCAAGATAGATTATGGATTCCACTCAATATCGGTTGAGGCGAGAATTGCTTTGAGAATCTCATCGATCTCTTTACTCTATTCATCCAGGTAACACTAAGATGTATCGTGATATGAGACGTGTTTATTGGTGGTGAGAGATGAAGACGACATTGTTGAGTTCATAGATATGTCGGCAAGTTAAGCCGAACATAGAAAACTGAAGGGTTATTGCATTCATTGCCTATCCCCGAATGGAAATGGGAACATATATTGATATATTTTTTTTTTTTCGATCTACCTCTCGATCATCGCAAACATGATGCAATTTGGGTTATAGTTTACTGATTGATGAAATATGCACATTTCTTACCAATTTCTATGCAAGATCCTCTTGACCGTTTATGCGAGGTGTACGTACGGGAGGTATTGAGATTTCATAGGGTTCCAATGTCGATTACTTCGGATAGGGATCCGAGATTCACGTCCAGGTTGTGGAGTGAATTACAGAGGCAACTGGGAAATGTGCTTAACCTCAGTACGACATACCATCCTCAAGCTAATGGACAGACTGAGCGGTTGATATTGGTACTTGAGGATATGCTTCGAGCTTGTGTCTTGGAGTTAAGGGGTAACTGGGAGAAATATATTCCTCTGCGTGAGTTCTCTTATAATAATAGTTATCAGGTTAGTATCGGAATGGATCCATTTGAGGCAGTGTATGGTCGACCTTGTCGATCACTGGCGTATTGGACAGAGATTGGAGATACAATTTTATTAGGGCCAAAGTTGATTCAGGAATACACAGAAGGGATACAGTAGATTTGCCAGTGTCTGACTACATAGCAAATTTCAGAACGAAGAGATACGCTGACAAACACCATAGGTTTTTGGAGTTTTCAAAGGACGATTTTGTCATATTGAAAGTCTCACCTATGAAAGGTTTGTATAGATTTGGGTTGCGAGGTAAGCTAGCTCCAAGATATATTGGACCGTTCAGAGTAAAGGAAAAAATTAATGTTGTAGCTTATAGGTTAAAGTTACCTCCTCAACTTGTCGGAGTTCATAATGTTTTTCATATATCTATGCTACGCAAGACGGAGACTCAATTCACTCCGAGAATTGATTGGAATGAACTTGATCTTTGAGAAGATTTATCTTACGATGAGCAACCTATTCAGATACTTGATCGTAAGATTCAGAAGCCGAGAACCAAATAGATTCTTTTGGTTAAAGTGAAATAGTAATTTCACGGAGAGGAGGAACTAACCTGGGAGCGAGAATCCTACATGAAGGAGAAATTTTCATTTCTCTTCGAGAAAACAGGTAACTTTAAGTTTACTTTAATTTCGAGGATGAAATTGCTTTAAATTGGGGAGATTGTAACGACATGTTACCTTAAGTTGGTTTTTAGTACTAATCCAAATAGTAATTAACTCGAGTTAGGCTCAGGGTTAAGATCGACGTATCTCGATTAGCATGTGTATGCGTTTGCATGACATTTTGCGTTTGTATGGATTGTGAAACTTAAATATAAATAGTTGGTGTATAATAACAAGATATATACAAACCTATAATCGATAATATACACTATAAGCCATGAAATATCGATACATTGTAAGTGACGAGGAAGTCATGGCATGAATGTGCACGCACGTGGCTACGCGTAAGCAAGTCCAGTGGATTTATTGGCGAAGAAATATGAGAGTTATTGTCACGGCCCAAATCTTTAACCCTGTTTTAATTCCGTAATCAGGATCACCGACCCTTGACGTGGGACCTACACCGTGATACGTGCACCGACCGAGGCACGTGGCCGATGTATTTTGTATTTTTGTATTGATGTATGCCTAGTGTTATGTATTGTGTAGACTTACTAAGTCGGTTTGTACAGTTGTAGGCGTCGAGACAAGAGCGGGGACACGCCTCGAGTAGCGTGCGAGCCGGGGAATCGGGTAGTTAGCATTTTGGTAAGTCTTATTTAATACTAATATGAAATAAGGAATTACTTATAAGCCTAAGGTTGTGTTTGTTAATGTAAATCAAATTAAAGGCCTATAGTTGAGTAAATTAAATGGAAAGCATAAGATTGGTCTAGAGATACACATTGACACATCTAGGAACTAGGTGAGTAATGAAATGGTGTCCCTTGAGGTTGAGTTGGTGGGAGTTAGTGGGATATATGGCGAGAGGTGGACCATTAGATATTCATCGGGATACATAAATCCATGGAGATCAAGGGCTAGGAAGGAACATCACCTTAATATATAACATTAGTGATCAAACAACATGCAAACCAAATCACTCATTCATTTTTGCTGGAGAAGAAGGAATTGCTGGAGAGGAGTGAATCATCAAGGTGTTGAAGGAATCCATGGGAGTTGGTGAGAAATTCTCAAGCTAGGGTGCTACATCAACTAGGTAGACATCTTTTTAGTTGAAATTAGAACAAGTTCTGGTTTTAGGCTAATTTCAAATGGTATATGATTGAGTATTTGCAATTGATTTATATATTTGGATTTCTCATTTCAAGCTGATAATCCAGCTATATTGAAGTTCTTAATTTGGTTTTGAAATCATAAAGATATGAATTTTTGAAGTTGCAACACCAAAACTAGAATTCTGCATGTTATATTAGGAATCAACCTGGGTAATTTGGTCATAATCTGCCAATTTTAGATCCAAATTGATCCAAACCAGTGGCATTTGAAAGCTTATTTAAAGGGGAACAACTTTTCTTAACTGTAGGTATTTTGATTCAAATGTTTTTATGTCCAAACATGCTCTACAAGTAGGTGCTGGAATTAAAAAGGAAAGTTTTGAAACTAAATTTGATAAGGGCATAACTCCCTAACTACTTATCTAAATGAGCTGATCTTTTAGTATGTTGTATTTGGGTATATTTTCTGCCTTGCGACCAAAAATTACATTTTTAGGAACTATAGATTAAGAGAAATAGATTTTCTAAGTCCGCTGGTCGGATTAAATTCCAATTAGACCTATGTTTAGTAAAATCATGACATCTCTTTCATTTTAAATCAGAATTTTGCAAACTAAACCTTTCTGGAAAGCTAAGAGAGAGACCAAAAATAATTTTACTGATAGAGGATTTCGATATTTGGACCATTTCATGCCTAAAAGTGCGTTAAAATGTAGGACTGAAATTGAAACTTAATTTAGTCTTTAGGGGCTGATTTAGGAAGATTGATTTAAAGTCTATTGAACCAATTTGAATACACAATAAACACCACTAAATTGAGCTTAAACCCACTATATTTGAACTAATGAGACACCAAACTCAGGAACCTAGGAAAAGAGTACGAGAGAGCGAATACAAGATTTGGAGTATCGGGAGGCCAGTAAAGCTAGGACTTTACTTTGTTGTTGTGAGTATACCCAATGGCAACTTTACTTGGAATTTCATTTCTATTAATTGTTGTCCTTGCATAGTCCTTTTGACTATTTTGCCTTTGTATTCTTATATCATGTGTTCTTTGTGTCTATGCTCACTTGATGAGTCTAGTTTACATGATATCCATTCATTTGATTTGATTCATTGATTATATCCATTCATTTGATTTGATTCATTGATTCTATCCCATGATATGTCTATTCTTGTTGTTTTAAATGTGAATTGAATGATAAATAGCATGCTATTAGGCTAGTGAATATCTTATAAATGTTTAAGAGGACTTGTATTCCTTATTTGTTTAGGTGTGTAGATGTGCCTATGCCTTGACAATCTATACTTGGTATTTCTTGAAATTTAAAAAGTAGTTTTCGCATTTAGGTCCCGTACTTGATCGAGGTGTGCGCGACTCACGGGGTTAGAGTCCCTGGAGATGTCGACACATGTTACCTGACCTAGAAAAGTATTTTGTATATAGGTGACAATACCATAAAATAATGTATATATACATGTACGGTGTCATCTCAAGTCTCCCAATACCTAAAATAATAGCAAATATCAAAATAATATAAACACCTACGAGTATGTCCAAGACCGTCAGCAGAAAGAGATAGTCGCCTAAGATTTTCCTTTGCCGCTACTCGTTGAAGGATCTGCACTCAGTCACCCGACAAATACAGTGACGAGTCCAGTGAGTAAATTCCCAAGAGAAGACCACACAATATTCGGTAAGAATTCAAATAAAACTACAAACATGCAAGTATGCTATTTGGCAACAGAAATACATACTTACATGAATGTAGGGCAATACAAAAGATTCAAGTAGCATACAATGATAGTAACACAGTGCAACACACAATAATCAAACGAAGTAGCAGTTAACGAGGTAAACGAGAATGTAAACATACAACAGTTAAGTCACTATACACATAAATGTCTTTGATGAAAACCCAAGGATGTGTGGCGTGTAGCAGATTATACCATACTTCGAAACTAAGGGGTCTCTCTTGTGGGCTTCTCCTATAACCTCCATAATCCCATTTCCTTAGTCCTCGCGACGCTGTTCATATTCGCTGAGTCACCGACGCGTGCACCTTCGTGGAGCTCGGGTCGCAATTCACCGAGGGCTTGATCACACGTACTATGGTATAGTATACCCAAGTCTGTCTACACATCTCGGTGTAAAAACCCCGATATACCAATTAATCAATTAGACAAACCAGTAAAGTAAAATAGTTCGACACCCATCATACGCATAAGAAAAACGAACTGAATTATGTGAAGCATTCTTGAGGGTTTTACGCACCTCAATCCGCGCTCCGACTTCCCTGGACTCTGAAATTCAACCCGACTAGCTCCCCGATACCGAGCTACGGTCCCCTAAGTCCCTGAAGTACAATTTTACATATTTAGTATGATTATAGGTGTTTGGGTATGTATTTAAGTCAAAATCTCAAAACAGTCCCTAAAATTCAGTTTTATCTGGCATTAGTGCGCTAGGTAAAGTTAGTGTGCTAGGAAATCTGTCTAGCGTGTTACTGTTCTTCATTTTGAAAAACAGTTAGAAACCCAGAACGATTAGCGCGCTAACCAATCTAGTTAGTGCGCTAATTGCCATCTGCGACAAGATTCTCAACTCGAGAATTTTGTCTCAACTTCCCCAATTAGCTAACTAGATCCCATTTAATACCATCTTCATATCAAATTGACCCAAAACAACAATTAGAACAACCTCAGAACAATAATTTGATCAATTTCCTTAAATCCCATAAATTCACTAGTTTTCCCAATTTCTTCAAAAACCTTAATTCTTCAAAATCAATTGTAAATTCTCATTTAAATGCTAAGAATACTTGAAATTCATCAAAATTTCATCAACATCAGTGACCCATTCCTCATATATCAATTTCACATCAAAACTCCAAATTTCAACTAAATTGCTAATGTAGTAAAGTTACCTAGTTGATTCACCACCTAGCTTGAGAATTTCTCACCAACACCTATGGATTCCTTCAATAAACCTTGATGATCTACTCCTCTCCAGCAAACTCCTTCTCCAGCAAGTTTTATGATGAAGAGTGGTTTGTTTGCATGTGTTTAATCAACTCATTATATATATTAAGGTAGGAGTTATTTCTAGTCATTGATCTTCATGGGTTTACGTATCCCGAGACTCATCTATTGGTCCATCTCTTGCTATTTAGCCCACTAACTCCCACTAACTCAAATCAAGTGACAACAATTGATACTTCCATAACTCCTAGATGTGCCAATGTGTATCTCTAGGAAAGTCCTATGGTTTTTAATTTAAACCACCAAACTATAGGCCTTGATTTATTTGATTAACTCACCTTACATTAAGCCTTAACAAACCATATGGTTAGTATTTTATTTATCAAAACTAACCAACTTGTGGTCCCCCTAACCTTCGGCTACCCGATATTCGGTGCCCCGCGTCTCAATTCGTATATCGAGGCGCGTCATAACCTATTGTTCAAAATTGAATTTACTTAGCCTATGGTCACATTACCCATTTTAATTGATTAACTAGTCATCCTGACGTGAATTAGTCGAGTTTCCTAGTGTACCCGTAGTTCACCTATTCAATACCCGTGTTGACATGCCTTTCGAGGTGAACACCCGTCACACTAACTCGCCCGTTAACAACATACACACATGTGATGCAATACAATAATATAATGTTTAAACATCATACCTAAGCAACCATCATCCATAATTAACATATTCCCTCGGTTCTCGTGCCCAGTCAACCGAGTTGTTCACGTTGTTCAATAATCCTAGTTTTAATTAATTTGGGTCTTTACAAATTCATCTTAATGTGTACATGTTAATCCCTAAGAGATTAACAATAATCCTAGTTTTAATTAATTTGGGCCATTACAAAAATCAACTCTTTATGTGCTTAAATTCATCTTAATGTGTACATGGAAACTTAAGTTTTAGGGGTTTTGTGCAAAAATGAATTTCAAAGACTAAGCCACTATTTTTCTTGTCTAAATGAGAGTTCTAAACTGATCTTGATGATCAATAATGCTTCAAACTAGTTTTGGCAAGAAATTGGAGTTTCATGAGTTCTTGATGCATATATGATTAGTTCTTAGCAAATTTCTTGACTCGACCTCTGTAAATTAATCATAAATTTCTTATACGAACTCCAAATGTGGCGGATCATACGCCATTAGAAATCTTACCCAAAGATCTATAACTTTTATCACCGGGGAAAATTCAAAATTCAAACTCATTCTAGCTCAAAAATGCTTCGCAAGTAGGTTGTTGAAGTGCTAATACGTGACTTTTAAAATGAATTTGGACAAGGCATAACTCTCTCAATTCTTATCAAAATGAGCTCATCTTTTAGTATGTTATTTTTGGGAATGTTAGCTGCCTTGTGATCGAAAATCATGAGTTTTGGAGCTATAGATTTATAGAAATGATTTTTACAATATTATTGATTTGATTTGATTCCAATTTGGGTTGTTTTGGGAAATATAACTCTAAACTTAATTTAAACACCTTAAGTCACTCTAAAATACTATAAATGGATCCTAGGGGACTTGAGGGATATGATACGATAGTTGGAAGTGTAGGCTGGGTCAGATTCGGGAGTTTGGGGTAGTCGAACGTGTATTGAGGTGCGTAAAACCCTTGAGAGTACTCCACAACATTCAGTTCATTTTTCTTATGTGCATGATGGGTATCGTAACTATTTTACTTCACTATTTTGTCTAACCGATTGAGTGTTTCATCGAGTTTTCATACCGGGATGAGTGGTTGGACTTGGGCATACTATACCGTAGCACGCGTGATCGGGCCCTCGGTGAATTGCGACCGAGTTGCACTAAGGTGAACGTGTCGGTGTAGCGTATGATATAGGCCCAAGCGAGGACTAAGGTAATGGGATAGGGGAGGTTGTTGGAGAAACCCACTAGAGATATCCTTACCTCCAATGTATGGTATATTATCTTCTACACGAGAACATCATTGGGTTTTCTGGAGATATTAATGCGTATATTGACTTAACGGTTGTATGTTTACATTCTTATTTACCTCATTAACTACTACTTTGTTCAATTATTATATGTTGTGATGTGTTACTATTATTGTCTGCTGCTTGAATCTTTTGTATTGCCCTACATTCATGGAAGTATGTATTTAAGTTGTCAGATAGCATACTTGCATGTCTTGTAATTTTATTTGATTTCTTGCAGAATATTATGTGGATTTCTCTTGGGACTTTACTCACTAGACTCATCACTGTATTTGTTGGGTGACCGAGTGCAGATCCTTCTACGAGTAGCACCAAAAGGGGAATCTTAAGCAACTATCTCTTCCTACTGACGGTCTTGGACATACTCGTAGGTGTTTATATTTTGATATATTTTGCTTTGTTATGGGTATCAGGGGACTATGAGAGACATTGTATATGTATATACTTACTTTTGTTTATCTTGTTGCCTTATATACAATGTACTTTATTTTCGGGTTTTCACTACTTAGAAATTTTGATAATATGCATAAAATATTCATATCTTTTAAAGTCTTCCACTGTAAAATGATAACGAAACCTGATAGGTTAACTAACTAGCTAAACAAACTCATTAGTAATTATATGAAGAATAAATTGCTAAGCTAATGTTAGTTGGAAACGTGTAAACAACTAGTTAGGTCACAGGGGAATCATATATAAGCGAGTCATGACGTGGCAAGGCTTGGTGATGTGCGATGTGGCATGGAGGTGCCTAGGGTGGTCTCAAGATTTGGGGCCGCCATACAACACCTATCATAAACCATTTGTGACGATATAGGTTTAATACCCTATATTTAGAAACCCTAGTTCAGTCCCTAAGTCCTCTAAAAATTATAATCAAAACTTAGCTTATTTGTTATTTTCTAGGGTGGGAGCGCGTTCCCTCACTGGGTGGAGTGCACTCCAGCAGATGAGTTCATCCTCACTGATGAAGGGAGTGCGCTCCTCTACTAGGTGGAGCGCGCTCCACCCTGTACTATTTTGAAAGTACGCACAGCAGCAGCCATTGTTCCATCTACAAATTCACACAACAACAATAAACACTCCCAAAATTCATTAGGGAGGACCTCTAGTGAGGTAATAAACTATTTCCAATCAACCAACATCATAATTCACAGAGATATCATCAACTACCCTCGAATTGAACTTCACAAATATCAAAACTACACTTGGATCTCTGGATTTCCAGTTGATTAAGTTCCTCAATTTACACCGAATCAGCTCCTGAGTGATTCCATATGATCATAATTGAAACCCTCAGCTGCTCTCGTTCTCACTCAATCGAATTATGAAGATAAGTATAAAGGTTTTAGTTTAAATATATGGATTTCCCTCGAGATACGCATCGCGCTATCTCGAGACTGATCAAATGATTGATGTGCTCGCATGACACTCTTACAGTGGCACACATGTTGACACCATCAATGCTCGCATTCATCTCGAGGCGATCCAACGATCCATATAATTCAAACCAATCTTATAATTTTTGATATATATTTATATATCAAATATATATTTAAATATATATATTTCTTGTATTTTATCGCTAATAAATTCACCGGATATGGCTACGAGTATTCTCGGGTGTGCACAATCATTTCATGACCCCTTCGTCGCACTTGGTGTACCGGCTATTTATTGTTTATTTACTTATTTTCGTGTTTTTCGATTATAGGCTTGTATATAAATTCTCTATTATAGTACAACCTATAAAATTCATTACACATTTCAAACAAACACAAATCATCATGCAAACATATGCACACACTAATCGAGGTATGCTGGACTTAACCACAAGCCTAACTCGGGTTAATTAGGATTTGGATTAGCACTAATCACCAATCTAAGGTAACAGGTCGTATGTAGAATGTTGTCATGGACCCGTCTTGCTCCCTGATCCTAAGCAGATGATACCCTGATCTCAGGTCTATCTTGGAGAAAAATTGCACTTCTTTCAGTTTGTCTTAGCACTATGAACTTCTTTTTCAATCTCTTCACCATAGATGCAAGAAAGTATTGCTTGAAAAACTCTTTCTTAAAATCATCCTACTAGGTAAAACTGTCTTTGTTCACCGCTATAGTACTCCACCATACATCTGCACCCTTCTCTAAGGTGTAGTAAGAGAGAATAGGCAGTAATCTGTCCTCGGTGCCCAATAGTAGGTGTAACTTCTCTTGTGCTAGAATCCACCGCTCGATCTTCTCATGGCCTCCCTCTCCAAGAAAGAACACTAGTCTAAGCCTGATGAACTCCTTCACCAGCTTGGCGTCCCTCGATAATCCTGCAATCTCAAAAAACGTAAGTGTAGAAACGGGCGTGTCCTCAGCTGTAGTTGTCTCCTATACAACCACTATCGGTAACTTCGATGGACGTGGTGTTGTGGGGTTTATCAGTGGTTGTGGCACTAGTGGTGCGGGTGCTCGAGGCCCTAAAGTAGTAGTGCCTGGTGCACTCAATCCCGGTGGTATGGGGTGTCACCGTAATAGTAGTATGGGTGGTGGAGAGGCCATGTGATATGCCATATGCACCCTCATGAAGGTGATGAAGGCGGCTAATTGTTGCCCCTGAGCCGCTACACGGTCAGACAACCTCTGAGAATCATCTGCTAAGGAAGTAGGAGGCTGACTACTGCTAGCTCCAGTGTCTCCGCCATCGCGTGCGTCTGCCATCGATATGTACATGTAGATAACAAACACAAATCAGCTACTACGTGGTGTAACTCGTACTTATGTACATATAGAGTTTAACATGTAAATAAAATACCCCCAAGCTCACTCTACCTCACTTCCCAACTAATAGTTTCTAGGCAAAGATTATCTAGTTTCTACATCTAAGATTTGTGTTTTCAAGTTTGTACCTTACTTATTGATAACATTGGCTCTGATACTAACCGTGACGGTCCCTTCCCTAATCTAGGGCATAGCCCGCCTAATCCCGTAATTAAGCCCAAATCCTAGCCACATGGGACTTAACTATGTATTAGTCTGCCTTTTCTATCTTGATCTCCTTGATATACGCGTTCGAGATAAGTAATATACATGTCAACATATTACTAGATTTCAGAGTAATTAAAAACTTTTTAAGAGTTATAAAGTTTAGTGGAAGTCTTAACCGATTATGCGGAAGCAATATATTAAATCCTAAGTGTGGAAACCAGGAAACAACGATCACTTGCATATGTATAATAAAGTGGCGAACATAAACAGTGTGATGGTCATCATAAGTCGGAGAACTAAGCGCTTGACCCAATATGCAACCCCAAAATATATCAAAAGACATAGCTGTATAATACACAAAATATCAAAACCTACAAAATGTCGATGCAGAAGTATGTTGTTGGCTTAGAGGTAGTCGCCAATCTTCTCTTTGTCGGACCTGCGCGTCGACGGCTCTATACCCACCTTCATAAAAAGGACGGTGAGTACAAAAAGTAATAGTAATCCCCGTTGACATATTCATTTACATTTCCAAAATACTAAATGGTATTTAAAAGCATAAGTTCAATAAAGAAAGACTAGTACCAGAAATATGCTAAGAAATACCACGGTTAAGCAAGTGAAACTGACACGAGGCTAAATAGTTATGATCTGGATCCGATTAGCCGTGACATGCGTCATTAAAGCCTTTAAGGTTGTGTGTGACATCGCACAGTCTAATATCACTAGGGACTCTAACCCCAGTGTCACCAGAGACTCTAAATTTGGTCTATCGACAACCCTAGGGACTCTAACCTCGTGTATCACGTCATAGTGGTGAGTGCCGACATCCCCAAGGACTCTAATCCCGTGTGCCGATCAACTCTAACATAGTGCGATGGACTTTAGATTCTATAACTACTTTATAATTCCAAGAAATTGACTTGGTAAGGATTCCAAGGCTTGGCTATGCTACAAAGCACAATTCCCAAATAGTACTAATCCATAAAATCATTCACGAACTCACAATTCCTAATAGCATGCTATATACATAATATTCACTGTGAAACAACAAGAAATGACATAAAGCACATGTATAGATTCAAAGGAGTTCAATTCATCATAATATCATGAAAGTCAAGCTCAACAAATGAGGTGTGTCAAATAAGTTCATGATACGAGAGTACAATGCTGGATATAGTCAATATAGACTACAACAAACAAGCATAAAGTGAATATGAAATGCAAATAAAACCATCAACGGGTATACTCACATCAGGCAATGTAAAGTCATATCTTTACCGGTCTCCCAATACCCCAAATCTTGTATCCAAACCCTTGACGCTCTTCCTTAGGTTCATGATATCAAATTAATCCAAATAAATTGGGTTTAGGTCAGGTCAAATGAGTTTAGGAACCTTAGCCTAAAACAACCCCTTAAGAATAAACAACATTGAGATTTTAGTCATGTATTGCAGCACAATTTTAGGCATGAAATTATCCAAATCTCAAAATCTTTCCTGGTACAAAGTTTTTGGTCTCTATCTTAGCTTTTCGAAAAGGTTTGGTTTGCAAAATGCCGATTTGAAACGAAAGTGATATTGCAATTCTACAAAAAATAGCTCAAATTAAAACCTAATCCGACTAATAGACTTAGAAAATTTATTTCTCACAATCTATAATTTCAAAATTTATGATTCTTGGTCACAGGGCATATAACATACCAAATAATAACATACTAAAAGATAAGCTCATTTGGATAAGCAATTAGGGAGCTATGCCTTATAAAAGTTTAATTTCAAAAATCTCTTAATGCATTACTCAATCACTTATTTGTAGAGCACTTTTGGACACGAAAACAATTTAATTACAAACTTTTTAGTGGGACAAAGTTGTTCCTCTTTGAGTTAACTTTCAAATGCCACCAGATTAGGTTCATTTCAATCTAAAATGAGCAAGTTATGACCAAATTACATAGGTTGGTTCATAATACGACATGTAGAATTTCAATTTTGGTCTTACAACTTCAAAAGTTCATATCTTTTTTATTTCAAAACCAAATAAAAACTTCTTAATAGCTAGATTATTAGCTTGAAATGAGGAATCCAAATATATAAATCAATTGCAAAGACTTAACCATCTACCCTCTGAAAATGGCCAAAAACCAACACTGGTTTCAACTTGAAATAGAAAGATGTGTACCTAGGATTGATGACACTTTGATTTGAGCTCTAACTCTCCTTGATCTCCCTAAATTTTTCAGTCAAATCCTCCTCGATTCCTCTGATTTCTTCTTCTCCAACTTTCTTAGCTTCTAAGTTATGGAGATGAAATGAATTGCATGGGTTGATCTATCCAATCTTATATATAAAGATGAGGTTGATTAATAACCATTGATTTTTACGTACACACGTATCTCGAGACTAATCTAATGGCCTACATCTTGATACAATTCCACTAACTCTACCTAACTAACATCAATCCATACTTTATTGGTCTCTTGATGTGTCCTTAATTATCTCGAGGAACATCATATGGCTATTGTTTTATCTTGCTAACTTATGTTACATTTAATATAAAATCAACTATAGCCACATTAATTGTACTATTTAAGCTACACTAAGTTTCAATCACCTTACCACATCACTCTCTACTCCGGTCCCACGTCGACATGCATCTCGAGGTGCATCCTCACTCACGTCTCGACACATATACACGAGTAGAAGTGACTTAGTAGTCTACACATATACAATACACTAAGCATACACCATCATAAATCTAACATATACCTTGGCTATCTCGCCTCGATCAGTGCACGTATTACGGTACGGATCCCACGTCACGGGTTGATAATTCCGATTAGAGATGATAAATGAGATTAGGAATTTGGGTCGTCACAATACTATAGTATAATTAGCACATTAAATAAGATCTCATAAAGTAAACATAAACTTAAACATAATCAAATCCCAAATTAAAATTATTTAAGAATTACAACCAAGGATCATTCTTGTCGACTTGTTCTTTAAATGTCTTTGTTGTAATCTTTTCATTAGGAGATTTGTAACTATAAGATATGTGCTAATATGTTTAATGGAAACTCTTTCTTTTAAAATTCTTCTTTAACTGCAAATATTTTACTTCATACATTTTATACCAGTTTAAAACCGATCATTTTTAGAGAAAATATAACTGTAGAATTGTTATATCGAATCGTTAATGGCTTGAAAATTGAGTTAATAGTACCAAGCCCTTAAATGAAGTTCCTTAACCATAATCATTAATTTGTAGCTTTAAACTACAAATTCAACTATCAAAGTAGAAGTAGTCGTAATTGTATGCTTAGTACTTAGAAAGATATCTCCATTAGTGAAAAGAAAACATGCCTAAAAGTAGACTTCTTAGAGTGAAAACAAACAACAAAGTCTACGTCTGAATAACCAATGTCTTTAAAGTTATCAGACTTTCTATAAGTGAGCATGTAATCTTTTATTTATTATAAATATTGTAATACATTCTTTCCAACTTACGAATAGCTATGCAAGGGTTACTTTGGTAGCATCCCAACACGTCAACAACAAAACTGAGATTCGGTATGGTATATCATTCATTGTAAAGTTATGAAAGAGAAACTTTTTAATCTCATAGAGCATACCGAGAATTGTTAAATAAAATATCATCAGTATATAAAATCAAAATATGATAAAATTGCACCCACTGACCTTCAAATGTATGTTAACTTAAGATTATACCATGTACAAGAGCTTGTTTTAATCCATATATTGACTTTTTAAGTTTGCAAACTAGTTGTTCATTTCCTTCTACTATGAATTCCTTTATATTGATTCATATAGTCTTTTTCATCTAAACTCCCACTCAAAATCAATCTTTACATTCAATTGGTGTAATTCTAAATCTACAAGTCTAGCTTTAAATCGTTTTATATTGCCTTTAGAATTATGTTTAATCTTTAAAACTCATTTACATTTAATAAGTTTAAAATTTTGAGGCAATTTAACGAGATTCTAGACTTTCTTTTGAGCCATTAATTAAATATTCATTGTGCATGACATAAATCATTTTCATATAATCATCACTTTGATGGTTTTATCATAAGAAACGAGATCTTTAATATATTATTGGGATCATGAACCTCCACCACATCGTTTGTAGTAGTCATGGCTGAATTGATGCCGAAAAAACTTCGAACTTGATGAATAAAGAAATTGCGGATTGAGGGTAGAGTTAAATATTCTATCTCCTTAAGAAAATAATGTCCCGCAATTCGTTCTCGCATGTGACATCCAAGAATTTTATAAATTTGATTAGGCTGCTAATTAAGTATATTTAGATTTAATTTGGGATTTAGGTATCCAAGGTGGGACCCACGTGTTACGAGATCGGAGATCATAAATTTTAATATTATTTTTATGTGACGTGTGCCTATTTAATGTATTATATAATATTTTGACGCGAAATATACGCGGTGTCCGTGAGTTTCGTAGCGCGTTGGGGAATTTTCTCCAATTTTGGTGAAATTAGGGTATTTGTCAAAAATTAATTTGGATTTAAAACAAGAGATAATCATGAAATTAAATAAAATAATAAATAAATTGGTGGGCGCCTAGTGACAAGCGGGGTCGAGGGTGACACGCGTGAAATGTACAATAGTGTGCACGCCTAAGGGTGATCGTTGGGCACGTAGCGAATTTATACCCGCGAAAATATATAGATGCATATATATTTATATATATAGTTTATATATAAATACTAGTGGGGTAACGTGCTTCGCACGTATAAATCATTGCGCTGCATTGTAGCATACGTGGGTAGTATAATATGTAGTATTGTCTTTGAAGTTAGTGTATATATAGTGTAGTGTGATTGGGTTCGTTTACTTTCGTATATATGTTGACACTTTGTAGACGATGGAGACGTTGATGAAGGTAGTGTAAAATGTGTACTATATGTAGTAGTAGGTTTTGAAGTTGGTGGAGACTGAGTTGTTTGATTTATTGTTTTTGGATAGTATATATAAGGTAATGGTGTATAGAAATGTCAAGGCATAGCATTAATAGTAATATAT
Source organism: Stephania cephalantha (assembly GCA_039657325.1). Classification (NCBI taxonomy): domain Eukaryota; kingdom Viridiplantae; phylum Streptophyta; class Magnoliopsida; order Ranunculales; family Menispermaceae; genus Stephania; species Stephania cephalantha. The sequence goes on from CM077578.1 coordinate 42,717,314, forward strand.
AGGTTTGTAGATGTATGTACTGAATTTTTTTGTCAAGGGAAAATAGTGGATCATTTGCTATAAAAAGGCAGGCAGATGATAGAGGAAGTGCAAGAAATGCAGTTGTTTAGCGAAAATGTCATTACGTTTATGACAGTGTAGTGTTTGGAGTTTGAGGTTCTTCTTTTACAAACAAAAGCACAGCGTCTTCAAGAAAATGGTTGCAAATGAAAATATTGTTGCTTATGTTGTTTTTGTCAATGTTGGTTAGTGATTTTCGTTTGCAACCATTGTCTCAGAGGTTGTTATTATAGATCAGTGAAGATGTAGATATGCATTGTTTTTGTTGTAGAAGAAATATTTCCATATTAATTAGGAGAGGGCTAAATATGTCGTGAGCAATATTTTTTGTGAACTTCATGAGGTCTAATGTTTATTTGGCATTTTTATTTGTAATCATTGTTTTATAGATGTTGTGTTTATGGACTATTGAAGAACTACATGCACAACATTTTCCTTATAGAAGTAGGGAGGGTATATTATTTTGGCGAACGAATAAATATATTAGATATGTAGGTAGTGATTTGTTTCATTATGTTATTATTTCATAACTATGTGATAGGAGAGGACAATTAAGAGTCTGATAGATTATTGATTAAAGGTAATTAGTAGATGTTGGTAGTTAATATAGCTTTACAGCAAACTTATTTTCTGTGAAAAGGTAAGTGATTGTCTGTGCATTTGAAATAGTGGAAGTTATTTGTGTTGTATACAAATTACATAGGACTAATATTTTGGTAAAGTGGAAATTTTGTTTTGTATTCAATTAAATTAGATAATGCATGTTAGTGCAATTGATGACATTGTAAGAAACATGATATTTGTTCATTTTCATTTTGCAGGTGATATGATCCAAGTGATGGTCAACAGTGTGGGTTGTGTATGTATTTTGGCGATTGCTGAAGTTGTGATAGTGGATGTTTCTAAGATGAAAAAGTCGAGAAAACAATAGAATGTAAATAATATATTTTGACAGAGATATAGAATGTAGCCGAACTTAAGTTGATTGAGTTTGTTGTGGTAATATGTAGTAAATGTTATTGGACTGGCGGTAAGTGGTGTCAGTTGTGTAGCTTTATTCATTTGTCATAGTTGTAAGTGAAGTATTTCGTGCTTCTATATTTCATTGGTGGTGATTTAGTAATGAGTATTTGCTGTGTTTTTTTTTCGATTGTTGTAGTAAGTGAACTTGTTTCTTATCAATGTATTTAATGAAGTTGTACTTCATTTTTGAAGAGGATTGAAAATTGTATATTGGTAGTAATTCTTTGTCTAATATTAATATATCACTAATTTATTTTGTGCTTACAGGCATTATGTCATTGTAGTTTAAAGAAATAGTGTAATTATGATGTTATTTATAGTTAAATGGCAGAAGAAAGCATAGTAAATAATAGGAGACAAAAGAAAAGTACTTGAAGGTGTGGCATTTTTGACATTTTTCCTTTTTCCTGTTACTTTAGAAAAGCAATCAATGTAATTATTATATTATTTATAGTAGACAGTGTATAATATAGACATGTTGCTGATTTCTTCTGTCACTTGACAAGAAATTTTGTTACTTTTTTTCTTGCTGAATACTTGTGTTTAATATAATATAATATTAATGAAGTAAAACATATCTTGTATATGTTTTGAAAGAAAACTACTTGATGGTGTGGGAATATGGTAATAGAAAATTTTCCAAATCATGAAGTTACTGCTACATTGATTTTGTCCATCGTAAACGTTGGAATGCATAAGAGAAGTTTGTTCAACAATGTTGCTTTTATGTAATTGTTATGTTAGTTGAGTTGAAGTTGTATGCCAAAGTTGTGCAGGATGGTCATGAATATTATTGGGAAACTATGCATATGTTACTATGTCGAATGTTGATAATATGGAATACTTTGGCATATGATAATTAGTCAAATATAGAGGTTAGTATTAGTTAATAATCAAACCATTCGGTGAAGAATAGAAATTATGGTTGGAGCATGTAAGATATTGAAAGCAATTTTGTTACTATACATGAAAATCGTTTGGCATTGATAAAGTTGAAGGTTACTAAGATAATAAGGTGTAGGAATAGTAACTAAGGTTATAAGAAAAGAGAAATTAGTATATGGTAGTAGAGAGAAGTTATATAATAGAGATGAGAGAGTTGTTTTTTTCTAGCATAGAAAATGTATGAGTTGACGAAAAGGACATATTTTCATAGTAAATGTACTTAATAGAGCAAAATATGTTATGTAATAATATAAATAATAATGTTATTGTTTGTATATTTTCTTAAGATGGAAAATATTATGTTAATTTAAGTTTCTCGTAGCTTATGGTTACTACATATGATGAAAATAAATTGTTTACAAAATAATGATTTTAAGTAAAAGGAGTAGGTGAGATGACAAAACTTATGTTAGCTGTGTAATAGACATGGTAAAGGGAAAAGAAGAAGTAGGGGCATAGGATGCAGATGAATAGGGTGTGAGTTGTATATATTGAATGGTCTTGTCAAGGCATGGCGTTTGAAGAGGTGAAAAGATCTGTCTTGGCATTGTTGTTTTGCTACATATTGTTGGCGTTGTTGTTGTTTTATAGGAAAGCTTTTGTTATTTTTATGAAAGAGTGGAATATGATAGGTATAGGTTAGCGTTAGTAATTGCAGTTTTATTGAAGTTATATATGGTAGTAGTTGAAGGCCGAAGTGAAAGAAAATAGTTGTTTAAGGTCATTGCATTCAATAGGGGATACATAAGAAAGTAATATTTTTAGAAGAAAATGAACAATATTTGTTAAAACATTTATGGTCTGCTTAACGAAACAGTTGAAGTGAAAGTAGGAAAATAGTTTTTAAAACATAGAATAATGTAGGAGTTGACAAAGAAATATATAAAGTTATTTAGGAGTAAAATGTTTAGTTTACTATTTGTACTAAATGTCATTTGTTGGTAATGTAAAAAGGTAATATGTCAAGGACAGTGTAATAGTTGCTTTTATTTGTTTTCTACGGAGTAGTTGTGACTTTTTTCATTGTTTCTATTGATAGATAGATATGATGTTGGTATAGGATGATAAGATAGAGTACGTCAGTGGTAATGTGAGGTGGTTGCTATAGAAAACTAATCACATGATAGACGAAGTGGAAGAAAGGAAGTTGTTTAGGGGAAAATGTTATTAAGTTTACGCCACAGTAGTGTTTCGATTTTTTCAAGTTGGTGGAGACTAAGTAGTTTGATTTATGTTTTTTGCATAGTATATATAGGGTAATGGTGTATAGAAATGTGAGGTTTTGCACGATGAAGTTGGTGATATATGTTGAATAAGTTTGCAATAAGAAAAGTAGTTAACATAGTGTAGAAGGTAAGGTGACAACAGTGATGTGAGGTGTGTAGTAAAGGGGGGAGAAAACGTAAGGGCATAGCATTAATAGTAATAGATTTGTAGATGTATGTATTGAATTGTCTTGTCAAGAGAAAACAGTGGGCACCATATGAATGAAGGTAATACAGAAAGCAAGAGTTATTTCATTAATGAGTGTGTAAGTACTTTAATTTGAATAAATGAAGTTAGATGTATTGTAGCTGCAGTAGTGCATAGGCATTTGTATGATAATTAGGTTGTGAGATGCGTGCAGTGAATAGTTGTGTGAAAGCATAGTGTCAAATAGCTTAGTTGCTTTTATATTTTTTTATGGAGTACTTGTGACAGTTTTCTTTGTTTATATCGAAAGATATGATGTTGGGATAGACAAGTCAGATAGCTTAGTTGCCTGGTAATGTGGGTCATTTGTTATAAAAAGGCAAGCAGATGATAAAGGAAGTGCAAAAAAGACAGTTGTTTAGGGAAAATGTCATTACATTTATGACAGTGTAGTGTTTGGAGCTTGAGGTTCTTCGCTTATAAACATAAGCACATTGTCTTCGAGAAAATGGTTGCGAATGAAAATATTGTTGCTTATGTTGTTTTTGTCAATGTTGGTTAGCGATTTTCCTTCGCAACCATTGTCTCAAAGAGGTTGTGATTATAGATCAGTGAAGATGTAGATATGCATTGTTTTTGTTGTAGAAGGAATATTTTCATATTGAAGAAGTACATGTGCAGCGTTTTCCTTGTAGAAGTAGGGAGGGTATATTATTTTGGTGAACGAATAAATATATCAGGGATGTAGGTAGTGATTTGTTTAAGTGGTATGACTATAAGTGAGAAAGATTGTGATTGATATAGTAATAATAAAGAGAAGTGAAAGGTTATGTTTATTTAATGCTATATAGGTTGTTGTCGGTCATGTTGTTCGGTTTTGTTTCATTATGTTATTATTTCATAACTATGCAATAGGAGATGACGATTAAGAGTACGATAGACTATTGATTCAAGGTAATTGGTAGATCTTGGTAGTTAATATACATTTACATGAAAGTTACTTTCTGTTAAAAGGTAAGTCATTGTCTGTGCAATTGAAATAGTTGAAGTTATTTGTGTTGTATAGAAATTATATAAGACTAGTATTTTGGTTAAGTACAAATGTTATTTTGTATTAAATTAAATTTGACAATGCATGTTAGTTCAATTGATGACATTGTAAGAGACATGATATTTTGTTCAATTTCATTTTGCAGGTAATATGATCCAAGTGATGGTCAACAGTGTGGGTTGTGTATGTATTTTGGTGATTGCTACGGTTGTGATAATGGATGTTTGTAAGATGAAAAAATTCGAGAAAACAATAGAATGTAAATAATTTATTTTGACAGAGATATAGAATGTAGCCGAGCTTAAGTTCATTGAGTTTGCGTGGTAATATGTAGTAAATGTTATTGGACTGGTAGTAAGTGGTGTGAGTTGTGTAGGTCTATTCACTTGTCATAGTTGTAAGTGAAGTATTTCGTGTGTCTATGTTTCATTGGTGGTGATTTACCAATGAGTATTTGTTGTGCTTTTTTTTATTGTTGTAAGTGAAGTATTTCGTGCGTCTATGTTCCATTGTTTTATAGATGTTGTGTGTATAGATTATTGAAGAACTACATGTGCATTGTTTTCCTTGTAGAAGTAATGGTTCTATATATATTAATGTTAAGAAGAAATAAATATATAAGCTATGTAAGTCCTCATTTGTTGAAGTCGTTTGAGTATAAGTGATGAATATTGCGCTGGATATAGTAACAGTTGCTTCTGGTGTATATAAATTATATAGAAGTAATATTTTGGTGAAGTGGATGTCTTATTTTGTACAGGTGTTGGATTATATACGAAAAATAATTGTTCTTTATAATGTAGATATTATATTTATTTACTTATGTTGTTTAATGTTGGTTGTAATATTTACTTGGTATGTGGTGTCCTAATGATACGATTGACGGATTGACTGTTATCGTGTGGAAGTTGAGGGATAATAAGTTGATTTAGTATGAAGGTAATAGATAAATAATAAAGTTTATATGTTTTGGATGTAGTAGTTCTTATGTCAGTTAAGATATAACATATTCTATAGATATTAGTGATATTACTATATATAGTGCAGTGTAATTATTATAGATATTGTCCATTGTGTTGAGAGATATGGTTTGTATTGTTGTAGGTAATTGGAGTAGAGTATTTTAAGTATACAGAAAGTTATATTACTAAAGCAGTGGTAGTTATTGCTGAGAAAGGGAATGAAATGTTATATATAATATGTAGTACAGTGATACATGGAAGTGTAGATAGTAAGGTAGTTATAGACATATAAATGAGCACATATATATGTATATATTGACAGCAAGAGTGATATTATTTTCCATAATTTACATTGCACTATCATGCTTGTGCATTTTGTTTGAAAGGTCGAAAGTGTTTGTCGCATCTCCTTTTGTTGCTGTTGAAGAGGTCTTCAGAATAAAGACGATGGTTTCGTAGCTGTCGTCGTATGTTTCAGGTGCTTTGCCTTTATTACTGTTGTAAGAAGTTGATTTTTAGTAGATGATTCACAACTTAGGAGAGAGGTTGAGCTTGTGCTACTTTCGTGGGAGTGCGATGTATGGGAGAAGGTGGATTCTTGTGTAAAGAGATGAATTGAGTAGATGACATTTCTGATCCCTGCATTGGTGGTCTCCATGTTGTCGATTGTAATGGATATTATGCATGGTGTATCTTTGTTGACAATTGGAGATGTTATTACAGGATTGAAGTGTTGTCCCTGTGTGAAGAAAAATTATAATGTTAATGTTATTCATGGGAGGCATATGCCTATAGTAGTAATATTTATATTTGGTGTAGGAGTGATGGAGTGTACTGGTTCCTGAAGGTGCATTATTTGAGAAACACTTTTTTGCAGTAGCTGTCGGGCAGGAATATTGAAAGCAACATCATCTGTTGAGCCGGAGTCATCTTCTATTTGGACTTGAATTTTGTGCCTGCAAACATAAGTGCATATATGTAAGTAAGGAATAAGTGAAATGCATTTACGTTTTTTATGTAAGAGAAAAGGAGTATAAGTTTTTCATATACCTTAGAAGTCCGTGGCTGTTATTATTTTTGCATTGTAAGCAGCTGAATTCTTTTTTGTATTCAACACCGGTGAATCTTTTGCATTTGCTGCAGCTCATATACCAATACAGCTGATTTTCATACTTTATTGATATTGTTGCTTTAAGTGTGAAGATAATGATCTATAGAAAGGAAATGAACTTTTTGGTGTGAGTGCTTTTTTTCCTTATATGTTGTTGTTGGCATAGTAGATAAATGGATGTGAGTTTACTTACTTGGGAAACTGTGGCAAGTAGATCAATGATGCGAGAGATTATGGGCATTGTCATAATAGCTGACGAAATGTTTGGAATGATCAGTGGGATTGCTTAGTGGGGGTTCCTCGTCAATGAAGCAATCCAAACTCATTTTATGCAATTCTGACCTGTAATAGATAGGTGTGTTAGTAGAATATATATATATATATATATATATAGAATTTTGAGTGAATGGATGTAAGTATGTATACCAGTGTTTAAGGTGGCGTGCTCGACTATCATCATATGTCATGTGCATCATTGTTATTGATTTGTCGACAATTATAGGCTGTTAGTTAAAAGTGTACGGATAATTTAGTGTTACTATAGTCACAAGTAGTGTTTGTGTTGTCAAAGTTATTATATGTAAGTTGGTAGTATAGTTTATTTACCGTTGTGGATGCCAACTTTTAAATGCAAACAACAATAACTGGCTTGGAAGAAATGGTATTGGAAATGCTTTCTCCATATTTAAGTGATAAGTTTTCCCATATTGTTAAGATTACAGGGAGCATGCTGTTGTTGTATACAGTAAGACAGATAAGTAGTTGGTAAAACGTAGACGATATTAAAAATATGTGCTTACCTTTCATCTATGATAGTAATTTCTTGTATTGTTGCGTCGCCATTCCTTATTTGTATGCAATGTGGTTGGGCGATTATGAGTGCAATAGCCATGATATCTATATAGGGAATATATATATTTTGTTATATTGCAATTTGATAAATATAGCATAATAGCATGTAATATGTGAGAAAGAAATACGTACTATACTGAATCGTTGGAATTGAGAAATGGTTGTAGTTCATTCAGTGGTGTGAATTTCACTTCTTGTGCAAATACATTTGTAGGAGGAATTTCTTGAACTAAAGTATTTATGTTTAAAGTCCACTATATAATATTCATTCGGAATGCTTTGAGATTTACTACTAATAGGTTGGACGCGTGTGTGGGAGATCGCGTTAGCTTTGTTTTGTTCGAGGGTATGTTGCAAACGTTCAATATTTTCATTGAATATAGTTGCTTGTATTTTTGAACCCTGTAAGAAAAATAACGGTTATGGGGTAATTTGTTTGTAAGGTAAGTTGCCATGGTAAGTGAAAATTGAGTATTCCAAATCATAATAATAAATAAAAACTATATCGAAGAAACAATTATGTTTTATAGTAGTAGAATGTGGACATTATTGTAGAACATATATTTATGGTAAAGAAAGTTAAAATTTGTTGTAATGTAAAATAACAATGTAGTGTTATAAGTAAATGGTTTACTTGTAAGTAAGTGATGGTTATTTTTATTTTTATTTTTTTTGCACTTTTACATATGAAAGTCAATTTAATTAAGTAATAAGGTTGGATATGTGGATTTCAGTTTCAAGAATTGTAGGAAATATATGTGTAATATAGGTGATGATACATTTAGTTGTAAGCATATATATGCAGGTATTGTGATATTGGTTAAAGATTCATTAATGAGATGTAGTGTTGTCGGTTAAGATAGCAAATATTTTTGCAATTAAAACAATTGTTGGTATTATAATTTGGTAATTGTGGAAGGCAGTATTTGTGTAGTAATTTTTAGTAGTTATTTGGAGAGATGTGCATGTAACAGTAAAGTTAGAGAATCATCCATAGATGAAGCATGTAATGATCAAATGACATAGATATATTGAAGTTGTGATTGACTAATGTGTTTTGTAGGGAAGGTTGAAAGTTTATTTGTTCTTATAGTATAGTATAATGTAATTGCAATGATTGAATGCCGTAGGAAATAATTGATTAGTAAAATGTTAAATATTGTTATAGTATTGAAAAAAATTGCTATTGATAATAGAATATTAAATATGTTTACTACATGTTGTTGGAACAAGGTTTGTAGATGACTATGTTATAAGTAAAATGGAGTTTATAAGAAATAATATAATGAAAGGTAAGTGGATAGTACGCGATGTAAATAAATGAGAAAAGAAAAATTAATATTGACAAAGTAATTTCTATTTGTCTAAGTGGTCATGCAGGTCTTAGTAGTTAAAACTTACATGTTCATCGATGAATATTAGTTTTTACAGACATGTTGTTCCACTGACAAAAAGTTTAGGTTCAAGTTTTTTTTCAACCAAAACATGCGCTATCCAGTCCCTTGATGTTTCTTTGATATCGTTTAAGAACTTCTTTGTCTTAGGCATTGTGAGTGTTACTCTCGTATGTTGAAGTAGTTGTAAGTAAGGAATAAGAATTGTTGAATATGTTAGCACTTATATTGATTTATATGTATGAATATGATGTGTGAGGTGTCGAGAAAGTATGGTATATGCAATACATATATTACAAATGTTGTTATTTTATGGATGCTCTAGAAGAATGTTGAGGATAGAATTTGATTGTGTGTTGACTTTTGTATAAAGTAAGTAGTTTCATTTATGGTTGTTTGGGAGTAGCTGTAAGGTGCTGATGGGAAAGGTCTATAGGTCTAGATAGTACACAAGTAAATGTAATTGATAGATTGTTGGTAGTTTAATTTAGATCATTGGTGATTAGTAGTATATAGTGTAGTAGAGTTAGTTGAAGTGAAAGATATGAGGTGAGGTGTATAGTAGATGTAGTAGTAGGGAAGTAGAGTTATGATGGAGAGGGTGTCAGATGTATTTAGTGAATGGTATTGTCAAGGCATGGTGTTTGAAAGGGAGAGATAATTTGTAGGGTGGTTGTTTGCTTGTAGATATTGTAGACTTCATTTTTGTTTCATAAGAAGTGTTTTCTTATTGATATGGCTGAGTAGAATATGATATATGTAGGTAAGAGTGAGGACTTGCTATCTTACTTGGATAATGGCAATGGCTCATATTTCAAGGGAGAGGAAATAGTTGTTTTACTTTGTCTTTTATGTATTGCTTGTAATGGTTGGCATTGTTTTTATGTAAGGATGTATCAGTGGGATAGGACAACAATAAAGAGTAGGTGTACTTCTTTGGTAGTAGTGATAGTGTTATTTTACTCATGTGATTCATTAAAGTAATGAAGAAAATATTTCAAGTAAAATGATGACATGTTTTCTCTATAAAAGAGGAAGTACATGATATAGCAAATGAAATATGTCTAGTCTAAGATCTCATGTCGGTGCTAATGCAACGTCAGCAACGGATGTTAAATAATTGGTTTCTATTGTTTATGTTGTTCAATATTAGTGTGATGTTGTTCATTTTGAACCATGGTTTCCAAAAGTGTGCATGTTCTAGTTTTTTTTATTTCACTAAGTTAACAGGTTGTTATTATGTTACACTACATGATTTTTGATTTGTAAAATTATAGATTTGAAATTGACGACTATGTTTATTTGGTGCGCAATTGTTCAATAGTGTTCAATGATAGTTGGTGGCAGTTTTGTTTACAGAAGTGTTTCACTGTTACAATTGAATGGTTTTCATTATGAAAGAAAACAACAGTAAAAGCAGTGTGTTTCCTGAAGTTGTTTGATAATAATTTTGGTAATGGTGAATACAATGGTAAATGTAATGAAAGTAATGAGAATGATTGTATTATTTGTAGAGATGATTTATAATTGTAGTAATAAGTAATATACAGTAGTAGATGGAATAACATAATGCATGGTAATTAAGTTGAGGTCAACAATGTATAATAGAATATAGAGTGTAAATATGCAAAGGTCACAGACATATATAATGCAGCAGAAGTTAAGGTCGGTTAAGTTTTGGTTGAATATCTATACAATATGAGGTGTACCGGTTATGATGTTGTGAGATGTTTAATTTGACAATTTGTAGGTGGAAGCATTTCGCACTGTCTATTCAGTAATGATTATTGTAAGTAAAGTAGTTGGGGTGTGTGTGTGGTTTGTTGGTGGCAATTGTGTCATAATTATTTGGTAGTGGTATTTTTCGTCTCTTCTACTAGGATGAATATATATGTCATCAAGGAATGTAAGTAGTTTGCATGTGAAATTTGTACAGGATGGCGATTTCTTTATTTGCATTAGTCATCTGTATGATAAACATATATGGATGGTTTATTGTGTATTTCTAGGAACAATGTCTTTCTACTGTAAATTGTGAGTGTATTTATTATATTATTTAAATTTGAATGACAAAATAAGTCAGTAGTACAATATAGTAAGAAATATAATGAAAACACAATGTTGATGAAATGCAAGGGAAATAATTGTTGGAGATAAAATGTACCTTATTTGAATTGATAATTTCTTCTTATGTCGATTGATGAACTAAAGATAGCAGATCTTTGTATACAATGTTTTTTGTTCTCGTAAAGTTATCTTCGTCGTATGATGGTATCATCAAAACTTTTATATATGTAGGTGTTCTCGCACGCGACATCGCAACATAAAGTTGTCCATGAGAAAATATTGGTTGTGGTAAATAAATACCGATGGTTTCCAATGTTTGTCCTTGAGCTTTGTTAATCGTCATTGCAAAAGATAATCGAATTGGAAATTGGCATCTTTTAAATGGAAATGGACATGCATCATTTCGTTTGGAATGAAGGGAATTCTAGGCAAGAAAACTCGTTTGCCTTTATAGTCTCCACAAGCAATTTCAACATCAATAACATTTTTGCTAAAGTCTTTACATAATAATCGTGTACCATTACATAGGCCTTCAGCTGGATTGATATTGCGTAACAGCATCACTGGACAATTTTTTAACAATAATTGATGTAGATGAATACCATTTGGTACAAGACTATTAAGGAATTCTTCTGTTACAATATGTTTATTGTTATCAAAGGTCTCGTCAAAGCTATAATATGCTATTGGTTCGCCGGGAATTTTGCTATCAACAAAGTATTAATTTCATCAACATATTCATTTTTTGTTGTTAAGATTGTTTTAGTTGATAATGTATATGGGTCATTTATAGTATTTAGGTCACTAAATATATTAGTAAGTAAATTTTTCAATGATATATTTTTCTCTATATAAGGAATCGTCATTGATAAAGGAATGTCGATATAATTGTCTCCATATGTTTTTTCTGAACCATTTCCAATGCAAAGTAATAAATCACTGAATTGTTTATCATACATGGCGCGCATATTTTTAGTCAAATGTATTTTGATAAATGAAGACCACATATATGATGTTGCTATTGTGGAATTAAGTATTTCTTCTTTTGAACCTTTTTGAACAATGGGAAGAATTTGTCGGAAGTCACCGCCAAATACAACAACTTTGCCTCCGAAAGGTAATTGATTTTTACATATATCTTTCATCAGACGATCTACTATTTCAATTGTTTATTTATTTGACATCGGTGCTTCATCCCATATAATTAATCGTGGTAATGATAGTAACTTTGCTAATCCTGATTGTTTACTTACGTTGCAAGTACTGTTATTTTTTACAGTAATAGGAATTTTGAATCGTGGATGAGCAATACGACCACCTGGCAAGATAGAAGTTGTAACTCCAGAAGATGTTGTTGCTAAAGCAATAAGTTTTTCGATCTAATTGTTGCTAGTATTGCTCAATATATAAATGTTTTGTCTATTCCTCCAAGACCATCTATAAAGAATATTGCAGGTTGACATTGCAATACTTTACTTACTATTATATTGTATGCTTCTTTCTGTGTTTTATTTAATATATGTACAGCTAACATATCTTCATTGGAAATGTGAAGTTGTTGTTCTTCCTCTATTTCTCTTGATATAAAGTCATTCTCATTTAACAAAAGCGATAAATTTGTTAAATTATAGTCGTTGATGTTTTTTTTCCAACTAAATCTAAAAGACAATTAATATGTTGTAATGCTTTCGTCTCAATTGCTATAATATTGTATGCAGATGCACGAAAATCTTCGCACATGTCTTTTTTAAATTCTTCCTATAAAGATTTGGGATTTTCGGGATTGCAATGAATTATTATTGTTGCAAATAATCTACGTAAACAATATGGCATTTGATATGTTGTTGCTTCACGCAAACATAGTTGTGAACTATTATCTATTTTTAATAATCTATGAAGTAGCGCTACTTCGTGAAAAAAAGTTGCATATACACCTTTGATAAATTTTCAACGAATTGAACGATGTGCAACCAGTGATATGATTTAGCAAAAGACGTAAGTAATATATTTCTCCTTCTACTGGATTTGCAGTGACAATTCTAGCAATGACTTTTCCTTTTTTCGTTTAGACCAAATTTTACGTTGACAGTTCCATACATAATATTCAGGGAGTTGTCGATATAGTAGACTACAACAGAAACTATCATGTCTATTCATTTTGAAGTATTGCGTTAACATTGATGTAGAAATATTTGCGTTAACCGACATATTCCACGACAAAATTGGCATAATTACAAATGACAAGTAAAAATGTCATTTACAGGTAAAGAATACATAGCGGATAAGAAAACTTAACAATTAAACATCATTGGTCAAAGTATGAAAGTTGAAGTAAGAATAGGTAAATGCAAAATAACATATAAATGTATGCGAAAGACGGTTGTAAATAAAAATATATGTCTAGGTCATTCTAGGTAACATGTAGGTAAGCATTTTAGGTACACAAGCATCAAAAGCATAAGCGTTAATTACATGTGCCTAGAATAAATGTTGCTAACTCAATGGTCCAGAAGCAGTAAGTACAACAATATCTAGGATGTAGCATTTCATTCATATGCAGCATGATAGTTGTTCAAACTCTTTTGAACAACATCGAATGCAACAAAACTCTACTGATAAGAGATAAAGATTTCTTAAGTGACATTTTGTTAGAAGTTGACAATCGGTGCGGATTCTATGGAGCTCATTCGATGTTGTATGTTGTGACAATAAGTGATGCATCAAGTGAGTATCCAAGTAATCGTTGCCTTGTACAATTATTTCTTTTGATTGCATCATCATTAACATTCCATTGATGTATGCTGCATATATATCACCGTGAGTGTTGCGCAATGCATCTCTTTCATTCTTTCTGGTAAATTTCCTTGTGCAAAACACAATACCTACACGAAAATAATTTCTTCAACTTCATTGTCTCTAACTAAGCTCTTTGTAAGAAACACATATGCGAGATATTTATATTACCATTCCTTTAATAAATATTGCATCAGGATTGTGCGCATTGTAGCATTTGTGAAAAAATTGCAGCATAGAAGCATCTATATTGGTTTTAGTCAATACAACATGAGTGAGTTGTAGACATCGATAAATTGTTTCATTCTCTGATAAAGACTTCATGGATTTGGATGTCGAGACACATTTAAGAAATCCTGCAATGATATCGCGCCAACCTTTGAAAGAATACGCACAATAACATCCGATGGAAGAGATTCCAACGAATGAATGGGCAATTCCCTATATACATTAAATTGAACGTGGTTATGCATACTATGCAAAGAATAAATAATGTGAAATATATGCAATAATATAAAAGAAGTAACAAATACATAATGAAGGAAGAAGTAGAAATAAGTCATCGAACAGCAATAATGAGTGAGTCCATCTACTTATGCAACAATTAAATCACAACTACAATTTTCGCCATGTTAACTTCTCTATATTGTGCATACTTAACAATAATTGAGGGAATAATTATATTGCCACTTGAAATACAAATGTCAATACCTTGAAGGAAGATACCAAAATTAGCAGCATCAATCATCAAGAGCAACAAAGTCAAAGCAAAACATCGACGAATCATTCGAAAAGTTGTCGGCCTTGTATAAACGATGATGAAAATGCAAAAGCAACAACATAGAGAAATAAATTAAGGCAAAAATGAAAGCAACATAAGTAAAATTGGTTGATGAAGATAGGAAGGTATGGAAAGCAATCTACTAAATACCATAACTCTTAATGTATGCATCATCTAAAACATGACCGATTATTTTATGAAGATAGCAAGGTATAGAATAAATTGAGCATCTCCCCGACAAGTGACAAAGAAAATCGATGAAAGAATGGTTTTTTCTCATGCACAGATTGTCGGAAGACATAGAGAAAAGGTGGTTGTACATAAGAACGAATACTTTAGAGACAAAAGAAAGAGATACCTGAAGAGGGAGGAAGATTCCATCGAATAACAGGGGATATAGTAGTAGATGAAGAGAAAGAAGTAACTGATAGTAAGAGAAGAAAAGAATAAACTGATTTTCTTTCATTTCAAGGGCCAAAAGTGGTATATAACTAAGGAGCAAAAGTGGGATATGAGGGTACACATGCTTAGCTGATAGTGAACACGCAAAAGTGCAAGCGACATAAGTGATAAGGTTGACTGCACTTTCAGTTAAGGGAAAAAATGGTATAACATTAGACATCGCATACTTATGTGACACGATATGTGAAGAAGAGCAGAAAATTATGACACTGTTGAATAAAAGAAACAATGATTTTGGCAGCACTTTACGTGAAGGGTAGAAAAGGTATGACACTGTACAATGAACAGTGTCAACATTCATCTTTCTATAGTATAGTAAGATATAAAAACAAATCTTATAGTTTGAATTAAATAAAGGAATACATTGAATTTGCCTCGAGATACACGTAGCGTGATCATCGAAAAAGAAAATGATAGAACATTAATTGTTGAGTAGGATTTGCCCACACCTCGAGATTCGTACTGTCCAATCTCGAGGTAGTTCAATACAATTGATTTTGTTAAGCGGTTAGGTGATGATGATATTGTTTATAGCCACCAAGATCGACCTCGAGATACGCATCACGAATCTCGAGGAAGATCAACATATATAATGAGGAAGTCTTATATTTATCCAAACAATACACCGCCTCATTCAAGTTTGTTTTGAAGACAAAGATTTACCTCGAGATACGTAGTACGGATCTCGAGAAAGATCAATTTTATATTATGAAATGGAAATCATTAGATTTGATGTGAATATCGAAAAAGTCTAATATACAATTTGCAAACCAAACAGAACCTCATCATTAAATTTTCATTTCGCACTGAGGAAATGGAATTCGTAACATTAAGACCGAGAAGGACGAAGAGAGAACGAAAGAGAGAGATCAAGAAAGAGACCATGGGATCGAGGCCCATGGTGAGTGAACATTGTTGTGTGTTGTTGTCCTGATCGTTGTTGATGTTGTTGTATGGTTGCTGGAGAGTTGAGAAAGATAATGGAGGTGGGAAGAAGATGATGGCAGGGGAATGATCTTCCATGCCCAGTCCCCAATGAAATCGGTAAAAAAAAAATTTGATTTTCAGTTGAAACTGGTTGCTAGAGGAAGAATATGGGTTTGACCCCAAACCAGACCGAACCGGGTCCAGTTCAACTAAATCGACCGGTCTGGGGTCAAACCCCAATTAAAAGGAAAAGATGAGAAAATGCTAGAAATTTAGAAAAATGTTCCAACAAAATAGAAAAAAAAATCAGAAAAATATTATTTGGACTAATTAAATAGAAATTGTTGATTTTTATGAAATGTGAGGATTTTGTGATGTTCTCGAGGATTTATGCCGAGGATTTTACCTCGTAAAGTGCTACGAGATCGAGAAATATTCAAAATTTGGAAAATTATTTTAAAGCTTACTCTAGGTTAATTTTCTATTCTGAATCACAATTTGGAGTCAAAATTGGGATCTGAACATCCGAGGAGTTGATTTGGATGAATTCTGGGGTTTTCGGGTCTAGGAGGACCAAATAAAATATAATAAATTGAAAAAAATTATATTTTAGCCTAGACAACGTAATTTTTGATGCCAAACAATAATTGAGTCAAAAATGAAATTCAAGCATCGGATAATTTATTTTGGAAGTATTTTAGGGGTTTCGGGACGCGATTGGGTCAATTAAACTGGAACTAATTGGAAAAAATTGTGAAATTGTTATGAAAACTTATCGAACTTAAAAATGAATTGTAGGACTGCAATTGGAGCCCCGTGTGGACTAGTTTACCGACTCGGAGCGCAAAGGAGTTGCGATATCATGTTTGTAAGGTTAAGTAATTCCCATGGTAACCTTTATATTGTATGAGTATTTCTCGAATATAATTGCATGCACGGTTTATCGCTGCATATTTATTGATCATACATTCACGGACACGAGAGGAATGAGGCCTTTGGGGGTCCCATTGGTTTCATTATCTATATGTGTGGTAGGATGAACACCGTGGTGCTTTGCGACGAGAGTCACTGATCGTTGTAGACACTTGTTTAGGATGGTTGTTTTGTGATGCTTGCCAGGATCATACTCCATGGATAGTCGAGGGTGTGGCTTCTCGAGGGACTTCCTCTCAAACTCATGAATCTTTATTATTGTTTACTCACCACTTTTGGAAGACGTGCGGTCAACGAAAACGGAATGGATTGCATATTTGTATATTTATGATTCCTTGCGATATTATTGTTCGTTTAAATTCTTGGAATATAATGCATTTGATTATTACGTGTTTATTGGATAGTGTGAGATTTACTTATGTGGCATTATTGAATTTTATAATTGGATAATAACAGATTCTAGCGGCGACAAGGGAAAAGGAAAACTTTCCGACTATTTGTGACTTGTTTAGTTCTTATCTCACTATGTATGTATCATTTTTAAATATATTATATTGTATAAATGGGTTTTGGGGTTCGAGTGTGATTAGGATCTCTTTTGAAATAGTTGGAACGGTTTTGGGGTGAATTGAGATAATTTCGGAGTTGAGGTAATGCTATTTTAAGAATTTTGATACTTTAAATCAAGTTAGAATGAATATATAATTTAGTTAATGCAATATATATTGTTATGGGTGGATTGTGAGTCCTTCGACATTTCCACCAATATACACACAACACATTAATTTTTCATTCATATGCAAAGTAGATGGCAATCACTTAATAAAATAGATGTGCCATTAATCCAATAATCCCCACATGAATGGAAATTGATCAATATCGCACATTATATATAATACCCACATAAATGGATTTTTCATGATTTTTTCAAAAATACAATGCAGACTTTAGAGTGGGTATGATAGAAATGAACGACATCAGGATAGGTAGCTTGTGGCTTTGAACCTTTCCTAGTGTAACACCATCGGGTTTGCTAGCTAATCAGTGAACACGATGTCTTGAACTGTTCAACCATTTGTGCAAACCAATACAACAATGTACACACAACCCACTTCCAACAATTTGAATTCATCGGTAGTGTTCGTTAATATGGCCCTGAACAACTCTCGATTCATGAGCACTTTAGAGAATTCAAGCCTTGAACATTCTCATAGAATCGACCCAGTTTACACTCATATAGGTGGTTTCTATTAAGAGTATCATGTTATACCCCTCATAAAATTATGACACAGAATTCATTAAAAGCAAGACTTACCATCAATAATTTTGCACTCAGCACTATAACATCATAGGAACATATTAGAATTAAATTCCATAGTGCTACACCAGACTTCATCATTTAGTTGTCCCTTTTGAACATAGATCTTAGGATCTCAAGTCAACTAGGTTGGGTATTCATAATGGATTCAATTTTATAGGCTTTAATCTCATTCTCCTTGATAAACCGATTACAACCTTTAGTTAATGGATCCGCAAGGTTGTCTTTTGACTTTATATAATCAATGGAAATTACTCCATTCTCAAGTAACTATTTTATTGCGTCATGTCGTCGACGTATATGTCACGAATTACCATTATACATTTTATTATGCGTTTTTGCTATAGCATACATACTATCACAATGAATACAAATGGTCGACACATGTTTCGGCCAACAAAGAATATCTTCTAAAAAGTTTCTAAGCCATTCGGCTTCTTCACCAGCTTTATTTAAAGCTATGAATTCAGATTCCATAGTTGGTCTAGCTATGCACGTTTGTTTAGAAGATTTTCAAGATATGGCACCACCTCCAAGTGTGAAAACATACCCACTTGTAGATTTAGTATCTTGAATATCTGATATCCATTAGCATCACTATATCCTTCTAGAACAACAAGATATCTCGTATAATGCAATCCATAATTTTGTGTGTATCTTAAATATCTAAGTACTCTTATCATTGCTTTCCAATGATCTTTCCTCGGATTGCTTGCAAATCGACTTAATCGATTTACCGCATATGTTATGTCAGGTCTCGTGCATGACATGACATACATTATACTGCCAAGTATACGTGAATACTCTACTTGATCTATAGGTCTGCTCTTTATTTTTAGTTAGATTTTCATTAACATCCATTGGTGTCTTTATTGGGCTAGTATCATATTTATTGAACTTATTCAATATCTTCTCAATACAATGAGATTGAGACAACACCAATCCATTCGTTATCTTAGAAATTTCAATTCTTAAAATAACATCGACAACTCCCATATCTTTCATCTCAAAATGTTGTGTCAACATTTTCTTTGTAGATTTGATTATAACTTTCTCATTGCTTATAATCAACATATCATCCACATAAAGGCAAACTATGACAAAGCCTTTAAATTTATCTTTAGCATATACACACTTGAGAAATTCATTGATTTTGAAACAATTTGATAACATGACATTATCAAATTTAATATGCCATTGTTTCAGAGCTTGTTTTAATCCATATAAAGATTTAACAAGTCAACGCACTTTTTGCTCTTGTCTTGGTGCAACAAATCCTTCCAGTTGTTGCATGTATATTTCTTCTTCTAATTCACCATTTAAAAATGTTGTTTTAACATCTATTTGATGAATTTCAAGATTGTTTACTTCAGCAAATGCAATTAACATTCTTATAGATGTTATCCTCGTTACCGGTGAATATGTATCAAAGAAATCATAACAATCTTTTTGTTTAAAACCTTTGGCTAGTAACCTAGCTTTGTATTTATCAATTGAACTATCTACCTTTTATTTTCTTTTAAAAATCTATTTACACCCCAAAGACTTCATATTAGATAGTAAATCCACCAACTCCTAAGTATAGTTGTGCATAATTGATTCAATTTCACTATTAATCGCTTGTTTGTATAAAGGAGCTTCGGGTGTAGACATAGCCTCTTTAAACATTTGAGGTTCACTTTCTAATATATAAGTTAGAAAATCAGGACCAAAAGATTTTGTTACTTTTGTCCTCTTACTTTTTCTAGGTTCATGCTCTTTAATTTGAGGATTACTACTACTTGCATCATCACTAGTTCTTTTATTAGAACTTCTTGCATATTTTTATTAGGAAAAATATGCTCAAAAAATTATGCATTTTTAAATTTCATGATTGTATTTACATGTATACCAGAAATATCTGATTTAAATACAAAGAATCTATATGCATGACTATTGTGAGCAACACCGATAAATACACAATCAATGATTTTTTTTTGTCCAATTTTAACCTTTTTAGGTTCAGGAATAGCTACTTTAGTCAAACACCTCCACGCTTTCAAGTATGTGTATGAAGGTTTTCTACCATTCCATAATTCATAAGAAGTAGCATTTATATTCTTTCGAGGAATTTTTTAAGAATATGGTTGGCGAAAAGAATTGCTTCACCTCATAAATTCTGAGGTAACTCATAATTTAATAACATAGCGTTTATCATTTCCTTTAATGTACGATTTTTGCGTTCCGCAATACCGTTTGATTGAGGAGAATAAGGTGTTGTCGTTTGATGAATTATGCCATGTTCTTGACAAAATGCATTAAACGGCGCATCATATTTACCTCCTCGATCACTCCTTATAGCCTTTATTGATTTGCCAAGTTGATTTTCAACTTCACTTTTATAGTGTTTAAAGACTTCTAGAGCTTCATCTTTGCTTTTAAGCAAATATAAATATCAATATCTAGTGTTATCATCAATAAAGGTTATGAAATATTTCTTGCCACCTCTAGTGTGTACAAACTTTAAATCACATATATCGTCGTGAATTAAATCTAATGGTTGAGTATTCCTACCATCAATAGTGTGAAAACGAGATTTTGTTAATTTTGCCTCAACACAAATTTCACACTTATGATTTGGGTCAATATTAAGATTATGAATTAGTTCTAAATTCATTAATTTTCTTAACAAATCAAAATTAGCATATCTTATCCTTTCATGCCATAAACAAAAACTTCAATATTATTAATATCAAATTTGCAAAGTATAGGCATTACATTCATCTCAAATAAATCATTAGCTACGTACTCCCTGCCTACAAATACAATATTCTTAGATAGATAAACTTATTATATTTAAAAACCATTTTGAATCCATTTTTGCTAAGTAAAGACCTAAAAACTAAATTCTTGTGGATGTCGGGCACATGCAACACTTCATTCAAAATAAGTGTCTTGCTAGATGTCATTTTTAGCACCACTTTCTCAACTCCAATTATCTTTGAAGTTGCGGAGTTACTTATAAATAAGTCTCTTCTACTAATAGGCTTGTAGGAGGAGAACATATTTTTATTTGCACACATATGCTTGGTGGCTCAGGTATCAATGTACCATTCTCGTGGATTATCCACCATGTTTGCTTCAAAAACAACTGCAAATAAATTCAAATTAGAAACATCTTTAGATAGCCCATCTTCAATAAAATTAGCATGACCATCACCATAAGCCTTAAACTGAGTTTTGTTCTTCTTACACTTGTTGTTGTAGTCTTTGGCTTTGTGGCCATGTTTCTTGCAAATAAAGCAAGAACCACCAAATTTATTTACTTTCCCTTTGAATTGCTTGGGTTCATCACTAGAATGTTTCCTTTTTTGAAACTCTTGTTGCTTTGACCCTCCAAAAGATTAGCTTTGGGCTCATTGGACAAATCACAGTTCTTGTTGTCATTCTTCTTATTGTCATCTTCAATGCGAAGTCGAACAATCAAGTCTTCAAGTCCTATCTCTTTGTGTTTATGCTTGAGATAATTCTTGAAATCTCTCCAAGATGGAGGTAGTTTTTCAATGATTGTTGCCACTAAGAATGACTTACTGTGATGGCCCCTCCTTCTAAATAGGGCACCGCTCGTCATAATCCCGTAATCAAGCCTTAATCCTAACCTTACAAGACTTAATTACGTATTAGTTAGCCTTTTGTCCATATATTCATAAATACACACGTTTAGATATTATTAGATTTCAAAGTTAATTAAATTTTTTTTATCATATTAGTGTTATCATGTATTTTAAAGATTATGCGGAAGCTCTTATTATTCAAAATCTTAAGTGCTGGAAAACCAGAAAAACATACAAGATCACATGCATGTATATATGGAACTCTACACTCAACCCAATGTACAACCCAAAATGTACAAAAGAGTTAACATTCATACAAAATGAAATAGGAGAATCGCCTCTATCTTCTCCTTCCCAGTCATGGTCACATTGTCACAATCTGACCTACACCCACTGGCCACAAACTAGACTCGTGAGTATAGTAATATTTGCTAATAATCAAGAATTCTATGCCACATTTCCAAAATAAAGAATGGTATTTAAAAGCATAAAGTAGGAAATAATTGTCGAATCAAGTAATAAGTACATACCAATGTTAAAGATGTATAAATCGACACAATGGACGCCCCTCTCCTAATCTAGGCAATCACTGCACCGCCGCCTAATCCCGTAATTAAGCCCTAATCATATCACGCCAGGACTTAACTACGTATTAGTCACCTCTTACAACCTGACATCGCCTCTTTCTCGTGTTCAGATAAGTAATACACTTAATTAATTAGCGGAAGTCTTATCTACATGCTTAAAGCAATTAGTAAAATATCCTAAGTTGTGGAAAGTCCAGAAATGCCATCGCATAAATATATATAGTCTTCAAAATGCATTGAAACGATAAATGGTCTAAGTCAAGTCGGGAACTAACGCTCAACCCAATATACAACCCCAAAAGATTCAAAGACATATATAAACTATACAACGCAAAATATCATAAGAAGTACCTACAATCGATGTAGTCGCATTGTGCTGTGCTCAGGATAATCGCTATCTTCTTTGCTCCCTACTTCACGCTAGTAGACTTTACTCAGTCGCATTGGGCCGTCATAAAAGACATGTGAGCAGTACAGAATAAAACAAAGAATCCCCGATGACAAGTTGACTTTGCATTTCCAATGATATTCAAATGGTATTTAAAAGCAATCTAACCCCGAGTTGTCATACAATGTCAAGTAACATGTGCCACATCCCCAGTGGGACTCTAACCCCGTGATTCACGCACACCTCATCGAGTACGGACCTAAAATGCAAAAACTACTTTTAAATTTCAAGAAATATCAAGGATGGATTGTCAAGGCAGTGCACATCTACACACCTAAACAAATAAGAATACAAGTCTTCTTCAACATTTATAAGATATTCACTAGCCTAATAGCATGCTATTTATCCTTCAATTCACATTTAAAACAACAAGAATAGTATACATAAGATATGGAATCAATCACCTAATTAAATCAAATGAATGGATATCATGCAAACTAGACTCTCATCAAACGAAAGATGTGACACAAAGAACACATGATATAAGAGTACAAAAGCAAATAGTCAAAAGGACTATGCAAGGATAATAATTAATAGAAATGAAATGCCAAGTAAAGTTGTCAATGCAGATACTCACTCAACAAAGTAATGTGTTAGCTTAACTACGTCTTCGCTTCCTGCGTTCTTTCCTAAATTCATGAGTGCCTTGGCTGGTGTCTCATTAGTGACAAGTATGTTTTTGGTTCAATCAACTTTATTTTATTGAAAATATAATTTTCCCAATTTTTCCCATTTTTTTTCCAGAATTTTTCCCAAATTTTCTTTCTATTTTTTTTTTCCCTTTTTCTCTTCTTTCTGTTTTTCTTTTTATTTATTTACTGTTTGGGTCGGGTCGACCCAGACGGGTCGGACCCGACCTCGGCCTGGACCAGAACAGGTCCAGGCTCGACCCATGGGCCGAGCCTGGCCCGTTCTGGGCCCGGCCTGTGTAGGTGTACACGCGCGCGATGCGCGCGCTCCTCCCGATCGACTGGTTCGATCGGGAGGAAGAAGAAAACTTTTTTTTTATTTCTTATCTCCTCCGGTGATGGGTTGGGGTTGCTCTCCACCCCAACCCCGGTGGAATACCACCTCGGCACCGTTCGGCCATGCTCGGCCACCCCCACCGCCAACCACCAAACCCACAACAAACGCAACGACTCACCGCGATTTCGATCTCCTCTCCTTCCCGGCGCGTCGCTTCTTCTCCTCCTCCTCTCCTCTTCTTCTTCCTCGCTCTCGGTTTTTCTTCCTCTTTTGGTCCGATCGATCAGTCGTTTGCATGCGTGTTGTGTGTGTATGGTGTAGGTGGGTGTGGGCACGTGGTGTTAGAGTTTGGACAGGTGTTGCTGTGATTGAACAAGTGTGGTGTTGTTAGGTGTAGACATTCTAATGGTGACACAACTAAGACACTTTGCCAGAGCCCGGCGGCTGCTGACGTCTGTTTCGCCTGCTGTCCGAATCAGTGATATTCACGTACGTCAGTTGGCTGTAGTCACTCAATATCTATTCCATATTAGTTACTTAACATATTTTTATTCAATTTGTGTGTTTTTGTTTTCCCGACCTAATATTCCTGATCCCGCTCAACTACTGCGTGCACTGCGATTATCGACACGCATATCGAGGCGCGTTCCCGCTCTTGTCTCGACACCTACAATCGATACTCAAACGATCTTAGTATCGTTTCACACAATACATAACACTAGGCACACATCAATACAAAATATTATATACCCTAACTGTTCTCTACACAGGCACGTATCACAAGATATCCACGGTCATGGCTCGGTGATCCCGATTAAGGAATTAAAATGGGTTTTGAGATTTTGGGCCGTGACAAATATTCCTTAACAAAATGAAAATTTCGTCCTCGAAATTAAGCTTAAGTTACGGCTCTCTGATTGGTCTGTTTCTAGTAAGCTAGATGTCTCGCTGTCGATCTCGACTCAAGCTCAATCATCTGGGCCACGCATCACTCGTTTTCGACTCTGCTATTCGAAGCATCGAAATGTGGAACATCGGATGGACCCCCGACATCTACGGAGGCAATTCAAGCTCGTATGTCACTTTCCGACCTGCTTAATCATGAAAGGTCTGATGTACCCTTGGCAACTTGCCTTTCACCCCAAATTCTCTCACAATCATTCCACGTGGAAACCTTGGTCCCCAATAAACAAAGCCCTCTCCTAATACGCGATCACCGCGATACTTAATCGCATATCTCTTCGTTCTCTCATGTGTTCTTCGAGCCTCTCGACGCGGATCGCTGACCTTTTCCATGCAATGTCAACAACAATTTCAGCCCCACTATCTCCCTGGCCCTCTCCAGTTCACCAACACAATGGCGAGCGACACGGCCTCGCCATACAAAGCCTCAAATGGCGTCATCTCAATGCTGGGCCTGTCGACAACTGCTCAGTTATAAGTTCAACTCACACAACCGTAGGTACGCCCTAGATCCGCCAAACTCCAACACACATGCCCGCAACATGTCCTCGAGGACCTAAATCAATCTTCACCGGGTCCTGGTTTGCCTCTGAGGTGGAAAGCCATCTGGAATCAGAAAGGCATCACATCGCTTCTCTGTAGATACTCCGCCACATCTCGGACGATACGTAGCGATCCTCGATCCGACGTGATCGTTAATGGTACCCCGTGCACTCGATAATCTATCTCTCGAACAAGCACGCCACCCGATCGAACGTGTAATGCAATGCCACTTGGTAGAATCGAGCATGACTTCACATCGTCAACTATAACCCGATTGAATCATTGTATCCTCGCGGTCCCTCTGAATCCTCCGACAAAATCCATAGAGATGTCTTCCCCACTTCCATCTGGAAAGGTGGAAGCACTGCAGTAATCCCCCCCCTGGTCCGCGATGTCCCTGACTTCACTCATCTGACATATACCATGTAGCCTTCGATGAATCTACACGTTCGCTCCGCCTTCATCCCAGGCCACTCGTAAATGTCTCTCATGTCGTGGGCACATCTTAGTCCCGCCCGGATGTACCAGTAAATTTGGAACTCATGCGACTCGGATCCGATCTCTCATCTCCGGCACTCCTCGGTATCCACAACTCGCTCCTGGGATTCTCGATACATGATATTTCGCTCTACCCACTCCATGTGACACTCGATTCTGCGCTAACTCGTCGAATCTCGAGTATAACCTGGCTTGGCCCTTCCGACCCTCTCCGACACTCGTTGGACGGCTCAGAGACACGGTCTCGTATCTCGTTCATGTACGCAAATTAAGTGTGGAAAACCAGGAAAATACAGCATCACATGCATGTATATATGGAACTCTACACTCAACCCAATGTACAACCCAAAATGTACAGTAAAAACATAAGCAGTAATAATACAACAAAGTCGAGTCATACAAAATGAAATAGGAGAATCGTCTATCTTCTCCTTCCCCGGTCTGCTGCTGCTCGACGGACCTACACCCACCGTCACAAACTAGACTGTGAGTATAGTAATATTTAAGTAATAACTGAAGAATTCTATGCCACATTTCCAAAATAAAGAATGGTATTTAAAAGCATAAAGTAGCGAAATAATTGTTGAATCAAGTAATGCAAGTAAATACCAATGTTAAAGATGTATAAACCGACAAAGCTAAGTCGAGATGATCTACATGTCCTATCCTCGTACACCTACAATCGCGAGAACTATCTCCTAACCTTTCTCACTACTATATGGAGTTGCGCTCAACATATTCAACACCAAAAGCGCGTTGTGCTCTACGCATACAAATCATCTATCTCATTCTTGCCGATCACCCCGAGTCTCATAACTCGTGTGTCACGCGCAAGTGTTGTGGTGAGTGCCTGAACCCCGGTAGACCCATGTCCCCGTGAACCGCGCATCTCTCGTGCAATGGACACTAGATAATCCCTACTTTAATTTCAAAGATCAATATTTCCAATTCTCTAGGATTCCAAAACAAGTTAGGCTACAAAGCCCAACGAAATAGAATAAAGTCTAATCAAATCCAAGTTATCTCAATAGCATGCTTTTCATCAATTCTTTATAAAAAATGACATCAAGAGTAGAATTGGAATCAATGAAACATTTCACAAGGCATCATGTCACAATATTCAATCATGAATAGACACAAGAACAACATGATGTGAGAGTACAAGTAGCAATGTCTACAAATAGACCATAAACCAATAAGAGAATGAAATGAAATATAGAATTCTCACAACTTTACTTACAATTCACACGCTTGTCCTAGCCTATCCGACCTCTCCTCACTCCGAAATGCGTTCCCAAACTCCTGAGATCTCCCTTTAGTTCCCTAGAGTTGTTTGATAGGTTTTAGAGTGAGTTTGGACCCATTTATAGTGTTTAAACCATGTTTAGACTTTGCTGATTTTTTGTACTAACAGAGGCGAATTAGCGCGCTATATTACACCTCTAGCGCGATAATCAAGATTAGCACGCTAGTTTTCGATATTAGCGCGCTACTTCACATATCTAGCGCGCTATGTGCAGCAGAACCCAGAGTTCTGCACTTCGAGTTCTGGGTTTATGCGACACATAGGCCTTGTTATCACCTTAGGGACCCTCATACACATTACAAGAGGTCCCTAACACCTATCCCAACGCACAACAACAACAACATCAATTTTTATGAAATCACAAGTTTATGGTGTGGAGAAGTTACCTCACTTGATGAGCTCCTTCCTCCTCACCAAAGCTTCAATGATTCACACTTCTCCTCCACCAAAATCACTCAAGAATTCACTCTCCCTTCTTTTCTCTTCCTTTTCTACCGATTCGATGAAGATAAAATGAGAATTTTTTGACTTTTAAGGTTCATTTGACTACATGAGATAAGTTTGAACTATAGCCATTGATCATTGTGTCCACATGTATCTCGAGGTTTATCTCATGGACCACCTTGTCCCACTTGTCCCTCAAGTCACCATTGAGTGACTCAACAAGTTGACACCTTGTCTCTTCATGAGTTAATGCGCGTCTCGATGCACATCTAATGCCTATTGTTTAATTTCTATACTTTAGGCACATTAATGTTCATATTTGAATGTGACCACATGAGCCACTTATAAAACCAACATACATTCACATTTAACTCAAATTAATTAAGCTTACCCTATAAGCCGCTACCTCGGTCCCACGTCGACACGCGACTCGAGGTACGTCCCCGCTCGTCTCGATACCTATACACCCGTATAAATTGACTTAATAGTCTACATATATACAATACACTAGGCATACATCACAACAAATATAAAATATACCTCGGCTCTTGCCTCGGTAAATGGACATATCATGGTGTGGGTCCCACAGTACGTGTCATTGATCATGTTTAAGGAATTAAACACGGTTAGAGATTTTGGGCCGTTACACTCACTCAAAGACATCTTCTCCGCATGAATTTCATGGAGAAGAATTTGAATTTCTTGGACTTGATCCAACACCATCTTTGAGTCCACCATCTTATAATCCAAAACTACCAACCATAAACTTATTATGGTCAGCATCTTCCGTCTTATATTTCTTATCCCAAGAATTCCACAATTCCTTTGGTATATGCATGATACTAAAAACATTATATAAAGAATTATCAAGACCGTTAATAATGTAATTATTATAGAGAAAGTCGCTATGATTCCGTGCTTGAATCGTTGCGATGACGTGCTTGTCGGTTTCATCTTTGCGAAATTTTGGTTCATATTCAATTAGCACCTTCACCAAATTCAGCGTCATCTGGTATAATAACGTTTTTGTTGCCAGTGCTTAAAGTCCAAGCCAGTGAATTTTTCAGGATTCTCTGGCTTCATAGGGGGAACAACGGTATGCGTAGAGGTATAACCTATTTTATTGTCTTAAGCTTGTTGGGATCATGAACCTCCACCACGTTGTTTATAGTAGTCATGACTGAATTGATGCTGAAAACACTACGAACTTGATGAAATAAAGAAATCACAGATTGAGGCTAGAGTTTAATACTCTACCTCCTTAAGACAATAATACCACGCAATTCGTGCTCGCAGTTGGTAGCACTTGCCTCTCATGATACAATAATCGCGATCCTACGGCTATAGCACTTTAGACCGTAAGAACAAGTAGATCGGATCTAACTGTTTGTACTCACTCTCTGTTAAAATAATGATTTTAATGACCAGAGATAAAATATGACTTTTCTTTAATAATAAAATCGAAATATAAAAACTTGTGTATTTTTTTTATTACGTTGGAGAGTATTTATGATATGTGATACCCCAATTTGATTCATCTTGGAAAGACACCACGATTCACTTTAAGAAGGAAAAGTGAACTTATCCATTCAATGTATTCATGCACATAGTCAATGTACGTACGCATGTAGAAATCGTAAAATGATTCCATCGTTTTCTATTATACATGTGCACGTATATCCAAACTGATTTTGGTTCAATGCAAATCCAATACAATATATTATTTACAAATGTGGCTATTGGAGTTTATCTCTAAGTCATTGAAAACCAAGGTGACTTTTTTGAAATTTATCTCCAAGTATTGTCAACCAACACGTTTCTTACATTGTAACCAAAATGTATTGATTGGTCATCACACCTTTTCATTGGGTTACTAATTAAATAAACATGCACGTGCGTCTTTACGATTAACTTCTCAATGCATGTCACGTTTATTCAACACATACAACACCAAAATTTTAGGTGTACATCAATATTTTATACATATAAAGCTACTCTATATGTACACACACTAATTTCTCATTCATATGCAAAGTATATGGCAATCACTAATTAAAATAGATAGATGTGCCATTAATTCAACGTAAATGTCCCTATCACAATTAAATTCCTATAAATACACTATATAATTATCAAGAATTCAAAGCAGATCCTCACTATTAAAGATTTTTGTAATGCTAATCTCTATGAATCATTAATATGTGTATATACAATGATCTCAATATTTAATTTATGAGAACGTAACGGTTCAAATTAATTAAACTAGTATTAGCGTTAATATGGGGATTAACGGTCGTAATTCGGGCGTTACGTGGATAACTCGATTGGCTCGGACACGAGATGAGGGAATATATTATTTGTGAATGGTGGTTGTATATATGTGGTGTTTAAAATCATTAGTAGTGTATTTGCGCCGCATGTGTGTACGTTGTTATCGGGCGAGTTGGTGTGACGGGTGTTCACCTCGAAAGACGTGTCAACGCGGTATCGGTAGGCGAACTACGGTACATTAGGAAACTCGACTAATTCACGTTAGGATGACTAGTTAATCAATTAAAAAGGGTAATGTAACCATAGGCTAAGTTGATTAAATTAAAACAATAGGCTATGACGTACTCGAAATGCGTGTCGAGACGCGGGGCATCGAGTTCCGAGGTAGTCAAGTGGTTAGTGGGGTCACAAAATTTGTCAATTTGATGAATAAAAACACTAACCATATGTAGTATAACGGACCTAAGCTAATGTAATTAAATCAAATAAATCAAGGCATATAGTTTGGTTAATAAATTGGAATCATAGGATTTTCCTAGAGATATGTATTGACACATCTAGGAACCATGTGAGTAGCCAATTAGTGTCACTTGGATTGAGTTATTGGGATAAGTGGCAAGGTGTTGACCATTTAGATGAACTTCGGGATACGTAAAAACATGGAGATCAATGGCTAGAAATCAAACACTCTTTAATATATAAGATCAACACATGCAAATGAAACCATTTTCATTTACAAATTTTAAAGAAGAAGAAAGTTGTTGAAGATAAGAAATAGTGGGTGTTGATGAGGAATTGATCAAGCTAAGGATTGAAGCTAGCAAAGACATTTACTAGGTATAATTTTCATGTCTTTCTTCAATTTCAATATCATGAAAATGCATGTCAAAAACACTTAATTCTATCAATGTAGATGGTCATTATAGTTGTCTTGGGTTGATTGAGAGTAATTGAGGTCAAATAGGCTTATGGCGAGCAAGAATTTCATGATTCGGATCGAGATTTGATGTTTAGATTATGGTCATTTTCATGCATAATGGGCTGTTGGATAAGATAATGAACAGTGTTTGTACCTACAGAGACGTCTGTACTCATAGAAATGTCTGTACTCATAAAGACGTCTGTACTCACAGAGAAGTCTGTACCCACAAGGACGTCTGTATCCATATGGACGTTTGTACCCACGGGGACGTTTGAAACCACAAGAATTGTGATTATAATTTTATTTCAGTTATGCAATAAAACGGATATTTAAACACCGAAAATTTATCAAATCGACATTAGGGACCTAAGAGTCGAATGTCGATAGGCGGGTGTCAGGAACGAGGTCGGGGTCAGTTTAGGAGCTTCGTGAGCAAGGTTTTGAAGCGCGTATTTGAGGTGCGTAAACCCATTGGAATGCTTCGCAGAATTCATGGTTGGTTTTATCGATATCGAATTACATGTGTGAATGCTGGTAGGCACACACGGGGTTTTTACTCCTATTTCGGTTTGCGTATATATTGGTTGTGACTAAATCGCTTGCACGGGTTACTTGTGATAGTGCTCGTGTCGACGACAATATGATATACTTACGACCGTCGGGAGGGATTAGGGTGGTCCTGATGTGTAACAGCGTCGGGAAGGGACCATGTTGTTTACTGAAGTTAGGATTTAGTCACTGTAAGCCTGTAAGTATATACGTGGTTCTTATTCGATTTTATCGATTCCTGACGGTTTGGGACGGGGTTTTCTCGTGATTATGCAGATGTTTATTTAATCTTGCTTTATTTCCGAGCACATTTAATTGGTATATGTTGTTTTTTTATTTCACGCTACTGATTTTGCTTGTTGTGTGATGCCTACATTCATGGGAATATGACGTATTGTTGTCAGGTGTTATATTCGCATGTCTCGTAGATTATCAATTTTATTTCATTAATATTGTGTGGACTTCTCTTGGGATTTTACTCACTGGACTCGTCACTGTATTTGTTGGGTGACCGAGTGCAGATCCTTCGACGAGCAAAGGCAAGGGCAAAGAGGTACTGGGCGACTACCTCTGAAATTGTGAAGCCAGCTCGTGTGTAATTACAGTATGTATGTATTTATATTTTTGTCGGTTTTTTGGGACTGTAGAACACTGATTACATGTATATGGAACATTTGTTATACTTATCTCGCCTTGATATATACATGGTATGTTTTGCCAGGTTTTTCACTACTTAGGATTGTTAAATGTTGCATAATTTACTCGTTTAAGACTTCCGCTGTAAAATTTCATTATAACTTGATAAATCGATTAACTAGCTAATGAAATCATTAATATTTATACGAATATTAATTAGCTAAGTTAGGGTTAAACGGAAAGTGGAAGCAATCAGTTAGGTCGCGAGACGTCAAGGATAAGCGGGCAGTGACGTGGCAGGGCTTGGTGACATGGAATGCGACATGGCGGGTCCCAAGGCGGCCTAGAAATTGGGGACGTCCCAGAGAAACACTAGTAGGAGTAACTACTATTTCATTAAAAGTTGTAGATAGTGGGACATATTACGCAACTTAATTTTTTTATTTTCATATTTTATGGATTGTCACTCCCATTGATTTCGCCATTTACGATGACTGACATTTTATCAGTTTCAACAATCTTTATGCAATGGTTAGGACATTAAATTTTATAACCTTTAGATTTGTAGGGTAAGTAATCATTAATCGTTTTAAAAACTCAATTTATTTTCTTGTGGATTATAAATTCTAGCATATGCTAGAAATCTCAAACGTGTAGATTTCTTAATATATGTTTCTTTCTAGCTAAAAGTTCAAAAGAAGTTTTAAAAATCTGACTTTTTATGAACCTATTTAATGAATATAGAACATTCTTCAAGGTCTTCATCTACAATGATTTAAGCAATATAGAATTACTTAGCATACCCCTAAGCATTTCCATTAATTTTTTATTAAACTGTTTAGCTACATCATTTTACTGAGGTGTATATTGAGCATTGTGTATTGAGTAAATATTAGAGCCTTTTTATAGTATGTTTTTTAAGGCCCCCTCCAATGTATGTTGGTGCAGACCGCGATATGCTATATTGTTAAGTCTTGTTTGGAATAGCTTGTGATTCTTTTTCAAAGGAAAATGCGATTTGTTGTAAGCATTCTTTTAATATAAGAAATATAGATCAGTTAGAGAATTACATGCGAAACCTTTTAGTTTCCTAAAACCATCAATAACTTATCGCCCTCTTGAGCCTTAGAACATTTGGCATCTTGTTTGATGGTACAAGTGCTTTTTTTAGGCTTGAGGGAAAACCATTGAGCTTCCTCACATTAACACCAATTTCCATCAAATTGGTAACGGTAATGAAAGCTCATGAGTCTTTAGGTCCATACGTTACATAATTTATTAATTATATAAATTAATTGTATTATGAGACAAATTATGGTCTTACAGCTGTTCTATCACAAACCCACGTACAATCGATACGTACGCGTTGACGTGCTTCATTTTTTGCATTGTGGTACTCGTGCATGTATCCTAATGTGTATAGCTCGAATACCTACATTCACAAATGGGTAAAAAGCTCTTTAAGTGGAAGAGACTTCTTGCATAGGACTCGAAACCAAAGCCTCAATTAAAGAAGACAAGCGTAGAATTGCTCATGACCAACTCTTTTTAAAAAAAAAAAATTCGAACTAACTTTCATTAATAATTGTACTAAAATAAACCCAAAGCGGGTATCGCACGACCTTGATTTTTTTGATACCCCATGACAATCAAACGTCGGGCCACTAGTGGTCTCTTTCCGCAATCCCAAGGCCCTCGGGACTAGTTAGACAAAATATCCGGATACCCACAATTACTCAAAAAAATTTATTAAAATAATTTTTTGATCACAACAACACAACAATATAGCCTTGGTCTCAAATCAATTGGGATCGGCTACATGGATCACATTTTTTTATTGTGCTTGATTTTAGTGCAATTGATGGTGAGATTTCCAAATCATTCAAATCCCTCATAATTAATGTGTCTCAAGTTAATTTTGGTCTACTCTTACCTCGTTGAACATCTTCAATTTTTATTGACTCAAATTTTTTAATGGGGCATTTGTCATTAAAATATTTTTTAATTGATTGTAAAATATACTGTATTAATAAGTGCAGTTAGCCAGTTATACACATTTATTTGTCATTAAAATTTTAATAAATCGTCCATTTTGTCACACTTCCAAGGAAAGCCTTGTTCTTTTTCTTTTCCTCTGATTGCCCTGGAAAGATCTACTGAAGGCTTCGCACCTCTTTCGGTACGGTTGCAGTCTCGCAGCACATGTTTCTTACTCCACAAGGAAATAAATAATAAGTAACTTCAGGATTATTAAAAGCATATGCAACGTGGACAAATTTCATATGCCATGCTATTGGAACCTATTAGGAGACATATTCAAATATATTTCTCTGGATTCGACGTGAACACGCAGAAAACAATGTAACTTAATTTGTAGAATCGTGTTTGGATAAATTCTGTTTTATATACTTCGTGTTGCGTGTTTATTAATTCTAATTAATTGGAGTCTTTATGAGTGGTTTTGTGTTGATGCAATGTGGACTAATTCCATCACCAATCATTTCCCTAGATAAGTTGGTTTGGTGATGACTAGTGACGACGAAAATTGGAGAAGAGGGAATAATTCTACCTCGATTGATGGAGAAGTGAAGATAATAGATTATAATAAATCTATTTGAACTCCGTAGTCTAGATTCAAAAGGTTTTTTACAAATTATTTACAGTATACAACTAATCACCAAGACAATTACCCTCACCCTTAACACTAACACACAAGGACACGTCCAACCACCTCAACCGTAGCCACCGACTCTCTCTCTCTCTCTGAGGAGCCAACCTTCCGACCACCTTCCTCCTTTTCTTTTCTGGCCAGATCTGGTCGTCCCCCTCTACTGGTGGCGTTGTCGGTGGCCGGTGGTCACAGCGGCGTTGGTGGCGACGATTGTCACGGCATCGACGACGATGGCAGTTACAACATCAGTGGTGATTGATGAGTGGTGGATGGTGGATTGAAGAAGAAGTTTGTAGGTGTATATGAAGGGTAATTTAAGTCTTTTATGGTGTGTTTGAGTCTAGACTCATGAGTCCAAATAACAATACCCAATAAATTATGTGTCACTAAAAAATTGATAATAGGTTAAAAGTTTATAATGGAAACCCAATTTGCCTAGTCATTCTAGAATATTCATACACTCTCAAACAAGTCTACAAAATACATATACAATTAATCTCCAAATTCTCTAGTCTTAAACCAAACGTACTATTAAAAACTTAACAATGGCAATTTTTTATGCGCGCATTTACAATGTTTGATTTGTGAATACCAAAACGTGTCGTTTAATTAGTTTCGTCCTTCAGTTGGATGTAATATCTATTATTCTCATTGCAATAGATTGTTGTACCCTTTTAGGTTAGAAACATCAACGCAATAAATTGACAAAGAAAAAAATTATTGGAATTGATTCATGTACAAGTATTAGTGAGTGTTACAAGTTAGTGAATGTTTTATCTTATCAGTGTTAGTCACTTAAGTTACATATGGTCACACTGGATATGCCATGTATTATATAAGGAGGTTATGTTGTTGTACAGAGGTATGAAATGAATGAGAATTTTGTTTCACTTTCTTAATTTGTTTGTTCATGGTATCAGAGCGGGCATTGCCCTAGCTCTCGTGAGTTTTCTTGGTTAGGGTTTCAAGTGAAGATTAAGCTGATCATTGCATTGATAAGTGGACTCGTGCAGATTACATGGTAACATCTTGGATTCTTAATTCTATCTCTAAAGAAATTATTGATGCATTCCTTTATAGCTCTACTGCATTGGAGTTATGGAATGAAATTGAAGAACATTTTGGAGAGTCCAATGGACCTTTATTATACCAATTGAAAAGGGAGATTAGTTCTATTAGTCAAAGAAATCTTTCGATTTCGAAGTATTACACAAAATTAAAGAAATTGTGGGATGAACTGATGTGTTTGGCACCAATGCCTAAGTGTAGCTGTGGAATATCAACCAAATTGAATGAAATGGAGTCTAATGACAAGCGTATGTAGTTCCTAATGAGTTTGAATGATATCTATGATCCTATTAGGAGTCGTATCCTAGTCATGGATCTTCTGTCGAGCATAAATAAGGCATATTTGTGACGGCCCCAATTTCCCACAAAATTGGGCCCACCCGGCCTAAGCCTACGTGGACCCCCGAGCCGCCTCGCAAAGTCAACGCAGCACCTGATCGGCCTTCCAATCCCTAAATTCAAACTAATAAGTTGAGTTATTAATATTTTGCAAGTTTTACAATTTAACGGAAGCAATTACTACAAATAACTCAACAATAACGTTAAAAGAGTTGGACAACCTAAATGTGGAACCCAACGTAAATAGATCATCATCAGAGGAGAGTAAATACAAGATATACAAAAATTCACCTAGCTATGGAGCCTTCCCCTTGCTGGACCGTAGATCTGCACTCAGTCAAACCCGAAAATGACGAGCACAGGTAAGTAAAACCGAGGGACATATACAACATTTCAAAATACAACTAGAACAATCGAGTTCATGCAAATAGAAAGAAAGGAACATATAACACATTAATATAAAAGATTGTAAACAAATCAATCAATGAGTGAGGCCAAATAGCGAGTCCCGACCAAAAGGTCGTTGAGTCTCGGTAAAATCCCATGGGTTTAGGACGAGACCCCGCTCCCAGCCTTCAACCTTGCGACTATGAGATATCCACAGACCCGGACGTACACTCAATTGGGAGATATCGACTTTGCGTCCAGATAAGAGCTCATATCGCAGATAAACAAGAACTATGACTCGCTTGCCAATGGACCCACTCAATCAATAACAATTCCAAAGATAGCTATCATCACAAAGCAGTGAACAACAATAATTAATAAAGTGAATGGAAGCTATCACCAAGCGATGAACAACAATAGCCAATGGACTTAAATGAAATACTCGTACAAGTCCTCACTCGGTTTTACTTACCTCGAGAAATCGCGAATCGTCTTCAAAACATCTCGTTCGCGTCTCGATATGCGCACCCGACACCGGACTATAGCATCATAAGTCCCTGGTGTCCATTTATACCATTTAAGTTACTTAAATCATGCAAATCGCAACTAAAATTAGGTGAAGTACACCTCACCTCCATCGCGTCGTCGAAATTCGTCGAATCGCACCCCTCGTCGAGGAGCGATCGGTCCGACATCGCGCCACCGCGCCGTTCACCGCGCTGCCACGCCGACGCTGCCGTCGCCATCGCTGCCACTCGCCGCCGCCGCCGCTGGAGTCGTTTCTCCTCGCCGGCGTCACAGCCGCGCCACCTCCTGGCGCTGGAATCGCCGTCCGCGCCACCGATCCGCCGCTGCTGGTCGTCCATCCGTCGTGCTTCTCGCTGCTGCTGCTGGTGGTCCGCTCTCCGCGCCGCACCACCCCACGCGGCCTCCGCGTCGCCGTTGCACCGACGAGCCGCGACGTCCGCACAGCCAAGCCGCCGCCGAAGTCGCCACTACATCGCGTCCGCGAGCTGCTGCCTCTGCTGGCCGCCATCATCCTCGGCCTCGCAGGCCGCGCCGCTCCTGCTGGAGCCGTTCCTTTGGCCACCCTCACCGCCGGTCCTCGCCGCTGGCCGGTGCCGCTCCCCTCTCTCCCTTTCCGTCGTCTCTCCACCACGTCTCTCTCATCTTTTCCTCTCTCTCTCCTTCTATCCGATCACTCTCTTTTTCCCTCTTATCCGATCACTCTCTTTTTTCCCTCTTATCCTTTTTCTCTCTCTTTTTGATTTCTTCATCATTAAGTAAACAAATGTGTCCTCGAGATTCGTGCGGAAATAAACTCGAGGCACATCAAAAACACATATTTTTTATCTTTCCTTAAAAATTGAACAAATGTAGCGCATCTCGAGGCGTCAACCCGTCTCATTTCACAATCTCGATACTCGCGCCACACGCATCACGATGCATATCCAATGTATATGGTTTTAATGTGACCACATTAAAACCACTATAACCAATATAGCCACATTAAGTCACTATCTCGGTCCCATCGTCGCCACGCGACTCGAGGCGTGTCCATGTTCGTTTTTCTACTCACCAAATTCCTCGCGTATACCAACTCGTAAAACAAATTTCAACAATTATAAAGTCGAAAAGAATGACAAATTGAATGAATTTTATTCACCATTTTGGCGTGTTTAAATAGAAAATTACAGAATAAATGCTTTACATAAAAATAGCAACTAATTGATCCTAATTGATCCTAATTGATCCTATCTTATCAAAACAAATTACAAATATTAAAAAACCGAATATACAACTAATTACTTCTAATTCTAATTAATTACAAATAGAATAAATATACTAAATAACAATCCTAATAATTATGGTAATATTCTCGACACCTTCTCCTCAAGTGGAGAATAGATATCGATCATTCCCACTTGGATAGAAACCTTTCGAACATAGCAAAAAAGTCCCTTAGTAAGAACATCGCCGAGTACTGCTCGATGATGGAACAAAGTATGCAGATATCGCCGTTTTCCGGTTTAATGTCGATCTATTTCGACATGTTTTGTCCCAGGTCATGCTTC
The DNA here is from genome assembly GCA_039657325.1 of Stephania cephalantha. Lineage (NCBI taxonomy): Eukaryota > Viridiplantae > Streptophyta > Magnoliopsida > Ranunculales > Menispermaceae > Stephania > Stephania cephalantha. The sequence continues at coordinate 42,755,672 of CM077578.1, forward strand.
ACAGATTCTCGAGCAATATTGATTGCTTGATTTGTTGTCGCAAGACAACCTCATCGGTTTATCTCCTTCAACCTTCAAATTTCATCTAAGATCTTCCGAAGCCATAACAACTCACATACTCCTTGAGCCATAGCTCAACTCGACTCAAGATCGTTTCGAGAAACAACTGGTTGTTTCTTGCTCCTCCAAGTAACTAAGTTGCCCAGACAAAAGGAGCAATACTGGTGGTAGATCTCCCGTCCTGTAGAACTTCCGCCCCAATCGCATCGCGTGAAGATCTCCACTCTTCTACTCCCATTCTTTGAAAACATAATTCCTTTACCCGGCTTCCTTTCAAGTAATGAAGAATCCGATGAACGACACTTTGAGTGTTTTTCTCATGGACAATGCATAAACCGACTAACCAAGCTCACGCAAACGCAATATCTCGGCCTTGTATGCGCCAAATAAATTAGCTTCCCCACCAGCCTTCTTTCGATACGTCTGGTTTCTTGTCCACGCCTCAAGCACCATCTTCTTTTTCGAGTTTCGATTCGGATCGACAGAGTTGCCACCTTTGGTTTACATCCGAGTAATCCAGGTCTCTTTCAAGAGATCAAGAACATATTTTCTTTGTGAGATAACTATTCCTTTTGAGGATCTAGCCACCTCCATTCCAAGAAAATATTTGAGCTGTCCTAGATCTTTGACTTCAAACTGGTTGGTTGGATAAGAAGTTCTTCAAAGGACTCCAACTCTACTATGTCATCTCCGTCATCACAATGTCATCTACATACACAATTAAAATAGCAATTTTACCATGATTGTGTTTGTAGAACATCGTATGATCCGAATGAGCTTGAGTGTAACCACATTGTTTCACGCTTCTCGTGAATCTTTCGAACCATGCCCTCGGAGATTGTTTCAATCCATATATGGATTTCTTTAGCTTACATACTCGCCATCCTTCTTTAGCTCATCAAAGCCTGGTGGAGCTTCCATATACACCTCCTCCTCTAGCTGCTAGTTTAAGAACGCGTTCTTCACATCAAACTGTCGAGAGGCCAATCCGGATTAGCGGCTAACGAGAGAAGAACACGTACGGTGTTTAGTTTGGCCACAGGAGCGAAGGTTTCCTCGTAGTCAAGCGCCGTATGTCCGAGTGAAGCCTCGTGCTACGAGTCGAGCCTCAGTATCTCTCAACCGAGCCATCGGCATGGTATTTTATGGTAAACACCCACTTGCTTTGCCTACACATTTTTTCCTTCGGGTAAAGAGGTAAGATCCCACGTGTCATTCTTCTTCAGGGCCTTCAACTCCTCAAAGACCGCCTCTCTCCATCTCGGAACCTCTAGAGCTTCATGTATCGACTTAGGTAGTTCATCATCCATAATCCTGGTGGAAAAAGCTTTGAAATCTGGTGAGAGCTTATGATAAGATACGAAATTGGATATTGGATGTTTTGTGGTACATGATCTGACACCTTTGCGTAAGGCTATGGGTTCAAAGAAATCTGTAGAAGGTTCTAAATTTGGAAGAGAAGTAGGAGAAAGAGAACGATCGTACCTTGGACCTCTAGTCGAGTCCGATGATTGGCCCACCTCGGGAGTCTGGTGGAATATTACTTGGTTGAGTCCTCCTTTTAGAATAAACACGAAGTTCGGTAGGTGGTTCCACGTTGTTTTCTACCCGGGTCTCACGAGGTTGTGAATTTATAGGTTGTGAAATCCTAGGATTAGTTACGAAATAATTGATTCCACCGAACTATTTTCAACCGATTTTGGCAAAGATATTTGTTCCCAAAACTCATTTCGAATCATTCTCCCCGAATTGAGTTTTTTTCAAAAAAGGTTGTTTTTCAAAAAAAGTGACATCCATACTCACGTAATATTTTCCAGATTTAGGATCAAAACATTTATACCCTTTTTGTGTTGGTGAAAAACCAAGAAATATGCATTTATGTGCCGGGGATCAAGCTTTCCTCTATTATGGCCGTGTATATGAACAAAAGCAATGCAACCAAAAATTTTAGGTGTTAAATCGGTGAACGATCTATTTTCAGAAACATATTCTTTAGTGCTTGCAAAGGAGTGATGTAATTAAGAACTCTTGTAGGCATTCGATTAATCGATAAGCTGCAGCTAAGAGCGCTTCATTCCAAAAACGATTAGGAACATTCATAGCAAATAATAACGCCTAGACACCTCTAATAAATGCCTATTTTTCCTCTCGATCACTCCATTTTGTTGGGGAGTATCAACGCAAGAACTGTGATGAATAATTCCTTTTTCTTTCAAAAATCACCTAAGATTGCATTAAAATATTCTCGGCCATTATCGGTTCTAAGAGCTTGAATATTAGTATGAAACGAGTATTAATCAAAGAGTGAAAATTTTTGAAAACATTTGCGGCCTCGGATTTTTCCTTTAGAAGATAAATCCATGTGACTCTAGTGTGATCATCAATGAATGTGATGAACCATCTAGAACTGAGGCAATTTTTACTCTTGAAGGACCCCAAATATCACTATGCACGAGTGAAAAAGGTTTTGATGGCATATACTTCAAAGAAGGATAAACAGATCTATGATGTTTTGCCAACTCACAAACTTCACAACAAAAAGATGAAATGTCTTTATTTTTAAAAAGATTTGGAAACAAATATTTCAAGTAATTAAAACTAGGATGGCCTAACCTATAATGCCACAACATTATGTCATTCTCGCAAGACAAGGTAGTTAAACATCTTGGTTTCTGAACTTGTTCATCTGAAGAATTTTTCGAGACCAAGTGATAGAGTCCATCAACTTCCTTAGCATTGCCAATCATCTTCCCCGAACAAGGGTCCTGAAATTCAAATCCAGCAAATGTTATTGTAGCAATACATTTGCAATCATGAATAATACGACTAACAGAGATGAGATTGCAAGAAATCTTTGGAACATGTAGGACATTTAGTAATGTAAGAGATGGAGACATAATAATAGAGCCTTTTCCAGCAATAGAGGTTAGAGAACCATCGGCAATTTTAACTTTCAAATTTCCGGACAAAGGATAATATGAAGAGAATAGGGAGGAACTACCACATATGATCGGTTGCCCTGAATCTATGATCCAAGGGTTTAATTTTGAGCCTAGGTTGTGAAAGTTGTAGGGTAAGTACCTTTTGAGCTAAAGAAGAAGATGCAATGTAAGATGATGAGTTAGGAGTGTTGGATACAATTGAATGAGAACTCATTAGTTGATACAATTGCTCTAGTATTGTTTTTGAAGGCGACGTTTCGAGGCGATTTCGGCTCTTTGGAAGTGTCTTCGGATGAGGCATGAAAACCCTTTGAATCACGAGGATTCCGGTTAGATGAAGGGTTCTCGGCTGGCTTTCCATGCAGCTTCCAACATTTGGCCTTAACATGCCCTGGCTTGTTGCAATGCTCGCAGATTGGCCGGTCTTTATCGTTTGTGACGGTCGTTGCGGCGTGGTGGCTGACTAGAGAACAGGGCAGAAGGCTCGGTGGGAGCTGGTGAGTGTCCTCCGAGCATGACGGTCCGCCGGCTCTCCTCTCTTCTGACCTCGACAAAGACTTCTCTAGTACTCGGCAGTGGATCACGACCAAGAATGCGTCCTCTCACTTCATCTAATTCCTTATTAAGGCCGCCGACGAGGAATTCGAAGACACGTTCTTTTTCCACCATTTTCTCGAAACAAAGCCCCGTCCTTCGCACGCTCCACTCATAATCGCCGAACATATCTACCTCTTGCCACAAGGTTTTTAAGTCGGTATAATATTGAGTGACGCTTTTCTCACCTCGTTTTAGCCTCCATAGCCGAGTTTTTAGCTCAAACCACTGTCCTGCATTCCCGAGATCAGAATAAGTCTCGTTCACAGCAGTCCAAATGTCATGAGCAGTAGGTAGGAAGAGATAGGTTCTTCCTACACTCGAGTCCATAGAATTTATGAGCCAAGACATGATCATCGAATTCTCTCGCCTCCCATTTTTCGAACCTTCATCTTTCTCAGATGGTCTCGCATTGGTACCTGTAAGATAGTCGAATTTTCCACGGCCTCGAATGAACAGTTTCACCGATTGGGACCACTGTAGGAAATTGTTTCCATTCAGCTTGTGAGAAGTGATGGAAAGGTTTTGGAAAGATTCAGTGGTTAAGGGAATTGAGGGTGAGCGAATAGAGCTCATAGAATCGATACCAGAGGTATCATCAGAGGGTTTAGCCATTTAGTCTCGATACCATAAAGTCGAAAAGAATGACAGAATTGAATGAATTTTATTCACCATTTTGGCGTGTTTAAATAGAAAATTACGTAATAAATGCTTTACATAAAAATAGCAACTAATTGATCCTAATTGATCCTAATTGATCATAATTGATCATATCTTATCAAAACAGATTATAGCTATTAAAAAACCGAATATACAACTAATTACTTCTAATTCTAATTAATTACAAATAGAATAAATATACTAAATAACAATCCTAATAATTATGGTAATATTCTCGACAATTAGCATTCTAATCTCAAATTTGATATTACACATTACTTCGGAGTCTCCACCAGAGATTCGGACATACGCATTCCGACAAATAGATCCTACATTCGACCATTTCCCGACACGTGGTACAATTCAAATTTTCGGCCATAGCATACATCTTCCTAACGAATTAGAATTTCGTCCTCGAAATTAAGGCAAGTTTCAAAGGAAAATGGTGTTTTATGAATGAAGAGGCCATACCCGCCCAAGGCCATACTCGCCCAAGACCATACCCTCATCTTACTCGTAGGTGGGCGGGCTCCTCCGTGACGAGCCGGGCTCCTCCGAGACCTCCAAGCAAAGAACACACCATGTGTCTCCTCCAATCAATATATGCCAGGGCAACATCCTCGCAACATATATTGAAATACAAATGAACATTTAAATCTCATGATCTACCGTCACTAACATATGTATATCTGCAGTATGTCCGCTAGAATGTAAATCAGTCTCTGACTGTCCGTTAGTCTCTCTGATCGAGTGAGTCTCAACCCAACTCGTACCCTCTATCAGGTTACGATGGATAGTAGTCGTACCTGACGTGGCAATAGCATGAATCTGTTCCTGGCTCTGCTGTACCTGGTTGTCCACACTCACATACAGGTACGTTGAAATCCCGATCCAAATGGAACATGTCCATGTCCTTGTCCCCGTGCATGACTAGATTGATGTCCCCGTCTCGTGCACTCGATCGGATCTCTCGACCACTGTCTCCGGCCACGCCTCGCCATCAACCCTCTCGAGGGTACTTATGCTAAGGATCCGACAGTGTTGGTCGTTGTAATGCACTAGCGTAACTCTGCTTGCTGGACCATCTAACACCGACGCCATATACACCGCATACGGTGGAGACGCAATACGCTATGAGGTTGTTATCTTTGCCACGACGGCTAACCCTCGTTTTCCTCGATCATCTCCGCCTTCAGCACCGACTATAACGATGCCGATAATGCGACCGGTACTCCGTGCGTGTGCTCCCAAAGCTCTCGCCGATCATAGCCCTCGCTTAAGCCTCATGTATTGTGCTCGGAGCCGTCGTTACCCAACAAAACCAATAAAATTCAGAAACCGTGTATGACGTAGTAAGCTTGGTCGTACGCAACCCAAAGATACTTCATCACGTGTATATATCGATCCATATACCGCAACCGACTCCCTGGTCCTCTATCAAATGGTCCGAGAATCAGTTCTCTTCGTGTTACGAATCGTAGGATGAATGTACTTCCCCATCCTTGCACTCACCCCAATCTTGAGCGTCCACATCGACGCCACCGTAGTGCGCAACCGGACATCGCCTCGCCAAACAACGAAACCGATGCGATACTTGGCCTCATATGATCGGTGTGTCCAAAACGTCATGAATCTTTGATGCTCGAGATCCGTACCACCGTGAAACCGTCGCTGAACTCGCGAGATCGCCTCGCCTTAGCCGTCACTCTAACACCCGTATCGATTCGTGGCGCGCTCGGATCTCCTCATGTAGGGTCTCATGTGTAGGAAACACTATCTCGGCTTTGAACATGTGTCTCCTTACAAGACCTTTTAGCATGTGAGAATTCTTGAGATGTACAATCTCGTAGGATTTATACTTAGGTGGCCACTAACTTTTTGAACGATTTGCGAGACTCTACCTCAACACATAATTTATTTACAAGTCCCTAAAGGTGGTGGTCGACTTCACCAACCCCGAGATGATAAATGCATAGGGTCACTAAAGTGGAGTTACTTGGGCTTCGATCCAACACTACTACTCCAAAGATTCCGTCAAAGCTAAGGAGTCCATACATGATGTAATCGTTAGTTCTCAAGTCATCTCAACACTCGCTCCCTTAGAGTCCGCTCTTCGTCCTTTCTCTTTTTTTTTTTTTCAAAACTTTACTTTCCTATGATTTTCTTCTAGGGACGTATGCATAGGCATGGCCATTACCCCATCTCGACTCTATAGGGCCGGGCTCCGGCCTCCAATGCGGTGTGGGTGCAACCCCACTCACACCATCTATGTCCCCCTATATACGTCGGGGGTACAAACCCACCTCGAAACGCATATGAGGCATAGTTTTTTTTTTTTGCATCCCAAGTCTCGAACCCGCGTCCTTAAGACCACAGATTTTGCGAGACTTGTACCACCGAGCTGGACCTAATCCCTTTCTCTAGATCCGATAAATTTATCGTAAATCTTTTTCAATTGACTCATCGTGTCTCACGTGATTTACAAGAGTAAATACGGTTATATCGTATATCTATCGATAGTTTCCCCAACTCTCCTCACTTCCCAACGAAGACTTAAGTCGAATCATATGGTTCCACTCTAAGTTCAACCATTCCTAACTTCCGCTGGTTTGTGTCTCAATGGCTTGTGATTTAAATCAAGAGTCGAGTATTTAAAACTTCGCTCGATACCAATCGCGACGGCCCCAATTTCCCACAAAATTGGGCCTCGCCCGCCTAAGCCTACGTGGACCCCGAGCAGGTCTCGCAAAGTCAACGCCGACCTAGTCACCTTCCAATCCCTAAATTCAAACTAATAAGTTGAGTTATAAATATTTTGCAAGTTTTACAATTTAGCGGAAGCAATTACTACAAATAACTCAACAATAACGTTAAAAGAGTTAGACAACCTAAATGTGGAACCCAAAGATAAATAGATCATCATCGAGAGGGGAGTAAATACAAGATATACAAAAATTCACCTAGCTATGGAGCCTTCCCTTTGCCGACCGTAGATCCGCACTCGCTCAAACCCAAAAATGACGAGCATAAGTAAGTAAAGCGCATGACATATACAACATTTCAAAATACAACTAGAACAATCGAATTCATGCAAATAGAAAGAAAGGAACATATAACGCATGAATATAAAAGATCGTAAAAAAATCAATCGATGAGTGAGGCCAAATAGCAAGGAGTCCCGACCAAAAGGTCGTTGAGTCTCGGTAAAATCCCGGCGGGTTTAGGACGAGACCCCCGCTTCCCGGCCACGACCCTTGCGACTATGAGATATCCACAGACCCGGATAAGAGCCCCCAACATACACTCAATTGGGAGATATCGACGGCGTCCAGATAAGAGCTCATATCGCAGATAAACAGTGACTCGCTTGCCAATGGACCCACTCAATCAATAACAATTCCAAATATAGTTATCATCACAAAGCGATGTGAACAACAATAATTAATAAAGTGAAAGGAAGCTATCACCAAGCAAGTGAACAACAATAGCCAATTGACCGAAATGAAATACTCGTACAAGTCCTCACTGGTTTACTTACCTCAAGAAATCGCGAATCGTCCTCAAAACATCTCGCTCGCGTCTCGATATACGCAGCCGACACCTGACTATAGCATCATAAATCCCTGGTGTCCATTTATACCATTTAAGTTACTTAAATCATGCAAATCGCAACTAAAATTAGGTGAAGTACACCTCACCTCCATCGCGTCGTCGAAATTCGTCGAATCACACCCCTCGTCGATGAGAGATCGGTCCCGACATCGCGCCACGGCGCCGTTCACCGCATCGCCACACCGACGCCGCCGTAGCCATCGCTACCACTCGCCGCCGCCGGTGTCACAGCCAAGCGCCACCTCCCGGCGCCGGAATCGCCGTCCACGCCACCGATCCGTCGTTGCGATCGTCCATCCGCCGTGCTTCTCGCTACTAGCTGCCGGTGGTCCGCTCTTCGCGCCGCACCACCCCACGCGGCCTCGCGTGGCCGTTGCACCGACGAGCCGCGACGTCCGCACAGCCAAGCCGCCGCCGAAGTCGCCACTACATCGCGTCTCGCGAGCTGCGCTCTCGCTAGCCGCCATCATCCTCGCCTCGCAGCCGCGCCGCTCTCCGCTTTGGAGTCGTTCCTTTGGCCACCCTCACCGCGCCCTGCGCCGCCGGTGCGCCGCTCCCTCTCTCCCTTTCCGTCGTCTCTCTACCACGTCTCTCTCCTCTTTTCCTCTCTCTCTCTTCTATCCGATCACTCTTTTTTTCCTTCTTATCCTTTTTCTCTCTTTTTGATTTCTTCCTCATTAAGTAAACAAATGTGTCCTCGAGATTCGTGCGGAGCGAAACTCGAGGCACATCAAAAACACATATTTTTTATGTTTTCCTTAAAAATTGAGCAGCGCGCATCTCGAGGCACCAACCCGCCTCATTTCACAATCTCGATACTCGCACCACACGTATCACGATGCATATCCAATGTATATGGTTTTAATGTGACCACATTAAAACCACTATAGCCAATATAGCCACATTAAGCCACTATCTCGGTCCCACATCGGCACGCGACTCGAGGCGTGTCCCCGTTCGTTTTTCGGCTCACCAAATTCCTCGCGTATACCAACTCGTAAAACAGCTCAACAATTAGCATTCTAATCTCAAATTTGATATTACACATTACCTCGGAGTCTCCACCCGAGATTCGGACATACGCATTCCGACAAATAGATCCCACATTCGACCCTTTCCTGACACGTGGCACAATTCAAATTTTCGGGCCGTTACAATATTCAATGGTGATAACAGTAGAAAAGCAAAGAGAAGTACATGTAAACTTTGCACCTGAGATAAGTACTAGCAATGATGGTTAAGAATCCAAGTTCAAAGAATTTTCAAAGATGACCTTTCAAGAAGTTTGTCAATAAGGATGAACTTTACTGTGGATTTTGTAAATGGAAAAGACATATAAAAGAGACTTGTTTCAAGCTTAATGGCTATCCAGATTGGTTTAAGGCAGAAAAGGACAAGAAAAATGTAATTGTGCAAGACCAGAATAAAGGGTTTGCTAATATGCTAGAATCACCTATTGATTTGGTTTAAGAAGGGGTACATAACTATGAAGATATTTAGGCTAATATTGCTACAATGATTGAATAGGGGATTGCTAAGCTTTTGAAGGGCAAAGGACTTGCATCTGATACTCCTTCTACTTGTGTGAATATGGCACATCTTCATGACTTTAAAGGTAGTCTTCTTCATCGAAGCTTAAGTTCTAACGTTGTGATAAGGCCTTCTTCTTGGATTGTTGACACTGGAGCTTCCAATCACGTGTGCACTGATCTTGCTCTTTTACATAATTCTTTTATTCCCTCTAAACGTACCCCTGCTTATCTTCCTAATGGATCATTAAATTGGTAGAACACATAGGAGATATTCCACTCACTACTCAGTTGGTTCTCAAGTCTTGCCTTCACATTTCTTCTTTCAAGCACAATTTACTTTTAGTCAGTATGCTTACTGCTACTTCCGATGTTAAATTCACCTTCCTCACCAATTTCTGTCTATTACAGGACCTTGAGAGTACTCAAGTTCTTGCTTGTACATCATTGATTTAGCTTCCTTTACTTTAGAGCTTCTTCAATCATTTATTGATTTCTCTCATTTGTCTCATAATAAACTCAATACTTGTACTCTTGGTAATCATACTTTTTCATGGCATCATAGACTTGGTCATCCTTCAGCTGTTGTAACTAAACAGTTAAGTCCATTGATTCCAGGTCATGTTCCTGATAATCATCATGTTGTTCCTTATAATGCATGTCATCAATCTAAACAATATAGATTGTCTTTTCCATTGAGTTCTATCGAATCTACTTCTATTTCTCAATTACTTCATATCCTTATAGACAATCTTCTTTACAAGTTTCACATTACTTTTTGACCATTGTTGATGATTTTAGTCGATACACTTGGATATTTTTATGGCCTGTAAGTCTTCTACATTACATATGATTGAGCAGTTTCTTGCCTATATTCACAATCACTTTTAAGTATATGTCAAATATATCAGATCAGATAATGGTACTGAATTTGTAAATCAAGGATGTGCTTATTTATTCTCCAAGCTTGGGATTGTTCATCAGAGATCATCTCCTTACTCACCTCAATAGAATGGGGTTGTAGAGAGAAAGCATCGCCACCTATTACAAATTACTAGAGCCTTGATTTTTCAATTAGGATTGTCTAAAAGGTTTTGGGGAGATGCCCTTTTCACAGTTACATATATTTTGAACAAATTGCCCTCTCAAATTCTTTAATGGAAGTCTCATTTTCATCTTTTGTTTGAGAAGCCACCTGATTACACCAATCTTAAGACTTTTGGGTGTTTATCTTTTGCAGCTAATGTTTTCCCCATAAAGATAAATTGGATTCCAAGTCTATTAAATCCATTTTTCTAGGATACTCACATGGTCAGAAAGCTTTTCGACTATATAATTTGGATACTCATTCAACCTTTATCTCAAGAGATGTTGTTTTTCATGAAAATGTCTATCCTTATTAGCTTTCTTCCACTTTACCTACTGACTCTTCAGTTTTACCTATTGTTGTTGAGTATATTGTTGATTCAGACTTCCCAGTCATTTATGAGGATGGTACCATTCCTCATCTTGTCCCTGATGTTACTGATGTTGATATTGCTAAGGATATTGGGGTTAGTGAGTCTGTTAAGGATGAGGCTCTTCCACTTTCAACTGTTGTTCCTATACGCAATAGTACAAGAGTTATTAAAGCACCAGGATGTTTAAATAATTTTGACACATATACCAAACGAAAATCTGCTCACTTTTTTCTGCAGATTGACTCACAGTCTACTGTTCCACCTACTTTTCCTTTCATTATCTTCCCTGCCCTCACTGATACTTAGGGGTTTTTCAAAAAGTGGGGTGGAAATAGTTTTTATTTCACAAAATATAGAACTTTACTTTTAAATTCCAAAACTAGGGTATAACTCCTTTTGAAAATGAGGTATTGATGATGAGGTGGCATGCATGGTGGTGAGGTGGTGGTGAGGTGGAAGGCATTTGTATTGATAGCTCCTTTTGAAAAGGAGCTATCTATACAAAATTATACACTCTATGAATGACTCCTTTTGAAAAGGAGCTATCTATACAAAAATTTTGGCCCTATGAACGACACGTGCATATGGAGATGGACGACCCGCGGCACTCGCGTATCTCGAGGTAGACAACCAATGTAAGCAACACGCACGCATATCGACGCGGATAACCCATGCAGCTGAGGTGGAGATTTCATGCAAATGCTAGGCACGTCTGTCGAGGTGGGCGACCCATGCAACCTCGTGCAACTCATGCAAACGTCACGCACGTGTCTCGAGGTGGTAAAGCCAATGCAAACGTCACACACGTATCTCCTGGTTAACAACACATGGAAACGCCACGCACGTATGTCGAGGTGGGCGAGCCATGCATCTTCGTGCAAACCATTCAAACGTCACACGCATATCTCGAGGTGTCGACAACTCATGCAACCTCGTGCAATCCATGCAAACCATGCGAATGTGAAGCACATATTTCGAGGTAGACACCACATGCAACCTGCTGCAGTCCATGCAAACCATCCAAACGTCATGCACGTAACTCGAGGTGGATAAGTAATGCAAACGCCAGACACGTATCTCGAGGTGGACAATCCATGCAAACGTCATGCACGTAACTCGAGGTGGATAAGTAATGCAAACGCCAGACACGTATCTCGAGGTGGACAATCCATGCAAACGTCATGCACGTAACTCGAGGTGGATAAGTAATGCAAACGCCAGACACGTATCTCGAGGTGGACAATCCATGCAAACGTCATGCACGTATCTCGAGGGACAACCCATGCATATCCACTACAGACCATGGACCCCATGCAAACGTCACGCACGTATCGCGAGGCGAACAATATTTTTTGTTATGTCCCTCAGAACGACAAATACCACACCGATGGCAAGTACCCCGAGCCCACGTGGCAAGTACACACAAATAGCCCATGTGTTCGGCCCATGTCCACGTGGTCATCCCACGTGGACGTTTACACGAATAGCGCATTCCCAAAAGGCGCTATTCGTGTAAACACTGTCCACGTAGGACAGCCATACACTGATAGCGCATTTTGAAAAGGCGCTATCAGTGTAAGGCCGTCCTACGTGGACCTGGACACATGGATAGCGCATTTTCAAAAGGTGCGCATCCATGTGTCAGATAAAAACTCACCCAACCGATAGCTCATTTTGTATAGGCGACATAACCTAGTTTTGCAATAAAAAAAAAAAAAAAACCACACTTATTTTCCTCATTTAAACTAAAAACTTTTGTACTTTTGTAATTTTTTCCTGATACTTATCATGTTTTTTTACTGCAATTGCTTCCATAAAAGAACCTACTACTTTTATTGAGGCTCAAGCTGATCCACGATGGATGGAAGCTATGTCCAATGAATTAAAGGCTTTGGAAGATAATGGTACTTGGGATCTTGTCACTTTACCTCCTGGTAAGAAGGCTATTGGTTCAAAGTGGGTATATAAAGTGAAGCTTTTTCTTGATGGTACTCTTGATAAGTGAAAGCACGCATTGTTGCAAAGGGTTATAATCAAATCGAAGGTGTGGATTTCACAGATAGTTTCTCCCCAGCAGCCAAACATGTTACTGTGAGGGTTTTCTTGGCTCTTGCTGGTGCTCAAAATTAGTCCTTTCAGCAACTTGATGTCAAGAATGCCTTCTTACATGGTTACATATCTGAATAAGTTTATATGAAGCCTCCCGAGGGATGTCCTATCTCTTCTCCTTATCGAGTTTACAAGCTTAAGAGGTCCTTGTATGGTCTTAAACAAGCATCTTGTCAATGGAACATTGAGTTCACATCCAAGTTACATTCTTATGGTTTTATCCAATATTCAAATGATCCTTCCTTGTTTACTTTGGAGAGGGACAATATGTTTTTAGCCTTATTGGTCTATGTTGAATATGTTTTGCTTACTGGTTCTTTTTTTTTTTTTTTTGGAAATTCAGAAAGTTAAAGATTTCCTTCATCATCAATTCACAATTAAGGATCTTGGTCAAGCTCACTATTTTTTGGGGCTTAAGTTAGCTCGCTCTTCATCTGGTTTATATGTTAATCAGTGCAAGCACATATCAGACCTTCTCATTGATGCTGGCCTGTCTACCTATAAACATGTTGCTGCACCGTTGCCATGAGATTGTTGTTTTGATGACAGTGATTCTCTTCTATTATTGGAACCTGATAAGTTTCGTAGATTGATTGGATGATTGTTATATCTCTGTTTTACTCGCCTTGACATTACTCATTATACTCAACAACTCAATCAATTTGTTCAACATCCTACTGAACAACATTGGCATACTGCTTTACATGTTCTCAAATACCTCAAAGGTTCTTCTTCAAAGGGTTTATTTTTCCCTGTTTAATCTACTTTGTATCTCACTGCCTACTGCGATGCTAATTAGGGTGCTTGCCTATTTACTAGATGTTCTCTCTCTGGTTATTACGTTTTTCTTGGTGATGCTTTGGTTTCTTTCGATACAAAGAAACAACCTATAGTTTCTAAATCTTCTGCTGAGGCTGAATATAGATGCTTGTCTTCTATTGTGTGTGAGCTTTTGTGGCTTTCTTACCTACTCAAGGATTTTCACATTCCAGTCTCTTTGCCAATTCCTCTTTGGTGTGATAATCAAGCTGCCTTACATCTCACTGCTAATCCAGTTTTTCATGAAAGAACAAAGCATTTGGACATTGATTGTCATTTGGTGTGTGATCAATTCAAGCAAGGCTTTGTTCTTCTCCAGTTTGTTCCTTCTCAGCTTCAACTTGCTGATTTTTTTACTAAGTCTTTGCCTAGTCCTCTCTTTAATTGTTAACTCTCTTTTGTCCAAGATGGGTTTATGTGACTGGCACATAAATCCATCTTAAGGGGGAAGGGGGGATGTACAAGTATTAGTGAGTGTTACAAGTTAGTGAATGTTTTGTGTTATCAGTGTTAGTTACTTAAGTTACGTATGGTCACACTGGATAGACCATGTATTATTTAAGGAGGTTATGTTGTTGTACTGAGGTATGAAATGAATGAGAATTCTGTTTCACCTTCTTGATTTGTTTGTTCAATTCAATTTTTTTCTTTTACTTTACCTTGTTGTTGTGATTGGATTGTAACTTTTGCAATCCATAGCAATTGTTTCAATCCACAATCACATAACAACGACATACATGCACGAGAGCCTTTAGCAAATGTCCAACAACTATAAGACTTCTCTCAGTAACAACACGATTCAAACTAACAATATTTTGAAAATAGATATGATCGTCGGAAAAATTACAAATGTACTGTCAAAATTAATATAAATGAGTAAAATAAGTTAGGTTTTTTTTATTCCAAAAGTAAGGTAAAACGCATTTTGGAAATGCGCCATTAGTTGGAGAAAAATTAGTCCGCTCAAAATACACGAATGGCACATTTCCAAAATGCGTCATTCGTGTATTGTGGAACAATCCACGTGGCGCCCACGTGGATGTTCCCTAACATGAATGACGCACTTTGGAAATTGGCCATTCATGTTTTCTCAACACCGGCGCCACGTGGAGTGTTCCACGTGGGCGCCATGTGGATGCCAAAATAATGCGGGATTGTCCACCACGAGATACGTGCGTGTTGTTTGCATGCGTTGTCCACCTCGAGATACGTGCGTGTTGTTTGCATGGGTTGTCCACCGCCAGATACGTGCGTGTCGTTTGCATGAGTTGTCCACCTCGAGACACGTGCGTGACGTTTGCATGGATTTGTCCACCTCGAGATATGTGCGTGTCATTTGCATGGGTTGTCCACCTCGAGACACGTGCGTGACGTTTGCATGGATTTTCACCTCGAGATACGTGCGTGTTGTTTGCATGGGTTTCCACCGCTAGATATGTGCGTGTGTTTGCATGAGTTGTCCACCTCAAATTACTCCTTTTGATGAGTAAAATAGAGGTTGTGTATTTTGTATAGATGTCTCATTTTCAAAAGGTGTCATTCATTTTGTATAGATGACTCATTTTCAAAAGGAGTCATTCACTCCACCTCATCAACACACATTGCCACATGGAGCCACATCATCACCAATGACTCATTTTCAAAAGGAGACATACCTTAGTTTCGTAAATTAAAAGCGAGCCAACCTTATTTTTGGAATAAAAAACTATTACCACCTTAGTTTTTGAAAAAATTTTTGCAAATCCATAATTATTTGGTACACCAATTTTTGATAATCTTCCTCACGCACTATGACAAACATGATACACCTCGCATTTATTTTAAGAGGAAGAAACCTAAAACTTAAATTTACGACCATCTTATTACATGGTGGGCGTACGACCAGTGGCGTATCCACGTTGGGATTGCCCTGGGCTACGCCCAGGCAAGGCCCAAAAAGCCCAAAAAAAAAAAAAAAAAAAAAAAAAAAATTAGTTTGTGGCCCATAAGCCCACAACCAAAACATACGCCCGTCGCCTGCACAACCACTCACCAAGCACCCTTCGATTTCGAAGCGAGGGCGTGGGCGTTGCTTCATCTTCATGAATCACAAGCTTGCCAAGTCGAAAGTTCGAAGCCTCACAAATGCGCGGAGTCGTTGCCGCAGTGATCTCGCCCTCCAATCCATCAGGTCTGTTCGTCGATGCCATTTTCGATTCTTAGGGTTTTCTGTGTAAATTTGGTACTTTTGGTTGATTGGTGAGATGGGGTTTTGAGATTTGTTGTCGATCTTGAATTAGGGGTTTGTTTGGATTGTTGTTACACTGATAAAGATCAATTCTTGCTTCAGTGTATGTGATTGGGTTAGTGTGATTTTTGAATCTAATTGGATACATTCAGCTGGGGCAATTACATACTTTGGTTTGTTTTTAGTGTTTAACTTTATGTAAGCCAAGTGCTTGACAAAATCTCTCAATGAACTTCTAATCGATTTTTAGTATTTTCCTTCTTTAGTCAGAATACTTTTTTTTGATAAATTCTTTAGTCAGAATACTTGTATTTAGGTGAAAACTTTTTGTATTTAGTAGATACTACTCTCCATTGTATATGGTGTAAAATGTTTTGTTATGCTTCATAAATTGAAGTGTGTTGTGCTTGATGTGTGTAATCTTGCTCAGGCATAGACATAAGCTTTTGTGTTGTCTAGCATTCTGACAGGGAAAGCAAGTTTAGTAATTATGCTTAGTTCATGCCTAAAGTGCTAAAATAAGCAATTTTCATTTGTATGGGCTATTTGTTGGTAGCTTAGGTTGGTTACATAAAATAAATGTATAAGTGTAGTTAGCTCAATTTAACCTGATCTGTATGCTAGTTCTTAATTTTTTTTTAACTTGTTGGTTTTTTATGTTTCACATGTTTTTTTATATCTTTGATCATATACTATTTACATTGATTGAATTAGGAGAATAAAAAAGTTTTCATGACTTTAATATTTAAGGATACATTTTTTCTTTTAAGGATAGCATACTAGCTTTGGACTAAACTCTATGGAGCGTCATGGTAACAAAAGAACGAAGACAATTTTTTCCTTTTTTAAATCAAGTGGGGAGGCATCTAAGGTTGGCAATCTTTCTCCATCAGTTGTTGAGGCTTCATCTCGTGAGGAAACGAGACCTTTAGAAGTTTATATTGATTATAATTCTCTTGAAAGAGATCCGGGCTTGCGTACTCCAATACGGCAATATTCCTTCAATGTGAGAGATGAGATTAGACGAACATATATAAAGATGGGCCCTTATCAACCTAGGTTGCCAGAATACCCACGAACTCTATTCGGAAATCAATATCGTCGCTTTCAACCAAAATGGTTTGGAGAATTTCAATGGTTGGAGTATTCTCCTTCAAAGGACGCGGTATTTTGTTTCCCGTGTTACCTTTTTGAAAATGGTAATACACCTCACTGCACATTAACTAATGGAGGACTTAAAAATTGGAAGAGAGTTAATCAAGGGGTTAATTGTCCATTCTTGATACATATGGGAAATATCAATTCGCAAAGATAGAAATTATGTACAATCGTTGAGAATTTGTCGAATGTTACTTGACACATTGACAGGGTGATAAATGCACAAACTTCGGAGGATGTTCGAAAAATCGGTTGCGGCTTAAGGTTACAAGTGAGGTCTGTTTCGATGGCTTAGTTTACAAGGATGCGCGAGCTAGAGGTCATCGTGAAGGTTCAACTTCAGAAAATCGAGGAAATCTCATAGAAATGTTGAAGCTTATGGGTAGATTAAATGTTAACATTGAGGACGTTATACTCGACAATGCTCCAGGGAATGCAAAGTACACCTCACCAAATATTCAAAAAGAGATTTTGCATATTATGGCTAACATGGTGAGAAAAAAAATTCGTGAAGAAATTGGAGATAAAAAGTTTTGTCTATTAGTTGATGAAGCCAAGGATGCAGGAGGCAAAGAAGAAATGGCAATTGTGTTGAGATTCGTAGATGGTCAAGGCTCAATTAAAGAGCGTTTTTTCGATATTGTCCAAGTCGAAAACACCGCTGCTTCAACACTTAAGAAAAGTGTATGTAACTCTCTTGCTCGGTATAACTTACTTATAGATGACTTGCGTGGTCAAGGATATGATGGTGCTAGTAACATGCGTGGGGCATGGAATGGGTTGCAAGCTTTATTTCTCAAAGACTGTCCATATGCATATTATGTGCATTGTTTTGCTCATCGACTACAACTAGCATTAGTTGCAGCTTCTAAAAAGGAACCGTCGATTTGGTTACTCTTTTCAAAGTTGTCTTTTATTGTTAACCTTATAGGTTCTTCTCCAAAACGCCTTACTGAGTTGCAAGCCTTTCAAGCTGTAGAGATTGCACGTAAAGTAGCTAGTGGTGAACGTGAAACTGGTAAAGGAGCTAATCAAATCGGAAGTTTACAACGAGCAGGAGACACACGGTGGAGCTCTCATTTTGATTCTATTTGCAGTGTGATTGATATGTATTGGGCAACGATGCAAGTGCTTAAAAAAATGGTTAGTGATGGATCTACTGATGATATTCGTGGTGAAGCAAAATGTGTTTTAATGATGATGGAAACTTTTGACTTCATATTCATGTTGCATGTAATGCATAGAATTTTAAATTACGATATGCTTTGCCGAAACTTGCAAGAAAAAACTCTAGATATTCCTTAATGCAATAGATTCAATTGCCACAACAAAAGTACTTCTTCTAAAATTACGAAATGAAAGCTTTGATCACCTTTTGATGTGTGTGAATTCGATTTGCATAGAGTATGAAATCGAAACACCCGATATGAATGCTTGGTACAATGAGGGCACAAAGTCGTTCTTGTCAAGAAAAAGTCTCGTCACAGTTGAGCATCATTACCACTTTGATATGTTCAATTTCGTGATTGACTATCAATTGGAAGAGTTGAATTACAGATTCAATGATGATGCATTGGAAATCCTTAAGTTGAGTTGTGCTTTACAACCAAATGATCAGTTCAAATTATTTGATGTTGATCAAATATGTATTCTTGCAAGAAAGTTATATCCTGTTGATTTTAGTGATCAAGAAATGCATCATTTGAGATGTCAATTGGAGCATTATGAGGTTGATGTACTTCACCACAAGTGTTTTCTAATTTTCATCAACTTCGAGTTATTGGAGATATTAATTCGAACAAATAAGTCGCATCACTACAACTTGGTTGAGAGATTGATTCGTCTTATTTTGACTCTACCTGTATCCACGGCATCAACAGAGCGAGCATTTTCAGCTATGAAGCGTATTAAGACTGATTTACGAAATAGAATGGAAGAAGAATTCTTGACAGATACTATGATCATTCATATTGAACGAGAATTCGCTCAAAATATCGATATAGATGAAGTAATTGATGAATTCGATTCTTTAAAGCAAAGGAGGGCACAACTTAAATAGGTTATTTTTCTTCATATTCTGATTTTTATATAATTTATTATTTAAGTATTACTTTTATTCTTTACCCACCAATATAATTTATATTTGATTCTATATTGTTTGTGTTTGCAGCTGATACACTTTTCATTGATCGAGTCATGTTTGTGACAAGTAGACAACAATTTTTAATTTAAGGTACTTCAGTTGAACTCATTATCTATTGATTTGGTTTCGATTTGATCTATTACAAGTGTTTGTGTTCAAATGTTTTTTTTTCTTTGCTTAATAGTTTGTGGCTTAATTTATGCGATAACCATGCTAATTTTATGTTTGTCATGGATGTATATATATATATATATAGTGGTATAATTTATTTAAAGTATACATAATAATATATAAAAATAATAAATTAAAAAATATTTATAGCCCAGGGCTATCAAAAATCCTGGATTCTAGCCTCATGCATACGACTATCTAATTGGTTAGCCATAACAACTATTGGTGTCCCTTAAACACACATCTTTTTATGCACACAAATATTTATACACGAAGGGACACCAACAACTGCGTGGCCAAATTAGTTCACCTAATCATTTTCCTTAAACATTAACTTCACCCGTAAGTCACACCCTCCATGAAACTACACAATATGCCTCGAGAAACACATCCAAAGAGATGTGAAAAAGTGAAAACCAATATATGGACGTGAAAAAACAAAAAACCGTTTAAAACCCAAACGCACCGTTAAGTTTCTCGATCATCGAATTTACTTATCTGCCACTCAACTCCAGTTTTAGCTCCATTTAGGGTTCCGTTCGTTCAATCTCCGTTGATTCCTTCTCATTCAAACCAATCTTCGATTCTCGCCATTCCCAAAGATCGGATCTTTGCCGCTCAAAAGCAGCGAATCTCGGAAGAACAGTGGCCGATCGAAGCTCCTCTCGTTTTCGATTCGATTCGATTCGTGTAATTTGCGTGTTCGTTCGTTGGTTCGTTGGTTTGGTTTTGTGCGATGAGCGCGATTGAGGCACACTGATGTCCTTGTTCTGGATTGTGCTCGGCCAACCCGGTGGACTCGAAGAAATGGTAATTAGCATCGAAAATCTGTTTGTTTTCGTTTGTATTGGTGAATGTTCGATCGGTTTTGCGCTGAAACATAGTATATTGTGATGTAGTTGTTGTTGTTGTAGTCCTTGCCGAAGAAGATGCGCTGCGAATCTCGTTTGTTTCTTCTAATCATGGTTCTTGGTAGACTCGATTTGCGTTTGATCGATTTGGGGCTGATTATGCTGAAAACAGTAGTGGTTAACAGTTAAGGTTATTAGGTTATTGTTTCTGCCAAAAAGTTGTTCTTTTTTATCTGCGAAAGTCGTGATCTCGAATCTTCTGTTTTGTTCATGTTTTTTGGTAGAATTAGTGTATGTTTGATCCATTAGATGCTGAAAGATATTAGTTTTTCAACAGTTTGTAACTTGATATGGTTGGCGACAATGCACCGTTGCCTGCGATTCAAGTCTTGCTCTATAATCTAATCACTTGAAATCTTTGCATCAAATTGCAAATATGTGATATGTTTTTGATACATGTAGTTTGCTTTGTGGTTGCCACTAGTCTTCACAATGAGTTTATATGAGCTGGGATTATATGAGAGATTCAAAGCAATAAAAGTCACTTTATCGAACACAATGGAAGAGTTTGATCCATGTAGCCAACCCCAATCAATTTGGGACTGAGGCTATGCTGTTGCTGTTGTTGCTGTTGTTGTTGTTGTTGTTGTTGTTGTTGTTGTATTCAAAGCCATAAAAGTATGCTTGAGTGGAAAACAGATAAAAATTGGCAAATAACCTGAGTTAGGGTCCATTGTGGTTATAGAGTAGTTGAATTAGATGGTAATTTTGTGAAGTGTGTAAAGAAGGCATTTGTCCGACGTCTTTGTTTCTCCTTGATGAATTTCTGTCATTTAATGATTGCATTTCGTGCAGGCGACATCGAAGAAGCTTATTACAAGGGAGGAGTGGGAGAAAAAGCTCAGTGATGTAAAGATCAGGAAAGAAGATATGAATAAACTAGTGATGGATTTTCTTGTCATGGAGGGATATGTTGAAGCTGCTGAAAAGTTCAGAGTTGAGTCGGGGACAGAACGTATCCTTATTTGTAGTCTTTAAAACACTCTTATTGTCTTGTTATAAGAAATGTTTTACAAATACGTGAATCTTCCTTAGTGATAGCTAGCAGACATTGATCTCGCAACAATAACCGATCGTATGGCTGCCAAGAAGGCTGTTCAATGTGGGAATGTTGAAGATGCCATTGAGAAAGTCAATGATTTCAATCCTGAAGTAAGTTTTAGTTTGATTAAATCTTTTAAGCTATCTTATCTTTGACGAATGTAGTATGTGTCATTGTTTCTCGTTCCAAGTTACATCTACGATATTAGTTTTGCATTGAGTCTCTCATACATTCTGTGATTGAGCTATTAGAAGTAAGCTATGTACAAAACCCCCCTCTACGTCTAACGACACGTGTCAAAGGCACCCATTCAGTCTTATTGTTGTTTGCCTAGCTCTTAACTCTTCTTTTTCCACCAAATGTATGCAAATATTGAATAGATTGATCCTTGCCGCACAGGAATAACTGGGAAGAGACTTTCGACTGCTATACCAATATTCTGAATAACATATGCCTGAGATGATTATTTTTTCTTTATTTCATTGGAATTAATAAATAAGTTCTTACAACTGCACATTGGCCTCCTTGTTTTGTCTGATGGAAAAAATCTTGAAGGTAATACATGATGTCATGTAGATAGTTGTTTTTTACTTTTTTTTTTCTTGTATTATTAAATCATAAATGCTTTAAGGTGTTCAATATAATTTTTGCACCTCATATACAATGTTTGTTAATAAATGGTGTTGAATCTTATATGCTTTATAAATGGTTGGGAGAGGGTTGGGGTTGGAGTCAAAGGTGTTGGTTTCTTATCAAAAAAATATATGCTTTATAAATGGTTTAAGGTGTGCACTTCTAACTGTGTATTAAATCATACATAATGCCTGAACTTTGAATTACATTAATTGCTTTAAAAGTTCCTTTGCTAAAAAATTCTGAAACTAGTTCAACCTTTAGGATGCAAGAAATGTACCAGAAGCATATACTTGTTTTTTAATAGTTGTGTAATTCTTATTCTTCAATATTTAATTAATGACCTTGTATTTTCCTTTTTTTTGGGATGAAATGCAGTTATATTATGGTTCCATAGTGTATGAAATCTTTTGATCGGAGCCATAACGTATTAAATTAACATATGGAATTCCCCATGTGATCACCTTTCTATCTTCTTTTTTCTCTTGGCCTTTTAGATGGGTGAGATTTAAGGTGTTAGATATCTCCTGAGCTAATGTGATAGATGTTATCACTTGATCTAAATACTCGAGTTGCTTTTACTCAATTAACTTTTTTTTTTAAGTTTCAAGAAGGAGTTTTACTAAATTCTAGGACTAAATCAAATCTACGAGGGTATTCTGCCATATTGTTGTTTCTATTTTGTTTCTTCTTCTCCCTCCCACCCTCCCCTGTTTGTTGATGACGAGGGCTGTATGAAACTGGGTGGTTGAGAGTATAATTGCTAGACCCCGTGGGCAATAAGCACCCTTGTCACCTCTTCCATCCTTGCCTAAGAAAATTCTGGTCTTCTTCATAACCGAACCATCAATACCAATGCTTTCTGCTTCTGAAATCGGTTTAATTTCTAATTGCAACACTAGCTATCGACCTTAACTGCTATCATCCCCAGTTTTTTCCTTTTGCAGTCTGTTTTTTGTACTTTTATTGGAAAAGATTTGATTCTTTAATCACTTTCCAGCAATTATGGTCATGCTTCTTGATCTGAGAAAACTTAAGAGTTTGAATTTCACTAAATGCACTTTTTTCTTTGTTGCAGATACTAGACACAAATCCCCAGCTATTTTTTCATCTTCAACAACAAAGGTTGATTGAGTTAATTCGTGATGGAAAGGTTGAAGAAGCCCTAGAATTTGCTCAGGAGGAACTTGCGCCAAGGGGTGAAGAAAATGTAATTGTT
Source organism: Stephania cephalantha (assembly GCA_039657325.1). Classification (NCBI taxonomy): domain Eukaryota; kingdom Viridiplantae; phylum Streptophyta; class Magnoliopsida; order Ranunculales; family Menispermaceae; genus Stephania; species Stephania cephalantha. The sequence continues at coordinate 42,778,961 of CM077578.1, forward strand.
GTTCCCTTTATAACCTTTAAACGTTCTTTCCCCTTTTATCCCTGTGATGATTTGGTTTTCTTCATAGAGAAGATCAGGGATTGTTGAGCAATCAGTTATCATTTTATTCAAATAGATCATTATTTTAGACAGAAAGGCAGGAGGTTGAACCATAACTCAACAGTGTTGGGTTCATTCCAATCTTTAACTTAGAATAAAAGATAAAAGGAGGTGAAAAGTCTTCACGATTTTACATTGGGTTGTGTCATTTTTTTTTTAATGTGTCTTTCCCTTTTAGGAAAAAAAACTACTAAAGTTAATACTTCTGATGGCTGGACATGAATCTGCCATATTGGTTAGATGCTTATTCTGCTTCGCTGCATATTCTTCTTGCACTTTAGAATATTGAAATAGCCTGTCATGTTATATCACTTTATATACTCAGCGCTGGGAATGCTTGTAAACTGTAAGATGCCTGCAATTACTCTCAAGCTCTTAGAACCTGAATACAATTGAATTTGATCATTTTCAGCAAAGCTTCCTAGAAGAGCTGGAGAGAACTGTTGCTTTGCTAGCCTTTGAAGATGTATCTAATTGTCCTGTTGGAGACCTTTTGGACATGTCACAGCGGCTCAAAACGGCAAGTGAGGTTGATGCGGCAATCCTTGCTAGCCAGAGCCATGAAAAAGGTTAGAAGTATTTCTTTCTTGTCGTATGGACTCTTTTTGGAATGTTGGCCTCCTCTTTTTTTGTTCTCTTTTTTTTCTTTTTAGCTTGCCTTCAGTTTCTGGCAGGTTTTTTTTTTTTTTTTTTTTTTTTTTTACCCTAGAAAATTTATATGTATTGCCACTGTTGTTTGGCATTCAGTTGTCGGTTACTTGTGTGCTTCCAGTTTCACCGCCTATTGCTGGTTTATGGTGTTTGTTAGAGTCAGCATTTGCATGTATATGAGTCATATTTTGTATAACAGTTTGGTTTATCACAAAAAAGGGCATTATTTAAGTATTGTTTGGTCCCAAGATTACCATGATTGCATTTGCCACCTTATTAAATATAAAAACTAAATAAAATGACGAAGATTGAAAATAATAACTAATCCTAGTACACAAAAAACTCCTAATCGCACCCAAGGGGTGTGGTGCAATGGCAAAGAAACTAGGATTCATTTTCTTAGTTTAGCATCTTATGAAAGACTTAGGGACCCAGGCTGCTTCTTACGTTCCATTATAGCTACTTTGGGGATTTTGTTGTTCCTAAAACTTCGTACATATGGTTTCATCTTCTTTCTTACCCTCTTAGACAAGGAGGATTCACTGGGCATACTAAAACTACGCACTATTAGTGTTAAAAAAAGGGGGTTAATTTTCTTAATCAATGATTGGCTTTAAGCCTCTATCTCTTTACTTTAGTTATGGATGAACTAACTAGGCATATTCAAGAGGATATACCGTGGTGTACGTTATTTGCAGATGATATTGTCTTAGTGGATGAAACAAAAGCTGGAGTGAATAGGAAATTAAAACTTTGGAGGAATACATTAAAATCTGAAGGCAACATGGGTGGTTTGTGATCAAAATGTTCCTACTAAGTTAAAAGAAAAATTTTATAGGACCGCAATTAGGCCAGCTATGCTCTATGGAAGTGAATGTTGGACGGTAAAGCAAACAACAAAAACAACAACAACATAGCCTCGATCCCAAATTAACCGGGGTCCTGCTACATGGATCAAACTTTTCCATTGTGCTCGATTAAGTGCAATTGATGGGGAGCTTTCCAAACCATTCAAATCCCTCCTAATTAATGCATCCATGTTAACTTTAGTCTGCCCCTACCTCGTCGAATTTCTACAGTTTCTATTGAGTCAAGTTTTCTAGTTGCAGCATTTGTAAGCCGTCTTTGCGGTTATCAAACCATCGCAACCGCCCTTCCCTAATTTTTGTATCAATTGGTGCTACTCATACTTGTCTTTGAATATATATATTTCTTATTCTATCTTTACGAGTTTTACCACACATCCACTTAAGCATCCTCATTTCTCCTACTGCTACGTTCATTTTATGTAATTGTTGTTGCTTTACTGTCAAACATTCACTTCCATAGAGCATAGTGGCCTAATTGCGTTCTTATAAAATTTTCTTTTAACTTAGTAGGAACATTTCGATCACAAATCACCCATGTTGCACTCCGCCATTTCTTCCATCAGCTTGAATTCTATGTGTGACATCATTCTCAATGTTACCATCATTTTGTATGATTGATCCTAGGTATCTAAAGTGGTTTACCTTAGGAACTTCTACTTCCCCTAATTTTACCACTCTGTCATCTCGATGTCTAGTGTTTCTAAACAAAGTGCATGTATTCGGTTTTCGTCCTACTCAACTTAAAGCCTTTAGATTCTAATGTATTCCTCCAGAGTTCTAATTTCATATTCGCTCCATCTTTAGTTTCATCCACTAAGACAATATCATCTGCAAATAACATACACCATGGTATATCCTCTTGAATATGGCTAGTTAGTTCATCTATAACTAAAGTAAATAGATATGGGCTTAAAGCCGATCCTTGATGTAGTCCTATCGTAATGAAAAATCCTTTTGTAGCTCCTCCAAATGTCTTTAAACTCGTTACTACTCCATCATACATATCTTTAATAGTGTCTATGTATCTAGCATGCACTCTTTTTCTTTCTAGAACCCACCAAAGAACATCTCTAGGGACCCTATCATATGTTTTTTCTAAATCTACGAATACCATATGAAGATCTATATTTTTCTAACAATCGTCTTACAAGGAAAATCGCCTCTATAGTTGACCTCCTGGCATGAAACCAAATTGGTTATCGATATTGTTGTTTCTCTCACTTATTGTCAATTATCCTCTCCCAAAGTTTCATACTTGTGACTCATAAGTTTAATTCCCCGATAGTTTGAGCAACTTTGAATGTCTCTTTTGTTTTTGAAGATTGGCACAAGCCTCCAATCCAGTGGCATCTGTTTTGATTTTAAAATTTTATTGAAAAATTTTGTTAACCTAGTCAATCCAATTTCTCCTAAGCATTTCCAAACCTCTATGGGTATTTCATCTCGGGCCACATGCTTTCCCTATTTTCATTCTTTTCAATGCCTCTTTAACTTCTACAATTCTAATATTGCGTCTATAGTTTACATTTCTTTCTTGGTGTGGGTTTTCATTTATTATAGTATCAACTTGACCATCATTAAATAAACTATCGAAATAACTTCTCCATCTCTCCTTAATATCTTCCTCGCGCGTTAAAACATTTTGATTTTCGTCCTTAATACATCTTACATGACTTAGGTCTTGTTTCTTTTTATCTCTTAATTTGGCTAGCCTATATATATTATTCGCCATCTCTATTACATAACCTTGTATATAGATCTTCCATGAAATTTGTTTTAGCTTGACTAACTATTTTTTTAGCTTGTTTTCTAGCTTCTCTATATTGATTGTACACATCTTCATCTTGACACTTAGGTATTTTCCTATACATCTCTCTTTTAGTCTTAATTGCTCGTTGGACATCCTCATTCCACCACCATGTTTCCTTCTTTGGTGGTCCCAAGCCTTTAGATATACTTAATACGTTTGATCCCACTCTCCTTATGCAACTACTCATTTCTAGCCACATTGTATTAGCATCTAAGTCAAGATTCCAAATATTTTCCTTTAGTAGTTTTTCTCAAAACTCTACTTGTTTACTATGTTTTAGGCTCCACCACTTTATTCTAAGGTCGCTAACTCTTTTATTTATATTATGTCGTCGTGTTAGCTTAATATCAAGTACTACTAACTTATGTTGGGTAGTAAGTGCTTCACCAGGTATTACTTTGCAGTCTCTACATATTTTTCTATCTATTTTTCTTGTTAAAAGAAAATATATTTGACTCTTGTTATGACCACTACTAAAAGTAATTATATGCGACTCTCTCTTCCTAAAACTAGTATTTGCTAAGATAAGATCGTATGCTGAAGCAAATTCTAAGATTGATGGATTTGTGGTAAAACTCATAAAGATAGAATAAGAAATATAGAAATTCAAAGACAAGTAGGAGTAGCACCAATTGACACAAATTAGGAAAGGGTGGTTGCGGTGGTTTGGTCACTTGCAAAGATGGCCTACGAGATACCCCCACTAGAAAACTTGACTCAATAGAAATCGAAGAAATACGACGAGGTAGGGATAAACCAAAGTTAACATGGGACATATTAATTACGAGGGATTTGAATGGTTTGGAAAGCTCAGCATCAATTGCACTTAATCGAGCACAATGGAAGAGTTTGATCCATGTAGATGACTTCAATTAATTTGGGATTGATGCTATGTTGTTTTCTTAATCTGTGATTAGATGATGAACACTGTGTAGTCTCGTCCTCTGACTCTTTTGTTGCTGATACTTGTGAATGCTGCTTGTTGGTCTTTTTCTTTCCGATGTTCTAACTTGTAACTTTTGTTGTTGTTCTTAATCATAGATCCAAAGCTGCCAAGCCTCTTAAAGATGCTGATCTGGGCTCAGAGCCAGCTGGATGAGAAGGCTGCTTATCCTCGAATCAACAATTTATCAACGGCCACACTTGAAGATCCAAGAGATTTATAAGCTTTAGCAGCTTAGGCGATGATGTATGCAGGATGAGCTGGTATGAATAGTGCTGCTTAGGCTTTGATGTTACAAGGAGGAATGAGCTGATAAGTACGTTTGTGTGAATATTCTTTGGGTAATGGATCCAAATTCCTTGGATGTTTTCCCAACATTTAAATGCTTTTGGCATATGTTTTCTTCGGTTACATTCTTCTTACTGCTGTATCTACAATGTTTTTTTTTTTTTTTTTTTTTTTTTTTTTTTTTTTTTTTTTTTTTTTTTTTTTCCACTTCATTGGGCGGAATTAATACAAGCTTCAAATCTACTGTCATTCCTGTTTACTTTTAATGCAAAGTGAACGAGTTTTCCTATTAAGTTTGGGAGGTTAAGGCTGATAACGGTAGCAACTTCTTGCATTTTCTACTGGTATCTCATAACACAGACATTCAAGGAAAGGTGTCTCGCCATCCCTCCCGCTTTTTTGGGTGATTCATGAGTTCTTCAAATACCTTGATTACATGAGACGTCCATGATGAAAATTAAAATTTAACGCCACTTTTAGTTTTATCCAAGGATATGATAGAATGTTTACTTACAATGTCTTGTGATGCATTAATTTTGATGAATTTAAAGAATTATGAAAGCACATAATTAGCTGCATTACATCGAGTGGAATTGAAGAGTTTGATTCATGTAGTCGGCTCTATCTAATTTGAGATTGAGGCTTAGTTTTTGTTGCAGTCTTGTAGAACCGCTGGCAGGTTCGGATTCTCTCTTATGTTGGTCCAGGATAGAACCTATCATCCTTACTTTCTGCTTTACTTGCTTTCTTTCAAATACATTTGCTCCTAAGAATTTATGCCTTTTTATATATTGCTCTGCCACTCTTTAGTGATTTTTAATGACTCAATTAGAGCTGAATTACTTTTTCCCTTCTGATGCACTCTATGTTATTTGTTTTTTACCTCGAGATTTTATTGAAATATGGCGACGTGTTGTTTTATCTTTTCTTATTTGAAGAAAATAATTTATGCCTTGTGTTCTAGAGATATTCACTGAGGCCTTGAATTGTTCAATGACTTGGGCAAAAAAAAAAAAAAAAAAAAAAAACAGAAGTCATAAGCATGGAGTGAACAGAAAACAAACAAGATATATTATAAATATAGAAGAGTTTCACATTTGATCTCTTGCAAATTTTTTTATTTTACTAAACTTGTTAATTCTATTCTCATCTTCTCTTGTCCTTCCATTATAGTGAGAAGGAACTTGTTTTTCCATTGTCAGGATGAGTAGAATCATATGCAAAGCCACACCATGCACTATTGCTCTATGACTAGGTTTTTGATGCATATTAGGTCACGCTTGGTTCGAGATTTGAATCTACTTTCATGTTTTTTATTTAAAAGAAAAAGGAGAGTGAACTGATTGTAGAACACAAACAAGAGAGATTGTAAATATAGAAGAGTTTCACATTTGAGCTGTGCAATTTTAGTTCTGTTCCTAAACTTACCAATTCTATTCTCATCTTCTCTTGTCCTTTTTCATAATGAGAAGGAACTTGTTTTTCCATTGTCAAAATGAGTAGATGTGTAGAACCATATCAAAGCCACACCATCCACTTCTGCACTCTGAACAGGTTTCTTATGCATTTAACGGTCACGTTTGGTTCGAGATTTTAATCTAGTTTCATGTTTTTTATTTGAAAGAGAAAAGAAGCAAGAAGTTTGCATTCAGTTCATAGAATTCAGAATGAAAATTGTTTTCCAAGCTTTCCACTTTTTAAGTCAAGCTTTATGAAAATCAATCCAAACACAGCCTTAGGTTGTAGTCTTTCCAGGGTGTTTTTCCAAAAGTAAGGTTGGTTTACAATTAATTTCACAAAATAGGGAGGTTTTTTTTTTTATTATCGAAGTAGGCAATAACGCATTTTCAAAAGGCGTTATTGGGTGTGGTTGGTATGGTTGGCGGTGAGGTGGCGATGACGTGGAGGCAATTTGTACGAGATAGCGCCTTTTCAAAAGGCGCTATCCGTACATGTGGCGCCACGTAACCGCCACCTCACCGCCAACTCACCAACATCGATAACGCCTTTTGAAAAGGCGTTATCGAGGAAGTCATGACGGTGAGGTGGCGGTCACGTGGCGGTGATGTGGCGGTGCCGAATACAAATAGTGCCTTTTGAAAATGCGCTATATGTACATGCCGCCGCCACGTCACCGCCACGTCACCAAATGGACTCGCCGATATTTCCGCCACCGCCGCTGCTGCGGCATGGTCCGCGACGTCCTGCGGACGTTGTCTGCTGGGCTGCGTTGTACTCGGCCGCCGCTCCGTCCTCGCCGCTGGCCGTCGACGTCGTCGTAGTCGAGCGATCTCGACAATTACAACCAAAGGAGGTTATATTTGTATAAAAAAGAAACCAATTTTGAATATATATATATATATATATATATATATATATATATATATATATATATATATATATATATATATTGTTGTGAAGTGTGGATGACCATGCATGTACACCAACATATTGTGTAGTTATGTACTTCCAATGTACAAGAAGATCTTGAAGTTCAAGAAGGCTTGTTAAGGAGAGAAAGCTAGGAAGGTATAACTTTTGTTATTTAAATAAGTTCAATTTACTTCTATATTATCATGGTTGCTTCCTTTTATCTATGCATATTTTATTCATATATTATGCATTATAGCGTCACCGATTGCGAAAGTATGCTCTGTAGTTGCGTCTTTTACGATCTTCTACATCGAAATCAAAAGTCAATATGTGACATAACTAGTTTTCTCTTAAAACTACAAACGATTAGTTATTGTTCTATTCTTGATTTTATAATACAAATCATGCTATAAGTTTGAGTTGATAGTGGGTAAGCCTTGTCCCCAGGTAAAGCTAAACATTGAAAGGGAGACGGGTTATCCCGTTCGAGAGGCATGGTATTAAGCGAGACTTTGTCTCACCACCCAACCTAGAGGTTGTCCCACCAACTCATACGAATAATACATTTGATTATTAATAAATCAAGTTGTGAACATATACTTAATCATATGTTATGTTTTTTTTTTTTACATAAAAGAAAAGAGAAAATTATTTTATATTATATTTACTTTCAAAATATTAATCAACCATAGTTGAATTTGTTATCTTAATTCTTGTCATGATAATTAGATATTACAAATTATGAATAAAGCTTGTATCCATGCAAGGTTGTATGTTGTACACAATCATTCACCAATTTCTCTTTAGAGATTTGAAAAGTGAATATTTCACTTTATATATATTTTCACCTTATGGAGTTATATATATACATACCAAAAGGGTAATTTCACAAAATATTTTCAGTGGTGATTATAATTGTGCTAGTTGTTCTCAATGTAAATTGATAGTTAAACCATCCCCAAGTAAAATTGTTGTGGAATCCCCGCTTTCTTAGAACGCATTCGGGGAGACATATGTGGACCTATTCATCTTCACTGTGGACCATTTAGATATTTCATGGTTTTGATAGATGCATCAACTAGGTGGTCACATGTTTGTTTGCTTTCGACCCGCAATGTTGCATTTGCTAGACTTTTAACACAAATCATTAAGTTAATAGCACAATTCCCTGACAACCCAATCAAGACCATCTGTCTTGATAATGCCAGAGAATTTCAATCTCAAGCATTTAAAAATTATTGCATGTCTATAGGAATTACCATTGAACATTATGTTCCACACGTGCATACCTGAGAATGGCTTGGCAGAATCTCTGATCAAACGCATTCAACTAATTGCCAGACCTTTAATCATGAGAACTAAGTTATCAACTTCAGTTTGGGGACATGCAGTCCTTCATGCAGCATCTATCATTCGTTATAGGCCTACAACATACCATGAACATTCCCTCATGCAACTCGTTTTAGGTCAACAACCAAATATTTCACACTTGAGAATTTTTGGTTGGGCGAAGTGTATGTTCCTATACCACCTCCAAATAAAACTAAGATGGGTCCACAACGAAAACTTGGGATTTATGTTGGATTTAACTCATCGTCCATTATAAGATACCTTGAACCCTTAACAAGGGATTTATTTACTGCACGTTTCTTTGATTGTCACTTTGATGAAGCAATTTTCCCACCATTAGGGGAGATAAGAAGCCAATTCAAAAGGAATGGCGTGAAATTGCTTGGAATGCATCAACTTTATCACATTATGATCCATGTACAAATCAGTGTGAACTTGAAATTCGAAAGATCATTCATTTGCAACAAATCGCAAATCAATTACCTGATGCATTTAATGATGCAAAACAAGTGACAAAATCATATATTCCAAATTTGTCAATGCTCCTCGCAAGAATTGATGTCTCGTGCAACAAAATGCACAAGAACCAACTAAACGCTTAAAGCGTGGAAGACCAGCTGGTTCAAAGGATACAATTCCTCGAAAGAGAAAAACGGAGTAAAAATAAATGCAAACCAAAATACTCCCGAGAAAGCACAAGAATCCTTTGATAAGGATTTGTCGAACGAGTTGATTCGATGAGGAACAACCGCACTCTAGAAAATGAGGAAAAAGATGAAAATAATGAGATCTCAATAAATTATTTAAACTCTGGTAAGATTTGGGATCGAAATAAAATTGTTCCTGATGATATATTTGCTTTCAATGTGTCCTTTGAAATATGTGAAAATGATGATGATCAAGAACCACGATCAGTGGACGAATGTCGAAAAAGACCTGATTGGCAAAAATGGCAAGATGCTATCCAAACAGAGCTAAACTCGTTAAGGAAACGAGAGGTTTTTGGACTAATTGTCCAAACGCCAGATGGCGTAAAACATGTTGGATATAAATGAGTATTTGTACGAAAGAGAAACGAAAAAAATGAAGTTACAAGGTACAAAGCAAGACTTGTAGCTCAAGGTTTCTCACAAAGACCTGACATCGATTATGAGGAAACATATTCTCCTGTTATAGATGCAATCACATTTCGATTCTTAATAAGCCTTGCAGTTTCTGAAGGGCTTGATATGCATTTAATGGATGTCGTTACAACATATCTGTACGGATCCCTAGACAGTGAGATATATATGAAAATCCCTGAAGGATTTATAATATCCGAAGAAATAAAATCAAAACCTCATAACATGCATTCTATAAAATTATAAAGGTCTTTGTACGGATTGAAACAATCCAGACGAATGTGGTACAAACGCCTTAGTGATTATTTACCGAAAGAAAGATATGTAAATAATCCGCTTTGCCCATGTGTCTTCATTAAAAGATCATCAACAGGATTTGTGATTATTGTTTGTATATGTTGATGATTTAAATATAGTGGGAAACCACGACGACATCGTTAGAACATCCGAATACTTGAAAAAGGAATTCGAGATGAAAGAACTTGGAAAAACAAGACATTGTCTTGGTTTGCAAATTGAACATTTTTCAAGTGGAGTACTTGTCTATCAATCAAATTATATTGAAAAAATATTAAAAAGATTTTATATGGACAAGGCGCATCCATTGAGCTCTCCAATGGTTGTCAGATCACTTGAAGTGGATAAGGATCCATTTCGACCTCATGAAAGTGATGAAGAGCTACTTGGTCCGGATGTACCATATTTAAGTGCAATTGGTGCACTTATGTATCTTGCATATTGTACAAGACCTCGACATTGCTTTTGTCTTTGTCAATCTACTTGCAAGATACAGCTCATCACCAACTCGAAGACATTGGAATGGTGTTAAACATATTTTCCGATATCTTCGAGGAACAAGTGACATGGGTTTATTATACTCGAGAGGGGTAAAATTGAATCTCCAAGGTTATGCTGATGCTGGATTTTTATCTGATCCCCACAAGGCCCGTTCTCAAACGGGATATGTATTCACATGTGGTAATACTGCTGTATCATGGAAGTCAGTAAAGCAAACTATGGTTGCTACTTCTTCCAACCATTCTGAAGTACTTGCAATTCATGAAGCAAGTCGTGAATGTGTATGGTTGAGAAATATGATTGAACATATTCAAGAATCATGTGGATTGCCTTCAATAAAAGATTCTCCAACCATATTATATGAAGATAACGCAGCATGTATTGCACAATTAAGTGAAGGATTCATAAAAGGGGACAGAACAAAACATATTTCACCAAAATTCTTTTATGCGCATGAGCTTCAGAAGAATGGTGAAATTGATGTCAAGCAAATCCGATCGAGTGATAATCTTGCTGATCTATTCACAAAAGCCTTACCAACTACGACATTTAAAAGCCTTACATATGGTATTGGCTTGCGTAAACTTAAAGCATTGCAAGCAAAGAAACTGAACAAGTTTCACCCATGTTCACATGAGGGGAGTTATTGATTAGTGTATTGCACTCTTTTTCCCTTAGCTATGGTTTTATCCCATTGGGTTTTTCTAGCAAGGTTTTTAATGAGGCAATCTTAACAATATTATACCCGTCTTAATATTTATGAGAACGTGTACTCTTTTTCTTTTACTATATTTTTTCCCACAGGGTTTTTCTTAGTAGAAGTTTTAACGAGGCACAATCTCTAAGCAAGTGTCATCCAAGGGGAGTGTTGTGAAGTGTGGATGACCATGCATGTACACCAACATATTGTGTAGTTATGTACTTCCACTGTCTCATGTATTGTCATGTTCTTTGTAACCATTTCAATGTACATGGGGTGTATGTTTTAGTCCCACATTGCTAAAGCACATTTGTCATCATACCAAATGGCCTATATAAAGGATACTAACTTCATTGTAAGAGCACACTAAGTTGAATGAAAACTTCTCATTCCAACTATCTCATTTCTTCTCTTCTCCTTTGTAGTAGTAGTTTGTAGTAGTAGAAGTTCTTAGTCTTCTATTTTCCTTCTCTAGTTCTTAGTAAGTTCCAATTCAATTTACAACATATATATACATTGGTTTCAACCTTCAACTTTATTTTCTAAACCTAACCTAACTAAACTAACTAACTAACTAACTAACTAAGTAAGTAACTAACTAACTAAGTAACTAAGTAAACTAAACTAACTAACCTTAACTAACATAACCAAACCAAAATAAAGTAAATAACTAACTAACCTTAACTAAACTAAATAACTAACTAACTATCTAACTTAACTTAACAAACTAACTAACTAACTAACTAACTAACTAACCAAAGTAAACTAAACTAACTAACCTTAAGTAACCTAACCAAACTAAACTAATTAACAAACTAAACTAACCTTAACTAACTAACCTTAACTAACCAAAATAAACGAAAATAACTAACCTAACCAAACTATACTAACTAACATAACTAACTAACTAAACTAAACTAAACTAAACTAAACTAAACTAAACTAACCAACATAAAATAACCTAACCAAACTAACTAAACTAACTAACTAACTAACCTTAACTAAACTAAACTAACTAACCTTAACTAACCTAACCAAACCAAACCAAACTAAACTAAGTAACTTACTAACCTCAAGTAAACTAACTAACTAACTAACTAACATAACCAAACTAAACTAACTAACAAAGTAAACTAAGTAACCTTAACAAACCTAACCACCTAAACAATACAAGCTTAGTAAACTAAAATAACTAACTTAACTAACTAAACAAACAACCAAAATTAGTAAATCATTACCCAAATAATGAGTCATAACCTGACGTGGCCTAAGTCAACTAACAAACGTGACCTAACTAACTATATTAACCTAAAATTGCCCAACAACAAACCTGAAGTAAACTAATCAAATGTAGCACGTGTGTTGCATACCTAAAATAATGCATGACATTGTGGTGTGTTTTGTGTTGAAGTTCAATGAAGACCGTGACGATTCTACACAAACAACAAAAAATAAATTAACTTAATTGAAAACTAAACATACTAACTAAATGGAACTAACCAAAGTAAACTAAGTAACCTTAACTAACCTAACTAACCTTAACTAACCTAACCACCTAAACAATACAAACTTAGTAAACTAAAATAACTAACTTAACTAGCAAAACGAACAACCAAGAAACGATTAACTAAACAACCAAACGAAACTAAACAAACAACCAACTAGCTCGATAGTTACTTGTTACCAACCTAACCTAACGATAAGTAATTAAACTAAACTCGAATAACCTAACCTAACCTAACTATGTAAACTAAATTAACTAAACTACACTAAGCAACATACCATAACTCAACTACACTAAACTAAATTAACCTCAACACCTAAACTAAACTAACTTAACTAACTAAGCTAATTAACCTAACCAAACTAAAGTAATATAACCTAACCACCTACACCTAACTAACTAAGCTAACCACTTATGTTAAATTAAACATATAATCTAAACTAACTTAACAAACTAAACTAACTATTGAAGTGTAATCACGAGATACGACATTATAATAATATGGAAAACATGAGAAATATGTTTTTTCAATGAGAAGGTTATATACACGTACTTCGTTAACCTAATATATAAGTTATCTACAAATCACCATGACATCAAGAAACTCATCATGCAGTCTATTTCGGCGGTTACGTTGACGTTGTTGCTCGGTGATGCAAACCGGACGTACTTTTTTGTCTAGTTGGACGTTGTGTTTGTACATCCTGGTTGAGGTTGTTGAGGTGGCTGGTCTTGCATTGAATTACGTCGAGTAGATTGATGCGTTTCCTCCGGTGCTTCACTCGACTCACCTCTCGCTACTCATGCTCCCAAAAATAGGAGGTGGAACCATCCCAAGATATTGGCTTCTGTATGGGGTTGGGGGAAAGGAACATGAGGTCGCGGCATGGTCAACAAGTTCATAAATGAAGGATCTCCACCATATGGCATATTGTAAGTATGAGGAGTAGGAGTATATGGACTAGGCATGTACTTGAGGCGATGACGGATACATTTGAGGATGAGGCATTCCATGGTCCACATATGAAGACGACGGCCCGTGCGTATGGATCAAAATAGTAAGGAGGAAGATTCACGCTCGGCGGCCTGGGTACAAACGTTTGTGGTTCTGCTTTGGGTGGGACGATGCAGAATGTACCCATGAGAAGAATGAGTTGGTGGGGATGATCGTTGGCTACTCTCGCCAACGTTTACGTTCTACTCACTCTCGAACGAGATGTACGTGCTTTGGAGGAGAAGGTCTGCTACTCTCTCGCACCAATCTCGATCCGGTTAGATGGACGTGGTGGACGAGGAACGCGTTACAAACGTCATCAATCATTTCACGGGCACTAGACCCAAACTTCACCCACAACACTACCGATGGGGGTGAGCCGCACGCGATGCCATTGACCCCATTAACAATGGAGACGTACGCATAGAATAGAATAGGGATGTTTCTTTGTGACATGCCCTACATAATGTTTTGAAATTGGATGTAAATATGTTACATACAATTGTACAAAATTGTTAAGGGAATTAGTTGACAATCATGTGGTGATAAAGCGCAATCGAACTTTCGATGTAGAAGATCGCAATAATGGCGCAACTACAGAGCATACTCATTCTTTCGCACTTACATTTTCTCGTGTAATAACGTTCAATAAATAAACATATCAACCGTTCTTCATAAACAAAATACATATGTCCCTATATATCATGCAAACCATAACCTAACCTAAATAAATTATTATGAAAATACTAAATTAATGAACTTACTTGTTTCCTCCGCTTTTCCGCTTCAACGAAATATTCCCGCAATAACATTGCATTTTCGTTAGTTTAGAACACAAAGAGTATAATAAATCGGCTATAACAAAACTATACATAACATATAAAAGTAAACCTTTACCCAAATAACGAGTCATAACCCGACCTAACCTAAGTCAACTAACAAACCTAACCTACTAACAAATGAGTTACCTCAAATCGCCAACAACGAAGTTCAAGTAAACTAATCACGCTTAACTAAACCAAATAATAAATGAAAACTAACCTCAAATAACTTAACTAACTAAGTTAGCCTAATCTAACATAAAATAACCAATTACCCGCATGAACATAATAAAGATGATATATTTAGGATAGAGTTTGACTATATGTCCTCAATAATGTTTTGAAAACGTAGATAGAAAATAAGACAATTTTCTTTATATATATATATGCTCGATTAACAACATTAACCAAAAAAACTCTACAAACCTAATTAAGGAGCAGCGATGCAAGCTAAAATTGCTCAACAACAAACCTTAATTACACTAATCACAATTAACTAACCCAAGTAACCGTAGCAAACATGTACCCAAATAATAATTGAAAACTAACCTCAAGTAAGTTAATTAACTCACGTAACCCGATCTAAAATAAATTACCCAAAGTGTGAACCAATCGTAACCTAAAATAACCTAATAAAACATAAACATATCCAAAAAATAAAAACACAAAAGTGTGGATGTGTTCATGAAACTTAAGTGGATCGCAACAAATTCAAAGTCTAAATGAGCTTAGTCTACTATATATATGGATTCAAAAATTTAGGGGCTTTCCTTAACATAAAATATAACATATATGTTTGTGGAGTTTTGTGTATTGGAGGTAGGTGCATCATGGGGGAATCATGCGTTGAATCGTGGATGCACATGATTGGCCGTGTTAAAAACTGGCGACTCTCTATTACTTTCGGGTCATATAGTAATTCTAGCTTCTTATTAGCACGCATGCGATTAGGTGTAATTGCGATTCAATATTGATTTGCGAATTAACAACACCTATGTCCCTATATATTAACAATGTAAACAACCTAAAATATACTAACCTAAACAAATTTGGCAAACATATCTTGCAACATTGTGATAACTAAACAAACTACATTAACTAAACTAACTTACCAAAATTAACCTAAATACCTCAACTACATAAACTAAACTAACCAAACTAATACATAAACTTAAACTAACTTAAACAAACTAACTAATCAAACTAACTAAACTAACTAACCTTAAGACCAAAAATAACGCAACTTAATTGACTTAACAAACTAAACAAACTAACTAAACTAAATTAACCAAACTAAACTAACTAACCTTAACAAACATAAATACATATAATAAACTAAACTAAACTAAACAAACTTAACTAACTAAACTAACCACCAATACCTAAACTAAACTTCTAACCTAAACTAACTAAACTAACTTAAACAAACTTAATTAACTAAACATACCTCCTCCTTCGGTAAATTAACTAAACTAACTTAAACAAACTAAATTAACTAAACTTAATTAACTAAACTTATTTAACTAAACTCACTTCAACAAACTAACTAAACTAAACTTAACTAACTAAAACAAACTAAGTAAACTACACTTAACTAACTTAAACAAACTTAATTACCTCCTCCTTCCACTCCACTGCCGGATTCTCTGTGTATATGGCCGCTGCCTCCGCTCCTCCTCCTCCCATTTGCCTTGCCGCCGAGATCCTCCTCCGCCGCCCTGTTGGGCGCTGTTCTTCCTCCACGCACCATCGCCACGCTTGCCTCCACGTACCACCGCTGCCGTCTGCTTCGCTGAGAGCCGCCGCTCCTTGCGCGCGTATGCACCGCCGGCACGATCAAAAATCGCAAAGATCTGATCGCGTCCTTCTTCTTCCTCCTCTCCTGTCTCTCTCCACGGATCGCTCCCACCCTCCCCTCCTTAAATAGCCGCCCCACCCCACCGGCCACACGATAAACCCGTGACCTACCACCCCCTACCCCCTACCTACCCTCACGGGGAAAGCAAACCGACGCAGAGATTCTCTCGCGTCGGTTTCGGAAGATGACAAAGATGGGGTTCGGATAGTGCCTTTTGAGACGGCGCTATTTGCGCCCCTTTGTCACGGGTTTTTCCGGTCCACGTGGATCCACGTGGACCGGGAAAACCCTTCTTTGTCCACGTGGACACTGATAGCGCCTTCGCAGAAGGCGCTATCAGTGTACATGTCCACGTCGGTCCACGTGGACATGCCGACGTGGACATGTACATTGATAGCGCCTTCTGCGAAGGCGCTATCCGATCCACGTGGACGGGGAAACCATCTGTTGTCCACGTGGACACTGATAGCGCCTTCGCAGAAGGCGCTATCAGTGTCTCCACAAAAAAAAAAAAAAAATTTGGCCACGTCATATGCCACGTAGATGGCGCCTTCCCACAAGGCGTTATTGCCTACTCCCGGAATAAAAAAATGTTCACCCCTAATTTCCTCATTAAAACTAAATACATGTGTACTTTGGTGAATTTTTCGTCTTTCCAGTCTCTTTTCCTTCTCTTTCTTCATCAACTTTCTTAACTTTCTCTTTCGTGCTTATTTACATTGTAAATCCTCTTCAAGCAGTGTAAGGGTCCACATTGATGTTTTTTTGAGTAAGGTGTGTTGATGTAATGCTTTATTTTTCTCTTAGCTTCTGTCCCTTTCTTGGAATGTTGGTTGAGTCAACCAGTGGGCCTTCTATAAAGTATCTAGGACTGGCCTAAGCAGTCTGACCTCCCTAACTAGGCAGATAGAGTCTCTTTTTCAAAAAATTTCAGAGAGTTTGGCTTAGTAAAAATTATTGTGAACTAGTTCTAAAATATGTTGTTCAATGGCCTGTTATTTCATTTTAGATTCATGTGCAAACCAGTTCTATTGTTCAAGTTTTTAGCACTTTGTTCAGTTGCTGATTTTTAAGGGAGATACTAAGGTGCACTGTGAATTCACTCCTTGGAGCAACTTGGTGATTGAAATCTATTGGATGATATGTCGAGTCGTTTGCACGCACATTTTAGTGCATATAGTGAGAGTACTGCAACATGTTTTCGACTTCGCGGTGCGAATGTAACATGAATCCCCTTGGAGGAATTATTTTCAAATTCACAACCTTAAGAAGTATTGAAATTTTAATGCACAACTTAAAGCTGCATTGCCCATTTTGGAAGTCCTTAGTTCTAAATCCAATGAACATTTGAGTGTATAATAATCTTTCCTATACATAGAAGGCATTGTTGTAAAAGTCAAGAGACTGATAAATTGATAATAGACCTACAAGTATGTGTTGCTCATGTGCTGAGAAGTCTTTTTCCTCCACTGCTCCATTATTTAGGTGGTGAACAGGGCTCTTTTTGGTACTAGTGGAATCTTCTGCTTATTCAACATTTCATAGTCTATATGGAGAAAGCATGCATGTGATTGAAGGTAGAGTGTACAATGTGTAATTATCTCATGCATTTTTGTGACGTATTACACCAGTCGACGCGAAAATTAGGAAAGAATATTTGCGGTGGTTTGGACATGATACGCAAATGCCGAAGTTAGAAAACTAGACACTATACGAATTGAAGAAATTTGACGTTATAGGAGACTAGGACTTGGAGTAGACCTAGGATAACTTGTTACAGGATTATAAAGCACAAATCGTGCATATTATAAGAGCTTGATCTATGTAACCGACCCCGACTAAACTAGGATGGATGCCTGGTTCTACCGACCCCGACTAAACTAGGATGGATGCCTGGTTCTTCTTGTATGTAGTGCATGTTTGTTATGTACAAAAAACTCATTAGTAATGAAAGATGTGAACAGGGATGATAAGTTATGAACCAATAAATTGCTTTTCCATTGAAGATAAACAATGTTTAAATAACTAATTCAGACTGAACATAAGCCAATAAAGTGAGAATCCTAAGATGACAGTCACAACTACTCACATTGGCACAATAGATGAGCTAAGTATGTGAAACAGAACACTAGTTTGGCTTTACCAAGATAATGAAAATCCATTTTGAATCTGTGATGGGATTACTGTTCTGGGTCTGTTGAGTTTGCTTGAATTCTTGACCTCTCCCTCTCAAATCACAGCATCCATCATCAAAGTTGAGTGCATAACTTGAAGGGTCATACTGAAACCTGTGCTGCTTGTGCTTGCTCAAATGACTCTTATGATCAATCTTCTTCAATGCAGCTCTCACTTTCCATAAAAGACTTCTGCAGTGCTTCTTACTGTAATGATTCAACCATGCAAGTCCCCCTTCAAAACCCATGTCCACAACTCAAAATCCTTGCAGAGAAAACACAAATTTTGCTATGACAAAGCCTCCTAATAAGCCTCCTCAAACCCTGAAAAACAACAAAGACATCTTTGAAGTGTATGAGTTTTATATATGTGATAATGTGAAGGTTTTGAAGGGCAATGTACCTTGTAATTGCAGCAAAGCTGCCTCTGTAGAGGGTTCTCTCACATTGGGACTCTAAAATTCCAAAGCTGAGAACATATGAGAAGGAAATAGAGACCTTACAGGCATAAATAAACAGTGGTTTTTGTGCACAGAGTCACAGACCTTCTCTTTCTCTTCTTCCTCTCTGTGTCTGTCTCTGTGGTCTTGTCACACACTATGTAGTATGTAGGGAGAGAGTGAGAGGGAGTAATCAAATGTGGTGGCATATATAGGGTATAATCCCAATAAAAACATGGGCTCAAGACCCATAAAAGTGTTTTCTTTAAAGAATCAATCCCACAATGAATCGGATCAATCAATCAAATCCAGTTCCCACTTTTGTTTTGATTCTAACAGCTTGTTCCAAACACAAAGGCAAAAGGAAGATAATCAGAGCAGTGCAGTGGACTCCCTCCCTCACCTTCTTTTTGTCTTCAACTACAAAGCACTCTTGTCCTCACAAAATTCCTCCCCAAACTTCCTTGAAGCCATACTCATATCACACACGCGCTTAGTTCGGACCGTGCGATACACATCGAGATGAGCGGGTCCATAGTTTAATACAAATGTGACCTTATATGTGACTTTAGGGCCATTGTTTGATTATCCTTGGTTTTGCACTTTGCTCAATGAGGGTAGTGGGCCATATCTTGGGTGACTTGTCATTCTCTTGCTGACATGGAATATATATCACTTTGAGAGGCTTGTTTTTTTCTATTTTGACTGTTTGTATGGGCAGAGATGTGTGTTTTATCAAGTGTTTTGTAGCTATAAAGTGGGCTCTATTGAGGGCATGGGATTCCTCTATGTAATATGCCCAGTTTTCTCTCTTATGAGTGAGTGCCATTTCAATCTCTACCATGAATTATTCTTGGGGTTTTTAGTATCAAATGATGCTGACAATTCAATGCATTGAAGTCTTAGCACACTTGGTGCCTGTAGTACCAGTTGATTGCTCCTCCTGCTTGGGTAAGTGAACAAAATTGGTCAATGCATGCGCAATTCAAAACTTGAAATTAAGTAGAAGTTTGAGTTTGAATTCATAGTTTTTTGTTAGATCAGTATATATTTTGAGTTTTATATTGTGTTTTAATTAAGTGAAGGTGTGCAACTTGTGTGAAATGTGATCGAAATGTTCATATTAGGAGAATTGTATAAACTTACATTAAGTTTGTCATGCTTTATGCTAGTGAATATTGGGCGATAAATAAGTAGCAACTACATAAAAAGATTGCAAGAAAAATGAGGATGCTTAAGTGGATGTGGTAAAACTCTTAAACATATAATAAGAAATATAAAAATTAAAATTCAAAGAAAAGTAAAAGTAGCACCAATCGACGCAAAGTTTAAGAAAAACAGTTGTGAAGGTTTGAACACCTCCAAAGACGACCTATGAGGCTATAAATGTCGTAGTCGGAAAACTCGACTCAATAAAAATTAAAGAGATTTGACAATGTAGGGGTATATCAAAACTAACTTGGGTTACATTGATTAAGAGGGATTTAAAGAGCTTGAAAGCACACCATCAATTGCATTTAATAGAGTACATTGAAAGAGTTTAATTCATAAAGTCGACCTCAACTATTTTGGAATTGAGGCTTTGTAGTTGTTTTAATTATTTTCTAACTTAGCTTTAATTTATGCACCTCAAGACTAACTTTAGGTTATTGCGAAGTTTTGATTGCTCAAATAAATGAATGATAACAAGTCTAATTGATCCTAAAAATAGGGGGGGGAAATGAAGTCCATGATCCATCCTCACATTGCCTCATTGATTGAGTCCTATTTCTCTATGACTTGCAAAGCTAAATGCACAAATATAGATATGGAGGAGTTGAAATAAACCAAGCCAGCAACCATGACAGGCAAAATAATAAGTTCTAACTTTTACTTCATTGTATATATATAATAGATAAAACCTATGATACCTAGGCTCGAGTACATGTGTCAAGCATCAATGCATGTTTGGTTTTTGGGTTTTGGGTTTTTGTTTTTTTTTTTTATAAGATCAATTCATGTTTGGTTAATACTCAATTATTGGACGGTGAAAATGGAATGATCCAAAATTAGGAACACCAGCAAGAAACTCACTGTAATAATAATTTTCCTTGTTTTGAATAATCTTGATCTTTCTTTTTTTCGTAACTTTTTTTTTTAAAAAAATAAGTTTATATTTTTAGGTTTTGAAACTAAAACTAAAAAAATCGGTAGTGTAAAGGTAGGCCTAAAATAACTTGAGATGCATATTAAGAAGGTTTTAAATGACTTTTATGCCATTAAATACATTAAATCGAGTGAAACGGAAGAGTTTGATCGATAAGTAATGAAGATTTGTAGTGTATACAGCTTAATGATCTTTATAAGTGAAAAATGTATCTTTTTAATTAATTCACGTTTTAATTACTTTAAGGCGACATTTTCCTTCTCATCATTTATGTACTTAATTTACGATTGAGTCTTGGACTCTTACTTGTCATGACTAAAAGCAACAATTAAAGTTCATTAATTGTTGTACTCTTATAACAAAAGATTTTACACATGACTAAGATGGTAGAGACATCACTTGCTAAAAGACAAAGTTTGAGGAGGTCGTAAGTTCGATTCCACTTAGGCTCCGTTTTATTGGTTGGAAAAGAAAAATGTTACAAGGAAAATATTAAATTTCGCGGAAAATTAACATTTTATTGCATTTGATAGTCAAGATTTTCTCTCGGAACATTTTCTCACAATTATCAATTTTCCATATTAAGACTCGTATATTTTTCCCACCTATTATGATGGCAAATTGAGTTTTTTTTTTTGAGAAAATGAGTTTCCACATTAAGACACATTAAATTTATATTTTAAATATAAAAATTAATATATTTAATATATATTGTAAGTTTTCATATTTATTTCAAAACTTGTTTTTAGTGAGTTTTTAGGGGAAAAAACTTTATATGTGCAATCAAACTCATGTAGGAAAATTTTCTTATAAACATTTACTTGAAAAAACTTTCTTAAAAGAAAATGTATTTTTTCTATGAAACATTTTCTTTGTAATCAAACAGGCTTTAAGTAAAAAAAAAAAACAAAAAACAAAAAACTTGACACATCATAATCACAACAAAAGATTCCTACAAAATTTGCCCCACCCCAACTATATAAAGTATCTAATACCTAACCTTTACTTGGCACAGTTAATTGGGCTTTAATTTCTTGGAGGCCCAAAGCTCATTCAAACAAAACATTTGTCCAACTCAACATGAAGCCTCAAAAAAGCCCACATCTTTTGCACATTTAAAGCCCAATTTTAATGTTGAACGTGCACCATAAAACAACTAGAGAGCTACAGCCACACAGTGCCATCTCTTCTCAACGTCACACACTCTCCACATTGAACAAGTGAGAGGGCCCCATTATACACTTACCATATGATTCCTTTCCAATTATGGAAATGATATTTAGGCACAATCAAAGTCACAGATTATGTCACACACCTATCCAAACACAATGCAATACATCTCGAGATGTGTGTCCCCATATTTTGATGTGTATCGCACGATTTGTAAGTAATTATGTGACTTATTTAGCAGTTCCCTTGAAAGATCTTTCAAAGAGTACATCACATAAGACATATCTATCCATCTAAGAAAATATATTTATAAACTATCATATAAACACAACTCTTAGCATTAAGCATAGCAATGAAGACCCTCTTCACCAAAAATCAACAAAAGAATATGAGTGGGCAGATGTGTCTCCCTCTTCAGGAGGTCCATTGAGTGATTTTCAAAGAGAAGAGAATTGGAGAGAATTGGATATTCAATGAACTCTGTCTCCTTTGGCTTTGTTGCAACTGCTGTGCTTTTATCTTTGTTTCTCTTCATGGCCATCTTTGAGAGGTTTCTTAGAGTGAGACCATCGACGGCTCCAGTGGATTCTAGTGTTGTCCGTAATGGAGATCTCGAGGCGGCCCATGTTGGACTCGGGAGCAAGTCTTCAACCAAAGTAAGCTCTCAATACCTCTTTCAACTGATGAACATATCCATGTTATGTTCTTTGTCACAATTTTTTTTTTTTTTAATGTTATGTCATTGTCACAGTTGAGAAGTCAGTTATTCATCGAAACCAAATAAAAATAATAGTGTATAAACATTAAAATATATTGTTAAGGCACTAAAGTAATGTTATTGAATTTATATTGTTAAAACTTAATCAATATATAATTAAGGCATTATAATATATTATTAAACTTGAAAATTCTCATGAAATGGTCTATCAAATAATATAAAATTAATAATGTAACACAATTATCATTTATGTGAAATTTAT
The DNA here is from genome assembly GCA_039657325.1 of Stephania cephalantha. Taxonomy (NCBI): domain Eukaryota; kingdom Viridiplantae; phylum Streptophyta; class Magnoliopsida; order Ranunculales; family Menispermaceae; genus Stephania; species Stephania cephalantha. Next base: position 42,802,050 of record CM077578.1, read on the forward strand.
TTAAAATAAAAAATATTTACTTACGTATTTAATAGCAAAACGTATTTATGAACAACATTGTTCGATGTTGTAAAATCCTTGAAGTGCCTAATAGAGATACGGATGTCTAATGCGGAGAAAAATCAATTTGATTTCAATTCTAAACTAAAAGTGAAGGGGGTGAAATTGAAAGTATATATTTTTACAAAATATTGATCCACAAATTTATATTTTTGAAAAAAATAATAAATAGAACAAGAATTCGAGGAGAAGACAAAAGATTTCAAAATCAAGATCAAAATAAAGTCTATTAGATGATTACAATGACATAAGTGTAGGATTTAAAAAGAAGAAAAAGCGGGCTCTCTGTGTTTGGCGCTATGGCTGCCAGCACCAAAACGGAAAGTTGCGTTTTTTGGAGCTTATTTTGTCCCTTTTTTGTTCGTTTCTTTGCACCAATTCGTACCAAAACTCACATCTTGGTGGATAGACACTAAGTCCCTTAATTTTCTATAAATTAAAGGAATCTAGTACTTACTAAATACATTGAGATATATTGAGAAACATTGAAACACAAAAGGTTTTTGAATCAAAGTGTGTTCTTGAGTCAAAGTATCATTCTCTCAAAAGTTCTTCAAATAGTGTTCTTGGTTGGAGTTGTGTTACACACATCATCCAACAACCATTAAAACTTGATTGTATCATGAAGGCAAGTTTCGATTAATCTCATTGTGTGTACGCAATTTCGATCGGTAGGGAGAAATCTTGTCTAAAAGAGAGCGATTACGCACCTCCATTCTCATCTTGCATTCTCTGTCCGAAGATTTGTTCTAACAATTTTTAGATAAGATTCTTCTTCATCAATGGATTCTTCAACTTCGAACGGAATTGCTCAAACGAATGGGAATGATGGTTCTTCATTGTCCTCCAAACTCAATTCTAATGGCGGGTTCGTTCCTCACTTCATACAAATCATGAACCATGATTTGACCTGCCTCAAAAGGTTCGACGGTGACAATTTCACTCGATGGTAAGAGAAAGTGACGTTCTTTTTCACATCTCTCAAGTTGGCGTACACTCATGATGATGCGCTTGAGACCCTCCCTGAATCAACTCCGGATGACTCAAACGAAGTGGTGGATCGATGTGTCGCAAGGAAGGCGGATGACTATCTTTGTCGGGGCTACATCTTTAATGCACTCTTCGACAATGTCTATGCGGTGCATCGAACCATAAAGTCAACGAAAGAGTTGTGGATTGCGTTGGACATCAATTACTGAATTGAGGAGTCTAGCAATCGTAATTTTTTAATTTTGAATTATCTGAATTTTAAGATGACTAACGACAAGTCACTACTTACTCAAGTTCATGACTTGCAAAAAATCGTTGGTGATCTTAAAACGGCTGGGATTTCTCTTGAAGAAGAATTCCAAGTGGGTGTAATTATTTTCAAGTTGCCTACAAATTGGACTAATTACAAGAAGAACCTCATTCATGAGGAGAGGAGTTATACTCTTGAATCCCTCCAACACCATCTTTGAATTGAGGAAGACTCTCGAAAGAGAGAGAGGGTTGGAGATCACTTGAATTTTGAATCCGGTTCAAGGGCACATTTAGTGGAACCTCACCATTCCAAAAAATTTAAGGCCGAGAATTATTCAAAATTTAGGGGAAATGCCAATGAAAACACTTCAAACAAGAAAGAAAAGTGTTACTATTGTGACAAACCGGGATACGATGCACGAGAGTGTCGTTCCAAGAAAAAATTCTTGAAAAAGGAAGTGGTTAAGGAAAGTCACAATGTGAAGCATATGGACATGGAATTCATAGCAATAGTTTGTCAAGTCAATTCGGTTGCAAATGAAGTGAGTGGTGGCTGGATACCGGCGAAACCATACACATTTGCAGGGACCGTAGTCTTTTCAAGACTTATGAAGATCTTTCCACTAGTAAAAAAGTACGTATGGTGAACAACAATCGCACCAAGGTGGTTAACAAAGGAACGATGGATATTAATAAGCTTACTTCGAGAAAAGTTTTACATTTAATTAATATTAATTATGTACCCAAAATGTGTAATAATCTTGTATCCGGTGACCTCCTCAATAAGAGAGGTTCTTATCTTATATATGAGTTGGATAGGTTTATTTTGTCCAAGGGAGGTGTTCTTATTGACAATGGATACTCATGTAATGGTATGATTAAGTTGAATGCAATAACAGTGAATTATTCTTCTTATATCGTTGACTCATGTTCTTCTATTGTTGATTCATGTTCTTTATGACATGATAAATTAGGCCACGTTAATTTTTGTTGCATTATAAATATGCATAATTTAAGGCATAATTATTGATTTTAAGATTGATCATGATACTAAGTGTGAGATATTTGCACAAACAAAGATCACAAGACAATCACACAAACCGGTTCAAAGATCTTCTGAAATTCTTGATAAATACATAGTGACATATGTGATTTGAAAAATCATGTTACTTTACGAGGAAACAAGTATCTTCTCATTTTTATTAATGATTTTTCAAAATATTCCAATGTTTATCTTTTGAAAAGCAAAGTTTAGTTTTACTTAAAATTTTCTTCTTTTCAAATCGGAAGTTGAAAATCAACATAACAAGAAAATTAAGGCTCTAAGATTCGATAGAGGTGGTGAGTATTGTTCCAAGAAGTTCATAAAACTTTGCGAGTCTAATGGGATTATACATCAAGTCACGATACCTTATACACCACAACAGAATGGTGTAGCGGAAAGGAAGAATAGAACTTTAGTAGAGATGTTTAATTCTATGCTACTAAGTTCTAACTTGCCTTTGAACTTACGAGGGGAAGTTATTCTTTCGGCTTGTTTTATATTGAATAGGGTTCTATTAAAGAATGCTAATGGCACCCCATATGAGTTATGGTTCAAGCGACAACCCAATTTCAAGAGACTTAAAGTTTGGGGTTGTTTAGCTTATGTAAGGAAACTGGATCCGAAGAAGCCTAAATTGGGAAATATAACATATAAATGTGTTTTATTGGTTATTCAAAACATAGTGACTTATAGATTCTTGAATTTGAAAACTAATGATATAATTGAATCTATATATATACAATTCTTTGAACATATAAATAAAACACATGACATGCTTTTGCATCCTAATTTTGGGAATCTAGAGGAGTTGTCTCAAAACTCTTCTAATGAACAAAGTCAAGGGAATCTAGAAGATTTTCCTTCAAATTCTTTTAATGAACAAGAGAATCCTCCTACTAACGATGGTGAGAACGTTGAAGCAGAGAGAAGTAAAAGGCAAAAGATTGACAAATCTTTTGACCCGAATTTTATAACTTAATTAGTTGAAGGAAATAGAAGTGAAATTAATGAACAAACAAAATTTATCTTTAATGTTAATGATGATCCTATTTTGTTTCAACAAACAATTTCATCGAGGGATGCTTCATTTTGGAAAGAAGCGATCAATTATGAGATGAATTTGATTTTATCGAATCAAACTTGAGTACTTTTTGATCTTCCAATATGATCAAAGGCAATTAGGTGCAAGTGGGTATTTAAAAGGAAATTAAATGCTGATGGAACTATAAACATGTTCGAGGCGTGTCTAGTAGCTAATTAAGGCTATAGACAGAAGCATGACATTAATTATTTTGATACATACGTACCGATTGCAAGAATAGCATCCATTCGGGTGTTGATATCTCTTGCTTTTATTCATCATTTAGTTATTTATCAAATGGATGTGAAAATGGCTTTTCTAAATGGTGATTTAGGGAAAGAAATATATATGGAACAATCGAAAGGTTTTGTTATACCAGGTCAAGAGAATAAAGTTTGCAAATTGATAAAATCTCTCTATGGCTTGAAGCAAGCTTCTATGCAATGGCATGAGAAGTTTGAGATAGTTGTGCAATCTTTCGGATTCAAAGTCAATGGTGGTGATAAATGTATTTACAGCAAGTTTGATAATGTTGATGTATTTACATCAAATTTTTGACAATGATGTAAAAAACACACGGGTGATGTCATCATATGTTTATATGCGATTAATTTGGATTATATGCTAATTAATATTTTTAGACTTCACTATGTTTTGCCTTGCCTTAGTTTTATATTGAAAAAAAATTGTGATGTTATGTATTTATTTTTTGGTAATTGCATGATTCTTTTTTTTATCTACTAGCTTTGACAAAAAAAAGTAAAGGACCAAAATTTTAATCATTATAAGAGAAGTTCAACATAATTTTGAGAATCAATATCTTACTTGTTTATTTAACATAAAGATAATGGTCTTCTTACATTATCTCAATCTCATTATATATGAAAAGATTTTGAAGAAATTTGGTCATTTTGATCAAAAGTCAGTTTGTACTCCTATCGAGCCTCATTTAAAACTAGTAAAGAACACTGGTATGTGTTTATGACAACTAGAGTATTCTAGTGTGATAAAAAGTCTTATGTATGTTATGCATTGCACAAGACCTATTATAGTTTACGCGGTTTGTATGCTATGTCGGTTCACTAGTAATCCAAGTAAACAACACTGGGATGTGGTTGCCAGGATATTTAGATACCTGAAGGGGACTTTGAATTATGGTCTACATTTTAATGGATATCACATAGCTTTGGAAGGTTACAGTGATGCTAGTTGGCATAATGTGAAGTTGAATTCCAAATCAACTAGCGGATGGATTTTTACGCTAAGATGAGCGGCTGTTCCATGGAGCTCAAAGAAACAAACATGTATTTCTAATTCGACAATGACATTAGAAATAATTGCCCTAACAGATGCAAGCAAGAAAGCGAATGACTTAGGAACTTGTTAATGGAGATACCACTATGGAACAAGCCATGTCTAGCTATATTAATCAATTGTGATAACAAGACAACTCTTTACAAAGTCGCAAGCAAAACTTATAATGGAAAGTCTACACATATAAGTCTAAGGCATAATCTTTTGAGACAGTTACTCAAAAATGAGGTTGTCATAGTTGATTACTTGGAATCAAACAAGAATTTAGCTGGTCCATTAACAAAATGTCTTGTTAGAGATATGGTGTCTCAGACATCAAAAGGAATGAGACTTAGGTTTATCTAATTCAATCGTCATTTGATGGGAACCCAACTTAATTCTTGAAAATACAGAATAAGTTCAGTGTGGTACTAACAAGTCAAGTGAAGATTACGAAACACTAGAAAATTTATATTATGCAAGGTCCTTTCCTAGTTCTAGTGTTGGTTTCTGCATGACGCAGGTTGACAATTGGGTCTTAATAAGTTGATTTGAGTGACTCGTAAAATCATTTAAGTAGACTTACCTATATGGATGTAGAAGTGTGGCCGTTTCTTATGAGCCCAATCGACTTTTGAGCACTCTAGAAAGATGGGATTTGCACAATGGCATAATGTGCAATCAACAGAACACTCTTACTTACATGAAATCGTTATGTGCAATATTTCCAATTTTGTTGCAAGGGTTCTTGGTTCAAGATCCGTTCACCATAATACCTGATGAAACTTTGAAGTGTTTGCACTAAGTGAAAAGTTCAAGTCCAAAAGACACTTCTCATTTATGTATCGATTTTAGAATAATGCAATATGTTTTTTAGTCGTCTTATTTTCCTAAGTGTATTTTTCAATTTATGTCCATATAATTTGAAAATAGGGGAAAATTGTAGGATTTAAAAAGAAGAAAAAGAGGGCTCTCTCAGTATCAAGGCGCGTGGCGCGCTACCTCACGCTAGCAGCGCTAGAGCGCCGAGTTGGCGCGAAGTGTCGCCTCGCGCCAAACACGCCAAAGCGCCATCGCATGCGCAGTGTCGGCGCCTCAACGCCCAAAAAGAAAAATTGCATTTTTTGGGACTTATTTTGTTCATTTTTTGTTCGTTTCTTTGCACCAATTCGTACCAAAACTCACCTTTTGGTGGATAGACACTAAGTCCCTTAGTTTTCTATAAATTAAAGGGATATCTAGTACGTACTAAATATATTGAGATATATTGAGAAACACTGAAGCACAAAAGGTTTTTGAATCAAAGTGTTCTTGGTTGGATTTGTGTTACACACATATCATCCAACAACCATTAGAGACTTGATTGTATCCTGAAAGCAAGTTTCAATTAATCCCATTGTGTGTTCGCAGTTTCGACCGGTATGGAGAAATCTTGTCTAAAAGAGAATGTTTACGCGCTTCAAGTTTTTGTTTGGTTTCTCCATTCTCATCTTGCATTCACTAGTCCGAAGATTTGTTCCAAAAATAAGAAGTCCCAGCTAATTTAATTTGCTATTAGAGCAATCACTAACACAACACAAATAGAATGTTAACTGCTTAACTTTACCTGTGATTATTTCTTACACAATATAAAATGCAAAAAAAAGAGACAAACATAATTATATTTATTTCCTTCTTTTTTAAAGAAATTCAAACAATAACTATTCCCAAACGAAGAATTTAATTAAATCTCATTTTTTAAAAGGAGCATTTGCAAAGTGTTTTCTGATGTTTATGATTTCATGTGAATATGATTACATTTTATATTCTTTTTAGCACTAGCTAGCTTTATCATATTGATTTAATCAATCCCTCTGGAAGAAGGGTGGTCAACATTAATTATATATAATGCATGGGTGCTTAACAAAAGCAATGCACTTATAAAAAAACACAAAAGTTAACCTTTTTCTTTAGAATGATATCAAATTGCATGCACAATGTAATAAAAGAACTTTATAAATTCTGAATTTTTTCTTAAAAAAAGAACTTTATAAATTCAAAGTTTTAAGGGAAAAGTAAACAATAAACCATATATCAAGATGTTTATTTCTTTTACTCTTTTACTATTGCACCTAAGTCCTTATTTGCATGACAAGTATAAAAATTTGAGATTTCCAATTAGTTACTAAGAGAAAAACAACATCTTTGACATACATTGTAATTAATCATGTGACCCTTTTCATCTTTAATTCTTTTTTTCTTTTTTCTTTTTTTTTTTTTTTTTTTGGTTTCGCGTCTTTAATTCTTTGATCTCACGCAAAGTATCTTCTGGTATGAATTATGATACAGTTTGACTTTATATTGAAGGCTGGGCGCTATCAACTCTGCTGCTATATATAGGTGGACCACATTATATAACATCAAATTGATTAGAAAGTTAACTAAATAGATAACTAAACATGTATTAACAACAATTGGATTGATTTGTATGGATTTAATATTTCATCATTAGAGATCTTAATAAGTTCGAGTAAAAGAAAAAAGCACCCACTATTCGCACCCCACTTTTTGCTTCTTGTACCCCATTACTTTGTTGTACCCTATTTTGATTTTTTTATTGCATTTACCCCACTTTTTTGTAAATTATTCCGAAACTACCCTCACCCTCAAGGAATGTTACCTCATCTCCTACCCTCACCCAAACACCCCTAAATCATCCCCATTTCTCAATTTTAGTCATTGTAGAGTACTTGTAGGTCACCAAGTGTTGTATGAGTGTTTTTTTTTTTTCGTTGAACAAGGTCGGATGTGGTCGCGCCATGTCCTACAAGTGAAGTGTCACTCGTCGGGTTCGGACGCACAGAGCCGAGACCTCTAAAGAGATATCAGTCGACTTAGACCAAGACCTCTAAATAGCGATACCTCTAAATAGGTAACAATTGGTCGACTCTGACCGAAATTGTGAAGAGAACTCGGTTTCAGTGGGTGACAGAGGGATGCAACTGATATCTTTTGAGAACTGTCGGCCCTATGTGTCTGAGAACTCTTTAGAGTGATCGACCTCCTGTGTCCGACTCCTCTTCAGAGCTGTCGACTCTATGTGTCAATTACCCGCGGGCAACAAGAACGAACAAAAAGATTTTACAACTCCTAAAGAATACATGAAAAGGATAAAAAAAATAGTGGGTTTTGCTCGGAATCGCTTTATATTTTTTATTTCATCGAAAATTTGCACCCTAAATGTATGATTCAAGCCCCTAATCGAAGTCATAAACCCAACAACAAAGCCACAAATAATATCGACTCAAAAAATGTAATGTACTCACGGTATCGAATCGATGTGGTTTGCTCAGATTTCATCGGATTTTGGTAGGTGGTGAGAATGCGATTTGAGAAGGGGGTGACTGGGGTATGGGTGAGTAAAAACCCTTTTATATGGAGAGGTAGTTTGAGTCGTTTCACTATGGGCCGAAAAAAGTTCAAAAATGGGGTACGAAAGCAAAAACGTGGGGTGCTCCAAAAAAAAATCACATTTGGATATAGCTTCACATCTGGGCCTCCTAGAAGCTCAGTTTAGACTAGCTAACCAGGGCCCAAGATACTTAGCCTCGGATATTAAGCCTAGTGCACTTCATCAAAAGGATATGTATAGAAGTCTCAATACTTGACAAATACTTGACAACAAAAAAAAAGATCTCAATGTTATTTTTTTTAATACTTAAAGAAATGTTTGCCAAGTTGTTTTTTTTTTTTGTTTTTTTTGTTTTTTGTTTTTGTGTTTTTTTTTGTAAGGAATTTGCCAAGATGGAATTGACCACCCAAAAAATGTATGGTAGTGTTAGGGTGGTCCGAAATAAACACCTAAAATGGACACTCGATTATTGATGTGCCTTAAATCCATGGAAACTAACAATGGGTGTCCATTCGGGTTACACGATCATTTTCCATTGAAAAGTGCTAGAATGACAACAACAAAGTCACACTATAAGACATAAAGGCTCACAAAAGTCATTCATGTGCGCCTCGAGATGTGGGCATATACAGATTTCGATGCATAACACACAGGTCGAGGTCGTATGGAGGGCTCTTATGAGCCAATGTGTCTTGTGGTGTGACTTTGTTGTTGTCATTCTAGTATTTTTCTTTTCCATTTGCCAAAGTGGGCTCTTGAGCCAGAATGGTAATTGGGCTCACAGGCTAGAGAACTAAGGCTGGGCTCCTAGGCTAGATAACTAAGGCATCGTTTAGTTCATTTTTGTCAACTTACAGGGGAATTAACTCACGGGAAAGTTAATATCTTTATGTTTGGTTTAACTTTGAATTTATAGGAAAGTCACGAATTTAAAAACAATAAAACATGAGAATTGACATAAAAAAGCTTCAAACAAGATAGGGAAGTGTGTATGTAGAGATGCGATTAACGATGGTAATTCTGTCCATAAGTCTCAGGGAGATAACTCCCCTAGGGAAGGTGAGGGACTTATCTCACTTTGGTGGGTGTGAGTTAGGAGATAACTAGGAGAAAAATTGGATTCATAAAGTCAACCAAACAAGATTCATTGGAACTTTCCTACAAGTTATCTCACTCCCTCCAACTCCACTCCCAATCAAACAATACCTATATTTGCTCCTAAAATGCATTTTAATTTGTACTTTCTCATGAGGAATAAAAAGTACTGTACTTCATTTTTATTTTTATTTTTATTTTTTTTTCTTGCGGTGCCATAAGATTTTCATTTATTTATTTGTTTCCTCAATTTCTGAATAGAAAAATTTACTGTTAGCCTATATAATGTGATAAATATACATATTCATGTGACACCCTTGAATGATTGATGGGGACGAGTCTTCTAGAGGTCCTTATTTTGGCAAAAGATTTGGTCTTTACTTCTTATGAGACAGTTCATAATTAGTGAAGTTCACTATGAGAAGAAACAATATTTGGTGGTTGAGACTCAGAGTACTGATAACGTGAAGATACATAGAGATTTTGTGATTTTGTCCAAACAAATAGAGAGATTTTGTGATGTGTGATATAATTGTGTTTTTCCTGTGTGCAGGTATCATCAGAAGAATATGGCAGAGGAGTGTCAGTGTTGATGCCTGGAGAAGAAATCCCCACCTTCATTGCTCATCCCTCCCCTTCTCCATGCCCTTAATTCTCATCACTTCTCTCCTTCATCATGAATTTAATTTCACATATATGTGTGCATACATATAATTTCACTTATATTAAGATATGTAACATGTATAAATATGATTGTTATTTGTTTTTTTTTCTTTCCTTCTTTTGTCGAGGATTGATTGTGGGCGTCAAAAATTAATTTAACGCTCTAACCCATGAACAAATTGGTTGTGTATTTATTATTGAATGAAATATATGAGGGTTTCTTACTAAGTAATCAATATCTAACGCTAACTGCATCTATTAGACTTTGCTCGGGCACCATCAAGCTTCAAAAGAAGCAAACCTTCCAACGTAGTGTTCTCCATCTATGACAATTATAACAAAAGGATGTCACCAAATTATTACCCTGTAAATTTTCTCTTGATGATAAATCAATTTATGCATGGGGACTTTGATTTCTAACAAATATGTGGTCTGGGGTATGGGTCTTGTTTCTACCCAAAAAAAATAAAAAAAATAAATAAATATGTGGTCTATTTCTTGATCTTTTAAATCTCTAGCTGTTAACATGGATTTTGTTCCAAGGATGTATATGTGAAACTTATCTTTCTTGTTTGTTTCTTTACTTAATATAAGCAATTATGCAGTGATGGAAATGTTCAAAATGTGATGGAAGTAGTGCATTTTAAGCTAACTTCCTTGATATATGAAATTTTAAGAATCATTTCTAGCAAACTGGACAAAAGGTTGCGAGAACAAATACAACAAAAAATGTCATTCATGTTTTAGTTGTACAATTTGTTTTAGCATCAACGTGTATGGATGATAAGCACAACTTGATGATCTTGTACTTGGATTTCTATGCACGTTTTGTAGCTAAATTAAATTTTAAAATGAAACAAAATTGGAAACCTTTGGTGTTTGTAACCAAAGTGGGAAAGTATTTTAATTAAAAATAATATAACAACTGGCAAAGCAAAAAATCATATCCGAGGGTGAAGTTTTAACTATAAAGAGCATATGCTATAGGGAGGAGAGCAACAATTTTACTTTGAGGCACATCTATTGTACATAACACACTGATTTTTGGGCTTTGGTAATTGTAAACTAATTGTTAACATAAAAATGATCAGAATAATTAAATCTGAGCAATGACTAATTTTCTAACTGTTACAATTCTAATTTTAGCCAAGTTCTTGCTCTAATTATGTACATTTTAGTATGGAAAATGCTTTTGTTTTCTACCAAAAAAATGTTTTTGTAACCAACTTTGGACATCCACTTTGGACATTCTAATTAATGGACTGAAATGGATGTCCCTTCATGTGTTACACTTCCAAGAGTGTCAACGCACATCTCAAGGTGTTACATGCGCACTTCAAAGTGTATCGTCTGACTGGACAGCGGCTCAGACCCACTAAGTGATCAAAGTGGGTTACTCCGCATCCGGCATCTTGCTTTTAGTATATCACATGCCTTTAAAAGTGTTGGAGACAGAATTAATGTTTTTGGTACGTATGACCATGCATACTCTCATTTCACTTTTCAAAGAGTATGGAGGAGGTGACATGTGATGCGAATAATTTCAGTAATTCATTGATCCTAGACATGAAATGTTTTGTTTTTTTTTTTTTTTTTTTTTTTTGTTTTTACAAATAGATATCTTGTTTGAAAATATCTTTATAGATTCTAAGTTTTCCCCTTCTACTTCTATGAAGAGAGAGCAATTACCAGTCATAAATCGCAATATCACAATATATAGATACCTCGAATCGAAAAGCCCGATCGAAACATCATTGCAACAATAGTACTATTTTGATCCCGCCTTTTTGGCATATATTCATTAGGAGTCCCTTAAATGCGCATCGAGTTTTTAGATACATTGATGCAACAATTAAGAGTCACAATAAAAAGCGTGTCAAATTGACAAGCCCAAAGCGGGTCAAAAAAACATTATTATTTATTCTTTCTCATTAGCTAATTGTTGAGACTAGTTATTTGTCAAAAAAAAAAAATTAATTGTTGAGATTAATACAAGCCATTTATATATCCTATATATCTTTGAAAATTATCGCTTTGTATAGAATTGATGCCAAAAATTGGAATGACTTGTAAAAACTTAATTGAAAGAAAAAAAATTGATATCTAAAAATGAACAAAAATAATAGTCGCATTGCTTCAAAGCCAACTCTATGGTTTTTCTCGCAATTCTACAACAATAGATGTCCCTTCCAACTTTTTGAGGTCCCCTTTCAAACATTAAAGATTAGCAAATTAATGTATTTTTATTAAGGCGATTGATTCTACCTTAGGTATAAACAATGGCGAATTTAGAGGGGTAGGGTAACCTAGAGGGTATTGTTATTAAGATGATGTATTTGGAGTGTCTTGAGTGTATATTTTATCATGTCAATTATGTATTTTATAGTGCAATCTAAAAAAAATAAGTTTTTTTTATGTATATAGTTAAGTAACAACTTGCAAAATTTATATATAAAAAAAAAACTACGACTCTAAATAGGTCATATAATTACTTGTTGGAAAGTTCTCGAAGTCTACTTTCACCAGAATTTTACGGATCTTGATTTCGACTTGCGATTAAAAAGTTAAGAGCAAGAAATTCGACTAAGGGCAAAACTTAATTCGATTTAATTAAGAAAATTCCTTTGCAAAAATTCAAAGACAAAAAGGATTTTCAAACCCTATTTTTTCATTGTTTGGAGATATAAACAAATTATGGAAAAGCTTAGGAGAAGGGGAAACATCAAACATTGAGAAGTGATTCAAATGTATAATTTCTAACTTTTCAATCTTCATTGATTACTAAACTTAAGAGATGAAAATTTGGTTTTTTTTTTTTCATCACAGTAAAACTTCAATATGATGAGTTGAAGTTTCTACACTTAATGAAAGATTTATATTGTGAAATTGTGATTTCTACATTGTGAAATTGAGTTGTTTCTTATGTGTCTAATTATTTACAAAACATGCAAAATCACATGAATCAACTTCATTCCCGTAGAATTTAGCGGTATTTTTAATTTACATTGCAAATTATTTTGATTATTAATTTGTTATACTATTTGGAAATCTTTTTTCTTTTCACTAGTATAATTATTTGTTTAAAAAATTAGATTTAGTGAAGTTGGCCCCTAAAAAGATTTTCTGAATTCGCCCCTCCTATAAATTAAATATTTTACTTTCAAAAATTGAAATAAGCCTCTCCTGTAAATTGCAGACATTGTTAATGCCTTGACTCATATTCAATCTATCATCCCTGGAAATCTAGGATTGAGTTGCTCTTTTCAATTAAAGAAGCAACAAACATTCAACACAATTTGAAAGTCATAGGTCTTGCATTCATGTCGTTCATATCTTATTAAATTAGATTTAGTGATATCATCACTTTAAAATCTATCTTTCCTTCTATTTAAATTCAAATTCTTTACTTTTTTTTTTTTTTTTTTTTACCTTTACACATTGAGCAACGTTTCAATCGTCCAAAAAAGTTGTTGTGTACAAACCAAAAATAACGGTTAAAAGCTGAATCTCGAATTCAAAAACTTGAAATCTTTTCTTTTGTTGTCGTTATGGTTGTTGCTTTAGAGAATTGAATATTACAATTGAGTTGCCTTTTAGAACATTTGAGCAAAGTAGTGAAGCACCAAGTTTGTTCCCATTTGACCTACCCACCGGTCCAACTTTCTTAACAAATTTATATGTACTTGTTCAGCTTATTTGCATAAGAAATTATGAAACACATTAAGGGATTGTTAAACGTTGAGGTGATTAATTAATTTCATTAATTTTGGATCTTGGACTCAAGACTACTTCGAGTGATGTAATAATATGTATAAAGTTAGGAAGAAGCTTGTACCTCTCCTATCCAGTGATTTATTATTGATGGTGGCCGACACCAAGAAAGTGCCTTACAAAAGTCTTTTTTTAAAAAAACTATGACATAATCCCACAATAGTCACAGTTATAAATCAATAAACCTCCATTTGTTGTGGAATATGGATGACCATGCATGTACACCAACATATTGTGTAGTCATATAACTTGTATTTTTCACTTAATAGTACCTCCACTTGTCTATGTATTGTCATGTAACTTGTAATATTCTCCAATGTACACCAACTCTTCCATGTATTGTCTATGTTGCTTGTGATGTGTTGTATGACTTGTGGTATATGTATAACTTGTACACATTGTATAAGTACAATTATCATCATCACCAAATGACCTAAATAAAGGGTGCCAACCCCATTGTAATTCACACACCAAGTTGAATGAAAACTTCTCATTTCAACTATCTCATTTCTTATCTTCTCCTTTATAGTAGTAGAAGTTCATAGTCTTCTATTTTCCTTCTCTAGTTCTTAGCAAGTTCCAACTCAATTTACAACACCCTTGACTGTCATTTCACTTTTTTTTTTTTTTAGTAAAGGTAGATGGTGAATTGGTGATAAGAGGGAGGCAGAATGGTGAGCCAAGAACAAAGAGGGAGAATAGTTAAGAGTTTGAGTTAGGGCAGCATGATCATTTTCATACCAAAAAAAATTCGATTGCTCGAACTATTTGGTATGTGGTCATTTATACATGAGGTCGAGAGTTCTAGTATTATTGTGTACAAGTTGGAGCCTGGGAGGGGTAAAAGTCGATTCTCTTAGGCCATGTTTGATTGCAAAGAAAATGTTTTATAAGAAAAAAACATTTTGTTAAAGAAAGTTTTCTAAAGTAAATGTTCACAAAATTTTTTTCCTACATGTGTTTGATTGCACATATAAAAAATTTTCCTTCAAAACTTACCAACAATTTTTTTTGAAATAAAATAAAAATTTACCATACATATTAAATATGTGAATTTACATGTTTAAAATATAAATTTAATATAGAACTTAATATAGGAACTCATTTTCTCAAAGGAAAACTCAATTTGCCTACCTTAATAGGTGAAAAAATATATTGTCCACAACTTAACCACCTTCAACTCTTAGGCCTGTCTGGTTTAAGAATTAGTGAATCCTTCCATATTTGCTTGCTTAACACAAGTCATATCTTAGCTAATCCTTTGTTTGTCTTTACACAAAATTGTGTTAGATTAGATTTTTTGTTGGATTGATATTCCTCTTACCTAAAGATAGGGGGAGAGGTTTGAATATTTAAATAAAACCAAGTGCTAGCTTACACTTGAACCAAACACCAATCTTGAACTTAAGCCAAGTCTTAGCTATGCTAAGACTTAAAGCAAACGAGCGTGACGTTTTAACTCAAAAGGTTTCAATACTATTAGGAGGGAGATAATCAATTATGTACTTCTTTATCAAGTCATATTTAATCGATGCGGGATTAAACATTTCAGTCCACAAATCTTCAACAAAAAATTTGAAGGTAAAAGCTTATTTCTTTTTAACAAAATACCGGGAAATTTTTTTTTTGAGTGGGGTGGCTTGGCATAATCAAAATTTTTTGGCACTGTTCTTTGGTCCAATGCCTTTTTTTCCTCTGTTTGGTGGTTGTTTGAGTAAAATCAAGTACAATTAAAGTTCTCCCCAATGGTGGTTATCTCAAGCTACCAAACAATTGATTTGGTGAAATTTGCGCCTCCTTAATTTCACAATCAGCACGGAAGAAACACAATGACAAATACTAAACACTAGTTGTACTTGCTTTTCAAACAATAATTACAGTAATAATGGACATTTGACATGAACTTTGACACATGATAATGAAGCCTATACTGCCAACACTCTTGAATGGCACCATAAATAGTTTGTTTTGTTGCCCTACTGATGATTATACTTGAAGTTGAAGACATGACTATAAAGTCTCACTTTTAAAACCCCTCATTAAATACCATAAATAGTTAATTTTGTTGGCTTATTGATCATTCATTCATTCATTTGACCCTCTTCCAAGGGGAAATTGATCAAAGGGGTCAGCAATCTGGTAAGGGCGAATACCAAAGTTCAGATGGCACTGCAATCCCTTATATAGTAACCAAGACTCGAAATTAATACAAGCCATTATATAACAGGTTTTGATTCCAGTTAGGTTAGATTGTCATATTTAGACCTCAATAGCGTACAAAACTTTGTTAAGTCACTACATACATTCACACTGATAACACTTTACACGAAATGCATGATTATGATCACAAACTTTCTTCTGCAATGAAAAAAGTCGCTCACTTTGTGTGCTGGTTGAATTGGAAACACTTTTCCAATTGTCATTGTCTGTCAAATTGACTCTTCAAAACTTTACAACTCAAACATCATTTCACATGTTGATACCAAAGAACACACATACTTCATCAGTTGCAACACAAAAATCAATATTTGATGAAACTTGAACAACAGAACCCCGATTCCCAAGAATAATCCCAAAATATTCTCCAAGACCATCAGAGTTTTTTACAAAAAAAAAAAAAAAAAAAAAAAAAAAAAGACCATCAAAATCAAAGTACTTCTCTCCAATCTCTCTTCTTCCAACCTCAATTTCAGTATATTTACATAACCAAACAACCTCTCAATTGATCAAATCCTCAACAGTCAACACCCATTACCTCAAAAACACAATAAATCACTGTAAAGTGTATAGTAATCAAACTATAAATTGAAACACCAAAAATAATAATTTGCATTATCAAATGAATATCCTCTTCTTCCAACCTCAGTTTCAGTATTTACACAACCAAAACCCTCTCAAATCATAACTCAAAAGACGAAACCTATCAACTCATAAAATACCCATTATCCAAAAAACACTATTAATCAATGCAAAGTCATCCAATTATAAATCAAACCTTCAAAAAAAAAAAAACACAATTAACTTTCACTATCAAATTAATCTCTTCTTCCAACCTCAATTAAAGTATATTTACACAACCAAAAGTCCAAAAGCCTTCTCAAGGCTCAACTGATCTAATTATCAACACCCACTACCTAAAAGACACTATAATTGATTTTTTTTTAAAAAGAAAAAACACTATGAATCACCGTAAAGTCAAAAAAAAAAAAAAAAAAAAAAAAAAAACTAAAACTAAAACTAACTTGCCTTTCATTTTCAAATTAATCTCATCTTCCAACCTCAATTTCAGTATATTTACACAACCAAAGTCCAAAACCCTCTCAACTGATCAAACTTGACTCATTACCTTAAAAACACTATAAAATTCATCAAATCATAAAATCCAACCACAAAAAAAAAAAAAAAAAAAAAAAAAAACTAACTAATCTTTTCATTATCAAATTTAATTGAACTTACAAGAAAATAAAGCACTCCAATGACACAAGAGGGTCCTCAAGGGACTCTTTGCCCCCCAATGCTCCTCCTCCCCCACCACTCCTCGCCCCTCCGCCGCCGCGACCCTCCTCGCCGACGGGCTCCGGCACACCCCGGGCCGCCCGACCGCGTCCGCCCGGGTCACCGGAGACCCGGACCTCCGCCACGAACTCTCGCCGGAGTCCCTACTCCTCCCCCATTTCCGGCCAAGATCCGCCG
Organism: Stephania cephalantha; assembly: GCA_039657325.1. Taxonomy (NCBI): domain Eukaryota; kingdom Viridiplantae; phylum Streptophyta; class Magnoliopsida; order Ranunculales; family Menispermaceae; genus Stephania; species Stephania cephalantha. The sequence goes on from CM077578.1 coordinate 42,819,384, forward strand.
CCGCGCCGCCGTCGGGCTCGGACCCATTTCCCGGAGACCAATCGACGGCTGCCCGGGATCCCCGCCTGCCCTCTTCGCTGGCGACCGCCTCGCCGGAGACCTATTTGGCACGGAGGGGCGTTTTTGTACCTTATTAGGGGCCTTTTTGTACCCTGTGACCACCTCTGACGATCCGTCGTCCTCGTAGTCTCTGATTATGAATCTCTGGTTCTGATCTGTTGTTGTTGTTGATGTGATTGCGCTTGTGGAGACACTCTCATGACTCACGAAGCTATACATCTCTGAGTCCTCTTCCTCATTTAGTACCAACTCTTCAGAGATTTCATGAGGGGCATTTTTGGCCTTCTCTTGTAGGGGCTTCTTTTCTTCTTGGATCTTTGGAAATGTGGGCAGTTTGAGCAACTTTTGCTGTTGTTGTTGTTGTTGTTGTGGCGGTGGTGGTGGTGGTGGGGGGTTTGGTTTGGGTACTACAGTTGGAGTTTCAGAGAGGACTTCTTTGACAGTCTCTTCTTCTTGAGTCAGTGGTGGAGAGAGAGATTTGGGGGGTTTTGTGGACTTGATATAATGGGTAGTGGGGGTGGTTTCTGGCTCTGGGACTAGTGCTCTGTCTTGCAAGTTTTGGAGGTTTGATGGACATGGGGCTTCACTTGTGTTGTTGTCGTTGTTGTTGGTCTTGGCAATGTCACTGCTCACACAGCAACCCATTTTTGATCTTCAACAAAATCTCAGAAACTATGCATTTTGGTTTGAAATTTGAGAGAGAGAGAGCTCAAAGACTCGCAGTGCTGTGAGAAACAGAGAAAGTCAAAGTGGCTATTTATTGGGATTGTAGAAGAAAAAAATTGGAGGGCTAAATTGTAATTTTTTTTTTTTTTTTTTTTTTTTTTTTCAGGAGTAAATTTTTGTACTTATCAGGGGCTGAACACAAATTTCTATTTAAGGAGGAGTGCTCTCAATCCGTTAGAAAAAATGCAAAAGTAATCAACTTTGGCACCGATTTGTCGCACATATTTTGATGTATATTTCACGATATACGGCTAGTTCTTGTTCAAAGTAGATTACTCTAACAATTCTCATATCTTATTATTCATACTAAAAAACGGGGTAGTTTTTAAGTTTATTAAGGACGGTGTAAGCTCATTTTTTTATAAGAGAATGATGTTGTACCTCATATGGAACAGGAAGGTGCGACGTCCATATGGGGCACAACATTTTCCTTTTCTATAATCGAAAAATGGGAAATGAAAGTCTTAAACTTATTTTTTCGTACCTACAAAATAAGAGAGGGATGCGATAGATTGATAATCAACTTAAAATATTTTGTTGCTATCTTTTTAAGTCTAAATCACCTGATATTTGAACTATACAATTACTTCAAGTTTGCTTCGAGTCGCGTACCATATAAATGGGGAGAGCTTTTAATGTTGATATTTTCATTCTCAGGACTCAAACTCAAGCCACTAATTAAAAGACAACAACCTACTTCCAGGTTGTGTCACAGACAATTTGGTCAATCTTATTTAGCAGCTCTCTATTAAATGGGCATATCAAATAAATTTAAGTTTGTTATTTATTAATTGCTTTAATTAAAAGAAGGTGTGGAAGGTAATATGGTAATTTTACCATGAGAGTGTATGGCGCACATCACATCCCATGTTGCTGTGTTGGATAGAGTACACATGGGAGTTGAGGTTAGCAAACATGTTTGTTCTGATCAGGCCCCACGTGTTTTCTCAGATCGATTCGTTCCTGGCCGTCGGATTCAGTTTTAGCTATTAACATTCCTTCCGTAGTCTCGCCCGTATGGTGCGCACTAAGTGAGAAGCGTTTCAGAGCGGCCACGTGCACTGTGGAGGCGGAACGACACCACGTGGCAAACTTAGGGTGTTCGCTGAAGAAAAGCTTTTTATAACAACGAACTTCTGATCGAATCACGTGATGATGAAAAGACCAAAATGGCCCTAGAGGCGCATTAAAAGCATGCGATTGATTCATATTATTGCTACTTAACTCTAATTGATGTACATCGAGATGTATGAAAACGGAACTTGGTCTGCGATCCAATGGAGAGAAACGACTTTGTGATATGTGTGAGTTACAAAATTGTATGAGTTCGTCTTTTTAGTGCCTACATCAGAGTATTTCACCTGGCATACATGTGGTGGGTCGTGGTCATGGTCTTGACAGCAAAAACCATCCAACCTGGCATCATTGTTCCAACCACTGAGGAGAAGAGCAAGAAACCTAGAACAATAGATTTTGTATAGAATTGGAGAGTCTAATGATGAATTTCTTTTTTTTTAAAAAAATTGATCATCATCACAAGTGTGTGAACCTTTTCGAGGTCCTTACTTAGGTTGGACTAATTTTGCGAGAGTCGGATGCATGACGACTCAACCTAGCGACGCAGACCAAAAAAAAGAAAAAACCTAAATTAGTGTTGTGTTGTGGAGTATGGATGACCATGCATATACACCAATATATTGTGTAGTCATGTAACTTGTAACCATTTCTAATGTACACAAACTCTTCCATGTATTGTCAAATTACTTGTAATGTGTTGTATGACATGGGGTGTATGTGTTACTTGTACACATGATCTAAAATACATTTATCATCATCACCAAATGGCCTATATAAAGGATGCCAACCTCATTGTAAAAACACACTAAGTTGAATGAAAACTTCTCATTCCAACTATCTCATTTCTTCTCTTCTCCTTTGTAGTAGTAGTTTGTAGTAGTAAAAATTCTTAGTCTTCTATTTTCTTTCTCTAGTTCTTAGCAAGTTCCAACTCAATTCACAACACGTTATCAACACGAGCTTGCTCTAGCATTAAGGAGATCTTGAAGTTCAAGAATGTTTGTTAAGGAGACAAAGCTAGGAAGGTATAACTTTTGTTATTTAAATAAGTTCAATTTATTTCTATATTATCATGGTTGCTTTCTTTTATTACATGCATCACTTCTATATGCATACTTTATTCATATACTATGCATTATAACGTCACCGACTGCAAAAGTATGCTCTGTAGTTGCGTCTTGTACGATATTCTACATCAGAAATCAAAAGTCAATATGTGACATAACTAGTTTTCTCGCTATACTACAAACGATTAGTTATGCTCTATTCTTGATTTTTTATATTGCAAATAGTGTTATGAGTTTGGGTTGATAGTGGGTAAGCCTTGTCCCCGGTAAAGCTAAACATTGAAAGGGAGACGGGTTATCCCGTTCGAGGAGGCATGGTTTTAAGTAGACTTCGTCTCGCCACCCAACTTGGAGGTTGTCCCACCAACTCATACAAGTAGTACATTTTGCATATTAATAATCAAGTCGTGAACATATATTTAATCGTATATTATTTATTCTATATAAAAGAGAAAAACTATTTACTCAATTTCTTGACATATTTTCAGACTACGACAAACCTTCAAAAACTTGAATTTGTTGCTCTTGATATCACTGACAATAATTATTTGCCATGACAACTGGATGCCGAGATACATCTCCAAGCTAAAGACTTAGGAGAAACTATTATAGAAGGAAATGAAACATCAATGCAAGACCGTGCGAAAGCACTGATATTCTTTCGCCATCATCTCCACGAAGGTTTGAAAAGTGAGTATCTCACTATAAAAGATCCTCTCACCTTATGGTTAAGCTTGAAAGAGCGATATGATCACCAAAAGACGGTGATATTTTCAAAAGCTCAAAACGACTGGCTGAATCTTAGGTTACAAGGTCTCAAAACAGTTAGTGAGTATAACTCCACTATGTTTAATATTACCTATCGTTTGATGCTATGTCGAGAAAATATATCTGATGAGGCAATGATGGAAAAAACATTCAGTACTTTTCTTGCCTCGAATCTGTTATTGCAACAACAATATCGAGCACGTAAATTTAAAAAATACTCAGAATTAATTTCTTGTCTCATGGTGGCTGAACAAAATAATGAGCTTCTATCGAAGAACCACAACTCCCGTCCAACTGGTTCCACTTCAATTAATGAAGCAAATGCAGAATCCTATAATGACCATAAAAACGGTCAAGGAAAGAAAAATCACGGACGTGGAAATGGGAAAGGATCAATCAGCAAATATCGTGGCAAGCCCTATTCTAAATTTCGTGGCAATAAGTTTCAAAATAAATGGAATAAGAATGACGCCGCTCAGAATAAAGGGAAAATACTGCTGAAAATTGGCATGCTCTTAATCGTAACCAACCATGTCACAGGTGTAGTCTAAAAGGCCATTGGGCTCATGTATGCCGCACGCCTAAGCATTTTATTGATCTTTATTAAGCATCTTTAAAGGAGAAAGACAAAACAGTTGCGATGAACTTCACTGTCGGAGATGGCTCGTCGAACATCAATTATATGAATGTCTCAAGTTTTCATGATGATCTAAACACTAATCTCGATATTTTTAATGATCATATGTAATGATTTTCAATAATTCTATGTACTAGTTTTTGTTATGCTTCTTAGTTATATGTAATAGTTTCTTATTATGAATGAAATATGACTCTTTTTCTAATTTGCCAAACATTATTTGTCTAGATGGATCGACAAATCATTGTTCAAATCATGAATCAAATAAGAGCGATATATGTCTTGCTGATTGTGCTACAACGCACACAATCCTTAAAAAGAGAGAATATTTCTCCAATTTGAACGTAGCTGAGGCTAATGCTCAAACAATATTTGACATCTCCAATTTGATTAGTGGCTCTGGAAGAGCAAATATTATGTTGCCTGGGGAACAACAATTCATGTTGACAATGCCTTATACTCTGAAAAATCTAGAAGAAATTTGCTTTAAAGATATTCGACAAAATGGATATCACATTGAAACCATGAACGAAAATTATCTCACATTGGTTTCAAATGAGAAAAAGAAGTGTTAGAAAAATTCCCAACTTTATCCTCTGGATTATATTTTACTCATATAAGGCATGTCGAAACGAATGTCGTCTTAAATAAGAAAATTAATGATCCAAAGACATTCATTTTATGGCATGACCGGCTTGATCATCCAGGATCATCAATGATGCGAAGAATAATTAATAATTCGCATGGACATCCTTTAAGGAGTCACAAAATATTTTCACCGATGATTATAATAAGCTAATTGTTCTCAAGGTAAATTGATAGTTAAACTATCCCCGAGTAAAATTGTTGTGGAATCCCCAGTTTTCTTAGAACGCATTCAGGGAGACATATGTGGACCTATTCATCATCACTTGTGGACCATTTATATATTTCATGGTTTTGATAGATGCATCAACTAGGTGGTCACATGTTTGTTTGCTTTCAACTCGCAATGTTGCATTTGCTAGACTTTTAGCATAAATCATTAAGTTAAGAGCACAATTATCTGACAACCCAATCCAGACCATCTGTCTTGATAATGCCGGAGAATTTCAATCTCAAGCATTTAAAAATTATTGCATGTCTATACGAATTACCATTGAACATTATGTTCCACGCGTGCATACCCAGAATGGTTTGGCAGAATCTCTGATCAAATGCATTCAATTAATTGCTAGGCCTTTAATCATAAGAACTAAGTTATCAACTTCAGTTTGGGGACATGCAAATTCTTCATGCAAAGATCTATCATTTGTTATAGGCCTACTGCATACCATGAACATTCCCCCATGCAACTCATTTTAGGTCAACAACCAAATATTTCACACTTGAAAATTTTTGGTTGTGCAGTGTATGTTCTTGTACCACCTCCCAATAGAACTAAGATGGGTCCACAACGAAAACTTGGGATTTATGTTGGATTTAACTCATCGTCCATTATAAGATACCTTGAGCCCTTAATAGGGGATTTATTTACTGCACATTTTGCTGATTGTCACTTTGATGAAGCAATTTTCCTACCATTAGGGGGAGATAAGAAGCCAATTCAAAAGGAATGACGCGAAATTGCTTGGAATGCATCAACTTTATCACATTATGATCCACGCACAAATCAGTGTGAACTTGAAGTTCAAAAGATCATTCATTTGCAACAAATCGCAAATCAGTTACCTGATGCATTTACTGATGCAAAACGAGTGACAAAATCACATATTCTAGCTCGTAAATGCTCCTGCAAGAATTGATGTCTTTGTGTAACAAAATGCATAAGAACCAACGAAACGCTTAAAGTGTGGAAGACCAGTTGGTTTAAAGGATACGATTCATCGAAAGAGGAAAACGGGAGTAAAAATAAATACAAATCAAAATACTCTTGAGAAAGCACAAGAATCCTTTGATAAGGATTTGTCAGAACAAGTTGATTCTGACGAGGAACAACTGCCTCTAGAAAAGTAAGAAAAAGATGAAAATAATGAGATCTCAATAAATTATTTAAACTCTGGTAAGATTTGGAATCGAAATAAAATTGTTCCTAATGATATATTTGCTTTCAATGTGTCCTTTGAAATATGAGAATATGATAATGATCCAAAACCACGATCAAGGTGGACGAATGTCGAAAAAGACCTCGATTGACAAAAATGGTAAGAGGTTATCCAAGCAGAGCTATACTCGTTAAGGAAACGAGAGGTTTTTGGGCCGATTGTTCAAACGCCAGATGGCGTAAAGCCAGTTGGATATAAATGAGTATTTGTACGAAAGTGAAACGAAAAAAATGAGGTTACAAGGTACAAAGCAAGACTTGTAGCTCAAGGTTTCTTAGAATGACCTGACATCGATTATGAGGAAACATATTCTCCTGTTATAGATGCAATCACATTTCGGTTCTTGATAAGCCTTGCAGTTTCTGAAGGGCTTGATATGCATTTAATGGATGTCGTTACAACATATCTGTACGGATCCCTAGACAATGAGATATATATGAGAATCCCTAAAGGATTTGAAATATCCGAAGAAATAAAGTCAAAACCTCATAACATACATTCTATAAAATTACAAATGTCTTTGTACGGATTGAAACAATCCGGACGAATGTGGTACAAACGCCTTAGTGATTATTTACTTAAAGAATGATATATAAATAATCTGCTTCGCCCATGTGTCTTCATTAAAATATCATCAACAAGATTTGTGATTATTGTTGTGTATGTTGATGATTTAAATATAGTGGGAAACCACGACGACATCGTTAGAACATCCGAATACTTGAAAAAGGAATTCAAGATGAAAGAACTTGGAAAAACAAGACTTTGTCTTGGTTTGCAAATTGAATATTTTTCAAGTGGAGTACTTGTCCATCGATCAAATTATATTGAAAAAATATTAAAAAGATTTTATATGGACAAGACACATCCATTGAGCTCTCCAATGGTTGTCAGATCACTTGAAGTGGATAAAGATCCATTTCGACCTCATGAAAGTGATGAAGAGCTACTTGGTCCGGAGGTACCATATTTAAGTGCAATTGGTGCACTTACGTATCTTGCAAATTGTACAAGACCTGACATTGCTTTTGTCAACCTACTTGCAAGATACAACTCTTCACCAACTCGAAGACATTAGAATGGTGTTAAACATGTTTTTCGATATCTTCGAGGAACAAGTGACATGAGTTTATTTTACTCGATAGGGGTAAAATTGAATCTCCAAGGTTATGCTGATGCTGGATTTTTATCTGATCCCCACAAGGCCCGTTCTCAAACGGGATATGTACTCACATGTGGTAATACCGCTGTATCATGAAAGTCAGTAAAGCAAACTATGGTTGCTACTTCCTCCAATCATTCTGAAGTACTTGCAATTTATGAAGCAAGTCGTGAATGTGTATGGTTGAGAAACATGATTGAACATATTCAAGAATCATGTGGATTGCCTTCAATAAAAGATTCTCCAACCATATTATATGAAGATAATGCAGCATGTATCGCACAATTAAGTGAATGATTCATAAAAGGGGACATAACAAAACATATTTCACCAAAAATTCTTTTATGCACATGAGCTTCAGAAGAATGGTGAAATTGATGTCAAGCAAATCCGATCGAGTGATAATCTTGCTGATTTATGCACAAAATCTTTACCAACTACGACATTTAAGAGGCTTACATATGGTATTGGCTTGCGTAAACTTAAGGACATTGCAAGTAAATATACTTAACAACTTTCACCCATGTTCACATGAGGGGAAGTTATTGATTAGTGTATTGCACTCTTTTTCCCTTAGCTATGGTTTCATCCCATTGGGTTTTCTTAGCAAGGTTTTTAAAGAGGTAATCTTAACAATATTATACCCATCTTAATATTTATGAGAATAGTGTACTCTTTTTCTTTTACTATATTTTTTCCCAAATGGTTTTTCTTAGTAGAAGTATTAACGAGGCACAATCTCTAAGCAAGTGTCATCCAAGGGGGAGTGTTGTGGAGTATGGATGACCATGCATGTACACCAACATATTGTGTAGTCATGTAACTTGTAACCATTTCCAATGTACACTAATGTATTGTCAAATTACTTGTAATGTGTTGTATGACATGAGGTGTATGTGTTACTTGTACACATTATCTAAAGTACATTTATCATAATCACCAAATGGCATATATAAAGGGTGCCAACCTCATTGTAAAAACACACTAAGTTGAATGAAAACTTCTCATTCCAACTATCTCATTTCTTCTCTTCTCATTTGTAGTAGTAGTTTGTAGTAATAGAAATTCTTAGTCTTCTATTTTCTTTCTCTAGTTCTTAGCAAGTTCCAACTCAATTCACAACAGGATGGTGGGATATATTTGATCCTACAATTTTTTTGTCACGAAGCATATTTATATTGGTCCATTAGATAGACATCGAGATATGTACAAAAGTATTATAAGGAAGGAGATAATCACTTATGTACTTTTTTATGAAGTCATATTTAATCGATGTGGAACTTGATCGACCTTTCGGTTCACACATCACCAACACTCCACCTTGGACCGAAAGTCATGATTGAAGGGGCTATTTCTTCCAGGTCTCATTTGAACCATGAATTCTGATACCATGTAAGGTCTTGTCGCACATGCGTGCGCGAGTCTGTTAATCTCCATCAACACCGATATTGTCCCCAACATACTTAACAACCTTCAATTCTTAGTGTGGGGTTTTACCTCAACAGGCTTTGGTACTAATTAAGTGTTGAAGATGTGTGGATCGACATATAGTCCCACACCGATTAAGTGTAACTTCATGCATACAAAAGTACATAAGTAATAATTTCCCTCTTAATAATATCGAGGTCTTCTAAGATAAAACCCAATACCCATATGACTTGAAGAAGTACCGCGAGCAAGCCGCTTGCGGATGTTGTGCTCGCGAGCGAGAAAATTAACAAAACTGTCATATTTCTATGAGGGAATTGCTAAATTTTTAGTAAATAATTTTCTGTACTAGCAGAGATCCACATCACCAAAGTCACACCTCGAACCAGATGTACCTCGAGATGTATGCACACAATTTTCAGTACATAATACGTGGGGTGTGTATTCTGAGGCGCCCATGGACGGCTCCTAAGGCCGATGTGACGTAGGGGTTTGAGTTAAGTGATGTCAAAAAATAACTTCCCTTTCTATATATTACACACAATGAGTTTTCAGATCACATGATTTGAAGGTGCTGAGGAGGACCATGATTCTCAAGAGAACTTAAAAAAAAAAAAAAAAAAAAAAAAAAAAAAAAAAAAACACTTCGTAACCATATATCCCCCCAACATTCTTGCATGAACACCAATTATTGGTGTCTGACAATATTCTGCATTTGTTCTATTCCCTCCTTCATGAAACTTGAAGATAACACATACAAATGAATTATGTGCCATCACATGCTCTACAAATTATGCAAAATATGTGATTCAAGGCACATCTGATGATACCCGAGGCAATGTGCCATCCTAGCTAACGCGCGCGGCGTAAACAATTATATATATACACACACACTTGAGAGGAAATTGACACAGCCTTGTCCATCTGGTTATACATGTATTAATGAAAAAGAGGGAAACAATTGAGATAAGAGGGCCCAATGTTGGCACTTCTCAATTATAGAACCATGAAATGAAAACAAGAATTAATATAGATATGAATGTACAACTGGGATATATAAATAAGTGAAGAGTATGTACTGATCATAATGATGATGGGCTCAAGGAATTAAAAGGACCTCTCTCCAGCTCTTCCTTTCACAGTGTAGGAATCGGATGAGAAGATATAGTCCCACTTGCTTAAATGATGGACCTTAAATTTTTTTGAGCTTATCTCTCTGCCTTGTACTGAGAATTGATCATGCATGGGACCAGATTCTTCATGTCCTAATCCCTGCCACCAAGCAAAAATACATGCGAAATGACAACAATGAAAAGGTGTGCATCTCTGCATTCCTTGTAAAAAACGCGGGTGAAAGTCAAAAATACTCAATAGAGTTGTCAAAATCACATTGCAAGAACTCACCCCTCGCAGATCTTACAAAAAGTCGGTTCTGACTTGTTAAGGCAGTAGACAATGTATGTACGAAGTAAAAATTATCTTATCTTTCATGGTAGGCCATATCAATTAGCATGCATGAAGGATGAGAGAATGAATATGGTAACATGAAGGCGTGAAAGCATATAGGATGCATGAAGGGCTTAAAAAGCCAAATAAAACGGGCATAGATAAAGGTAGAAGAAAAAGATAAAGACAAGTCCAAAACAATACCAACCAGTACTCTGAGACATTATTGGATTGTCTTTCCTGGTGAGTGAAAGTTCATCACTTGTAAATTGATTTGGCTTCACTAATGTACTCTCAATGATACGTCATTTCGTTTCGACTATTATCATGCAACTGTACCCTATATATTTAATTATTGAAAGATCAAGTTGTATATAATAATATATAATCAGTCATTAAATAAGCATGGCAATTGCATGTTGGTTGCAAGGCCCTTTCAATACCACAACGAATTGAAAAATACAACATGGTAGGCCTATTATCATGCCTCATTGCAAAGGATATGTCCCTAAAAGTGAAGGATTCACATGAAGCGAGAAACCAATAATCGATGTACGCAACGTACACATATACATCAATTAGTGAAAATGTGAAAAAAATAGTGTAAAATAAGTAATTCCAATGTTTGAGGTACTCTTCTAATATATATGATCAATGCCATGGATCCTCATATCTGCAGCTTGAAAACCAGTCTTCTCCTAGTAGGATCAAAGAATAGTATGGAATTTCCGTCTGGCGAATAGAAGTTTAATTTGTTGGGCTGCCAGCGCTCCCCAAATATATAGTACCGATGCCTTTTGAAGTAAAATCCCATGCCTGTGAGTGCAAGGTGGTTAAGTTGGAAACAATTGTTAGAACAATTATACAACATGCATATCGCTGAACTATAATATATATCATGCGTGAATTCAATTACAAAGAACTAAATTAAATGATACCGAGGCTTGCATTAAATAGCAATGTCCTAAGACGAAATTTCCTTCAATTCGGTGTATGAATGCTTCAAGAGGTTCGTCTCTAGGATACAACCGGATTGACACACCAACCAAATAACCTTTCTTGTGCAACAAGAAAATCTCTCTCAACAAAAAACTTGATATCTTCTTCTATTTCGGAAATACTATATATAAACAAAAAATGCCTCTCTTGAACAAATACACACTGTTCACAAAACGAGGTTATTAGTGGTTCATTAACCACTAATTAATCCACTATTTACACACCTTTTAGAAAACTAAAAGTCACAACTGCTCACACTAGTTATCAATTACGAACCTTTTAGAAAACTAAAAGTTACAACTGTTCACACTAATTATCAATTACGAAATTACTTAATTTAATGTAAAAAATTAAAAAATTTATGTTGTGAATTGGCTAAGTTATTTTAACATTAGCCCCAAGGCCCAAGGCCAAATCAAAGACATATTAAATATCAAGTATTTAATGTGTATTAATCAATGGGGTCCCATGGTCTTTTTCCTCCAACCCCACATTCACTTAACTAAGTCTTTCAAGTGAAAGATTTCTTATAAGGAAAGAAACAAAAAATTTCTTTCCCATGTGGGACTAATATTGGATACAATACAAACTCAAATATAGTTCAACAATACCCCACATTTGTATTGTATCCATCTGCAACCATGACCGAGTTTACTTTGCCAAATCACAAACACAAAATTTAAACAAAATTTAAAGTACAAACATTATTTTAAAAACAATTGAGAGAGATTATCATGTCATGTTAATCAGGAAAGTGTCGTATAGACTTGAACTTACCCTAGTAAGATCATATCGAGTTCACTTCGTGACGCAAAGGATGATGCTTGTATCTTGAACTGTTCACTTTTTATAGTAAACTAAGACAATATGTCTCACTTATGACATAATTCCCGATGCACTTTATTATTTGTTGTTCATTTTGGTCATGAACATATCCTGGGTTCATGATAGCTTTATAGAATTTAGCCTATTCATTCTCATAAATGCGACCCCACATTTACTATCATATATGTGGCTTATCTTTAATCATTAAATGCAATATTGCATACCCTATACTTCTTATCAACATACTTACTTCATCATAGGAACAAGTAATTGTGTGTCCCGTTTGTTAAGTCAAGTCTAACCGCTTTGCCTATTGAACCTAGACCATAAGATCTCCAATCACTAGGTTAGGTTTCCACTAGACTCGACTTACTCTATAGGCTTTAAGCCCATTCCCTCGATAATATCTTCACTTGATCTCTTGGTAAGCCTTTAGTCAAAGGATCTCGCAACGTTTTCCTTAGACTTAACATAATCAATACTAATTACTCCACTTGTGAGTAATTGTCTTATAGTATTATGTCGGCGCCTTATATGTCTTGACTTACCATTATATATGTTGTTTTTAGCTCTTGCTTGTCTTTGCCATACTATTGCAATGTATGCATATTCTTGGATCGGTTTTGGTCAAGCAAGGAATATCTTCTAAGAAATTTCTTAGCCATTCAGCCTTCTTCTTCACTTGCCTTGTCAAGAGCAATAAATTCAGATTCCATGGTGGAACGTGCTATAAACGTTTGTTTTGTTGATTTCCAAGAAATTGTTGCTCCACCTAATGTGAATATATATCCACTTGTTGATTTGGTTTCGTATTATCGAAATCCAATTTGCATCACTATACCCTTCAAGTACAGTGGATATTGTGTATAATAAAGTCCATAATTTAAGGTATATTTAAGATACCTTAGAACTCTAATTAATGTCTTCCAATGAGCATCATTAGGATTACTTGTGTATCTATCTCGACTCACCTTCTTCGCATAAGCTATGTCGATCTAGTAGAGTTCATCAAGTACATCAAGCTTCCAATTACTTGAGAATATTCCAATTGAGAAATTGCTTCTCCATTATTTTTCTTAAGATGATAATTAGCATCAAAAGGAGTTGGAGCAGTTTACAATCGAATTGATTGAATATTTTTAAGATTTTCTCAACATAATGAGATTGTGTGAGGACATAACCTTCGTTATTCCTTTTGATTTGAATTCCTAGTATTACATCAAATAGACCTAAGTCTTTCATGTCAAAACTGGAATTCAACATCTTTTTGGTTGACATTATAGCATCCTTACTTGTGCTCATAATCAACATGTCATCAACATATAAGCATACTATGACGCAAATTTTTTCATTTCTTTAATGTACACACATTTGTCACATTCATTTATTTTGAAACCATTTGCTAGCATAGTATGATCAAGTTTTTCATGCCATTGTTTTGGAGCTTGTTTAAGTCCTTATAATGACTTAACAGTCTACAAACTTTATTCTCTTGGCCTTTGACTATGAACCCTTCAGTTGGTCCATATATATTTCTTCTTCTAACTCTCCATTTAGAAACGTTGTTTTAACATCCATTTGGTGTATTTTTATATTGTATAAAGCAAACTATGGAAATCAACATTCTAATGGAAGTTATTCTCGAAACAGAGAATAGGTGTCGAAGTAATCTACACCTTCCTTTTGTCTATAACCTTTTGCAACCAATCGTGCCTTGTATTTATCAATAGTACCGTCGAACTTTAAGCTTTCTTTTGAATATCCATTTATTTCCAATTGGTTTGATTCCGATGGTAGATCAACCAATTCCCATGTAGTTCTTTGTAATTGAATTCACGCATGATATATATTATAGTTCAAAGATATGCATGTTGTATAATTGTTCTAACAATCTAAGACAAAATACTTATTATGTTTTATTAATGCTATCACCGATTTACGTACAATAGTTGTTTGCATATAATTTGTCACCGATTTTAGAAAAACTAGTCAACGATTGATACTGAAATTGTTGTTTGCATATTAGTTTGAAATGACATCTCTTGTAATCGAGAAATCCACTTCGCAACATCTCGCCAATCCCAAAGATGAAAGACCAGAGAAGTTCAAAGGTCTTGACTTTAAAAGGTGGCGTGAGAAAATGCGTTTACGGTGACCACTATGAATCTTGCCAACATAGTGAAGGAAGAAGTTCCAAAATCGATGAGGATCCTCTATCCAAGGAAACTCTCCTTACTATTGAAGCATGGAGGAATTCGACATTCTCTCAGAATTATATTTTGAATATACTTGATGATACATTGTATGATGTTTATTCGAATGTAAAGCTCAAAGGATGTTTGAGATCTTCTCAAAAGAAATACCGAATGAAGATGCAGAGGCTAAAAAGTTCGTGGTAGGCAAGTTTTTGAAATACAATATGGTGGATTCGAAGTCCGTGGTAAAGCAAGTGGAAGAACTGCAAGTTCTGATACATGAATTGCACGCTGAAGGGTGCATTGTAAATGAACATTTCCAGACTGGAGCCATTATTGAAAAACTTCCACCGTCGTGGAATGACTTCAAGGTCTACCTAAAGCACAAGCGAAGGGACATGTCCATTGAGGATCTCATTCTGCGACTTCGTGTTGAGGAAGATCACAGGAAGGGAGACAAAAAGGAAATGGCTAATGCTAATGCTAACATGGTGGTAGGACAATCAAGCAAGTTCAAATTTCAGAAATTCCAGAAAAAGAATTTCAAAAAAGATTTCAAGAGAACCACCAAGCCGTTAGCACCAAAGGGGAAGGATTACAAGAAAATTAAGGGAAGTTGTTGGGTTTGTGGAAAGCAGGGTCACATGGCTCAAGATTGTCGCCACAAGAAAGATCGAAATTTTGATAATTCTGGTTTGAACAACCAAGCAAATGTTACTGACATGGAAATTGATAATACTGACTTTGATCTCACTGCAGTTGTTTCAGAAACTAATATGGTTTCTGATGCCAAAGGATGGTGGATCGATACTGGTGCAACAAGGCACATATGCAGTGACAAAAACTTATTTTCTGAGTTTCATCCGGCTGATAGTGAAGAGAAACTTTACATGGGAAACTCATCCTCCTCCATGGTTGAAGGCAAAGGAACAATGAAGATGAAGTTCACGTCTGGAAAAGTAATCACTTTACTTGATGTTCTTTATGTTCCTGATATTAGGAAAAATCTTGTATCCGCCTTTTACTTGAATAAGAAAGGGTTCAAACTTGTTTTCGAGTCGACAAATTTGTATTGACTAAGGGTGGCATGTTCATAGGGAATGGGTACCTTCATCAAGGTCTCTTCAAATTAAGCATTGTAATTGTTAATGGCACTTGGTAATAGAATGATTGTTTCTCGTATATGACTGTCTCTCGCTTATATGATTGAATCATTTGATATATGGCATGTTAGACTAGGGCATGTAAATAACAGATTAATTCATAAAATGGTACATTTGAATATGTTACCAAAGTTTAAAATTGATTTAAAACATAAATGTGAAGTTTGTCTTTGAATCAAAGTTTGCTAGGCAAACATTTAAGTCTGTTCCAAAAGATCAAGTGAATTATTAGATTTAATTCATAGTGATCTTTGTGACTTCAAATCAAATCCTACAAGAGGAGGAAAGAACTACTACATCACCTTTATTGATGATTGTAGTAAGTATTGTCATGTCTTTTTGATGAAAAATAAAAGTGAGGCCTTTGATGTATTTAAACTATATAAGGCAAAGGTTGAAAATCAACTTGACAAAAAGATAAAAGTGTTAAGAATTGATCGAGGTGGAGAATATGATTCCATTGAATTTACAAAATTTTGTAATATAAATGGAATTATTCATCGACCATCAACGCCATATACACCTCAACAAAATGGTGTGGCGAGAGAAAAAATAGAACTCTCAAGAATATGATTAATTATATGTTGAATGATTCTCCGACTTCCCCAAAACTTGTGGGGTGAAGCACTACCGATTTGCAAATCATATCTTGAATAGAGTTCCTTTTAAGAAATATGATAATTCTCCATATGAGATTTGGAGAAAAAGAAAGCCCACTTACAAAACTTTAAAAGTGTGGGGTTGCTTAGCAAATGTTCAAATTCCCTTACCAAAAATGACTAAATTAGGACCTAAAACTGTAGATTGTGTGTTTATCGATTTTGCTAAGAATAGTGCAAAGATATAGATTTTTAGTATTAAATCACATATTTCAAATATCGTGAAAATATTATTATAGAATACTTGATGCTCAATTTTTTGAGCATATTTTTCCTTTCAAGGAAAAACAAAATGGTTCATCACGAAAAAGGACGAATGAAGAGAGTCAGAGAGGAACCAACCACTTCAAGGGTTCAAGAACAAGAATTGGAACCTAGAAGGGGAAAAAGAATTAAGGTTCCAAAGAATTTTGGACCCGATTTTATAAGTCTCGTTAACCGAAAATGAACCACGGACTTATAGGGAGGCTATGTCTTCGCCAAGCTCCTTTATGGATGGAAGCCATCAATAGTGAAGTTGAATCCATTTTACAAAATAATACATGGGAATTTGTTGATCTACCACCCTAATCAAACCAATTGGATATAAATGAATATTCAAAAGAAAGCTTAAAGCTGACGGTACTATTGATAAATACAAGGCACGATTGGTTGCAAAAGGTTATAGACAAAAGGAAGGTGTAGATTACTTCGACACCTATTCTCCTGTTTTGAGAATAACTTCCATTAGAATGTTGATTTCCATAGCTGCTTTATACAATATGGAAATACACCAAATGGATGTTAAAACAACGTTTCTAAATGGAGAGTTAGAAGAAGAAATATATATGGACCAACCTGAAGGGTTCATAGTCAAAGGCCAAGAGAATAAAGTTTGTAGACTTGTTAAGTCATTATATGGACTTAAACAAGCTCCAAAACAATGGCATGAAAAACTTGATCATACTATGCTAGCAAATGGTTTCAAAATAAATGAATGTGACAAATGTGTGTACATTAAAGAAATGAAATTTTTTTGCGTCATAGTATGCTTATATGTTGATGACATGTTGATTATGAGCACAAGTAATGATGCTATAATGTCAACCAAAAGATGTTGAATTCCAGCTTTGACATGAAAGACTTAGGTCTAGGCGATGTAATACTAGGAATTCAAATCAAAAGAAATAACGAAGGTTATGTCTTCAAACAATCTCATTATGTTGAGAAAATCTTAAAAAGATTCAATCAATTCGATTGTAAACCTGCTCCAGCTCCTTTTGATGCTAATTGTCATCTTAAGAAAAATAATGGAGAAACAATTTCTCAATTGGAATATTCTCAAGTAATTGGAAGCTTGATGTACTTGATGAACTCTACTAGACCTCGACATAGCTTATGCAAGTAGCGTGTTGAGTAGATACACAAGTAATCCTAATGATGTTCATTGACAACATTAATAAGAGTTCTAAGGTATCTTAAATATACCTTAAATTATGGACTTCATTATACAAAATATCCACATGTACTTGAAGGGTATAGTGATGCAAATTGGATTTCGATAATACATAAACCAAATCAACAAGTGGATATATATTCACCTTAGATCGAGTGCAAGAATTGTTCAGGGCCAAAATGAACTAAATCATAAGAACCAATAATGATAGGGACAAAATTATGTGAGTATTATTGTCTTGGTATACTACAAAAGTGAACAGTTCAAGATCTATATCCACCGTGTCACAAAGTATACCCAATAATATCTCACTAAAGAAGATTCAAGGCCACAAGCTACCTCACCTGATGTAATTTCAATCCGTCAATACTCTCTCAAGTGTGTCTGTATTAAAATGAGTTTTAAAATCTATTTATGTGGGGGATATATAGACTTTTTGATCAATTTCCATTCATGTGGGGGTTGTTGGAACAATTATATATATATATATATGCCATGGTGATTGATGCAGTCTAAGAAGTGGCGAACATTTCTTGAAAAAGTTTGATTGGAATTGACTTTTGTTGACTTTTGGAAGGTTTGAACATGAAATTTTGGCGTTGCGAGGACATAGGTTTATCTAAAACAACATGGTGATCAATACTCGAAGTTTGGTTGTGACAACAACGTTTTTGGCCAAATTCCTTCGTTTAGACCTCCGAAATCGCGTTTTTGCTATTTTCGAAATATTTTAGTTCGACTATAACTCTTAGTAGGAGTTTCCGTTTTGGACGTCGTTTGGGGCGTTTGGTTTCTTATTTTGTCTAGTATAGGGTTCAGGGCTTTTTAGAAATTTACTATTTTTGGCAAAAATTAGGGTTTTGCTATATAAAACACCATTTTATATGTAATTCGTTGGTTTTTTGATAAATTAATTAAATTTCGAACTTTGATTAAGTTCTTGCCCTAAATTGTTTGTTCGTGTTTTTTCGAGCAATCCATTTTGGAAGATCTGCGTTAGTGATCGGGGAAAATCACCACACATAATGATTTTTGTTTATAACCATTGAATTTAGATCCAATATTGGATATGATAAGTCCTTGGTACTTGTGCATATCTACATTTAAGTGTCATTATTATGGTTATCAAATTCACCATTAGATTTAAATCAAATGGTCAAAAATTTAAATCACCATTGATGGTGATTTAAGAAGATCACCATGGTAGAATTTTCTTATATATATATACACTAGATGAATTGTTTTTAATAGTTAGAAAATGAGTCAAAACAAAACTTCTTTCTCTATTTTCATAGTTTTGAATATGAGAGAGTGTTGAATTATATAATTGGTTCGTAGATTAGTGATTTGGAGTGCTACAATCACTAGTATAATCGTTGTATGACCTGGGATACTACTGTCATTAGACCATGAGCACCATATCTGGGCGAAATAGTCTTAAGGACATTGAGTCTAACTCAAGCCTCGATCAATTACATCAAGTTGTTTTTCTATTTCGTACCAAATTTTATGAAATTCCCCAACAACATCATTTTTCTAAATCCCTCCTAATTAATGTGTCTCAAGTTAGTTTCGATCTACCCTTACTTCGTCGAAATTCTTCAATTTTTATTAAGTCGAGTTTTCTAGTGAGGGAATTTTGTAGGCCGACGTCTTTGGAGGTTTAAAGATGTCAATATCTTAAAAAGAAACTAACAATGTTTAATTCCTCAACAGGCACCTCAAAAATTAATAAGGTATTGGAACCATATCCAGAGTCCAGCTAGACGCCTTTGCAAAGCATACGCTATGTTTGAGCAAACACAACAAAAGCCAAGAACACGCATACAAATAATACAGAGAATTATGTGGTTCACCGGTGCGGTGCGCCTACATGATACATCCAAAGCAAGGATCACAGAGATTTTACTATTTTCAGAAGATTGCACTATAAGCCAAGTCTCCAAATCTCCCATTCTCAACACTCTAAGACTTATAATGGTCGACCCAAACTTAACTAGACTTGTGGGTATCATAGTTATATATATGTCTATATAAAATTTGTACAAATGGTTAGGGTATACACAAAATTTACAAGTATAATAAAAAATCAAAAGAAAAATTGGCCTAGCAGCCTTAGTCACTAACCACAACAGTTAGGAGATCCCATGCGCCCATCCATGCAGAATAACGCAAAACACCCCACAAAAAAAAAAAGAAAAAATTCCAGACATTCACTAGAATATTTTTGGCTTTTAATATAAGTTTTAAAACTCATATTAAATAGTGTGTTATTAAATATCATGTAAAAATGTGTTATGTTTTAATTTTTAATACATGTATTACATAGAGGTTTTTTAAAAACTCTTATCAATTAGGTGTTATTTAATAACACCTCCATTTAATAAGAGTTTTAAAACTTCTATTAAGTACCGAAATTGTTCTAGTGATTGCGCTTTCATCAAATGGCAGTTAGAGTAGAAACCAGAAAAGTATGCCAGCCGTCTGACCACCAATTCCAAGGCAATGAACTCCCATGAGCATAGCCCCCATGTTGCACTCACCGCGAGACGTACGGCAGTAAAACATGGTAAGGGGGAACCTCGATCGAATATATAAAACGTGCAGACAACATTCACAAATCTCCCAAAATGGATACACAAACGAAGCATATAGGACCTTCCCCTGCATTAAACAGTATTACTCCGCCCACTCGATTCCTCCCACGGTTGTCCCAGACCAGCATAAAACATCTGTCAAAAAACAGCCATGATCAAACAATTAACCATATCCATCATACACAAACAGTTCGGACTTACCTTCTCTATCTAGACGAAAGTCCCAATTAGCCCTATTTTGAATTTTTGAGGCCTTTGGTGAACTTTAAAATAGGGTATTTTTTTATAAAAATAATTATTTTTTTTAAATTTAATTTTAATCAAAGATTAAGTGAACAATAACATGCATTTAACTCAAAATTAATCAATCAATCAATCAAGATATATTAGGAATTTTCTCCCTTCTTTTTCTAACGGCAGAGAAATGAAAATATATCATTTCTAGAGCTAGAGAAATTTGTAACCAAGAAAAAAAATACATGAATTAACAAAAAATGCAGAATAAAAGTAAAAAAGGGTTATACAAAAGAAGACAAGAAATAACAAAAAGTCAACAAATAATAACATAAAAATAAAAAAATTAACTATAAATTCAAGACTAATCACCTGTTTTTAATAGGAAAATGGACTTCTATAAATGCTTAGCAACTGATATATACACACTGGGAAACAACGCATATTTCTAGTAGAGTTCCAAACAAAAGCTCAACACAATACGACATCTCATAAGCCGCACCCACCAATTTCTCAGCCCAACTTGGCTACCCCACTTGTTGATGGCACTTCACCCGCTTCGACTCATCTAGGTTGACCTCGCGATGATGGGATGCAGTGATGAAATACATAAAAGAAAGATTCCTAATCGTCTATAAAAACACAGGTAATACCCTATCATTTTAATCGTCCTTCAAAACTTATAGTTAGAGGAAATTCCTTTTTGACATTCAATATCAGTTCAAGATTAATTATTCTACTACTGTAAAATCACCCTATGCGCATTATACTCGAGAAAGAGAGAAAGTTAGACAAGTATATTTTAAAGATCAAACCTCCACCTATGTTGAACACTATGTGCGCTACATAGCCGGTCTCAAGTTCGGATAAAGGAGGAGGACTTTGACGCCAATTCTTCATACCGAAAATGGGTAAGGGAGGTCCCAAACTCATTTTTCATACCAAAAAATTGGGGGGACGGAGTGTAATAGGGGTGATTTGTGATCGAAATATTCCTACTAAGTTAAAAAGAAAAATTTTATAGGATTGCAATTAGGCCAGCTATGCTCTATGGAAGTGAATGTTGGGCGGTAAAGCAACAACAATTACATAAAATGAACGTAGTAGAAATGAAGATGCTTAGGTGGATGTGTGGTAAAACTCGTAAAGATAGAATAAGAAATATATAAACTTAAAGACAAGTAGGAGTAGCACCAATTGATACAAAGATTAGAGAAGGGTGGTTGCGGTGGTTTGGTCACCTGCAAAGACGACCTACAAATGCCCCCACTAGAAAAATTGACTCAATAGAAACTGTAGAAATTCGACGAGGTAGGGGTAGACCGAAATTAACATGAGATGCATTAATTAAGAGGGATTTGAATGGTTTGGAAAGCTCACCATCAATTGCACTTAGGGCTGGCAATTTGGGTCATGAAACAATTAACACGACACGACACGACATGTAATAAACATGTCGTGGGTTTGGCTTAAGTGGGTCTAGGTCATAAACATGTTAACACGTTTATACACGGTTAATAAACGAGTCATTAATATGTCAACCTGCTTAACTCGTTTATGACTCGCTTAACACGACTAAAGAATAATGTATAAATAATAAATATGGTATAATAAATAGATTGGTACAAAATCCACCCATTTGAATGCATGTTAATAGCATGATTTATTTATTTTATTTATAGACATCTTTTATCATATTTTATTTTATATTTGAGAGGAAATATTCATTTTACTTTTAATATATTATTTATGTTTTAGATTTTATTAATAATTATTTATTAAGAAAAAAAATAAAACTTTTCACCAAAGTAAAATTTAGATATTTTTTTTAGATGATTCTTATAATTTTGTTTATGTTATTATTACGAGTCATTTTTGCTTTATTATTAAGAGTAATAAAGACTTGAATGAAAAAGTAAAGTAAAACTAACGACTATATACAACCACATTATATTTTATTGGCTATTTTAGTATGTTTGTTCGAATTTAATCATTTAGATATATTTTTAAAAGTAGTAACCAAATTATAAAAGTTTAAATAAAATAAAATTTTTAAATACAATATTTAATAAATGGGTGACACGAATACACGACATGTTTAACACGACCCACTTAGACACGAAAACGATTAACGCGATTAATAAACATGTCATGTAATGAGTTTGCATTATAGGGATCATGACCTGTTTATGACACGACACATTTACGACTCACCGACACGAATTGTCACCCCTAATTGCACTTAATCGAGCACAATACACTACAAAAAAACAGCAGAAAATGGAAATTTCCATCTCGATTAGCATAAATTCCGTCTCTAATTCAATTCTCAACGAACAGAGACGGAATCTATTCCGCCTCTAAAATCGTCGTCGTTGATTCAATCAACAGAACGGAAATGTGTTTCCGTTTCGATTAGAGACGGAGATTTAGAAACGAACAGAGACGGAACATAAATGCAAATTCTTCAAAAGGGTACAATTGTAATTGTATTCCGTCTACGATCCGTCTCGATTAGCACGGATCGAGACGGAATTATTATATTCGTCTCGATCCGTCTCGATTAGCAGCGAATCGAGACGAATACAATAATTCCGTCTCTCGATCCGTTCTTGCGATTCATGCATCTATTCCTCGAAAATTAGAGACGGAATAGCAACGAATCTCTCGAATTCCGTTGCTAATCCGTCTCAATTCCGCTTTGTTTAGTTTTCAAACCTAAGCTTAATCCAATTGGTTCTCCATAACCTCTAAACTCGAAAATACAACCATAGGACCTACTCCATCGCTTTGCACCCTCCAACAACTCCTTGGGGGTGCTAACATCCCCAAAAAGCGAGAATTTGACGTACATACATTGACAATATATATCAACAACAAATATTCAAATGAGAGAAAAAAATGTACAATTCGACATTGAAAAAGATTTATATATCCACGAAAGCTTGTCAAGTTTAATAAATGTTCCAAATTTCTAAGTATGCACAAAAACCACCAATCCTATTGTTCAACAACCACCAAAAAAAACTTCCAATCCTCTAAATATGCACAAAAAGGCCTTATACAATCTATAGCAATAGTGCCAGGACATCACATTTACATGAAATTCAACATCATAGATAAGTAAATAGATCATGTACATAGCTACTCAGTTAACTCAAAAGGGATAGCAAAAGAGGGGGAACACAACCATATATCAAGTCGGGTGCAGCTTTACAATGAGGTAATGTGCGCCCTCGAAGTGGGGGGTGATCACTGCCCGCCATGAAACCTAACAAAATACCAATAAAAGTTTAGAGACCAAATGCATACCAATAAAAATAATGAACTGTTTATTCAATGTCCAATAGCCTTTGAAATTAAGAAAAAAAAACCATCAAACATAACAAAAGTCTCCAACCATCTTAAACCAACAATGGCGTCCCGACTAAGAGCAATATTAATAATCAATAAACATGTAAGACTAACACATCACTCACTATGGAGAATTAGTACTTATTATTGCTTTGCAATAATTATATATGTATCAAGAAATATACAAGAATCATGTACATCACTCATATTTAGAGAACCAACTCAAGAATCATGAGGTTGTTTGAAAATGCATGAACAATAAACTAGTATAAAATTAAATGCATGAACAAGAGCATGAAATCAACAAAATCGAGATCATACAATGATATAAACAACTTATGAAGAACGACAAAGACATAAGATTCAAAAGGGCGCTTGTAAGCCTAGAAACCAATACCAAAACCAAATTGAGTATGTTGGTTTTGGTTTCTTCACTCTACCAAATTGAGACTAAAGAGCCTCATCTAATGGAATTGATCCATAGCTTCTATCCTCAACTGTAATATCTCCATATGTTAGTGGTCATGTTCTTCTTGTTTTTCTAGAATAGCAATATCTTCAATAATATGTTCCAAAAGTTTCTATATTCCATCACTTCAATTCTTATTCAATGAGTTCCAATTTTGTCTTAAACTTGTAAACTAAAAATATTCGCTCTTGTGATGAATATAAAAAATCTTTCAAAATGAGGCCAAATTGGCTTCAGGGAGTTTGAGATGAAAAATCGGGACAAGGGATACATTCATCAAACACAATTATGAAGTGGTTCATTACATTGAGAATTTCACCGAGGATATATTATACGCTTTATACTTTGGATATGTTTTAATATTATCCTTGTTCTCAATTCTTATATTTAAAAAGGAAAAACTATTATAAGTCAATTTGTTAAAGGAATCTTCTATTGCTTTCTTGCTACCCTTTTTGAGAGTCTTTTTGATTTTCGGTTGTGTTTGCAAGGGGTACGTGTGAGACGAATCCAAATAAAAAAATATGTTCCTATGTTTGTCCTCTAAAAGGAAACATGAAAAAAAAAACACACACATAAAACAAAGTACAAAGTCCAAACTCACCACTAATTTCTCGCTGTTTATCCGAATCGAATCACTTTCATCTTGTTCAAAGTCTCGCTTCCAAAAGAGATCGTGCCTTCTTCTTCGTAGCCTCAACGCCTCTTCCTCTTCCTCTCAGGAGGTCCTCATCGCTAGATTGTATCTTTTTGAACAGAAAAACAACTTATAAATGACTCTAACGATGAAAGTATATAAGAAAGAAAGCACATGCCCATCTCTGGTTAAGTACATGAATGCAGATACGGATGCACTTGTTCGATGATGAAAACTCAACTTCCTCTTAGACAAAATAGGATTTGGAATTTCATTTCACAAATTACATACCTCATAATCAACATTATCTGATCGTAATACTGATTCTTGTTTCTACCCCATATGGCCTCATTTTTTTCATCCTCTTCTTCCTCCTCTTCATCATGCATATCATCATCTACTCCGCCCATTTTTTTCCGTAAAAATCTCTGTTGTCTAGAAACTGGAAATGTTTTGCAAAAAATCAACCAAAAAGAGATTAGTGCCTAAGATGTGTGCGGGTTCATTGATCGTTGGAACTTGGAAGAATGGTCATTATCAACAAAGAAAACTGGTTTATAGATTGCAAGTCTTTTCATAACAAGATGTTCTTTAGGTAGATCAACTGATGCATAACAAAATAACGAGACAAATTTAGTTCTATAGGGCAAAAATTAAACAAGTGAAATGAAATGAATCCTCGCAATATGCAAAACATAATTTGAGTAATTTGCATTCAATAAGGGCATGGGAGAAGATGGGATATCATTGTAAATTGAAATTTGTTTATTGAAAACATTGGAAATTTAGAACCTAAAAAGACAGAAGGGGCATGGTATAACATGCTTGTTAGAAACAAAGAAGCGTACTTTTAAGTCACGTAGATTAGTCATCAATGTTTGATCACGTAATAAATTTTAATGTTGAACAAGAAAATTAGATAACAAGGCATATGCCATATGTATGCAGCAACAACCACCACCACAAAGCCTCAACCCAAAATTAAGTGGGGTCGACTACATATATATGGTACAAGAAAAAGTTGAAAACAATTGTGCAAACTCACTTAAAGACAGATAATAGAAAAGATCTTTGTATGTTCTTCATCATCAAATCAAACTTAATGGACACATTTGATCAATGTTCCAAGTCTTCCGACCATAATTGATTTGGACTAAAGCTTTCTTATCATTGTAATTGTTGAATGTGCTTCACCAACTTAGAATCGAGATAGCGATTCTGAGATGACAATCAACATTCAAATTTCAAGATTATGAAAAAGAAAGGAATCTCAAAAGAAGAATAATGGGACGGATGCCAATAACATTAAAGAATGATGTTTACACTCTTTACGTTTGTTTTCCAATTTAAATAAGACAAAAACATAGCAAAGGTCCCAAATTAATTGAGGTCTGGCTACATGGACCAAACTCTTCCATTGCACTCGATTTAGTGCAATTGATGGTGAGCTTTCCAAACAATTGACATCCCTCCTAATTAATGCGTCCCATGTTTACTTCGCCTACCCCTACCTCGTCAATTTCTTCAGCTTTTATTGCGTCAAGTTTTCTAGTGGGGACCTTTGTAGGTCGTCTTTGCAGTGTGTCCAAACCACCGCAATCATTCCCTAATCTTTGTATCAATTGGTGTTATTCCTACTTTTCTTTGAATTTCATTACGTATTTCTTATTCTATCTTTACGAGTATTACCACACATCCACCTAAGCATCCTCATTTATGCTACGTTCATTTTATGCAATTGGTACTACTCCTTCATTCAAATAAGGACAAAAGCAAATTGAGAAAAAAATACACATTCAAAATAGGATAAAATATGTAAAAATAATGAAGTAGAAATATCTAATTTAGTTACCTTAGTACAATTACCTAAATAAAGACAACTTTGAACACTATCCAAGCTTAACGATTTGAAAAGGTGTTGAGAAGTCAACTTCATATTTTTCATGAAAGTAAAGCAAAGAGAACTCGAAGAAAGCCAATCCCCGATCGGAAAAAAATTTCCATTTTCTAATTACATGGACACAAAAGAATCTCGCTTAGTTTATGTTGCTTGCTCAAAAAGCTTGTTTCAACTTTTCTCGACTTTGAGTTCGTTAACTAAAAAAGATAGTTCATCTTATTATCTAGGAAAGTAATTCTACATAACCTTGACTTTTGAGTCATCATTTAAACACATCACTAGTGAAGGAAGGTATGATGGATAGTATGCATCGCAACTTCAAGCATATAGCACTTATTACTTCCCACACTTGAGGCAAGTAATAAACCCGAGTTTTTGCAAGGCTATTAACTTCTAATACATCCCAAATCCACTTTGATACTACTTAAAGTGAACGATTAACCTTTTCTTTTTCTTATCAAAAGTGAAGATTAAGCCTAAAGTGCAAAGCAACTGATACTGGTTGCAATCATAGAAGAGGGATTGCAAGAGCTAATACGAAATTTGAAAGTTAGATGAAATGTGGCAGCTCCAACAGTTCAGTGTTTTTTTGTGGTTAGAAAGAGCCATAATACTTGATGGAAATCTACCCTTATGCAATATGGGAAGAGGTAAATTAGAGAATATACTTGATGTGGCACACCCGTTGTCCCCAACAGCTTGATGTTCTACCATATTCGCATTTTCTACATCAACATGATGAACTAAATAAATTAGAGAATATACACCCAAAATCCAAATAAACAACTCAACAAATGAAAGCTAAAAAACCCAAAATCCTCCACTTTTACATCAACAATGACAAAAATACTAAATCAAAATAAACAACTCAACATATGACAAAAAAAGGCAGCAAAAAAAAAAAACAGAATCAATCATCAAACAAAAACCCTAATAATCAACAAGACAAACAACCACAATTCACAAAGAATCAACATCAAACAACAAAGAAACAACCACAAATCACAATTCACAAAAAATAAAATTCATATTTCACAAACAACCACAATTCACAACAATCAACAAATAACAACCACAAATCACACCAATGTCGTCTCTAAAATCTCAATGAAACCCCAAAACCCTCAACACCGAAGTGTACCTCTACTCAATCCAACGCCTCTCTCTCGTCCTTCCTTCTTCTTCAAACCCAATGCCTCATCTCATCATTCCTTCTTCAAAGTCGAAGGCTTAGGGTCCCACGAGGCGACGGCGAGGCTTCGAGATGGCGAGGTACAACGACGAACGACGGCGAACAATGACGACGACTTAGGGTGCGGCGAGGGCACACGGGGAGGGCTTCGGAGGCTCCAATCTCCCATAGACGGCGACGCAGACTGACGGCCTCGTCGCAGCCTTAATCGCAACGACGACGGATTTCTCAGAGAGAAAGAGATGAGTTGACGGTGAGTGAGATTCCGGTGAGAGAGAGCGGTGAGAGAGAGAGCGGTGGACGGTGAGTGAGATTTCGTGAGAGAGAGTGGTGACAGAGAGAGAGAGAGAGAGAGAGAGAGAGAGAGAGAGAGAGAGAGAGAGAGAGAGAGAGAGAGAGAGAGAGATTTCGGTGAGACAACGTTTCTCGAGAGACAGAGAGGGTTGATGGTGAGAATAGGGAGAGAGAGAGGGAGCGTTGTGTGGTTGGTATTTTATTTTTGAATCATCGAGATCAAAGCACGCACGAATCTCGAGATTTGATGAACTGTTATAAAAAAAGAAAGTTTTGGTGGGAATGTTGGCGCCATTATTTAGAGACTAATTAAATTCCGTCTCTATTTTCGTCTCGATCTCTCTCTATTCCGTCTCAATTAGTCCGTCTCAATTCCGTCTCTAGCAACTTTTTCTTAGCAACTAACTTAATTCCGTTTCTAAATATCATTTTTCTTGTAGTGAATGGAAAAGTTTGACCCATGTAGCCGACCCCAATTAAGTTGGGATTGAGGCTATGTTGTTGTTGTTGTATATTTTAAAGATCAAAGTATGGGAGGGAAGTTAGAGGTTGCGATGGAAACAAAAGAATTATTTTAGAAATAGAGAAACATGAGTTAAGAGTAAGAAACAATGATTTTTTTTTTTCTTTTGAGGAAAAAGAATAGAGCTGTTAGTGGGGGGGGGAGAGAAAGTGTGGTTTAGTCTTTTGTTTGTATATGTGTCGGTTAATCTGAAGGGAATAAGACGGAAAATGAAGAGATGTACACTTGTCCACAAAACTGGCGCTCCCAAGTGAAAATACACAAAACTGACGCTCCCAAAACTGGGCCTGAACCCCTCAACCTATCAACCCACTACTCACAAAAGAAGAGCCCAAGAGCTATTGAATTGATACCATGACCATTCCTTAAACTCTTTGTGCCCGTAGATGATAGAGACCGCACTCTTCTTCAGGTCGAATCTTCAAGAACCCTTGTGGTGACGACCCCAAATTTTGAGACAACCCTGGGCTCCGCCATGTCACATCACATGTCACCAAGTCTTGCCACGTCATGACCTGCTTATATATGACGCCTTGCGACCTAACTGGTTGTTTACACGTTTCCAACTAAGACTAGTTTAGCCAATTATTCTTCATATAATTACTAATGAGTTTGTTTAGCTAGTTAGTTAACCTATCAGGTTTCATTACCATTTTACAGTGAAAGACTTTAAAAATATATGAGTATCTTATGCATATTATCAAAATTTCTAAGTAATGAAAAACTCTGAAATAAAATACACTGTATATAAGGCAACAAGATAAACAAAAGTAGCTATATACATGTACAATGTCTCGCGTAGTCCCCTGATACAGATAACAAAACAAAATATAAACACTTACGAGTATGTCCAAGACCGTCAGCAGAAAGAGATAGTTGCCTAAGATTCCCCTTTGCCGTTACTCGTAGAAGGATATGCACTCGGGCCACTCAACAAATACAATGACGAGTTTTATGAGTAAAATCCCAAGAAAAGTCCACATAATATTCAGCAAGAAATCAGATAAAACTACGAGACATGCAAGTACGCTATCTGGTAACAGAAAGGCATACTCCCATGAATGTAGAGCAACACAAAAGATTCAAGCAGCAGACAATAATAGTAACACAAATAAAATCGGACAGTAATTGAACAAAGTAGCAGTTAACGTGGTAAACGAGAATGTAAACAGACAATCATTAAGTCAATATACACATAAATGTCTCCGATGAAAACCCAGAGATGTGTCTCGTGTAGCCGACTATACCATACTTCGAAGCTAATGATCTCTCCAGTGGACTTCTCCAATAACCTCCACTGTCTTATCACCTTAGTCCTCGCCGCGCTGGGCCTATATTATGCGTTAAACTGACACGTGCAATTTAGTGCAACTCAGATCGTAATTCACACAGGTCCTGATCAGACGTGCTACGGTATAGTGTGCCCAAGTTCGTCCACATATCCTGGTATGAAAACGCTGATAAACAACTCAATCGATTATTATATGAAAAATAATTGGCTAAGCTAGTCTTAGTTGAAAACGTGTAAACAACCAGTTAGGCCGTAGGAGTCATATATAAGCAGGCCATGACGTGGCAAGGCTTGGTGTCGTGTGATGTGTCATGGTGGTGCCGGGGTCGTCTTGGGATTTGGGGTCGTCACACTTGGTATAATTGTAATGGCCCAATTTTATTAGCATCGTTATTCGAGTTATTTTTTTGACTCGGATGCCAACTCGGACCCACGTGGACACCTCGGATAAGCTAAAACATGCCAGACTGGGCATAAACCGTTATTTTTGTCTGTTGGTTGCATAATTGCGATGTTAATTATTATGTATTTCATAACTCATCGCACGTGTATTTATATTGCCATACCGTATGAGACCGTGACGGGTAAACGCCTCGTAAAGCGTGTTGACATGGTACCGAGTAGGCGTAGTACGGGTACACTAAGTCTTATAATGCTAACTTAAATAAAATGACTAGAACAAAAGTGAGTATTGCATAAAATAGATAATCAAACTTTAGGCTAAGTCAATTAAATCAGTACATCAAGGATTGGCGCACACCGAGATGCGTGTCGAGACGTGGAGCACTGGATGCCAAGTAATTGGGTACTAAGGGAAGTGGTATTACACCACATTAAGACCCTAAATAGCCTATATTTGTATAAAAGTGCCTAAGTTAAATTAATTGAATCAATTGATTACAAATGCTTATAATTGGATGGAAAAATCTGTGTCATAGATTTGCCTCGAGATTCGCACTAGAATGGGATCCTAGGAGATTTAAGTCAGAAATTTGTGTCAACATGATGGAAGTTAGTGGAGTAGGAGCTAACAAGGACCGTTAGATTGACCTCGAGATACGTGAACACAATTGATTCTAACATAACCTATATATAGCTAAGTTAGTGGGAAATCTCTTCATGCAACAATAGCAAAATTTTGTTCTTGTGATGGAGTGTTGGAAATTTAGCAAGAACAAAGAGGAAAGGAGGTTATATTCTAGAGGAGTCAAGCTATGAAGATCAAATCTAAGAGTTCATCACACTACAAGAAAAATGATATTTAGAAACGGAATTAGCAACGGAATTAAGTTCCGTTGCTAAGAAAAAGTGGTTAGAGACGGAATTGAGACGGACTAATTCAGAGACGGAATAGAGAGAGATCAGAGACGGAAATAGAGACGGAAATAGAGACGAAATTAAATTCCGTCTCTAAATAATGGCGCCAACATTCCCACCAAAACTTTCTTTTTTTATAACCGTTCATCAAATCTCGAGATTCGTGCATCCTTCGATCTCGATGATTCAAAAATAAAATACCAACCACAACGCTCCCTCTCTCTCCCTAAAATCTATCTCCGCTCTCTCTCTCTCAACAAACCTCTCTTCCTCACCGCTTCTCTCTCACCGAAGCTCTCACCGCTTCTCACTGCACCGCTCTCACCGTCACCGCTTCTCACCGTCACCGCTCTCTCTCTCTCTCTCACCGTCACCGCTTTCTCTCTCTCACTGCGTCGCGCTTTCTCGCTCTCTCTCTCGTAGCTCTCTGCTTTCTCACTCTCTCACCCTCTCTCTCACCGCTCTCTCGCTCTCTCTCTCTCTCTCTCTCTCTCTCTCTCTCTCTCTCTCTCTCTCTCTCTCTCACCGCTCTCTCACCGAAATCTCACCGCTCTCTCACCGGATCTCACTCACCGTCAACTCTCTCTCTCTCTCACCGAAATCTCTCTCCCAAACCCTAAATCTTTGTCGTCGCTGCGATTGAGGCCGCGACGAGGCCGTCAGTCTGCGTCGCCGTCTCGGGAGATTGGAGCCTCGGAAGCCCTAAGCCGTCGCCGCTGTTCGCCGCACCCTAACCCGTCGCCGCAAAATGGAGCATCGAAGCCTAAGCCTCTAAGCCCTAAGCCTCGAAATCTCTCTCCCAAACCCTAAATTTTTGGTTTTTGGATGTTTTGATGTTTGGTTGTTTCAATTGGGGTTGTTTGAATTAGGGTTAGAGTGTCCGATTGATATGATTTTTGGGGTTCATGAGAAATCGATGGTGGTCTCGTGCTTTTTGGAATGCATTTTGTATGTTTTTTATGTGACGGATCCCGATACTTTGCCCTAACTAATTTGGGCCCGATGCTATGTTGTTGTTGTTGAATTATATCTTGATTTTGAATGATAACTTGTGAGGACTAACCATTTTCCTTCATTTATAATGCTTGCAGGATGCCAAGGGCACTGATGTTGATCTTAGCACTGATTTTGAGTAATTATTGAAAATTTTTGTTGTCTAGGTGAATGGGGGAAGTGACTCTGAAGTGGAGTTTGAAGGTGGTTCTCCTGTGGATACACTGGATAGTGAACAGAGTGAAGGCTCGGAGCAGATTGAGTATTTATTGACGATGTAGCGAAACTGGTGGTTTTCAAGATGTGGGGGTGTGCAAAAGGTCGATGGTTTGAAGTTGCTGCCTTTTGAGTTCAAATCTCTTGAAGTTTGCCTTGAATCTGCTTGCACGCGTCTCGAAAATGAGGTATGATGTTTTAGACTTTTAAAGTACACAAATTATTCTGAATCTTTTTTGGTGCGTCTATACTCAACTGTTGTTTGCTAGGTATGCTTCATTTCGTTCAAGTGTGACTTTTTTGGTTTATTTTATTAGAGTATATCATTGTTTGAATTAAATGGGACCTATGTAAAGAAGGCAGAGAATTTGATCAACTCTACCATGAAAGACATTTCTTATCCTCAATCTTTTTAGTGAGTTAAGTGTCTAAACATTTTTGGCTTGGTCCAATACGAAAATGGACTTGTGAATCTTTGATAGTAGTAATTGTACTTTCCAAGTGTTTTATTCTAACTAGGAGAGGCGAAATATGAAAGAACCGACTCAAGCGGATCCCCTCTCTTGAATAGAATGTAAGCTTCCATTTAAATTAGAGTTGTTGAGGAGAAGTACTTCTCAAAGAATGTATCGGATCAATCTGTTTGTCAACCACTGTTTGGGACTAGGTTCCTTTCTTTTCACTTTCTCTCACAAAGTGGTCGAGTTGAGAACGTCGAGAGAATTTTGGTGAGCGCTGGATTGAGACTGAGAAACAATACCAAGGTCCTTCTACGGGATATAGTAGGCTAAACCTTTACTCTTGTGACTCGTCTCTCGTTTATGATTTATTGATTTGTGGCTTTTCTCAATTATAATCTAGTATTATTCTCTATTTCATGGATTATATTGTATTTCATGTCAAATCAATATATTACTTTGAGGAACTAGCAAAATTCAGTTCGTGGTCATTTATGTTTGCATTACATAGTGCGAGCTTCAATTTTTTATGCGCCGCATTTCTCTCTCTCTCTCTCTATATATATATATATATATATTTTTTTTTAACTTCTGTTTTGCTATTTGTGTTAGACTTCGACTGAGCAAGAGGCATATCCAAATTTTAGATGAATTGACATCTAAAATCAAGCACCCTCAACCTCGAACATGTCGGACATATAAAGAGTCGTCTAGTTGGATTATTTGGGCGTGTTCGTAGGGTAAAGATAACTTATTCTTGTTTTTGCTTCACAGCTCTAATTGATAATATCCCCTTGTTAAGAGCCTTATTTTGATTTCTAGATCATTTGGTAATATCTATGACTTGATTAGTATTTTATTAATTTGACCTTAACTCACATGATGGATCCATTTTTAAGCGTGCCCCTCCCGCCTTAAGGTTAGTTGGGAGGGATAGTTTTTCTTTAACGAGATGGTGATTGTCGTTTTGGTTTGAAGATATCCATTTAGTGGATTCTCTGTTCCAGCTTTACGCTTTGTTTGAGACTATTACAGATTCAAAGTTGCTCATGGAAATCTTTATTTTTAACTTTTTCAAAGTGCATCACTTGAATGATAATATTTTCTTCTCTAACATAGAATTTCACGTTTCTTAGGTTAGAGATGAACTTGAAAATTTATTGACGATGACATGGATATGGTCGAGATGTATTTAATCGATAAGCTTGCTCGTAAACTTGGGGAAAATGATTCAAGAAATGAAGACGTTGACATGGAAAATGAATCGACTTGTGAAAGTGAAAGGTATGCCACTATGCCTTGTACAATATGATATTTTGCATGAATTTCTTACATTGTCAACAAGTTGGCAAAGCACACACAATTGGAAGACGAAAAGTATCAAGTCCTTTTGAATGGTATAATTGTCCGACAAAAAAATGGTAAAATTGAGGATGGAGGCATGTGTGAGATTACATGCGAAGGTTGAATGCAAAAGATAATGCTACCATGTTATGGAAATGGTAAACTTAGTTGCATTAATTTTGTGTACTAATTGTTGATATTGATGTTTAAAGCGTCCATTTTTTTTATATCCATAGGTAAGAGATGTAACCGAATTTTGTTCTCACACGTCAAACCTAGAGCCATTCTAACCATTATGTCATCTTCTTTCTTTATTCATTTGCCTTCTATTTTTAGATTTTCAAATTGATGATGACTTGAAGAGCAACAAAAGCGATGGAAATTTAACTCAATAGCTTCCTTGTTTCCTTGTTTTTTTACTTTTTCGTCGTGAAAAGTCGTTTTGACATTAGCAGAGAATATGCAAATCAATTTTGAGGAGTATCTCAATCTAAATCCCCGAAGCAAAGCAAACAAATATTTAAGGTAACTAAACCCTTTGAGGCAATTCTCTTTATTTCATTTCCATTTCGAGTTGACATTAAATCAATTGGATTATTTTACCACCGATCTTATATTAGTAATGTCATGCATTGTGTATTACTATCTATGATTCCTTTAATTCCATTTCGATTGGTCGTTTTTTTGTAGTGAATTTAATTTGTCGACTTCCTACTTGCTTCGCATGTCCATGTATTGATTTGTGGAAAGCAATCGCATGTGGTTGATATATTTAGCTTTTCTAAATGTGTTATCATTTTTTTGAAGGTGAAAGAGAACAACAAGGACACTCACAAAGGAGGCATACGGTATTTGGAGGCTAAACAGGCTCTTTTATTTGCTTATAGTCGGGCTATCTCGCTTTTTTTCAAACCGGTGATAATCTCTCTACTATCTCTGTTTGCTGATTTTCTCAAACTGGTGTTACAAACTTAATTGCTATTACTCATAATTGTAATCTTTGGCATGCTAGACTTGGTCATCCATCTTCATCGGTCTTTGCGAGAAGGTGCTACTGAGTTGTAATTCTATTTTTCATAAATCTCTGAAGAAGCTGAATCTTTGATTATGATTGGCAACCTTTATTTTCTCGATGGTATATTGTCTTTGCTAGTTTTGTTGATTTCCTTGCTTATGGTTTGAAGCTTATTATTGGTTTCTCCTCTTCTTGTCATAGAACAATTCATCTTTCATGTCATAGATCATATTCGTAGGCTTTTTGCAGGATACAATAAATCTATCGAGTTTTTGACTTACACCGACTGGTGGGATTTTGAAACAAGATTTCAACAATCCAAGGCAATAAAGAAGGGCAATCATGTATAGACTTATCTGATCGCTTGATTAAGTTCTCTAAATTTCCATCATAAATTCATTATATGCAATATATCTAGTGGAACTTGCTTTGTTAATGAAATCTTACCATCTTTGCGGTACAAAATGATTTACTACGCCATTATATTACAATAATGTCCCAATAGAGATTAGTATGATTCTTATTTGAAACTGAATTTGTGGAAAAATAGGTCGGAGAGGAAGTAAGACTTGTAAGAGTCTAAGACAAACACAAGGTCTAGTGAAGGTGCACAAGAATAGACGATTGATCGTTAGGAATCACCAAAAAATGTATGAACAATTTGTTTCAAATTTCAAAGCTACTTGACAAAGGTCTCGGGGTTATCTTGAATGATACGGGTTAGTGATCTATAAATGTTTTCCAAGATGCACTTCGTGGGTTGCTAATCTCATTTGCTAAGGGCCGGTGGCAAGTTGTTGAATTCTTCGAGAAAATTAGTTTTAAATTTGATCGCCCCTAGCTTTACGTTGGGTTCAATACTTCTACTAGTATTTTCGTTGTCACTCAATCATCAAAGAAAATATCCAAGTCAATTATTTAGTCTTTTTTTTATTATGGGAGTTAGCTCAGATTTCCAACCTTTTGTGTAGTCCCCGACTTCCATATGTTGAAGTGCAAACTCATGGATCCGATGGTAACCTCTTGTATTACCCCCTGTTGCATAATGTTTTCCTTGGAAGTTTGTCCAAGTCTCGAATTGATAATTATGGTCATCTAAACACCTCACTACCGATCTGCCATTTTGCCTAGTTGTATATCTTGTAGGTATTATTTCCACCCTTGCCTTTTGTCCCGCCCGTAGTGGTATGCTAGTCTTTGAATCTTACGAATCGATACGCAATTTACAGGGAAGACAATATGGAGCTTTTATATGTTTTACACGGTCAAGAAGGCGGAACCACACATGTACGAGAGTGCTATAGATCTCGCTTAAAGTTATAAACATGATATAATTTCATAATGCATTTTGAGGTGAAATATAAGATTCATGTGGTTGCGGGTGCAATTCTCCGAGATGGAAACTATTTATACACCGCGGTCGGAGGGTAGGATTTGTG
Source organism: Stephania cephalantha (assembly GCA_039657325.1). NCBI lineage: Eukaryota > Viridiplantae > Streptophyta > Magnoliopsida > Ranunculales > Menispermaceae > Stephania > Stephania cephalantha. The sequence goes on from CM077578.1 coordinate 42,856,388, forward strand.
GTGAGTTTGTTCTTGACATGCGTTGTTTCTTCCCTTATTGGTGATTTTCAATTTGGATTTTTGTTCTTGTTGGGTGATTAAGTTGCCCATCTAATTTTTGAGCAATTGCTACTTTGTGATGTTGTTTGATTTCTATTACCGGATCTTATCTCGATACCTTGTTGGTTGATTGCTCTTGTTTTGCTCATCCGGGTTGTTTTGCTTGTTTTGAGTGTTGTGGATAATTTGGTTTTATCAATTGTTTTGGTTTTGTATCTCTCTTTCGTCGAAGCGCTTGGCCAAGAACGTCGCAAATGCGCATATTTTATGGGTTTTTTTAAGACGTTTTAGGTGAATTGCTTGATTCCCAGCTTGAGATTTCATATTTTCTTCCATGAATCCATGTTTGTGTTTCTTATGAAACATGATCTTTGTGCATAATTGTTATCAACTTAAGCGATTTTTGCTTGCGTAGACTCTTCTGAGTATACTCTTCGTCATTGTTGGATTTAGTAATGGTTTGTGTTTGTTCCATTTCTTGGCGATTGAACACATTTCTTCAATATCTATTTATAGAATGTCATTTATGTCTCCCTCACGCTTGTTTTTTTTAATCATTTATCTCTTAGTGTTGATCCATGCAGATAAGCTCCAAAGGAGACGTCGGGGAGCCGACCTGGACTACACCTTAGGACCAAATGGATGATGAGGCGGTGTACTACAAGGTGGCGGGTGACTGTCCCAAAGGATGTGTCTACTGAGCCTCGGTGGTTATGGAGAAAGAAGAGAAGATACGTAGATCCGGGATGCTAGCACATCCTGTGTGCTAAGCACAACGAGGGATGGGCACCTTTATGATACTTAGGTATTTTTATGGTTGTTGTAGAACAATGAGAATTGTAGTTTTTTTATGGATACTTAGGTATCTTAAACATTTATTATACTTGACTATGTTTCGTGAATATATAAATCTTTTTTAATATCGAATTTTATGTTTTTTTCTCATTTGAATCTTTGTTGTTGATATTTATATTGTTGATTTGTGTATGTATGTCAAATTCGCTTTTTGGGATGTTAGCACCCCCAAGGAGTTGTTGGAGGGGTTGCGAGCGATGGAGCAGTCCTATGGTGGTATTTTCGAGTTTAGATGTTATGGAGAACCAAATTGGATTAAGCTTAGGTTGAAAAACTAAACAAAGCGAATTGAGACGGATTCGCAACGGAATTCGAATATTAGTTGCTATTATTCCGTCTCTAATTTTTGAGAATAGATGCATGAATCAAGCAACGGATCGAGACGAAATTATTGTATTCGTCTCGATCCGTTTTAATCGAGACGATCGATCGAGACGGAATATAATAATTCCGTCTCGATCCGTTGCTAATCGAGAGACGATTAGAGACGAATACAATAATTCCGTCTCGATCCGTTGCTATTAATCGAGACGGATCGAGACGGAATATAATAATTCCGTCTACGATCCGTTGCTAATCGAGACGGATCGAGACGAAATACAATAATTCCGTCTCGATCCGTTGTAATCGAGACGGATTAGAGACGAATACAATAATTAAAATCTTCGATCCGTTAATCGAGACGGATCGAGATGGAATATAATAATTCCGTCTCTCGATCCGTCTTTTGATTAGCAACGGATCGAAGACGAATGCAATAACAATTGAACCATTTAGAAGAATTTCCATTTATGTTCGTCTCTCATTCGTTTCTAAATTCGTCTCTAATCGAAACGAAACACATTTCATTCTTGATTGAATCATGATGACGATTTTAGAGACGGAATATATTCCATCTCTCGTTCGTTAAATTGAATTAGAGACGTAATTAATGCAAATCGAGAGACGGAAATTTCCCTTTCGATCTCTGCTTGTTTTTTGTAGTGATCATCTAGGTACAAGGTAAGTACATCGGGTTTCCACATCTAAGATTTGTTTGTTAAAGTTTTATTCTATTATCTTAGCTCCCTAGGTTCCTTAAACTATTTGCTCTGATACCAACTATGTGGCGGCCCCAAATCTCGAGACAAACCTGGGCATTGCCATGTCACATCACATGTTACCAAGCCTTGCCACATCATGAACTGCTTATAAATGACACTCTGCGACCTAAATGGTTATTTACACGTTTTCAACTAAGACTAACTTAGCCAATTATTCACGCCTTTCTGTTGCCAGATAACGTACTTGCATGTCTCGTAGTTTTATCTGATTTATTGCTGAATATTGTGTGGACTTGGAATTTTACTCATTGGACTCGTCACTATATTTGTTGGTTGGTAGTGCGAGATCTTTTTCTCATTGACGATGCTTGAACATACTCTTAGGTGTTTATATTTTGATATATTGTGCTTTGTTATAGGTATCGTGGGACTATGAGAGACACTTGTACATGTATATACCTATTTTTTTATATTTTTTTCCTTATATACGATTTTATTTCCTGTTTTTCCACTACTTAGAAATTTTGATAATATGCATAAGGTTTTTCTAGTACTATGGGAAGTGGTAGTACACCAATTACCCGACACCTAGTGCCTGTGTCACGCGACGCATCCCGAGGCGCCAATCCTTGAGTACCCGATAATTATGTCTTACCCTAAAGTTTGATTATCTATTTTATGCAAATTAAACGTGGCGGAACAACTACGTCACCAACTCATTAGGAATTTTCTCCTCGGAGCTTGTACCATTGGGCTACAATGGCCCAATGGTACAAATCTCGCTAAAATCGCATACTTAAGCCTCCAGGGTGCGGTTTCGAGACTTGGGAGGCGAAAAACCACGCCCATTTATGGCCTTAGAAAGCATAAATGGGGGGGGACGTGGATGGTGGGAGGCCTTAGAAAGCTCCCACTGCCTTGGGGTGCCGGGGCTCTGTGGGTCGATTCGTCGTTCTCCCCGGGTGCCCCTGGGCCTTCACACTAGTCTTATTTGAAAATGTGTAAACAACCGCTTAGGCCGTAGGAGTCATATATAAGCAGGCCATGACGTGGCAAGGCTTAGTGTCGTGTGATGTGTCATGGTGGTGCCCGGGTCGTCTTGGGATTTGGGGTCGTCACACTTGGTATAATTGTAATGGCCCAATTTTATTAGCACCGTTATTCGAGTTATTTTTTAGACTCGGATGCCAACTCAGGCCCACGTGGACACCTCAGATAAGCTAAAACATGCCAGACTGGGCATAAACCATTATTTTTGTCTGTTGGTTGCATAATTGCGATGTTAATTATTATGTATTTCATAACTCATCGCACGTGTATTTATATTGCCATACCGTATGAGACTGTGACGGCTAAACGCCTCATAAAGCATGTTGACATGGTACCGAGTAGGCGTAGTACGGGTACACTAAGTCTTATAATGCTAACTTAAATAAAATGACTAGAACAAAAGTGAATATTGCATAAAATAGATAATCAAACTTTAGGCTAAGTCAATTAAATCATGTACATCAAGGATTGGCGCACACCGGATGTGTGTCGAGACGCGAGCAATGGATACCAAGTAATTGGTACTAAGGGAAGTGATATTACACCATTTAAGACCCTAAATAGCCTATATTTGTATAGAAGTGCCTAAGTTAAATTAATTGAATCAATTGATTACAAATGCCTATAATTGGATGGAAAAATTTGTCATAGATTTGCCTCGAGATTCGCACTAAAATGGGATCCTAGGAGATTTAAGTCGAAAATTTGTGTCAACATGATAGAAGTTAGTTGAGTAGGAGCTAACAATGACCGTTAGATTGACCTCGAGATACGTGAACACAATTGATTCTAACATGACCTATATATAGCTAAGTTAGTGAGAAATCTCTTCATGCAACAATAACAAAATTTTGTTCTAGTGACGGGAGAGTGGAAATTCAAGCAAGAACAAAGAGGAAATGAGGTTATCTTCTAGAGGAGTAAAGCTATGAAGATCAAATCTAAGAGTTCATCATCTAGGTACAAGGTAAGTACATCGGGTTTCCACATCTAAGATTTGTCTCATTAAAGTTTTATTCTATTGTCTTAACTCCCTAGTTTCCTTAAACTATTTGCTCGATACCAACTATGTGGCGGCCCCAAATCTCGAGACAACCCCGGGCATTGCCATGTCACATCACACGTTACCAAGCCTTCTCACATCATGACCTCGCTTATAAATGACACTCTGCGACCTAAATGGTTGTTTACACGTTTTCAACTAAGACTAGCTTAGCCAATTATTCACGCCTTTATGTTGCCAGATAACGTACTTGCATGTCTCGTAGTTTTATCTGATTTATTGCTGAATATTGTGTGGACTTATCTTGGAATTTTACTCATTGGACTCGTCACTATATTTGTTGGTTGGCTGAGTGCAGATCTTTTTCTCTGCTAACGGTCTTGAACATACTCGTAGGTGTTTATATTTTGATATATTTTGCTTTGTTATGGGTATCAGGGGACTATGAGAGACACTGTACATGTATATACCTACTTTTTTTATATTTTTTCCTTATATACAGTGTACTTTATTTCCCGGTTTTTCCACTACTTAGAAATTTTGATAATATGCATAAGGTTTTTTCGGTACTATGGGAAGTGGTAGTACACCAATTACCCGGCACCGAGTGCCTCTGCGTCACGCGACTCATCCCGAGGCGCGCCAATCCTTGAGTACCCGATAATTATGTCTTACCCTAAAGTTTGATTATCTATTTTTTGCAAATGAAATTGTGGCGGAACAACTACGTCACCAACTCAACCTTTAACCTAATTAGACCATACTTCAGTACGTTGAGATCCCTATAGTGGGCTTCTCCAACCCCCTCCATTGGTCCATCACCCTATAACACTTTCGGTGGTCGGCTTGGACTCACGACCCATCGATACTTACACCAAAGACAAGCCGCTCAAGTCGCAATTCACTGAGGGCGCCCGTGCCACGTGCTATGGCCTAGTGATTCGCATAATCACTGAGTCTTCATATGTATAGCTAGGAATTAAAATACATATATGCATAATTTAAAGAGATAATTGACAAAATACGTCAGATGACTTACCCTCGTCGTGCTGTATGGTCACTTTCCGGTCTGACTGATGTACTGCGTGAGCTCTTTCTCTCGAGTCTGATCTGGCTCTGGTGGTGGTGGTGATGCCCTCCAACAATCTGCTTTAAGATGTCCAACCTGACTACATCGGAAACATCGATTCGTCTCGAACCTCCCCGCATGTCTGACCTCGGTCTCTCTGACCCCTGTCACGGCCTCCCTGATCTCGATCCTGTCGATACTGCAGAGTCTGATGTTTATGCTTTTACAGTGCGGTGTGCACATAACGAGTCTTTAGTTGTCTCGCCATCATTTCTGCACCGATATAACATATAGTCACCCCGACCGCCTCCGGGTCACCACATCCATAGAAATACCAAGGCTAGAAGCAAATAAACTCCTTGATTAGTTTAGCTTCAGGTGATAAAGTTAACACTCGAAAGTGGTAGCTGTCACTCTAGTGCCGTTGGTGTAGAGTGGGAGTCGGTGTCTTGGCGGCGGTGCGACCATCGCACGATCACCGAGTAACCATTTCAACATGTGGCTCAGAACTGTGGGAGTAGTAGCTGAATAGGCATCTGCTGAGACGATCGGGGCGACGAATGTCGAGTAGTAGTAGTCGGTGCACCGCAAGTACCGTAGAGTTACTATGCTACGGCGAATGCTTCTACCGAGCCTTGAGTAATTGTAAAATCTCGGCCAACCGAGTGTCGTGTGTTGCGAGTCGGTCATCGACACTCGTGTAGTAGCAAAGTGGTCGTGGCCCTAACCGAATCACTAGTTTGACCGAATGGGCACACACATTTGTGCTTTATTATTGTTTAGTCATGCAATGATCCATTTATAGTTGCTTTTTACATTCCGCATGTTTTTTAACATTATTTATTGGATTTCTTTTATTTTATCTTATGAATGCTCGGTTAAAGGGGATTCTTGACGACCATCTAAGGTGAGCTTCACCCATCTATGTTTGGCACATTACTCATAAGTGTTTATTTTGGTATTTTGTTATATATTTTGGGTTTATGGGAGGCTTTTAAGACACTTGTACTTGTGTATGTCTACTTTTGTCGCCTTATATATAATGTCCTATATTATGGGTTTTCACAGTAGGAGTGATGCTCTATAAAACTTGAAAGTTAATAAAAATCCATGTTTATGTACTTTAAGACTTCCGCTGTAAATTTACTGGTTACCTACTTGCAACTCAGAAAAACACAAGCCATACATGTAATTTAATGCATATCTCGAATAATTGGCAAATAATATAAAAATACGATGATAGTACACATATCAAGGAACATTAACGTGGGGACTAGTGTTATCAGAGTTGCGGGACTTGCATAGCAGCTCGTTCGGCGGCTTCGGTGCGCGGGGCCGCCACAGTTAGTATCAGAGCAATGGTTCAAGAAGCGTTAAGAATTAATGAAAGAGCATAAAATTTAATGAACAAAACTTTAGATGTGGAAACTCAATGTACTTACCTTAGAACTCTAGTTGGCAAGTGATAGTGAGGCGGGTAGAGTTAGGGTTATATATGTGTTATGTTTTGCTATATGTTACACACTATACACGTATATATACCGAGGCTAATTCGACGCACTTTTCTCGATGCATAACAAAGTAAAATATATCAAAATATAAACACATACGAGTATGTCCAAGACTGTCAGCAGAAAGAGATAGTTGCCTAATATTTCCCTTTGTCGTTATTCGTAGAAGGATCGGCACCCGCAACCCAACTGACGAGAGGGACACGGAGGAGTACATGTCGACATTTGTAAGTACTCATACGAGATAGGGAGCATGATTGAGTACCTACACCTCCAGTAGACATTATGAGAGTGATCCGATCCAAAGTTCAAGAAAACCATCGATAGCTATCGTAGCTCCACCTATGCCGAGAGTCATATGTGCAGAGTGATGAGACTCCATCATTATGATAAGAACGCCTCTAGTATGTTCTCACTATGGAGTGAAGGGGAATCATCATTTTAAATGCCATTAATTTTTACGTCGCCAATATCGTAGAGCGTTACGGTTAGAGCTTCGAGCTCGAATTATGTCTGGACAATACGCTGAGGGTAAGTACTTAGAAGGCCAGGTTATTTTGTATAGTTAATGAGAACCTGATATTTTCGCCACATTATGTGTATAACTTTCATACTAAAGGAAGATAGTTATGTCTGTGATTACTTATATGTATTTATTTCATGCTAAAGAGGATAGTGATGACTACGAGTAAATACTATGTGTATTGTAGATCATGGCACGGTTGTCGAGGACATGATATTTCTCAATTCAGTCATTATGGAAAACCTAGCTTAGATCGTGACAGAACGTGGGAGGTATGATGACGAGTTCATACAGGCCATGAGTTGTAGGTCAAGAGTGTTCTTGATTGGAAGGCCTATAGAGAAACAATAAGGACAAGACTTAGAAGAAAGCGTTTCAAAAGTGTACAAGTAGTGTAAGGTAGTTGAAACATCATAGGTAGAGTTTTACAAGGATAGCTAGAAGACACGAGATAGGGAAGCAGCTAGAAGACCCTATGGATAACTGAAAATGTTGAGTTGACTCGGGATGTACACAAAAGTGATGTAGACACCTTTAGCTCTGGCCAGAACACTGGAGTTAGTCTCGCAATCATGAAAATTTGAGTAACTACACTCGAAGTTTTGTGATTGTTCTCAGACAGTGAGGTCAGTGGGGGCCCACACCGCTACCTCATGTGAAAAGTGGACAATTCAATAAGTACAAGTTGAGTGAAAGCTTACAATTGTGCTTGAAGACATCCAACATATCACCAACACCAAGATTTAAATAAAGCTCAAGGAAGATGGACAACTAGGACCAGGGCGAGAGAGATTAATGTAACAAAGTGGAACACATGAGATTTTAGGGAAAAATATAAGAGTTGTGTACAGAGCAAGTGAAATGGATGGATATCACAATAGAGAGATAGAAGAGCCATATGATTTGCAGGTCTAAGGATATAAAGACATAAAACTTTAAGAAGACGCGAGAATAAAAAGAGTGAAAATTGACACTAATGGATGAGTGGTTACTCTCCATTAGGTACTGCATACAAGGTGTGTGACCTTATTAGGTATATGCTATAAAAAGGCAGGATGAGACAATACGTGACTTACACACGAGCAAAAGTTACTCATAATGGCCATAGTTACAGTGTCATGAGATCATATTTCACTCCCTAAGTTAGAGTCTGGTGCTCTGTGATGCATTATAAAAATACCATGGTTGTGATGGTATGGACATGGGCGGAATTAATGAAAGCACGACTGAAACAGTCGATGTTCGAAGCCTGACAATGAGCATGAACATTGTTAACTATGTTCGTGGACATGACTCACTTTCAGGCAAGGTCGAGTAACAATTAGACCATAGTATGCATATTAGGAGTCCTCGGTGAATGACATCCCAAACTACTTTGTCAGTACATGCGTCAGTGCGTAGTGGGTCTACGCTGGTCATCGAGAGGACCCAAGTGATGGGCCAGTTGGGTGCGACACTTGAGGGGTCCTGGGGAGGGAATCCGAAGTATGGCGTAGTTGGATTTAGGAATTAGTTGGCGATTGTGAATATTCCCGTCATAGTTTCCTCCCCATGAAGATTAAGAGATGAAAGGTTGTATTAAAGGCCTAGCAGGGCACATTGTGTGCAGGGAAACACCTGAGGATATAATTATATGAAAAGTTGAAGAGCTGTAGTAAGGGCCTAGCAGGGCACATTGTGTGCAGGGCAACGCCTGAGGATACAGTTATATGAAGAGTGAAAGAAGTGTATGAAGGGCTTAGCAGAGCACATTGCGTACAGGGCGACGCCTGAGGATACATTTATATGAAGAGCTGAAGAGCTGTATGAAGGGCTTAGCAAGGCACATTGCATAGGGCAACGCCTGAGGATACAGTTATGTGAAGATTTGAAGTGTTGTATGAAGGGTCTTGCAGGGTACATTGCATGTAGTGCAATGCCTGAGTAATGCAATTATAGAGAAATCAAGAATGATAATCGATCATACAGAGGAACTCGACAGTGTTGTCGAGAATTTTAGGCTGCCAAAGGCAGATAGAAAGCTATAGCGAAAAGTTACCCCGACGAGTCAGACGACTCAATCCTATCTGAGACCGAAGATAAATAAAAACCCAGTATTGAGGTTCATTGGGTCGTTAGATTACCATAATAGTTTTGTGATATGAGGTTTTGTTTACCTTAAATTTTGGGACAAAATTTCTCCTAGTTGGAAGAATTGTAACAGCCCAATTTTATAGGCACCGTTATTCGAGTTATTTTTCAGACTCGGATGCTAGCACAGGCCCACTTGGATGCCTCGGATAGGTTAGAATACGCATGACTGGACATAAATCGTTATTTTTGTCTGTTGGTTGCATAATTGCGATATTAATTATTATGTATTTCATAACTCATCGCTTGTGTGTATTTATATTGCCATATCGTGTGAGACTTTATGATAGGTAAACGCCTTGTAAAGCGTATTGACGCGGGTACCGGGTAGGCGTAGTACGGGTTCACTAAGGCTTATAATACTTACTTGAATAAAATGACTAGAACAAAGGTAAATATCGCAATTAAGCCACTATGCTCTATGGAAGTGAATGTTGGGCGGTAAAGCAACAATTACATAAAATGAACGTAGCGAAATGATGATGCTTAGGTGGATGTGTGGTAAAACTCGTAAAGATAGAATAAGAAATATAAAAATTCAAAGACAAGTAGGAGTATCACCAATTGATACAAAGATTAGGGAAGGGCGGTTGCGGTGGTTTTGTCACCCGCAAAGACGGCCTACAAATGCCCAACGAGAAAACTCGACTCAATAGAAATCGTAGAAATTGACGAGGTAGGGGCACCAAAGTTAACATGGGATGCATTAATTAGGAGGGATTTGAATGGTTTGGAAAGCTCACCATCAATTGCACTTAATCAAGCACAATGGAAAAGTTTGATCCATGTAGCCGACCCCGATTAATTTGGGATGAGGCTATGTTGTTGTTGTTGTTGTTGTAGGCTAAGTCAATTAAATCGAGTATATCAAGGATTGGCGTGCCTCGGATGCATGCCGAGACGCGGGGCACTAGATGCCGAGTAATTGGGTACTAGGGGAAGTAGTATTACACCAATTTAAGACCCTAAATAGCCTACATATGTATAGAAGTGCCTAAGTTAAATTAATTGAATCAATTGATTACAAATGCCTATAGTTGGATGAAAAAATTGATGTCATAGATTTGCCTCGAGATTCGCACTAGATTGGAATCTTAGGAGATTTAAGTTGAAAATTTGTGTTAACAGAATGGAAGTTAGTGGAGTAAAAGCTAACAAGGACCATTAGATTGATCTCGAGATATGTGAACACAATTGATTCTAACATTACCTATGTATCACTAAGTTAGTGGGAAATATCTTCATGCAACAATAACAAAATTTTGTTCTTGTGATGGAGTGCTGTAAAACTTAGCAAGAATAAGGAGGAAGGGAGGTTATCTTCTACAGGAATCAATCTAGGAAGATCAAATCCAAGAGTTCATCATCTAGGTACAAAAACCCACTCTTTATGTGCTTAAATTCATTAAAATGTGTACATGAAAACTCAAGTTTTGGGGGTTTTGTGCAAAAATGAATTTCAAAGATTAAACCACTATTTTTCTTGTCTAAATGAGATTCTAAACTGATCTTGATGATCAATAATGTTTCAAACTAGTTTTAACAAAAACTTAGAGTTTCATGAGTTCTTGATGCATACATAATTAGTTCTTAGCAAATTTCTTGACCCAACTCTCGTAAATTAATCATAACTTTCCCATACAAACTCCAAATAGGGAAAATCATATGACGTTGGAAAGCTAACGTAGAGATATACAACTTTTGTCACTGGAGAAAACTCGAAATTCAAACTCATTCTAGCTTAAAAATGCTCCGCAAATAGGCAGTTGAAGTGCTAATGCTAAATTTTTAAAATGAAATTTCACAAGGCATAACTCTCTCAATTCTTATCAAAATGAACTCATCTTTTAGTATGTTATTTTTGGGTATGTTAGCGCCTTGTGACGAAAAATCATGAGTTTTGGAGCTATAGATTTGGAGAAATAATTTTTACAATATTACTAGTCGAATTTGATTCCAATTTGGGCTGTTTTGGAAAATAGAACTCTAAATATAATTTAAACACCATAAGTCACTCTAAAACTCTGGAAGTGGATCCGAGAGTTAGGAGCGTAGCAGGGTTAGACTCGCGAGTCCAGGGAAGCCCGAACGCGTATTGAGGTACGTAAAACCCTTGAGAATACTCCACAACATTCATTTCAGTTTTCTTATGCATGTGATGGATATCAGACTATTTTACTTCACTATTTTGTCTAACCGATTGAGTTGTTTCTCGGGCTTTTCATACTAGGATGTGTGGACGCACTTGTGCACACTATACCGTAGCACGTGTAATCAGGCCCTTAGTGAATTGCGATCCGAGCTACACTAAGGTGTATGTCTCGGTGTAGTGCACGATATAGGCCCAACGCCGAGAGGACTAAGGTGATGGGACAGTGCAGGTTGTTGGAGAAGCCTACTTGAGAGATCCTTAGCTTTGAAATATGGTATAGTCTGCTACATGAGACACATCCTTGGGTTTTTATCGGAAACATTTATGCGTATATTGACTTAACAGTTGTCTATTTACATCTTGTTTACCTCGTTAACTGCTACTTTGTTCAATTATTTCCCATTGTGTTGTGTTACTATTATTGTCCGCTGCTTGAATATTTTGTATTGCTCTACATTCATAGGAGTACGCCTTTCCGTTGCCAGTTAGCGTATTTGCATGTTTCATAGTTTTAACTGATTTCTTACTGAATATTGTGTGGACTTCTCATGGAACTTTACTCACTGGACTCGTCACTATATTTGTTGGGTGACCGAGTGCAGATCTTTCTACGAGTAGCGGCAAAGGGGAATCTTAGACAACTATATCTTTCTGATGACGGTCTTGGACATACTCGTAGGTGTTTATATTTTGATATATTTTGCTTTGTTATGGGTATCAGGGGACTATGAGAGACACTGTACGTGTATATATTTATTTTATTGCCTTATATAGAGTGTACTTTATTTTCGGGTTTTCCACTACTTAGAAATTTTGATAATATACATTATATACTTATATTTTTTTAAAGTCTTCCGCTGTAAAATGGTAATAAAACCTGATAGGTTAACTAACTAGCTAAATAAACTCATTAGTAATTATATGAAGAATAATCGGCTAAGCTAGTCTTAGTTGGAAACGTGCAAATAACTAGTTAGGTCGCAAAGCGTCATATCTAAGCAGGCCATGACGTGGCAAGGCTTAGTGACATGGCGGTTTTTTTGCGTGAATTTGTAATCTCGCTTATTATTCGTAATCAGGATCACCGACCCGTGACGTGGGACCCACATCGTGATATATGCATTGACCGATGTGAGATGACCGAGGTATATGTTAGGTTTATTGTAGTGTATGCCTAGTGTATTGTATATGTGTAGACTAAGTCACTCCTACTCGTGTATAGGTGTCGAGATGTGAGTGAAGATGTGCCTCGAGTTGCGTGCCGATGTGGGACCGAGGTAGAGAGTGATGTGGTAAGTCTATTTTAAGTTAATATAGCTTATATATTGGTTTTAATGTGGCTATGGTTGAATTTGAATTAAATGTAACTAAAGTTTGCATTTTAAAACAATAGCCATGTGATTTGCATCGAGACACGTATAAGCACATATAGAAAACCCATTAAGTTAATGGAGGTAAGTGGTACATTTGTTAAGAAGTGTACCCATTTGATAGGTCTCGAGATACGTGTGTGCAATAAGATCAATGATTATCATTCAATCATATCCATTTCATATATATATATATACTTAGAGATCAATTAATGCAAATCAAAATTTTCATTCTCAACAACTTAGAAGCTAAGGAAACTTGCGGAGAACTTGAGGAGGAAGAAGATTAGTTGATTTTAAGGAACTGAAGGTGTTGTGGTTGATCAAGCTAGTGTACAACAATTACGTAACTCAACTTCACTAGTTTAAATTGGTGAATTCTTGAATTTGTTAGTATGTGTGATTTGTTTTTATGTTGTATGTGATGTCTTGGGGTTTTGGAGGTGTTTATGAATGTCCCCGAGACATTGGTGAATCCTATGTGTGGTGTAAACTTAGAATTTTGGTTGCAGAATTCTAGTTTTTCCCGCATATTGCTTGCTAATTTCAGTTAGTGCACTAAAGACAATGTTTAACGCGCGAATGAGGTCACTAGCGCGCTAATAAATTCACTTAGCGCGCTAATTGCCCTGACATCATAAAAATCTGCAATTTTCCAAATTTGCCTAAACACTATAACTAAGCCTAAAACCCTAAGTAAAGGTCTAAACACATCCTAAAAAAAGTTATGTGATATTAGGAACCTAGGAAAGGGTTACGGAGGTTCGATATAAGATTTGAAGTGTCAAGAGGCCGGTAAAGCTAGGACTTTGCATTGCTTGATGTGAGTATACCCGTTGATTGTTTATTTACATTTCATTTCTAGTTTTAACTTGTTTGTTGTAGTCTATATTGACTATCTCTAGCTTTGTACTCTCATATCATGGACTTATTTGTTATTCCTCACTTGTTGAGCTTGGTTTCCATGATATTTTGCTAAATTGGATTCAATCCATCCATGTGCTATATGTCATTTCTTGCTGTTTTACGGTAAATGTAGTACAAATAGCATGCTATTAGGAATTGTGGAGCTATGAATGGTTTTATGGACTTGTATTCTTTGGAGAGTTTGTGCTTTGTAGCATATCCAATTCTTAGAATCCTAAATGAGTCAACTTCTTAGAATTATAAAGTAGTTATAGAATCTAGAGTTCCTTGCACTATGAGTTGGTCGACACAAGGGTTAGAGTCCTTGAGGATGTCGGCACTCGTCACTATGATGAGACACACAGGGTTAGAGTCCCTGGGGTTCCCATATACGGGGTTAGAGTCCCTGATGATACTGGGGTTAGAGTCCCTAGTGATATTAGACTGTGCGACACCACACATGTCCTTTAGTGGTTAAGGTTTCACTGACATAGGTCACAGCTGACCGGATCTAGATTATAACTGCTTAGCCTTGAGTCAATATTCACTTGTTTAACTGTGGTATTTCTTAGCATAATTGTGGTACTAATCTTTCTTTATTGAACTTATGCTTTTAAATACCATTTAGTTTGTTTTGGAAATGTGAATGAATTTGTCAACGGGGATTACTATTACTTTTTGTACTCATCGTCCTTTTTATGATGGTGGGTGCAAATCCGTCGTCGAGCTGGCCGGTCAAGGAGAAGATTGACGACTACCTCTGAGCCAGCGGTGTAACTCTGCATCGACATTTTGTAGATTTTGATATTTTATATTATACAGTTTTATTTTGATACACTTTGGGGTTATATATTGTGTTGAACATTTAGTTCCCTGATTTATAATGACATCCCACAGTTTATATTTGCCACTTTGTTATATATGCATGTGATCGTTGTTTTCTTGGTTTACACTCACTTATGATTTTTAATAATTACTTTCGCATAATTTGTTAAGATTTTCGCTAAATTTTATAACTCTTAAATTTTGTTTTAATAACTCTAAAATTCAATTGTAAAGTGACATGTGTTTTATTTATCCTAAACACTAGTATGAATTAGATTTGGTTAGAAAGGTTAACTAATACGTAGTTAAGTCATATTTGGTTAGGATTTGGACTTAATTACAGGATTAGGCCGGTAGTGCCCTAGATTGGGGAAGGAGCGAGTCACACGGTGCCCAGAGTTGTTTAGGGATTTGGAGCTGTCACACTTGTCAAATTCTCCTTGCTTTGTTAACTCCTTAACCCCTCCTCTTGCTCCCAACTCTCCAAACTACTCACTTTTTTTCTTTGTTAGGGAAAGAGAGAGAACAACAAACGTGAGGGTGAGGGAGAGGGGAAGTGAGAGTGAGTGTGTGTGAGATGAGATGAATGATTGTCCTCATTTCAAGGGAATTAGGTGGTGTGGTGTCAAGCCACCATAAAGAGAGAGAAAGGTGGTATGTGTGTTCTCTAAACCATTGACTACACTATATGCACGTGCTACGTGCACCTCGCGACGTCCTACGCACTCGTCACTCACGCACAATGCGATCAATGGAAATCTTAAAAGTAGTGTGACACAAATATTAAATAATAATACAATATATCACTACAAAAAATGACCAAAATAGATATGGGTAAGGGCCGTTACAAATTTGCGAGGGTTTAGCGGTGGATTTGTGACGACTTTCAATTTTGACCGTTTGGCCCAATTGCGAGAAATTTTGCTAGGGTAGTGCACGAATTTTAGCGAGGGAACTTAATTCCCTTGCTAAATTTTGGATGGGAGTTTCCCCGCCTATTTGCTCATAATTAGCTAGGGATTTTGTGAGGGAATTAGCGCCAGAGAGCACACCTTCGCTAAATCCCTTGCTAATTTGAGAGGGGAAACAACAAGCCGACACATGTCCCTTGATCTGATCATGCTTTAATCATCTCATGACACCCAATAGAACATTGTGAATCGAAATAGGGGTTTTGAATTTCGATCTCTTAGTTGAGATGGGAAAAGAACAATGAGAAATAGTTGAGGCGTTGATTAATAAGGTGAGGTTGATGAATTTTTTTGATTAATGAGGTGAGGTTTCGATCCTCAACTCTTGATGTGTTGTGTTGTGGTTATATTGATCCTCAACTCTTTACCTCTTCCCTCGTGTCTCTGTCTCTAACTTCCATACTGTTAAACCACCCCTCCCCCTCCCCCTCCCCCTCCCCACAGCCACCGCCCTACCCCGCCGCCACCTCCTCTGCTCCCCAGCCCCACCGCCACCTCCTCTGCTCCCCAGCCCCACCCCGCCACCTCCCCTGGTTCCCAACCCCACCACCACCTCCTCTGCTCCTCTTGTTCTTGTTTTATCGTGATGAGAATAACCCAGGGTGCGATTTGGTCTCTTTTACATTTGATGCATTGGTGGATGGAAGGTGTGTGTGTTTGTGTGTATGCGTGCGTGTGTGTGTTTTTTAAGGGAATTCTTGTTTGATGATTTAGTTTTGATTCTTCTTTGATTTGTTTGGGCTGTGATTAATTGATTAATTGTGGGTGGTTCTTGTTCACTTAATTTTAGGATTTTGTAGTTTGCCATTTAAATTCTTCACTCTTTTTTATGGTGATTCTAAAGGCCTAAATTCCTAATCCTAGTTTAATTCCTTAATCAGGATCATTGACCCGTGACGTGAGACCCGCATCGAGATACGTGGATTGACCGTGGCAAATGGTCGAGGTATATTTTTGATTTGTTGCGGTGTATGCCTAGTGTATTGTATATGCATAGGCTATTAAGTCACTCCTACTTGTATTTAGTTGTCGAGACGTGAGCTGAGACGCGTGTTGGCGAGAGATCGAGGTAAAGAATGATGTGGTAAGCTAACTTGAGTTAATGTAGCTTAATTAGTTGAAATTGATATGGCTATGGTCGATTTATATTAAATGTAACCTAAGTTAGCAAGTTAAAACTTTAGTCATTAATATTTCTCGAGATACGTGTTGAACATCAAGAGACCAATTGAGTTTCAATTGGTGTTAGTTAGATGGAGTTAGTGGAGAGTTAGTAGAATAGTGTCAAGATGTAGGCCATTAAATTAGTCTCAAGATGCGTATACACATCAAGATCAATGGTCATTAATCAATCTTATCATGTATATATAAGAGATTGAATAGATCAAACCTTTTTTTGAAGAGAAATTTTATCAATCATTCATGGCTCAATACAAGACCAGGACTAGACATATAATCAAGTACATTGATTCGCTAATCCTATTTGTATAAACAAACCGCCATTAATTTAGCTGTAAATATGAAATTGAAACAATTTTTGCACTTAATCGAGCACAATGGAAAAGTTTGATCCATGTAGCCGACCCCAGTTAATTCGGGACTTAGGCTACGTTGTTGTTGTTGTATGAAATTGAAACAGTTTGACAATCGTGGACTCGCTTCTACAATGTTGAAACTCATGACAATACATAAACCTACTAGAATTACAAAACGATTAACAAAACTTCTCAACAAGGAAAAGAAAACCTAAAACTTCCCAATAAGGAGAAGACAAATCAAATGCTTCTTACTAGGGAAGAAAACTAACTATAAAATAAACTAAAGACAAGATCAATCTACACGCCACACAAATTCACGCAACACCATTGATGAAGATGCACCATAATAAGAATGGATCAATCTCCACAAATCTGATTAGACCACATTGATTATTGTATGAACAAAATGCAAAAAGGATTTGATTGGAACCACCGCCGATCGAAGTGGAGGATCAACTTATGCAAACCATTCCATTTTCATTTCATAAACTTAGAGTTAAGAAAAGTTGGAGAAGAAGATCGAGAGGAGATCAACAAGAATTATTGTGAAGGAGTTTTGTGGATTTGAAGTATAAGTTGTTCAAGTTGATAGTGTACAACAATTAGGTAATTTTATTTCCACCACTAATTTTGTTTAATTTGATGAATTTATGATATAATTGAGTGTAGTCATTGTTATGAGCATGATGGGTGTTTTGAGTATCTCAAAGTGAAGGAGAACAAAAAAGATCCCGAGGTGTTGGAGTTGGCCATGTGTGGAGGAAACTCAGATTCCAAAGTACAAAATTCTGGATTTTTGTGTACATTGCGCGCTAGACATGCCACCCAGCGCACTAGGTGATTTTCTAGAACTAAATATGCAATATCCTAAGTTAAAATTTAACCTATTAAACAATTCTAATATTCTAAGTTAAGGCTTAAACATACTCTAAAACATATGAAATGATACCATGAGCCTATGGAAGAGTCTCGAGGGTTTGGGTACGCATTTTGAGGGGTCGAGATGTCGAATTAGCTAGGAATTTGCGTGGATTTTAAGTAAACTGATTGAGATATTCATTTACATTTCATTCTAGTATTGTTATCTATTTTCAGTTATTCGAACTGAATTGTCCTTTGTACTCTACATGTCATGACTCTTTGTTCTTCTTATTTTATGAGTTTGCTATCATGACATTGATTTTAGATTAAGTGGTTTCATTGACTCTAAATCATGTGCTATGTCATTCTTGATTGTTGAGATATCTAGTCAAATGAAATAACATGCTATTGGGTAGATGTTTGATGGTATTGTAAATCTAATTTCCTTTGTGCATTAGATAAGTAATTACATTATTGGATTCCTAAACCATGTTATTTTTTTGGTTATGAAAGTAGTTCTTGTATATATGACCAATATATATTTATATATATATATGCATACACGGGGTCACTAGATTTTCGAGGATGTCAGGATCTCATCACTAGCTTGTGCAGCACACAGTGTATGAGACTCGAGGTTGTTGACAAGTATAAATCACATATGAGGGGCACTTGTGAGAAACATTTATGTGACCGACTTTTGTAATTGTGAAGGCCTGGGTCAGTGCCTAAGTCCGAAACCCCTACAGCCCACCCGGGACCTCCAAGGCAGTGGGAGCTTTCTAAGGCCACCCACCATCCACGTCCCCCCATTTATGTTTTCTAAGGCCATAAATGGGTGTGGTTTTTCGCCTCCCAAGTCTCGAAACTGCACCCTGGAGGCTTAAGTATGCGATTTTAGCGAGACTTGTACCATTGGGCCATTGACTCAGGCCTTCACGGTAATGATGTGAAGGCATCTAAAAAAATTCATTACGCCCTAAATCATTATTACTTAGCCGTGTGTAACTCACAGCCGAATGGCCCTAGATCATTATTACTTAGTCGTGTGTCAGTTTCATTTTGTTTAGCTGATGTATCTTAGAGCATGATTTATTTTTCAGCATGGTTGTTGTTATTATGCTTTCAGATACATGTTGTACATTTGCAAATGCGGATAAATGTCTATCTATGTTACTTTCTATTTTCCTGTACTCACCATCCTTTTTATGACGGTGGGTGCGGATCCATGGAGTAGTAGATCGGGCAAGGAGAAGATCGACGACTACTTCTGAGCCAGTGAAGTGTTGTTACGTCTGATTTTATAGGTTTTTGACTTTCTTGTATGATTTATATATATATATATATTTATATATGTTCTTTTTTAAAATCTTGGGAATGTATAATATGGGTTTTGAGATAGTTATCCTACCATACGCGTGTTGATGTATAGTTATTACTGTTTGTTATATATATGCATGTGATTTTTGTTATTTGGTTTTCCACGTACGTAGGTTTTATATGAATGGCTTCCGCTAATTTGTCAAGATTCCCGCTGAATAATCTTTAAACTGTATAAATTTTATTTTACTTTGAAATATTATTAAGTTTGATAATTGAGTAAGGTTTATTAGAAAAGTAGCCAGTGTGGTGAGTGTATTAGAAAAGATGACTAATACGTTATTAAGTCTTATGTGGTAGAGGTTAGAGCTTAATGACGGGATTAAGTCGGGCGGTGCCCTAATTTGAGAAGAGCTCTTCACAGTTGGTATCAGAGCCAACTTTTCTAATAAGGAACCTATGAATTTCCATGAAACATAAATCTTAGTTGTGGAAACCAGATGATCCTTGCCTAGAAACTATTAGTTGGGAAGTGAGTGAAAGTGGGATGTTGATTTTTTATATGTACATGTTAGTTTTATAATATATGAGTTATCTACGTAGTAGCTGATTTGCATTCGCTATCAACTTGCAGGCACCGATGGCTGATTCACGCGATAGTGGGGATGCAGGTGCTAGTGGCAGCCAACCTATTATTCCATCTGCTGAGGATTATCAGAGGATATATGATCGAGTTGTTGCTTATGGACAACTGTTAGTTGATTTCATTGCTATGATGACAACACGTTTTGCACCACCAGCATAGGTACCGACCCTACTACTAATTTCACATTACCGGCACCGACACCAGCCGCAGTGGTAGTGACAACACCAGACTTAGAGACAGTTGATACACCGTCTTTCACTCCTACATATTCAGTTGGTGTAGGATATCATCACACTGTAGCAAGTTTACTTTAATGGTCTGCGAGACTTTAAGAAGATTAAGTAGTGGGTATTGTCTCAGGAGAAGCTGCATAGAGTCTTGAGGATAGACTTCGGGCAAAGATTTCATCATATACGTTGCAAAAAGACGCTGATGTTTGATGGCGTGCGATGATAGCTACTAATGGTAGATTTTGAGTCGTGGGATGTCTTCAAAAGAAAGTTCTATTAACAGTACTTTCCACCTGCAGTGAAAAAAAAGTTTGCTGGGGACAGAGAACTAATGAGTCGATGATGAGCTACAGAGATAAATATGGCTATCTGAGGCAGTTTGTTGGGGATTTAGTGAGAGATGATTCGGATGATGTAAACCATTTATGAGATGGACTAAAGCTAGATATAAGGTTTTATATGGTCAGTTCAGGTGTCAGGACTTTGGGTGAGATTTATGAGCGTGCACTCTATCATGAGACCTACCATCTGAGTAGAGTTGCCGATGGGACAGCGTTAAGACCAGCGTTGACACCTGATCTGATTACATAGTTTGAGAGCAGGAGACGAATGTGCAAATGATAGAGGAGATGAGAGAGAGGTTCTCATGGATCAAGGACTACTACCTCAGTTGTGCCCTATGAATCATCTCCTACGCCATCGCAAAGTATAGTTGGCAGACCTCCTTTGCCACCACCAATCAGATCGGAGTTGCCAACTCTTCCAGCACCACCTCAGCAGCAAGGTGGTAGAGGCTGAGGCACATGTAAATGTAGATGCCGAGATGGTTCACGACTGGGACAAAGATAGAGACAGGCTCAAGATCAAGCACAGAGTCCGCATATGTTGTTTACTTGCTATAGGTGTGGTCAAGCATATGTTGAGAGATTATCCACAGTAACGACCACATTCCTACGTAGGTCGCAAGGGTAAACTTGGTAGCACGGCTAGATGTCGATTCTACATGAGAACTTATTGAGGTACGCTTTCTATTCATGATAGAGATTCATATGTCTTGTTTGATTCGGGTTCTATAATATCTTTCATTTATGGTCGCATGATAGACATTTTAGGGTTGAGACCTAGGTTAGATTTAGCGTACATATGATTTTGAGTACCACACGCTAGGGATAGGGTTTACTATAATTGTCTTGCCGAGGGTGTCCAAAGTTGAGATATACGTGGTAGAGTTACCCGTGCAGACTTTAGAGTTCTCGAGTTCTTAGACTTCAACGCGTTGTTAGGGATGGATTGGCTAGCGCGTATCACGCTCATATCGAATGTTTCAAGAAGGCGGTGATATTTGAGATCCTAGGGCATCCGATGTTTACATACAAAGGGTAGTATACCGAGAGCTGAGGGAACTAGAGGTCAACTTGCGACTAGTGGAGAGATGGAGACTCTAGAATCATTATATACAGTGGCATATAGTTAGTAACCCAGACTTGGGGAGCTATTAATTGTGTGCAAGTTTTCTTATGTATTTGCAGAGGATTTACCTGGTTTACCACCACCGAGTGAGATATACTTCATTATTGAGTTGGTACCAAGCACTAGACCTATTTCTATACCACCGTATCGCATGACTCCGAGAGAGTGGGAGGAATTGATGAGTCAACTTCATGATTTGGGACAAAAGAGATTCATCACACCTTCTATGTCGCCATGGGGAGCACCTGTTTGTGAATAAGAAGGTTGGTACTTTGAGACTGTGTATTAATTATAGACAGTTGAACAAGGTCACTGTCAGAAACAAGAATCCACTGCCGCGTATTGATTACTTATTTGATAAGCTAATAGGAGCGTAGTTTTTCTCCAAGATAGACTTGAGATCAGGGTATCATCAGTTTAAGATCAGGGATGAGGATTGGTCCAAGACAGCTTTCAACATGAGATATGGACACTATCAGTTTACGGTCATGTCGTTTGGTTTGATCAACGCTCCTGCCATGTTTGTGGATTTGATGCATCGGGTGATGAGACTGTTTCTTGACCGCTTCGTTATACTTTTCATCGATGATATATTGATATACTTGAGGACTCAAAAGGATCATGAGCAACACCTTGGGAGCAAATGTAGACTTTAAGGGAGCACCGATTATACACCAAGTTCAAGATGTGTGAGTTTTGGCTATCGATGTCAAGTTTTTAGGGCATGTTGTTTGAGCGGTGGGTATTCTTTGTAGATCCAACCAAGATTCAGGCTATTATGGATTTGCCTGCACCGACGTCAGTCGCAGAGATCATGAGTTTTCTGGATTAGCAGAGTATTACCGCAGATTCGCGAAGGATTTCTCAAAGATCACTTCACTAATTACTAGATTGACCTAGAAAGACGTCGGATTTGATTGGCCTGAGGAATGCGAGTATGCATTTGCTCAGCTGAAGATATTAATGACCACCTGACGCATGTCGAATGCGTCAATATATATAATCCCGATGAGATTACCAATGTCCACAAGAACTGCAGTAGTGGCAAGCACGGGGTCGATCCAAAAAGACCAAGTTTTCAACCTAGGCTATTGAACTAAAAAGTAAATCGGAGGGGGGGATTCGTAAAAGTATTCTCAAAAGTTCACCAATGACAAAGAATAAAAATAATATGTGAATAAATCAATCAGAAAAACAACTTAAACCATCGATATCACAAACTTCCTCGTTTTGGCACAATTATACATATGATCATCAATCTAAATAAAGCACGCAGTTCAAAGTAATTAAAAGTAGCTATAGACCCGATAACGTATGCGGGTCCTCGCACTTCCGTATCTCGATAGTCAAGGTGTGACAATGACCACTTCTCTAGTTAAACACACAACCTTGGAATCAAGCGAATTGGGTTTAATGCGTTGACCGCAATGAACTTTGTGAAGGCACTACACCTAGACAATCGGATCACTAGTGTGTCCAATTTAGCTTAGATCCCTAAAGTATTCAATCGGTCTCAAAAGAGGCTAATCAATTGGTAGGGTCAATTGCCACTAATGTGGTCTTATTGCATAAGGTCATATGCTTACAACTCACTGGCAAAAGGAATCAAGATTTAGATATCAATTTAACCTCAATTATTCAAACTATAACAAAGGAATAAAATACTATGAAAAAAAATTTAAATAAATCAAAGTAGATCTCACATATGTTTATGCCTAAAAAGTAGTTTGCTCCACCTCCGGTCTAGATCGATGAAGTTAGCCGGACATATTGCTTGAAAACTCCATTAAACTCCAATGAGAAAACAAAAAAATAATGGTTTGTTGGAGAAGAAAAGAGAAAATAGCAATGTTTAGCCGTCCAAAAAGTGAGTTCTCTAAATAATACCTAACTCCTAGTGTAAAAATACCTTCTAATTTGCTCTCTGGAAGAGAGAGAAACCGATTTTGGGGTTTTGGTTCGTGACTTGTGCGCCGAGGAAGATCCAGTGGGTGCTGTGAGTTTTCTGTAGATCCTGACACGTGGCGGACGCTGATTAGTGGAGCTGCGGTGCTCGCTGACGTGGCAGCTGATGATTGGAAGAAGGGACTGCTGTGGCGTGTAGGCAGCGACACTTGGTGTGCAGCTGGGATGGAAGAAGGCTCGCACACTCGACTGGATTTCTGGGAGTCAGCAGCAAACTGCATCTGGAGGCATATCCAAGATCAACTAATGGGAAGAGAAATCGTGTGGGCGTGCTGGACCAATGGCCGAATGCCACGTTTCTGCCGCTGGTGAGAGATGAGGCTTGCACTCAAACTTGGTGAATTAGTAAAACTGTAAAACGCACTATCGCGTATCTCGAGGCAACCTCAAGGCCTGCTGAAGCGCAGTGACTTATGTGTGTGCATCCTACGTCTCTTCAACTGCTGTCCATACTGCACGTAAATACACCACTTTGAGTAGGGTTTCGCCTCTGATTCAACCGCGCACTCCAAAAATCATGAAAATAAAAAATAAAGACAATGAGGCCAACATTTTGGAGACTCAACCTTAAAAATATATGTAAATAACATATATAATAATACACAATTAATGACGTATGACCCTTTAGTATTCTAATCCATCATAAAATCATTATAACAATTTCAAAAGAGATCCTAATTGCACACGAACCCAAAAACTCATTTATATAATAATTTATATTCAAATATAAAACATACATAGAGAAAAGAACTAAACAAGTCACATACGGTCGAAAAGCATTCTCATTCTCTTGTCACCGCTAGAACCTGTCATTATCTAATTATAAAAATTCGCTAGTGTCAGATTGCTAATGTCAGATAAGTTAATCCCACACTATCTAGAATACATGTAATAATCAAATGCACAATAATCCAAGAGATTAAACGAAGAATATAATTCAAGAAATTTAAATACAACCGTGAATCCATTCCGTTTTTGTTATCCGGCCACAATCAGATAACGTTCTCTAAAAGTGGTAAGTAAACAATAGTAAAGACTCATGCTTGGATAGGATAACCAAACTAGTCTCGTTCCTTTAGACTATGGGAGTATAATCTACTTCAACGTGATCTCATGATAACCATGTGATGCAAAGTATCAGTGACTCCAGTCCCTCAAGCATAATATAATGTTCTATAACCACGGTATAGTATACACTATAAGGATACTTGAATCGCTCTTATCCTCTCAATCTATGTATGCATGTACAACAAAAAATGCAATATCAAGAATCAAGGAAATTTATACGAAATTATAATCATACAATGTAAAAGTTACTATGAGATTTACTTAACCTTACAAACGCGATATTGCAACTCTCTTGCACTCCCAATCGATAAATTAGTCCACACATGGCTCCAATTGCGATCCTACAATTCATTTATAAGTTCAATAAGTTTCTATAACAATTCCACAATCTTTTTCCAATTTGTTGCAGTTTAATTGTCCAATCATATCTCGAAACTCCTTAAATCCTTTTAAAATAAATTCTCTGATGCCCAGAACTTCAATTTTTTACTCAAAATTATTGTTTGGCATCGAAAATTACGTTGACTAGGCTTAAATATATTTTTTCCAATTTATTATATTTTATTGGTCTTTCAACAACACAACAACAACAACATCATCAATAGTAACCAACGACAACAACCAAACATCACAGCTTCATCAACAACAACAACATCGACATAGCCATCAACAACAACCAACACATACACACACATACTCACCTTTATCGTATTCGTCTCGTGATCTCTCTCTCGGTCTCCTTCTCTTGTTCTCTTTCCCTCCCTCTCGATCTTTTTTTTCTTCGATTTCGAATAACAGTAGTGAAGACAGTTCTATTTCGTTTGCAAACATATTAGATTTCCATGAGATTCGTATTACGTGAATCTCGAGACAAATCTAATGGTTTCAATTTATAATATAAATTTGATTATTCTCAAGATACGTACTACGTATTTCGAGGTCAATTTTTGGCTTAAAAAATTGAATGAGGCGGTGTATGTTATGTTGGTTTGTCAAGATATATATTTGATTACCTCGAGATTCGCATCGCATGAATCTCGAAGCAAATCAAATGATTCATATATATATATATATATATATATATATATATATTCCTTTTGATCTTCCTCGAGATACGTATTATTTATCTCGAGGTAAATCTTTAATGGCTATCTACAAGATAATCATAATCTCAAACCATTTTTAACAGAATCAATTTTTTTGATCTCCTTGAGATACATATCGCATATCTCGAGGTAAATCAATTGATTTTATGATAAACCACTAAATCACTTGATTTTCCTTGAGATGAGGCTTTACGTATCTCAATGCATGGATTATTTCTCTCCAACAGCTAACAAATCGTCCAACCATTTCAACTCCCGATAATCACGCTACACGTATCTCGATGCAAATTCAATTTATAATTTATAATTTAATTCAATCTATTAGATTGATTGATATATATATATATATATTTATTTATATACACAAACCATATATATATAAATATATATACCTATATATTGGTAGCTATAAATTTGTCACGAGCGCCAACGACCAACCTTAAATGTGCACACTATTGTACATCTTACGCGTGTCACCCTCGACCCCGCAAATCACTAGGCGCCCACTAATTTATTTATTATTTCATGTAATTTCATAATTATCTCTTATTTTAACTCCAAATTAAATAAAAAAAAACCCTAAAAATTACCAAAAATTGGAGAAAATTCTCTAACTCGCTTCGATACTCATGGACACCGCGTATACTCTTCAACTTGACCCTATTTCGCGTGAAAATAGTATATAATACATCAAATAGGCACACGACACATAAAAATAATATTAAATTTATGATCTTCGATCCGTAACACGGGGGTCCCACCTCGGATACTTAAATCCCAAATTAAATCTGAAAATACTTAATTGCCATCTGATCAAGAATATAAAATTCTTCGATGTCATAATGAGACAGCGCAGATGTTTGAAATTTATGAAAGACTACAACTTTTCTCTAGATTATCATCCAAGAAAAGCTAACGTAGTTGCCATTGCGCTGAGTGAGATACCAGCTGGAGACACCCATATTATTAGATGTCATATGATAGACGAGTATGGATTACTCGAGGTAGCGGCGATGATGAGTCAGTCAAATATTCCTACAGACACTCGGGTGATGATTTGTGCATAGATGAGGCTATAGATAATGTCTGCACAAAAAAGTGTTAGAGGGGTATGCCCGTTGTTCAGTGAGTTGGTTATAGTGGTGATTGTGTCGATTAGACAAAGACGATGGATTTGTGTCTGAGATTTAGAGGCAGATTGTGGATACCGTCAGGAGCTAAGCTGAGAGACCAGATTCTTTAGAATTCACACTGTTCTCAATTTACTGTTCATCCAGGAAGGACCAAGATAGACCATGACATGAGGAGACATTTTTTGTGGCTTTGGATGAAGGCGGCAGGAATTGTATGATTTGCCAACAGGTGAAAGCTGAGCGTCATAGACCTAGATGATTATTACAGTCGCTCCCCATTTATGATGGAAGTAGGAAGACATAGCCATGTGCTTTGTCAGAGGATTGCCAAGGACTGTCTGTCGACACAATTTTATCTGGATAATTATGGGCAGATTGATGAAATTTGCCAATTTCGTACCAGTTGCAGCTCACTACACATTTGACCAGTTGAGAATATTGTTCGAGAGGGAGATTATTAGACTACATGAAGTACCATTGACTATCACGTCAGACAAAGATGCTATGTATATGTCCAGGATGTAGTGGAGTATGCAGGAACAGTATGGTACGCGCGTATAGTTCAACACAGCTTTTCACCCTCAGACTGATGAGCAGACTGAGAGGTTGATTCATGTTCTCGAGGATATGTTCAGGGCTTGTGTACTTGAGTTTGGTAGATCTTCGGAGGAGTACCTACCTTTGTGTTAGTTTGCATACAACAACAGTTATCAGGCTAGCATTGAGATGGTGCAAATTGAGGCTTTATATAGCAGACCGTGTCACTCTCCATCTTGTTAGGACTGATCCAGAGGACCGAGAACTAGTGGGGCATGAGATTATTATTGATTACACGAAGAAAGTACGTCAGATTCATCAGAGGCTTAAAGTGGCCTAAGAGAGGTAGAAAAAGTATGCAGGCACCTATCGCTGCGATCTCACGTACAGCAAGGGAGCTTTTGTGTATTTAAAGGTTTCTCCTTGAAAAGGGTCTTCATAAATTTGGTATAAAATGAAAGTTAGCACCAAGGTTCATCAGGACTTTCAAGATCAAGATACGGGTTGGGAAGGCTGCTTATGAGCTTGAATTACCTCTACAGATGTTAAAGATTCATTTGGGCCTCCATATTTCTATGCTTCAACTGGTTAAGTCGAAGGCGGGTGTACGATCGGGTGGACTTTAGCCATATTGACTTGAATAAGGATGTGTCTTATGAGGAGCATTCAATATAGATCCTAGACTGAAAGGTACAACAGTTGAGAGACAAGTCTATTTCGAAAGTGTTAATCAAGTGGCAGTTCCATGGTGACTTGAAACTAACTTAGGAGCGGGAAAACTATATGCGAGATAGGTCTTCGTACCTTTTCGAGTTAGGTCTAACCTAAACTTAAGTTTAATTTTGAGGACGAAATTTTCATTAGTTGGGAAGACTTGTAACGACCAAAATTCTTAATCCTAGTTTAATTACCTAATCAGGATCATTGATCCATGACGTGGGATTAGCATCAAGAAACGTGCACTGTCCGAGGTAGGTGGATGAGGTATATGTTAGATTTGTTGTGGTGTATGCCTAGTGTATTTTATATGTGTAGGCTATTAAGTCACTCCTACTTATATTTAAGTGTCAAGATGTGAGCGGGGACGAGCCTCGAGATACGTGTTAGTGAGAGATGGGTAGAGAGTGATGTAGTAAGCTAACTTGAGTTAATGTAGCATAATTAGATGAAATTGATATGGATATGGTCGATTTATATTAAATGTAACATAACTTAACAAGTTAAAATATTAGTCTATAATATTTCTCGAGATACATGTTGACACATCAATAGACCAATCGAGTTTCAATTAGTGTTAGTTAGATGGAGTTAGTAGAGAGTTATTAGAATTGTGTTGAGATGTAGGCCATTAGATTAGTCTCGAGATGCTTGTACACATCAAGATCAATGGCCATTAATTAATTTATTATTTATTATGAATATAAACTTATACTTATCCTATGTCAATTCATAAGTCAGAGTTAATTAAAAATTACTTACTTAAAAATTTATTCAGTGGAAGTCTAATCAATCTAGCGGAAGCTTATAACATGAGGCCAAACAATTGTGGAAAAACCAGGGAATAAAGATCACATGCATATATATGATGAAATGACAATATATAATATCATATGTCTGGTCAAGGTACTACTCGCTCAACCTATAATATACAACCGCTAAAGTATATCATATACATATAAAAGTAATACATCAAAAATCAAACATACAAAATCGGGTGTAGTAGTGCTCCACTGGCTCAGAGGTAATCACTGATCTTCTCTTTGTCTGGTCTGCTAATCGGTGGATATGCACCCACCGTCACAAACTAGACGGTGAGTACAAGAAAGTAGAAAGTAATACTGAGAGACATTTGTTGACATTCCCAATTATGCAACAAGTATCTAAAAACATGATAATAGCAACTATGCTGTAAAGAAAACAAGCAAAGAGATACTTCAGCTAAACAACATGAAACTGACACATGGCTAAGTAGTAATGATCTAGGGCCAGTCGGTCGTGATCTTCATCACATCAGCCTTTCCACTATATGAGAATGGAGCTGAGCTCTATATCAATGTGAAGGTCTAAGCAGTGCTCTTGCCTTTATAATCTTTTGTTGGTTCCAGTCACCTGTGATGTATGCTTGCCAACAACCTGGGACTCATTTCTCGTGTGGTGCACAATATAGTGGAGAAATCTTGATCACCCTGGAAAGTCTAGTGATCCCGTATGTCCGCCGGGATTTCTATCATAAAGTGATCCTAGATACAAGAACTACTTTCATATTCAAAGAAAAACACGGTATTGGAATCCAACAAAAGAATTGCATACTAATGCATAAAGGATATAGATTCATAACACTATGTAATACCTACCTAATAGCATGCTATTTCACTAACCACATGTATTAACAATCAATAATGACATAGCATATGAATTGGAGTCAATGAAATCATTTTATCAACAAATTATACCATGAAAGCAACCTCATGTGATGAGAAAGAACAAGTCACGGCATATGGAGTACAAAAGCCAAAAGCAATTCACTCCAAATGACTGAAAACGAACATATGAATAGGAATGAAATGTAAAAAAATATCTTAATCAGTTTACTTACAATCCACGAAATCTCTTATGCTACTCCGGCCTCCCGACTCCTCGAAACTCGTACTTAAATCCCCAGAATACTTCCATAGGTTCTTGATATCATATTATAGGTTTTTGAGTGTGTTTGGACCTTTACTTAGGGAATTACACTTTTTTTATAGTGTTTAAGGAATTTTTGAAAATTGCAGTTTTTATGCTGTCATAGACCTAACGCGCTAATGCCTGGGGTTAGCGCGTTAATGACCTATTAGTGCGCTACCAATCATGATCTAGCGCGTTAATCTAAGTTAGCACGCAAGCTGATCCACCTAGCATGCTATGTGCAGTAAAACCCAGAATTCTAAAATCAGAATTCCGAGTTTTCACTACAAATAGGCCATGTTAATGCCTAAGGAACCTCCATACACACTTCTAGAGTTCCATGACATCAACCACAACATAAAACAATAACCCATACACCAAATTCATGAATTCATTTGATTTGAGGTAATTATATGGTGTAGAGAAGTTACCTAACTTGATGAACACTAGCTAAACTTGATCTCTCCTTCACTAAGTCACCAAGTTTATACTAATCTTCTTCTTCTCCAGCGGCTCCTCCTTCTCCTGCAAGTTTCCTTCTCGAGAAACCAAAATGAAAGAGTCGAGTTGCCAAAGTTGACTAAAAGCTTTATATTCATGAATTGGATATGGTTGATTGAAAGTCATTGATCCTAATGTGCATACGTATCTCGTGACCTATCTAATGATACACCTATTAACACATGTCCCACTAACTTACGCCAAATGACACCAATAAGTGACTCAATTGGTGTTGAGATTAGTCATTACGTGTCTCGAGAAATATCAAGTGGCTATTGTTTTAACTTACTAATTTAAGTGTATTTGATGCTTAATCAACCATAGGCCCACTTATATCACTTATAAAAGCAATATAAAGCTTATACCAACTCACCATATTATTCTCTACCTCGGTCTCACGCTGTCACGCAACTCGAGACACATTCCACACGCGTCTCGACACCTATTCACAAGTAGGAATGACTTAGTAGTCTACACATATACAATACACTAGGCATTCATCATTACAAATATAACATTTACGTTGGCCATCTAGCTTCGATCGCGACACGTATATCGAAGCGGGTCCCACGTAATGTCATTTGATCTTGATTAAAAGATTAAAGTCAAATTAGAGATTTGGGCCGTGACAGTGTTGGAGTTGGCCATGTGTGGAGGAAACTCAAGAATTCAAAGTACAGAATTCTGGATTTTCCTATACAGAGCTCGCTAGACGTGCTAGCTAGCGCGCTACCTGCATGTAGCACCCTAATGAGATTGACTAGCGCACTAATGAGGTCATTAACGTGCTAGACATGGCATCCAGCGCGCTAGGTGCTCTAGCAGAAGAAAACATACAATTTCTAAGTTAAAACTTAACACATGAAACAAGTCCAATATCCTAATTTAAGGTCTAAACATACTCTAAAACGTATGAAATGATATCATGAGCCTAGGGAAGAGTCTCGAGGGTTCGGGTACATATTTTGAGGTGTCGGGAGGCCGGATTAGATAGGTATTTACGTGGATTGTAAGTAAACTGATGTAGATATTCATTTACATTTCATTCCAATATTGTCATCTATTTTCAGTTATTTGAACTGAATTATCCTTGTTGTTTCTTTTCATTTTATAAGTTTACTATTAGGTAGGTGTTTGATGGTATTGTAAATCTAATTTCCTTTGTGCATTAGATATGCAATTACATTATTGGATTCCTAAACCATGTTATTTCTTGGGTTATGCAAGTAGTTCTTATATCTAGGACAAATATATATAGAGATAGTCGCGGCACACGGGGTCACTTGATTCTCGGGGAAGTCGATATCTCACCTCTAGCTTATACAGCACACGGGGTATAAGACCCGAGGTTTTTGACAAGTATACATCTCATGTGACGGGCACTTGTAAGTAACATTTATGTGACAAGCTTTTATAATGATGTGAAAGCATTTAAAAAAAATTGATTATGCCCTAAATAGTGGAAAAGGTTGACGTGATGTAACACACAGCGGAACAACCCTAGATCATTATTGCTTAGTCGTGTGTCAGCTTCATTTTGTTTAGCTGATGTATCTTTAGCATGATTTCCTTTTTAGCTTAGTTGATATCATTATGCTTTGAGATACATGTTGTATATTTGAAAATGTAGATAAGTGTATCTCATTATTACTTTTTACTTTTCTGTACTCACCATTCTTTTTATGACGGTGGGTGCAAATCCATCGAGTAGCAGATCGGGCAAGGAGAAAATCAGCGACTATCTATGAGCCAGTGAAGTGCTGCTACATTTGATTTTGTAGGTTTTTGAGTTGTTGTACGATTTATATATATACACTTTTGAGAATGTATACTATGGGTTATGAGATAGTTACCCCACTAGACACATGTTGATATATAGTTATCGTCGTTTGTTATATGCATGCATGTGATCTTTGTTACCTGGTTTTACACATACTTAGGTTTTATATGAATGACTTCTGCTAGTTTGTCAAGACTTTTGAATTATCTTTAAACTTATAAATTTTAATTTTTTAAAACATTATTAAGTTTTAGAATGGAGTAAGGTTTATTAAAAAATAGCTAATATGGTGAGTGTATTAGAAAAGCTGACTAATACATTGTTAAGTCTTACATGGTAGAGGTTAGGGTTTAATGTCGAGATTAGGTCGGGAGGTGCCCTAATTTGAGAAGAGGTCGTCACAATGATTATTATAAATTTGTAATTAGGTGAAATTTAAATTTGTCTCTGAAGGTGTGCTAGGAGTTGTTTCGGTGATTGGTTTAATGGATAGTTGTTGTTTTGTTTGGATTTTTGGGTTTTGATGGGAATGTTTTGATTTTTAGGGTTTGGTTTTGGTTTGAACTGATGTATTAGAAATTTATGGCGTATGTAGTTCCTTGTTTTGTTGTCGTAGTTGAGTTTGGTTTGGATTTATTATCATTTGATTGCTTTGTAGGTAATAGTGATTGTATAGTTCATCAATTGTCTAAATGCATAGAATGGGCACATCAACTTTCTTGGTTTCTTAATTAATGGTGGTGTTTTGGATCACATATCACAACATTGCACAATGGGGCATCTCTTGCACAATGGTTCAAAGTAATCAATAAATTGATTTCAGAATATCATACTTTGTTGGTACTTTTTGCTTTTGATGGAGATCATTTTGAGTTTATTGATCTTCAACTTACTATTGACCTCAACACTACAATAGAGAAAGTAGAAATTAGATAATGTGGTACATATAATAGTATAGATTTATTATTTGGTTTGCATTAAAAATGTATGAGAATGAATAATAAACACTCATATATATGATGTTTTTTGCATTTAAAAGTTAAAAATGTGTGCATTTGGGTTAATGAAGATTATCACTCCCTCCGGTCATTTATAAAAGTCATTTAAGGTAAGGACATAAGAATTAAGGCAACCTTAATTACGAATGTGATTTACATATATGTCCTTTGACATTAAATGAATTGAAGAGCTGAAGAATCATAAATGTTTGAATTGTATAAGGTTAAAATGGGTAAAAATGAAATAAATACACTCTTAAATCTCGAAAACGATTTACAATTTCGAACAAGAAGCTTTTGCTAAAACAACTTATATAAATGACCGGAGGGAGTACCTCTATAAAACATAAACTGGAGAAGTGAAATTGGACTTTAATGGTTGTTTCAAGGATAATAAAGAAGATGAATGCTATGACATTTTATCAAGCTGCCATCAATCTATTTTAACATCCAAAGCCAAAGTTCATTTTCTTTCACCCACTTAAATGAACCCAATCTATTTTCAAACTTCTATCATTAGTTTTTTTTTTGTTTTAAGTGTTTTGTTTTGTTTCTTTTGTTCTCATTGACAAAACTTGATAATTTGTTCTTATTGGTAGAATTTAACTGTTTTTTTTTTTAATGAATGGTAGAATTTAACCGTTTTATCCATTGCTCTTTTAAGTCTCACTTACAAGTAGAAAAGAAACAACATATTATGTATTGTTTGAAGGAGAATTTGCATTGTAAGCCATTTCGAATTGGACTTTGTTATTCTTGTCCATTTTTATTTTTCTTTCTTTTTATAGAAGAATTTGGCCATGTTTTTTTTTTCTTTTCATGCAATAAGCTTGTATTTGTTGAAAAGGTAATATATTAAGGTTTTTTTTGTTCCTATATCTATCTATAACCTTATTTGAATTTTTAACTTCTTATTATTATGAAAACCATCTTACATTATTTGGTCCAATATACAAGTGTTATATTAGCTTGTATGTGTTGAAATGGTATTTGAGGTTTTCATGCAATAAGCTTGTATGTGTTGAAATGGTAATTGAGGTTTTTTTTGTTCCCATATCTAACTAGAACCTAATTTGAATTGTTAGCTTCTTATTATTATGAAAATCATCCTACATTATTTGGTCCAATGTACAAGTGTTGTATTAGCTTGTATATGTGTTGGAATGGTAATTGAGGTTTTCATGCTATAAGCTTGTATGTGTTGGAAAGGTAATTGAAATTTTGTGATTGATTACATTCCTAGATTATTTAGTCCAATGTACAAGTGTTATATTAACTACTTATTATTATGAAATCATCCTACATTGCTATCAAGTAGGTAGTCATCTTTTAAGGCTTCTCTTTCAAAAGTTGGCTTTTTGTACAACATATACATATCTATATTATGTTTTATTAATTTGCGTTTTAACATGTTTGTGTGTGTAACATTAAAGTGACTCATTTTCATCCTTGTCGTGTTATATACATATAATTTATATCACATATATATGTCTTGTAAATATTTGAATTTTTGGTGCAGAAAACAATAAATAACTGATACATAGAGTTGTTGCAAACTCAAGACACACCGATCAACGATACAAAGATCTACTATTCAGTCGTGCATCATGATGAAAAGGGGCGGACTTGTTAAATTGGATCAACATAGAGCCGACGTTGCAATACTGGGGCTAGTTTTTCTCGACCTATGTTAGCTTACAAGGAGACCATCGACCAGCTTAGGTCAAATTACCACCGAGTTGAGGCACAATTGTTGAAGGTCATGCAGGAGAGAGACTTCGACCGGGAGCAGATGCAGAAGATGCGAGCTCAGTACTTGCGAATGGAAGAAGCATTAATGGAGCGACTTAATATCTCCTTCGTAAGCAATACTTCCTCCGGACTGTCAACATCACATCCAACAGCAGCACCGTCCTCGGCACCAGTGCCACTGCCATCATCTTTGCGACCACTTCCACTATCGACATCAGCACCGGTGGCACTACCTCTGGCATCCACATGATTTGGGCGATGAGAATGAGTCATCTCATTCGAATGAACTTGATGACTTATAATCATGTTTATGGTGACTTTTTGTTGTAATATGTGTTTTTTTGCTATTTTGATACTTTGTTTAGGTCTTTCTTATATTTATGTATAACATTGTAAATTGATACCAAGAGCCTAGGAGACTAGTTTTGGGCACCGAGTGTCAGTTTAGGGAGCGTGTTAGAACTGCGAGGGCGTGATAGTGTGGATCCGAGGTAAGTAAAACCAGCTAAGACATGCACATTAGTTCTTTTGAGCTTATATTTTTATTGATATTGCACTGTGTCCCTTCCTTGGAATTCCCACCCTTATATGAGTGTCCCAGGGCCAAGTGAGTCATGAGAGTGTCTCTGATTGGAGTGGTTACTGGCTTGCAATCGGAGCCATGACCTCGAGTCACTTTGATTATTTGGCCGGAATGAGATGTGTTTTATCCGGGGCACCGTTGATATCCCTCTTTCGCGATGGTCTAGGTACAGCAGGCGATGCCGCGTCCTAGAACCCAAGTCTGTTTGGCGATGTCGCAACTCTATGACCCCGACCATGTGGCACCCGCACTCAGTGGTCTTGGACTACTTGGGCACCTCTCTATTGTTTCTTTTGACACTCATTCCTCGTCGTACTTTCATTTTTATAGTCTTATTACCATGCATTCCTTATAGCTTTCTTTCTATCCGCATGACTTTTAGACTGCTTTATTTATTTTAAATTACTGTTTAGATCCTACTGGCTTTTACTTACTAGGCTCGGCATTCTTTGACCGAGTGCAGATCCGTAGCATCGCCAATCTACTCTGAGGATATCGGAGCGGCCTTCCTCCTCAACACACTTATGTAAGTTTTTGACTTTTTTTGTATTACTTATATATGTTGTTATCACACCTAGGATACTTGTTTGGGTTGAGAGATACACATAACTTGTATATCTTTTTTGTTTGGTTATAACACTTGACACAAGATATACATGAATATACATGTTTACAGGGTTCCACATTTAGGATATGCGACTCTTTTATTTTATTGTGAGTTATTTAACGTATTAATTGCTTCCGCTAACTTATAAAACTTGAAAAATACAAATAACTCGACTTAAAATTATAAATTTACTTATATGGATGGATCAAAGGGCTGACTAGGCCTGCATTGACCTTGCGAGACTAGCTCGTGGGTCCACGTAGGCTTAGACCTGGTGGAGCCCAGTTTATGGGAAACTGGGGCCATCACAGCGCATCTCGAGGCACACTTCAAGCTTTTATTTTATTTTATTTTGTTTAATTTAGTAATTTAGGCTTTATCTTGATAAATTATATAAACATTAGATCAAGAAAAATTAGTAGCAGTTTTACTAGTTCAACCCAGCTTTTATTTGCCTAAATCCTAACCGTCCCATACTCACGCTACTCACAAACCAAGGTATCCCACGCTCTCTACCACAGACACACAACGCGATAATGGAAACTAACTAGCGCGATGCAATTTATAAATAAATAATACATCTAAATAGCACGCATCACACAAAAATAACAACTTTACGTCGACTTTGAGCACGAAACATCGATCGAGTTTAACACGTCAACTAGAATTACAGGTCATTAATCCCTAATTAGAGTATAATCTCAATTTAATTAATTCGCGCTGTCACATTTGGGTTGGTGGTGAGAATGCAATTTGAGATAGGGGTGAGTGGAGTATGCGTGAGTGAGGTGAGTAGGGTATGGGTGAGTAAAAACTCTTTTATATGGGGGTAGTTGGGTCGTTTCACTAGGGGCTGAAAAAAATACAAAAATGGAGTAAAGGGAGCAAAACATGAGGTCCGAATAGCCGCTGCTTTTTTTTTAAGTAGTCGATTTGGGACTATCCCAACATCTCCAACATAAGTTTTAAAAACCCTAGCTTATAATCAGAAATGCAAAGTACCTGGTAGAGACAATGATTTTGTTAATGAAGTTTGTCATTCTCCAGACCAAAACATTGCAATTGGTAACAAAGTGAAATTAGGAATTGGGACTTCATGGTTTGGAGAGAGAAACTATTGCATATATGGTTCAAATAAAATAAACAACTTTTGACACTCAGATGTTGTGGTCCTTTAAATATACTTCAAAACATGTGCACACATCTTGATGCAAAATTTAAATGGTGATGTAAGCGGGGCAAAACACCTAAACATTGAGATTACATCAACGCATTTCATTAAATTTTCAATGGCAGATGACCATGAGTGTTAGAATCACCTCGGCTCCACCCGATGAAGGCTACAAGGCGCCCCTGCCACTAACCCGCCAAATGTCGATAGAAAATGGTGCAGTTGCCGCGAATCGAAGCTATCTACTTTGGTCAAAGTGATGAACCCTTGTTTGTAGCCACTCCAACACACCACTTAGGGCATGTTGAGGTAATTTTTAAGATAGTTAATTCAGCAATTGTTTAGGTGACACCTTTTTTTTCGATAATCATGGGTGTCGAGGTTACCCTTACTATTCTTACGAAGTCTCGACTCTATCGACCGGTAGTGAAGAGAACTCAGAAACCTGAACGATCTTACCACACCAGATAATCAAAACTGAGGTCGTGCGCTTAACTCGCACAACCCCATCTTCGCCCCTATCATTGTGGCAACCCGACCGGGTTTGACACCTTAATTTTGAGGTTCTCCTTATGAGTTTGTATTTAGTGATAGCTTAAGTTGTTCAGTATTTTAAAATATAACTAGTTTATGTATATAGTGAAATAAATAAATAAATAAGAGACGTTACAATTCACAAAGGCCTTATGACTATGACTGTATGAGTAATTCCCAAGCAAAACTAATCAAATTATTCAAAAACTTTAGATTACTATCTGGCAACACATCAATCTTTATTAATCTTTTTTTGTCTTTTTTAGGTGACGCAACATCGAGTTAATTAATACCTAGCAACTACCAACCTATCCGGCAACACATCAGTCTTTAATAATCTTTGTATCATATGCATATCTAATACATTTGTCAAAATTGACAAAAAAAATCTTACATATCTCGCATCAACAAAGCTCTTCATTTCCTTTATTTTTTTGGGTTTTTCACATGGTGTCTGGCACTAACCGCATTGACTAATTCGCGCTCGTACATTGTCCCCGTCCATATCTCTCCTCGACCACCGCTTGCCTGCTTCCACTCGCCCATCGCTTCTCGGTCCTCGATCTCGCTGTCGTCGAGAAACTTGACGATTGTGCCAAGACATGTGGTGTGCTAATATAACTATGTACTGGAACAGATGGTATTGGTGCAATACGCGCAGTAGGAGGTGGAGATGCAACATACCCCACACTTTGAGCTCGATCCCTTGACCTCCACTGTCTAAGTCTCATCCTCCTCCCGTCACCTCCGGGTCTGACATATGGCTGTGCTGGTGGTGAAGCTGCGACTACTGTACCAGTGCGCGTGCTCAGAAAAGTCTCATTGGAAAAACTCCTCTCATACGCCTCTTGTAAAGTCCCTGGAGCTGTGGTCACCACCATAGACCCGATCTCACCCAACAGGCCATTCATGAAGTAGTAGGCCTGGTCAGCATCCGTATCAGCTATGCCTCCGGCATAGTCCATCAACCGTAAATATCGGCCCATATACTGCATCACTATCTCGTCATCCGTTTGTCGGATGTTCTGAAACTCGGTCCTCTTAATATTCCAGACCGAATGAGGGAAATACTTATGATTGAACCTATTCTTGAATTCAGCCCAGTCCTTGGGCTTCCCCTTCGTAGCCACCATGCTACGCCACCACACATCAGCCTCTCCGAACAACGAAGCTGATGAGATGCTCGGCCTCATATGCTCTGGTGTGGCCAAGACGTCATAAATCTTCTCGTGACTCCTCATAAACTTCTCTGCTACTCCGAGATTCGTACCACCGTGAAACTTTTTCGGGTGATGTCGCTGAAACTCGCGAGACTGCCTCGTCTCAGCTGTTGCTCGAGTGCTCGCATCAGTGGGCGTGCTCAGTGTATCGTCCGTCGGTGTATCAAGAGTAGATGGTACTCTATCAGCCTGAACCTGTACTCCCTCAGGTCTAGTCGGCGCTGTAGGAGTCGTAACAACGGCACGTACTGTCGGCGCACTCCCGCCCTGAGTACCTGGTGCTGCTGCTGCAGATGTAGAAGACGATGCGGTAGCCTGTGCTCTCAAAAGTCGGAGAATCTCCTAAAGTTACTGGCCATTTGAGGTGACCAACTGGAACATTGCATTTAACCTCTCCTGAACATCACTCGGACCGGTATCGCTGATCTCGGGCTGATCGGCCATCACAATCTGCAAAGAATGTGATTTCTCGATCACAATATAGCTATCGATAGTAAGAGTATACAACACATCAAATAGCTCATATATTCAAATTTTTACTCCCCAACTCTCCTCACTTCCCAACAAAGAATTAAGTCAGGATCATAGGGTTCCACTCTAAGTTCCAACAATTCCTAACTTCCGTTGGTTTGTGTCTTAATGGATTGTGATTTAAATCAAGAGTCGAATATTTAAAACTTCGGCTGTGATACCAACTGTGTTGGTATCATATTGCCTTAAACCATCTAGGTCTCTAAACCTAGGCTCTGATACCAACTGTGACGGCCCCAGTTCCATAACCCAAACTGGGCAGCGCCTGGCCTAGACTTACGTGGACCCCGAGTCAATCCTCGCGACGTCAACGCAAGCTAGTCAGCCTTCCTAACCATTTATCAATACATTTTTAGTGAGTTATTCAAATTTGTAAGTTATCAAAGTTTATGCGAAAGTGATTTCAACTTAAACAAATGTAAACAACTCTACTCAAATCAATCAGGACAACCTAGAGTGTGGAAACCCCGCAAAACATAGTCAACATGTATAATAAATAGAGGAGTGAATATTCATACCATATACATGTCCCAATGTATCTCACAAAACCCATATACCTCATGTGATAAAAATCAATATACGTAAGGAATACAAAACCTACAAAAAATGCGAGGGGAAAGGCCGCTCAAAAGTCCTCAAAGTAGATCTCCCAGTGCTGGCCCCTTTCCCTTACTCGATTGCAAGATCTGCACTTAATCAAACACAAGAATGACGAGCCCAGGTAAGTAACGCCAGTAGGACACTAAACAGCATTTCGAAATAAATAAATAAGTCCATATTCATGCAGATAATAAGAAAGATATAAGGACGCATGAATAAATAAAATACTGTAAATAAATTAAAAAGCAATCGATACATGAGTGTCCAAAGATGCAAATAGAGAGGCGCAAGTAGTCTCGACCAATAGGTCGTTGAGTCTTGGCAAAACATCAAGACTCGTGTGTAGGACTTGGTAAACTCACAAGCCCTAAACCCACGAGATAGTGAGACTTCCTGGAACAGCCACGCTAAGAACTCAAACCCCGTCAAAATTAGTAACCACTGCAGTGCATCCCGAGGTCATGACGCTGGTATGTTACCTCAGCCCGCCACTCCTTCCAAGGACCACCGTTGACTCACTTGCCATCGGACAACTCAATTAGAATGGAGTTCCAAGGATAGATATCAAAGCAATGAACAACAATATTCAATAGCTTAAAATGAAATTGATGTACAATTTCCTAGCTGGTTTACTTACCTCAATCCACACACTTATTCATAGCCTATGCGGCCTCTCGACACTCTAAAACGCGTTCTCAAACCTCCATATCTCTTCCTTCAATTTCCTGATATCATTTAGTATCAATTCAAGTCCAATAACCTTGATTTTGAACTCTTAAACCATACAAATACTGCGACCAAAGTACGCTCGAAAGCTATTTCTAAAAATAATATTTTATAATAATTTCAAAGTATTATCAACTAGCCCACTAGAGTTACGGTTTTAACTCTGAAAACATAATAATTTATCATGACAACCAAAAAGGAACTTGTAGTACTCATGACGTACTTTTCATAGACTCCAAGAATACTCAAAATCGGATCATAAACGGAGAACTTACGAATTTTCTAATATAGCATGTCAACTTGACAAACATTATTTATTTTCAACTAGAAAATGTCTCCAAATCAATATTTTCGCTATTAAATCCTGAAAACTCAATAATAACTGCCACGAAACCACTCGATACCAACACCAAAATATTTCCACGGCTCGTGGAGTCAAATATCAAGCATAAAAACATCTCCAAAACAGTTATCAACTAAATTGCATTAATTCAAATCATCAAAACTCTAACCCGCGTCGGTGAAATTTATCCCAAATTGACGCAAATCAATCTAATACACCAATTCACGATAATTTATACCAATTTCTATCGAAACCTCGCGAAACAAATTGAAAAATCGCGAGAATTCAAATTGAATTGAGGAGAAATGTTTGGCATTGAGAATTTACCAAATTATAGGCTGAATACCTCGTTTTTGCTGCGGAGACTTAGCTCGAATTGACCGTCTTGCGATCCTCTACGATTTTGCCGAAAGAAACCGAGCGAAAATCGGATGTCGGGAGCTCCGCCAGTGAAAATCCAAATTGAGGGGTCAGGGAACGTTTCGAATGAACGTTGTGTCAATTGAAACCAAATGATTTTTTTTTTCATTTCATGGTTTATATATATTTATATATATATATATATATTAATTCTCGAAAGTCCTATTTTGACGTCTTTTGACTTCCGGTGCTCGTTTTTGATCCCGTTTTCCACCAAATTGAACCAAACTCTTGACAAAATAGTCCATCTTCATAAGATGTCCAAAATACTGGTTTTGGTCATGCCAAAACCCCAAGAATCTTAACTTCGTCCATGACATACCCAACTCTCACAAACCAATTCACTTGCCATATTTAATCAATCTTACACCACATTTAACCCAATCTCAACCTCGACTACTGCCAAGTGACACAAAACTCGAGGTAAGATTCACCTACACATTTTCGAAATTAATTATTTTAAATTGTTCAATCTTTTGTATAATAAATAATACAAGCATCACACAAAAATAGCATACCTCGGTGTCTACGCCCAAGATTTGGACATACAGATCACGACGAGTGGGTCTCACATACGACCCTGACATGACACGTGGCATGAGTTAGATTTTTAGGGTCGTTACAACCCCCACCCTCATGTTCGTCCTAGTCGTGGGGGCAGAAAATATCGAGCCGTCGGCGGGAGGCGCCCAGCGCCGATTGGCCCCTGATTCTCAAACCAGGGGCTAATAGCCCTTGATTCGGTCAACACCATTAAATAAGTAAATAAATAAATAATAAAATATATATATAATAAAGTATAATACAATGAAGTACAATAATATGTATTATAAATAAGCAAAAATTATTTTCAAACGGGGCACTACCCCGTTTCTGAGGGAGACCCACCGGGTCCCACCCCTCGACCCTCGCATCGGACGACAGGGGACTCGCGGGACCCACACTAGTGGATCCCAAAGATCAATAAATTAAAGATTTAATTAATTTAAATTAAAACATTTATTGATGAGATGTATTATGGTGGTATAATGTCGAGTGAAGGTTCACATCGGGCCCCGAGCGTACCAGGAGTTGTTATTGGCGTCGCTGCGAGTCGAGGTAAGTGGGGAGCTTCGCCCATGCATTAAATGTGGCTTGAATACTAGATAAATAGAAATTTCATATTTTTATCGAAAGACTTGGGATTGGGTTGCATGTAATTAATAGTATGAATATGTTCATCTATGGAATGCATATAACGTAAACAAATTCGTTATTCGATTCAAAAATGAAATGGAGCTACATGCTCATCAAAAGAGAGTGGTCCGTGCCACGAGTAGCGATGGTGTCACGGCCCAAATCTCTAATTTGACTTTAATATTTTAATCAGGATCAAATGACCTGTGACGTAGGACCTGCTTCGATATAAGTGTCAAGACCGAGGCACAAGATGGTCGAGGTAAATGTTATATTTGTAATGATGTATGCCTAGTGTATTGTATATGTGTAGACTACTAAGTCATTCCTACTTGTGAATAGGTGTCGAGACGTGTGTGGAAACATGCCTCGAGTTGCATGCCGACGTGGGACCGAGGTAGAGAACAATATGGTGGTTTGGTATAAGCTTTATATTGCTTTTATAAGTGATATAAATGGGGCTATGGTTGATTAAGTATCAAATACACTAAAGTTAGTAAGTTAAAACAATAGCCACTTGATATTTCTCGAGACATGTAATGACCCATCTCAACACTAATTGAGTCATTTATTGGTGTCATTTGGCATGAGTTAGTGGGACATGTGTTAATAGGTGTACCATTAGATAGGTCTCGAGATACGTGTGCACATTAGGATCAATGGCTGTCAATCAATCATATCCAATTCAAGAATATAAAGCTTTTGGTCAACACAAGGAACTCAACTCTTTCATTTTGATTTCTTAAGAGAGAAGCAAAGTTGCTGGATAAGTAGAGCTTTCTTGGAGAAGAAGAAAATTAGTAAAAACTTGGTGATTGAGTGAAGGAGAGATCAAGTATAGCTAGTGTTCATCAAGTTAGGTAACTCCTCTACACCATAGAGTTAGCTTAATCTAATGAATTCATGAATTTGATGTATGGGTTGTTGTTTTATGTTGTGGTTGATGTGGAACTTAAGAAGTGTGTATGGAGGTTCCTTAGGCATTAACATGGCTTTGTGTGTAGAAAAAACTCGAAATCTTGATTGCGAGTTGGTTTTACTTGCACATAGCGCTAGGTGGATCACTAACGCTCTAACTTGGATTAGCGCACTAGATCAGGATTGGTAACGCGCTAGGTCTATGATAGCATAAAAACTGCAATTTTCATGAATTCCTTAAACACTATAAAAGAGTATAATACCCTAAGTAAAGGTCTATACACACTCAAAAACCTATAATATGATATCAGGAATCTAGGGAAGTATTCTAAGGATTCAAGTACGAGTTTCGAGGTGTC
This sequence comes from Stephania cephalantha, assembly GCA_039657325.1. Classification (NCBI taxonomy): domain Eukaryota; kingdom Viridiplantae; phylum Streptophyta; class Magnoliopsida; order Ranunculales; family Menispermaceae; genus Stephania; species Stephania cephalantha. Next base: position 42,900,595 of record CM077578.1, read on the forward strand.
GGGAGGCCGAAATAGCATAAGAAATTGCGTGGATTGTAAGTAAATGGATTGAGATATTTCTTTGCATTTCATTCGTATTCATATGTTCATTTCTAGTGATTTGGAATGAATTGCCTTTGTATTCCATATGTCATGACTTGTTATTCATTCTCATTATATGAGGTTGTTTTATGGTATAGTTGGTTGATAAAATGATTTCATTGACTGTAATTCATGTGCTATGTCATTATTGATTGTTAATACATGTGGTCAATGAAATAGCATGTTATTAGGTAGGTATACGTAGTGTTGTGAATCTATATCCTTTGTGCATTAGTGTGCAATTCTTTTGTTGGATTCCAATACTGTGTTGTTCTTTGAATATGAAACTAGTTCTTGTATTTAGGACCACTTTATGATAGAAATCGGGAGGACATACGGGATCACTAGACTTTTCAGGGTGATCGAGATTTCTCCACTATCTTGCGCACCACACGGGAAATGAGTCACGGGGTTGTTAGCAAGCATAACTTGCGCAGCACACGGGGTATGGGACCTGGGGTTCTTGGCAAGTATATATCACAGGTGACTGGCACCAGTGAAAGGTTATAAAGGCAAGAGCACTGCTCAGACCTTCACATTGATGTAGAGCTCAGCTCCATCCTCATACAGTGGAAAGGCTTATGTGAAGAAGATCACGGACGACCGGCCCTAGATCAGTACTACTTAGCCATGTGTCAGTTTCATGTTGTTCAACTGAAGTATCTCTTTGCATGTTCTTTTTTCAATATAGTTATTATTATCATGTTTTTAGATACTTGTTGCATATTTGGGAATGTGAACAATTGTCTATCAATATTACTTTCTACTTTCTTGTACTCACCGTCTAGTTTGTGACGGTGGGTGCAGATCCATCGAGTAGCAGACCAAGTAAAGAGAAGATCTGCAATTACCTCTGAGCCAGTGGAGCACTACTACACCCGATTTTGTAGGTTTGATTTTTGATGTATTACTTTTATATGTATATGATATACTTTTGGGGTTGTATAATATAGGTTGAGCGAGTAGTACTCTGATGACCCCTTCTTTCAAACAGGGCACCGCTCGGCTTAATCTCGTAATTAAGCCTTAATCCTTGTCACTTAAGACTTAATTACGTATTAGTCAGTCTTTCGTCCCTATATTCTTCAATACCCATGTCTAGATATTATTAGATTTCAGAGTTAATTATAACTTTTTAATCATTTTAATATTATCACGTAGATTAAAGATTATGCGGAAGCTCTTATTACTCAAAAATCCTAAGTGTGGAAAACCAGGAATATACAGCATCATATGCATGTATATATGGAACCACACATTCAACCCAATGTACAACCCAAAATGTACAGTAAAAACATAAGCAGTAATAATACAATAAAAGTCGAGTCATGCAAAATGAGATAGGAGAGTCGCCGAAATACTCAAAGGAAGTCGCCGATCTTCTCCTTCCCCGGTTGCTGCTTGACGGACCTACACCCACTGTCACAAACTAGACGGTGAGTATAGTAATATTTAAGTAATAACTGGAGAATTCTATGCCACATTTCCAAAATAGAAGAATGGTATTTAAAAGCATAAAGTAGCGAAATAATTGTTGAATCAAGTAATGCAAGTAAATACCACAGTTAAAGATGTATAGACTGACACAGGCTAAGTCGAGATGATCTACGTGCGGTCGGAGGTGAGAACTATAACCTAACCTTTCCCACTAATATATTGAGTTGCGCTCAACATATTCCATACTAATTGTAGAGTTGCGCTCTACGCATACAAATCATCTACCTCATTCTTGCCGACCACTCCAAGTCCCCGCCTCGTGTGCCGCGTAAGTGTAGTGGTGAGTGCCGGAACCTCGGTAGACCCACGTCCCCGTGAACTGCACATCTCTCGTGCAATGGAATCTAGATAATCCATACTTTAGTTTTCAAATATCAATAGCTCCAATTCTCTAGGATTTCAAAACTAGTTAGACTACAAAGCCAAAAGAAATAGAATACAAGTCTAATCAAATCCAAATCATCCCAATAGCATGTTTTTCATCAATTATCTTTCAAGAACAACATCAAGAGTAAGAATTGGAATCAATGAAACATTTCGCAAGGCATCATGTCAACAATATTCAAATATGAATAGACACAAGAACAACATGATGTGAGATTACAAGTAGCAATGTCTACAAATAAACCATAAAATGATAAGAGTCAATGAAATGAAATATACAATTTTCACAGCTTTACTTACAATTCACAATGCTTGTCCTAGCCTATCCGATCTCTCGACACTCCGAAATGCGTTCCCTAACTTCCGAGATCTCCACTTAGTTCCCATAAGTTTTTTGATAGGTTTTAGAGTGACTTTGGACCCATTTATAGTGTTTAAACCATTTTTGAAAATTTCTGATTTTTGTTCTGTCAGGGGCAATTAGCGCACTGCTTATTAGCGCGCTAGTTCTTGACATTAGCGCTCTAATTTGAGCATTAGCGCGCTACTTCACATATCTAGCGCGCTTGCGCTAGATTATCTACCTACCGCGCTATGTGCGACAGAACATAAAATTCTGCACTTCGAATTCTGGGTTTTTGCTACACATAGGCTTTGTTATCGCCTTAGGGACCCTCATACACACTACGAGAGGTCCCTAACACCCACCCCAACACAAAACAGCAACAACAACATCAAATTTCATGAATTCATAAACTTAGTGGAGTGGAGAAGTTACCTAGCTTGAAGAACTCTTTTTCTTCACCAAAGCTTCACTGATTTGCACACTTCTCCTCCTCCAAATTCACACCAAAGAAACTCTTTTTCTCTCTTTCCTTCCTTGCCTACCAATTTGATGAAGATAAGAAATGAAATTTGTTGACTTATATACTTCATTTGACCATATTGATATGTTTAAACTATAGCCATTGATCATTATGTGCACACGTATCTCGAGGCTCAACTAATGGACCACCTTGTCACACTTATCCCTCAAGTCATGTTAGAGTGACTCAACAAGTTGACTCCTTGACTGTGATAGCCCCAACTTCTAAACAGGGCACCGCCCGGCCTAATCCCGTAATCAAGCCTTAATCATAAGCACCTAAGACTTAATTACGTATTAGTCAGTCTTTTGTCCATATATTCCTCAAAACACATGTTCAGATATTTTAAAGATTGTGCAAAAACTTTCATTATCCAAAATCCTAAGTGTGGGAAATCAGAAAAATACAGCATCACATACATGTATATATATGGAACTACTCACTCAACCCAATGTACAACCCAAAATGTAGAGTAAAGACATAAACAGTAATAATACAACAAAAGTCGAGTCATACAAAATGAGTTAAGAGAGTCGCCGAAATGCTCAGAGAAAGTCGCCAATCTTCTCCTTCCCCGGCCTGCTACTGCTCGACGGACCTACACCCACTGTCACAAACTAGATGGTAAGTATAGTACTATTTAAGTAATAACTGGAGAATTTTATGTCACATTCAAAATAGAAGACAGGTATTCAAAAGCATTAAATAGCTAAAGAATTACTTAAACAAGTAATGTAAGTAAATACCACAGTTAAGAATGTATAGACTGACACATGCTAAGTTGAGATGATCTACGTCCGGTCGGCGGTGAGACCAATCACCAAACCTTTTCCATTAATATATGGAGTTGCGCTCAACATATTCCACACCAAAAGCGGAGTTGCGCTCTACGCATACAAATCATCATCTCATTCTTGGCGATCACCCTGAGTCTCATAACTCGTGTGCCGCGCAAGTGTAGTGGTGAGTGCCTCGGAACTCCGATAGACCCATGTCCCCGTGAACCGCGCATCTCTCGTGCAATGGATTTAGATAATCCCCACTTTAGTTTTCAAAAACAAATAATTCCAAAACTCTAGGATTCCAAAACTAGATAGGCTACAAAGCCCAAAGGAACATAATACAAGTCTAATCAAATCCAAATTATCATAATAGCATGTTTTGCATCAATTCTTTATCAACAAATGACATCAAGAATAGGACTTGGAATCAATGGAACATTTCACAAGGCATCATGTCACAATATTCAATCATGAATAGAAAAAAGAACAACATGATGTGAGATTACAAGTAGCAATGTTTACAAATATATCATAAGCCAATACTAGTGAATGAAATAAAATATAGAATTCTCACAGCTTTACTTACAATTCACACGCTTGTCCTAGCCTATCCGACCTCTCGACACTCTGAAATGCGTTCCCAAACTCTTGAGATCTCCCCTTAGTTCCATGGAGTTGTTTAATAGGTTTTAGAGTGAGTTTGAACCCATTTATAGTGTTTAAACCATGTTTGGACTTTACTGGTTTTTGTACTAACAGAGGCAAATTAGCGCGCTAGTTTTCAACATTAGCGTGCTAATTGAATATTAGCGTGCTACTTCACATATCTAGCGTGCTAGATTATCGACCTATCGCGCTATGTGCAGCAGAACCCAGAATTCTGCACTTCGAATTCTGGGTTTTTACCACACATAGGCTTTGTTATTGTGTTAGGGACCCTTATACACATTACAAAAGGTCCCTAACACCATACCCAACACACAACAACAACAACAACAACAACAACAACAACAACAACATCAATTTTTATGAAATCACAAGTGTATGGTGTGGAGAAGTTACCTAGCTTGTTGAACCCTTCTTCTTCACCAAAGCTTCAATGGATTCCTCCTCTTCTTCACCAAATCACACCAGCAAACTCTCTTCCTTCTCTCCTCCTTGCCAAATCGATTTTGATGAAGATAAGAAACCATTTTTGTTGACTTATATGTTCGACCATAGTGATAGGTTTAAACCTTAACCATTGATTCATTGTGCGCACACGTATCTCGAGGCTCAACTCATGGAACATCTTGTCCCACTTGTCCCTTAAGTCACCATTGATTGACTCAACAAGTTGACACCTTGTCTCTTGATGAGTTAATGCGTGTCTCGATGCACATCTAATGTCTATTGTTTTATTTCACCAACTTTATGCACATTAATGTTTATATTTGAATGTGACCACATTAAGCCACTAAAGCCACTTACAAAACCAACATAAATTTACATTTAACTCAAATTAATTAAGCTTACCCCATAAGCCGCTACCTCGGTCCCACGTCGTCACGCGACTCGATGTACCCCGCTCGTCTCGATACCATACACCCGTATAAAATTGACTTAATAGTCCACACATATACAATACACTAGGCATACATCACAACAAATATAACATATACCTCGGCCCTTGCCTCGGTAAATGGACATATCACGGTGTGGGTCCCTCAATACGGGTCAGTGATCTTGTTTAAGGAATTAAACACGGTTAGAGATTTTGGGCCGTGACATTGACCTCTTGATGAGTTAATACGTGTCTCGATTCACATCTTGTGAACATTGTTTTATTTCATTAACTTTAGGCATTTAATGTTTATTCAAATGTGACCACATTAAAGCTACTTATAAAACCAACATTAGTTCAAATAAATGAAGCTTACCCCATATGCTTCTACCTCGGTCCCACGTCGACACGCAACTCGAGGTACGTTCCCGCTCGTCTCGATACCTATACACCTATATAAAATTGACTTAATAGTCTACACATATACAATACACTAAGCATACATCACAACAAATATAAAATATACCTCGGCCCTTGCCTCGGTCAATGGACATATCACGGTGTGGGTCCAACGGTACGGGTCGATGATCATGTTTAAGGAATTAAACACGATTAGCGATTTTGGGTCGTTACAAGTACCTTGACCAAACACATGATATTATATATCTCTGTTTCATCATATATATGCATGTGATCTTTATACCCTGGTTTTTCCACAATTATTAGGACTCATGTTACAAGGTTCCGCTAGATTGTTAAGTCTTCCACTGAATAAACATTTAAGTAAACAAAATTTTAATTAACTCTGATTTATGAATTGACATAGGATGAGAATAGGTTTATATTCATTTTAAAAAAAAAAAGTTGCAAGTAGATAAATGGTTTGGATAGGCTGACTAGTCCCTTGTTAGGTCCTATATAGTGAGATTAGGGCTTAATAACGGGATTAGGCCAAGTGGTGCCCTAATTTGAGAAGGGGTCATCATAGGTGGTGTGGCAGTGTGCCTACCAACAGAGAGTGGTCTGCGCCATGAATTGCAATGGTGTGGCTATGATCCCACCAAAAAGTGAGTGGTCTGCATCACGAAGTATCAAGTTCACAAGTAGTCACAATCGGTGATGGCTTGGAAACACACATTGTTGGTTTGATGGAACTAGATGGAGATCACAACGGCCATTGTGACCGCCAATAGTTCACATCATCTCAAAGGTGAGTCTTTCAGTCACCGGGTTCATACTATTAACTAGGATGCATTGAATGGAACCATGATTTATATTTATTACTAGTTTTTATGGTAATTTTCTTGTTAAACCCCGTTGCATGAATGAATGATATTTATTTACAAATTTGTGAATTTCCCTTTTTATGATGTGATTTCAAAAGAATGTTCATTTCTTAGTTTGTTGAATGATGAATTTACATTTAAGTGATATTGGATATGGAACTTGTTTACATCCCCTTTTTATGAATAAGGATCATGTCTTTATTTCTTTCCCTTAAATGCTTTACAATTGGATTTACTCTACATGTGTAGAATTGTTTTGCTTTTTAGATAATACTTGTATGTTTAGTGTTTGAGCGAGTCTTCTCTCTTATTGAGCTCCGTTGGCTCTTTAGCTCACCCCACTTACTCTCTAGGTACATCTACATCCGTGATAGCTCGTGACAAAGGAAAGACACCCGCTTGAAGTCTTTTCTTGCTTTGTGAGAATTTTGCATGCTTCTATTATATATTTATTTGATTTTTAGAACAATAAATTTGGGTTGTAATTCTAGGTAGATACTTTGGGGTAGTTTGGAACCCTCCTTATCTATTTTGGATTATTATGGAAGTTTTATGGTTTATTTTGAAGCTTCTTGGGATGGTTGAAATTATTCAGACTTTTGGACACTTATTACTTTAATTAGATGATTTATGGAATTTTAGCTTTGACTTCACATCCGCATTTATTACCCTATATGGTTACTATGTTGTTCCGCAAGTTGAATTAGGCGTGGTTATTTGGGTCTAGTTCAAGTATCGAGCTTGAGTAACGGTTTAAGCCAGGCGATCCAACCCTAATTCAGGTGAGGGTCGTTTCAACAAATACATGTTGACGTTCTTGCATGTTTTTGTTGGTTTATTCTAAGACCTTTTTTTTTTGCAGTGCTAGGCCATAGGGTGATGACACGAAATGAATACTTAAAATGGACACTTTGGTTGTTGATGCCCTTATATACACATTGATTCGTGTGCACACAGCAACCAAATATCATTTCGGATCACCCAAATTTATTTTTTTTCAAGAATACAAGTTTCATGACCAGACATCTTTCTTATCGACTTGATGGGAAAATACTTGAAAAGAATTTCATATTTTTTAGTCCACCGTAACAACGTAGGCATCACCCCAAAAATTTGCAATGTCACAATCGTAGGGCTTGCAATCATCGCATCAATTAACTTTTTGATGCATTTGTCCAAAAAATTTCAACTTGGACAATTTCTTCACCAAACAACTCGATATGGTTGGTGCCTTGGACCATGTGTGATAGTGTGAGTGTGTTAGTGTCACACTGCTCTATCTATTCTAAGTTTGTAGTTAAATGTCCACACATGGTGACAATCAAAGATGGATGAAGCCCACTACTGGTAACTGGTAAGCAGAGTTAGGTGGCCAAATTGACAAAATTAACATTAACAACCTAACTTTCCAGTAAAAAGAATCAGCCATACATGTTGATTGTGACATTGCATGCCTTTTATCTTTGTAATAGGACGACGACGACAACAATAAAGTCTCAATCCAAAGTTAATTGGGTTGGTTATATCGATCAAACACCTTCAATTCGCTTGATTTAATGTCACGTTTAACTTTCCTACCAAAAAATAGACGGTATTGTTTTAAATAAAAAATGCTTGATATTTATCTTTTATTCGTTGTTAGCCATTACCTTGTTAAAGACTTTTTAACAACCAAAAAAAAAAAAAAAAACACGCGTACTTGTTAAAGCTTTTGCTAAAGGCATAATTGATTATGACTTTTTTGGAGTAAGCGTAAGATTTTATAATTTGTACGACGAGTCGATTAAATTTGGGATAATATTGATCGATAGAATGAGGATCAATGGATCTGCATGAAAGAGCCTAGACATGCCTACTAAGAGCATCTCCAATCGAACTGCATTTCGCGTAGACATGCCTACAAAGAGCATCTCCAACCGAACAGGCAATTCTAGCATTCTACTGTTCATCTCTTCTATTTTAAAGGAAGGGTGTCTTGGCAAATAAAAAGTTGCGACAACCTCAACTTATCCCATAAGACCCATGCATGCTTATCCAATGTGTTCAAGGAATGAGTGGGTATATAAAAAAAGAAAAATGTGAGAGTTGTAAGTAATATGAAAAAAATAGTGGTGAGGGAATATTTCTTTTTAGAAGAGAAATAAAATTTTTGGTTGGCGAAGAAATAAAGTTTGATGTGACAGAACTCTAAAAAAAGAGAAAATCGAGTTTTGTGGTTGGGGATAGTCTAATAACAATTTTTTTTGTTTTTGGCAAGTATAATAGCATACTTTTTGATGATAAATGGATTCAAGGTCATAAAAGAAAGGCTTGCGATCTAGGATTTATAGGAAGAAGTACTAATGGGGCAAATTCAATTTGAGACATAAATTATGGGATCCCTGGGATCCCACTTGAACAGAGGAATATATATTAATATTCCTTACATTCTTACAAATAGGCTTTGAATTGGCTGAAGGAATAAACTCTCACTTTAATGCCACTGCTGTACCTTTAGAAAATTCCATAGTGGATTGATGAAACTAGTAGTAGCACAGAAAAATCATCAGTCATTGCTTTGAATTCAGGGAATTTATCAAAATTGTCCCTTTATAAGCGCTATTTAATAAGATAAGTAAAGTAATTTGAACAGCAATACTAAATCTTGAAAATTGAGTTCATGATCTATAGATGCTCATTATTTTTCTGACTTTTGAATGTTTGTTATTGCAAGAAAGAAAAGAAAGGGAAGAATGTGTCCACTGATTGCTTTGTTTATTCACTAGTAAAGGAGGAAGCTTATACCCCCTTGAAGACGCGTTTTTGGCCCCAACAAAGTTGAATACAGTACTCTACTAGAATCCACACAATAGACCTAAACTAAAGACGCACTTTAATCAACTGATGTCGGGTTCAATGATAAGGAATTGTATACTCTTTAAGCACGAATAAGGTTCAAATTTTATTTGTGGTTTAGAAGACTGCCCACTATATGTGTCCGACAATACCTAGATCCAAAGTAATCAAAGTAATTTAGGAATCGAGATTGCAAGACCTAAATGTCTTTGTTTTTATATATGCTAACCTATCTTAATTATGGTATTAATTAGTAGTGACAATGCTTAGTAAGCTTAAGTCGAATCCAACTATTTTCACTCGAAATGACATAATTTAGTTGGTAGTGCAAGGGAGACTCACTTTGGACACCAAACCGGTTGTTGATGTACATACGTATTGATTTGTATGTGCATAGACATATACTAATTAATAGACATTAATAAGTGGTGTCCAAAATGAGTTATCTAGTCAAAACCATCTAGCACCAAGACTTTAAAAAAAAAATGCCGGCATTGCACCAATTTATAATTTGAACAAAACTTAGATCGAATCAAAACTCTTTGTAAAAAATCAGTTAAGATTCCGATAAATTCCACCAAAAACAGTCAGATCAATTCCGTGTAGGCCCAGAAGCCAACTGGCCACAATACTCTTCTTTTTTTATTTAGTTGATGAAATGGTTCATCACAGTGAGGTAACTTCTGGGCCATATCCAATTATCCATTCTGCCTTTGAATCAAACAATTGAATTGTACAAAGTACCAACCATTGTCGTAACTTATGCAGTGCCGAACCTACTAATTATTCATTCAGACCTTTAATATATGTCGAAACAAGTCTACTACATTTTTTTTTCCGATACTAAAGAAACTATCTCGCTCCCTCCCTTCGGGACATAACATACTAGTTGTTCACTTAAACATTTCAACCCTCTTCAGTCTTCACCTTAGAAAGTATATTCCAACCTACTAATTTTTCACTTAAACCTTCAAATCAACCTTCGAATCTCTTTATTTTTTGTTCACTTAAATCTCTTCAGCTTTCACAGCTCGCGCATCTGGACATAATAGTTGCCTTTCATTTTTTCGAAGCATGTCTCATGCGGTGAAAAGTGTCTCGCGAAGTAAACCAAAGCCTCATCATACGAGCTTTCTACAACTCGATCCCAAAGTAGTCAATTAGTTCTCATACAAGTTTCACATCTAAAAAAAAAAAAAATGAATTGTGTGTATGAACAACAAAAACATAGCCTCAGTATCAAATTAATTGAAATCAGCTACATAAATCAAACTCTTACATTGTGCTCGATTTTATTTATATGAACCTAAAAAACAAAAAAAAAAAAAACATAACCTAAGTCCCAAATTAATTGAAAATCAAGCTACTCGATCAAACTCTTCCATTATGCTCAGCTTTGTATATATGAACCCAAAAAAAAGAGGGCCGCTAAGGGCACCCCACCTATTAATGAAGGCACCCAGCTTAATGTGGGCACAAATTGATTTACCTGGGCACCCGAAAATTAAACTCAAAATACCAAAAATACCCCTAGTGCAAAAAACCCTTACACCCCACCACCACTACCACCACTACCGCCACCACCACCGCCACCACCATCACCGAACCCCGAGCACCCGACCACCCCCACCACCACCTTCACCGAACCCCGAGCACCCCACCACCTTCACCGAACCGTCAGTGCAAGAACCCATTTAGTTTGAATCGACCGTGAGAGGAATCTCAAAAATCGTGTTTTCCGTGTCTCGCCTTGTGTTTCTCCTTTGGTTTACGGCTTTTTTGAGGTTCGTAGGGTCGTGGTGTGAGCCGATTTCGTCTCCAAGTTAGGGTTCTTGAATAGTTAAAGAAATGAGAATTCGCGGTTCTCGGCCACAGCCGAGATCGTGCATACTGCGATCTCGGCCTCGCATGGCCGAGACAGAGCTACGCTTTTGGAACTCGAAGTCTCGCCACAAAGCGGAAGAGTTCACGGTGTCGCGCTTACGCATGGCCGAAAGTACTCTAGTTCTCTCGGCCGAGACATGACGAGCTACAATTAGTGGTAGGTAATGTGGTGTCGGTGGTGTACAATCGAGAATGTGCTCATACTCTCGGTTGTACACCGGCGTACCATACCGTGACCTAAGTACACCTCTCGGTCCTTTAGGGGCCGAGACATCACCATACATCTCGGTCTGCGAGGCCGATACAATCGCGCACCCGACAAAAACTTCTCCCAACCGCATAAAAAACACAAAAAATCTCGCAAAATTACCTCAAGGACGACTTCATCCGGCACCGAAGCATTACAATCCTCCATTATATAGTGGAAACAACTTCGGATTTGAAGAAATTACCAAACCCTACGTTGACAAACAAATCATCATTTTCACCGTTTTCCACAACTAAACAGCTTCTAATAAACTATCATATGGTTGTCAAACATTGTTTACTCGTTTGGATGATGTCAATCCGCAAGAATCGATAAAAAGTCGACAAACGCGGTGTGGATTTGTGGTTCAACCTTGTGGTGGGGTGCCTTTTTTCTTTGTCAAAATGATTTGTGAGGTTTGAATCACTATATATACAAGGGCAAAATAGTCTTTTCCACTTTTGCTTTGAAATTTTTACAAAAACTTTGGGTGCCTTCATTAAATGGTGGGGTGCCCTTAGCGGCCCTCAAAAAAAACACACACACAAATTCAACTAAAATTTGCTTTGTATACATACCAAATTATCAGGGTACACCCATTTGAGACAAAATGGACTCCCAATTACACCTCTAAAAATTACATTTCTTTTTTACACAGTAGTAGTAGTAGTAGTAGTACTAATGGTACTGTAACCAACTCTGTAAATCTGGTTCAACTTCGTCTCCCCAGACCCTCTAAAAGTCTAACAACAGATGTTAATGTTATGAAATCTCCAATCCACCCTAACCTCACCACCACCACCACCTCCCCCACCACCCACCACCACCACCACCTCCTCCTCCACCTCCCTGGGCTTCCTAAACGACACAATATGACTACTCACCATGAACGCCGTCACCCTCTCCGAAACCCTAATCTCCTCCATCCTCAACTCGTGCAATCTCCTGACGTACTCCGGCACGTGCACCAAGTCCCACACCACCCCCACCCCACCCGGCTTCAACACCCTCACCACCTCCCCCACCCCCTTCATCCTCTCCGCCGCCGCCGCCGCCGTCCTCTGCCCGTACTCCTTCCCCACGCTGTGCAAATGCACCGCCGACACCACCACGTCGAAGTAGTTGTCCGCGAAGGGGAGCCGCCGCGCGTCCCCTTCCCTGCACGTCACGTACTCCTGAACCCCCTCGATCCCCGCCCTCCGAAGCGTCGACACCGCCGTGTTCCGCCGGTCGAGCCCCACCACTCTCCCGGAGCTCCCCTGCTTTTTCAGCTGCTTCGCCACCGCGTTCAACAAGATGCCGCGGCCGCAGCCCAGGTCCAAGGCCGTCCTGACCGTTGACCAGTCGTTGACCGAGTTGACCATGCGGAGGGCCATGGAGGAGTGGAGGAAGACGGAGGAGTGGAAGATGTTGGCGGCGGCGAAGAAGAGGGAGAGCGCGGTGAGGGCGGTGACGGAGCCGGCGAATCCCGCGATGAAGCGGGAAGACCCGGCGGTGAAAAAGGAGTTAATAAAGAAGCAGATGTTGGTGAAGTATAAAAGGAATGAGATGGAGAGGAATGTGAAGAGGAATGCGAGGAGTGTGATGAATACCAGCGTCTGCCATTCTTCCATCCCGTAGATCGCGTAGATCTGCGTCCAATCTCTTCCCGCGTTGTTCTTCCCCATGATTGAGACTGGATCTCAACTCTCAATACCAACAATCAAAATAAGATAATTAATTGATTGATCCAACTTTAAAAACCAGATCGGATTGAAATATTGACAAATCAGATCTAGGAATGCAAGGATGGGAAGTCGTTGTTGTAGATTTTGTTGTTGGTGGACCTGGTGGTGGTGGTGTTCGCGCGTTTTGGTTAGACGAAGAGATGGAATTTGGGGACAATCGCCATTAAAGCCGTGGAGAAAAGCTTGGGAACTGTTTGTTTTGTGTGTGTGTGTGTGTGTGAGTGTGTGTGTGAGAGAGAGAGAGAGAGAGAGAGAGAGAGTGTGAAGTGGAATTAATGAGAGGGGAGAGAAGTGGGGGGTTACGGGTAGGTCCATTTATAAGGGTACGGTAGTGAAATATACGAGTTGTAGTTCGGTAAATTCGTACATAGTGTCACTTGTTGAACCGGTAAACAAGTATTTTTTTATTTTTAATTTTTTTGTTCATTTTGAAAGGTCGAATTGAATTGGATATAGATGTTGTATTGAAAAAAGACTAGTTCAGCTAGTAATGGTGTTTAGCCGTTTTGGGCAAGAGAGGAAATCCTTTTTAAATTCCATATGTAAACAATATAGTGCTTCTTCAAATTTAGCTTCATAATATTCATTGCATTTCTACTTAATATTTAGGGCTATAGGTCTTAATTAGACACACGATCGTCTTTTATATATAGAGTTTACTTTTTTATCCTAGTTCTAAAACTTGAAACTAATATCATCTATAGTACAAATAAATAATATATTATCTAAAAGGAAAATAATTAAATGAGATACTTTGAACGCACACTTGAAGCGCCCACTTTATTTTTTAGGTATTTATGATTTTTGTCACATGTGGGTCTCATGCCTTGGGAGACAAGAAAGAGTCATAAATAGTTAAAAAACAAAGTGTGCGCTCAAAGTGTGTCATTTTATCATTCTCATTATCTAAAATGCACGCATACATGCAATGTATCTCAAAGAAAGTCGCATTTACACTCCAAAATCAGACAAAAATTTGCATCGAGTGACAGTATATGTGGACCTGCGCCCATGGGAACTATACAAGCGTGTCTCGGGATACATCTGTGTGACTCTGGAATATCATTATAGCATTTAACAACTTTACATTTACATAATAATCACATCTTTCCAGCTCACATGCAACCTTCATACACCTACATGCGCTAATTACAAAAAAAATGTACACTAGTTACAAATAAATAATTACCATTGATAATTAAGTGAAGTTTCATACATTTTTTTTCAAAAAAAGATATCATCAAATTGCAGTTTTTGTTCAAGTATAAAAAGCCGTAAAAACTTTTCTCAATAAAAAAGGAGGTAAAAAGTCAGTTATTTTGCTATTCAAAATACTACAACAAGTGAGGCTTAAAAAAAAAGTAACAAAAATGATTTTTTTTTGAGTAACTATAGGTATCTAAACACTTTATCTGACTAGTTCCACAGTTCTGAGATTCTGAAAAGAGACTATGTGAGGACCAGTGTTTGGTTGTCATAAGGAATCAAAATCGAAGTCGTGCGCCTAACCTACTCAATCCCATCATCACCCTTATCACTAAGGACACCGGCCTTGCTTGAAGCAAGAAAAATGTTAGAAGAAAGTGATCCAACAACAAACTTTCAAAATACACGTTTCTACGTTGTCATCGAAAAGACTTCGATACGCATTAAGATTTGCGTACTTACATCTCCGTGTGTAAATCAATGGATTGCGAAAACTGAGTCAAAATGTGTGTACCATCAAACTATAAATGCAAAGTGTATTGTATGCGATACAATTGAAAGGAATTGGCGCGAAATTGTGTACTGACGTCCGTTACGCGTGCCACGTGGGCAGTTCAAGATATATCGGGGCAGTTGGGATCGAAATCAACACGTGGTGCGACGTGAAGACGGGTGTAGGGTGAGTCCAGGACAGCGAATAATTAACAAGTGTCGGTGTGATTAAGACTGGCAACGACAAAATCTGATTACTCTCCAAAGCATTTAAAGTGGTTCTATTTTAGTTTTCAAAAAAAAAAAAAGTGGTTTTATTTTACTACATTGATTTACTTTTATTTTACTTTAATGGAGTAGTATGTGTTTATCAGTTTAACTTGACTAATCAAGACGGTGGAAAACCAAAGAAACTGTAACTGTTTTTATGCAAGTGCAGTAAGATTAAATTTTATAAATAATTGGCAAATAGAATCATTTGTCCTTCGAACTTTCACATTTTCGATGATTTATTCATCAAACTTTCATCAGTTCACTTTTAATCCTTAAATATTCATTTCCCTTTACTTTTAGACCATTTTGTATAGTTTGGAGATGAACGAATATTAACTAATTAAGCGGTTCACAATCGATTTTTTGAGTTGATGGATCAATTGTGAACCGCTGAAGCACTTTGTTGGCGATCGTTGTTCTCCAAATTTAACAAAATGATCAAAAGTAAAGAGAAATAAAAAATGAACTGATGAAAATTTGATGACTAAATCAACAAAAGCTTGTACGTTCAAAGACCATTAATGATACTTTATGCCTAAATAATTTTGGTTTAACTTTTTTCTTTATTCCTCACGTGCTGTCCATTTGGGTGTAGCCCTCTCAAACATTTTTTTTATCTATGTGATTCGAACTCGAGAAACTGAGTCTCTTATAACTCATACCAATTGATTATTAATTGGTTTATGTTGGTTTAGTTAAGCTTAAACTTCGTTCAATACTTAAAACTTATTGGACAACACAACGATTATTGATATATATATATATATATATATATATATATATATATATATATATATATATTTCTTATCCAAGGATGGACCACATACTCTTTTTTTGAGATTTGGATGAGGGAAGACTAGATACTTTTTTTTGTCAAAGTTGTTGTAATAATGTTCCTACGACCCAAAATGGTGCAACAATCTATTACAACGAAAATAATAAAAATTACAATACTTTGAAGCACGGAACGACCTCTTAACGGGGACAACATGCTCCTGAAAAAAAGGCAACAACCTCACGAATGAGAACAACTTCTTTCTAATGAAGGGCAACAAACCCGCGAAGGGGCGACATTCCCACAAAGGAGATAAAAAAAACTCTAGAATACTACTACAAATAAAGAAAAAAAAAAAAAAAAAAAAACTAATGAGACTGCTTGACCCATGTTGAAAAAACAAAAAAAAAAAAAAAAAACCCAAGAAGACCAGATACTTTAAACAATTGAATACGTGACCATCTTATTATATGGAGTATCGAGTAGTGGTTCGCGACCAATAGTAAGCTAGCTAGACTAGATAAGAAGCGACCTAATTAAGGTACGTAACCAATTGAAGTAGGTATCTCTTGACATATGGAGCAATTACACTGTCTTCACATTTTCCATGAATTATGCATGATGTCATGCATTACATTATTTGGTCCAAACTTCGTGCTATTTAACATTCTCTTGCACAATTGACGAGTACCATTAAATTAAGAAAAATAATTTTTTTTGAAGTACTTTTGTTACATACGTTTGTTACACAATGGCGTAAATTTCTTTAAAAATTGTGAAGTAAATATATGTTTAATAAAATATTAAATTATCATCTTTCTTAAATTAAACGATTATTTTGGAACATTAGAATTTTAACTGACTAAGTTCAAGTAGATTTATTGTGTGAAAAAAAATGTAATTTGAGTTTGTAAAAATATTATAAAAGTAAAATAAAACTCAAGAAAAACACTTATATTAATCAATACAATAAATCTACTTATATTAATATCAAAGTAGGCTTAAGGTCTCGAAATTGATCCGCACCACACGATAACAAAACATTGCATTAATTGTTCCGAGCATCGAAAACAAATCAAAATCACTAATTTCGACGGTTGAGATTGCTCAAGACTTTTTTAACACTTGACCAGGTGAGACTAAATTAATTGTAGTCGATTAATCAACGAACGATTACGGACACCGCACAAGTAGGAGATTTTTGTACAGAACCGGACACCGGTTCGACCGGTCACTATCGCTGACTCGACCCGGCTCGCTCGTTACGCGTGATTACCGGAGTTGGGAACTTGGAATATGTTTCTTTGCATAACAACTAACAAGTCATCGAGAAACTAGTTTAATATCTAATGACGATATTGCCCTTTATTCGAAAAGTGGAAGTGTTTGCTTTTGCAAACAAGATGGGAAAAGTGAAAGGACGATTTTGTCTGAGAAGATTTATCTTTTGTTAGGGTTAAAGACATGGTAAGTGGATTCACAACTTTATGATATTGGGTTCGATATCTACCTCTCACAAATTAATAATTTTTGTGGCTATGTTTGAGGCATATTTGTTGTAAACTAGATCTCGTTTGGTTCATTTTTGTTAATTTACAGTGTTAATTCGGAGTTAACTTGTTGGAGTTAGTATTTTTATGTTTAGTTCAATTTTAAACTCGTATGGAAGTTTTAAATTTTTAAACAATAAAAAATTTGAATTGACATAAATAGCCTTCAAACAAGAGAGATATATGTAATAAAATGGTCATTAATGATGGGTAATTGTGTTCACAACTCATGCGAGATAACTCCCTAGGGGGTGGTGAGGAGATATATTTCACCATAGGGTTTAAGTTTGGAGATAACTTGCACGCAAGTTGGGCAACCAAACAAAATTAGTTTCCAACTCTCTGTAAGTTATTTCCACCAAACAAGACCTTGTCTATTTGTCTTAAGTATATATGCGTGGTTATTGTAATGCAATATTAAATAGTGTCGAACTCGAGTTTAAAGATGTGAACATCGAGTTCTCAGAGCTTCAGTAATTTAACAATTTAGGTAATTGGAGTGGAACACCAAACGTGTGTCAAAAAATTAAGAACCAATAACTCTTTTGTTTTGGGGATAATTTAGTCAATTTATCACAGTAGCCGATCCCGGATAATCTTTTTTCTTTGAAGGATGAAAATAATTTATTTTGGGGTTAATTTCTCTCATAGTCATCTAACTTTATTAATTATAACATTTTGGTCACAAAAGTTATCATTGTAACACAATAATCACAAATACTTTAAAAATCTTGCAACCGCAGTTACTAAAACCCAGTTTCGGTTTTTTTTGACGAATGTGCAACGTGGCAATGACGTGGCGCCACATGGCAATTAAGAGCATTTCTAATGGTCACATGGATTTAGACCATAGATTGATATCACATCATAGATGTGGATAAGATGTCTATCCTATGTGGCACTAGATAGACATTCACCTCTTAAAATGATCTCCAATGGTAATATGGATTTAGACCATTGATTGATGAGTTGACATTTTTATTTTCAATTTTCATAATATTAATAAAGACTTGAAAATAAAACTTTAAAAGAATTAATAATGTTGACGTGACAGTCTACCACAATCTTTAGAAAGTAGACATTGTAGTAGACACCATCCACTTTGATTCCATGCCACATAAGATTGACATTATGAATCCGTGGACCATTGAAGAACATTTTTTGAGTTGGGGATTGTATCTTAGGTGGATCCATTTCCACCTCAATCCATGGTCTCATTGGAAATGCTCTAAGGGTCAAAAAGACCCTAACTCCAAATCAGACAACTTTTTTTTTAATTTCACAATCTCAATCCTCAAAATCTCGAAACATTATTCACCACAAAAGAAAGTTTATGAACTCAAATAAATCATGATTCACCACAAAAGAATCTCGAAACATAATTCACTATAAACCCTAAACTCATTTCTACATCATCCTAAACATTATTTTCCTTTTCCACAACAAATTAATTCAAAACAGCACATCACTTACAACATCTGAAAAAGAAAGAAAAATAAAATTGCAATGCAATGTAAATAAGCATTAATAAATGAAAGGATCAATTAACAGTTGCATCGATACCATATAATTTCAAAACATTAAAGTGAAAGCATCCACATCAACGTAAAGGTTTAAAGAGCTACGAGAGAGCTAGCTATAACATGAGTTCATTATAACCCATAAAACAACAAATAGAAAAAAAAAAAAAAAACCCAAAAAGTTAGATATAATCAGGTCAAGATTATAACATTATATTTAATAAAAAATGGAAGTTTTTTTTAACACAAACATAAAATATTGCAGTCTATTGGGTTAAAGGTTTTCGAAATTATTTTACAAAATTGAAAAAGTTATTCGATTTAGAGTGGTCTTTTTGACCCTTAATTGTCATGTGACGCTATGTCATTGCCACGTTGGCACATTCACCGAAAATTGATCGAAAAAGGGTTTTGGTGACCGCGGTCGCATAATTTTTAAAAGGTTTGTGACTTTTTTGTTACAAAGATGACTTTTGTGACTAAAATATTAAGATTCATAAAGTTAGCTAACCGTGAGAGAAACTAATCCATTTACTTTGTTGTTCTAAAGATAAGGTACGTTGTTAAATTGCATCTCAATTGGGGGTATTTTAAGACCTAAATTTGACATGTACTAGTTGTTTAAGGTCCTTTTATTAAATAAAATTTGAAGCCGTGCACAAATCTCAGTGCATCATTTAAAGGACCACACCGATTATGTATTCAATGTAGGTGTCAAAAGTACGTCGCGCCTTTAAAAAAAAAGCTATGTCACGCAACCATTTCTTAAAACTTTTACCTTCATCAGTAGCAAAATACCTTCGCTTAGAGATTTATTGTTTATTTTATGGACAAAAGGTACACTGAGGTTTCACAATAAATGCGCATGCATCTCAAAACATATTACATGATTTTCAAACATCTGTGTGAATCCTAGTACGTGCATGACTCTTTTACTCGGATCGAGTATTGTTTAGCTATGGAAACATATGTAGTTAATTAAGTATTCAAATAAATTAGTGAAGAGGTATTTTGACATAAATTAAATAAAATCAAATTCTATATAGTACGACCATCTCCCAAAAGGCAAACATGACGTATATTTTGTAGCTTTAAAAAATCAAAGTTGATATATTGGGTTATCTTTTTTTTTTTTATATATAGAAAATGATTTGTGAGATAGATTCTCTTAAAATTTGTAGAGTGCACACATCTCAATCAAATCTACATAATTAGGTAGCAAATATATGTCTCCTAAAATGTTAGATTATGATCTTCCTTTTTTATACTATAATGTCTAAGATTACTTTTTAAATATTATTCTACAGGAGACATATCTCAACTTATAAAAAATATGATTATTCAAATTTAAGACTTTATATATACAAGTGAACAATTAGTAAGTCATATCAACCATTATACCAAAGTAATAATTGGTAAAGTGTTGGTACTTTATAAGAATATCTTGTATATTTGTCTTAGGATTGGATAAACCATGGACCCTTTAATTAGTGGTACTAGTTTTATTGTAAAGTAATGGAACAATACATCATTCTGAAATATATTGAACATGGACAATATTAAAATGACAACAAAATGTACAAGTAGAACACGCAATACCCATTGATGGGTGTGTAATGCATCTCAAGATTGTTTGGCTCATGTCTGTAGGTAAATCCGACGATTTTTATAAGTTGTTGCGCGTTTAGTTGCGTGTCCTCGTTGGAGCGACTCAAAAGAATGTACAGGTCCTAACTCACGTACAGTCTTAGGACTTTTGTTGAGGACGCGGTTATGGTCCAAAGAGACCACAAATGCGACCATGATCACACAACCTACAACTTTGTCATGCATGTATTTCTTCCATTTATTAATTGTTTTTAGCTTCTTTATTTTCACTAGTTTTATACCAAAAATACTTGCTTGACTATTCTTTTCACACTAGTGACCTTTTTTTTTTTTTTTGATAGGATAGTGACCTTTTATTTTCATTTCCTTCATCACAACCATAGATGAAAATCGATATATAATATGGTAGTATATTTGATGAGTATAATATTGCTTCATAAAAATGTATGCAAATTAAGTTAAGATTGATCATAGCATCATGGTATTTTTTGAGATTTAAATGTAGCTATATATATATATTTCTATACACAATCCAACAAACTCTAACAATTAATATTGTACCAGTGGTAGGTGAAAAGATTGGTGCTAAGGAGGTATGGGAATCAAATATTCCACTCCCCATCAAAGTAGAGGATTTATGGCTAAATTTGAGGTATGACTAAATCCGTTTGTTTGTTGTAGGTGAGGTTTGTGCTTTTAAAAGCAATATTAACATGCTATATTCCTGTGGTATCAACTTCGGTTGGTGTGTATCGAAGCATGTATCAATGGCTCCCAAAGATGCGAGTCTACATTAATTCGACGTCAACGGGTGTGACTATAGGGTGCATGTCATTCTAACATTTTTCTTTTTTTTTAATTTTTAAAAACAAAATGGAGTAATTAAAAGTTGGGATTGTATATATTATATGATTATTACAACTTTGACAAACATCAGTCCTTGAAATAAAATAAGTTAATTACTCACCAAAAACAAAAAATTATCAAAAAATAAAATAAGTTAAAATAGTGGGCTGGACTTCAAAGACTATAAGCCCTATAAAACAACCTAACCCACAAGACTCCCACGTCAACGCCCAACCTTGTTGACTTGTGCACCATAGATTGTTTCATAAGATTTTTTTTTTTTTTTTTTTTTGAGAAATCAACTTGGCATTATTTATTAAGGAAAGTTTTTTTTTTCCCGAGTTATCAAGGAAAATTAAAATCATACAAGGCAAAGAACTTCAAATGGTCAATTCTCATCGCGACGACATGTTGGATGCTATGGAACAGTCGAAATCGTGAAGTAATTGGTGGGGGGTGGTATGCATGTAATGATAATATCCTGATTAATTATTAATAGCCGACAAAGATTTTCTTTGAGATCCATGCTTTGAGCTTCGTTTGGTTCGTTTTTTGCCAATTTATAGTGCGATCGAAGATAACTCTTTGAAGTTAACTTACAAATCAAGTTCATATTTCATGTTTGCTTAAACTTTGAATTTGCAGAGAAGTTGCAAAAATTTAAAAGCGTAAAATGTGAGAATTGACATAAATACTATTCAAACATATATATATTTTTAAGATAAAAAATATTATTATTTTTGCCACATGAACTACTATTTATTTATTCAGAATAAAAAAACTTGAATTAAATAAAAAACATAAAATATTATTTGCAAAAATATTAAACAACATTAAATAATTATATATTTTTATATTTATTTGAAATAATTATTAATAATAAATACTATAAAATAAAACTAATGATAGTTCTTAAAAATATTTCTTACTTGAAAAATATTGTTATTATGAATTAATAATTTATTTAATTTTTTATTATGGATTAATACCAAGCATTTGAGAGAGTAGAGACATGGGTAAATATAAATTTGTGAGGGGTAATTGTGTCCATATAACTCCCAGGAGTTATCTTCTTATGGGGGAGGGTGCGGGGAGATATCTCACACTCTTCCCTGTAAGTTGGGAGATAACTCACATGTAGTTGGGCAACCAAACAGGATTAGTTCCCAACTCCATGTGAGTTATCTCTTTGGAGATATCTCCACCTCATACCAAATAAGGCCTTACTAGAGAGGAAACAGTTACAAGGTCGAAATTGAAAGGATCAAATATTTGATTGGGTGGTCGCCCCTGCCATTGAAGTGGGTCAAAGTTAATTCTGATGGTGCCAAGAGAGAAGATAACAACGCACCAACCGGCGTCCGACGACCTAATTAGGGATTCCTCGGGTAGCTGGTTGGAGGGGTTTTAATGTAACGACCCAAATTTAATTAAACTAGGATTAATATCAATCTCGGGGATTAACGGTCATAATTCGGGCAGTACATGGACAACTAGATTAACTTAGACACGAGAATCGAGGAAATATGTTATTTATGGATGATAGTTGTGTATATGTGGTGTTTAAAATTATTATTATTATTATATTGCACCGCATGTGTGTACATTGCTATCGGGCGAGCTGTTGTGACAGTTGTTCACCTTGAAAGGCGTGTGAACGCGGGTATTGAGTAGGTGAATTACAGGTACACTATGAAACTCGACTAATTCACGTTAGGATGGCTAATTAAGCAGTTATAATGGGTAATGTAACAATAGGCTATGGCGCGCCTCGAAATGCGTGTCGAGACGCGGGGCATCGGATATCGGGTAGCGGCATCGGATATCGGGGCCAAAGTTAGTGAGACCATAAGTTGATTAATTTTGATAAATAAAACACTAACTCGCATGGGTTGTGAAGGCTTAATGTAAGATGAGTTAGTCAACTAAATTAAGGCTTAAGTTTGGGGTGCATAACACCTATTTTTATTTTGGGGAGGTTGGGTGGTGGAAGCGTCGAGTATTATGCAAGCATTTGCAAGTTTGTTAGAGAACTCTTTTGATTCTTTTCCTATGTGGTGACAGTGTATGATACATTTTTTTATCAAACCAATGAGACAATCTACATGAGGAAGAGTAAAGGGCACATACCTAAATGTTTAGCTTGGCTAGATCGGGGTTTCTCCGGAGATGTCCGGTGTAGGGAATGACTTATGCCAATACAAAAAAGGGATAAACTTAAAGTATGCAGGCTTTAATGAGGATTTGGGGATTCTAGAACTTATTCTAGAGCCACTTGAGGCGATAAATTTTGAACTTAAAGGATTGAGGAGAGGAGTTAGGCCATGTTTGAATGTTATACTTAATATCCTATACTTCCCTCCTATACATTACAACGCTAGTACCCCGTTGATCCTTGTTTAACTCGAAATTTTTGGCACCTTCCAGCACCCCGAGCTAAAAAAAACCTTAGCCTGCCTAAAAGTTAGATTGATGAGCAACCATTATCTATGATGGAAAGAGCTTGAAAAAGTTTGAGAGAAAGATGAAATCCATCCGAAAAAAGGGGAATGTCAAGAAAAAGAGTGAATCAATCCACCAAATAAAGTCTGAAGAAAAAAAAAATGGACTGGTGTGATGAAAAAGAAGAGTTATGAGTGAACTCCTAAGTGAATGTTAGTGATTTATTTTTTGAGAGTTTATTCTTGTTGAGAGCTCTATGTATGTAAGGAAAGGGTTTGTGTATTCTATCTAACTTTGTTTGAGCTTAAAGATCCACTTTTTGATACACCAAGCCATGACCCCATTACAACCTATCAAAGACATAAGGATTCTTGTCCTTTTAAGTTTGATGATAGTGGAGAGTGGAGCGAAAAATAAGCTTATGGAATCTCATGGAAGTTGATGCTTTAAATGAAGAGTTATTGAGGTTTCGAATTCTTTTGGTGAACTTCCTTGAGTAGTGGTGACTAGAGTTTCGGAACTGCATTTAGGTTGTTGAAAGTGAGATCTTGTGAAGGTTAGGTTGAAAGGCTAGGTTCGTGGGCAATTGAAAATCCTTGAGTTGAGTCAATATCTGGTATGAATTTGAGATTGGAAGATGCCACAAAGGTAAAGAGATAAGGATAGATGCATATTGGAATACATTTTGCTTGTATGTACCAGGTGTATTTGAACTTTGGATCGAAGTTGGTAAATAAGTTAAGTAGCTTAGTATAGTTAATTTAAATAAATTGCATCAATTTTGTTCATGCTTCTTTGCTCAGGACTAGCAAAGTCTCAAGTTTAGGGGTATTTGATGCGTAACATATTTTAGTACCATTATAAGTAACATTTTGTTGATAATTTAGGCTATTAATAAGTGATTTCCTACTAATCCGATATATTTTGTTGGTTTTTATGTGAGGAAAGCAAAGTGAGACCATTCATAGGTTATTTTGAGGATTCGAGAAGATTTCCCTCAAAAAGTGCATTTGGGCGGATCACGAGGCGGAAGAAAACGAGACTGGAGGCGAGTGATGAAATGATGATATTTCACATGGTTTCATGTGTTTTGAAGATGTTTGGAAGTTTCGGGATGAGAATACAAGGTTCGAGCAAAGAACGACATCAAAATGGCTAAGTTTCAACACAGTCTATTTTGACCAAGCTTCAGTGTTTTAGCCATAACTCCTTCATTTCAAGTTCAAAGGACTTGCCGTTTATTTTGCTGGAAATTAGACTCAGAGCTGAAGGTTTTTATGGCTCACAAGCAAAGGCAAATTCAGTCTCTAAATTGTCCAAAATCGCATTGCAAAGTGAACTATATGCGCATGATTCGGATCCCGCGCCGCAACGCCCAAACTAGCGCCACCACAACGCCCAAAACAACTGTAAAAAATGTGTAGTAGGTATCGAGGCTGGCGCCGTAGCGCCAGTGTCGCGCCCATTGTGGAAAAGTACATAAAAATGATTTTTAGGGGTTTTTGGGTAATTTTAGGACCAAATTGACTTGGTGGTATAAATAGAACTTAAAATTAGATTTTAAAGGATCTTTTTGCTTTGGAGAACCAAGAAGAACGTGTGAAGATTGAAGAATAGTGATCAAAATCTTGGATTCTATATTTGTTAAAGGTTTGATTTCATGTTTTCTTGCTTTCTAATCATGAATTGTGTTGAATTGAACCCACTTATGGGGTAATCTCTTTTGTCCTAGGGATATTTGGATCATAAATTGGATTCTTTTGATTTCAATGTGATTATATTTGTTCTTTCAATTCATTATTTTGATTTGTGTGTTCTTGTGTGCTATGCTATACTTACCTTGATCAAGTAGGTATAGATTCAAGGGTTTGAGAGTCACCATGACCATTGAGATTTTTGAAATCGGATTAAGGGTAACACAACCTTAGAACATATGACGCATCAACCGATGGTCATTGACTAAGGAGGCAATTGAATTTGATTTTTAATACGGTATCTCACTTATGCTATTAACGCTGATCGTCGGAGTCCGAGCGAGATGTTACAATCTCCATCACCGAGACCTCGGGATGGAGTGAATTGTAGGAAATCCGCTTATCATTGCATGAATTGGGAGACTTTATAATTAAATTGGATTCGAAGGATACAATTTGGGTGAATTATATTTCCTAGGATATTTTCTTCATTGTTTAAGACCTATTTTAATTACTTACAATTAGTTAGTTTAAATTAATTAATAGTTTATTTTTACAAAACCCAACATTTAAGTGCATAATTCTATTTCTTAATTAGACTAAATATTAGAACATAATCGTCCTTGTGGATACGATATTTCCGACACCAACACGAGTTGGTGCCACTATTACTTTGATGATTGTCGTACAATTACGGTTCTTGTCACTAGTGAATTTATATGATTTGAGGAAATTGATGAAATTATTGTTCCAAGGTTGTTCTAATTGTTGTTTTGGGTCAATTTGATATGGAGAGGGCGTTAAATGAGTCTAGTTAGCTAATTGGGGAGTTTGAGACATAATTCTTGTCAGACCACACTTAATTAAGGCATCTGACCGGCCTAGATTACCGTAATCATATGATAATCTCGCAGGCTTAACCTCAATCTACAAGAATAAATAATAATCAATCAGAGTATTTACCAAATATGATTCTAAACTAACCATAAAGGGATTTTAAAACGAATCTTGTACCTTAAAATTCATTAAATATTAATTAAATAATCCTCAAAAATTTGTAAAAATTTTTCGCCAGCATTTTCTCTATTCTTAAGCCTACACCGGAAATTTCGGCTTTCATAAATCGTCCTCAAACTTGCTCAGCTTGGTGGAAATGCCGAATGACTCACACCCACACCATAACAATATATATCGAATTCCCAAAATTATTTATACATTCTAACCTATCTTAGGTTTTCAAAATTCTTAAATCATTATTATCTTAACTCCTCGGCATTCCAATCCATCCTAAAACCATTAATTCAATTCCAATACATCTTAAAATATTTCAATAGTTTCAAAAGGAATCCTAACCTCATACGAACCCAAAAACCCATTTATACAATATTTTATATTAAAAAATAATGCACAAATAAGTAAGAGGAATTGAACAAATCACTAATAGTCGGAATGCTTTCCTTATCCTTTGTTGCCACTAAAACCTGTCATTACCCAATTTAAAAAATTCGATAATGTCAGATAAGTAAATTCTACACTATCCAGTATACCTTTAGTAACCAAATGCATAATAATCCAATGAGTTTAAACAACAATATAATCCAAGGAATTTAAATACAACCATGAATCTATCCTGTTTTGTTATCCGACCACAATCAGATAACATTCTCCGAAAGTTGTAAGTAAAGAATAATAAGGAATCATACGCGGGAAGAATAACCGTACGAATCTCATTCCTTGAGTCTATCAAAGTATGATCTGATTCACCGTGATCTCATGAAAATCACATGATGCATAGTATCAGTGACTCTAGCCCCTCAAGTATAATATAGTTATACCCTGTACACAGTCAGATAGCCACTACCAGTTCATACCCTGTAATATACAGTCAGTCAGACAATGAATAGTTCTACCCTATCATATAGTCAGGTAGACCCCTATAAGGAGACTTGATACGCCTTATTCTCCAAACCCGTGTATGCATGTACAACAAAAATGCAATAACAAGGATCAATGTGTTGTATACGAAATTGTATTCATGCAATGTAAATGTTACTGTAGGATTTACTTAACCTTATAACCGCGATACCAACGCTCCCTTACACTCCGAATCAGTCAACTAGTCCACACGAGATTCCAATTGCGGTCCTACAATTCATTCATAAATCCATTAAGATTTCCCTACCATTCCATAAGTTATTTCCAAACAATTACACTTAAATTGTCAGAATCACGTCCCGAAACCCCAAAAGTATTTCTAAAATAAATTATCCAATGTTCAGATTTCATTTTCGACGCAAAATTATTGTCCGACATCGAAAATTATGTTTTCTAGGCTTAAATATCAAATTTCAATTTATTGTGTATTTTTTCAGTTCAACCTCGTTTCGAGAACCCCAAAATCTCTCCGAACCATGTCCTCGGATGTCTGGATGTCAATTCTGACTTCAAATTGTGATTCAGAATCGAAAATCACCCTAGACTATGCCATAAAATATTTTTTCAAAATTTAGACATTTTTGAGTATCGTAACACGCATTACGAGAAAAAACTAGACAAAAATCCCCGAGAAAATTCCAAAAATTCTCATTTTCCACGAACTTCCTCAATTCTCATTAATTTGTCCAAAAATCCAATTTTCTCGATTTTCTCAATTTCCTAGGGTTTTATTTCATTTTCTTTTCAATTTTCAACTTTTTCGAGCGTCGTAGCACGATTTACGAGACAACACTCTGCATACCGACCCCGAAAATTTCGAATTTCCATTTTATTATCAAAATTATATTATTTTGATCAATTCCCCATTTTTTATTTACTTGTTTTTCCTATTTTAACCATATATATTTACTTATTAATTTTTTTATTATATATATATATATATTTAAGGGGAAGGGGAGTCGTCCCTTTCCTTCCTCACGTCCTCTGTAAAGCAGAGAATAAACAATTTTTTCTTTTCTTTTTTTCATTTTTATTCTGGGGTTGGATCAATCCAACCCCAGCGTTGGTTTAGGCAGGGACGAACTGCGAGCTCCCAACACCAACCGCCATTAACGACTCAACAACAACAACGAACCCCGGCCTCACCTTGGTTTCCTTCTCCCTCGATCTCTCCTTCTCCCTCTCGATCTTTCTCTTCTCTTTCTCGGCTTCCATTCTTCTTCTCTGTCAATCTCTTTCTTTCTTTGTCTTTACACGAATCTCGAGGAAAATCTAATGTTTACTTTTATTTTTATCCTTCTCGAGATACGTACACACGTATATCTCGAAGCCCATCCAATGGTTATCAACTCACCAATCAAACTTAACGGCCTTAAGTTTGATTAATTATAAAATTTTCTCGAGATTCGTACTGAACGAAACTCGAGACAAATCAAAATGTAATTTAAATCAAATTAATTTCCTTAGATATTGGATGGCACTCATCTCGAGGCATCACCAATTGTAAACCAACAAACCTCCTATCCAACAATTTCCTTTCTCGACACTCGCGCTTCACGCATCTTGAGGCACATCCGATGTATATTTTATTTAGTTCAAAACTATAGGATCCATTTATATATTTATATATATAACTTATATATACAAATATATATATATATACCCATGTATTTTCGCGCCCAAAAATTTGTCGCGCGTGCCAATGACACCTGTCGGGCGTGCACACTATTATACATCCTACGCGTGTCACCTTAATCCCACATCAATTTGATAAAAGTTGGGTTGTGAAAGTTCAACACATCCATCGTTGTGAAGGTAATCAAGGTGCTGACTGGTTAGCCGGAAATGTCTATTGTAACAACCCGAAAAATTTTATTTGAGAGTAATGATGTGTAGTATCTACCAATATCCACGTGCACAAATTAATTGAATAATTCGTCGGTTGCACGAGAGTAGAACGCCACGAAATATGTGCGTGCACGAGCTTTTGGGTAGGTTGAGATAATATCGAAACTCGAGTTAGGCTATGACTTGGGAGTAATTTAAAATTAGGAGTGACAATTCGTATCGGCAAGTCGTAAACGTGTCGTGTCGTAAACAGGTCATGACCCATATAATGTAAACCCATAACATGACATTTTTATTAATCGTGTTAATCGTTTTCGTGTCTAAGTGAGTCGTGTTAAACATGTCGTGTATTCGTGTCACTCATTTATTAAATATTTGATTTAAAGTTTTTAATTTATTTAAACTTTTTTAATTTGTTTACTAATTTTTTAAATATATCTACATGAATAAATTAAATTCAAACAAACATAATTAAATAGCCGATAAAATATAATGTTGTATGTAGTCGTAAGTTTTACTTTACTTTTTCATGCAAGTCTTTATTACTCTTAATAATAGAGTGAAAATGATTCGTAATAATAACATATACAAAATTATAAAAATCGTCTAAAAATATCTAAATTTTACTTTGGTGAACAATTTTATTTTTTTCTTAATAAATAATTATTAATAAATCTAAAACATAAATAATATATTAAAAGTAAAATAAATATTTCATCTCAAAAATAAAGTAAAATATGATAAAAGATGACTAAAAATAAAAAAATTAAAAAATTATTCTATTAACATTATTCAAATGGGTGAATTTTGTATCAATCTATTTATTATACCATATTTATTATTTATATATTATTCTTTAATCGTATTAAGTGAGTCATAAACGAGTTAAGCAAGTTGACATGCTAATGACTCGTTTATTAACTGTGTATAAATGAGTTAACATGTTTATGACCCAGACCCACTTATGCCAAACCAATGCCATGTTTACTACGTGTCGTGTTGTGTTAAACGTGTCATGACCCAAATTGCCACCCCTATTAAAAATAGTTGGATGCCTAAGTTAATTAATGAGACTAATTAATTTAAATGAACTAATTTAAGTTGGTAACTTAATTTAAAATCCTAAGTCCCTGATTGAAATTTTAATTCCATTAGAGGATCCTATGGTTGTATGAAGATTAAGGGAAGTTACAAAGGCATATTGGTCACTTGCAAAAAAAAAAAAAGATAACCAAACATAAGTTGAAAGAACGAAATAGGGCGAAGTCCCATTTCGTTCGCTCAACACAAGGAGACAGCAAGGTCTCGCGGAGAGGCTAAGGGGAACGAGGAGGAGAGCGGCGATGGCGGATGACGATGGACCAACAACAATCGATGAGCGCTCCTCCGACGAAGGGCAAGATGTTGGTGGCTGGCGGTGGTGAAAGTGAGGTTCTAACCAATTTAGATTCAACTTTCGTTTTTGGTTGTCCGAGGTTTTGAACCAATTATAGATAAGTAGGGGTTTCTACTATCATGGTTAGAAATCTTTAAATTGAAGTTATTGTTGTATGAGTTACACTTGTCCAAGACATTTTAAATATCTACGTCGATAATTCGATCTTGAAAGATAGTGTAGAAATTGGGGATTTCTACTTGATCTATTTATTGGTGGATGGTGAACTACATAGACATAATTTCTCCTTTGATAAAACACCCTATTCGTTTGATTAAATGTCTAAAAGTAGGGTTGTTTTAATATCCTAACTTTAGGAATAGAAATGATATGGTCAAGGAAGTTAAGTGATTCTAGTGGGTTTGAGTTATTTTAAAAGTACTCAATAGAGTCTAATAAACTGAAAATGATAATCTTAAATAATGTCTCAATGTTCAAACTAGTCGGCATCCCGAGCGCGTAATTTTGAGTATTAATGTACATGAGAGACCAATTATTAGTATTAGACCAAAATATTATGTAGTCATCAATGGGCGCGAACGCAATATTAATACACTACATCAAGAATGTAAATTAGTTAATAGTCTACATCAGATTTAATAAAAAATTGAAGTAAAAATAAAAAAAAGATCTTCATAGAAAGAGCCAATTGAAATAGAAATATAAATTTTTTTGTAGAATTAGAAGCAAGCTAAAGGCTTGTACATTCCATAATCGAAAAAATATTTTAAATTCAAATAGAGATATTAAAGATCTATGTAGGAGTGTCAAACCCTGAAATTTTTAAATCGGTAATTACGGTTAGTCCGGGATTAATGAAGCTTAATTATGGTTTTGGCCGCGAGTTGGGAATTAAACACTGGTGAATTCGAGATTTATAATTAATTTTATTAATATGTGATGTTCGTCTAGTGTTGTGTATTATATATTATTTTATTTAGCGAAATTCGGGTGATTGAGTAAATTTGAGATTCACAGAGTGTTGTCTCGAGATACGTGTCAAGACGGGTGCCGAGATAGTCAAAATATTGAAATAAATATTAGTTTTGAATTTTGCGACAAATAATTAAATTTAAATTCCAAATTCAAAATTTAGACCTTAAATGGACTTAACGAGCTGACGTTGAGATTTGCCTCGGTTTGCGTGTAAGTTGGGATTGAAAGTAGTGTGAAATGAGACAAAGTTGTGTGACATCTTGTTTTGAGTTTGGTGTTGGTTGACAGTAGTCGAGGTTGAGAGTTGGTCCAAACTTGTGCAAGTTTGGATAAGTATGGCAAGATGATTGGTCCATAAGGGTTATGTATGTCATGGACAAAGTTAAGATTTTTGTGGTTTTGGTGTGACCAAAATCAATGCTATGGACATTTCATGAAGATAGACTGTTTTGTCGAGATTTTTGTTCAATTTGGTGAAAAATTCGATAGAAAACGGGCGCCGAAAGTCAAAACACATCAAAATCAGGATTTCTGGAATTAATAAATGAAAAGAAATTAAGCTGCTGACAAGCAGCTGAGGGTTTATATATAAATAAAGAAAAAAAATAAAAAATAAAAAATCAATCGATTCCTTTTATATTCAACAGAACACTTTCTCCTAACCCTCTCAATTCGATCTTTCGCTCCTCGAGCTCTCGACATCTGATTTTCGCTCAGTTTCTTTCTGTAAAACCATAGAGCATCACGAGACGGTCAGTTTGAGCTAAATTTTTACGGTAGAAACGAGGTATTCGGCCTGCAATTTAGTAAATTCTTAATGCTAGACATTTTTTCTCAATTCAATTTGAATTCTTGGGATTTTTCAATTTCTTTCGTGGTTTGATAGAATTGGTTGGAATTGTTGTTAATTGGTATATTGAATTGATTAGCGTCAATTTGGGATAAATTCCACCGACGTGGGTTAGGGTTTTGATGAGGTGAGCTAATGCAATTCAGTTAATAACTATTTTGGAGATGTTTTAATAGTTGATATTGATTATTGGTTTTAATCCAATTTGACTCCATGTGCTGTGAAAATATTTTAGTGTTGGTATCGGGTGGTTTCGTGGTGTTTATTGTCGAGTTTTGAGGATTTAATTGCGAAAATATTAATTTGGAGAAGTTTTTTAGTTCAAAATATATAAAGTTGCCAAGTCGAAAGGCCATATGGGAAAATTCATAACTTCTCAATTGGTGATTTGATTTGGGTGTTCTTGGAGTCTATGAAAAGTAGGACACGAGTACTACAAGGTCCTTTAAGTTCATCATGAAAAATACTGAGGTTTTCAAGGTTAAAAAGTTACCCTAAGTTGGCTAGTTAAAATAGTTATATAAATTAATATTTTTGGAAACTGTTCTCAAGCGTATTTTGATCGCGGTTTTCATTAGGCTTCGTAATATTATTTCACTTGAAGCTTGACGCATAATATAATTGGGTATCCAGGGAAGCTATTGGAACCATTTTCAAGGTGATCCGACGCTCCGAGAACCTCGAAAATTAAGCTTGAAGTTGGTTGTTTGTAAGGTTAAGTAAATCTCATGGTAACCTTTACATTGTATGATTATATTTCGTATAAATTGCATTGATCCTTGAATTACATTTTTGTTGTACATGCATACACGGTTTGGGAGGTTAAGGCGTTACGAGTATCCTTATAGTGTCTATATCTGGGTTATTGAACACTATATTATGCTTGAGGGATTGAAGTCACTAATACTTTGCATCACGTGGTTATCATGAGATCACGTTGAATCAGATCATACTTTCATAGTCTAGAGGAACGAGACTCGTTTAGTTATTCTCCCAGCGCATGAGTCCTTATTTCTGTTTCCTCACCACTTTCGGAGATCGGTCATCTGATTGTGGTCGGATAACAGAAACGAGATGGATTCATGGTTGTATTTAAATTCCTTGGATTATATTGTTCGTTTAAGTTTCTTAGATTATTATGCATTTGATTATTACATGTGTATTGGATAGTTTGAGATTCACTTATGTGACATTATCAAATTTTTATAATTGGATAATGACAGGTTTTAGCGGCGACAAAAGAAAGGAAAAGCTTTCCAATTATTGGTGACTTGCTTATATTATTTCTCTCTATATTTGTATTACTTTTGAATATAAAATATTATATAAATGAGTTTTTGGGTTCGTGTGAGGTTAGAATATATTTTGAAATTGTTGAAATGGTTTTGAGAATGATTGGAATTGTTTTAATGGTTTTAAGATGGATTGGAATGCCGAGAAGTTAAGGTATTAATGATTTAATAATGTTGATAATTTGAGATAGGTTAGAATGAATAAATAATCATTATTAATGCGATATATTTTGTTATGGGGTAGATTGTGAGTCCTTTGGCATTTCCACCAAGCTGAGCAGGTTTGTTGAAGATTTATGAAAGCCGAAATTTTTGGTGTAGGCTTAGAAATAGAGGAGATGCTGTCAAATAATTTTTATGAAATTTTGAAGATTATATAATTAATCTTTACTGAACTTTGAGATGTAAGATTCACTTTAGAATCTTTTGTGGTTGATAAAGAATCATATTTGATAATTACTCTGATCGATTTTTAATTATTTATTAAAGGAGAAGTTAATGCTGCTAGATTTTTAGGGGAATTAAGGTAATCTAGGTCGGTCAGATGCCTTAATTAGGTAGGGTATGACAATGTTGGTATCAGAGCCTAGGATTCTAAAACAATCTTGCTGATTGAGGCTTAGTGAGTGATTAGTTGAGAAGTAACATGATCAAACGGGGTTAAATTTTTTTTAAAACTTTATGATTGTGTTATGTGTGTTTTATATTATTGAGATATCGATGGATATGGGCTTGTTGAACCACTTTTCTTGCAATTTTTATTGCGAAAAATTATTAGTGGACAACAAGACCTGGATTAGGGATCTAACGAAGATAATAGGGATCCACAATGCGTGGATTCAAATACGTTTGAGAATTTGGCTGTGAAAATGTTAGAATGGATAAATACCTTACGAGCACATGTGGTAGCTTAAGTATTTGTGGTTGCGTGGTCGGAGAAATTCCTAATGGCACTTCAGTCGCTCAGGAAGAGCAGACTACCATTGCAGTTCGTTTGAGAGTTGAACCGATCGTTGTAGTTTCCGTTTAGACCAATACATTTGTTGATAGTGGAATGTCACGGGAGGAAAAGTAGGAATAGTTTGGTACTATTATATTAAGGATTAAACTAAACATTATGCGAGAGGTTTGAGATAGGACCAATACCTATGTGATTATACAAGTTTTCAGCACGAATCACGATGATATTACGACGTCGTGGAGATATGACAAGAATCAAATTTTGTGGGTAAGAAAAATTTTGAGGGCCGCTAAGGGCACCCCACCGTTTAATGAGGGCACCCAGCGATTAATGTGGGCACAAACCGATTTACAGGGCACCCAAAAATTAGACCAGAAATACCGAAAATACCCCTCGTGGAAATCCCGCTGCACCCCACCACCCCCAGCACCACCTTCACCGATATTGACTCGAAAAACTCATTTGGTTTGAACCGACCAGTGAGAGGAATCTCCGAAATCGTGTCTCCCGTGTCTCGCCTTGTGTTTCTCCTTCGGTTTACGACTTTTTTGCAGTTCGTAGGGTCGTGGTGTGAGCCGATTTCGTCTCCAAGTTAGGGTTCGGTTGAAGTTTGTCGAACACACATTATTTGATCGAAATCGCTCGGTTGAAGGTACATTTTTAGTGTAATTAAGTTACATTTGGTAGAGTAGTTGTGATTTGCAGTGGTGGTTTGTTCAATAGTTAATAAAATGGGAATTCGCGGTTCTCGGCCACACAGGCCAGAGAATGTGCTAACTGTCTCGGCCAAGCATGGCCGAGAGAAAACTATTATTTGGGAAGTCGAAGTCTCGCCACAAAGGCCGGAAAAGTTCACAAGGGCTCGGCTACGCATGGTGAGAGTACTCTAGTTGTCTCGAGATGTGACGAGAGCTAGAATTAGTGCTAGGTAATGTGGTGGCGGTGGTGTACAACCGAGAATTTGCTCATACTCTCGGTTGTACACTGGCGAGAGTGTTAGAGTAGGCTCGGGCGTGATTGGCCGAGAGCAAGGCGAATTGAAATGGTCAAGGATTCTCGGTGGTGCATAACCGAGACTTCTTCATTGGACTCGGATGTACCTCGCCGATATATTGGAGGAATTGTCGGTCATGGGTGACCGAAAATATGGGTTGTTTGATGGACCCTTGACCGAGACATCGAAATGATGAATTTGAACATTTTGTTTTGTAAAGTTTTTTTGGTTTCTGTTCCATGCGCTTATATGTTGTAATTTTTTCGGTATGGCTCGTCCGAAGAACTGCAGTGACTAGGGAGGAGGGCGATATTGAGGTGCCGAGGCCTAACCAGGGGCGAGGTGGCGGAGACCCCGACAAACATCGTACCGTAAAGAGAAAGAGAAGGAGAATGAGGATGTTAAGGGAAAGGCCAAGGTAGATGGTCATCGTGGAAGGTTACATTTGCACGATGAGGGTTCGAACATCGATCTTTGGGCGACATGAGGATCTTGTTGTTGCCCGAGGGGGAGAGGAGGGGCATGCATCGAGTCTAGTAGCAGTGACTCTTCGAGGCGGGGAACACGATAGAAACAGATCGTAATGTGGGCGGGAGCGATAGTGGTGGAGCCGGCCATGATGAAGGAGAGCCGAAGTGCTGTTGAAGCGCGTGCTCCATTCCCCGGTGGTCCTATAGACGGGCGCCGTTGAAGAGCTTCAAGGATCATGTGGCTTTATCGATTTGGAGCAATGAGGTAATTTCAATTTCATTGAACGGATTAACTTAATACTCATGGTCTTCACATAATGACGAGATGTTTTTACATTTGCGGGAGCGGCCGTTCTTAAGTGTATCAATCACGAGCTCAAATACAGGAATGAGATTTACAGTCGTGCCACCCGGACACGGCGGGACTTCAGAGGATTATTCGGCGTTCGGGTTGAATACGCTCATAGATTGCTCATACCGCAAGGCCAACAAGGAGGTGATATCTGCATTTGTGGAGCGGTGGCGGCGGAGACGAACACATTTCACCTACCTTTTGGTGAAATGTCTATCTCATTAGAGGATGTCGACTTCCTCCCCGAAGATTCTGTGACGGCAAAGTTGTTGCAAAGGAGAACTTTGCAAGGTACACGGAGGAATCTCGCTCGGACGCTCTCTAGATGGGAAGGGCCTACAAGGTGTAAACGTGTCCTTGTAGTCTGGAAATAGGGTACAAACCGGCATTACCTGCAATACAAACAGTGTAACATTATAATCAACCAAAATATACAAAGACAAACACAAAAAGACCCAAAAAAAAGGTTCTCGGTTGTACATGTCCGAAACTTTCTTCGAGTCTCGCTCACGTACGACCGAGAGTTACGAGTACTCTCTGGTTGTACCATTCCGTGACCTACGTACACCTCTCTCGGTCCTCTATGACCGAGACATCCCCATACATCTCGGTCTGCGAGGCGACACAATCGCGTACATCTACGAAACTTCGGATAACCGCAAAAAAACCACAATAAATTTGCAAAATTACTTCAAGTACGACCTCCTCTTGCACCGGCGCATACATCCTCAATTATATAGTGGAAACAAGTTCGGATTTGAAGAAATTACCAAACCCTACGTTGACAAACAAATCATCATTTTCACGCTTTACACAACTAAACGAGTTCTAAAAACCATCATATGATTGTCAAACATTGTTACTCTCATTGTCGGATGATGTCAATCCGCAAGAATCGATCAACGCTCGCCAAACGCAATGTGGCTTTGTGGTTCAACCTTGTGGTGGGGTGCCTTTTTTCTTTGTCAAAATGATTTGTGGGGTTTGAATCACTATATATACAAGGGCAAAATGGTCTTTTCCAGCTTTTCTTTGGAATTTTTACAAATACTTTGGGTGCCCTCATTAAACGGTGGGATGCCCTTAGCGGCTTCCTTTCAGGTTTGACTCTAAGTTTTGAGAGAAAATAAAAGATTTGAGGATTAGTTGAGATGACACAAACGTATTTTTCAGTCTTCAGGTCGAAAAGGTATACCTTAGTTGCTGAGGAATGATGGTAAGGGTCGAGGATCTCAAGGGAGTAGGTCTCGAATCAGAGATTGACACCTATTCATGAATCTTTTGTAAGTAATAAACCTACAATGATATGTTTTAGGTATGAAAAAGAGGGTCACATTATCTGAGACTGTTCTCGGAATCGAGTGTGATTACGTGTTTTGGGTATGGAAAGAAAAGACATTACAAGAGATGTGTCCATTACTTTTAAGAGCATCATTTTGTGTGTCACAGACTCAATAACATATCAGGGAATGTGTTCAGGTGGTGACTGAATGCGATTCAAATACAAATCGTAATCTTATTAAAGGTTCGATTTTAGTTTGTGGTCGTATGGTGATTGAGTTAGGGTTAACTCCGTTGTTAGTCCCTATTCATCTTGTACTTAACACAATAATTGGGGATAAGGTGAATCCTCACTTGATGTATGAGAAATATGTTGTTAAGATCTTTGAACACGAGATGGTTGTTGGTTTTGTGTGTTATAGTTATTGGAGTTTGAGGTGTTGTTGATAATGGATTTGCTAATCACATGGAAAGAAATGAAAACTCTTGTCGGAATTATAGTACATAGGCAAGATAAGAAATTAAAATAGATGAAATTCTTGTGGTTGTAAATTCTCAGACGTATTTCTTGATGATTTACCTTGAATTCCATTTTCGAAAGAGGTTGATTTTATGATTGGTTTGGTTTATGGAACTAAAGTTTGTTACTCCCTTAAGAATAGCTTCGAAAGAATTGTAGGAGTTGCAGAAACAATTAGAGGAGTTGATGGATGAAGGAGTTCATTCATTGAGGTATGTCGTTGTAGAGTGCACCAGTCATTTTTATGAAAAAGAAGAATGGTGATTCGAGTCTCTACATTGATTATAAATAGTGTAACATAGTGACTTTTCAGAATAAATAGCTATTGTATCGAATTAATGATTTGTTAGATCAACTGAATATATCAAAAATCTTTTCAAAGATTTATTTTCGTTAAGGTTACTATCTTTAACGACCCATTTTCCAAATGGATCGCCACGAGGGCTAATGCGGGCCCACACCCTGGCCTACCAGCACCACATGTGTCTCACATGCTATTTTCTCCACCTTTTAATCATTATTAACCTCAATAAACAACAATTTATTGTTTAAATTGTTACTGAACTCAAGTCATCTGCTAAGATCATTTCAAACCATAATAAATCACAGCGGAAGTCTTTTATCATGACAATCAAAAAGATGAAACATCAAAGTCACGCATTTAACTCTGATACCTAGTGTGGAAAACCCATATATCGAGTATAGAGTCTTGAAGTATTTCACAAGCCCAAATCCCCAAAACAAAAATAATGTATATATAATACAAACGTATAAGCCTGGCTCAATATCTATGAATCAAAGGTACTGGAAGCTTACCTTTACCACGACTTGTATTAGGATATGCACTCAAGCTATCACAAAAAGGCAAATGACAAGTCCAGAGTGAGTATTCCCAAGGTAATTAAGTTAGCAATACTGAAAGTACATACTGGAATTTAAACAAAACTATTAAATAAACATGAGGAAATAAATACAGACAACTGTGATCATCGCGTGTATAAGTAATAGTGCAAGCTCAAAGTGTGTTCCTAGAGCCTAGGGTCAGACTACTGCCGGCGAATAGCACTCAAGCAAGGCCAATATCTAGATCCGCTAGGTGGTCGGCGTGGAACCTACGTCCCGACGCAACTCTCGGGTCGACTTATTCACCGAGATCCCTGCACACGTGCTATGGCCTAGTGGACATACACACAAAAATGGCACAGAGGGAGAGCCTCAACGTCCGTCTATTAAATCACACCAAGAATAGAGTATTGAAAGACATAATATGAATTCAAAAGTAAAAATAATTACTT
Source organism: Stephania cephalantha (assembly GCA_039657325.1). Classification (NCBI taxonomy): domain Eukaryota; kingdom Viridiplantae; phylum Streptophyta; class Magnoliopsida; order Ranunculales; family Menispermaceae; genus Stephania; species Stephania cephalantha. Next base: position 42,940,302 of record CM077578.1, read on the forward strand.
GCTCAAGAAATTTCAGTTGGGATACTACACACCTCAAACTGCACTCCGTGTCCCGGTAAATAACCCCCTGGTCATACTCCGCCGAATCCCCGATATCCAAATTACCGCCCGAAATGACCTACTTCCATTTATAATTGATTTTTAGTCAATTGAATGTGTTTTATGTCACTTAACAAATATAAAGTAAAATCTGCAATATCTAGAGCGCTGGTCTAGAGATTAGATTCGTCGTTGGCAACGCCTTAGAGATCGATCAACCTTCCGAAAGGTATATTGCGATTGAGGTGTGATTAAGTTTTTCATGGTTTAAACGTTTTTAATGGAATTAGATTCGGATCTGTTGGGGTTTTTGTCAAAACTGTTTTGTAATCTCCGCTGCGTATGAACCCCAAAACACCAACAAGTGGTACTAGATGATGAGTGTGCTATTGGAGTCGCCAGGAGGTATAGGACAGCATGCTTGTGAACCACAAGATATGCCTCAGGATGCGTACGCACACAAGATTCCAACCCAACATATATTTAAACCAAGTTAGTGGAAAGTTTGATTCAACCACTTACCAATTTCTCATGCAAAAACAAAGAAGAATCTGAGGAGGGAGAAGAGATTTCCAGCTGGGAATTCAACAATCTAGGCATCAAACCAAGTGAATTAACCTAGGTAATCATCTTCTCCACCTTCTAAGCTTGCAAATGACCCATTTTTGGGTATATTTAGTGAAATTCGAGTTGATGATTTAGTCTCTGGTTTGTTGTGTAAATATGATGCATTTCATGTTATTAGATCGTATATAGTGAGAATTTATCACTAGTTTCGTTAGATTTGATGAAATTGGTTGTTAATGGAGATGGTGGTAAATGCATGATTGTGGAAATTGATGTAATTTGAGGTTTCTGGAGTGTTCTAATTTATGGATTGAAGTTATTTTGATGAGGAGAGGGTGAAAAACCAATTGGCATAGCTAATTGATAGGGCTAGGACATAATTCTCGAATTGAGAATTATGTCCCAAAAAGCAATTAGCCCGCTAACTGTCCCGAGTGTGCAACTGTTCTTCGAAACGAAGAACAATAGCGCGCTAGTTAAAATCCATAGCGCGCTAGGTACACCCCCTTAGCGCGCTAACTTAAAACTAGCGCGCTAGGTATATAATATTAGCGCGCTATAGTGGATGAACTATGACGTTAAGGGCTAGTTTTGGTTATTTTCAACATAATACATGTCTAAACACTTATAAACAACCTAAAATTTTTAAAATTGGGCTTCAGGGACTTAGTGGACTGTAGCTTGGTGTTGGGGATCCTGTCGGGTCGGATCCGAGAGTTCGGGGAGGTCGGAGAGCGGTGTGAGGTTTGTAAAACCAAACTGAAAGACTCTGAGTATTTGCTCTGCTTACATGTTTATATCATTCCTTGCTTGTTCATTATTCTATTCGGTTATTTGGACGTGGGTTGAGGTTACACCCCCAGATTTCCTTGTTGTGTATTCATGATGCACTTTGGACTATATCATGTGTGACCCGACCCTCAGTGAATGGCGACCTTGGCTTGCCTTGGTGCACGTGTCGGTGACTTAACGGATTTGGCCAGCGTCGCGAGGGTCCAAGTGTCGGGCCAGTTGGACGCGACCACTGGTGTGAACTTGGTGACCCGAAGTACAGTCTAGTCCATCTGGAGCGAGCACACACATTTGTTAGCTTGTCTGTTGTTTATTCATGCGATGAGCCATTTACAGTTGTTTGTTTTATATTTCCGCATGTTTACTTGACAGCATTCCTTGTATTTCCTTTACTTTATTATATGAATGCTCGAGAGTTCCTTTGGATTTTACTTACTTGTACTCGTCATCTGTCTTTTGTGATGATTGAGTGCAGATCTTAGTACCAGTAAGGGCAAGGGGATCCTAAGCGACTACATCTGATTGCCTACTGTCGAGGGCCACTTGTACGTGTTTATTTTTGATATTTTGTATATTTTAGGTATTGGGAGACTTGAGATAACACCGTACATGTATATATACATGTTTTGGTGATGTCGCTTATATACAAAGTACTTTCCAAGTTTTTCCACAGTAGGTTTTGCCTTTGAACAATGTTTATCATGCTAAATTACCTTGCTTAAATGGTATTAAGTAAGACTTACGCTGAATATGTTAACCTTTAAAATACAACCCATAAGTATTGTTAGGATCTTAATAAATTGCCAACTAGGTCACAATTGAAACAGTTAGATTCCCACCGAGAATGGACAAAGAATATAAGGATAATTTACTAATTTATCGGATAATACATTTGTGGACACAATTTACGAGACATAAAAAGGACGGCAGGTGCTGGACACGTGCAGTTGGGCCAGCCGGCAAGGAGTACATGGAGACACGTCACCCCGAGGCGGCAGGGGCCGCCACAATCAACACGCAGAGAGGCCGGTAAGTTGTGCTATTACAAGTTCATATACAAATATAATATTATTTAATATTAATTAAACATATATTTGTAGGCGGAGAAATTAGGTCAACCTCCGCCTGCTTTGGAGCTCTGCCTATACTTCCACACAAAAGATCATGACGACATTACCTTCGTGAATGAGAGAGTAGAGAGGATTGTCCTAAGAATATAGTTTTGTTTTTAAATTTTGTTTACTTAATTAATGATAGATATCAATGACTTATATATATGACTTGTAATTTTGATTCTTAATTTAGACGCCGATTAGGAATAGACGCATTGAGCTCACATAATCGCAGCCTGACACCCCGATTGATGAGACCTTGTTATATTTGTCCGTCGTGGAGCGTGGCGACAAATGACAGACATATGGATTAGGGTGGACACCATCGGGGTCGCGGCATAGACATTCTGGAGCTAGAGCTGGAGATGTAGCTGGATCTTCTCGGCCTATTTCTGCTCCTAATGGGCCCATTGAGCTGTTGAGGAGGGACTTCAAGCAGATGCAGACAAATATCCTTCGGGTTATGCAGGATAACGCTTTAACCCGTGATGAGTTGCGAGAGGTCCAGGGACAGTTGCGTCTCATGGAGCAGGCTCTAATGGACAGACTTGAGATTTCATTCACGCCTCCGAGAGATGTTCCTGATGATGATTCAGAGACCGACGACGATCCCGACGATTGAGTTCTCACTATGTATACCCATAGATTTTATTGACTTGTCACTGACACATACTTATCTTGTTGTGTACATTTTATACTTGTAACAAAAAAATCTTTTGTTGTATTTATTTCATTTAGTTCTTTATTTACTTGCGCGAGAAAGAATTTTATTTTATGGTTCAATCCATGTTCGCATATAAATCATCGTCGATGTCCGCCGTCATTTCGACGATGATGTTTGTGACGGTTCTGGAGACGAAGAGAGAAAGAAAGAGTGTATATCCGCAAAAGAATATGAGGCCATTTGTTTGGGCATGAAATGATCACCAACATATTTTCAATTTTCCACACTAAAAGATAGAAAATCAATGAGGAAAATAGGGAATGTGTATTTCTCAAGGCGCTTATAAAGCTATCAAACAATGAAAAAAACCACTTATGGATGACCATGCATGTACACCAACATATTATTGTCATGTAACTTGTATTTCTCCTAGTACCTCCAATGTACATGTAATTAATCCTCCCATGTACACCAATTATTCCATGTATGTTGTTGCTTGTGATGTATTGTATGACTTGTGGTGTATGTATAACTTGTACACATTGTATAAGTACAATTATCATCATCACCAAATGGCCTATATCTTCTCTCTTGTCTCATCTTCTCTACTTGTTCTAGTAGTTCTTAGTTTATGTCTTATGCTTAAAGTCTCTAGCTAAGTCAAATTTAAGTTGGCTTATAACTTAGTTTACAACACGTCCAACTTACAGTTCTTGAAGATCAAGAAGCTTTTCAAAGATATAAAGCTAAGAAGGTATAATTTTTATTAATTTAAATAAGTTCAATTTATTTCCATGTTGTCATGGTTAATTTCTTTTTGTTACATGCATATTTAATTATGTAAATGTACTTTATTCATACATTATGCATTGTAACGTTATTGACTACGAAAGTATGCTCAATTATTTAGTTTAATTTGCTCATATTCATTTTATTTAGTTTAATTTGCTCATATTCATTTAGTTCTTTAAATTAATTTGTTGATATTTATAGATGATGCAAACTTTTCAAAAAAATAATTTTTTCACTAAACAAACTATTTTTATATTTATTTTACAAATTTTTTAATCTTTTAAATTCAAAAAAAAAATTTGTTATTAATTTTAATAATAAAAAATAGTACAAATTGTTTGAGAATGTTTTTTAAATAAACAAAATCAATTTAATATTTATAACATTAATTATTTATTTATTAAAAGTAATTTTCAATTGTTTTGTTTAAAAATTTACTATTTTAATATTTATTATTAAAATTAATATTTTTATTATTAAATTAATAATCATTAAATTAATTTAATAATTATTTTTAAAATATTTTATTTATTCAAAAACAAAATTGATTTTTTTTAAATTTTTTTTCGAAAATAAATTTCAGAAAATAGCGACGGGGTTCTGTTGCTAATCCCGTTACACGTGGCTTTGAATATGTCCACGTGTAACCAATGGCGACGGGATCCCGTCGCTAAAATGTGTGACGTGGCAGGAAATGGTGGACGACCAAATCTATGTGTCAGATTAGCGACGACGTATAGCGACGGGTTGCGACGCTAAACTCTAACACCCGTCGCTAAATAAAATAGCGAGAAGCAGATTAGCGACGGGTGTGCCCGTCGCTAATCCCGTCGCTATCTGTTAATAGCAACGGGTCGTACCTGAATAGCATGGTTTTCCCGTCGCTCTTCTGGTACCAGGATTGAAAACGGTTTAGAAAAGATACAAAAATTATTATGAACTCTATCACCAGGTTTCTGATATATAATGAAAGAAATTAGGTGTATCTGAAAAATCTCCCCTTGCAAAAAGCCATTACAGGTTTGGGTTGAAAGGAAAGCTCACTTTTCGATCTATATGGTCGTTTGAGATTGTGAAATGGGTTGGAAAGTTTGTGTATGGATTGGTAGTACCGCCTCGAGTAAGTCAAAATTGATGGCTTATTTCACGTGTTTATGCTCAATCGGAAAGAATCTGATTCGCATCATATAGTTGAATAGAACCAGTTTGATTTGTAGAGTAACGTGTTGTATGAAAAGCTAACATGAAAACGAGAGGCGTGTATGAGAGAGCATTTTTCGAATCTCTTTGAGTTCAGGTAGATTTAGTTAAATTTTAATGTGAAGGACAAAATTCTTATTAGTTGGGAAGATTGTCAAATCCCGAAATTCTTAAATCGGTAATTACAGTTAATCTAGGATTAAAGAAGCTTAATTATGGTTTTCGTCGCGAATCAGGAATTAAACACCGGTGAATTTGAAATTTATAATTAATTTTATTAATCTGTGATGTTTGCCTAGTGTTTTATATTATATATTATTTTATTTTGTGAAATTCGGGTGGTTGAGTAAATTTGATATTAACGGGCGCCGTAAATCAAAACACGTCAAAATAGGGATTTCTAGAATTAATAAATAAAAAGAAAATAAGCTGCTGACATACAGCTGAAGGTTTATATATAAATGAAGAAAAAATCAAAAATAAAAAATCAATTGATTCCTTTTATATTTAACAGAACATTTTCTCATAACCCTCTCAATTCGATCTTTCGCTCTGCGATCTCATGACATCTGATTTCGCTCTATTTCTTTCAGAGAAATTGTAGTGCTTCGCGATACGGTCGTTTGAGCTAAGTTTATGCAGTAGAAATGAGGTATTCGACCTGCAATTTGGTAAATTCTTAATACCATACATTTTTCCTTAATTCAATTTGAATTCTCACGATTTCTCGATTTCTTTCGCGGGGTTTTGATAAAAATTGGTTGAAATTGTTGTTAATTGGTATATTAGATTGATTTGCATCAATTTGAAATAAATTCCACCGACATGGGTTAGGGTTTTGATGAGGTGAACTAATGCAATTCAGTTGATAACTATTTTAGAGATGTTTTAATAGTTGATATTGATTATTTGTTTTAATCCAATTTGACTCCACGGGCTGTGAAGATATTTTGGTGTTGGTATCGGGTGGTTTCGTGGCGTTTGTTGTCGAATTTTGAGGATTTAATTGCGAAAATATTAATTTGGAGAAGTTTTTTTTAGTTCAAATATATATATAAAGTTGCCAAGTCGACAAGCCATATGAGAAAATTCATAACTTCTCCGTCAGTGCCCCGATTTGGGTATTCTTGGAGTCTATGAAAAGTAGGATATGAGTACTACAAGTTCCTTTAAGGTCATAATGACAAATATTGCGGTTTTCAAGATTAAAAAGTTACCCCAAGTTGGCTAGTTGAAAACTAGTTGAAATAGTTATATAAATTAATATTTTTAGAAATTGTTCTCAAGCGTGCTTTGATCGCGGTTTTTGTAACGGCCTGAATATAATTCGTCGTTATTTCTGACGTGGTTGCAGACGTGGCTGACAACTCAAAGGTCGTGGGACCCGCAAGTAGGTTTGTGCGCGCCTGGAGCTAGGTAAATGGTTATTTTTGTGTACTGACTTGTTTAAATTGTGGTGATTAAATTGAAATAGTGTACATGGCATCGCAATGTGTGTTATTATAGTACATTTGACGTGCGAAATCGTGTGTTAAGTAGTCGCCTCGATATGCGTGTTGACGCGGGTACTGGGTAGTCTAACCGACTTAACACTAGAATGGGGGAAATAATACACACATAAAATGAATAAAATTGGTTAAAATAATAATATGGAATGCATATTTGGTGGTTAGGGACATGGTGGTACGCGTATGTCGCGGTTCGGGACGCGAAAATCGGGCATCGAAACACCCGAAAAGACCACTTTTTGAGTTAAATACAAGGGTGGGTGTGCCAAAGATGTCATTTTTGGAGTCACTAGTGGTTGGAAAGGGAACAAATGAGGTGCTTAGGATGGCCTAGAGATGCACAAGTGAGATATGATGCAAATTCAACCATAAATAAGTCAAATTAACTTATTTCCACCACCTTTTCTCTCTCTTATCCCATAATCCAAAAAATGGAGTAGAAGAAAACAAGGGTTTGGTGATTTCTCTTAATGATTCAAGGAGCTTGGTGGGGTGAAACACCAAAAGCAAGGTGAGAATCACATAAACCTCCACTTTCTCTATCTTTTGATCATAATTTGAGAGGTGTTAGTGAAGATTTGGTGGATGTTGAGTTGTTGTTATGATGAGTTTCTAGTGTTTTAAAGTTGTGTTGTTGGTGTTGTGGTTGTTGTTGGGTTGGCGTTTGGTTTAAAACCCAAAATTTATAGCTGTTTACACTCTAGAACGCGATTAACGCGCTAATGACAGCATCTAGCGCGTTAGATTACCATTAACGCGCTAGGCCAGAAATTAGCGCGTTAATGTTCTGATGGGGGAAGAACGTATAACTGTCTGGGAATCTAGCGCGTTAACTCCCAGACCTAACGCGTTAGATCCGATAGTTTTGACATTATTTGTGTAAAATGACTTAAAACACATCCAAATGACTAAACATCAACGATACATGGAAATAGGTCATTACCGGCGGTAATTTGGGATATTTGGGACTAGGCGGAGTCGGACCGGGGTTATTTACTGGACACAGAGTGCGGTTTGAGGTGTGTAGTATCGCAACTGAAATTTCTTGAGCAATACTTTATTTTGCTTTTGAATTCACATTTTGTCTTTCATTACTCTATTCTTGGTGTGTTATAATGGACGGACGTTGAGGCTCTCCCTCCGTGCCAATTCTGTGTGTACGTCCATTAGGCCATAGCACGCGTGCCATCTCGGTGAATAGGGCTACCCGAGAGTCGTGTCGGGCATCTGTGGATGCGTCGTAGGTTCCACGCCGACCACCTAGCGCATCCAGATATTGGCCTTGCTTGAGTGATACTCGTCCTCGGTAGTTTGTTAAAAGTCCGAAGTATGACGCTAGTCTGACCCTAGGCTCTAGGAACACACACTTTGAGCTTTCACTATTACTTATGCATGTGATGAGCACAGTTGCCTGTATTTATTTCCGCATGTTTATTTAATAGTTTTGTTTAGATTCCAGTATTTACTTTCCGTATTGCTTACTGAATTTCATTGGGAATACTCACTCTGGACTCGTCATCTGTCTTTTTGTGATGGCTTGAGTGCAGATACTAGTACGAGCCAGGGCAAGGGCAAGCTACCTGAATACATAGACGTTTAGCCAGGCTTGTACGTTTGTATATACATATTTTGTTCAATTTTGGGACTTGGGATTGTGAGTGATCCAATAGGACTCTATATAGTGATATTTTGTTACATTGATGTGCATTTATTATCTATGATGATATATGGGTTTTCCACACTAGGTATTAGAGTTGATTGCATGACTTAATTGTTTTGTATTTTAATGGTCATGATAAAAGACTTTCGCTGTAGTTTATTTAGGAATTAACCTGATCTTATAGGTAGATGATTTGAGTTTAGTAACAATTTAACCAGTAACAATTGTTGTAATATGAGGTTAATAATGAGTAAATTGTAGATGAGTTGGCATGTAGGTCACAGCTGGCGCTGGTAGGCCAGGTTGTAGGCTCGCATCGGCCCTCATGGCGGTCCATTTGGAAAATGGGTCGTTACATTTTGGTATCAGAGCAATGTTAGTGAACCTTGAGGAAGTGAAAGCTAACTCTGATACGGGTACATTTATGGTACAATGTGAGAATAAATCTGATGAATAACTTTAGATGTGGAAACCCAAAGGAGTTGCCTAGAGTCATAGTTGGGAAGAGAGGTGGGACGGATAGGAATCAGGGGATATACGTGTTATGTTTCAGTTGTATTATACATACGATACACGTATATTGGTATTGAGGTTGATTAGATGCACGTTCTTCGATGCGATATCGATGGACAGACAACCATCAGATACCACTCGGCCTGAGGTCGGAGATACTAGTGATCCGACGAGACCGACCTTGACTCTGGAGTCGTTAGCGCGGACTATGGATGATAGGTTCGCGATGTTAATAGAGATGATGAAAGCTCGAGAGACTACGACAGCTCCGACTACCGTGTTGGCTGCACCGATGACGACGACTCAGGCAGTCGTAACTCCTACTACGGCGAGGTTCAGGTGCAGGAGGCAGTGTCCGAGACAGTGGTAGAGAGGGCTACACAAGCAACAATACCAGTGGAGGCTGCAGTGGTGCTTACACCTAGTACTACCGAGCAGCCAACAGTGGCGTCGACTTCTGGGAGCTAGATGACGGTTGAGGCTAAGAAGATGAGGAATTTCTTAAGTTCTCTCCAGGATATTTTTATGGGGCCTGAGATCCATAGGAGAATGATCAGCCGCGATTGTCGAGTTTCTGTTTGAGTGCCGATGCTGCGATCTGGTGGACTACTTACATTGCGACTCATCCTAATGTGACTACGTGGGCAGAGTTCCGGACATTGTTCATGGATGAGTATATACCGATGGAGGTTAGGGTTCGCTTGAGGGAGGAATTTTTGTCCCTGGTCCAGGGTGATATGTCGGTCACGGTATACATGGAGAGGTACCGATATCTACTGTCGTACTCCATGGACATAGCTGGTACCGATCGACTGCAGATATACTTATTTTGTCTGGGGTCTAGATGAGCGGATAGCGAGTACGGTTGTATCTAGCAGAGCTCGTACTCTGACGGAGGTCTACGACAAGTGCCTCGCACACGAGACATACATGGTTCAAAGGGCCGTCGACGAGCGATTCAGGCTGCACTGTAGGGTTAGCAGAGTCAGTCAGTATCAGGTTCTCGGTCTGATTAGAGGCCGAAGATACGTCGGAGAGATCAGGACCGGCAAACAGGACCAAAGACCTAGTCAAGGAAAGTGGCAGTCTGGTTAGGGTAGCAGAGGTGACAAAGATCGTCGTGATGATAAAGAGCGTGTCACGGCCCAAATCTCTAACCCCGTTTTAATTCCTTAATCAGGATCACCGACCCTTGACGTGGGACCTACACTGTGATACGTGCACCGACCGAGGCACGTGGCCGAGGTATATCGTATTTTTGTATTGATGTGTGCCTAGTGTTATGTATTGTGTACACTTACTAAGTCGGTTTGTACAGTTGTAGGCGTCGAGACGAGTGCGAGGACACGCCTCGAGTAGCGCGCGAGCCGGGGAACCGGGTAGTTAGCATTTTGGTAAGTCTTATTTAATACTAATATGAAATAAAGAATTACTTATAAGCCTATGGTTGTGTTTGTTAATGTAAATCAAATTAAAGGCCTATAGTTGAGTAAAATGGAATAGGTATTGGGTGGCTAACGACGCGCGCGTACACGTATATCACGATTCGGACGCGAAACCGGCATCGAAACGCCCGAAAACACGTACGAGTGTCTTAGTTATGTCACGATTAGGTGTCACTTGTACAAACACAACAACACACTTGTCCCAAATCAAACACACTTGCCAAACTCAAACACCACGTGTCCACCACCCCACCTACACCTACACCACACACACACACACGTACATACAACCGAGCCGAGAGAGACAGAGGAAGAAGAAGGAACGCGCGGGAAAGAGAGAGAAGAAGGAGGATACGTCACGGTCGAGGTGAGTCTCGGTGGTGGTTGGTTGTCGTGGGTCCAAAGGGTTGGCGGTGGGGTGGCGAGAGTGGGGTTCGACCATGGAGGCCGAATCTCATGACCGACCGAGGTGGAGATGGCAGGGGTGTCTCCCCTGCCATCGATTCCACCGGGGTTGGGGTGGAGAGCAACCCCAACCCATCACCGAAGAAAAAGGAAAAAAAATGATCGAACCAGTGAAACTGGTTCGATCAGTTGAGGAAGATGCACACGCGCGTGTGCATCCCCCAAGTGGGCCGGGCCCAGAACGGGCCAGGCTCGGCCATGTGGTCCAAGGCCGGGTCGGGTCTGACCCGTTTGGGTCGACCCGACCCAAACATAATTAAAAAAAATGAGGGAAAATTTTGGAAAAATTCCGAAAAAAATTGGGAAAAATTGGGAAAATTTGTATTTCGATATTTTGACCATTTCATGCCTAAAAACTGCTTTAAAGTGTAGGACTGAAATTGAAACTTAATTTAGTCTTTAGGGGCTGATTTAGGAAGATTGATTTAAAGTCTATTGAACCAATTTGAATACACAATAAACACCACTAAATTGAGCTTAAACCCACTATACTTGAACTAATGAGACACCAAACTCAAGAACTTAGGAAAAGGGTACGAGAGAGCGAATACAAGATTTGGAGTATCGGGAGGCCAGTAAAGCTAGAACTTTACTTTGTTGTTGTGAGTATACCCAATGGCAACTTTACTTGGCATTTCATTTCTATTAATTGTTGTCCTTGCATAGTCCTTTTGACTATTTTTCCTTTGTATTCTTATATCATGTGTTCTTTGTGTCTATGCTCACTTGATGAGTCTAGTTTGCATGATATCCATTCATTTGATTTGATTCATTGATTCTATCCCATGCTATGTCTATTCTTGTTGTTTCAAATGTGAATTGGATGATAAATAGCATGCTATTAGGCTAGTGAATATCTTATAAATGTTTAAGAGGACTTGTATTCCTTATTTGTTTATGTGTGTAGATGTGCCCATGCCTTGACAATCCATACTTGGTATTTCATGAACTTTAAAAAGTAGTTTTGCATTTAGGTCCCGTACTCGATCGAGGTGTACTCGACTCACCGGGTTAGAGTCCCTGGGGATGTCGGCACATGTTACTTGACATTGTATGACACTCGGGGTTAGAGTCCCTGGGGTGGTCTACACACCGGGGTTAGAGTCCCTGGTAACATTTGGGTTAGAGTCCCTTGTGTTATATGATTATTGAGTCGGAGTAACATGTTTCACTGCCGACCGGACCTAAATCACCACTACTTAGCCTAGTGTCAGTATCACATGCTTAACTCTGGTATTTACTCGCATATGGTTTATTTTCCAGTTTTCCCATTTATATGCTTTTAAATACCATTTGAATATTTGGAAATGCAAATTAAACTTGTCATCGGGGATTACTGTTTTATTCTTGTACTCACCGTCCTTTTTATGACGGTGGGTGTAGAGTCGACTACCAGCAGGCCGGCAAGGAGAAGATCATCGATTATCCTTGAGCCCGCGGCGCGTCACTGCATCGATTGTAGGTCTTCTTTTGGTATTTTGATTGTATATGTTATATGTCTTTCAGATACTATTCGGGGTTGTATATTGGGTTGAGCGTTAGTTCCCCGACTTGACTTAGACTATTTTACTGTTTCAATGCATTTTGAGGACTTTATATATGTGATGTCATTTCCTGGTTTTCTACACTTAGAATTTTATAAATGGCTTCCGCATAAGTTACTCATTGCTTCCGCATAATCAATAAGACTTCCGCTAATTAATTAATTTAATAAAAAGTTTTAATTAACTTTAAATTCTATAAACTCGTAGGACTGGTGTATTACTTATCATGAACACGAGAAAAGAGGCGTCTAGGTTGTAAAGGCTGACTAATACGTAGTTAAGTCCTGCGTGGATATGATTAGGGCTTAATTACGGGATTAGGCTAGGCGGTGCCCTAGATTAGGAGAGGGGTCGTCACAGAGTGACATGATGATCGTCAGTTGGCATATTCTACGTCTCTCGCACCCGCGATCAACCTAGGCGATAGAGAGGCGGATGTCCGAAAGGTCAGAGTCGAGGCCAAAGTCAGATGTCGAGTCAGAGGAGTTCTGGCAGATATGAGACTCGCACATGTTACCGTTGCAGTCAGGTGGGCCATATTGTTGCAGATTGTACCAGACCATCACCCGTACCACCACGAGGAGAGCCGAGATAGGTATCAATCAGCAAAGATTTGGGGTAGCGTAGCGGCAGCAGACACGAGGCTACCAGACAGCTAGTTGAGGGTACGTTATTTGTCTGTGGTATTCCTATGCATGTTATGATGGATTCTGGTAGTACATTGTCTTTTATTTCTGGATGCATGGTAGGAAAGTTAGGGTTACCTACACAGACCTTAGATACACATCTTGTTCACAGCACGACAGGTGGGGATAAGATCTACCCTAAACGGATTTGTCAGAATTGTATTGTGGAGATTGAGGGACATCAGCTACCGGCTGATTTGAGAGTGTTATAGTACTTGGAGTTCGACGCGATGTTCGGTATGGATTGGTTATCATCCTATCACGCGCAGATCGACTGTTTCAACAAGACTGTGACGTTTAAAATCGAGGGGATTCCAAGGTTTACATTCGCCAGAGTTGCGACTGCATTACCTATCACCCGCGGCATATTAGCGACGTCGCATGAGATGGAGAAGTATGCGGCTATAGTTGAGCTAGTGCATAAGATGGTGCTTAAGATTGAGGATGTCCCTATTGTCTGTGAATTTCTAGATTTGTTTCCTGATTATTTGCCAGGATTACCACCACCGAGAGCGGTGGAGTTTATCATTTAGCTGATTCCGGGGACTTAGCCAATATACAGCTCACCATATAGGATGTCAGCATCAGAGCACGAGAGTTGAGGATCCAGTTAGAGGACTTACTGCAGAAGGTTTTTATTCACCCTAGCATGTCACCTTGGGGGGCTCCAATTCTTTTTGTGAAGAAGAAGGATGGCTCGATGCGGATGTGTATGGACTACCAGAAGTTGAATCAGGTGACGATTCCGAATCATTACCCACTTCCGAGAATCGATGATTTATTCGATCGTTGGTTGGGGCCAAGTTTTTCTCGAAGATCGATTAACGATCAGGATACCATTAGTTGAGGATTCGAGAAGAGGATGTGGAGAAGATCGCGTTTAGTACGCGTTACGGTCTGTTTAAGTTCACGGTCATGCCATTTAGGCTGACTAACGCACTGGTGATCTTCATGGATTTGATGCACAGGGTGCTGAGGCCATTCCTTGATCGATACGTCATTATTTTTATTGATGACATCCTAATTACAATAAGACTCGTGTGGAGCACGAGAGGCATATCAGATATGTATTGTCGAACCTGAGAAAGCACAAACTGTATGCCAAATTCAGCAAATGTGCATTTTGGCTGAGTGAGGTGAAGTTCTTGGGCCATGTCATCAGTGGTCAGGGCATATCAGTTGATGGTGACAAGATTCGGGCGATTATTGACGAGAAGACACCCGAGTCTGTATCTGACATCCGGAGTTTCCTAGATTTGGCAGGATATTACAGGCGCTTTGTGCAGGGCTTCTCGATGATTGCAGCGCCATTGACAAGGCTAACCAAGAAGGATGTTAGATTTGAACTGGTCACATGAATGTGAGGATGCTTTCTTGGAGCTAAAGAGGAAATTGACTTCGGCGCCAATTTTGGCTTTACTAGTGGCAGGTAAAGGTTTTTCCATTTATACTAATGCATCAGGCACTGGGTTGGGTGGTGTGTTGATGCAGGATGGACACCTAGTGGCCTATTTATATTGTCGGTTGAGACCTCATGAGGTGAACTATCCAGTGCACGACTTGGAGCTCACAGCGGTTGTGTTTGCACTGAAGGCCTGGTGGCACTACTTGTATGGTAAGAGGTTTGTGTTGTATACAGACCACCGGAGTTTGAGGTACCTATTCACTCAGAGGAAGATGAACATGCGACAACAACGAATTGATCGAGTTACTTAAAGACTATGACTTCACCATTGAATATAATTCGGATAAGGCGAATGTTGTAGCTGATGCACTAAGTCGGAGAAAAAGATTGAGAGCCAAACAAGATCTTGCGGCATATGACACATGAGCACGGGTTGCTTGAGGCAGCGTCGGTGTTGTGTTTGACAGAGGCTATCGTTGAGCTACAAATTTGCTATCAGATGTGAGTTCCTACAGTGTCTCTAGAGTGGGTGGCTGAGTTGCAGAGTGCTTGACCGATGAGATAGTTGCGGAACGGTAGTCTGACTCAGGATCCCTGGTGCACTGAGTGGTCCGAGGGGTCAGTCGCGTGCTTGAGACACAGGGGTCGATTGTGGATACCATGGGTATCGGAGCTCAGGGACAGCATTCTCGAGGACGGTATATAGTTCATCCTGGTCGGACCAAGATGTATCACGATTTGTGGAGATTGTCCTGGTGGCCAGGGATGAAGGTTGACATGGGCAGATACGTCCGGACATGTCATATATGCCAGCAAGTGAAGGCTGGGCACATGAGACCGACTGGATTGCTACAACCGTTGCCCATTCCTCAGTGGAAGTGGGAACACATAACTATGGACTTCGTTAGTGGCCCACCTCAGAAGACGAATAGACACGATGTGATTTGGGTGGTTATCGACAAGTTGACGAAGTCGGCACATTTTATACTGATCGTCATGAGATATTCAGTTACAAACCGAGTATTATCTTCGAGAGAGAGATTGTCAGATTGCACGATGTACCGGTCTCCATTGTTTATGACAAAGATCTGAGATTTACATCATGACTATAGGAGAGTATGCAGGAGCAGTTTGGCACTCGTTTACTGATTCGAAGATTGCGTATCATCCTCCGATCGACAGCGATCGAGCGATTGATTCAGATTCTCGAGGATATGCTCAGAGCATGTATACTACAGTTTGGTGGATCGTGGGAGGAGTACTCACCTTTGTGTGAGTTTGCCTACAACAACAGCTATCAGGCGAGTATTGGGATGCCACCGTTTGAGGCAATATATGGTAGGCCCTGTAGGTCACCAGCATGTTGGGCGGCACCGGAAGATACAACGTCTATAGGACCTGAGGTTGTTGTGGACCATACTGAGAAGGTAAGGCGGATCGATCAGAGACTTTAGAAGATAGATTATATGCGGATAAGATAGGGGAGGTCGGAAGATACTACGAGGTTGGAGACTTGGTGTATTCGAATGTTTCGCCCTAGAAGTGTCATCAGAGGTTTGGTATTAAGGGAAAAACTAGCACCAATATACATTGGGTCGTTCAGTGTTGAGGAACGCGTCGGCAGAATGGCATACCTTCTGGAGTTGCCACCACAGTTGGCAGGGGTACAAATTTTGGTACGTTGGCAGCATCACGGAACCGAGGGACTTACCTGGGAGCTTGAGTCTACTATGCAACGACGGTATCCCCACTTATTTGTCGGTAGGTACTTTCAGTTTAATTTAGATTTTGGGACAAAATTTCCCCTAGTTGGGAAGAACGGTAACGGCCTGAATATAATTCACCGTTATTTCTAACGTGGTTGCAGACGTGGCTAACATGTCGGACACTCGTGGGACCCGCTAGTAGGCTTGTGCGCGCCTAGAGCTAGGTAAATGGTTATTTTTGTGTGCTGACTTGTTTAACTTGTAATGTTTATATTGAAATAGTGTACATGGCAATCACAATGTGTGTTATTATAGTACATTTGACGTGCGAAACTGTGTGTTAAGTAGTCGCCTCGATACCGAGTAGTCTAACCAACTTAACACTAGGCCGGGGGAAATAACACACACATAAAATAAATAAAATTGTTTAAAATAATAATATGGAATGCATATTTGGTGGTTAGGGACATGGTGGTACGAGTATGTCGCGGTTCGGGAAGCGAAATCGGGCGTCGAAAGGCCCGAAATGCCACTTTTTGAGTTAAATACAAGGGTGAGTGTGCCAAAAGTGTCATTTTCGGAGTTACTAGTGGTTGGAAAGGGAACAAATGAGATGCTTAGGATGTCCTAGAGATGCACATGTGAGATATGAAGCAAATTCAACCATAAATAAGTCAAATTGAATTATTTCCACCACCTTTTCTCTCTTTTATCCCATAATCCGAAAATTGGAGGAGAAGAAAACAAGGGTTTGGTGATTTCTCTTGAGATTCAAAGAGCTTGGAGGGGTGAAACACCAAAAGCAAGGTGCGAACCACATAAAACACCATTTCCTCTATCTTTTGATCATAATTTGAGATGTGTTAGTGAAGATTTGGTGGATGTTGAGTTGTTGTTATGATGGGTTTCTAGTGTTTTAAAGTTGTGCCGTTGGTGTTGTGGTTGTTTTGGGTTGGTGGGTTGTTTAAAAACCCAGAAATTTGCAGTTGTTTACTGTCCAGAACGCGATTAGCGCGCTAATGACAACATCTAGCGCGCTAGATTACCATTAGCGTGTTAGGCCAGAAATTAGCGCACTAATGTTCGCTGGGCGAAGAACGTATAACCGTCTGGGAATCTAGGGCGCTAATTCCCAGACCTAGCGCGCTAGATCCGACAGTTTTGACATTATTTGTGTAAAATGACTTAAAACACATCCAAATGACTAAACATCAACGATACATGGAATTAGGTCATTACGGGCGTTAACTTGGGATATCCGGGAATAGACGGAGCTTAATGTGGTGTGAGGTGTGTAGTATCCCGACTGAAATTTCTTGAGAAGTACTTTATTTTGCTTTTGAATTCATATTATGTCTTTCATTACTCTATTCTTTGGGTGTGGTAATGGAAGGACGTTGAGACTCTCCCTCCGTGCCATTTACGTGTGTACGCCCACTAAGCCATAGCACGTGAGCCATCTCGGTGAATAGGGCTACCCGAGAATTGTGACGCGCACGTGTGGGTGTGTCGTAGGTTCCACGCCGACCACCTAGCGGATCCAGATATTGGCATTGCTTGAGTATTACTCGCTGGCAGTAGTCTGTTGGGGAGTCCGTAGTATTGCGCTACTCGTACCCTAGGGGCTAGGAACACATACTTTGAGCATTCACTATTACATATGCATGCGATGAGCACAGTTGCCTGTTTTTATTTCCAAATGTTTATTTAATAGTTTTGTTTTAAATTTCGGTATTTACTTTCCCTATTGCTCACTTAATTTCCTTGGGAATACTCACTCTGGACTCGTCATATGTCTTTTGTGATGGCTTGAGTGCAGATCCTAGTACGATCCGTGGCAAGGGCAAGCTACCTGAATACAGAGACGTTTAGACAGACTTGTACGTTTGTATATACATATTTTGTTCTATTTTGGGATTTAGAATTGTGAGTGGTCCAATAGGACTCTATATTGTGATATTTTGTTACATTGAGGTACATTTTTTATCTATAATGATATATGGGTTTTCCACGCTAGGTATCAGAGTTGATTGCATGACTTAATTGTTTTGTATTTTAATGGTCATGATAAAAGACTTCACTGTGGTTTATTTGGGATTAACTTGATCTTATAGGTAGATAATTTGAGTTCAATTTAACTAGTAACAATTGTTGTAATATGAGGTTAATAATGAGTAAATGGTGGATGAGTTGGCATGTAGGACACAGCTGGCGCTGGTAGGCCAGGTTATGGGCCCGCATCGGCCCCGTGGCGGTCCATTTGGAAAATGGGTCGTTACAGTTTCATTGGGCTTCGTGATATCGTCTCACTTGAAGCTTGACCAATAATATAATTGGGTATGCAGAGAAGCTATTGGAACCATTTTCAAGGTGATCCGATGCTTTGGGAATCTCGAAAATTAAGCTTGAAGTTGGCTGTTTGTAAGGTTAAGTAAATCCCTTAGTAACGTTTACATTGTACGATTATATTTCATATAAATTGCATTGATCCTTGAATTGCATTTTTGTTGTACATGCATACACGGTTTGGGAGGGTAAGGCGTTACGAGTCTCCTTATAGTGTCTCTATCGGGGTTATTAAACACTATATTATGCTTGAGGAACTGGAGTCACTGATACTTTGCATCACGTGGTTATCATGAAATCACGTTGAATCAGATCATACTCTCATAGTCTAGAGGAACGAGACTCGCTTGGTTATTCTCCCCGCGCATGAGTCCTTATTACTGTTTGCTTACCACTTTCGGAGACCGATCGTCTGATTGTGGTTGGATAACAGAAACGGGATGGATTCACAGTTGTATTTAAATTCCTTGGACTATATTGTTCGTTTAAATTCCTTGGATTATTATGCATTTGATTACTACAGTGTACTGGATAGTGTAGGATTTACTTATCTTACATTATCGAATTTTTATAATTGGATAATGACATGTTTTAGCGGCGACAAAGGAAAGGAAAAGCTTTCCAATTATTGGTGACTGACTCAATTTCTTTCTCTCTATGTTTGTATTAATTTTGAATGTAAAATATTGTATAAATGGGTTTTTGAGTTCGTGTGAGGTTAGGATATCTTTTGAAAGTGTTGAAATGATTTTGAAAATGATTGGAATTGTTTTAATGGTTTTAGGATAGATTGGAATGCCGGGAAGTTAAGGTATTAATGATTTAATAATGTTGAAAGTATGAGATAGGTTAGAATGAGTAAATAATCATTATTAATGCGATATATTTTGTTATGGGATGGATTGTGAGTCCTTCGGCATTTCCACCAAGCTGAGCAAGTTTGTTGAAGATTTATGAAGGCCGAGATTTTCGGTGTTGGCTTAGAAATAGAAAAGATGCTGTCGAAAATTTTTTACGAAATTTTGAGGATTATATAATTAATCTTTAGTGAACATTGAGATTTAAGATTCACTTTAGAATCTTGTGTGGTTGATAAAGAATCATATTTGATAATTACTCTGATTGATTTTTAATTATTTATTGAATGAGAGGTTAAGGCTACTAGATTATTAGGGGAATTAAGGTAATCTAGGCCGATTAGATGCCCAAATTAGGTAAGGTCTGACAAGGAGACATAGTTGCAAACTCGTACATTCCATGATTAAAGAAATAATCTACATCTGAAATAAGAAATTTGATAGATCCAATTGAAATAAAAATATTAAAAAAACCTTTACGAAATGAGAAAAAAGCGATGGAGATACAACTCGTTGACAAAAAATTATAGAATGGTAAGCAAGTTTTCTTTGTGCAACGATCTTTATATAATCAGTCATTTAAGGCTAAATCAAAGAATGCAAATTCAATGTAGTAACTAATTAGCTCGGCAAGCGTTTTGATTTTTGAAAAGTTTAAGATCGCTTTTTATATTAATTAAAGATATTCTATTATTCTAATTAGATTTAACGTATGTTTTTCTGAAAAAAAAAAACAACTAAGAGTGAGGAGTGAGGTGTTTTTAATTTAAAGTAATTTTAAAGGGTATTTCGAATTTTGAAACGTAACAGGTCTTCTTTTATTCTAATTAGAGTTAACAAAAGTATTTTCTTACAAAAAATTGTAGATGATATGTACTTATTTTAAAGGGTGTTTTAAATTTTGAAACGTTAAATATCTTCTTTTATTCTAATTAGAGTTAACTAAGGTATTTAAAAAAAAAATATAGATGATATGTGAGTTACGAATTCTGTAATAAAAGCTAATATTAAGTGAAAAAATGATATTTTGAATTTATAGTGAGAGTTTTAGAATTGAAACGATCCATATATAGTAGGAGTTAAATTAGAAATGGTCCATATATAAGGAACATCTTGAGTGTGCCACATGGCTCGTCGAGAAGCTTGAAAACGCCACATGGAATAGTGAAACATTAAAAATCTTTTTTTATTCTAATTAGAGTTAACAGAGGTATTTTTAGGTAATTACTCAACTTAATGTACATACCAAATATAGCTTGACATATATACCAAATATATGTTATTTTGAATCAATTGCATGTCACGTGGCGCTGCGAGAAGGCTCAAAACCGCCACGTGGCACACCCAAGATATAGGCTTAATATATATATATATATATATATATATATATATATATATATATATAGTTCTTGATGTGGCAAGCACTTGTGAGGCTCAAACATGAGAATCTAGATTAGGGATCAACATATTGGGTTGCATATTAAGTATTCGATGAAATGCCCACAAGAAATTCTAACTTGGTTCATTGAAGCCTTCTAGTAGAGATAAATGTCTTTCTTAGGGAGACATGTGTTTCAAAAAGTTGAACAGTCTCAAATTCGATTTAAGTGGACCGTTGTGTGCATTCTAAAGGCACTATGAGTAAGCTTGAGTTAAAGACTTGCTCGATCATTTAGCTACCTTATAAATTAATTTGGGTACGTACTAACAAGTGTTCACTTTCTTACTAAACTTTCTTTCCCTTAAAGCTTAGCCTAATGCTAATGAGAGACAAATAATACGATTCTCATAGAATTTGAGTTACAAGGGAGGTTGACAAACTTGAACTTAAATTATTATGAATGAATGTAGTTATTTATTAATTCTCTTGAGAAGCGAAATAAAATGACTGTGGAGAGTTTTGCGAAGTCTAAGGACTAGGTTGTTATCAAATTCTTTTGCTTATTGAATTCTATTGGAAATCCTTAAAATATAAAGATAACCATTTAAACAGTCGAGTTTTGTAACAATACAAGTTCTTAAAGGTTTAAGTTACTTAGAATTAATTATAAATGAATCTAATAACTATCTTATGTAATGTATGATTGTAGATACGTAAGGAGGATTTAACTAGGCTATTTGGATGATCGATTTGACGTGGCGATGCATGCCATTGTATGGTAAGTAAAATCAGCTAGGAAATGCGCAGTAGTTCATTTGAGCTTATATTTTATTGATATTGCACTGTGTCACTTTCTTGGAATTCCCACCTTTGTATGAGTGTCCGAGGGCCAAGTGAGTTATGAGAGTGTCTCTGATAGAGTAGTCGTCGGCTCGCAACCGGGGCCATGGCCTTGAGTCACTGGATTGTTTGGTCGGAATGAAATGTGTTTTATTCGGGGCACCGTTAATATCCCTATTCTCAACAGTCTAGATACAGCAGGTGATGCTGCGTCTTAGGATCCGAGTCTGTTTGGCGTTGCCGCGACTTTATGACCCCGACCCTGTGGCACCCGGTGGTCTTGTACTACTTAGGCGCCTCTCAAATTGTTTCTTTGACACTCATTTCTCATTGTACTTTCATTTTACAGTCTTATTATCATGTTTTTCCTTATAGCTTTCTTTCTATCTACATGACTTTTAGACTGCTTTATTTATTTTGAAGTACTATTTAGATCCTACTGGCTTTTACTTAATGGACACATCATTCATGTGTTTGACCAAGTGCAGATCCATAGTCGACCAAGGGCAATGAGTCGAGGCTTGGGGACTTCCTCTGAGCTTCCCTTAGAGGCTCACCTTTTGTTACTACGTAAGTTGATTTTGATATTTTGATGTATGCATATACTATATTTGTTGATTTCGAAACATATGGGTATTTGGGTTGAGAGATACATGTATTTCCTCTCGTCATTGTATTTTGTACAGTGTATCCATTATACAGGGCTTCCACACCTAGAACTCGTTTTTGTGTGTAGTTTATTTGTCATCAAGTTTTCACCGTATTTAAATTCCTCTGGTTTACCGGGGGTTAATGAAGATCTAGTGCCTGGCAGTACCCAATTTGTAGGGTTGGAGTCGTCACATCTATCGACAAGCCATAGGGTCCCATGTTCTTCAATATGTACAAATGCCTGGGGGGCTTAGTGGTTTAATTCGTGATGACATTGTAGCAGTGTCTTTTCCTCGCTTTGGTGTCATGTAATAGAGAGTTTTTGCCTCTCCCCACTTAATAAAAAAAAAAAAAAAAAAAAAAAAAAAAAGTTAAAATCAAAAATATTTTACAATCAAGAAAAAAAAAAAATGTAACTTTTTTAATAACTAACTCGAACTAGTATCGAGCCATTGGTGATTAATGAAACTTTATTTTAATTTACTTTAAAAAAAACTATCTCAAAGCTAGTGTAACTCACAAATTTAACCCACAAAGTACACATATCTATTTGTGTGACATGCGATACGAGTCGAGAAGCATGCCCCTTGAGATGGAGGATTTGCAAACATGTATGTGTACTTTGTAGGTTACCAAATCATTTTTCGTGCATAACCACCCTACAAAAAAAAAAAAAGTTTTCTTATTAGATTATTTTTCCAAGATTTTGGTTTAGTGTAAACTACCCTGATATCAAGCCCAACTTGCCGCAACTGATTTTTCCAAGATTTTGGTTTAGTGTAAACCCCTGATATCAAGCCCAACTTGCCGAACTGATTCCGAGACTAATTTTTGTTTTTTAAAGATACCAAGACTATATTTTGTTGCTTGGATAAGTACCATAATTTTCAGAACTTAGCAACGCTAGCTAGCTTGTTCATAAAATTTAAAAAAATTAAGTTTTTGTTGTTGTTTTTTCCACTATGCGATAAAAGACAACACGAATTGAATGATACCGAGACAATAACTTGACACCGTGAGAGTTATTTTTGTTGTAAATTGAGTTGGAACTTGCTAAGAACTAGAGAAGGAAAATAGAAGACTAAGAACTTCTACTACTACAAACTACTACTACAAAGGAGAAGAGAAGAAATAAGATAGTTGGAATGAGAAGTTTTCATTCAACTTGGTGTGTGAATTACAATGGGGTTGACACCCTTTATATAGGCCATTTGGTGATGATGATAATTGTACTTATACAATGTGTACAAGTTATACATACACCACAAGTCATACAACACATCACAAGCAACATAGACAATACATGGAAGAGTTGGTGTACATTGGAGAGGATTGCAAGTTACATGACAATACATAGACAAGTGGAGGTACTATTAAGTGAGAAATACAAGTTACATGACTACACAATATGTTGGTGTACATGCATGGTCATCCATATTCCACAACACTCCCCCTTAGATGACACTTGCTTAGAGATTGTGCCTCGTTAAAACCTGTACTAGAAAAACCCTAAGGGAAAAAATCTAGTATAGGAAAAATAGTACAATGTTCTCGTCAATCTTGATTTGTAGTATAATATTGTTGATTGCCTCATTAAAAACATTGCTATGAAAACCCAGTGGGATAAAACCATAGCTAAGGAAAAAGTGCAACACATCGATACACTTTGAGAGAATATATATACGCCTCATAAAAACCTTTACTAGAAAAACCATGTGGGAAAAAATATAGTATAGGAAAAAGAGTACATTATTTGCTTTCATAATTTTTTTTCTTTTTATATGGAGTATAATAATGTTAGGATCGCCTCATTAAAAACCTTGCTAGGAAAACCCAGTAGGATAAAATCATAGCTAAGGGAAAAAGAGTGCAATGCACTAATCAATAACTCCTTTTGATTCTCCCCCTCATGTTCACATGGGTGAGACATCTTGTGCATTTTGTTGCACATGGACATCGTTTTCTATATGAACCATTTAATGCTGAAGCATATGATTGTCACTCTTTTGTGTATAGTACTTGCATCAAGTAATTGACTCATAACTTGTTGCTACTGAATGATCATTTGAACTTTGAGTTCATATTAATTTATACATGGATCATAATACAACAAATTTAATGCAATTTGATGTGTTTCAAGCAATTTCACGTCATTCCTTTTGAATTGGCTTATATCTCCCCCTAATGGTGGGAAAATTGCTTCATCAAAGTGACGATTAGCAAAACTTGCTCTAAATAATTTCCCTATTAGGGATCCAAGGCATCTTATAATATAATTAATGGAGAGTTAAATCAATATACGTCTCCTATTGATTTTCCTTGAGATAATCTCCAGCTGATAAAAAAAATCCAGTTCGATAAAGGATGTCCGTGCGAATTTACGATATTTTCGCATTATTGATGATTATGGATAATCGAATAGATCTTTCCACAAAATGAATGTCATTTGATTTATGACGATATTCGTTTTAATGTGTCTTATATATTCCTGAAGTTAAAGCCGGGAATATTATACTCAGATTAAATCATATTCATATAGATAAATTTTCTATTATTCTGAGTAGACTTCTTCTGAACAAGACATTAACAATAAAATTGTTGTATTAGATATTGCCTGAACATTAGCCTCCGCTAAGTTCGAATTCGAGAAATATTCACTTTTGTATTATCATGTACATGCATGTAGCATGATACACGAGACATAAACTCATCGCCTATATTTAGGTCAAGATTTAAACACATCTCGATGTGCCTGTTTTATCGAGCCATTTTCAATGATAAAATTCATAATATTTTGCCTTTGATTTTGAAGACATGGTAAAGGTCAAAAAAATATTCGGGTATATATATGACAATATTTAGGAAAAATAGTCTTTCATATATGACCAAAAAATGTCACAATTATGAGCGCTCATTGTCAATAATTATTTACCCTTTGTAGTGGTGCACCACTTTTGTTCCAACTTTTGGTGGAATTGTCAATATGACCTTTACTTGATATTTTCACATTTTCCACGTCCATAAATTTATTATTGCGATCATGATCATTATACGCAACATATGCTTCTTAATTTGAAGCTGAACTAATTAGACGGGAGCGATATTATATTTATAATATCTCATTATTTTACTCAGCTACCATGAGACAAGAAATCAATCCTTAATATTTATTGGATCGACGTGCACACTCGATATTTGTTGCACCTTGGACTAACTTTGCAGCAATAATCTCTCGATTTGTGCATGATGTTTTTGGATACACAAATTAATGTGTATTTAAGGGATACCAATAAATATGTGTCCATTTCAAGTGTCTAAAGTGTGCCAATCCTAACATTGTGAATGTAACAAAAACAACTAGACAAAATCGAAATGCAGATGACTAGTGTTGTCCGACAATCGTGCAGGCACCCTATCCTTCCCCTTTAAGTGGCGAATCATAAAGCTCTTGTTGAGTTGGGCTTGGGACGTCCCAAGCCCAACTCGCCCAAGCCCAACTCATAACTGCTCTTGATTGAAGATCAAATACTGGAAGTCCCAAGCCCAACTCATAACTGCTCTAAATTCAAGATCAAATACTGTATTTCTTTTCTTTCAGTGAATCTTAATTGATAGAAAAGCACAGTACCCTAATGCATTTTTGAGTAAAGTGAAAGATAGCGATCTCGTGCGCTAGAAAACTTTACAGTGACGATGTATTGGTGAGTTATATTTCACAATTTATGATTATGATTTGGTTATTTGAACAGAATTCGAATATAAGAATAAAATGGCACGTAATTGTTATTTTTGCATATATATATATACTTAAAACTATAAATTACAACAGTTTGGTCTTTTAGTGACAAGATTAATTTCATTGCTATATGTTGTTTATAGTAAGAAAATTCCTAGTCATCGCTATATAGTTGTTTTAGCAACAAGATGCTAGCAAGGAGTTTAGTCATCACTAAATAGAGATTTAGCAACGAAAGTTTTAGTAGCAACTAATAGTTGTTGCTAAATGTAGGATATAGTGAGAAAAATAATTAATTTTCATCACTACAAAGCTGTCATTTAACATTGCTGATCATAAGTTATTCATTTCACTCACTTGTGCCTATCTAGTGATGTTTGTTTTAATTCTTACTTCGGCCCATTTATATTTGTGCCATGAAATTGAAGTATTTACGCTTACCCCACGAGTTGCTACATCGGGCCCACGTCGGCACGCAACACGAGGTAAGTCTCCGCTCGTCTCGTATCTTGCATACCCGTAAATGACTTAGTAATCTACACATGTACAGTACACTAGGCATACAACACACAAATATAACATTTACCTCGGTCACCGTGCCTCGGTAGTGACACGTATCTCGCTGCGGGTCCCACGTCACGGGTCATTTGGTCCTGATCAACGAATTAAACGTGTATTAATTATTTGGGCCGTGACACTTACGTACCATGATGTGTCTTAAGACCGATGATAGTTTAAGGGTTGATTAACTGACAACTCTAAAGAAAGGATAATGTTGTGGAAAAGTGAACTTAATGGAAATGTATGAAGCATGATTTGCCAGATGCTTAGAGAATAAGCATGATTAGATTAAGAATGAACACAAAAAGAAAACTCAAAGAATTAAAATTGTTGTTCAGATACTCTGACATGATCGTTGACTCATACAGGTTGCGGAGATCATATGATTGTAAATGTTTAGAAATGATCATATGCTAGTTGCTTAAATCTACTTGCATTTTTTAAAATTTTTACTGATAGACTCGAAGTAGAACTGAGCAATTCATACATATAAAGCCGAGATTGTAAGTCAGTAGTGTACTAGTGTCCATTATATTGGGTGGCGATCCCTAAATTTATTGCCAGGTTATGGCAGAGTTTTTCTTTTACTACCAAGTTGTGGTAAGGTTACTGACATTAATGGGCACCAAACTACATCTAAGTATGGTTTTTCAGTTTGACGGTTAGACTGCATGATTGATCCAGATTATAGAGATGAGACTCATGTATGTATTACGAACTCGGTAACAAGCGAGGAATATTGATTGCTATGTGCGTGATGTAAGCATGACTTTAGCGGTTGAGCTAAAGTGGTGTGGCTCTATTTGAGACTCTATGAGGGAGGCCTGGTAATTCCGAAAGGTAATGATATTGAGATATTGGAGTTAGTGATTGTTTAAGAATCACATAAATGAATCCAAGCATATTAGATAATAGTTGGATTGGCACTAGATAAACCGATTGGTCATCCAAACTACAACAAGAGAGCACTCGGGTTAAGATGCACTACAAGAATATGGAGGAATAGCATCAAAAAATTGTGACAGACAAAATATGTTGCTAAACAGCAACAAATCAGCAACAGTTCTGCATCGGATAGTCTGTTTGACTCGGTTGACCAAATAGCAACAAATCAGTGATGATTTGTGACAAAAATTGTGACAAATTAAATTTTGTCACAGATCTGTCGCTGATATCTCCCGCCATAAATTTCCCGCCATGTTTGTGACAGATCTGCTACAGATCAGCGACAGAAACAAGTCTGTCGATGATCTGTAGCAACGGCTGTGACAGATCTGAGACAGATCAGCGACAGACACTGTCTGTCGCTACCCGAAATGGTAAAATCCAGATCCGCCTCGACCCTCTCTCTGTGCAAACAAAATTTCTTTCTTCTCCGCCGCCGCTGGACGTTCCCTGCCGCCACCGTCGCCGTCGTCTTCCACCGATATCGTCGACCGCGACTCGCCGGCTCTGTCCTTCCTCCGCAACGCACGCCGACGACACCGCGGGTCGCGCCGACCCTGCTCGAGATTGTCGTCCGCGCCGCTGCCGCTGCGTGGTCTTCTTCTCCGACGCCCGTGTTCGCTCGTAGTGATCGCCCCCTTTCCATGCCGCCGCGGTTTCGTCCGATTCTGTCGTCGCTGGCCACCACCACGCTCATGCGCCCTGTTTCGCCGCCGCTGCTGCTTTCCCCGCTCTCTCACGCCGTTTCGGTCCGACTCATCTGCGCGCATTGCTCGCCCCCGCTCCTCCTGACCGAGTTGCGACGGTTCCGCGACTTCGCACACCGACACGGCCGTCGGCCGAGCTTCACCCCGATGGACAAGCACGAAGGCATAACAGTCCTGGTTTGCGTTTTCTTACACTTCTATTTTGAAATTTTGGTTGAATTTTGTTTTCATTACTATTGAAATTAGGAAATCTTAGTTTTCCCATTTATATATCAACGAAATCGTATGTGTGTTATTCTTAGCATTCAAACAACTCGCTAAACAACAACAAACCAACAACTTAACAATCTGTTGCTAAACAACAACAAATCAATAACTCAACCATTTGTTGCTAAACAGCAACAAATCAACGTCTGAACAATTTGTCGCTAAACAACAACAAATCAACAACTGAACAATCTGTCGCTATACAACAACAAATCAACAAGTAAAACAAATTGAATCTGCATTTAGGTAGTTTAAATTTTCACTTAGCTTGTCATATGACAATTATCATTTACTATTGTTAAATTTAGCTCATATATAATATGCTCATTGAATAATAATACAGTAAATTAATAAATCTGTACATTGTTTAAATTATTGTTTGGCAGTGCATTTCCAACGAAAAATGATATCTTATTGAGTTATAACTAATATATTCTTATAATGTTTATTAATTGTGATTGTCATTTAGTTGGTACGTATTTATATTTGAAATCTCAATACTGTATATATATTAGGAATTGAAGAATATTTAGATTTATTTGTAAAATAAAGAAAAGTATATTAATTTACTATACTTCATCAAGAAAATTGATAAGAAATGTCGAGAGTATATGGAGATTTTGAAAAAATAACTTGGGCAATTCATGGTGAGGAAAAAAATTATATAATGTTTGTACATAGCATGTTTGTAGGGAAAGCACACCGAATAAGTTTAATCGTATTTCCCTTTGAACTTTTAAATTATATATTGTTTATAATAATTGTGATTGTTATTTACTTGATACTTACTTGGTACGTAGCTATATTAGAAATCTCAAGATTATATATAATCCAATTTAATGAATATTAATTTGGATTATTTTCTAAAAATATAGTTATTTTTTGGGTTTTATATTCTTTTTTTAAGAGTTGATAAAATTTATCCATTTATCGGTTTGAAAAACTTAGGATCGAGATGTCTACTAATCGAGAATTGATGTATAGTCGTATTGAAAATGGATTTATTCGACGAGAGTTCATAAACGGCGTGAACGAGTTCATCACATACACAAAGACGCACTGTAGGACATTCGCCACTGAGGGAAAAATTCGGTGTCCATGCAACCATACGAAGTGTCGTAATCGTTCATACTATGATGTTGACACCGTAAAACTTCATATTCTTCGTCGGGGCTTTGTTCCGGGATATCAATGTTGGTCGGAACACGGGAAGAAGATTATCACTACACTCAAAATGTACCCGACGAACCTAGCAATACAATGAGAAATGATGACCACGAAGGGACACATGCACCGATTATTGTACATCGTATCATGAGATGGTGCACGACTTGGCTTTCCGAGTTTCAATTGGTGTCATGCGGAACAACGTCCAAATCCTGGAACGGAAAATTTGTATGATATGTTGACGCAAAAGTCGTCACCGCTATGGCAAGGGTGCGAGAGCATGACGAAATTGTCGACGATCGCGAGACTCCTAAAAATCAAATCGAACACCATATTTACGAAAAGGCGTTCGATGAAATTCTCCAATTTTGTAAAGATGCATTGTCGAGTAACAATTGTTTAGTCGATAGATTTTACAACACGAAACGACTAATGCAAGAGGATGGGGCTACCGATCCGAAAATTGATTGTTGCAAGTCCATGTGCATAATTTACTGGGGCGAGGATTCAGAGTTGATGACGTGTAAGTTTTGCGGTGAATCAAGGTATGAACAAACTAGAAGTGAGGGACGGAGTGGCGTGTCGCGGGCTCGAAAAAAATGTATTACTTCCCCCTGGCACCTCGATTGCAGCGTTTATTTGCATTTGAAGCGACTGCGAGGCACATGCGTTGGCATGGGGAACACGTTTCAGATGACATCGTCATGCAACATTGTTCCGATTTTATTGCATGGAAGCATTTCAATGATGTGAACATCGAATTCAGCGCCGAAATGAGGAATGTTCATTTAGGTTTATGTATGTATGGTTTCCAACCATTTGACCAATCCGGAAAACAATACTCCTCGTGGCTGTAATTCTCACTCCTTACAACCTACCCCCTCAATGTGCATGAAGAATGAGTTCATGTTCTTAATCGTCATCGTACTTAGGGCCCGATTAATCCTTCAAATCGATTGACGTCTTCCTACAACCTTTGATAAAAGAGTTGCAAGATTTGTGGCATGATGGGGTACTTACCTACGACATTTCCACCAAGACCAACTTCCAACTCCGAGCTTTGCACTTATATGGACCGTTAGCGACTACCCCGCTTATAGTATATTGTCTGTTTGAGCACACATGGAAAGAGAGCTTGCCCTTATTGTATGGATGACACGGATGCATTCCAATTAAAGCATGGTGGAAAAACTTCTTGGTTTGATTGCCATCATCGGTTCCTACCACGTGGCTCGACTTTACGAAGTAATAAGAACGACTTCCGACGAGATACAACTTGTCGAAAAGGACCACCGAGATTAAAATCGGGGAACAAATTCTTGCTGAAATTGAAGCTTTGGGACCGATGAAAGTAATCGAAATCAAATCCGTTCATGTGAACAAATAGATTGCCAAGTATTCAGGGTGGAGGAAACGAAGCATATTGGGACTTACCATATTGGAAGACGAATCTCATTAGGCACAATTTGGATGTCATGCACATTGAAAAAAATGTTTTCGACAACATTCTTAATACAATTAAGAGTGTTCCTGAAAAGTAAGGACAATGCCAAGTCGAGACTAGATGTAAAAGATATTTGCAACCGACCTTTCCTCGAATATGACCTGCGTCCAATTCATATCCCAGAGCGTCTTATACACTCGATAAACGTAAGAAAGAAGTCTTGTGTGATTGGGTACGACGATTCGCTTTCTCGATGGATATGATTCAAATATTAGTCGATGTGTGGACGCCAACAAATTGAGGATGTTTGGGATGAAAAGTCATGACTATCATGTGTTCATGCGAGAGATTGATTCCTATTGCCTTTCGTGAACTACTAGAGGATAAAGTGTGGATTGCAATTAGTGAGTTAAGTTTATTTTTTCGAGACTTGACTCGCTAGGAACCTTAATATGGCGCAAATCGAGTGTTGCACTCTAACATTCCCAAAATATTATGCAAGTTGGAACAAATATTCCCACCGAGTTTTTTGACTCAATGGAGCATCTTCCCATACACTTAGTATACGAGGCCCATATCGCCGGACCAAGATACGATTCCGGTGGATGTATCCATTCGAAAGGTAAATTTTGTAATCAATAAACATTTATTGTATGAAATAACTAATATCTTAGGTTATATTGGTTATTGCAACCTAATTTGACGGACATACCGTCCCAATGTTTACTCTCATCATATAGGTATCTCAAGCATTTGAAGAACAATGTTAGAAACAAGGCGAAAGTTGAAGGGTCGATATGTAATGCTTACTTAGTTGAGGAATCACCTTCTTTTTGTTCCTTCTACTTTGAAGATCATATCGATCGCGCACGAAAGAACCCAACGAAATGATGCTTTGGTGGAGTAGGTCCAAGTGTTGCTAACAATGGTGCATTCTCGATTTTCATTCATCCGGGATGACCATTGGGCAAAGCGAAGAAACGATACCTCACGTCGAGAGGAGTATGTTACAGCTCATCAATATGTGTTACTAAATTGTCCTAAGTAGTTCCGTTTATAAGGTATTACAATTCGGGGTGATGTTTCCTCCGACATTTTTTCTATGCATTGTCTAATCTCATATCCTTTTTCATAGCATTTTCAAGTCAATCGTTCGTTTGCAAGAACCAAACATCACCGATCAAGCTATTGAGATCAAACTTGAGCAACGATTTGCGGCGTGGTTCTTGCAATATGTACGTAATAGTTTATATACACCAATTCATATCAGGTTTAGAAGTAGAACGTCTCATTACGTAACATGCAAGATTTTAATATTGTGATTTTACATCTTAGGGTGAACAAAACGATGTGCCGATGCGATTCGTCAAATTTCTCAAGGAGCAATGCGTTCATGTACGAGTTATCCCGCATACCTCGTTAATGGATATAAGTTTGACACACTTTCATACGGTACGAACAAAACAACACAAAACAGTGGTGTATGCGTCAAAGGTGGGAACGACACTGATTATTACGGTGTACTCCGAGACGTAATTCGAATTGATTACCATGATGGGTCGCTTCGAACAATGTTGTTTAAATGTGATTGGTTTGATCCTACTCAAAATGGTACACGACTTCTTCGTAAATTGGGTTTGGTAGAAGTTCATAAAAATCGTCGGTTCAATAGGTACGAGCCTTTCATATTGGCTATGCAAGCACATCAAGTATATTATCTTCCTTACCCTGCGCACGGAAGAAGGGAACGAAGTGATTGGTTAGCTATATGCAAGCTTCAACCAAAGTTCGTAGATGAAACCAATGTCATTAGTTCAGAAATGACCATCTCGGACAATGCATTTCAAGCGGATCAAAATGAGAATATGAACATCGTGGAATTAGATGTAGATCCATTAGCCACGGCGATTGTTGATTCGACAAGTGAAATTGTGTCGACAACGATGAATTTGAGACGGATGCGGACGATGAAGAAGATGATGAGTTCACATCGTCATCGAGACGAGTGGTAGCGAAGATGAGTTTGAGTGATTGGTGTGAGTTTTTAGTGCAATCTATCAATTTGCTTGAAATACAATGTTTATGTTATATGAAATATAACTCTATAAATGTTATTTGTATGACTCAACTGAATTATTTTTTTATGCAATAGATATAGATACCGTTATATATGGCGCGAGGCGGGGGCGTGGTAATCCGATGATGAGGTCATGGAGGACATCAATAGGCATCCGAAGGAGACTAGCACCACTGGACGAGGATCTATGTCGCACCATGCTACACATGCCCATCCGGATGGTCGGTACTCATTACATTATACCCACGGATGGTCACATGTAGCTCGTCCATACCCGACTTATGCCCCGGACCGTCGTCATCACATTATACCTCCTCATCGCCTCCCGGTCATCCATATCCATATCAGCATGGCACACCATCTCCTCCAGTTCATGCACTCCCACTCAAAGCATGGTATCATTCACTCCTCGTCACACCACTCCACACCATCACCTCCAGCGAGATGTATACCCACATGATCATGGTATCGGTCGTCTTCGTCACAAAGACGCCACACCATCACCTTCAAATCATCCCGCTCATTCTCCCGAAGTAGGCGACAAGCACACTTCTACATCTCGTAGACCCCAAAGACCACATTGACATTCATCCGCGAGGTCATACGAGAATAACGTTGCGCTCATCGATACCACATGCGATTGAGGAGATCCCCGACTTTTTCGGACCTCCGACGGCCCTTCACTGCGGAAGACGAAAACCCACTTATTTATCTCATTGTTGAGCATGGCTTGTACTTTACTCTCCAAAATATATACCGCTCATTTATAAAAATATTATTTTCCTAGACTAACTTATATGTCGAAATGGTAGGTTACACCCTTCTTCCGTGGCGGCAGGGAAGATGAGTTTAGTTTTTAAGAGCGGACATTTGAAAGAAATATGGAAATGGGAATATGTTCCACAATCCCAACGAGATATATACTGGCTTAGGTGGAAGGTCAGTAACTTCACATCAACAATTGTTGTGAATTTATTGAAACTAGTATCTGATTATAGAAATGAGGATGTGTCCATTACTTGTCCATCTGTAGGTGTTCTTCACTGGGACTTGCAAATGTCATTTGCGATATATGATGCGTGGTATCGGAAGGCAACCATCCCAAGACACGAGCAATATATATCTCATTGCGAAGAAAAGAATAGCGCATATTTACTTAACGAATAGGTGTTTGAACATTACAAGCGAATGCGAGCAACGGATGAAACATTCAAGAAGAAGTCCGAGCGGATGAGCACGAATAGAAAGTCCGAGGTGGGAGGGCGGACACCGTATTTCGTTGCATAGCGCTGAAGTATATCCGCTAGACAAAGATGGTGATACGTTGGTACGTATACATACATAAATAGTTTCATAAGTAGATGAACGGAAATAAAAACTATTAATCCTGTAACTCGCTTGTGGGAGAAGAAGCTTCAACGTCGTCCCACACGGAAGGAGATGTTTTGACACCTCCACACCCATGGCCATGACGGCCAAACTTTCGTAGATCAGAGATCCACGAAGATTGATGTAAGTAACACTAATTGCATATATATAACTAGTTCGAGACAACACATGTAGCCCATCAATTTAAAAGAAACCAGGAGCGTTAAGTATTAGTTTATTAATTTAATGCAATTTGAACTCACTCGGAGATTGGAGGAGATGTCCACCCAGACCCCCGACACATCGATTGACGAGGATGTCGTTTATCTTGAGGTGGTGCCGAAGTCAAGGGACGTGTCTACGGATTACGGTCACAAGGTTTTCATCGCAAAGATATCTTTAGGGAAGCAAGGTCATCTCGAGAACCAGCGTATGGACCTCATGAGTTGGAAGAGCTCCAAATGGGACCACCAAAGGTTGCAAGAAACATTGCTGAAGGAGCGAATGGAAAGACAAGAACAAATGCAGAGAGACAAGATGGAACGCCAAGAAGAAAATCGAGAGATGCAGGACCGGTTAGCACGTATGGAGGCATTGTTGATGCAACACCTTGGGATTAGGCCCCACGTGCCTCCGACACCGCGAACTCCACCATCACCAGTAACAGAGCGTTCTCGTCCTCATAGTGACGACCAGCAGCCTTCTCAGTCTGCGCACCCGGATGACCAGCAGCCTGGACATTGGACCGATCCACATATGTCGTTGCTTGAGGATCAACGTCATCTTTTGGATGATCATGATGAGTTTATGTCGCAACTTACGCCGCCTCCGCGACCACCGCCACGGCAATAGTGATTGGATGTTCTACCTTTTGTAATGGTGAGTTGTCATTTACGAGTAATGTATATCTTCACATTTTTTCCCTTCTAATGTAGTCGATGTGATTCTTCATTTGCAGGTATGTGCACCGGTGGCATTTGATATAGGTGTTGCTTATAGAGAAGGAGTTGACAAGGCTTCTTTGTTTTTGCTGGGTATGAAAATTGTACCAAGTAAGTTGTCTTACAGTAAGTGATTGCTTTATAATCATTGACACAATAAATGTACCACATAGTGAAATGTTTCTCTTCTAGAGATGACAAATTTGTAAGAAAATTACTTACCTTTCTTGAACCTTCAATAAGCATGATGTGTTATTGATTTCTATTTTTTTTGTGAAAGTTAAAGGCATTGGGTATAGATAATATCTAAGGGTTTGATTGGTTACCATCTCCGGCGCCAGAGGCAATGATTAGGACACTTGAAGTCCTCTATGCCCGTGGAGTTCTTGATGAGGATGCCAAACTTACATGACCAATTGGGTTTCAAGTTTCAGAGATTCCTTTGGTATGCAACCTTCTGCCATTTATTTTATTAACAAATTCTCCATTGAACTCAGTCTTCTCTTGATCTTAAACATTTTACCATATATACTGCAGTTTGTATTATGAACTTTTAAACATTATGATAGTTGCGCCGAGTGGTAGAATGGTCTTACAACATATGTTACAATACATTCTTTTGTCATACTTTGGTATTTCTGTCATCTTTAATATAATATTTACTACCAGTTTCTTCAGCATTTTCCATTTGTCATTTCATGAAGAAACTTGATTTTTCAACTTGTTCTTTGTTGTGTATGAAGGGAACATACCTTTTTTGCTTTCTCGATATCGAAAAATATGATCGAATATGTATTTTACTCGTGTTTCATGCTAAAGATAGAGAACATGAGTACTTAGCGGCTTTAGAATAAATGATTTTTGAACTAGATCACTATGATTGAATTATATAGGTTTCGTAGGCAATTCTTAAGTCAAATGACTTCATAAACCTCTTTTATTTTAGAAAGTTCTTTAATTCAAAGAGTTGGATCTCCTATTTATAAAGTTGATTGATTTCATTGATGTCTTTGTATTTACATTTTAGAGTTTACATTTGATGGTGAATGAAATACATGCATTGTGACTTCTTAGTCAAGTCTAGTAGATATTAAGATAATTAAAGTAGTAAAATTAGAATCAATTTTATATATTTAGGATCAATGATACCAAAAAGTGGTCACAATGAGAATGACATTACAAATAGGTAGATTAACATGTATCCAAAAAATGATAGGAGAATTAGATCCACATAGATCAACTAAGGTATTTTCTCAAATTGAGTAGTTTATCTAATCCTATATGGTCCATTTCATTTTTCTCGGTGAGATGGACACCCCATGCTGCTCAACTTGGTCTCTATATGTAATATGTGTCTCCATCTTTTTTAGGGTCATAACTCGTTGTGTGTATTTTTGGAGTGGTTGTACTGTGTTGGTCATGTTATACATCGAGATAGAAAATTTGTGAAAGATAGTGTGTACTCGGAGACAACACTTGTATTCAATTTCACTTAAATTGGATGTGATGTTATTTTCATTTGTGTTGGAAAATTTTGGTTGCATGTCGAATATTGTTCAAGTTATTCCTTTTAATTTTCAGGATTTGGATGGGAAACGCTCTCCTAGCTAAGGAATTTGTATGGTGCCTATCTTGTATCGGTGAAACAATGTTATAGAGTGTGGGATTGACATTATATATAGATTAAATGTAAATTAATTTGTGTACCCATCTTAATTTGTGTAGTATTTTGTATTTTGTTGAATAATGTTCATCTAGTACTATATAGTATACTACTAGTTAATTATGAAATGTTAATCTCTTCATTTTGTAGACATTGTTTGTCAAATTTTGATAATATACATACTTTT
This sequence comes from Stephania cephalantha, assembly GCA_039657325.1. Lineage (NCBI taxonomy): Eukaryota > Viridiplantae > Streptophyta > Magnoliopsida > Ranunculales > Menispermaceae > Stephania > Stephania cephalantha. The sequence goes on from CM077578.1 coordinate 42,977,538, forward strand.
TCCCTATTTTCGTATTATTTGCAACAGGAACATTACTATTGTTGCAGATTTTACTGCAGCTTTTCAATTTAATATTTACTGTGTACTGTAATTTTTCCAAAATTACAATTCCAAAATTAGCGACAGACCGAGTCTGTCAATGACATCATCAGCGATCAAGAACAGATTTCTTTCTTGTTGTCAGCAAATCAACATACAGACTTCAGGTCTGTCGCATTGATTAGCAACAATCAGTCGACGATGAGCACGAGCTCAGATTGATCGAGCAATCAATGACAGACCAGTATGTCGCTGATTTGCAACAGATTTGCAACAGACCCTCATTTGCTGACTGGACTACAATTAGCGACATACTAGTTTCTTCTTTGTTCAAATGACAGACGTTTGTCAAATCTGTCATTGAACAAAGAATAACCCCAAATCTATCGCTGAGTTGAATCAGCAACAAAGAGTTTAGCAACAGCTATTATCTGTCGCTGATCTGTTGCAGGGTCGCTTAGCAACAGATCCGTACCAATTCAAGATCGATTAGTTTGTTGTTGTTTAAGTTTTTTTTAGTGATATAAGGACATTGTACATTTAAAGTGGAGAAATTTGCTCTCGAGACATTTCCTCTACTTAATCTAGTCATTAGCGTAACTTCCTTGTAATTTCGAGGACGAAGTTTTTTTTTAGTTGGGAAGATCAGAACCCGATTCATATTTTAATTTGTTAATTAATCGCTAATCACGAATCATTAGTGGTTCAAAACTCGACTAAGAGTTTCGATTAGTCAATGTGCTAAAAAAATTGTGTTTTGATGTACCTATTGTGGGATGTACAACAAAATTAATTTGAATTGAATTGAGTAATTATACATTTGATTTGAATAGGAGGCTATGGTCCAATTTTTAATATAATTATAAGTAAAAGGGGCAATTAAGTAATTAAAAAAAATAAAAAAAAAATAAAATCTATTTCATCTACACAACACTAGGAAGGGGAGACCCCTCCGTCTTCGCGCCCTCTTCACGTGCGCGTCAAGGCAGACGCCGCGGTCCCGGCGAGCCATAGACAGCAGCGAAGAGCAGCGGCTCCGGGGAAGACGCGACGCAGGCGGTGGTGCAGCTCAGATGAGCTGCTAGAGCAGATGCTAGACGAGCAGCGAGGACGAGCGGGCGCGGCGGAGCTCCGGCTCGCGGTGACGGCTGATGTGGACGAGTCCGGTAAGACATGGCGACGGTCGACCGGCCAGAAGCTCCGACGGACATCGACGGCGCGGAGGCAGCAGCGCGGACGGCGGCTCGCGGTGCAGCGGCGGACCAGCGAGGAGACCGGCGTCCAGGGGAGCTCACGGACGTACGACGAGCAACAGCAGCTAGGCACGGTGGCACGTCGACTGTTGTGTCGACGAGGGCATGCGAAGCGAGCCGGCTGATCCCCTATGAGACACAGCAGCTGCGGACAACTAGGTGTGACTCCGACGAAGCTCGACAACTCGATGGATTGCTCGCGAAAAAAGACAGAATGTGTAGATCTTAGCTAAGTTTGTGTCCTTCGAAGGGATCTTGAAGTTGAGACCTCCACTGAAGGTCATGTTGAGTCTTAAAACCACATTTAAGATTTAAATCCAAGTCAAATTTAGGAATTCATAGTTGTTGGTGAATTTGAAGTGGTTTCATTAGAAGAGTTGATTCTTAAGGGTCTTTCTTATTTTTTATCTATTTAGCTTTGGAATGGATTTGGAAATTAATGCACTGCATTTGTTTGTTGAAATTGTCAAAAAGACATTAACTTGCCCTTTTTAAGGAAATACATGGAAAAGTATGAAATTTGAGTCGTGTGGATTTCTTTATCGAGCTTCGTCTCTATGATTTGATTTAATCGAGCTTCCTCGACATTATTTCAAAGTCTTGAAATGATTGTTACTTGTTCGCTTGGTTTGATAAAACTATTTTAAATTGCTTACTAAGTAAATGGTTATTTAAATGACTTTTGGTCTCATTGAAGTATATTTTAGTCTCATTATCGAACATGGTTGCGATTTATCAATTTCAGATATGATGAAGATTAAGTCGAGGCATAAGAGAAGTTTTGATTGATTTCTTTGAAAATGAACTTATTTCGATTAAGGCATAGATTTTTGACTAAATGTTATGATTTGGAGATTCAAAGTCGAACTTGACTCTTGTGCGGTGATTTAGATCTCTTTAGTGGTGATTAGTCATTCGCATTCGATTCATATTGGAAAATTAAGTCATATCAAATTTTCCTTGTTTTGCTCCACGACATTCTTATTTTGTTCGAGCCGTCGATTTTGATTTGAAGTAATGGTTTTAAAGTCGATAATGAATTAAATAACCTAAGTGGAAATAAGGATGAATCCTTAATAGTTTAAAATACCCTAAATGAGTTATAAACGAGTCTAAACAATGTGTGTTATACCTATATACATGTATATACACGACGAGGACTTCTACTATTCAAACGATTAATTTGACATGGCGATCTACGTGATTTTATGGTAAGTAAACCAGTAAGAAATTCAATATCAATTCTTTTCCTTTCCTTGCATATTTTGATGAAAATTATACATATTGTTGGACTCTACTTACCTATCGAGTAACCTAGGGTCTAAATGGTCGAGTTGAGTCGTTGTTTACTCGTGGGTTCAGCATCCGAGTCGCGCTTTTAGCTCTTAGACGTGACTGAATCTTTTGAGTGAGCATCCGTTATATGTCATGGCTCCTCACAAGACTTCATGGATTCCATTGCGGTTGAGCATCTCGGGCTGTGGAGGCTCCAAATTCCAAGCCGCCTTGCTACCCGCCACGTCATATCGCACGTCACCTAGCCTTGCCACGTCATGGCCCACTTATCTTTGGCGCATCGCGACCTAACGAGTTGCTTACACTTTTTCAGCTAACCGTAGTTACACTAACTAATATTTACATAAGTATTAATAATCTAGTTAGTCACTTACTCAAGTATCAAGTTATATTATAATTTTTCAGCGAAAGTCTTTTAATGAGTAACTTATGCAATATTTAACAATCCTAAGTAGTGGAAAACCCGACAAAAGATACCATGTATATATCAAGGCGAGATAAGTATAACAAAAGCTTCATATACATGTAATCAGTGTTATATGGTCCCCAAAACCCAACAAAAGTAAAATAAATACATATTGATATCACACATGAGCTGGCTCCACAATCTCATAGGTAGTCGCCCAGTACCTCATTGTCTTTGCCTTTGCTCGTCGAAGAATCTGCACTCAGTCACCCAACAAATACAATGATGAGTCCAGTGAGTAAAATCCCAAGAAAAGTCCACACAATATTCATGAATTAAAACTGATAAACTACGAGACATGCGAATATAGCACCTGGCAATAGTACGTCATATTTCCATGAATGTATGCAACATACGACAAGCAAAAGCAGTAGCGTGAAATAAATAAACATGTACCAACTAAACCAGCTCAGAAATAAAGCATTAATCAGTAAGCATACGTATAATCACGAGAAACCCTGACCTACACCGGCCAGTAATCAATAAATCGAGTAAGAACCACGTATATATTTACAGACTTACAATGACTAAACCCCAACTACGGTTACTGATGAACCCCTCCGGACCCTATTTCAAGTCAAGTGAACACCCTAAATCCCTCCCGACGGTCGTAAGTATATCTTACTGCCGTCGACACGAGCATTAAACACAAGCAACCCGTGCAAGCGATTTAGCCACAATCAATATATACGCAAACCGAAATTGGAGAGAAACCCCGTGTGTGCCCACCAGCAGTCACACATGAAATGCGATATCGATAAATCAAAACCATGAATTCTGTGAAGCATTCTTAATAGGTTTACGCAGCTCAATCCGCGCTTCGACTTCCCCAAACTCATGTATCCGACCCGACTAGCTCCCCGATACCCGAGCTACGGTCCCTTAAGTCCAATTCTACATGTTTAGTATGTTTGTAGGTGTTTGGGATATGTATTAAGTCAAAAATCTCAAAACAGCCTTTTATGTTCAATTTCTGTTTGTTGTTAGCGCGCTATGTAAATAGCGTAGCACGTTATGGACAGGATGTAGCGCGCTACTGTTCTTCATCCCGAAGAACAGTTGGAAACTCAGAACGATTAGCACGCTAACCGTTCCAGGTAGTGCGCTACCTAGCCCTTGTGACAGAATTCTTAAGTCGATAATTCTGTTTTTCCCTTCAAATTTAGCTACATAAATCTATCAAACACACTATTCACATGAATTTAATTAGAATAACACCCAAAACAGAGACCAACCCTTCCAATTCGAATTTGAACAAAAACACTCAAAATTGGGTTTATTGAAAAGAGTAAAAGATGGAAATGATGATTACCTAGGTTTGAGTCCTCAAATTGACCTCCAAGGTGGTTGAATTCCAGCTTGGATTTTCCTTCAAATCTCGTTTTATCTGATCTTACATGAAGTTGTAAGTGGTTTAAATAAGAATTCTACGAACTTTGGTTTATATATGTTTGGTAGAATCAAATGTGCGTACGTATCCCTAGAATTATCTTGTGGTCCACCTCTAGCCACTTAGTCCACTCACTCCCACTCACTCAGTCCATGTGACATCAATTTTCTACACATCTGGTTCCTAGATGTCCCGTGCGCATCTCTAGACAAATCCTATAGTTCCCAATTAATTTAACTAAACTATAGTCCTTGATTTATTTTAATTTAATTTCACTGACTTAGGTCCATTTTAATACATATGGTTAGTGTTTTATTTATCAGAATTAACCAACTTGTGGTCACTAACCTTTGACTACCCGGCACTCGATGCCCCGCGTCTCGGCACGCAATTCGAGGTACGTTATAGCCTATTGTTTTAATTGAATTTTACTTAGCCTATGGTCTCATTACCCATTTTAATTGATTAACTAGTCATCCTGACATAGATTAGTCTAGTTTTTCAATGTACCCGTAGTTCGCCTACTCACTACCCGCATTGACACGCCTTTCGAGGCGAACAACCGTCACACAAACTCGTCTGATAGCAACATACACACATGCACGCAATATAATAATAATAATTTTTAAACACCACATATATACAACCACCATCCATAAATAACATATTTCCTCGGTTCTCGTGTCCGAGTCAACCAAGTTGTCCACGTAACACCCGAATTACCACCGTTAATCCTCGAGATTAACCATAATCCTAGTTTAATTAATTTGGGCCATTACACTTGCTGCAGCTCAAGTGAGTTGACGGTGCAGAACGGATTTGGTCCGATTGAAGCGGACTAGGTCCCGCCGTACCAATATTTGACACTTACACGATTTAAGTGGCTTTGAGCCTACGTGTAGAGTGTCACGACCACTTAAGCGCCTATCCTTTGCTTCCGAGTCACTTGATCTCTATCGTTAACCATTGTAGTCTGTTTATCATGCGCTTTATTGTTCTTTCAGCTTCGTTTCCTTTCCTGCATGATTTATAGACTTATTTATTGTTTAATATGAATTATTGTTTAATATGAATTACTGTTGAACTTCTTCTGTATTTACTCATTGGGATTTCTCCTATTTTGGTGACAATTGCAGGTATAATCTCTGAGCTCGAGAACATTAATGTGCAACATATGTGGGTCATTTGATATATTTATATTGTAATTAATGGTTTATAAATGGGTATTTGGCTTGAGAGATACTATGCTTTATATATTGTATTTGTTGGGGTTTCCACATTCTAGCTTCCACACCTAGAACTCGTTGTGTGTTTAATTTATTTGTGATCGCGTTTTCATCGCATTTAAATTTTGTTGCATATGATTTCATATATATATATACATACTATCTTGTGTGGACTATTAGGTACTGAAGACCAGTTCGTGAGGCTGACTAGGCCTTTATTAACTCCGAACTGGTTTACCGAGGGTTAATGGAAGCCTAGTGCCGAGCGGTGCCCAATTTGTAGGATTGGGGCAGTCACACACCTACGCTTTTTGTTCTTGGGTTTACTTCGTGAGTTACCATAGTAGGTTCCCAATTGAAAACCAAAGAGTCTTACTATTTTGACCTATTTTCACTCAGCAATTTGGCATATACTCACTAGGAGTCCATTGGATGCATATCAATCTTTGTACACATACACATCGATGTGAAAAATTAACAGTCCCACTAAGAGAAAGTTTCTTTCTTTTTTTTTGTTAATTAAGAGCAAGTTTCTTTCTTATAAAAAAAAAGTCCCAATCTAATTGTGCGTGTGAAATTGATATGTGAAAAGTGGATCAAAGTAAATTTTCTCAAAGCGAAAATCAAGTCTTGAAGCGCCCATAGTCATGTCTTGAAGGGATGATGCTACAATGACACTCCAAAGTCACACCCAAAATGATGTGGCATGCGGCTTCACATAAAAATGGTGAGCGCACACAGTTTTTTGTGTCTAACATGCATGTTGTGTATCCCAAAACGCGTATGAACTACTCATAAAGACGCGGATCCGTATGCCACGTCATTGTACGTGACTTTATTGAGATGTCATTGTAGCATTTTTCGTTTTGAAGCAGCGATAGTCAAGTTTGAGGTAGTTTTGAAATGGAATTCGAAGATTTTTTTTTTTTCTTTTGTTTTGTTTTGCTTTAAAGAAAAATGAATGGAAGTTACTTTATTCATAAAAGCCACCAATAATTCTTTTCGTCAAAAAAAATCACTATCAAACCAATCTATATATATATATATATATATGTGCGTGTAGATAAAAGTTGGAGCTGAGAGAAAGTTTACATGCATCCTTCTTTCATCAATTTAATTTTTTAATTTTCTCATTTTTTTTCTATTTTAAAGATTTTTTTTGTTATTGGTTGTTTCAAAGAATATATTCATTCCCCCATTAATTGGATATATTTATAGTTTGGATTTGGCCGAAATAACGATTAAGTGCATTTGAATTTTTTTATTATTGTTAATGAAGAGTTATTTCAATGCATTAAGTATCCATTTCGAATCTTAGACATCCCTTCGGTTACCACATCGTAATTTATGCACCAAAGTCACAATTAAGTGTATTTGAATTTTTTTTTTGGTTAATGAAGGGTTGTTTCAATGCATTTAATCTCCATTTTAAATCTAACACCATCCATTTGGTTACCGCAACATCATTTATACACATCATTTAATCTCTCAGGGTTTTTCACACACGAATGCAATGTTGTGGCGATTGTTGAGCTGTATGACACTCCAAAACGTAGCAGAGATCTTGCAGTGCAATCAACAACTTCACATCTCTATGTTCGTTGTAGTGAAGATTGTTCATGATGTTTACTATGTGCGTGATTTGTACCTAAATGTTTTTTTATCTTTTATTGTATATTTTTTTTAATAAATATGGATTGATTATTGTGAATTGTAATTTTAATTATAAAAAATTATTACAATATATTCATGTAAATTGATTTATTAGTTTTCTAAGTTTTAATAACTTCGAAATCCACTAGTTAGTACTATTGAGGAGTTGATTAAAAATTGATCTAAGATTCTAAGATGCAAACCACATGTACAATTAATCCATTAGTCAATCCAGATCTGACACGTGGCTTATAATGTCTACGTTAGTTGCTGATTTTTGTTTCAACTTGTGCGTCTTAACCACGCAAACAGCCCATCAAAAGTGCTTTGATTTTAATGTGTCGTGTAAGTCTAAGTTGTAACGGCGCTTTGATTTTAATGTGTCGTGTAAGTCTAAGTTGTAACGGCACATGCAAATATTAATTGGTTACAATGGCCGCTTCTATTATAACCAAGACATGGAGACAGAGATTACAAAGTCTTAGGTTTTTCTCTTATTAGATCATTACATGAAAATGACTATACCATTTAATTCAATTATTAAAAAACACTAGTTTTATAACGTGCTACGCACGAACGAACCCGATCGTTACGCTCGCGGGAATTTAATCAATCTAATAATCTATTTTTTATATTCCAAAAGTATACTACTTCATTTTTTTAAGTCTTTTTAAAAATTAATTATAATTATTTAGATTTAATACTGGGAATACCATTAATTAAGGGTATAATAATAAATTTAAATGAAGATTGAAAGACTTAATCAAAGGTAAAATAACAAATTCAATTGACGATTGAAAGATTGATTATCCCCTTAATTAAGGGTATGATAGTAAGTTTAAGTGATGGTTGAAAAACTTAATTAAGGATAGAATAATAAATTCAAGCGACGGTCGAAAAATTGATTATTCAAAAGATGCATGTATAAGACATGTGTATGAATTTCGTTTTTGGTTTCATACATGTATATGAATTACATATATGTCTCCATAATATGTTGATTTTGTTCTTTAGTGAGATAGATGATGCATGATTTCAAAAAAAAAATTTTTTGGTAGAATTTTTTACTAATTAATTAGTTGGCATCAATTGAGACAACAAACAAATGTTCTCTTGATTTGGTCAGCAACAATGTAATCGTGTGTATTTAATTAGAAGTTCAAGGAACACCAACACATTGAAAAAAGCTGTGCAAGTCTAAATTAATTCTCAATTGATGTAAACACATGAGGTAGTGAATGGAAGGTTAGCAACACGAGAATAGAAAAAGGAAACATTAAAAAGGCTATCTAGTTCTTTTAAGTGCTACGCACCAACGAACTCGCTCACTACGCTCGTGTGAGTATACTAATATTATATATATATATATATATATATATATATATATATATATATATATATATATATATATATATATATAAACACTAACACAAACTTTCAATCCATTGGTCTAATGGGCTATTTAATAGGAAATCATCTGTTTAATAGGTAAAAGAAATCGGAATATGATCGAGCTATTTAATAGGAAATCATCTATTTAATAGGTAATTAATTAAGTTAAACGTAAAAAAAAATTATTAAAAATCAATTATATTAGTAATAAGTAATTAAAGTTCAATCCATTGGTCTCATGGGCTATTTAATAGGAAATCATCTATTTAAATGTAAAAGAAATCAGAATATGAGTTATTTAATAGGAAATCATCTATTTAATGAGTAATTAATTAAGTTAAACGTAAAAAAAAAAACTATTAAAAAATCGATTATATTAGTAATAAGTAATTAAAGTGTAAAAGAGATAATTCAAGTGACGAATGAATCTTTTGCTATTCGTAAGTGACGAATGAATCTTTTGCTATTCGTGCTTTTAATATATAGGTAGATATACGTGTTGGCCATATCCATTTCTATATTATATTGCCTTATACATCCTTTCATATATGTATTTTCTTAAGGCTAAGCCTTTACCACATTAATTTGATTCAATACTACTAGTTAGGAATCAAGATCTACCAATTATTCACAAAGTGCCTTTGTTCAAGCTATACGTTTGGATTTTTTAATTTTGCAAAGTATACTTTATGTAAGCTGAGCACTTTTGAAGAAGTTTTACAAGGTATAGTGTGTGTTTGTGCAATAGTTAGAGATAATTCTAGACAGCCAATTACAAAAAATCTGAGTTTTCCTACACTATGTAACTTAGAGAATAGAGACTATAAGACAAGTTGAAGACTTCTTTATGTGTATTTTTATACAAAAAATCTACAAAAGTCAAGATTTGTAACCAATCTACAAAAGTCACCAAAAAATTAAATACACCTTACTTTTATGAAATCTCTAAAAGTTTAAATTGAATACCCGAAAAACTTTTGTAGACTTTTTAAAAGTCTATAAAAGTCTACATTGAATACACCTTACTTTTATAAACTCTCTAAAAATTTTAATTGAATACACGTAAACTTTTTTAGTCATTAAAATTAACCAAAAGTTTATTAAAATCTCAATTGAATACACCCCTAACATATACCTTACGCTATCTTTTTATGCCAAATGATTATAAAATAATTGACGATATTAATTGACGATACCCCAACCGAATCCTTTGCGAGTTACCATATCCATAAGCTTCTCTTAGAATGACTACTTTCCTTGCCAATCCTTACCAAAAAAATACCAAATCATAAGATGCTCATCCCATTTTATGAAAGTTGTACAAGGGGATGTTTGGTCATCAATGTGAACTCATTGAACTTGCCTCTTTTAGGAATTTTTTCGCCAACCAGGGATATTATCGTAATTCGACATGCAAATATTAAATATTTATAGGACAGACTTAGATTCGGTGATTAATGACAAGTGCTTTGGATAAAGAGATAAAGACCAACACCCAAACGCAACACCAACACTTCACATTTAATAAAATTTCATTTCTTTTTTTCTCCATCAGACCATAAAAGCTCCTTTCATGTCTTCAAAAGTCTCCTTTAAAGACCTAAACTAAGACATTCCATGTCAACCCAAACAAACTCTTTCTTAATGGGCTTTCCCAAACCCAAGCCCACTAATCAATCATTGTACCTTATTTTTGGTGGGACCCAATCATAATAGTTGGTTAGTATGTCGATTGGAATCTTGTCCCATGCACGGCTCAAACACGGTGCTTTTAAGGACACCCAACCCTACATTTTTTGGGACACCAGTCCTACGAAAAATGGCTAAATGGGCCTGACATAGAAAAAATGCCCAAACCCAAGCCCATTAAGCCAAAACTGTGGAAGTGGACACCACTAGCGGACCACTAGCAGTTGCGGCTTGCGTACGCTGTTTCCGACCAATCATCTTCACTTCCCTCCCTCATTCGATCTGCATCGAGATGCGCGTATTAAATCGCCATGAGAATCACTTACTGCGATGTGTCTAAGTCTGCATGGAAGTCTGAGTTTGTATTTGTCTTTGTTTTTTAATGTATATTTAGACCGTTTGGTTGTGTGAGGGAGTGAAGCAAAGCAAAACAAAGCAAGCAAGCTTTGCGTACAGCTCTGCAACTTGTCAAGTCTGCAATTGAAGGTGAGATTAGGGTTTTGAAGCTCTGATTCTTTGATTGTGTTGTGATTTGATGATGGGGAATTGAAATGGGTGTGAAAAGTTTGGTTTTTTTTTTTTGGTCCTGTTCATGCCTTTTTTTGAGCTGATTCATGGAATCTTAGCTGCTAAGTTAACAATTGTCTTTGCAAATTTGTGGGGATCTCTGTTTGAGACTTGCTCAAATGGGTTTTTGTTTTTGAGGTGATTAGTGGTGGGTTTGAACTGGAATCTCAAATCTTGGAAGAATTGATGGGTTTTGGTTGTTAGGGATGTTTGGTGTTAATTCTGAGTTTGATTTGGGATTTGTGGTGGTTTTGATGTTTTCAAGGTTTCAATATTGTGTTTAGTCGTCTTAGTGATGGGAAATGTTGTTGATGTTAGTGAGGGAAGTGTTGAATTTTGTGATTTGGGTTTTTCAGTTGAGATCTCTGATACTTTTTTTGGTTTTTCTGGTTCAGATTTTGGTGTTATGTGGTTGTAGTGCTCATTCTAGTGTTGGTTTTCGGGTTTGCGGTGGATTGCGGCGCCGATGGAGTCCCGGAATTGGGAGATCTATGGCTTGGTTTTGATGGGTCTGATGGTGATTTTCATGGCCCCATTTTCCTATGGGTTCACTAATCCCCAGGATGGTAAAGCTGGATTTTTTTTCTGGTCCTTGTAAAATGTTTCTGTGCAGTAGATCTACTTTTGTTGTCAAGCGTTTCAGTTTAGATTATTTTCAATTCTGCTTTGTTCAATTGACTGCTTTGTGTCTTGGAATTTGTTTTGGGGCAGTTTTTGCTATAAATAGCTTCTATGCTGCCCTGGGATCCCCCACTCTTCCTGGATGGATTGCTAACGGAGGAGACCCGTGTGCCGAGGCATGGCAAGGTGTCCAATGTGTGGACTCGAACATAAGTAGCATGTATGGTGATATTTCTGAATACACTTTTGGATTTTGAAGTTTCGGGAAGAATGTAATGTTTAATTTTACTGGCATTTGGGTTGGCAGAACGGTGAATGCAGCGAACTTGGGAGGAGATCTGGGAGATAACTTGCAGTCTTTTGCTTCAATAGTGACTATGTAAGTGGTGAATTTGTAATTTTTTGAATGTGCATACTTTTGTCGATGAGGATGTAGTCTATGGAAAGGTATAGTCGTCGATGAGGATGTAAGTGGGAGATAACTTTTGTTGATGAGGATGTAGTCTATGGAAAGGTATAGTCGTCGGTAGTTGTTCCCAGACCTATGTAGAATTACAGTGTATCTAATGACGTATACGTATCAACACATAAATTCTGGTGCTACTTTCTTAACTCATCGTCCTCATTATGGAATTTTCTATTTTATGTTTATGATGTTATTGTGGACCTGATTAGCTAGTTGGTCGAATATATGATTGATTAATGTCACTAGGAATACACATGATTAGAATTATTTTACGACCCATCGTTAAGAGAATGTAAATTTTAGAATTTTATATAACTGCTTGTAAGCGATATTTACGATATTTTCTTTATTCATTTTTTCTACCTTCTTTTTGAGACAGAGATCTTAGCAACAACAACATTGGAGGAAGTATTCCATCAAACTGGCCAATTTCCATGAAGAACATGTATGTTCTCAATGATTTTGTTCTTTTATGATCCATAAATATAGCAACATTGTTCATCTCATCAATATCATGCTGATTTTGTGAGCATTGGAATGTTATCCAGTATTCTTTTTGTGTGTCGTATGAAAATTATGCTTCTTTCACCTGGGCAGTTTTCTTTCAGCTAATAAGTTAACGGGAAACATCCCTAGTTCCTTATCCTCTTTGACACAACTGGCAGCTATGTAAGCTATTAGTTCTACTTTGTTCATCTTGAAAACCTATCATTTTATAGTTTTTTTTTTTTTTTTTTTTTTTATCGATAAGTTTGTTTTTTCTGAAATGGAAATGTTTATGTCTTCAGGTCTCTCAATGGGAATTCTTTAACTGGGGAGTTGCCAGATTCCTTCCAGGACCTCTCCAGCTTAGTCAATTTGTAATGTTCTCTGATAGTTTTTTTCTTGTAATTTTCTTTCCTTGCCTGCTGCAGGTCTTAATCATTCTAACTGTTACTTCTGTCCAGGGATATGTCTGCTAACAATTTAAGTGGTCCATTGCCTCCTTCTTTTGGAAATTTGTCGTCTCTGACCACCTTGTAAGCAGTTACATATGAAGTCCTGTTTCTGCAGTATCTTCTAATTTCATGTCTGATTGTATCTTCTTTGATAGGCGCTTGCAGGATAATCACCTTTCAGGCACTCTTGTCGTTCTTCAAGATCTTCCTCTGAGAGATTTGTACTATTATACTCTATCTTGTATTTTTAATTATGAATTAGCGTTTAGTTTAAAGGAGAGTTCTGCCAAGTTTTGATTATTTACCTATTTATTTTCTGCCTTATTCTATCTTTTTCATTCACCGTTCATTCATTAAACAGGAACATAGAAAATAACCTGTTCTCTGGACCAATACCTGAGAAGATGCTCAGCATCCCAAGTTTCAAGTAAGAATTGTGGAAAACACTCATTGATCTTTTTCTTTTCTGGACATTCGATTGGACTAGCTATAAGACTTCTTTTCGACTAGAATTCTGGAATTTTTAAACTGAAATTGCTTATTCTATGAATGCGCACTACATCACTAGGCAATAGGGACATTGTTGTTGTCCTGCAAATGTTCAAGAAGTGGGATAGAATAGACATTTTTGAAAATTTGTGTATCGTGGCAATTTTCATATGTACACAGATGTTTATTTATATATGTCTATCAAGAAAGCTTTAGAAAAAAAATATGTCATCCTTTCATTTGATTATGCAGTATGTCAAAAATTTACTTGGCAGAAGCTAGGGGTGTGCTTGTCTGCTTTATAATGTAATAATATTATTGCCACGTGTGCATAATTTCTATACGAACATTGATTCAATGTAGCTGTTTTGTTTTTTCCACAATGTTCAATGTGGTCATATGTTTAGGATCTTTCTTGCCTAGTTACATACGTCATTCTCCTTTCTCATGTTTCAATCTAATGAACCTAATGGGTGCCTTCTATTTATTTTTTTTATTTTTTTTTGGTATAGCAATCATCAGGAAAAATCTCAGAAGCTTTTTTTTCGAAAAGAAAAAAAGAAAAAAAAAACTGGCAATATCAATAAAGAGTAATCATCCTTTGGTTGGGTTCCGCAGATTTTTTTGATGTTATCGTAGTCTATTTTCCGTCTATTTTCTGAGACCCCAATTTGATTGTATATAGTATTTACTTGAACCAACACGTGTTTTTCAGCTATCTTATGCTATTGTAGTGCAAATACATGTTTTATAATAATCCCTGTAGTAATTACATATATCTACTTCCGTGTCTTTGGTGAACATGTCATGCAGAAGGGATGGAAATCCATTCAACTCTAGTGCTGCTCCATCGGCCTCACCCTCACCCCCACCCCCACCCTCACCCTCACCCTCACCACCAATTCGCACCCCGCCACCTCCAACATCTGGAGGTCAACCTGCTGAAGGAAAACCTGGGAGTCGGGCAAGTGCACCATCTGCATCAGAAGCGCCGAGTCCTGTGAAGAAAAGAAAATTTTGGACAGGTGCGAGAGTTGCCTGGATTGCAATAGCAGGGGTGTTTATTTTCGTTATACTTGTGCTTGGTCTCGTGCTATTTATGTCTAGATGTTGCAAAGAAAGGCAGGAAGCCAACCGAGTTTCTACAAGAAATGAAATAGCTCCCCATAGGCCCATAGAAAAGCCTAATGCACCTGCACTCCAACAAAGCAATGACATAGAGAAAGGTAAATTTTACATTTATTCTGAAAGTTCTTATTGATTCTATTGCCAATTTTAACTTTTGGCTTGTTATGATGATTTCTATAGCGCCAAAAGAAGCAGTAGTGAGACCAAATAATGAACAAGGAATAGGTATTCTTTCAAAGCAAAAAGAAAAGCAAGAAGATACAAAAAAACAAAGTTTTATTCCCAAGCGAGAGCAACATGAAATAAATTTGCAGCGATTTGAGTCATTCGATTATATGTTAGCGCCTCCTCCTCCCCCTCCCCCTCCCCCCCACCGCCTCCTCCCCGACCACCACCGCCGCCTCCACCGCCACCGCCGCCTCATGTTGAAAAAGTAATAGTGGAGCCAATTTCAGCTTCTGGAGCTTCTACTGCACAGTCTTCAGCTAAAGCTCTCAATCTTCCAACTTCCATGAGGTCTTTCACAATTGCATCTCTTCAGCAATACACCAATAGTTTTTCTCAAGAAAACTTTATTGGAGGAGGCATGCTTGGAAGTGTTTACCGAGCGGAGCTTCCTGATGGAAAGGTATGAGCATGCTGATTTAGATCTGAACTAATCAAGAGAAGTTTATTTGTTGCAGTTGTTTACTGATTCCTGAATCTGCAACAATTAATTTGGGACTGAGGCTATGTTGTTGTTGTTACTTACTGAATCCTGCATCTTTCCAAAAATTGGTCCTATTTTTTTTTTCTCGTCACATAGTGGCAGCACATCATCATGCTATGAGTTTACTTTGTCCATTTAAATGCTTCCCTTTTGTTGTGTCTTTGCTAGGTTTTTCTATCTTTATTTTCTTTATAAAGTAAGCTCTAATTTGGTAATGTTTTGACAATCTTTGATGGCCATGAAACTGGTAAATGCATAATATGAACCGAGTTACTCACAAACCAAGTGATATTATTTGAAGATAAGGTTTTGCTAAGTCATTTGCATCACTAATAAATTACATGATTTATCACATATTGGTTTCTGTCACCCAATGCTTGTCACTAATAAATTTGTTCCTAGAAATATAAGTTGATTCAGGTTTGGACTAAAATTCATTTTTAACAATAACTCGGATTCTTGGTCTTAGATTTCTCATTAATTGAGATCAATGGATGTTTCATTCATCAGAGTAAGTCACAACTGCACTATTGCTTTGCAGATTCTTGACAGGATTTCTCTCTGTTGTGGTCTTGCAGTGTACCAAACCCACAGTTGTTTGTTACTTTTGATTCTTACTTTCAAGCTTCAACTACATCTTATAAATAATGAGTTAGTAAAAGTGTTGTTTCAATTCTATGGGTTTATCTGTAATGAAGAGCCTAGCTCTTCATCGTGCATCCGTGGCATATGGTGCCTCCGGTTTTGTGCTTGACATGGTTTATTTGAAATGTTTATCAACAATGCTTATTTTTGAATGCATAAAGGTCTCTGATTTTTCTGGTTGGTTGTTTGTTGTGGAATATGATATATGTGAGCTTTCTAATTCACCCAATGGGTTTGCATGCTGACATTTTTCTCTTTCGAATGCTATTTAGCTGTTGGCAGTGAAGAAACTGGACAATGTAGTTTCTAGGAGGCAAAGTGAGGAAGAGTTTCTTGAGCTGGTGGCAAGCATCTCTAAGATTCAACATGCTAATATCGTTGAGCTTGTTGGTTACTGTGCCGAGCATGGTCAACGGCTGCTTATCTATGAGTATTGCAGCGGTGGAACACTGCATGATGCCCTCCACTCTGATGAAGAACTCAAGAGGATGCTTTCTTGGAATACTCGCATAAGGATGGCCCTTGGAGCTGCAAGAGCCCTGGAGTAAGTACAGCTCAATAATTTTGATGTCGTTGGCTAGTCCATTTATAAATCTTCTAATGGGAGGTAGTTTATAAACCTCAGAACAAGTATTTGTTCGCTGTTTGCATTATCAGAACAAGTATTTGTTCGATGATCCTGACTAGAAACTATGTTACTTTGTTTTTATGGTGAAGGTATTTGCATGAGGTCTGCCAACCACCTCTGATACACAGGAATTTCAAGTCTACTAACGTTCTGCTCGACGATGAGCTTTCAGTGCAAGTCTCTGATTGTGGTTTAGCTCCTCTTATAGCATCAGGCTCTGTTAGTCAGGTATTGTAATCTTTTTTTCGAAGTAAAAGGTGTGCGTAAATTTCAACCCTTTATACATATATATATAATTGGAAAAGATTTTCAAGTTTTGAGTCTTACTCTCGCCCCATAGCGATAATAGTGAGGCTGATTTCTTCTAATGAATCAAGCTTTATTTTGTCAGAAGAGGGGATTGGAAAAACTGACTACCCAACTTCTTAGATAACTTAGCTTGGAAAATTATGTTGTTTACTTGTTTTAGGTCCTGAGATAAGTCTGGTATTAGCTTTAGTATGGAATTCAGCACAAACTGTCAAGTTAAATCCCCATGTTAAATTAATTTTCAAAATCGGTACTCATATCGATGTATCTACTTTCAGTTGTCAGGACAACTCCTCACTGCCTATGGCTACGGTGCGCCTGAATTTGAGATGGGTAATTACACTCAGCAGAGTGATGTTTATAGCTTTGGAGTTGTAATGTTAGAACTTGTCACTGGTAGAAAGTCCTATGATAGGTAATATTCTCATTTTGTCTGTTTGGTTTCTGAATTGTTCACTATTGCCAGCTACTCACACCTAATCTTTTTTTTTTCTAAGAACACGGCCTCGTGGAGAGCAATTCTTGGTAAGGTGGGCGATCCCTCAACTACATGACATTGATGCATTGTCAAGAATGGTCGATCCCTCTTTGAAAGGAGTCTATCCCGCAAAGTCCTTGTCACGGTTTGCTGATATAATTTCTCGCTGTGTACAGGTTAGTTTTTTTTTTCGGCCTTCTCTTTCAATTTGCTTTCCTAATGCTCTCACCATCATATCTGTCTTAATTGGACGCTAATCCCTTCTGTGTCGTATCTTACCGATGTTTTGAAGTTTCTAAGTGAAAAGACTCCTGTAAAACAGCGACAAATTTTCCACGTACCCTCTTTTAATTTATTAGAAAATTTTGTTCCATATTCCTGCTACAACTAGCATAACTGATAAATCTCTTAAGGAATTTCATGGGGCTGATCACGCTGTCATACAAGCGGCAGCATCTTTTTTGATTATGTCTTATTGTGCGTATCATTTTGATTCAAAAAGTAGCGGCGACATGAATATCCGTCTTTCTTTTACAGAGATTTTGTCTAGTAGTCTGATCAGTCAATTTTTTCTGTTTATTTTTTGCAGACCGAGCCAGAATTCCGCCCGCCCATGTCCGAAATTGTTCAGGATCTCTTAGACATGATACAGAAGGAACACCCAAGGAAAGGATCCGAAGGCTAGCATCAGGTTTTGACTGAAACTCTACCAATGGCATCTCAAATGATGCTGGATTTCGATCCGCCGACATTTTGCACAAACTGAAGGCACCGAGTGCAACAGCTGCAGTCTCGCGGCCTTTCCCAGCACTGTAAATGACTCATTCAGTGGATTATTTCAAGAAAGGAGGCATTGCAATAATCTGCAGCAGAATTATCTGGGGCTCTCCAAACAATCAACTACTCAGCCCAATTGTTTGTGATTGTTAATTATTTTCATCATAAGGTTATTGGTTTTTTGTCTCTTAATTTCATTGCTGATCCATTATTTTTCACTGTGTATTTGTTATTCTACCTGGGTTTCAATCATTTCCTTGGTCAGGAAAAAATGAATAATGTTTGATCACTTATGTCTTCTCATTTTCCCCCAATACCCATACATCAATCGTACGTGGAACACATTGGGATGTTGGGTTCGGATGTGTTTTGTTGTGTTGTCAGGGGTTATTCTCAAATTTTTTTTTTATTACTTTGTTTTTCATTATCATTAGTCTATAAAAGAAAAGTACATAATTAAGTGTAAAGAAAAGTACATATTGGGATTTTGGGACTTTCCCATTTTTTTTAAATTTTTTTTAATTTTTTTTTCTCAAGATTCAAGCTCCTGACCTCGCTGAAAGCATGTCTTTTCTATTTTTTACTGCTTTACATTCGTGGTTAGCGACATCACTTTATTATTACTATCAAGATGTTACTTTTTGACTAAACGAATATTAAAAATAGTAATAGAATAAATGGTACAACTGAACAAAAACCATATAGTTTTGACCTCTTGCACATATTATTATTTCACAATCAAAACAAAGTTGAAGTAACACACCAAGTCACACAAACATTCAATGAACCAACATTAACAATGGCAATGGCTCGTGAATTTTGATTACTCAAGGAAACACTTCAATGACAGACCTGAAATCCAAAAAAGGAGTTATCTTGTAGGAACTAAAACCAGATTCAATGAAAAGCTTTTCCCATTCAGTCTCGGTTCTCTCTATGCCATTCATGGTGACCATCAAGAGCATGTCAAACATGAGCTGCAACTCAGTTGATTCATGTGTTTCTCCCTTTTCATAATCCACCACTATATCAATAATTATCACCTTTCCGACCTCCGTCGAAACAATCGCTTCTCTGCATCGCTTCAATATCTTCAAGCAATCCTCGTTGTTCCAATCATGCAAAATCCACTGTTGGCACAACTCCAATACATATTAGTAAATCATAAGCTAAACTAATTTCTCGATCAAAATTGAAAATTGTTAAGATTTGATGTTAAGATTTGAGATCATTCGGTTGTAACCAAAAGATATTGTAGTTGTAAATGTTATGTACATAAATATGTGGTTTGTACTTAATAAATATACACAATAAAGATTATCTTTTTTAGAAATTAACATGATATGAGAGCTAGGTTATGGGGAGTCTCTTATTTTTCCTTTGTTTTGGTCGACTTCCTCGACTACGTCTTCGTGGATTGCCATGAGAAAAACTCGTGTCGTGAATCATGCCCTGGTCACCTTGTGTTGATTTTATGTCTGGAGTTCATCGACATTAAACCGTTGTTTCTCTGCCCTCATTCTACTTAAATCATCCCCTGCTCACCTTTGTTCGTGGGCTTTACATCAAGAGTCAATCATCAATGCATAATTTCCTGTCGTGTATATGTGTCTTCTCTGCTCGCTAGATCTCTCTTTGTGAAGAGAAATCTCTAACTCATGTTCGCGTCTGTCATATGCCCGTGTGTTTGTGTGTTGCATCTGCTTTTGTGGTCATCTCGAGACCATTTACTCATCTGTTCGATATATGATCAGCTGCGAATTACTCTACTCTCGCACATGTGCACTCCAGATTTGCTCGTAAATCGATCATCGACTTGTATGTCGTGGATAACGACTTTGTGGATTGTCATTGATTAATTTCCTCTGCAATGAACCATAGATCTATTTTTGGCTATTTGTTCACTTGAATTTGTTCTTGTAATGTCACCTTCACACTCCACTTATTTGTTTAGCATACTCAAGTTGGTTTTGATAAACCTATTTTGAGTTTGAGGGAGAGTGTTAAGATTTTGAGATCATTTTATTGTAATCAAAAGATATTGTAGTTGTAACTGTTACTTATATAAATAGGTGATTTGTACTCAAGAAAGATACACAATAAAGATTATCTCTTTTAGAAATTAACAAAAACTATAAATGTTCTTAATTTTTTTTAAGGTACACTCTATAGTACACCCCACTTGATGTGACCGATTCTGATGCTAAACACAAATACTTTCTAAAATGGACCCTAGAGCCTATTTCACTTATTTGAGAATGCCTAATTTCACAAATTTATTTTTCTG
Organism: Stephania cephalantha; assembly: GCA_039657325.1. Classification (NCBI taxonomy): domain Eukaryota; kingdom Viridiplantae; phylum Streptophyta; class Magnoliopsida; order Ranunculales; family Menispermaceae; genus Stephania; species Stephania cephalantha. The sequence goes on from CM077578.1 coordinate 42,997,984, forward strand.
TTTTTCCTTTTTTTTTTTCCTTACCTATCTTGAAACTCTAGAACTTTGATTAGAGAGACACAAGTGAGTTACTTAACTTTCTGGAAAATAAACTGTATGTATAAGATCAAATTTAAGGAAATTTCCTTTTTTTTATAATTAGGTATATCTAAAACCTTCGATTGAACTAATCATTTAGGAGCTAGACAGACGTTGAAAACTCATTACCTAAGAAAAAAACTTAGCTCTTTGGTGTTGAATGGTGGAACCAAACTATATAAGAGCATCTCCAATGGTAAATGTGAATTGAAGGCGTGGATTACTACCACGCCAGCAATGTGAAGATGATATTCATCCTAAGTATGGCTTAAATAGATATTGAAATTCAAAAGTGCTCTTCAATAGTCATTGTGGATTGCATTTTCTATTTAAGAATTTATTGTTTTTTTCTATATATTTTAGAGAAAATTGTTGACGTGGCTATAGATTGCACCGTTAGAAGTAGATATTGAGAATAGACATTGTTTATTTTTTCACGTCAGCTGCACATTATCAATTCATAGTTGCATTGGAGATGACTTGTTTGTTCTAATGTCTATTCAGTCTTAGGTGACGCATATTCACACTCAATCCACATCTTCATTCTCTATTGGTAAATGTGGATTGTAGGTGTGGATTGATGTTACGTCAACAATGTGGAGAGGATGTCCATCCTAAGTGGCTTGAATAGACATTGAAGTTCAAAAATGCTCTCCAATGGTCAATGTGGATTGCATTTTCTATTTTAAAATTTTATTATTTTTTCTATATATTTTAGAGAGAATTAATGACGTGGCTATGGATTGCACCGTCTATATATAAATTGACATTGAGAATATACATTGTCTATTTTCTCACGCCATGGCAGCTGCACATTCGAAATACACATTTGCATTGGAGATGATTTTTTGTTTCAATGTATATTCAATCCTAGGTGGCGCACATCCACACCCAATCCACATTCCAATTGGAGATGCTCTACGCATCTTAAGTTGGATTAAATGTTGGTTTAGAATAGTAATTTTAGATACTACTTTGATTGATTAAGGTGTATTTTTAGGATAATTTTATTCATGAAGGAGAGCTTTGTCGTCACCTAGTGATCCTAAGAGCATCTCCAACGGTAAATATGGATTGTGAGGTGGATTTGTGCCACGTCATCAACATGGAGAAGATGTCAATCTTATGTGGCTTAAATAGACATTGGCTTTTAAAATCAATCTCCGATGGCAGATGTGGGTTGCACCTCCGTTGATGAAGTGACATTTATTTATTTTTATTTTGTTAATTAAAAGGTGAAGGTTTTATTTTCGAATCTGACGTGACTGTCAATTGCACCCTCTACAAATCCACAGTCAAAGTAGGCGGTATGTATTTTTTGTTCGCCGCGTCACCTCCACATCTGAAATGGACATTTACATTGGAGAAAGTTTTTTTTTTTCTTTCAATGTCTATTTTGTCCTAAATGTTACACATTCTCCCCCAATCTATATCCCCATTGGAGATGCTCTAAGGCCATCTAAAGGGGCATGTCACACACCCTTAACGAAAAGCGCAACCTCCGCGCTAATTCTTTTGTCGGAAAAAGAAGCTTATTTTCTAGGAAGAGTAACAAAGCAATTTGAAAGAAAATAAAGAAAATTAGTTCATAGCTTCTCATTGTGTCTAGAGGCAACTGCACTACCAACATGGACTAACCAATTATAGGGGCCATATATTGGGGAGCTAAACACAAATACTTTCTAATGTCAAAAAAAAAAAAAAAAAAAATACTTTCTGAAATGGACCCAGGAGATTATTTCACATATTTTGGGAGGCCAAATGCCCAAAAAATCCTTCCCCCCCCCCCCCCCCCCCCCCCCTTTTTTTTTTTTTTTTTTGCTACCTTGAAACTCGAGAACTTTGATTAAAGAGATATAAGTGAGTTACTTAACTTGCTGGAAAATAAATTGTATGTATAAGATCGAGTTAAATGAGTTTCTTTTTTATGACAATTAGGGATATCTAAAACCTTCGGTTGGACTAATCCTTTAAGAGCTTGACTGACGTCAAAAACCCATAACTTAAGAAAAGACTTAACTATTTGGTGTTGGATGGTGGAATCAAACCTGTATAAGAGCATCTCCAATGATAAATGTGGATTGTAGGTATGAATTGCTACCATGTTAGCAAAGTACGTGAAGAGGATATATATCCTATAAGTGGCTTAAATAGACAATGAAGCTCAAAAGAACTCTCCGATAGACTTTTTTATTCTAATGTCTATTTAAGCCATTTAAAGGGGCATGACGTCACACACCCTTAATGAAAAGGGCAACCTCCGCGCTAATTCTTTTGTCGGAAAAAGAAGCTTATTTTCTAGGAAGAGTAACAAAGCAATTTGAAAGAAAGGAAAGAATATTAGTTAATACCTTAAGAAGAATTGCATCAGCAGAAGGGATCTTGGTATGAAACATGTCCCCTGCCACAAACTCTAAGTTTTCACTTCCTTGGCATGACCCTACAACTTGAGGGACATCAAGAACAAAACACTTGATGTGTGGAAAGGCCTCTGCAATGGCCCTGCCCATGGTTCCAGTTCCACCACAAACATCAACCAAAGATGCCACCCCCTCAAACATGGCCTTACACTTTGTGAGAAACACACTTGATACCACCCTAGAGTCTGCAGCCATGGCCTCATTGAAAACATTAATAACATCTAGATGTTCAAGCACATATTCCCATATTCCCTTCCCATGAGTCGCATCGAATGGCGCACTGGCCCCGCCATTCCCTCCCTTGAGCCATCCACTCAACAACTGCCACGGTTCTTGAAGCGCCGGGGCTAGGATTAGTAAAGGAAAAGTATTGTGCTGGCTCTTTACTAGGAGCTTGGAAGACAGTGTGAGCACATATCCTACTTGTTCTTCATGATCATGTATTTTTTGCGTCGCAAAGAAGCCGTTGTGCACCAAATGCGCATTAGGCGGTACAAGTGAGCACATCTCGATTGAGGGATTTGCAGTGCGGTTACCAATTCGGAGCGAGTCATGGGTTTTTTGTGGTTGTGGATGATGTCTGGTATGCCTAACTCAACAGCACATTTGAGGGACATGGAGTTGATGAAGTAGTAAGTGTGCTTGTATATGTGAGCTTGAGCTTTGAGCAACTCTTCATGTGTAATTGGTTCCTCCCCATCACCTCTGCTCTCCATTTCTGCAATATTGTGATGTGAACCAATTGTGATGTTGATAATAATATGGCCTAGTGCATCGGGGATGTGATTTTCATGATAAATTATTTTAAGATGAATTATGAACTGTCCAGCTAATATAACCTTTTTTTATATGGCAAGTTGGTTATAAATATAAGGAATGCTATAACAACTAGGTGTTTTTCACAAAGTAAGGCATATTTACTTTGTAATTCTCAAAATAGGGTGTTGTACTTTGAAATGATGGAACTAGGCAATAACGCATTTACAATAAGCGTTATTAGTTAGGATGGGTGTGAGGTGGCGGTGAGGTGGCGGTGAAGTGGCGGGGCAAATGTATAGATAGCTCTTTTTGAAAATGAGCTATTTATACAAAACTAAAATTTCTACTGATAGCTCCTTTTGAAAATGAGTTATCTATACAAATTATGTCCCCCTATGACCACCACGTGCATATGGAGATGGATGACCCGCGCAACTCGCGTATCTCGAGGTAGACAACCAATGTAAACAACGCGCACGCATATCGACGCGGCCAACCCATGCAAACGTGACCCATGTATGCCGAGGTGGAGATTTCATGCAAATAACAGGCACGTTTGTCGAGGTGGGTGACCCATGCAACCTCGTGTAAACGTCACGCACGTGTGTCGAGGTGATGAAGGCAATGTAAACGTCACACACGTATTGCGAGGCGGACAACCCGTACAACCCATAGGCGCTATTCGGGCGGCTCATGTTCACGCGTCATACGTGGATTGTGTTTCACGGATAGCGCCCACGTCAGCGGAAAAAATCTACCCAACTAATAGCGCATGTTGGAAACGTCACGTCTAGGTGGGCGACCCATGCAACCTCGTGCAACTCATGCAAAGTCACGCACGTGTCTCGAGGTGATAAAGACAATGTAAACGTCGCGCACGTATCTCATGGTTGACAACACATGGAAACGCCACGCACGTATGTCGAGGTGGGCCAGCCATGCATATCCATAGTAAGCATGCAACTCACCCGGTTGTCCGCCTCGCGATACGTGCGTGACGTTTGCATGGGGTCCATGGTCTGTAGTGGATATACATGGCTAGCCCACCTCGACATGCGTGCGTGGCGTTTTCATGTGTTGTCAACCAGGAGATACGTGCGCGACGTTTATATTGGTTTTACCACCTCGAGACACGTGCGTGACGTTTGCATGAGTTGCACGAGGTTGCATGGGTCGCCCACCTCGACAGACGTGCCTGACATTTGCATGAAATCTCCACCTCGATATTTGCATGGGTTGTCCGCGTCGATATGCATGCGCGTTGTTTACATTGGTTGTCTACCTCGACATACGCGAGTGGCGCAGGTGTGAGGTGGCGATATGCGTGCGCGTTATATCACTATTTGTAGGCTTCATGGGTGTGAGGTGGCGGTGAGGTGGCGTTGAGTTGGCGAGGCAATTTGTATAGCTATACAATTGTCTTCCACCTCATTGTCCACCTCACCGTCCACGTAGACGCGCGACACACGTATAGCGCCTTTTGAAAAGGCGCTATCTGTGTAATCCGTCCCACGTGGCCATGTGTCTACGTCAGCAACAACACCAACTCATCGTGATAACGCCTTTTGATTAGACGTTATTGCCTATTTCCGGAAAAAAAAAAAAAAAAAAAAAAAAAAAAAAAAAATCCATTTTCACCCCATTTCCCTCATTTAAAGTAATTTTATATGTACTTTTGTAATTTTTTCATAACAACTCACCCTGACAACACACCGCAACCCATTTCCCTACGTCAGTCGGTACTAGTAAGTTATGGCTTCTTTGTTATTTGTGGTTTTCATTGGGATACGTACAACACATATCTCAATGAAATTCACACAATTGTCTATCAAATATATGTACCAAAAGCATGTATAATTTAACATTGTTCTTTAAGGAAAATGATTTTTTGACATACTTTAGGTACATATATTTGATACACAACGGTGTGGATTTTCATTGGGATATGTAGAACACATATCTCAATGAAATCCACACCGTTATGAATCAATATATATCTACCAAAAGTATGTATGATTTAGCATTGTCCTTTTCTTAAATTTTCATCAATTTTTTTTTTTTTTGTGGGAATATTGTTGTATTTGGATTAGACACATAAACTTAGCAATTACGAGCTTTACCTTTAGTCAAAATAGAAGTAGAAACACTCCATTTGGGAGGAGTGGTTATAAATAGGGCTTTAGTAGCATAACTTATTTACGTAGTGACCAAAATGTTGGACCATTAATTGTCTCATAAGTGAGGATTGCATAACTTACTAGTACCGAGACTTTTTGAGTTAAAAATGTTGGACCATTATTTGTCTCATAACTTATTTACATAATGGCCAAAATATCTAACTTATATTTAATTTACTTTATGTCCTTTTAGGTTACCAATTTGATGTAAATTGGTGTGAATGTGAGAAGTCCAATGGTTCTCCCTAAAGCCTATAAAAAGACACTTTTACTATTAAATAAGTGTATGAAAACTTAAGATTTATGAGGGCGATAGACTTTGGTATTGAAAGCTTGGTGTATTGTTCTTTTTTTTGATGAAATGGAGGCGGTACTCCTTTTATTAATATATTTATAAGTATATGTACCAAAAAAAAAAAAAAAAAAAAAAAACTGTGAGCCCCAAAGTTTTTCGGCCTCAACTCTCATCTTCAGCTTGGTGTATAGTTCTTAGAGATGATAATGACTTCAGTAGGTAAAACTCTACTTAATCTATTTTATTATGATTAAGAATATTTACGAAAATCTCACACCCAAAAGTTGAAGGTGCACGGTTAAGAAGAAGTGTCACCCGCAGACCACGGTTTCAATACACCTCAAACACATGTGTAATGTGATTTAGAAGTGGCAAACGTGTAAAAAACGCGTTAGTAGAGGGGTTTTGTATGGAGGCATGAGTTTCCATTAGAGAGAAGCGGTGACAGAATCCAAAAATGGCGCCTATTTCGCTTCCTCTTTCAAATACATTGAAGCGAACAACAACAAGAAGCCGAGCGAAAAGAAATGTCCGAAGAAGAAGAAGAGCAAAACCTCTTGCGAGAAGCGAAGAAGCTTCGATGGGAAGTCCGATTGCTTCACAAAAACTGGAAAGTTCGGAGCGAAGCCAACGCCGACCTCGCTTCCTTCCTCAACAATTCCATACACGACCCTCCCGATCTCCGCCTCAAACAATTAGGTCAGTCCTACCTATCTAGGGTTTCTAATCGCGCCTGTTCAGGACAAGGCTTTGGATGCGCTCATCTCGTTTTTGCGAGTCGCTGATGCCGAAACCGCTGGAAGGTATAATTAATGGTTTCCTTGTTGTGTTTGATTAATTTGCAATCAAATGTGATAAATTGATCAGTGGACTGTTTGATTTGTGTATCTTAATTAGAACAACTGATTTAGAAATGAGGGTTAATTTGTTGTTGTACGCTTGCGTGCTTGGTTTCTTGTGATTTCCTCTCGCAGTTATGCGAAGCAGGTGTGTGATTCCATTGCGAGTAAATGCCTTACGGGGCGTCCGAAAGTCGTGGCGATGCCGCTATGTTCATGTGTCTCTTCTCATGCATTTAGTGAATCAAAATCTTGACACTCAAAGTCAATTTGAATCAATGCCAAATCATTCCATAGTAGCTAGGTTATGAACTTGAACACATTCTTTTGAATAGACACTCCTCTCTGTATCACGTGCCCCTTCGTAAAGGTTCTCTGATTTCCACCAGCCTCTATTCATTGTATGGAAAAACTCGAACTCCTCCGATTTCTCATTCATTGTATGAAAATATTATAGCATGCATTTTCTAGCAGAACATTCAGTGTAATTTCATCAAAACTGTGCAATAAGAACTTCTTTCCTCTCTTGCATTGGGCAGCTCATTTTCTTCTTCGTGTTTGCATATATTTTCTTTGCTTAGTGTCTTTTTTATTGGTTCAAATGTTTCTGTTTTGACTTTAATGCCTTGTTTACTATTTCGCTAGGTGAATGGTAATCTAAAGGACATAAATAAAACAGCTCTGCCATTTATTCTCGAACGATTGCAACCTTGTGGATCCTTCCATTGTCTGTTTTTATGTTTAGCTTTACTTCATCATGCATGTTCTCTTTATTTTAATTCAATCATACTTATTTTCTGAGAATCGGTTGAATCTACAAAGAAAGTTTCGAATGGGACACCTTCCAAGAGTAGCTCAAGGATTGGGAAGTCTAATTCAGATTTTCATGATGTTTAATTGCAGAAGCACGACAATAGATCTCCTAATTCGGTTTGTTCTTGTTTCTTTAGTCATTTTTCTTTTTGTCCTTTAGTGTAAAACTGTGTAATTATTTCCTTTTTCAAATATTTAGCATCGAGTTTCCTAATAGTCACATTAATTTTAACAGAGACATATTCCAAAGAGGAGCTCCAGAGTAGGTCCTGTTGGTCCTATTCATGGTTTTGTTGTCCAATCTCAATCTTTATTCAATATTGCAAATTCGAATAAGGTGCGGATGAAATGTATTTTAGTTACTTGTAGTGCTTACTCACTCTTTTTGAGATGTCTGATGCATGGATTAGCAATTCAACAGGAACAGCGGGACAGAAAAGTCATACGCAGGTTTAAATTTGAGGAACCTACACTACAGCAAACTCGGGATCTAGAGGTTCCAGTTTAATGTCCATAGGGATCTTTATGATGTCGTTTCGGTTGCAGCCTATGTTTGTAGTCTTAATATGTCTTGTCTTGCAGAGTGATTTTGTGAAGTATTTTAGAGAGGACTTGCATATATTGCTCCTGAGTTCTGATTTCAAGAAGCAGATTGATGGGCTTAATTTGTTACTAAAGGTTCTTTTCTTCTACTTTTCATTTAGTCTTTCAAATTTCTATGTCACCATTTTCCAAAACTGATTTTTACTTTCTGCTTAGTCTCTTCCGGCAAGTGCTGAAGAAATAATCGAACTTTTGGACATTCTCCTCAAGTGGGTTGTGTTGTGTTTTTGTGATGCAAACACTGCATGCTTATTGAAGGTGGTCTTCTTTACTGTCCATTTTCCTTTCCCCTCTGGATATATTAACATGGTAAGAGCTATGATCTTTCTGATGAACATACTGTGAAACAAATGGGTAGTAGAGTTTCTTCTAGAACTCGTTACGATGCTGAAGGATAGGAATCACTCATTGAGTGAGCATGAAGCAGCTGTATTTCTACCATGCTTGATCGAAAAGGTTTGCGCATGATAGCTCTTTCAATATAATTTTGAAGCAAGTGCCTGGTTTAATTTTGTTATATATATATATATATTGGTTCTTTAATTTGTTGTTGTTGTGTTGTATTTACGTGCTACTGATAAGTACTGGTATTATATTGTAGTCTGGACATAGTATTGCAAATGTGCGTGCTAAAATGCGAGAGTTGATGAAAAAGATTACCTGCTCACATCCTGCTGCAAGTCTTTTTCCTTATATTTTGGAGGGCCTGCACTCCAAGGATAATCGAACTCGGACAGAGTGTGTTGATCTTATTGCTTACATAATGGATCATCATGGAGAAGAGGTGTGATGCTTCAAGACCTGTGTTTTTTATTTTTATATTCTCACATTGCTTATGAACATGCAGCTTTGAACACAATAACAACTGCATACAAGGATCTTGGTAATGTGTAAATCTTATTGTATCTGAAGTTTCTTGTTCCTTAATCATTTCTTCAATGCACATTATAAAAAAATTGATGTTGTTTAATCATTAATAGTATTGTTTGAATTAGGTCTTTTGTAGGTATTGACGATCTACTTTCCTATGAATGCATCATAATCAGCATTCTATTTATCAATCCATACATTATTCTCTATTTTGTAGCATTTCCTGTTTATATATTAGTGGAAGCAGAAGGTCCTAAGTTGAATCATTTTAGATATGTAGGATCAATGATATACATAGATTGCCATATAGAGGACATTATACAGAGTTCCAACATGATGGAAGTAGCGAAGGAGCACAGTAGGTGTGGTATGTGATTGAAATTTTGAAATATCTGTGTTAAGCTAAAGGAAAATTGTATAAAATAACAATAAGGCCAGCTATGCTTGATGGATGTGAATGTTTGGCGGTAAGAAACAACATTTACGTAAAATGAGTGTAGAGGAAATGTGGATGCTTAGGTGGATGTGTTCTAAAATTCGTAAGGATAGAATAAGAAATATGAAGATTCAAAAAAGGTAGTAACACCCATTGGCGCAAAAACTTGGGAGGGACAGTTGCAGTAGTTTGGACCTTGGACGCAACCAAAGACAGCTAGCAAGTGCTCAAGTTAGAAACCTCAGCACAGTGGAAATTAAAAAAATTCTATGGTATAGGGGTTGACCTAAGATAATATAGAATGCATTGATTAAGAAGAATATTAAGGGTTTTGAATGCATGTCATTAAGTACATTAGATCGAGCAGAGTGGAAGAGTTTGATCCATTTAGCCGACCCCAACTACTTTAGGATTGAGGCTTTATATCAACTTGCTTAACTTAAAACTTATGTTTTACTGTCATAGGTGATGCCATTTGGAGTTATGTTGGGAAGCTTTCTGATGCTCAAAAGAGGATGTTGGAGGATAGATTTAAGTTGAAGGTCACTTTGCATTTGCTTTCTGACTGTCTACTTTCCTTGGTTACCTTTTTTTTTTTTTTTTTTTTTTTTTTTTTTTTTTCTTTTCCTATATTATTTGCCTGGTACAACAACTCAACTTTCACAGGCAAGGGAGATGAGTGAAAGACAAGAAGGGAAGCCTGGGACTAGGGGTGGCAATTTGGGTCATGACACGATTAACACGATACAACACGACACGTAATAAACATGTCGTGGGTTTGGCATAAGTGAGTCCGAGTCATAAACATGTTAACATGTTTATATACGGTTAATAAACGAGTCATTAGCATGTCAACCTACTTAACTCGTTTATGACTCGCTTAACACGATTATAAAATAATGTTTAAATAATAAATATAGTATAATAAATAGATTAATACAAAATTCACCTATTTGAATACATGTTAATAACGTGATTTATTTTTTTATTTGTAGACATCTTTTATCATATTTTATTCTATTTTTTACAAGAAATATTTATTTTACTTTTAATATATTATTTATGTTTTAGATTTTATTAATAATTATTTATTAAAAAAAAATAAAACTTTTCACCTAACTAAAATTTAGATATTTTTTAGACGATTCTTATCATTTTGTATATATTATTATTACGAGTCATTTTTTCCTCTATTCTTAAGAGTAATAAAGACTTGAATGAAAAAGTAAAGTAAAACTTAAGACTATATATAACCACATCATATTTTATTGGCTATTTAATTATGTTTGTTTAAATTTATTAATGTAGATATATTTAATAAAGTAGTAAATAAGTATAAAAGCTTAAATAAAATATTTAATAAATGAGTGACACGAATACACGACTTGTTTAACACGACCCACTTAGACACGAAAACGATTAACACGATTACTAAACATGTCATGTAATGGGTTTACATTATGTGGGTCATGACCTGTTTACGACACGTTAACGACTCGCCGACACGAATTGTCACCCCTACCTGGGACTGTTAGTGCAACCTCAAGGTGTAATATTGGGCAACAGGGGTAGGCCCCTTTCTTGTGTGCTTTATTTTTTGCGATTCTTTGAAGAATGCTACTGGTTTCTCCTCATTCATTTTTCATTATATGATGATTGCAATTCAGGTTATTCTAGCTCCCTTTTCTCATGCATATATGTATCTTACTGTTTCTGTGAGTTTCTGGTGGTACTCTAAGAATTTTTTTTTTTTTTTTTTGTTGACATTGTGTCAAACTTATTATTTTTATTATAAAATTTCTATTTCTAAGAGAAGTGATTTTTTAAAATTTTTCTCATTCTAGAATACATAGAGAACTGAAAAATCATCCAACAAGATGCAAATAGAGCCTGGTTGATATCTTATGTTTATTGTTTTTCGTGTCCTTTTGCTTTATTAGGGACCATGATTTTTCTGTTTTTTTATTAGTACAAGCCGGGAGCTGCTAACACACACCCATTTCCAATTGCCATTTTTTAAATTACTTTTCAAAATAAATGTCTTAATATGGATGTGTTGGTATAGCATTTAAATAACCATCAGGGATTGCTGCCAGGCTCCTAAGCTCATGACCTATTCGTATTTAGAGCCAATTGATTAAGAAATGATTTGACTATAGGGGGCCTTTGGTTCACTGTAATCTTTTGTCTACAATGATAATCTTATTGATTACGATGTTTGCTACACTGTAATGAAAGCTTGCAGTGTAGACGGTCACATTGTTGCATTTGGTAGACAAATTTATGAGTAATGAACTATGACTATATATGTATGCTTATATATTTTAATTATAAAAAGGAAGTATAGTATTAGCTAAATAATGATTATAAATTATGACTGCATAAAAATATTTATCATTTACTTATAATAACAATGACGCTATTATAATATATATAACATTGGGATTGGGAATAGTGCTTTTATAATTTGTCTTTGTTGCTAGATTTTTGATATCTACCTTACTTCTTGTAGTGTAGAACTTTACTTATTGAAGAGTACCTGCTAGTAAGGAAGCAAAGTTATTGTTTTTATAACAAAGGCAAAACACATTATTTGGTCCTTGAACTTTGGGGCTTTTATACTTTTGGTCTCTGAACTTTGATAAGTGCACATTTGGTCCCTGAACTTTAATAAATATGTGCATTTGGTCCTTCCGTCATTTGGGTCGTTAAGTGGCTAACGGAAGTCCCTTTTTTTTTGTTAAACTGATAGTTTGATGAACCGGACCAAACCAAAAAAAAAAAAAACACTTCTTTCCCAAATCAGGAAGCCACTTCATATCTCTCGCAAACACTCTCTGATCTCTCTATTAACCGGCTTAAAAAAAAAAAAAAAAAAAAAAAAAAAAAACAAAACTCGATTCATCACTCTTCTCATCTCTCTGGCACACTCTCTGATCTCTCTCTCTCTCTCTCTCTCTCTCTCTCTCTCTCCCATGATTGTTCTCTCTGCAACACTCTTATCTTTCTCTTGTTCTCTCTTGTCTATGTTATATAAAGATAAAAAAAAAAAATCTTCAGTTTGGTAAGTACAAGTTTTCAAGAATTATCCACACCACCTATTTTAGAGCAAGAACACATCATGTATTAAAGCACAAAGGCAACCCTTCACACATTCTCAAAATTCATAAAATTACAAATTACATAGAACCACGAATCTTCACGAAATTAAAAAAAATGAAGACAAATGAGCAGGAATCACAGATTGGGATATAACCATTTGCTATGTGACTTGAAAAGCAAGAAATCCGATCGGTGTTAAAATGGGGCAAAATATTGATTTTTTGGGGCAAATTAGGGCCAGCTAGGGCACAATATTCTTCATTTGGGAAAGAATTGTTTTTTTTTTTCTTGGGTTAGGTTCGATTCATCATTGAATCGCCAGTTTAGCAAAAAAATCGGGCTTCCGTTAGCCACTTAATGGTCCAAATGACGGAAGGACTAAATGTGCATGTTTTTAAAAGTTCAGGAACTAAATGTCTAACACTTATTAAAGTTCGCGACCAAAAGAAAAGCCAAAGTTCATGGACCAAATAATGTGTTTTGCCTATAAAAATTTTGAGATATACCTATCAAGGTAATTACTGGGAGTAATTAGTTACATTTTCCAAACCGTAAATTATGTGCTACATTAAGGTAGCAATATTATAATTTTTCTGTCTACCATGCTAGGTGCAAGGTAAACCTTTCAGAAGTTGTGTGAAGTTTTATAAGTCTCGAGTAATTTATCAATTAATTTTGGCCGTGGATGTTCTACTGGGATAGTGATTAATATTAATGAAAATATGAATCTTTTTTCTTTTTCTTTTTCTTTTTTTTTTCGTCAATTCTCTCACTTGAAAAGAAAATTAAAATGACAAGATAACAAGAAAAACTACTCTAAACATAAATAAGGAAACTAATGGAAAGAATTTAATGTGAAATAATTAAATTTTTTCAATTTAAGATTCTTATATCTAGAATATAGTGTTGGTAACAAAACTTACTGATTTCTTCGCATGCCATTCTATTTTAGGATTGAAATACAAACAAACAACATAGCCTCAGTCCCAAATTAATTGAGGCTTAAATTACATGGATCAAACTCTTCCATTGTGCTTCGATTGAGTGCAGCTGATGGTGAGCTTTCCAATTAGGAGGGATATGAATGGGATTCGAACCCACGACCTCCCCAAACCTTGCCTTTTGTCAAGTGGCGCTTCATCCATCTCACCAGAGATGCTTTGGCATGAATTATTAAAATACTAAATATGAATTACTAGAACTTCATAATTACCGTATTGGCTAACATAAACTAATTAAGTAAAACGTGCAAAACTAAGACCTTGCTTTTTACCTCAAATTGTTGGCCAACATAACTAATAAAAACCGTCATGACATGGTTCTGTTTTGGTCACCTTCAAGCATGGACGAGATGCATGGATTTTGTTTGTTTTCTGAAGTGAAGGAAGGAACTAAGTATTTTTCGAGGAAAAAAATTTTGAAGCCAAAGAGGTGTTCGAGTTATGAAATATGTGATTTTATATACATTAGCATGGAGATGTCCTGATATATTAAGGGGTATAGGGCGTACATGCTATTCTTTCATTGAATGGGTTTTAAGATTAGGGGTGTATCATGTATGTGATTGGTTGCCAAGGATATTTTTGTAAGAACCATGGGTATCCAAACTTTCGGTTTGACTAATAGCACAGGGGCTAGTCGGCTGCCCCATCCCTTTAGCCTGGGAGATGACAAGAGAATATATTATAGCTACCAAATTGAACCCAGACTTCTGCCTCAGTTAGAGTTTGGTGCTCCTTTCTTTACTACTACACCACACCCTTAGGGGCGATTTGGAATATTTATTCATTGAGTGGGCGCCAGGATTATGGGTGTACGTGATTGGGTCACATCCAATTAGGTTCAAAGTAACGATCCAATTCAATTATCATAAATGAGAAATCTCAATCTGGCCAAAACTCATAAGCCAATCTACTAAACACATTTAGTACTTCTAAGTTGCATAGAGTGACGTACTGATCCGTGTCCCTAAAGATTCGTTATTTTGTGCATTCTTATATACAGGCTAATGCAGAATTGACATCATCTTTTGTTGTTCTAATCAATCTGTTGAGCCCGTTCGACTCCTCTAGATGGCCATCACTTGCAATAAAAAACAATCTTGCTGCTGCCAACCTGAAGTTCTCGAATCTAGTTGTCAAATGTCTTGTCAAATTGACTGAGGTAATTTTTTAATCTTAACTTTTTTTTAATTGTGTTTGCTCTCTTTGCAAATTACCTACTCACATATTGGACCTCATGTTTCATGTATGGCCTTGGACTCTATTTTCATGGTATATCACTCTCCAAACTTAGCCAAACTTCCTCAAATTATTTTGATTTTTTTTTCAAATGAATTAAAAATTATGTGAAAACGAAGTTTTGCTGAAATGCATATTTCGGTAAGGGAAAAACTACATGATTTACAATTTTCCTGTGCTAACGTGTAATGAACTATCCAACTTATGTTGAGTTATTTTTAATCTAATAGTACTCCTACAGAATTGAAGCATATTAGATAGTGGGAAACTAGAAAGTTAATGTCAAGTTATTGCTAAAAAGCAAGAAAGAAATTTATCTTAGTAAAACTTTAAGTATAATGTTTTGGCAGCGTAACTGCTTATCTGTGTCATTAAAAAAAACAAAAAAACATATAATTGGACTCCTTGCAGTAATTATTGAAAGATAGAAAATATGGAAAAGGAAAAATGGGGGTAGCAAATAGTGGATCCATCTCTTAAAATGTGTGATTGATCAAAGGATCTTGTGACCTGTTTCTCTCTGTACTTGTTTTCATTGGAGTTTCCGGTGTGCATACCTGCTTATGCTCATGTTTTTGCCACCACAAATCCATACCACGTGTGTGACTGTAAACGTATTCTTCCACAAAGAAGAATGGAGAAAGTGGATTCAGGTGCATGGAAGGAAAAAGGATATGTTTGTTGCTCTTGTAATTACCTAAATCAAAATAGAACCACTAAGTGAGTGAAATGGCATTTAGATGATATATGTTCCAGTTCATCATGCTTTTGTTTCTGATCACCGAAACAATAAGATCTTCTTGTAACACCAGTCAAAGGGAAAGTGTGAATTCCTTTTGTGGATGCAGGTTCTTCAGAGTAGAATATGCGATATTCACATTGATCGCGTTCTTCACTCCATTCATTTGTATCTGCAAGAGCTGGGGATGGAAGAGATCAGGAAGAGGTTCATGCTTATTGAGTTTGATAATTGCCAAATTTCTTGTTTTTCTTATTGTCCTTTTGTAGCTCCCCACACTGCAACATCAAGTATGATTGGGTTTCTGATTTCTTGTTCTTTGTGACGGCAGAGCTGGTGCAGATGAAAAGCCGTTGAGGATGGTCAAAACTATATTGCATGAACTTGTTAAGCTATGTGGAATTTCAATTAAGGGTCACCTTTCTTTGGTTCCCATAGACATGTGAAGATTAAGAACACAATTAGATGAATTGGACTACTCTTTCTCATTGATGATTGCTAATTATATACAAGATCGACAATTAACCAACTGAATACAAGATAAACACCAGAAATACAAGCTAACTATGAGGATACTAAATTGCTAGTAATGAGGAGATAAGATAGGAATGACAACAACTAATGTATCTAATATATATATATATATATCCTAAGATCAGCAACTAACTGATTATTATAGATCAGAACATCAGAGATGATAGACTTCAACACTCCCCCTCAAGCTAAACAACATAAATGTTTATGAGGTTGAGCTTGCTGCATAAGGAATGGAATGATATCTTCGGAAGTGCCTTTGTGAGGATGTCTGCTACTTGATGCTTAGAAGGAACATAGTGTAGATTGATAAGCTTGCTATCAATCTTCTCACTGATGAAATGACGATCCACCTCAATATGTTTTGTGCGATCATGATGGACAGGGTTAACTGCAATACTCAGGGCTGCTTCATTATCAGAATGTAGATGAACAGGGTCGTTACTTGATATGTTGAGACAGTTTAGGACCCTTTTTAACCAGAGACCTTCACAAATTCCATGAGCTAGAGCTCGATATTACGCAACTACGCACTACTCAGTGAAACAACTGATTGTTTCTTGCTCCTCCAAGTAACCAAATTACCCCAAACATATGAACAATATCCAGAGGTAGATCGTCTATCTGTTTGAGATCCAGCATAATCAGAGTCAGTGTAAACATCAACACTTCTACTCTGATTTTTCGTGAAGAACAATCCTTTCCCTGGACTTCCCTTGAGATATCGCAGAATTCGAAATACAGCTTCCATATGAGATTCCTTGGGATGACTCATGAACCTACTGACTAAACTTACAACAAAACCAATATCGGGTCTGGTATTTGCTAAGTAAATCAGTTTTCCTACGAGCCGTTGATAACGTCCTTTGTCCACATCAGCTTCCTCTTCCTTAGCATCAAGCTTTAAATTAGGCTCCATTGGTGTCTCTGATGGTTTGCACACGAGCATTCAGTCACTTCGAGAGATCCAGAGTATACTTAGGTTGAGACAACGAAATTCCTTTATGAGATCGTGAGACTTCCATTCCCAAAAGTATTTCAAGCTTGTCCAAGATCTTTCACTTCAAATTCCATGGCTAACAATTGTTTCAACCTGATAATCTCTCTTTCATTGTCACCAATTATTACAATATCATCAACATATACACTTAGGATTGTGATCTTTCCATCAGTGTCATGTTTAGAGAATAAGGTATGATCAGCTTGACTTTGAGAATAACCAATCATTCTTAATACTATTGAGAACCGACTGAACCAAGCTCGAGGACTTTGTTTTAATCCATACAAAGATTTCTTAAGCTTATGAGACTTTCCACTTTTGAGTGCTTAGATCCTCAAAACACAGGGGAATGTCCATGTAAACTTCCTCGAGAGATCTCCATTTAAGAATGCATTCTTCACATCAAGTTGATGAAGTGGCGATCTAAGTTTGCGGTAGTGAGAGTAGCACTCGAATTGTGTTACAGCAGCAAGGAGCAAATGTCTCCCAGTAGTCGATTCCATAAGTCGAGTATAGCCTCTTGCAACTAATCGAGCCTTTAGTCTCTCAACTGAACCATCTGCATTGTGCTTCACATTGAACAACCATTTACATCCAACTGTTCTTTTCCCAGGTGGTAGAGTGGTGATCTCCCAGGTATTGTTCTTTTCCAAAGCCCTGATCTCCTCATAAGTTGCCTTCTTCCACTCTGGTGATCTAGAGCTTCCTGACTGTTCTAGGAATGCTGATTTTATCAATGTTAGAAACATAAGCTCTATATTTTGAGGAAAGCTTGCCATAATAGATGAAATCTTTCATCTGATATGGTATATGAGTTCTCTCAGTTCTTCTCAAGGCAATAGGCATCTCATCAACAGGTAGATTCTCATAATTCTGAGAGGAATTTGAATCAGACATACCTTGTTTATGGTTTTCATTTGACAGTGGAGTTGAGGCAGATGATTGACAGTCTTGAGGTTGAGTCTGTGATGTATCTGGAGTCTGAGAGGGATCTGGTGGAGTTGATTGTAAAGGACTGATATGATCAAGTTGGATATTTGTAGGAAAGTATGTGACACTAGTGTTCTCCCCATCACATAGATACTGATTTTGAGATTCTGACAGTAAATTCTCCCCCTGAATCGAAGAATTAGGATAGAAAGGCTTGTTTTCAATAAATGTAACATCCATAGTGTGAAAAATTTTTCGCAAAGATGGGGAATAACATTTATATCCTTTCTTAGTTGGAGAATAGCCTAAAAATATGCATTTTAAGGATTGAGGAGCTAACTTACTTTGACCATAAAGATGGACAAACGCAGTGCAACCAAATAATTTTATAGGGATGTTCGAAAGAAGTTGTGTATGAGGAAAACTGTGTAGCAAAGTTTGACAAGGTGTTGCAAAATTCAATACTCGTGAAGGTAATCGATTGATGAGATAGGCTGCAGTGAGGACTGCTTCACCCCAATATTGTTGTGGAACATGTGTGGTGAATATGAGGGAACGAGCAACTTCTAGTAGGTGTCTGTTTTTCCTTTCAGAGATGCCATTTTGTTGCGGTGTTTTGACACATGAGCTAGTGTGTACAATGCCATGGGTGCTGAAGTAATCACCTAATATGGAGTTGAAATATTCACGTCCATTATCAGAGTGAAAGATTTGTATATTGGTTTGGAATTGAGTTTGAATCATGACATGAAACTGTTTTACTAGGTTGCAAGCCTCAGATTTATGTTTCATGAGAAAGACCCAGTGAACTAGTGTGATCATCGACAAACAAGAGAAACCATTTTGCATTTGTAATAGTTGAGATGTTTGAAGGACCCCAAATATCACTATGAATCAATGTAAATGGTTTAGATGCTTTATAAGGACTCGGCACATATGAATGTCTAGTATGCTTAGACAATTGACACACATCACAATTCAAAGAATGGATATCTTTATTTTTAAATAAGGAAGGAAACAGTTTAGAGAGATACATGAAGTTATGATGACCAAGTTGAGAATGTAACAACATGATTTCTCTATCGACTTATTGAATTGTGAGACCAATGAAGGAATGTGAAGGAGATGAATGTTGGAGAAGATACGAGCGGACTTTAATTCAAAGACCGCCAATCATCTTCCCAGAGTCCACATCTGAAAAACACAAGAATCATCGTGAATTGAGTGAGGCAATTCAAATCTCTATTTAGCTTATGAACAGACAATAAATTGCAATCCAACTTGGGAACATAGAGCACGAGTTGAGTTGTAAAGCGATGAGATGTTCATTTGTTCCAATGCCTACAACAGATGAGATGGAACCATCGACTATAATGACTGATATCGACTTGGTACATGGTGAGTAGGAGGTAAACAAATCACGATTACCGGTCATATGATCGATGGCTCTGAGTCTACAATCCAAGAGGATGTGTAGGCCGTTTGAGAGAAAAATCCATAGGGAAAGTACCTCCTTTGATCATGAGAGCATTTCCATTTGTAGGAGAATTAGAAAGCTTGTTGAGGCTGGTGATCGGACTTTGTAGTAGCTCTAATTGATCCTTGCTGAACAGTGGAGGAGCGAGACGAGATTTCCCGAGATTCTTGATCGGAAGAGGCTTTTCAAGGCTTCCAATCACCGGTTTCCCATGGATTTGCCGTGAAGTGTCACGAGTGTGTCTGGTTTGTTGCGGTGATCGCAGATAAGGCCGTTCTTGTGCTTCCTAGTAGTGGAGACTTTAGCGGCATGATTGTCACTTTGGAGATGAAGAGTGCGAGCCATCGAAATTGCACTTGGTGTGGTAGAGTCTCCCAGACAGATCTTTCGCCGAGCTCTCTTCGTATCTAATCAGAGAAGGCCTCCCTGATTGAAGGCAATGGCTTGGTGCTAAGGACTCTGCCCCGAGCTTCATCAAGGTCTTTGTTGAGTCCAGACAAGAATTTGAATACCCTCTTAGTCTCGACAATGGATCTGTAGAGTTTTCCATCCTCCGGACACTTCCACTTGTGAGTGTCTATACGATCAATTTTACGCCAATGTCGGGTTAGCAAGCTATAAAATTGTGTGAGTGAGAGATCACCTTGTTTGAGTTCATGAAGAACACTTTCGGTTTCAAAGATCTCGATGTATTCTCGAAGCTGGAGAATGTGATCTTGGTAACTTCCTAGATTTCAAGCGAATTTGTAGCATAGAAGCGAGAAAGTTCTCACCAATTTCAGGGGTCATGGAGTTGATGAGCCACGACATTACCATATTGTTGTTGGCCTTCCAAGATTTGTAAGCAGGGTCATCTTCCTTTGGAGCAATTGCTGATTCTGAGAGAAGATCATCTTTGCTCTTCCCACAGATGAACATAAGGACTGATTGGGACCACTGCAAATAGTTTTGGCCATTGAGCTTATGGTTTGTAATATGAGTAGAAAAAGGATCGGGAATGGGAGAAGATGAATGTGGTTGTAAGGATGAGGAGACTTCATTGGAGGAAGAAGAGGTGAGTCCATGGATCTTATTTCCATATTTCGCCATGGCTTTGATACCATGAAGATTAAGAACACAATTAGATGAATCGGACTTCTCTTTCTCATTGATGATTGCTAATTATATACAAGATCGACAATTAACCAACTGAATACAAGATAAACACCAGAAATACAAGCTAACTATGAGGATACTAAATTGCTAGTAATGAGGAGATAAGATAGGAATGACAGCAACTAATGTATCTAATATATATATCCTAAGATCAGCAACTAACTGATTATTATAGATCAGAACATCAGAGATGATAGACTTCAACAACATGGAACCTGAACCCATTATTCTTGCCTATATTGACCTTAATCTTCAGGTACACTTAAAAGGAAAGGATAAGGAAAATGAGCTTGCTCTAACTTCTTTTTAACATGTAATGTGTTATCAATTGCCAGACACTCGTTGCTGCAAGGATGTTCTTGCAACATGGTGCCAACAGCCATTCTCAATGCTCTGGTTTGGTGAACATTTCATCACCTGCTGTGCATTCTGCAGACGCAAAGTTGAAGGTATTACTTACACCTGCTCATATGTTGTTTCTCCATATTTTCATTAGCGATTTTCCTTCATTACTATTAGAAATGGGTTGTCGTTGGACTTGCAGCTAGAACTCTCGCCAATATTCAGAAAGATTGGCGACAAACAAACTTGTCGTATTGGTTTATATGAGCTATATCGTATTACCCAACTGTACCCTCAGGTGATACTGTATCCTCTGTTCTTGCTTGTTTTTAATTTCCGTGACACTCGATCCATTTGTTAATGAGTGCATTCTTAATCTGTGCCATGTCTAGGATGATATATTTGCTCATGCAAAACACAAGTGAGGCTTTCCGCGAGTATGTAAGAAGTGGACTAGCACAGGTTAGCGTTTGTAGCATTCCACATTGTGGTTGTGATGATTAAACTGCAATTCATCTGGTTGTTAATTGTTAGTTATGCTTGGTACAAGTGGAAAGGAATGCCGCTTTGGGAAGGATGCCTTCATGTGCCGTGATCTCTGCTCCACCTTCTGTTGCTCTAGAATTTCCTGCAACGGAACGTGCACGCTCCCCATCATCGCGAAGCAAGAGGCATGCAGGGAGCTTTTGAATCCTTGATAGAGTCATTATTGCCAAGGAAGATAAAATTTACAGCCCTTTTCTATACGAAGAGACGAGAAAAACGATAGGTTTACATTTTCTATGAAGTGATGGATGCATAACAAATTTGTCTAGCCTACTATAGGTATGGATCTGATTTTACAACGAACTTCACAGCTTCTTTCAACTGGACTAGTGACCCTCTTAGTTCCAACTTGTGTAGTTTAACATTCTGCAAGTCTGATTTTTAGTGTGACTCTGCCACTGAGCAGATGATTTTTACTGTTGCTATAACGTTCAGTGCACTCATGATATGCATATGATCCTTGTGTTTTTTTTTTTTTTTGATGAAAGTATATGATCCTTGTTTAATCAATAGTGCTAGCTATTTGGATTACCATTACTCAAATAGTATTACATTATCAGCAGACATTTTGGCCCAACAAATCCGAAAGGCTTTCCGTTGTTATACGGAATAGGGGCATAGTGAGAAAATGACTGAAGTGTAAATGAGTAAAGGGGTGCAATATGCAACCCACTTATTAGTGAGCAATTAAGTGAAGTAAAATTAAGCAAATAGTATCATTTGGTTTTTGAACATCAACATTTTTGTTGATTTGATCCGCAAACTTTTGTCAGTTCACTTTTGATTCTTAAACTTTCATTTTCCTCTACTTTTAGTCATTTTGTTTAGTTTGGAGAGTAACGATTACTAACAAAACGGTTTACAATCGATTTTTTGCTAGAATGACACTTGACACTTTAAGTGACACCTCTATGACGTGGTGTGCGAGGCTTCATGTAAAAATGAGTATGCGCAAAATAGTTCTTGGTGCATAACACATGTGGTGTGTATCTTGAAGTGCGCATGACGACTCTCATAGATGCAGGCATGCGCGTCATGTCACAGGAGTGTGACTTAGCATGTCATTTGAATTCGTGCGTGCTTCGATATACACACCACACGTATTATGCACCAGAAACTATAGTCACACACTCATTTTTACATGGGCCCCACACGCATCGTCATACATTTTTCTAACAAAAAAATTAAAGGAAAACGAAAGTTCATGGACTAAAAGTGAACAGATGACAAAGGGGGTGTATTCAATTTGACAAATCCATGATTTTTTTTAAATGATGGATTTCCATGAATTTCATGGAATTTGATGGATTTGGAAGAATTTGATCTAAATTCATCCAAATCTCATGGGTAGTGGTAAAATTTGGTTATGTGAATTTTTTGAAAAGAAATCCATTAAAATTTACTCAAATATTGAATACTTTTTAGAAATTCATTAAAATCCTTCGAAATGTTAATTGAATACCCCTAATTTTTCAAAAGTCTATTAAAATCTTTTGAAATTCAAATTAAATACACCTCGATTTCAAAATCTTCCAAACTCTTTTAAAATCTTTTTCAAATCATCCAATTGAATACCCCCACAGATTTGGACCAAGCCCTTTCAAATGAGTCTGGCTCTGTGCACCCTCCAAAACATTAAAGCCAAATCATAGGATGAGTGCACCCACTGATTGATAAGGGCACCACAATTTTTTATTTTTTTTTCCTTAAAATGCTCTTGTGTTTACTAGAGCACCCCACAACTCTCGATTCGAAAAAATAGATTTTCAAAGTTATGAATGAGAGCACGAGTTCTAAATGTTGATTCCGGTTGATCTTCGTGTCACACCCCCAAAATGCAAGTTCACGTCGCCGATGATTGGAGGGGTCGATTCTTGTGGGGTGCATGATGGTGATAGATATAGAGGGCATGTGAGTGTGTTAAGAGGGGTAAATAAGTCATTTCATTTGGAGGCAAATATGAAAAAGAAGTGCAAAAAATTTTGTGACTTGCCTCTAGTGTTTTGGTGGGGCTCACATAGTTGGGCCCATTTAGAATTCTATGAAATTCTATGAAATCAATAAAAATCCATCATTTAAAAAAATCGATGTATTTGTCAAATCAGTTTAAACAATTTTAAGCCAGGGTACTTAAAAAGTGGAAGATTGAGAAAGAGAGGGAATGAGGGAATTAAAACATTCTCCTTCCTTTTCTCCATCAACATTCCATATTCATTTGTTGATTCAAAATCTCAGTCCCCGGCATCTTCTTCTTCTTCTTCTAATGCCACTTGTTTGAAAGAAATTGAAAAATCTGACGCCGATCAAGTGTTGTTTCTTTGTTCAGAGCAATCAAGAGCCGCTCTAATCGTGCTCTTCGCAACGAATCCGACCAACTCTTCCTTTGCTCATTATTCAAACACTGAATCAAGGCCTTGATTTGAGTACATTGGATTGGGGCTCGGTCGCGGGGTTCTTAGACTCCTTTTTGAAGTTGAATGGAAAGAAAATGAATGAAATTGGAGTGACTAGCGGCGAGTTATTCGTTTTAGATCATTTCGTGGCGATTCGATGGTTATTGATAAGCAGTTGTTCTTTGATATGTAAGCAAGCAGATTTAGTTGCCGCCTTGTCTTGCGAGGCTAATAAAGTCGATATCTTTAGTGTTCTTCGCTTTGTATGTCCTCGTGGTCCTCATCCTCCGAGGTTTCAAATGATTTGAAAGTTTTGATGGCGGGATCGAAACTCCAGAGTCCCTGTTTTTTTTTTTTTTTTTTTTTTTTTTTGCGAGATAGATTTTTAATGGTTTTTGCTAGTGTTTTCGAGGGTGACTACTTGGGATTGTTGAAGGGCGCTTCTAGAATTGTTTTTAAGGGTCTTTACTTTGGATTCTTAAATGAGACTTCTCAAATGCTGGTTCATGTTAGAACTATAATTGCTTGGGAGGGCGCTCTGGCACTTCTTCTACTTGATAGAATTGAAGGTGCTGCAGACATCATGGGGAAAGGAACCAGTGTATTAAGACAATATCTACCCATTCAATTTGCTAGATATCTCGCTTTAAATAATGTCACTTCAGGCAAGAAGTACCTAATATGCTCAATGCCTGGACGAGATATTCCTTTTTGAGGAGCATTGTCAAATTGATTTCGATATTGCTGGTAATGCAACAATGGAGGTGATGGGGCCAGATTGTGAGGTCCTCCAAGTATTGACGGCAGTTCTTGCAAAACTTAATGTTGTTGATTATGAGGTACTTATTTCTCTTTTACTTTATGGTGTTACTTTCTCTTTTTATGTTATTTTTGTTAGCTATCTTCTTTGGTACGGAAGTATGGTACCTGTGATGGTGTTGTGCCTAACTCCACGCCTTTTATTTTGTACTACTTCGATTGAATCATTGCACTAAATTGAGCACAATGGAATAGTTTGATTCATGTAGCCGACCCCAACTAATTTATGATTGAGACTATGTTGTTGTTGTTTAGCAGGTCTCTACAGGTACCATTATAAGTTAGAGAAAAAAATAGGCACATTGCCTTGAAACTTACACTTTAAATCCATCTGACACATGTTGTCAGCTTAACTGTTGGCATTAAACCAATTTTTGGCGTGTGTCTGTTGTTGTTTTCTTTTTTTAAATGTTTGTCATGCATACACATTTATTATTTTTAAAGATGCTTCTCTTCTTATCTTTCAAAGATTAAGTTGAATCATTCGCAAGTTGCTGGATGGAATGTTGGAGACTTTGTAACATAACTGCTGAAAAGTTCAGAATTATATGTGCAAGCATATTGACAAGTTGGAACAGAAATCAACTGCGCAGATTAAAAAGGAAATGGTGAGAATTGCCTGTTTTGTAATCCTATGTAAGATGTAAAATTTTATTGTTGTAGTTGTTTAGTTTTCAAGTGAAGATTTCATGTTAATTTGTTCCTTCTATTTCATGCTATTCTCCATGTCGTGATAAATTAATGATGAGCATTCCAACGATCTAAAGGTGGAGAAGGGCTTGACTGTTGAAATAGCTGACAGAATTTGTACTTTTGTGAGAAAAAAAGGACCACCTAGGCAGATATTGTCATGGTTGAGACAGGAGCGCAAAAAGTTTCGTGATAGCAGAGAAGTTGTTCTTGCACTGAAGGACTTGAAGATTCTGTTTTTGATTTGAGCCTCGCGTTAGGCATTCGTTGTTATACTGGATTAGTATTTGAAGTTGTTTTAAAAGGTGCCAAACAGGTATGCATTCATATCTTGCAATTTTATGTACTTAATTACTTTCATGGATGCGGATGCGTCATGGGGGAATGAGTTCATTGTTAATGAGGTATCCTCTTCTTTTAAATTGGTATGGATATAAATCATTGTTAAGGTTTCAAGAAAGTTACTTAAAAAGCCAGTGCAACTGATGTATTATGGCCTGTCCTAAGTCTCCTTGAACATATTCTTGAAAACATTTACTCTGTAGGAAGCAACCAAGGTTTACATTGTGCCCATTGGTTTTTGCCTTTAAACCTAGTGTCCATGGGGGTGTCTAATCGATGTTAATCACGTGTAGAGTAATTTCTTTTTTGAGACGGATGAAAGGAGTTGGATATATGCAGGATTAGAATGGAATATCTTCCAAATTATATTCTCTCTCTCTCTCTCTTTTTTTTTTTTTTTTTTTTTTTTTAATTTTCTGCTGTTGCCTTTAGCAAGTTAATCATGTAGATTTTCCTTGCATGTGCAACTTAGGCTCCTTTGTGATGTTAAGCATGTGGATGAGAAAGCCCCTTGCCACCATTTTTAGGTGGGAAGATTGGTTACTTCGCTTTGATTAAAATGCCTGATTTTTCCATTAGCAATTAGCTGCTTTTGTGTTTATTTAGGTATTTGTGTTGATGTAAATTACAGTTAGTACAAAAGAAGTGGCTAAGTATGTGGAAGTCATTACCTCTTAACTGTTTGTCAACCTACCTCTTTTACTCTAATTAGACTGGAAGACATATTGTTCCTTGGGCTTGGGTGTATTTATTTATTTTCAATTACTAATCCAGTCTTGAACTCCATCTATGTAGAACATAGGAGTTTCTCTTATGCTCTACATATAGTAGGTCCCAAGTTCGGATTAAGGAGGCTTGCTTAAGGTTGACAACCAACATAAATCATTTGTCCTTTATCTAAAAAAACATAAAACATTTGTTACTCTTTATAAAATGAGACTCCTTGAACAGTTGAACATTAGGTTTTGTTTCAATTTTGGTCTACTCTTACTGGGTATGTCTGATATTTGATTAATTTTGCTTGCACATGACATGCATTTGTGTGTTGGTTGTGATTCAAAATGGGTAATCTCTGCTGTTGAAGTAATTTTCTGTTTCAATTTGGGTTTCTAAAGATTAAAGCCAATTTTTTGTTCAATTTGGACTTTGAAAGCACGCCATCAAGTTCATTAAGTCAAGAATTGTAAGCCACCAAGGTGATCCCGAGGCGAGGCGGTGTCTATACGGCGCCTAGGCTGTTAAAAATATTTATTTAGAGGTTCATGAATAATTAATTATTTATTTATAGATCCTTAAGTAACACTAATTGTCTATTAGTTATTGTGATCCATATTCAAGATATACTTCTTTTTTTCTTATATAAGAAAGAATAAGAAATCATCTTGCCCCCCCTTTGGAACTCGATATTGTGATCCATATTCAACAAATATTCAAGATATACTTTAAGAATACCAATAATCTAGGTCCTTATGTAACATGAATTGTGTTAAGATTTCGTTGTTGGGTAGGTTTCATATCATCAAACTTAATTGTGATCAGCCCCATCAATTTTCTAAAATTTCTAAGAAAGGCACTACCCGCTAAAACTACCACCTAGGCAGTTTTGCCCAGAAACGCCTGGCTGATGCGTAGACGACTGCCTAGGCATCGTCATGCAATCACTTCAATAAATTGAGCAGAATGAAAGAGTTTGATTCATGTAATTTTTTAACTAATTTCGGATTGAGGCTTTGTTTTTTGAATAGTAGTCCGGTTTTGAATTCTTCAATTTTCCCTTTACAATGCAAAAGGAATTATTTTGCGGAACAACCAGTGGACTTATATACTTAATCTTTAGTTGCCTAAACTTATTCAACGAACTTATTTTGCCCATTGAAAAAAAGTGTAGCCCTATGTTAGAAACTGCTATCGTATAGGTTGAGTTGCCTTCATTTAGATGGGTTTTGAATATTACTTGCTTTTGATGATTATTTTGTGCTCTTGCACATGCTGGGTTGTGGAGCAAAGAAATTCCTCAACTGAGTTTTTTGCGGCGCTAGTTTCACTTATATTAATTTCGTTGACTTTCCATGATGAAGCGTGAGTTATTTAGGTGGAACAATTGCGCTGATTATGTATCTTTGTGTGCGTTACCAAGTAAGTTCATATTTATGTAGTGATACTTTTGTGTTCTCAGGTTGGTTCCATCGCAGCTGGTGGACATTACGACAATCTGATCAAACAGTTTGGTCCAAACCAAACCCCTGCAGTTGGTCTTAGCCTTCATGTCAAGCAGATATTTACTTTCATGGAGCAGAAACTTGCAGAATTCCATAGCCAGGTGATGCATCCGCATTTTGCGCCTACACATTTAAAAGCTCTTAAAAACTTCATAGCTTTGGTGTACATTTTGTTTTGGGTCTCTCTTATTCTCTTGTTATGCAAACATGATAGATATAGTGATCTTAACACTATTCATTCTTTTTGTTCTACTTTGGCAGGTGAATAAAAAAATAGAAGCTGAAGACTTGAAAAGTGTTTTGGGGGAAGATTCATCTACAAATAGCGAATTGAATGAATTTTTGTTGGCGAAAAGACAGTGATGCCATGACGATAGTCAAGAATTGCATAAATGAAGGGGGTTGGTACATTAGGCCTCCGTTGCATCAGCATTTTGTTCAATAATTTTTTCATCTCCATGTTTCGAATATAATATTTATGTAGATAAAGCTTGAATTTTTTATTTTTTATTTTTATTTTTATTATTATTATTTTTTAATCTTTCACAAGGAATAACATGTTATTTCAAGAAACAATTTTCAAGGAGCCATCATATTGCATTTTCTATGATTGTGTTGTCATTCATTTAGGTTTCATAAATTATTACTCTCCTAAAACATAACATGAATTTAAGATTCTCTCTTGCTTCATACTCAGTTTTGTAATCCCCCTGTTGTCCTCCCTCTGATGTCCGGCCCCTACTGCTGAGCTGAAGTCATATCGTCCTTTCGCTTCCTTGCGTTAACTTAAGTGATAGGTGGACTATCATCATCTTCCACTACTCTTGTTTATGTAGAATGCTAGGTTTTCTAGGCCAAATTTATGTTTGTGATTTATGTTCATTGTCTTGCCAAAGCATCCATTTAATTTTTTACTTTTCAGAAGTCTCGAACTTCTATAATATTGGCCTTAACATGTTTTATTGGCATTGCTGGTGTTCTCTTGCATCTTTTCATATTTGTTTTCGGAATTACATTGTTCCTCTCTTAGTATAATGTGATATATTGCTCTTTTTCTTTTTGATTTATGGTTTCTGTTGGAGACAAGGGAATCTTTGTTCAAATTTCATTTTTTTTCGAATCTTTATTCTATTTGGATTAGACACATAAACTTAGCAATTACGAGCTTTTCCTATAATCAAAAGAGAAGTAAAAAATCTTTCAATGGATTGAGCAGTCATGTTCGTTCTTGTTTTCTTACTCGGGTCTTTTCGTTGATAAGGGTATGTTTGAGCCGGATGTTGAATGCTTTTGAAGTGAAGCTTTGATTAAGACCCTATGGTTTAGGTTGCATGCATGGTGTCCAAGCACTTTCTTTATACTATGTAAAAAATTCATATTTGGATACTATTACGTCTCTTTAAACTAAACATGGGAGGCTTAATGGTTGCAACTTTTATTACCGTTCTGACTTTTGTTATTCATTTGCTGCCATGCACTCTTTGATAAAGATGCATGAGAGGAAGCATATCAAGAATAGGTGTATGACAGAGAATTCATTAACCAATAAATATCTTCAGAGGGTCAGCATATATATATTTCCATGTTACATTAGAGTGGAATAGTAGTTGCTGTGATCTATCAGTAATTTGATAATTGACAGCTGATTAAAGTAGACAATAGAACTCCATGAAGAATTTCTTCCATGGGATTTGGCTAGAACTAAATAAAGAGGCTTCAATGACTAAAATATTAAGTCTGAAATTGTTTTTTTTTTTTTTTTCTTTTTCATGACTGAAATTGTTTATATATATATATATATAAACAACTTTGTCGTTATAAATTAATGTGCTATGTACATCTGATGTTGGCGTTCTCTCAAAGCTCTCTTTATTTTCAATCCCTCAAAGTAAGTTACGTCTAGCTTCTGTTTCACGTTCATAGTTATAAATTAATGTCGCAGGCATTTATTTTTTAATGTGCAACTCTGATTTTGATCAATTAATGTTTGGTGTCATTTTTTATGGCAAATTGGGATCTTCATAAAATCTCTCTAAGTTTCAATAATGTTTGTGTGATTGTTGATGTTAGTTTGGGATCTACAAGTATTTTCAGATGTTACAACTATTCAAATTCTAACTTAAAAGTACAACATAATAATAGCCACCAAGTATTTGAATAACAATAAATCTACTTGGACTCATGAGTCTAGACTCATAAGGAGGTTTTTTTCATTTTTGTAAATATTTAAGGGGTATGAAATGAATTTTACAAGTGATTATGGTTGCTTCATTAATTGCTCGAGGATGTATTTGAAATTAAAAAAAAGTTTTGAGTCAGGACCCACGAGTCCAAATAGCACTACCATTTGAATAAATGCCAAGCGGAAAGTGATAGACATTTAGACGACCATTAAACAACACACAATAGAAATTTGATGCTTTATTTGATTTGTGATTAGTAAAGTTGAAAAAACGGAGGTACCAGTTGGGTAATTATTGTATTTATATGTCTAAGATAGATGAATGAATTGATGATATTTGAGTCAAGTTTGGTTAAGTTGTTTCTTAACTCTAAATTAGTATGAGGTTCAAGATTATGCAAGTAATTAATATCCCACAATGTGCAATCGGCTTTGGAAAAGGAGTGTGAAGATGCACTTGAAGTTCTCTTAAATTAGCATTTCTTCTGAGACTTTCAACTAAATAACTACATGTCATTGGCATATATTCTGTGATTGTAACTTCGCCTTCACCAATGTTAGTTGTTGTCATGGAGTCTTTATTCTTTCCTAATTAGCTCAATCTACCATAGATTGCTTCAAGTTATTAAACCATCTTCATCATCACCGCTAGCTGAATGAAAACATAGTTTGATTTAAGAAAATAACTGTTTGATTTTTTTCTTTGTTTTTGTTTTTTTTTTTATCTTAATAAATCTAAGGAATGCTAATAGATGAACAACTTTGGTTAGCTCTATAATAAGTATGAATAGTGAGAATGGCCTTTGAGAGTTAATTTTCATAGTAATTTCCAATCTTTTGGAAAAGAAAGTGAAACTTCTTTGATGCTCGAGCCTTGAATGACATTAGCCAGATTAAATATTAAAAATCATGAAGCGACATGTATGTTTCTCTACAAAAATAAATTAGTGTAGTGTGTTTGGAGTGAATTTGAACATGTTCTTGATAATATTAAGATAAGGTATGGAAGTGAAAAGTTTAAAATTTTATTTAGCTTCTCCCTTGCAATGCTAAATATTTTTTTCAATGTCGTAACTAGTTTGTATGAGCAAGGATTGAAGGTGACTGCAAGTAGGAAGACAGAGAAAGGCGAGATGGGAAGTACTGATTTAGTTTAAGGGAGGCAAAATAGAGTTCTTCTCTAATCAAGCACCTGAAAGCATGTAGAGCTTGAGAGCTTCTTCTATCCTGATTAGTTTAGTCTTATAGAGCTTTCTTAGTAGTGTTATCTCTGTCGAATCTCTCGATTCTTCACTTCTCTGATATTCTTTGTCCAATTCGAAGTCTCTATCTCCCTTTCCAACACAAAATCAATCTCTTGAATTCATTATCTCCACCTATCAACAAAAGAAGTGAAATAATCGACTTGCTATTTTAATTGTTCCATTCATGCATGCTGGTTTTCTCATATTAATTCTCAACACTGGAATTGATTATCTTTCTTTTGATTTTTGCTCTTGCTAGGTATTTTTTGGAAAGGTGTCACAATATTTGAAACATTTGATTTGAGATTATTGTTATCATTGCAGTTGTAAGGTTATAAAGTTTTTTGATGTTTTGAGATTGGAAATGAATGGATGAAGATGCAATTGCACATGTTTAAAATAGATCATTTTCAACACATATTGTGTTTGCTAAACACAAATGTCAATGAAAAGTATAACATCATGCTTGTTTTTTCATCAATTAAAGGTAAAAAAAAAAAAAAAAACCTGTTTTTCAGTTGGTTTTTCCTCTAGGTTTCTTCTCAGAGTTGCTCACATCGACTCTTCGATTTAGCAAAGTTTCGGGTCTGCGATCGTGGACTAGTACATCATCAATTTTAATATTTGTTCTACATTTGAGTCTCTTGGGTGAGCCTCTAATATATATGAATTTGCTTTGGCCTCTCACATTCTTTAATTTGGGATCGACCTTTGTAGGTGTGACCACTTTATATCAATGTTAGTCACATTATTCAATAATATCACAATAATTCATGGTGTTGGCCTCTCATAGTGTATTCTTCAAGTGCTTATATGAGTTGTTGTAATATATGTAGCTGCTGGTTTAGTTGTTGTGTGACGAGTGATATTCTTAAGCATTCCCTATTCAAAAATAATTCTTAACGCCTCATTCAAGAACAACAGCTAGTGTGATTAGTGTATTATTTATTTTTGTTTGTAAAGCTCACCATCAATTTGCTTAAATGGAGCACAATAGTCAAGTTTGATCTATGTAGTCGATCTCAACTAATTTGAGATCGGTATGTGATGCTAATACATGTAATATTTTTATCCATCTTATGTTCATTTATGGTCTGCTTGTCTTGGCCTCCTGTTATGTCTTCATTCGACTTATAAAGGGATATTGGTTGTTGATTTTGGGGTCATCTTATAGAAAATAAAAAATAAAATAAAACATGTACGTTTAAATTTTGTTTAATTTTAATCGAATCAAAGAAAGTTAGGGTTAAAAATATACTCATATTTATCAAAAACAAAATAAGTTTTGAAGTGCATAACAGCTTTAAGTTTTAATCTTAATGGTATGCGTGAGAGCAACGATAGCTATTCGCGCATAGGTAGGTCTTCTAGGCGCGGAGTCCATCCAGATCTGCAATCTGCCACGAAGAAGACAGGAAAGGATGAGATCACAACTTAGAAAGTTGCTTGTACTTTCGCTGCCCGCCCTTGTAAATCACGTCATTAGACGCGTGTCATAATGTCTTTCGAAATGATCAATAACTATATGTATTACACTTTGTTTTTATATGTAACCAAAAAAAAAACAAAGTAAATTACTGAAGATGCCAAGATTGCACTAATAGGCACAATTAATAGGCATTTATCTTCCAGGTCAAGGTCAATAGTAACGGAATGAGCGTTTCTTGTCTATCTTAGAAGCGTTATTCAAATGCAGAGTCACGTACAACACTGTGTAGGGCTATAGCCCAAGCACCTTGTTGCGAAAAAAAAAAAAAAAAAAAAAAAAAAAAAAAAAAAAAAAAAAAAGGCAAAACAAGCTCACCCCCTTAAACACTACATGAAAAAATATTTTTATAACATTTAAAAATGTTTTCATACTACGTTATTAAAATTTATTTAATATGAATCAATATGCGACAAAATTATTTATAATTAAGAAATTAATGTGTAATGATTTATAAATTTAATAAAATTTTTTATTTTATAATATTTAATCAATCATAATTATTATTTTTTGTCATAAACAATATTAAATTTTATGTTAATTTAAATTTAATAAATTTTAACAACGTATTATATAATAACTTGATTAAGTATTGTAAAAGATCTTGGATTACGACAAAAAACTGCAAAATTGGAGTACCTCGGGCATGTAGACTCGTTAATGCCAAACCATAGTTGGCATGTTTTTGCAGTGATAGTACTCACCCTCCATAAAGAATTAAGAGGGGATTGGTTGAAAGATCATATATATATATATATATATATATATATATATATATATATATATATATATATATATATATATCAAATATACAAAAGAGCAAATGTAAGATTTTTGAGTAGTAAGCAAATTGACTATTTTGTCCTTTTTATTATTTCTTTCGCTCCCAATTTTGGTTCCCAGTTCAAATTTCATTACGAGTTCTTGTTTTTAATTCAAAATTCGTCCCCAACTCTAACTCCTAAATTTCTTCTTCCACAACTCAACTTGAGTTTTCGATTAAATTCAATTTTTTTCCATTATCCTTATTCTCTTCGACTCCTATTCTCTGCGTTGTTTGATCGAGATTACGAGAATCTCCCCAGGTTGCTGAGGAGAATGAGTGAAGATTGCAACAACGCTTCTACTTTAGGTGACATTAGGTTATTTTTTCTTAGTTTTTTTAATTTGGACTCCTCTGCAATTTTGGTCTCTCACATTGTCGAATCTCTAGAACACAAACAAAATACTCGATTTTCTTTTTTTTTTTTTTAAATCCGTGGCTCTTTTTATTCTCACTCTATTATCTCCTTTTTTATAATTATGGAACATCTCTTTGAGTTTTTGTTTTATGGGATCATCAAAAACCATACATAGCTTTTAGTCTAGGTATAGGCAATGTTTCCAGTTTCTTAGTTTATATCAATCTGGAGAACAAAAAAAAAGATTAGGTCAATCTATGGAGCATTACGCTTTTGCTTTTTAGTTTGAGGGCCGCTAAGGGCACCCCACCTATTAATGAAGGCACACAGTTAATGTGGGCACAAACCAATTTACCTGGGGCACCCAATTAGACCCGACATACCCAAAATACCCCTCGTGCAAAAAACTCTCGCACCCCACCACCCCCACCACCACCTTCACCGAAATCTTGTGGAAGAATCCATTTCTTTTGAATCGACCTGTGAGAGGAATCCCCGAAATCGTGTCTCCCCTTGTGTTTCTCCTTCGTTGTACGAGTTTTTTGCAGTTCGTAGGGTCGGGGTGTGAGCTGATTTCGTCTCCAAGTTAGGGCTCGGTTGAAGATCGTCGAACACACATATTTTGCGCGAAATCGATCGTTTGAAGTTACGTTTTTAGTATACTTAAGTTACATTTGGTAGAGTAGTTGTAATGTGTGTGTGGCGGTTTGTTGAATGGTTAAAAAAATGGGAATTCGCGGTTCTCGGCCATACGGCGAGAGAGGCAGTGCTAATCTGTCTCTGGTCCAAGCATGGCGAGACAGAAACTAAATTTTTGGGAACTCGAAGTCTCGACCACAAAGGCGGAAGAGTTCACAAAGTGGCTCGATTACGCATGGCGAGAGTACTCTAGTTCTCTCGGCGAGACATGACGAGAGCTATAATTAGTGCTAGGTAATGTGGTGTCGGTGGTGTACAACCGAGAATTTGCTCCTACTCTCGGTTGTACACTGGCGAGAGTGTTAGAGTAGGCTCGGTCGTGATTGGACGAGAGCAAGGCGAATTGAAATGGTCAACCCATCTCGGTGGTGCACAACCGATACCTTTCTATTGGACTCGGTTGTACACTGCCGATATATTGGAGGCATTGTCGGTCATGGGTGACCGAAAATATGGGTTGTTTCACGAACCTGCTTGACCGAGACATCAGAAATGGATGAATTTGAACCTTTTTTTTTGTAAATTTTTTTTGGGTTCTTCCATGGGCTTATATGTTGTAATTTTTTCGGGTATGACTCGTCCGAAGCACTGGTGACTAGGGAGGAGGCTGGTGTTGAGGTGTCGAGGCCTAACCGGGGGCGAGGTGGCCGGAGACCCCCGACATCATCGTACCGGAAAGAGAAAGAGAAGGAGAATGAGGATGTTAAGGGCAAGACGAAGGTAGATGGTACTCGTGGAAGGTTACATTTGCACGATGAGGGTTCGACCCTCGATGCTGGGCGACCTGAGGATCTTGTTGTTGCCCGAGGGGAAGAGGAGGGGCATGCATCGGAGTCTAGTAGCAGTGACTCTTCAAAGGCGGGAAACACGACATAAACAGATCGTAATGTGGGCGGGAGTAGTAGTGGTGGAGCTGGCCATAATGAAGGAGAGCCAGAAGTGCCCGTTGAAGCGCGTGCTCCATTCCCCGGTGGTCCTATAGACGGGGCGTTGTTGAAGAGCTTCAAGGATCATGTGGCGTTATCGATTTGGAGCAATGAGGTAATTTCAATTTCATTGAACGGAGTAACTTAATACTCATGGTTTTAACATACTGACGAGATGTATTTATTTGTTGCAGGAGCGTCCCGTTCTCAAGTGTATCAATCACGGAGCTCAGATACAAGAATGGGATTTACAGTCGTGCCACCCGGACACGGTGGGACTTCAGAGGATTATTCAGCGTTCTGGGTTGAATACGCTGATAGACTGCTCATACCGCAAGGCCAACAAGGAGGTGATCTCTGCATTTGTGGAGCGGTGGCAGCCGGAGACGAACACATTTCACCAAAAGGAAGGTGAAATGTCTATCTCATTAGAGGATGTCAGCTTCCTCCTGAAGATTCATGTGACGGGCAAAGTTGTGGCAGTGGAGAACTTTGCGAGGTACACGGAGGAATCTCGCTCGGACGCGATTAAGATGGTCTCAAACCTACTTGGGGTTAGCGTCGAGGAGGCTGAGGAGGAGGTGAATATTAGCAAGGGGCTCACAGTGCGCAAATGTTGGCTGAAGAGTCGATGGTGCCCCAAAGCTTGTTCGAGACCCAGAAATTATCCTCATGTGGAATGCACCGCCCGAGCGTACCTGCTGTACATGTTGTCCTGCACTCTATTTGCCGATAAAAGTGGGTCTCGGGTGTCGATCGCGCTGCTGAAGCTTCTTGAGGACTTGGACGACGTAGGAAACTACGCATGGGGTGCGGCTGCGTTGGCCTACTTGTATCGACACTTGGGGTCCGCCACGAGAGTGCAAGTGTCTCAGATTGCTGGCTACCTCACATTGCTTGAGGTTTGTTATAAAATAGACTTAATTTTCTTTTTGTATTTCAATTAGGCCAACTTGCAATTGTGGACTAACTAACATTGTATGTATTTGCAGGGATGGGTGTACGACAATTTCAAACTTGGTCTGGCCACACCCAATGCGAAGTACATGGACTACGTGCAACCTCGTGTCTGCAGATGGATTCAAAAGCATGAGACGGTGGCGAATGTAGACAAACTCGGGGCCATTAGGAGAACCTTGGATAGGTTGCGCCCAAGTGAGGTGAGATGGTTATCCATATCCTCTGATAGTTGATGTTTTAGTAATTATTTTTTGCTAACAATGGTTGTTGCATTTTGATTAGGTCACTTGGGACCCATATGTGAATTTAAGGGAAAATGGAGTTGTGCAAGCGATGACCTTTTACAGTGGGACGATCAAGTACATGGATGTGGTGGAGCCCTACCACCCGGAAAGGATTCTGAGACAGTTTGGGCATGTGCAATCTATACTAGATCCTCCGTACCGTCCATTGGAAGCACACTGAGGCCCATCTGCGAACAAGTACTCCGTCAAGTATGGGTTCCAGCAAGACAATTGGGAGCGATGGAGGAACTATTTGTTGGCTCCTGAAGTTCGGGGCGACAAGGCAGAATTTGAGTTTTTGGCTACACCAGACTACCTGCCTTGGTTCCTCAAAGTGTCTCATCCCGTTATCACCAATCCGAGCATCGAGGACCATGACATGGTCGCCACAACCATTGCAGATAACGAGCTACTTGAGGTATTTAAGTGGTTATATAGTTGTATTTTGCATATCTTATTCATCCCGATCTGTTTTACACTAACACTAACTCGATTATTTCATCAGCGTAATAGGCGTGCGTTGGACGCGGCGTTGCGATGGATGGACCTCCCGCCGGAGTTGTGTACGATCGAGTCTGCGAGGACAATGGCGAGTGACATCGTCAATTTTATTTCGGGGATGAGTATAGGTCCCACCACCACGAGTACGACTCCGGCGACCACAACCGGCACAACCGCCACATCCGGCCCTACCGAAGCAGGCCCGAGGCAGTCCCAGCATGGTAGCACTTCCACACACTCCACCCCGGCCACAGCTCAGCCCGCCACGGTCGATGCTCGCCCTCCGAAGAGAAAGCTTGGGAAAGAGTATCAAAGGAAGAATCTGAAGAAACCAAAGCAATGACCGTTTTGCGGAGGCATAGACATTTTTATGATATTTTTATGTCCCAGCATGGGGAACATAGACATCCTTTGAGTTTTATGATGTTTGCGGAGACATTTTTATGACAGTTTCTAATGTGTTATGACAGTTTGTAAAGTTTCATGAGTACTTGTTGCCTATTGACTACATGTGTTATGAAAGTTTGTAATGTTACATTGCCTATTGTTGTATTTTGGTCTTATTTTGTTCTAGGATACTTGTTTTTCCTGATTCTGAGGGTGTCTCGGTCAAGCAGGGCCGACTCTCATTTGGAATTTTCGGTACTGAACAACCGACAAAAATGCAGGATTCATAGTCTTACCCGGCCAAGAATGTCGCTGATTCCATTATTTAAATATGTGTCGGTCACTGATGGCCGAAACCTATCAAAGACTGTCGGTGATTCGTCACCGACATCGTACGATGGAGTTCGGCCACTGCTCGACGAGATAAGCCGGCGCATTTGGTGAACGTGGAGACCAATTGCTATCGGTCAGACGGTAACGAGAAGGTGGAGCAAGTCGCGGTTACTCATGGCCGAGAACCCATGAGTAAGGTCGCGCATAGGTCGACGAGAAGAGGCAATTTCGGCATTGTGCAACCGAGACTTAACGTTAGTTCTCCGTGGTGTATGGCCGACACCGTACCGTATGTCTCGGTTATTCAGGGCCGACACGTCTGTTCCAGCAACAATTTCCAACTAACTTGACAACTAACTTTCCAACTAACTTTACACGAATGAAAATCCAACACGACAATAGCCACGAAAACGAAAGTAATTATATATCAATGTAGTAGGATAATATCACTATACAAGAATCAAAATGTACAACAATACCCCAAAGCTGGTACGATATATACCTCATTGTATATCCATACAACTTGACAACTAACTTTCAAAATTGCTAAATGTACAGCCATCAAGAATTCTAGGTACAATCTCAACACTACGGTGTACCTATATCTACAACGGATATGGTGGCTTCATCAACAGTTGTAATGGGCGCGATGTCTCGAAAGACGAATCCATCACGCCAACCTTTCGCGCAGTCCTCAACATACCGGTCCAATGAAGGATATAAGGATGGCAATGGTGCATTCACACGCAACGTCACCTGTCAAAGTGAACAGTATAACATAAAGATATTGTCACAACCCCGCTCAGGGGGAAAAATAACAATTCAACAAAATTCATAGCACTTACCCTAACCCAATGGATATTCCGGTCATTTATCATGGCAATGACAAGTCTGTTGTGCAACGACGACGGTGGAGCACTACGTAGAGGTAGAAATGTGGAGGCACTCTCATGCGAGAGGTTGAAAAGAATGACATTGAATGCAGTGGATACTAACAATCCCATGTCTGGAAGTGTCAACCATTCGTTGAAAGATGCACCAACTTGATTCTCTGGGCAATGCACCGCAATCTTGACACTCTCGTAACTCGAGCCTAGCACTTCCCGCCAAAGGTTTTCATGCCCGATAATCTCATCATACATCCTTCTACGAACAATCCTCCACCCGTCTACATCGGCAAGTCGAAGCCCAGACGCAACACACCGATATCCACAATTTCCATCGGCAACCACATCGATAATGCCCTGAACATGTGGCAACCAATCCGGTTCTACGCAATGACTGTATGCCATGTTAGTTGCACTTTGCGTGCGTCGACTGTCACGACGCATTTTAGGAACAACTTTACTTTTCTTCTGCCTAGAACTGGAGGCCTCCTTCGTGGATAGCACGTACTCAAATCCGCTCGGCAACCGTCTCGTTGAAGAATCGTCATCATCGTGTTTTCTCTCGGAAGACCCCGGTGTCATTCCCTTTGTCTTAATTTTCGCCGGCGGCACAATACCCGGTGTAGACGAATGACGACTAATCTCCCTGAGCTGCTGAATAATCCTGAGTCGATCGTCCTCATCAGTGCAAGCATGAAACTTTTCCAACACCCGTTGAATCTCATCGTGCACGTTGTACCCCGAGACGGTCCACCGGATTCTCGGTACCATACTCAACTTTCGCCAAGAAACATGAATGTCCTCGAGAGGATGGGCGACCGAGCAAATATTTGATGGTTTAGCTCATGTGCACAAGGAAGGCCATGTGTGGTGCGTATCTCGCAACCACAACGAGTGGAGTCGTGACCAACATCCTCTCCACGTGTCAATTCATCTCTAATTAGCCTAAGCGCCCGTTGAGAGACATAACCACGCAATCGTCGATACAACTCATGAATGTACTCATGTTGGACCACATTCAAACTTAGCTCAAACGATGCCTTGATATCGTTGTGTTGGATTCTAAGGAGGCCATCAACCACATTCCACAGAGTCTCAAAATTGGTCTGACTGTTCCCAAGGTGTAGTTTCAGAATAGAATGCGCAGACTCCACCCTCCGCGTTGTCGTTTCCCCAAAGTGCATAATTCTATTTGTCCAAGCGGAGACAAATTTCTCCTTGTACTTCTTTAACCATGTGTTGTCCAAGTACTCAGTAAGACCCTTGACATTCTCAAACTCACAACGCAGGTCATTCATCCTAACTTCGAATAAGGCCTCCGAGTTGGCATACATCACGCTCGTCCACCTATCCATAAAACGCGCAAAACCATCGTTCTCCCCAAACATCTTCTTAGTCTTGGTCAATACTACTTTGTTGATGTGCCAAGAGCAAAGGAGGTGAGACGAGGCCGGAAATACTTATTCTATGGCACTAATAAGGGCTAAGTCCCTATCGGTAACAAACACGTCAAGCTTAGGCCACCCATCCAATATGGATCTCAACTTCTCAAGTGCCCAAACATAATTCCCATGACTCTCTGATGATATGAATGCAAACCCAACGGAGAACGTCAAGTGCGTAGAAGTGATGCCAACAATCTCCAACAAAGGCATTCGGTACCTATTTGTCTTGTACGTGCAATCCATCAAAATTACCGATGAGAAACACCTTATCAACTTTATTGAGTCGGGATGTGACCAAAATAAGTCGGTGACAACATTCGTAACGTGATGTGATGCTTCCTATGCCATGACATCCACTTATTCTTCTCCAAGATGTGCAACATTTGTTGCATTTGAGTCCTCCCACCCGCATCCTCATTTCGGACTTTTTGTCTTGCATTATATATTGTCCTCATTGTCGATACGTTACTAACATCTCTTTGCTTCAACGTATTTATGATGTCTCTTGGCTTCACATTCCCCTTTGTCATTTGCCCCACAACCTCCTGCTCCCCCTTATCCAATCTTCCGGCAAATGAATTGCCGTCCAAGTTTTTTGCGGGCTCGTGATTGTGCCTCCCACATATGACAGTGACATACCACAAGGAGTCAGCATTTTCCTTTACGTTGATAAGGAAAGGGCATCCACATTTCTTCGTACCAGTTTGGGTCCTCGCCTTTTCCTCTTCTTCATCATTTCTTGCTTTCAGACAAATTTTGGCCGCTTTCCCCTTCCCTACCCTCTGAAACATTCCCCTATATGTTCCAGACCTCTCACAGGCAAGTTTCACCCTTCCCCTGCGCTTAATGCCCCCGGCATCAGAGTGCTTTGTCACTAGCACAAACATGTTCTCACGGCCTATCATTTGAAGCCATGAAACAACCGCTTCTCTATAGGGGAATGGCCTACAAGGTGTAAACATGTCCTTGTAGTCTGGAAATAGGGTAGAAACCGACATTACCTACAATACAAACAGTGTAACATTATAATCAACCAAAATGTACAGCACAATCACAACAAAACCCAAAAAAATAGGTTCTCGGTTGTACAGGTCCGATACTTTCTTCAGAGTCTCGCTCACGTACGACCGAGAGTTACTGAGTACTCTCGGTTGTACCATTCCGTGACCTACGTAAACCTCTCGGTCCTTTACGACCGAGACATCACCATACATCTCGGTCCTGTGAGGCCGATACAATCGCGCACATCGACAGAAACTTCGGATAACCGCAAAAAAAAAACACAATAAATTTGCAAAATTACCTCAAGTTCGACCTCTTCTTGCACCGTAGCAGTACAATCCTCCATTATATAGTGGAAACAAGTTCGGATTTGAGGAAATTACCAAACCATACGTTGACAACAAATCATCATTTTCACAGTTTTTCACAACTAAACAGTTCTAAAAAACCATCATATGGTTGTCAAACATTGTTACCTCGCTGTCGGATGATGTCAATCCGCAAGAATCGATAAACGCTCGACAAACGCAATGTGGCTTTGTGGTTCAACCTTGTGGTGGGGTGCCCTTTTTCTTTGTCAAAATGATTTGTGGGGTTTGAATCATTATATATACAGGGGCAAAAAGGTCTTTTCCAGTTTTGCTGGAATTTTTACAAAAAAGTTGGGTGCCTTCATTAATAGGTGGGGTGCCCTTAGCGGCCCTCTTTAGTTTTTGCAACACTTACCTATTAGGATTATCCAAACCACCAAATTTGATATCAATGCTACAACCAGTCTTTTGAAAAAAAAATGTATTCATTTGTGATTTGCTTGACCACCAATTGTTTGAATAAATGACAAGCCGAAAGAGCAAATGAACTTTAACTCAATTTTTGTTCCATTCAGACAAATAATTAACTCGAACTACCATTTACCCATTTCATTAAACCTCAAAAATAGACAATGGCGAGAACCCTTTACAAAAATCACTCATACGGTGAAGATTGACAACTTCACACGAACACCCAACCGTAGAAAATAGGTAAAAGTCTAGCGATCAATAAAGTCTTCAATGGATCATCAGTAGTGCTTGTGTTCTTAACATTTTCTTCAATTTAAACAAGAGATTAAATAATAAGCTTTGTTAATATTATAGATCAATTGCGGCATCTTTTTATTTAAATCTAGAAGCATTTAATAGAAAACCAAGTCTATAGATTAATAAAGAAGAAGAAAATAATAAAATGGCAAAACTGCTTGCAGCATTAAGCATGCTAATTAAGTGGCTCTGTTATGATAAAAAAAGTGGCTCACATATAGTCTCAATCGTTTTATTTTAGGTACTATCATTGTGTATTACATTACAAAGTAATACAAGCTCAAGGCAATGAGAGGACTTTTAGGTTTTGTAGTTAATGGACTTCATAGCCCAATAACGACTAGATAATTCTCATGTAACAAGTGTGGCAACATATATAGGTAGCAGTGGACTTAGAAAGATTATGGACTTCTTCTGTGACAATATCTAATGGACCCCATCAGTATACGTTGTACTCTTAAGTATGAACTATAGATTTCTCTTAAGTTATAGTAACATTCCTTTAAGATAAGAATTTAAACAATTAGGGCCTTTATCACTATCGAGTAAAAACATACTCTACAGTAAGAGACTTTCACTCACATTCACATAGCCATTTTATTTATTGGGCTTGACCAGGCTTGCAAACAACAACAGCAACGCGGACCATGTTAACTTTGTACATACATTTTGTTTTTCATCTATATTAGAGTCTATACCCTTAATTTATTTGTATTCAAGTATGTATTATACACTTGAAACGTTAGCTAATTCAAATTACTAATCTTTAAAATGTTTTCCTCATTAGTTTCATTGCATTAATTCTCGTTTTAATAACCAACTGTGGCCTATTTACATTCATGGTTGAGACTTGACGGTTACATGAAAAACAGGCTAGACTTGAGCTGGAATGGCATAAGCACATGCATAATTATTCATAAAATATAAATTTTAGGTTCTATTAATAGTATATCAATGCTAATTATAGGTTATGTGTTTTCACTTTTCTTGATCATGTGCGCTTTCATATACACATAATAGGCAGTTTCTACTTGTGTATATGATCTATCTAGATTTTGCAATAGATTTAAGTGTTTAGAGGCATAGATCATGTATTATTCACATTGAATTATTTAGGGGAACTATTCGTTGTCAATTAAGTGTAACCATTTTATCTTGCATTAGCGAGTTACCAATTGCTTGAATAAATATCAAGCCAATCTAGATTTTGGTTATAACTATCCAACTTAAAAGTGTTGAATAAAAATAAGCACCAAGTGTTTGAATTATAAGTGTTGTTGTTGTTGTTCGTATTCTATTAGAGGTTATTTTTAAAGTTATATATCAATCTATCCATCATTGATGAGATGTCGTAGTATCATATATTTATACTAAATCTTATATTTATATTTATACTAAGTTTGCATTGTTTTAATTAACATTATTTATTTCTTTAAGAAAACTCCCGCGAACGAAGCGAGCAGGCTTAGTCGTGCGTAGCACGATCATGAAACTAGTATATATATATAGTGCTTCTATCATGGGACTTAAGGAAATACCCATGTCATGGACCCCTTCTTATAACTTGCTAGAGCAAGTAAAACAATGTTAGGCTATGCCATGTGGAGCACTTTATTTAAAGAAACCATGCACTTTATTTAAAGAAACGATGCATTTAATGCAACACTTTTTTTTTTTTTAAGAAAACTACTTAAGCTAAGCCATGTGGCATTCCATATTGAATCTCATTGAGAAATTTAAAACTATTAATGTAGCTAAATTAATATCATTTAACTTTTTCAACACACGTACCAAATTAATTTCCATAAAAACTATACTAGTGAATTATATGCAAACTTATTTGCATAACACTAACGATCATCTAGAACAAAATAAATTATGTTAATACAATATGCATTACTTGTATATACTATTTGTTTAATATTTTATCAAAATAATATTAATCTATTT
Source organism: Stephania cephalantha (assembly GCA_039657325.1). NCBI lineage: Eukaryota > Viridiplantae > Streptophyta > Magnoliopsida > Ranunculales > Menispermaceae > Stephania > Stephania cephalantha. Next base: position 43,042,348 of record CM077578.1, read on the forward strand.
CTATTTTGAGACTGATAAATTATTAAATTTTGAAACTAGTAGTCTTAGTTACAAAAACTGCCCATTTTTTTTTTAATCAAGATATTCTAATTTATTTAAAAGCTGCAATAAAAATTAAGTGATATATATAATACTAATTAAAAAATTTTATTGAATAAATTATATATTTAGGTTTTACTTTGATTTATAATACTACACTTTCAACCAAAGAATTTAAGAAAACTTATTACATTACACTATATATATATTAATTATCATAAAAAAATATACCACTAATAAATTTATAATTGAGGTTTTTCAAAGTGTCAACAAAGATTACCCTAATTTATATTCAGATTTCTTTTTTTTTTTTTAAATAAAGATTACATTCTTCACAATTGATGTTAAAGAATTATCCAAAACCAAATATATGATCTTGCAAAATATCATATATATATGTATGAACTTGATGACTTTAAGTACTATAATTTTTTGTTTTATAAATATTGATGATAGTTGTAAAAATAATAACATATATTCAATCAATCACAAATAAATAAGGGTCGATTGGCTACATAAATCTAATGATTCGCTTAGCTCGATTTAATGCGATTCATAGTATACTTTTAAAAGTTTGTAAAGCTTTAAAATTAGTTGTTCATAAAATATAATCTAAACTTATAACACTACAAGAATAATGTGGAATAGCATCAAAAAATTGCAACAGACTGAATCTGTTGCTAAACAACGACAAATCAGCATCAGTTCTGCATCAGAAAGAACGTTTGACTCGGTTGACCAAAAAGCAACAAATCAGTGATAGATTTGTGACAAAAATTGTGACAAATTGCATTTTGTCATTGATCTATCGCTGATTTCTCCCGCCATTAATTTTCCGCCAATTTTGTGACAGATCTGCGACAGATCAACTACAGAAACTAGTTTGTCGCTGATCTGTAGCTAAATCTGTGACGATCTCTTTCTGATCAATGAGATTCAATTGTCATTGATCAACGATGATCATAATAGATCAGTGGGAACGATCTGTCGTTAATTCAACTCACAAATTCCAATTCCACGTTATGGCGCTGATCGCGACAGATCAAAATATGTCGCTTGATCAGCGACAAATTAGCATCAAAACACCAAAGAATAAACTAGTATGTTGCTTGATCATCACTAATTTCTAAATGGTTTTACAAACCACTCTCCTCCTCGTCCTCGCAAACCCATTTCGTCGATCCAAACACCAAGAATCTCCGCCACCGCACCGTCGCTTAAGATCCGCCGCCACCACCGTGCCGTGCTGCGTCCATCGTAATCGTCGACATCACGCTGCTTCGTCCGCGACACGAGTCGCCGCGCTCCTTAATTCATCCTACCCGATCGATCCATGCGAGCGCCAGCCGTATTGCCATGCGTGATATTCTCCTCTTATTCAAAGTAATTGTCTTGATTTTTCAACTTCAAAAAAAATTATTATATTAAATTTTTTTTTGACATAACATAATAAAAGATTTATTCCTTAAAATTTGCACGTACTCTGAATGTAATCATTGTTTTATCCGACTTGTTTACTTGCAAATGTGAGAGAACAAAAACGAGCTTGTCACTCAGCGGGGTGGTAAAATGAAGCAACAAGATTAAGAGATTCATTAAAGAAGTCTCGGTTATTTTTACGCTTACAACCATAATATTGTATGAAGTGACCAAGAAATAATTAACTCGTAAGAAAGCAAGGAATCAAGATTTCATAGCCTGTTCATGTAATTAGATCGTTGCTTGTATTAAAGCTCATTTGTGGTTAGATTTACTTGTTAAATATAGTTAAAGTATATTTATATTTCTTTGTAACCTCTCTTAAATAGCATACCACGATTGAACTTTAGGTTTGGAACAAAACTTTGATATATAAAATCATACTAATTAATGCTAGTAAAAGTATTAATACCCACCTAGAAGACATTTTTGTTCACAATTCATCATTGCAACCTGCTAACATTGTTTTTGAAAGAGAAGCAGTTGTCTCATAGCTTTTCATACTTGAGATGACCTTCTTTTGTCCAAAAAGTTGCATTGTGGAAGAAAAAACGAAGCACGTGAGGAAGTTGCAAATTCATATTTTCTGGAATAATTCTTTATTCGAAGTAATAGATTTGATTTTTTTCAACTTCAATAAAAATTATAATATTAAAAAATTAATTTTGATATAACGCTACCTTAATAAAAAATATTTTAAGAAAAACTATTACCTTGAATAATATATTCATTTTTTAAATCTTTACAGCTTTCTCACAATTACTATACTTTTGTGTTCGAACACTCGACGTATCGATGCTACAGACCACGCATAACGCTACAAGACCCTATTCTCCTCTTTCGACAACAATGTCAACAGTCACTATTGGCAAATTCCGCAAGTTACATATTGATTTTGAAGTACAAGTCCTTAATTTTTTTGGTTAGAAATAAATATTTCTTTTTCGAAACACTACTTTTGAATTTATTTCAAATAATTATTAAATATATATTTTTCTTTAAAAAATATAAAAAAACAAGTCAGCCATTCTTATCTTGTGGGCCTAAACAAGGATTTAAAAAATAGACCCTGCATGAGCCCACCCCATGGACCGATGTAAGAGTGATAACGAAAAATGATACATTTCCATATAGGGACATAGATACAAGTCAAATGGATTATATACATATAGGTTGTTGCTGATCTGTCGCTGATCAGCGACAAATCAACAACAGACTGTCAGCAACAGTCTAGTTTGTTGCTGATCTGTCGCTAATGCCACAACTATTAATTCCACGTAGGCGCTGATCAGCGACATATTTTGATAGCGACAAAATAGCAACAAAAAATCAAGCAATGATAGTATGTTGTTGATCATCATTAATTTCTAAATGGTTTTAACAAACCATTTGCTCTCCTCCTCCTCCCTGCAAACCCATTTCGCGCTCCCACACGCCAAGATCTCGCCGCCGCACCGTCGCCAAAAGCCGCCGCCACATTACCGTCGCCGCCGCTATCGCGCGCCACCACCGTCGCCGCTCGGTCATTCATCCGCGACCGCGAAGTCGCCGCGCTCTGACGCTTTGCCGATCGATCATGCGAGGCGCGCTTTACCACCGATCCGCCAGTATACTCTCTCCGGCAGCCATTCTGCTTCTGCGCGCGCGTAGCGCCGCTATATTTGAACCGCCGTCATTGCTCCTCCCCGTGACGCCGTGATCCGCCAAGTCCGAGGCCCTCAGTCTGCCGTCGCTGTCGCCTCCGCGTGCACCCCGCCGCTGCCGACCCCGCGCCGCCGCCGCTTGCCGCTTTGGTCGCCTCCGCGATCTTCCCATCGCCGGTTGGGCCCGGCTTCGCCGCCATTGCTCGGCCGACTCCTCCGCATGCCCATTGTCGCCTCGCTCGCTCTCCTTGATCGAGTTTCGGGTATCATCTGCGACTCGTGGATTGCCTCTCGACTAGGCGTTTGGACATTCGAATCACAGTCATGGTTTGCATATTCTTGAACTTCTATTTTGATATTTTGGTTGATTTTTGTTTTCATATGACTACCGAAATTTGGATATCTATGGTTTCCTTTTACATATCAACGAGATCTTATACGCCTTCGAAAATAGCGACACTGTGTTGCTAAACATCAACAAATCAACAACTCAACCATCTGTTGCTAAACAACAACAAATCAACAACTCAATTTTATGTTGCTAAACAGCAACAAATCAACGTCAGAACAATCTGTCGCTAAACAACAACAAATCAACAACTGAACAATCTGTTGCTAGACAGCAACAGATCAACAAGTACAACGAATTGGAACTTGCATTTAGGTACGCAGTTTAAATTGTCACCATGAATTTGTGATATGACAATCATCATTTACTATTGTAAACTGTAGTTCATATATATTATGTTCATTGAATAATAATATAGTAAATTAGTAAATCTGTACATTGTATAAATTATTGTTTGGCAGTGCATGCATTTCCAACTAAAAATGAGATCTTATTGAGTTATAACTTATATATATTGTTATAATGTTTACTAATTGTGACTGTCATTTAGTTGATACGTATTTATATTACTCAATGTAGTGTCTATATCTGTTGAATTGAAGAATAATTATATTTATTTGTAAAACAAAGAAAAATATATTTAGTTATATATTTCATTAGTAATAATTGATAAGATAATAGATTTTTGATGCAACACCTTGGCATTAGGCCCCACGTGCCTCCGACACCGCGGACTCCACCATCACCAGTAACAGAGCGTTCTGGTCCTCAGAGTGACGACCACCCTGATAATTTGACGACTGAGATAGCACCTTCTCAGTCTGCGCACCCGCATGACCACCGACCTGGGCATTGGACTTCTCCACATAGAAGGATGTCTGAGGATCAACGTCATCTTTTGGATAATCATGATGAGTTTATGGAGCTCCTTATGGCCTCCGCGACCACCGCACGGCTAAAGAGTGATTGGATGTCCTATCTTTTTTAATGTTAAACTAATTACGAGTAATGTATATCTTCACATTTTTTCCCTTCTAATGTAGTCGATGTGATTACTTCATTTGCATGTGCACCTATGACATTTGATATGGGTGTTGCATAGGGATGCAAACTTACATCACCAATTGGGTTGCAAGTTTCAAGATTCCTTTGGTATGCAACCTTCTCGCCTTTTATTTTATTCACAAAATATCCATTTAACACGTGAGGCCTGAAAATAACTTGGGCAATTATATAGGTTGAGCTTATTATTTAAATCATCACCATGAATTTATCTTTTGAGTTTAATTGCAAAAATGGGCAAAATGGTCATTTTTTATCGAATTTTTTACATTACATGATGTTCTTAACTTAATCAAAAGAGTACGTGCAAGCTTAGTAAAAGTTAGTGCTAAATTAATTCATGATTTCTTAGACTTTGCATTTTAACATGTGAGGCCTTCAATAAGCTTTGGCAATTATATAGGTTGAGCTTATTATTGAAATCATCAAAAAATGCTAAGTTGATGCATATAAAAAAAAGCTTTTATTTTATGTATTAGAAATCCTTAACTCGTTGTGTGTATTTTGGAGTGGTTGTGTTGGTCATGTTATACATCGAGATAGGAAGACTGTGATAGATAGTGTGTACTCAGAAACAACACTGTATTCAATTTCACTTTACTTGGATGTGATGTTATTTTCATTTATGTTTGAATATTTTGGTTGCATTTCGAATATTAGTGTTATGCGTAAAATTATGTTAATTGCGTGGTTCTCTAGGTACTCTTGTCTAGTATACCCTCTTTTAGATACTGTTTTATGGCCCTTCTTACAATTGCTATTCATTTTCTGGTCCTTCCTCTTTTAGGGGAGTGTTGCCTCATAGAATGTTGTTATAGTTATAAGCATTCACTTTAGGGAGTAAATATTGGTTATTGAGGATTGGTAACATAAATGAATTCTTTTGGTTTTTTAGTTATGAAATTAATTGAAGTTAGAAACTTATGGACATGTAACAATATTCTATGTTCAATATATCTAATATTGGAACTTGAACCACATGAATGAATGTACAAGAGGAAAAAAAAATGAAAAAATGGATGGAATGTCATGTATGGAAGTTCTTTCATTCCCTTTTGAGTTGGAAATCTTTGTGTGTGTCACTGTGTGCGATCTTTTATGTATGAGGTCGATGAGCAAGGCTTAATTTTAGGATTTTTTCATTTGTGTTTGAATATTTTGATTGCATTTCGAATATTGTTCAAGTTATTCCTTTTCATTTTCAGGATTTGGATGGGACACGCACTCCTAGCCTCAGAAATTGTATGGTGTATATCTTCTATCGGTGACACAATTAGGTAAGAGCGTGGGATTGACATTGTAGATATATATGTAAATTAATTTGTGTAGCCATCTTAATTTGTGTAGTATTTTGTATTTTTTTGGATGATGTTCATCTAGTAGTATATAGTATACTACTAGTTAATTATGAAATGTTAATCTCCACATTTTGTAGATATTTTTTGTCAAATTTTGATAATATACAAACAATTTCTCAATTTTCGTTTTAATTGCAGCAGGAAAAAATTGCTTTTTAGCGATTTTTACTGCTACAGCAGATTTCAATTTACTATTTATCTGAATTGTAATTTTTAAAAAAATTACCATTCCAAATCGAAGAATAAAGACCAAGTCTTTGTCGATTTGTACAATCAAGAAAAAGTTTGTATGTTGATGATCCGTCATTGCTTTGCAACAGATCAACAATACAACAATTAGCTTGATCTTGATTGCAAATCAAGAACAGATATGTATGTCGCTGATTTGCAACAGATTTGCAACATAACCTCTTTTGCTTGATCAGATCGCAATCTGCAACATATTTGTTTATTCTTATTGTTCAAAGAACATATTTCATGTCACAAATCATTGTCAACAACAACAACAACCAAAATATGTTGCTAACTTCAATCTGCAACAAAGAGTTTAGCAACAGCTCTGATCTGTTGCTGATCTGTTGCAGAGTCGCTTAGCAACAGATTACTTTGTTGTTGTTTAATTTTTTTTCTTGTAGTGTAATATTTTAAAGTTCATGCAATGATCTATAGCTTATTGATTTTTTTTTTAATTTTTTGATGAGATGACTCCAACGTGAAACCAGGGAACTCTTAGACTTAGTCTTTTTAGCAAGTGATGCCTCGTCCATCTCACTAGAAATACTTTAGCTATATATTGATTTTTTTAATTGTGTATGTATAAACTGAATGCCTTCAAATAATAGTCATAACAAATCACAATATTTTAAAAAATTTATAGTAAACTTTCTTTTAATTAGATAATATAATATAAGTAACAAACGACTTTAGACACGCCTCCAAATTAAATATTTTGTAATTTGAAACATTTTTTAGGCTCAATTTGAGTATTTTATTATGGTTGTAAATTGATATCATAATTACTAAAATATTAAAATTATCTTCTACTCCAATAATCATTTTTTATTTATGATTTAGTGAATATACCCAGTGTTGGATTTGAGATGCACCAAAATTGAAAAGAATAATAATTGAAAAAAAAATATTATTTTGCTTACTTTCAATATTGTACTTTATCAATATATTTTATTTTATTTTTTTGGTTTCCCACGTGGTGTTTGCGCCAACCGCATGTTCAAGTATTGTCAGGCTTCATACGGAGGGGGAGGGGGGCCCCTCACAACCCAGTTTTACCAATAAATCTTTTGTCGTTATAATGATACAAAATAAAATTTTATTATAATCATTTTATAGTTTGATCCCGACCCCATTTAATTTGGGACTGAGGCTATGTTGTTGTTGTTGTTGTATAATCATTTTATAGTTCTCCTTAATTATCAACGTATAACACTGTAACTATATCAATGTTTTACTTAAAAAACATCAAAATTATTTGACTAAAAAAATTATATCAAATTTATTTATATTTTTTGAAGCTAACATATAATACGAGGTTAGAAATTGACTATTTACCAATAAAGAATTGTACGAGTAGCTCGACATTCGGGCCACTTAAGTAGTGTTTTCGAGTTGAAGTCCAACGTATTGAGTCCCCCTTCTTCTATTTAGTGGATGTCGTCCTTGCGTAGTCAATAGATTATATAATAATGTCAAAATCTTAATTGTTTCAATTTAAATTAGAATTTTGAATTGTAATTTTATGTTCAATGTCTAAAAACATTTTTTAAGAAATGTTTAAGAAATTAAATAATTAATTAAAAGAAAAACAATAAACTAGCAATCTATATTTATAGGGAAGAAGCTATGCTAAAGTCTAAATTTCGTATAATTAACTTTTCGTTATCTTAATTCACTTTTTCTTATAAGTTAACTAAAAAATAGAGCATTTTGAAATTAATGTAATAATTTAACTTTCGTATAATTAACTTCCCATGAAATATAATGCAAGGTCAATTTTGTCATTTGTCGTTTCACTGAAATGTCATTTAGTGGCATTAATTGTTTATGTAGCAAGTTGATGAGCATTAATTATAAGTGTTCAGGAACAATAAGTTACCAGTTTTTTAAGTTGAAATATTACATTAGATCTTCATCATTGGATTAAAGATCAAACAATCACTATTAAGATCCAACAGTCATAATTCAAAGCTCCATGGCACGGGTATTTTCGTAAGTCCCATGGTAGAAGCACCATTGGCATGGATACTAAATTAGGTACTAAAATGACGTAGAAGAGGAATCTTTGGTGACTTTGATTTTGTGGAGCTCACCCATAACTATCCATTAATCATCAACTAATTATACTCCCTCTGGATCTTTTTAAGCGACGTTTTAAGGTTGTTCATAATTTTTTTTAAAATCATTTAATTATTTTGATTGAACAGAAAGTGATAATCAAATGACTAAATCACTATTTATCTTTTTTAACTCTACCACTTCTACATACACTAGTTATTATTGTGCTCCGAGAGAGTATATTATTCCATTCGGACCACAATAAGTGTCGTTTTAACTATTTTGAAAGATTTCAAAATATATGTCGTTTGATAGTATCAATACTCATTAATTACTCAATTGACTTCTATACCCTTCGTAAAATAGAAATTTCAATAATTACACATTAATAATTAGTGTATAAAAAAGTGGTGGGATTAAAAGAGATAAATAGTGATTTAATCATTTAACTGCCACATTCTTCTTAATCAAGCACAATGGAAAGTTTGATCCATGTAGTCGACCCCAGTTAATTTGGGACTGAGACTATGTTGTTGTTGTTGTATTCTTCTTAATCAAGATAACTAAACCACTATCTTAAAAATTGAGAAAACTACACTTATTGTGATATGGAGGGAGCATCATTCTTCACGAATGACTTTATGCATTGTTCTCCACGCACGTATTTAGAGTAGGAATTGAGAAAAACTTAATTACATTGGCATGCCCTGTGAGGCATTTACTCGCAATGGAATCACACACCTGCTTCGCGTAAACTGCGAGAGCAAATCACAAGAAACCAAGCAAGCGTACATACAACAACAAACCCTCATTTCCAAATCAAACAGTCCACTGATCAATTTATCACATTTGATTGAAAATTAAACACAACAAAGAAACCATTAATTATACCTTCCAGCGGTTTCGGCATCGGCGACTCCAAAAACGAGATGAGCGCATCCAAAGCCTTGTCCTGAACAGGCGCATTTGAATCCGCCAGAGTCTTTCGAAACAATGGACCTGCAGTATTCGATCAAATCAACACAAAATTAAATACATATCGCGATTAGAAACCCTAGAAATGAAATGAAACCCTAGATAGGTAGGACTGACCGAATTGTTTGAGGCGGAGATCGGGAGGGTCGTGTATGGAATTGTTGAGGAAGGAAGCGAGGTCGGCGTTGGCTTCGCTCCGAACTTTCCAGTTTTTGTGAAGCAATCTGTCTTCCCAACGAAGCTTCTTCGCTTCTCTCAAGAGGTTTTGCTCTTCTTCTTCTTCGGACATTTCTTTTGCTCGGCTTCTTGCTGTTGTTATTGTGTAAGACGAGTGGTAATTTGGTTCACGACACACTATAAGGGTTTACAACCGATAACACGATAAGAACACGACATGCTTTAAACGGGTTAGACACTATTAAAATGCGGGTCATTAACAAGTTAATCTGCTTAACTCGATAATGATACGTTTGACACAATTAACTCGATAAGGGTTTCTCTGCTTCTATTCAAGTTCAGGAACAAGATTCCACTTGGTGGCTATCGGGTGTTTATGGCCCTCCAACCACATCAAATAAGGACGAATTTTGGGAGGAATTGGGGGATCTGCATGGCTTATGCAGCCCAAAATGGTGTGTGGTTGGAGACTTCAACACTACTCGGTTCGTAAGGGAGAAGCAAAACAGCCCACAGATCACCACAAGCATGGCTCGATTTGACCGACTGATCAGGGAGCTGGAATTGATTGATCTGCCACTACGGAACGGTCCCTACACGTGGTCAAACCTAAGAGACAATCCTACACGTGGTCACTCTAGGTGTAAGCACCACTGCAGCCTCTACTGGTACTACTGCTAGTGTAGCCCTCTCTGCCAATGTCTCAGATACTGCCGCCTGCACCTGAGCCTCGGCTAAAGTAGGAGCCACAACTGTCTGTGTAGTCGTCACCGGTGCAACCAAAGCAGTAGTCGGAGTTGTCGTAGTCTCCCGAGCATCCCGAGCTCTCATCATCTCTATAAGCATCGCGAACCTATCATCCATAGTCCGCGTTAATGACTCCAACGTCAAAGTCGGTCTCGTCGGATCACTAGTATCTCCAACCTCAGACTGAGTGGTATCTGATGGTTGTCCGTCCATCGGTATCTGCATCGAAGAACGTGCATCCAGTCAGCCTCTATACCAATATACATGTATCGTATATATATATATATATATATATATATATATATATATATATATATATATATATATATATATTACAACCAAAACATAACACGCATATCCCCTGATTTCTATCCATCTCACTTCACTTCCCAACTAGGACTCTAGGTAATTCCTTTGGGTTTCCACATCTACAGTTTATTTATCATGTTTATCCTCAAATCATACCACAAATGTAATTGTATCAGAGTTGATTTCCAATTCCTACAGGTTCACTAACCTTGCTCTGATACCAAAATGTAACGACCCATTTTTCAAATGGACCACCACGAGGGCAGATGCGAGCCCACAACCTGGCCTACTAGCACTAGTTGTGTCCCACATGCCAACTCATCCAACATTTAATCATTATTAACCTCAAATTACAACAATTTATTGTTTAAATTGTTACTGAACTCAAGTTATCTGTTAAGATCATTTTAAACCCAAATAAATCACAGCGGGAGTCTTTTAACATGACAAACAATATATAAAACATTAAAGTCATGCAATTAACTCTGATACTTAGTGTGGAAAACCCATATACCATCAAAGATTAACAATACACCTCAATGTATTAAAATATCAGCAGTATAGAGTCCTGAGGTATCTCGCACTCCTAAATCCAAAAATAAAACAACATATGTATATACAAACGTACAAGCCTACTATATGTCTTTGAATCACAAATATTCCGGTAGCTTGCCCTTACCACGGCTCATATTAGAATCTGCACTCAAGTCATCACAAAAAGACAAATGACGAGTCCAGAGTGAGTATTCCTAAAGAAATTAAGTGAGCAATACGGAAAATAAATACTGAAATTTAAACAAAACTATTAAATAAACATGCGGAAATAAATACTGGAAACTGTGCTCATCGCATGCATAAGTAATAGTGAAAGCTCAAAGTATGTGTTCCTAGAGCCTGGGTCAGACTAGCGCCATATTTCGGACTCCCAACAGACTACTACCGGCGAGTAGCACTCAAGCAAGGCCAGTATCTAGATCTGCTAGATGGTCGGCGTGGAACCTACGACGCACCCATATGTGCCCGACACGACTCTTGGGTAGCCCTATTCATCGAGATGGCACACGTGCTATGGCCCAGTGGACGTACGCACATAAATGACACGGAGGGAGACATCAACGTCCATTCATTATAACACACCAAGAATAGAGTAATGAAAGACAGAATGCGAATTCAAAATAAAAATAAAGTACTGCTCAAGAAATTTCAGTTGGGATACTACACACCTCAAATCGCACTCCGTGTCCCGTAAATAACCCCGGTCCGGCTCCACCTAGTCCCAGATATCCCAAATTACTGTCTGAAATGACCTATGTCCATTTATAATTGATTTTTAGTCATTTAAATGTGTTTTAAGTCACTTAACAAACATAATGTCAAAACAACAAAATCTAGCGCGCTGGGTCTGGGAATAGGCGCGCTGATTCCCAGACAGTTATACGTTCTTCATCGGGAAGAACATTAGCGCGCTAGGTGACTTCATTGGCACGCTAATCGCGTTCCGGACAACAAAACTGCTGAAAATTCTGAGTTTTTCAACAACCCCACCAAACCAACAATAACCACAACACCAACAACAGAACTTCATAGCACTAAATACTCGTCAAAACAACAACCGAACAACCTCCAAACCATCACTAACACCTCTAAAATTGAGATCAAAAGATAGAGAAAGTTGAGGTGTTTGTGGTTCTCACCTTGTTTTTGATGTTTTCACCCCTCCAGTCTCCTTGAATGACCAAGTTTGATATTCAAAACCCCTAGTTTTTTGTCTCCATTCTTGAATTAGAAGGATAAGAGAGAGAAAAGGTGGTGGACTATGAGTCAAGTTTGACTTATATAGAAGACTTTGCATTTCATCTCACTTACACATCCCAAGGCCATCAAATGAACCTTATTTGCTCAACTTCCAACCTCTAATGACTCCAATTGTGACACTGATGGCACGCTCACCCTTGTATTTAACACAAAAAGTGGTGTTTCAGGTGTTTCGACGTCCAATTTCGCGTCCCAAACCACGACATACGCGTACTACCATGTCCCTAACCACCAAATATACATTCCATATTATTATTTAACCCATTTTATTCATTTATGTGTGTATTATTTCCCCGGCCTAGTGTTAAGTTGGTTAAACTACCCAGTACTCACGTCGACACGCATATCGAGGTGAATACTTAACACACAATCTCGCACGTCAAATATAATATAAATACACACATTGCGATGCCATTTACTTTATTTCAATATAAAAATCGCAAATTACAAATTCAGCACACAAAACTAACTATTTGCCTAGCTCCAGATGCGCATAAGCCTAACTGCGGATCCACGAGCGTCTGAGCTGTCAGCCACGTCTGCAACCACGTTGCAACCACGTCATTAATAACGGTGAATTAAACTCAGGTCGTTATAGTTCTTCCTAACTAGGTGAGACTTCGTCCCGAAATCTAAATTAAACTTAATTACTTACCGGTAAATAAGTGGGGATACTGTTGTCGAATCGTAGTCTTAAGCTCCCAGGTGAGTCCTTCGGTCCCGTGATGCTGTCATCTAACCAAAACCTTCGGAATCTCCTTATTCCTCAAAATTTGAGTCCTCATATATCCATAATTTCCACAGTTATTCCTCGTATGACACGTCAGGTCGCACCTCAATCTGACGTATGTCAACCATAGGCCTCCTTCCCGACTTAGCCAGCCTCAACATGGAAATATGAAACACTGGGTATGCCCCTGCCAACTGCGGTGGCAACTCCAGACGGTATGCCACTCTGCCGACACGTTCCTCAACTCTGAACGGCCCAATGAACCTTGGTGCTAGTTTCCCCTTAATGGCAAACCTCTGATGACCTTTCCAATGTGAAACTTTCAAATACACCAAGTCTCCAACCTTGTAGATCAGACCCTCAAGATACTTGTCCGCATATTTCTTCTGTCTATCCTGCGTCACCTGAAGTCTCTGCCTGATCTCCCTTACCATTTCAATATGGTCAACAACAACCTCAGGTCCTATAGCCGATGTATCTTCCGGTGCCACCCAGCATGCTGGTAACCTGTAGGGCCTACCATAAAGTGCTTCAAACGGTGGCATCCCGATACTCGTCTGATAGCTATTGTTATAGGCGAACTCACACAAAGGTAAGTAAAAACCCAGAATTCGAAATGCAAAATTCTGGGTTCTGCTGCATATAACGTGCTAGGTAGATAATCTAGCAAGCTAATATGTGAAATAGCGCGCTAGATATGTGAAATAGCGCGCTAATGTTCAAACTAGCGCGCTAGAGATTTAAGGCAGAGTGCTAAAGTTAGGAATTAGAATGCTAATATTAGAATTAGCGCGCTAATTGCCCCTGACAGTTCAAAAATCAGCAATGTTCAAAAATGGCTTAAACACTATAAATGGGTTTAAAACTCTAAGTAACGGTCCAAACTCACTCTAAAACCTATCAAAAGGGAACCAAGGGGAGATCTCGAAAGTTTGGGAACGCATTTCGGAGTGTCGAGAGATCGGATACGGTAGGACAATCATTGTGAATTGTAAGTAAAGTTGTGAGAATTCTATATTTCATTTCATTGACTCTTATTGTTTTACAGTCTATTTGTAGACATTGCTACCCGTAATCTCACATCATGTTGTTCTTGTGTCTATTCATATTTGAATATTATTGACATGATGTCTCGTGAAATGTTTCATTGCTTCCAATTTCTACTCTCGATGATATTTTTGATAGATAGTTGATCAAAAGCATGCTATTGGGATAAGTTGAATTGGATTAGACTTGTATTCTGTTTCTTTGGACTTTGTAGCCTAACTAGTTTTGAAATCCTAGATAATTGGAACTATTGATTTTTAAAAACTTAAGTAGGGATTATATAGTGTCCATTGCACAAGAGATGCGCGGTTCACGGGGACACGGGTCTACCGGGGTTCTAGCACTCACCACTACACTTGCGTGGCACACGAGATATGGAACTCGGGGTGGTCGGTAAGAATGACATAGAAGATGTATACGCGTAGAGCGCAGCTCCACTATTTGTATGGAATATGTTGAGCGTAGCTCCATATAATAGTGGGAAAGGTTAAGTGATAGTTCTCACCATCGACCGGACGTAGATCATCTCGACTTAGCCTGTGCCAGTCTATACATTGTTAACTATGGTATTTACTTGCATTACTTGATTCAGCAATTCTTTCGCTACTTTATGCTTTTAAATACCATTCTTATATTTTGGAAATGTGGCATAGAATTCTCCAGTTATTACTTAAATATTACTATTTTCACCGTCTAGTTTGTGACGGTGGGTGTAGGTCCGTCGAACAACAGCAAACCAGGGAAGGAGAAGATCGGCAACTTTTTTTGAGCATTTCGGCAATTCTCCTATCTCATTTTTATATGACTCGATTTTTGTTGTATTATTACTGTTTATATTTTTACAATACAATTTTGGGTTATTTAGTGGGTTGAGTGCATAATTCCTCATTTTTGAGACTCGGATATCATATGGTCTTATTACCTTTATGATAAATGCATGCATGTTTTCCTGATTTTCCACACTTAGGAATTTTGAGTAGTAAGAGCTTCCACATAATCTTTAAATTATGTAATAATATTAAAATGATAAAAAATTTAATTAACTCTGAAATCCAATAATTTCTGAACACGTGTATTGAAGAATATAGGGACGAAAGGCTGACTAATACGTAATTAAGTCTTATGTGGTTGGATTAAGGCTTGATTACGAGATTAGGCCGGACGGTGCCATGTTTAGAAGAAGGGGCCGTCACAGTTGGTATCAGAGCCCGGTTTATAAAACTATATGGTTTGAGGCACTAAAATACAAACTTTAGTTGTGGAAACCAGATGACCTTTGCCTAGAAACCATTATTTGGGAAGTGAGTCAAAGTGAGATGGGGATTTCTTATATGTAGTTGTTAATTTCTACATGTATATATATATATATATATATATATATATATATATATATATTTATGCGTTGTGTTACGTAGAAGTTGATTCGTGTTCGCTATCCGTTGCAGACCCCGATGGCTGATACGCGAGGGGGAGGAGATGCAGAGCCTAGTGGCAGTCAGCCTTCTACTATTACGAAGGATTTGCAGAGGCTGTCTTATCGAGTGACAACTCAGGGCCAGCAGTTGACTGATTTCATCACCTTGATGACATCCTGTTTTGCTCATTCGGCATGGACATCGACTTCTACGACTACTACACCGACTGTACAGGCGCCAGCACTTCCTACTACGGATTTAGCAGCGCCGATGGTGCATACTATTCAAATCGTGACCCCACCAGTAATGGAGACAGCTGAGGTAGTACCGTATCCCACGCCTACATCCTCTTGCACGTCAGTTGAAGTTCAGCTTGTGAAATACTTCATTAGACTCAAGCCGGCCTACTTCGATGGCGTACGAGGTTTTCAGAAGATTGAGAAATGGATTCTTTCTCAGGAGAAGCTTTATAGGATACTTAAGATCGAGGATAGACTTCGGGCAGAGATCTCATCGTATACTCTCGAGAGAGACGCCGATGTTGTTGAGTTTTGGGGTTCATACGCAGCGAAAATTACAAAACAATTTTTGACAAAAACCCCAACATGATCCGAATCTAATTCCATTAAAAACGTTTAAACCATGAAAACTTAATCATACCTCGGTCGCAATATACCTTTATGAAGGTAGATCGATCTCTAAGGCGCTGCCAACGACGAACGCCCTCTACCAGCAGTCCACACACGAACGGCGGCCGAGATTCGAAGTGCTAGCTTCGAGAGAATACCAAACCCTTTTGTTTCTCTCCAAAACGATCCAGAGCGTACCAGAAAACCCTAATTCGTTTTTGAAAACGAAAATAGAGTTTCAGCACTTAATTTTTTTCATACGTGTGTTCTAACTTAAAGCGTCTATTTATACAACCCTTGTATATAGACAGTTAAGTAAATTACATATATATTCCTACTTAAAGAAGTATAAGTGTAATACACCCAAGGACGTTTCTGTCATGAATTTTATCATATAAAATTCGTTTTTCTGAACCATCTTAAAATCTCGCAAAACCATTCTTAGTGTGCGACCCAATAGGCTCATACAACGTTAGCGCAAAGTACCAAAACACATTTTGGTATACAAGTCATAAGCGGCCTCTAGCAAGACATTATGACTACCCAAGTTGTACGAATATCAAATCGATACAACCTAATCAATAGTGTATATAACATCTTTTTGTCACACGATATCCTTTCGATCAAACATAAGGCATGAAATTGTCATCCAACATGTTCAATCGTACTAGTCTCGATCTCCGTGTAGATCGAAAACATCCAAGTGACATTGATCAATATCAATTCACTTAGACTAGGCCTTTTAACAGTCTAACACATCGAGGGATCCACTGGATATCTCTCTTTATATGAGAGGGATAAATCCTATCTCGATTACACAACTTCATCACATTGCTCACACAATAACCAATCACAACCTTTATAATCGTCCGGTTAAAGACAACGTTTGATTGTGTCAAATCACTGTGTTCCTAATGTTGAAGTCTCTGTAATCTCAAGTCAGAGGACTGAAAAATATACATATCATGAGAAACAACTATGACTTAATCCATGTGATGTTCTCATAGCGGGTCGGTCCAGTACTTTGTTCCCTAACAAGTACTCGTGATCTTGATTCGTATCCCTATACGTATAATCATCATATGATCATCAATCAAGACGCACACTAGTCTTAATTCATTATAGTTCCCAGTATAATGATCGACTAGGGACATTTATGATATTTCTGTAAATACCCATGGATCTTATTATAATGTAAACATGCAAATTAATTATAATAAACAACAAATGAAATCCTCTATTTTATTAACTAAAAGTATTCATAAAGACAGTTAATGGATTGACCTAGGGCACATGCCTCAACAGATGTGTGGTAGTGTATGATAGTGGCTACTCATAGAGAGTTTGTGACATGAGATGCTTTTAAGCAGAAGTTCTATCAGCAGTGTTTTCCGCCTTGAGTAATGAAGAGATTGAGGAGAGAGTTCATGGACTTGAGATAGGGACCAAAGGAGCCTATGATGCAGTACATAGACATATATGATTATCTGCGACAGTTTGCTGGGGACTTGGTGAGAGATGAGTCCGAGGATGTGTACCGTTTCGGTAATGGACTCAGGCCAGATACTGGGTATTACGTAGTCAGTTAAGGATCTAGGACACCCACCGAAATCTACGAGAGAGCCATATCACATGAGACATTATTTGGGCAGAGTCGCTGATGGTAGGACACCAAGTCCAGTTTTGTCAACAGAGCAGGCCATGGAGTATGAGAGGAGGAGAAAAAGGGTAAGGGTGCAAGAGGATGGAACAGAGGTTCTCAGGGGTCGGGGACAGCCACTCACCCTCTGGTTGCGCCTCATATATCTTCCATCGCCCCAGCATAGAGCACTGTAGGCACACTTCCCTAACCACCTCCCATCAGACCAGCGTTACCAGCGTCTGCCGTTCCTGCACTTCCCGTCCCCACATGCTCCACGACAGCAGCCGCAGGGTGGTAGAGGCCGATATACTAGACAGAGACGAGGACGATCGGCCGAGACAGGTCGTTCGGGCTCGGGGGTCAGCACATACAACTTACATGCTATAGATGTGGACAGGTTGGACACATTGTGAGGGAGTGCCCACATCCAGCAGCAGTCTACGCCCAGCAGGCCCGAGAGGAGGTTCACATGGTAGTCCAGCCAGACGCTGACGATATGTGAGGTCTCATCGAGGGTATGATTTCTATTTGCAGTAGAGATGTTGACGTGTTATTTGATTATGGATCTATCGTATCTTTCATTATTGGTCGCATGGTAAACATCATAGGGTTGAAACCTGTTAGGCTTAGCGTACATTTGATTTTGAGTACTACAACCGGGGATAAGGTTTACCCTAATAGTTTTATTGAGGGATGTTTGGTCGAGATAGATGGGGTATAGTTACATGTTGATTTTAGAGTCCTTGAATTTTTATAGTTCGACGCGATTTTAGGGGTGGATTGGTTAGCGGCATACCACGCTCATATTCATTGTTTCAGTCAGACATTGATATTTGAGATCCCAGGGCGTCCGACGTTCACCTATAAAGGTAGTTCAGCGAGGACAGTAGGTACAAGAGGTCGACCTGCGACTAGTAAGGAGATGGAGGCATTGATCTCACTATACACTGTACCAGAAAGTCAGGGACCTAGGCTGGAGGACATACCGATTGTTATAGAGTTTCCTCATGTATTTCCGAAGGATTTACCTGGTTTACCGTCGACGCGAAAGATTGAGTTTATTATTGAGTTGGTATCGGGTACTAAACTGATTTCCATACCACCGTACCGGATGGCACCCCGAGAGTTAGAGGAGCTGAAGACTCAGCTTTAGGATTTAGGACAGAAGGGATTCATCACACCTTCTATGTCGCCATGGGGAGCACCTGTCCTTTTTGTGAAGAAGAAGGATGGTACTTTGAGACTTTGTATCGACTATAGACAGTTGAACAAAGTCACTGTTGGGAACAAATATCCACTGCCAATGATTGATGATTTATTTGATCAGCTGAGAGGAGCACCATTTTTCTCCAAGATAGACCTGCGATCAGGGTATCATCAGCTTAGGATCATGGATGAAGATAGGTCCATAACAGCTTTTAGCACGAGATATGGACATTTTCAGTTCACGGTCATGCCATTTGGGCTGACCAATGCTCCAGCAGTGTTTACGGATTTGATGCATCGAGTTTTCATATCGTTTCTTGACCGGTTCGTGATACTATTCATCGACGATATATTAATATACTTGAAGACGATGGATGATCACGAGCAACACCTTAGAGAGACGTTGCAGACTTTAAGGGAGCATAAACTTTATGTTAAATTCAGCAAATGTGAATTCTGGCTCTCAGAGGTCAAGTTTTTGGGGCATGTTGTCGGAGCAGCAGGGGTAGCAGTGGATTCAACCAAGATTTAGGCAATTATGGATTGGCCAGCACCGACTTCCGTGACTGAGATCATGAGTTTTCTGGGTTTGGCGAGGTATTATCACTGATTTGTGAAGGATTTCTCGAAAACCACTTCACCACTTACGATATTGACCTAGAAAGATGTTAGATTTAAGTGGTCTGGGGAATGTGAGGAGGCATTTGCTCAGTTGAAGAGATTATTGACTACTGCGCCAGTGCTAATATTACTAGAGGTTATACAGAGATTTTCAGTTTATACTTATGCTTCTCATAGAGGCCTGAGATGTGTGTTGATGCAGGGTATTGGTACAATAGCTTATGCATCCAGACGGTTGGAGGTACATGAGAAGAATTATCCGACGCACGACATGTACCTGGCAGCAGTAGTGTTTGCACTGAAGATATGGATACATTACTTGTATGGAGAGAAATTTACACTTTTTACTGATCTTAAAAGTCAGAAGTATCTCTTCACGCAGAATGATTTGAATATGAGACAGTGCAGATGGTTAGAGTTTTTGAAGGATTACGACTATTCCTTGGAGTATCATTAGGGAAAAGCGAACGTAGTCGTAGATGTGCTGAGTAGGATACCTGTTGGAGAGGCAGAGGTTCCTACCGAGACTAAGGTTTAGATTTGCGCTCATATAAGAGTACAGACCGTGTCTACATAAAGAGTGTCAGAGGGTCACAGGACCGACAGGTTGTACTCGAGGTTTAGTGAGGTTGCACAGAGTGTAGATTGTGTTGATTGGACCGAGACGTCTGACCAGTGTTTGAGATTCAGGGGCAGACTATGGATACCGTCATTACCAGAGCTGAGAGCGTAAATTCTTCAGGAGGCACACCGTTCCCAATTCACCATTCATCCAAGCAGGACCAAAATGTACCACGACATGAAGAGGCATTTTTTGTGGCTTGGGATGAAGGCGAATGTATCTAAGTTTATTAGGAACTGCGGAATTTGTCAGCAAGTGAAGGCTGAACATCGCAGACCTGTAGGATTGCTACAACCTCTTCCCATTCCACGATGGAAGTGTGGGGACATTGCTATGGATTTTGTAAGAGGATTGTCGAGAACCGCCCGGAAATATGATTCTATCTGGGTTATTGTTGATAGACTGACGAAGTCTGCTCATTTTCTACCAGTGGATGCACATTATACGTTTGATCAGTTGAGTATATTGTTCGAGCTAGAGATTATTAGACTCGCATGGGGTACCGTGATTATTACGTCAGACAAAGATGTTATGTATACGTCCAGGACGTGGCGGAGTATACAGGAGCAGTATGGTACGCGCCTACAGTTTATTACGTTTTTTTTATCCTCAGACTAACGGGCAGACTGAGAGATTGATTCAGGTTCTCGAGGATATGTTGCGGGCTTGTGTTTTAGAGTTTAGTGGATAATGGGATGAGTACCTACCGTTGTGTGAGTTAGCATGTAACAACAGTTATCAAGCCAGTATTGAGATGGCACCTTTTGGGGCTTTATATGGTAGACCTGTCGCTCCTCATCGTGTTGGGCTGAGCTAGATGACCGGGAGACCGTGGGGTCTGTGATTGTTGTTGATCACACGGAGAAGGTACGACTGATTCGTCAGAAACTCAAGGGAGCCGAGGATAGACAGCGGAAGTATGCGGACAAATATCGCGGTGATCTCACGTACACCGATGAATCTTTTGTATATTTAAATGTTTCCTCTCGGAAGGGTCTTCAGAGGTTTGGAGTGAAAAGTAAACTTGCACCAAAATTTATCGGATCTTTCAGGATTAAGAAACCGGTCGGGAAGGTTGCGTATGAGTTTGAGTCACCTCCACAGATGGCAGGAATTCATCCAGTTTTTCATATATTCATGCTTCGATTAGCTGAGTTGAGAGCAGGTGATTGTTCGACTGTAGATTTGAGTCTGATAGACCTGAGCGAGGATATATCATATGAGGAACAGCCTGTGCAGATTTTGGATCGATTGGTACAGAACTTGAGAGGCAAGTCTATCCCAAAAGTGCTTATCAAGTGGCAGTTTCACGATGATACGGAACTCACTTGGGAATGAGAGGACTATATGAGAGATATGTTTCCATACCTATTCGAGTCAGGTATAAGTCCTAGTTCAAATTTTAAATTTCGAGGACGAAATTTTCATTAGTTGGGAAGAATTGTAACGGCTAAAAATCTCTAACTGTGTTTAATTCCTTAAACATGATCAACGACCCGTACTGTGGGACCTACACCGTGATATGTCTATTGACCGAGGCAAGGGTCGAGGTATATTTTATATTTGTTGTGATGTATGTCTAGTGTATTGTATATGTGTTGACTATTAAGTCAATTTACAAGGGTATATAGGTATCAAGACGAGCGAAGACGTACCTCAAATTGAGTGTCGACGTGGGACCGAGGTAGCGGCTTATGGGGTAAGCTTAATTAATTTGAGTTAAATATGAATTTATAAGTGGCTTTAATGTGGTCAAATTAAATGTAACAATAAAGTGCCTAAAGTAGTAAAAGAAAAACAATATTCACATGATGTGCATCGAGACACGTATTAACCCATTAAGAGATCAAGTGAGTCAACTTGTTGAGTCACTTAAGCATGACTTAAGGGACAAGTGTGTCAAGGTGGTCCATTAGTTGAGCTTCGAGATACGTGTGCACACATGAATCAAGGGCTAAGGCTTAAACATATCTATATATAGTCAAATGAAGCATATAAGTCAATAGTTTATCATTTCTTATCATCATCACAATCGGCTAGGCAAGGAGGAGAGAAAGAAGAGAGATTTCTGGAGTAACTTGGTGGAGGAGAAGAGATTTATTGAAGCTTTGGTGAAGAAGAAGAAGTTCTTCAAGCTAGGTAACTTCTCCACTCCACTAAGTTAGTGAATTCATGGAATTTGATGTTGTTGTTGCGGTTTTGTGTTGGGTTTGATGTTAGGGACCTCTTGTAGTGTGTATGAGGGTCCCTATGGCGATAACAAGGCCTATGTGTAGTAAAAACCCAGAATTTGAAATGCGAGATTCTGGGTTCTGTTGCACATAGCGCACTAGGTAACGCGCTAATGTCGAAAACTAGCGCGCTAAAGTTAGGAATTAGCACGCTAATTGCCCCTGACAGTTCAAAAATTAGTAATGTTCAAAAATGGCTTAAACACTATAAATGAGTTTAAAACTCTAAGTAAAAGTCCAAACTCACTCTAAAACCTATCAAACAACGCCAGGGAACTAAGGGAAGATCTCGAAAGTTTGGGAACGCATTTCGGAGTGTCGAGAGATCGGATAGGCTAGGACAATCATTGTGAATTGTAAGTAAAGCTATGAGAATTGTATATTTTATTTTATTGACTCTTATTGTTTTATAGTCTATTTGTAGACATTGCTACTCGTAATCTCACATCATATTGTTCTTGTGTCTATTCATATTTGAATATTGTTGACATGATGCTTCGTGAAATGTTTCATTGCTTCCAATTTTTACTCTCGATGATATTTTTGATAGATAGTTGATCAAAAGCATGCTATTAGGATAAGTTGGATTGGATTAGACTTGTATTTTGTTTCCTTGGGCTTTGTAGCCTAACTAGTTTTGAAATCCTAGAGAATTGGAATTATCGATTTTTGAAAACTAAAGTAGGGATTATCTAGTGTCCATTGCACAAGAGATGTGCGGTTCATGGGGACATGGGTCTACCGGGGTTCCGGCGCTCACCACTACACTTGCGCGGCACACGAGATATGGAACTCGGGGTGGTCGGCAAAAATGAGATAGATGATGTATACGCGTAGAGCGCAGCTCCCCTATTTGTATGGAATATGTTGACCGCAACTCCATATAGTAGTGGGAAAGGTTAGGTGATAGTTCTCACCGCCGACCGGACGTAGATCATCTCGACTTAGCCTGTGTTAGTTTATACATTGTTAACTGTGGTATTTATTTACATTACTTGATTCAGCAATTTTTTCGCTACTTTATGCTTTTAAATGCCATTCTTATATTTTGGAAATGTGGCATAGAATTCTCCAGTTATTACTTAAATATTACTATTCTCACTGTCTAGTTTGTGACGATGGGTGTAGGTCTGTCGAGCAGCAGCAGACCGGGGAAGGAGAAGATTGGCGACTTCCTTTGAGCATTTCGGCGATTCTCCTATCTCATTTTTGTATGACTCGACTTTTGCTGTATTATTACTATTTATATTTTTACTGTACAGTTTTGAGTTGTATAGTGGGTTGAATGTATAGTTCCCCATTTTTGAGACTCAGATATCATATGATGTTATTACCTCTATTATATATATACATGCATGCGATGCTGTGTTTTTCTGGTTTTTCACACTTTGGATTTTTGAGTAGTAAGAGCTTTCGCATAATCTTTAAATTATATAATAATACTAAAATGATAAAAAAAAGTTTAATTAATTATTAACTCTGAAATCTAATAATTTCTGAACACGTGTATTGAAGAATATAGAGACAAAAGGCTGACTAATACGTAATTAAGTCTTATGTGGTTGGATTAAGGCTTGATTACAGGATTAGGCCGAGCGGTGCCATGTTAGAAGAAGTGGTCGTCACAGTTCGTGACGTTTGCATGGTTTGCAGTGGATTTGCATGGGTTTTCCACCTCGAGATATATGCATGACGTTTGCATGAGTTGCATGTATTTGCATGGGTTGTCCACCTCGAGATATATTCGTGACGTCTGCATGGGTTCGCATGGGTTGAACAAATAACTCATTCTCAAAATGAGTAATTCATAAAGTTGTTAAGTTAAACAAATAACTCTTTATCAAAAAGAGTGATTCATACACTTAGTATTTTGTATGAATAACTCCTTCTCAAAAGGAGTAATTCATACAAAGTTCAAATGCACACCAAGTCATCACCACATCATCATCAATAGTACATTCTCAAAAGGAGAACTACCTCAGTTTTGTAATTTTAAAGAAACTTTCCCTATTTGATGAAAAAAAAAGTAATCTCACATCACTTTTTGAAATACCCCATAGAAGATCTATAAAACTTGAGTGGGTCGTAAAGGATCCATAGAACTTAGCTATGTAAGCCTAGTGGGTCAAATGGACCTGCATAACTCTCAAGATTCATCATAGAGCTTGAATATTTGTTTTTACCAAAATTCAAAATTTAATTTAACAATAAAAAATCTATAGTGGTTGATATGCTTCATTTGTGGAAAGAAATGACATTTTGCTAAACAATGTCCTGAAAAATAAAAAAATATTACAGAAACATGATATGTGTAAGTGTGTATTGTTTTATTTCGTTTGTTTGTGTCAATGATGTTATCAAGTTTGAACATTTGTATGCGGTGTAAGAAAATGTAAGAGAATGTAAGAGATGTGTAAGAAAGATGGTGGTGTGGTGAAAAATATAGTAACAAGTGTACACTAATGTGTCACATATTGTTACATGTGTCATGTATCAAAAAGTTCTTCTTTACTAGAAATAGAGAATCTGCGCGTGTTGTAATATCTAAATACATTATTTATATTCTCTTCATAACTTTGGCTTCTACTACATTTAGCCTTTACTACATTTTCTTCTTCGCATTTGCATTTGCTATATTTTCTTCTTTAATGCAACTTACTTTACATTTTTAATTGTAAAACAAGTTTATTATAATTTTTTTCCTAATCTATGTTACACTTTTCATTACATGTTTTTTTATTGTATAATATACACATATACTTAATTTTTTAAATAAATACAAATTTTAATTAATTTATTTATTTTAGTATATTATCGTTTACATAAATTAATAAATATTATTTAAAACTTTATATTTATTAGTGTTGTCGTTTTTATTTGGGATGGTTATATTGATTTGAACTCTCTCATACTTTTTTTTCTTATTTCTTTCTCTGACGTTGTTTTTTAAAAATAAATTAATTAATTAAATCTATTTTTTAATCCCAAAGTATAAACAATATGTTGGTACGTTTAGCTATATTGCATATCTTGTATGTAATAGCTAGACGTGTGTATATATATATATATATATATATATATATATCATATATATAAAAGCACGAATCACAAATTTTTGAGTGGTAATGAAATTTACCTATTTGCCCATATTTCTTTTTTTTTTTTTTTCAACTCCAAATCAACATTTTCTTTTGTCTCCAAATCAAACTCTAACTCCTTATCAATCCACCACACGTTTTTTTTTTCTTTTTTTTTTTCTTATCTCCAAATCAATCCCGAACTCCTTATCATCAATCCAATACACGGTTTTCTCTTTCTCTCAGTCTTCAATCGCTCACTCTCGTGTTCCGGACGAACTCCTTCTCATCAATCCAATACACAAACTCATTCTCATCAATCCAATACACGGGACGGAGATGTTGATAAATTGATAGAGACTTCTAAATTGTAGTGTGTACTTGTTTCTGGGGCAAATTGGTTTATATGAATATTGTATCTGTTGAAAGCTTGAATTGCATGCTACCATTTGATACGTTTTAAGGGGGTGCATACCCTCATTGTTCTTCCCTATATATATATCGGTTGGAGATTAAATTCAATGAGAGCCGTGAGTGTTGGTGGTGTTGTTGAAGAATAGTTGAAGGTGAGATAATATTTCAATTTTTTTATTTTAGTGATTGTGGGACTGGTTTTGTCTATGAGTTCAAAATTGGAATTGGGAGGGGTTGTTGTGGTTGGTTGTTAATTGTGTGATGAAGAGATGAGAATGTTCAGTTATATATATATATAAACAGTGAAGAAGAGATAATCCGAGAGGGAGAAGAAGAAGGTGGGGGTTGAAAAAGAAGGTGGTTTGAAGAAGGTGTTGGGGTAGGGAACAAACCCAAAACCCAGAAGAAATTTGAATGAAAAAAAATTCTGATTAATCATGTGAAAAAAAAGAAGGTGTCTAAAGCTTTAATCCCAACTAATTCAATTATTTACATTCATAATTTAAAAGTTATCCTTTCTATCTATAGAGTTTGAGGTAAAAATTGAACTTTATGTACAATTCTACGGAATCTCCACAAGCAAATGTTTACAAATTGATGGGTCAAACTATTTGTGTTTTTTTTTTCTTGTTTCCTTTTTTTTTTTTTTTGAGGAAGTAATGTCCTAGCATGACTAGCTTGTTTTTTCATTCACATCTTATCTCAATCACATTAGAGAATATTGATAAGCTAAAAAAGGTACTTGTATATCTAATTTTTAAATTTTAATTACAATTTTGAATTTTATTAATAAATTCTTATAAATTAATTCGCGCGAGCGAAGCGAGCGGGTCAATCGTGCGTAGCACGTCCCGAAACTAGTATATATATATATATATGTATTGACGACTTGCAAAGCACATAATATCCTTTCTATTTTAGGAAAGGAGGCGATGCTCCCAAAATTTTATTGATTGAAATTAAATTTCATAGCTCATAGAGAATTTTTTTTTTGGTTAAACATAGGGATTGTTTACCCTCGACCTAGTCATGTTTGTGCTTCGATTTATAGTGGTCCATCAAAGCAATTACATACCCGTGCTCGACCCAACAACCTTATAATTAGAAAGAAAAAAAAACACATCCTACATTTTCACATCAACATAAGAAAACTTGATCTCAAAGCAAACATAAGAAAATAAAATACAACTTGAATAGAGAAACATAAGTAGAGGATATAATCAAGTATAAAAAGAAACACAATAACATCTTTGATGATCATAATTTGATCGATAAGCATCGATATGAGGAATTGCATAAGTTGATCGACATCAGGGTGAGTTGTTATAGCATTCCTCATATTTATAACCAACTTGCCATATAAAAAAAGGTTAGACATAACTTACTAGTACCGACTGACGTAGGGAAATAGGTTGGGATGTCTTGTCAGGGTGAGTCGTTATAGCATTCCTCATATTTATAACCAACTTGCCATATAAAAAAACGGTTATATTAGTTGGACAGTTCATAACTCATCTTAAAATAATTTATCATGAAAATCACATCCCCGATGCACTAGGCCATATTATTATCAACATCACAATTGGTTCACATCACAATATTGCAGAAATGGAGAGCAGAGGTGATGGCGAGGAACCAATTACACATGAAGAGTTGCTCAAAGCTCAAGCTCACATATACAAGCACACTTTCTACTTCATCAACTCCATGTCCCTCAAGTGTGCTGTTGAGTTAGGCATACCGGACATCATCCACAACCACAAAAAACCCATGACTCGCTCCGAATTGGTAGCCGCACTGCAAATCCCTCAATCGAGATGCGCTCACTTGTACCGCCTAATGCGCATTTTGGTGCACAACGGCTTCTTTGGGACGCAAAAAATACATGATCATGAAGAACAAGTAGGATATGTGCTCACACTGTCTTCCAAGCTCCTAGTAATGAACCAGCACAATACTTTTCCTTTAGTATTCCTAGCCCCGGCGCTTCAAGAACCGTGGCAGTTGTTGAGTAGATGGCTCAAGGGAGGGAATGGCGGCGCCAGTGCTCCATTCGATGCGGTTCATGGGAAGGGAGTATGGGAATATGGGCTTGAACATCTAGATGTGATTAATGTTTTCAATGAGGCCATGGCTGCAGACTCTAGGGTGGTATCAAGTGTGTTTGTCACAAAGTGTAAGGCCATGTTTGAGGGGGTGGCATCTTTGGTTGATGTCGGTGGTGGAACTGGAACCATGGGCAGGGCCATTGCAGAGGCCTTCCCACACATCAAGTGCTCTGTTCTTGATGTCCCTCAAGTTGTAGGGTCATGCCAAGGAACTGAAACCTTAGAGTTTGTGGCAGGGGACATGTTTCATACCAAGATCCCTTCTGCTGATGCAATTCTTCTTAAGGTATGAACTAATATTCTTTCCTTTCTTTCAAATTGCTTTGTTACTCTTCCTAGAAAATAAGCTTCTTTTTCCGACAAAAGAATTAGCGCGGAGGTTGTGCTTCTCAGTAAGGGTGTGTGACATGCCCCTTCAAATGTTGGATTTTTTTGGCTCAAACTCCATGTCCAAATTTAATTAGGAATCATTATTTTAGTTTGTGTCAAATTAGTAAGTTAATTGTTTGAGTCTAAGTAGGATTAATGTTTGTTAGTTGAGTCAAATTAGGATTTAGATTTGTTTTTGGATAATGTTTCAGTGTTCTAGTTGGATTATAAGTATGGTTTTTGGGTATCTATATAAAGAACGCAAGGTTAGTGTGTCATGTACACAAAGTTAATACAAGTTTTACTAAGTAAATAAAGTTTGAGGTTTGAGTGTTAGTGTGTGATTGCTTCCGCTATGTGTGAGTATGTGCGTGAATTCCCAACAAGTGGTATCAGAGTGGTTGGGAAATTGATCGATTTGTTAGAGAGATCGTCTTCGATGAAGAAAGAGATTTCGAAGGTGCATGTGTGCTTTTGTTGGAAATTTTGATACTTCTGGTTTTAAAGTTTCGTGTATGAAGTTATGGAAGAAACTTCGGCCGCGAAGATATGGAACAAGTTAGAAGAAATCTACATGAGTAAAGGTTTCACCAATCGATTGATTCTAAAGCAGCAGTTCTTCACTTTTTAACGTAAGGAAGGTACGACTTTACTTCAACACTCTGAAGATTTTAATAAGATAGTTAGAGATCTCACCAACATCGGGGAGGTTGTGAGTTCTGTTGACAAGGCAGTCGTCTTGATATGCTCGGTGCGATCTACATATCGACATCTCTTCAACACATTATTGTATGGAAGAGATGATCTTACAGAAGGGCAATTCAAAATTGCTTAGACTTCTACAGAAAAGTTGGATGGTGAAGGCTAGAAATCCTTTGTTTCTAACATTTCTCAAGTCTTGACTTTTCAAGGCAAGGGAAAACATGAGAAATGTGGTCGTGGTAAAAGGTATGGTGGAGATTTCAAGCCTTTGATGGAAAGAGTGAAATAATCTCCTTGGTCCATTTTAGAAAGTATTTGTGTTTTTTTTTTTGACATTAGAAAGTATTTGTGTTTAGCTCTCCAGCATATGGCCCCTATAATTGGTTAGTCCATGTTGGTAGTGCAGTTGCCTCTAGACACAATGAGAAGAGATACCTTAAAAAAATTAAGAACAATTATTGTTTTCAATTTTGATTGAGAAATTAGTTTAGCTTATGATTTATATACTAATATGTATTTGAGTTGTGCCAACAGTGGATTTTGCATGATTGGAACGACGAGGATTGCTTGAAGATATTGAAGCGATGCAGAGAAGTGATTGTTTCGACCGAGAAGGTCGGAAAGGTGATAATCATTGATATAGTGGTGGATTATGAAAAGGGAGAAACACGTGAATCAACTGAGTTGCAGCTAATGTTTGACATGCTCTTGATGGTCGACATGAATGGGATAGAGAGAACCGAGCCTGAATGGGAAAAGCTTTTCATACAATCTGGTTTTAGTTCCTACAAGATAACTCCTTTTTTGGATTTCAGGTCTGTCATTGAAGTGTTTCCTTGAGTAATTAAAATTATTCATGGGCTATTGTCATTGTTAATGTTGGTTCGTTGAATGTTTGTGTGACTTGGTGTGTTACTTCAACTTTGTTTTGATTGTGAAATAATAATATGTGCGAAGGGGTCAAAACTATATGGTTTTGCTCAGTTGTAGCCTTTATTCTATTATTATTTTCAATATTAGTTTAGTCAAAAAATGACATCTTGATAGTAATAATAAAGTGATGTCGCCAACCACGCCTCTATATAGTCATGTATGGACATATATTTTGTTGATGGGCATGTATAGACTTGTATGAAATGTTTGTCAGTTTTTTTTTTCTTTTTTTTTTAATTGAAAATGTGTCGCAGAAAAATCGCAAAACCATACTAACCAAACCGTACGAACCACGGTCAGTTTGGTTACAATTTTGTGAGTTTGTGGTTTGGTGATAGTTTGCGAAATGACCAAACCATGAACCCCTGATTTGATTGTGGTTTGATAGTTTTCACCACCACCCCTCATTTGCCCCCCCCCCCCCCCCCCTCTCGGAATGAGCATTATGCCTATTTACTGGCAGCTGTACAATGCAAGTTTGAAGGGTCAAAAGATCAAAAGATCAAGTGAGTCAACTTGTTGAGTCACTTAAGCATGACTTAAGGGACAACTGTGTCAAGGTGGTCCATTAGTTGAGCTTCGAGATACGTGTGCACACATGAATCAAGGGCTAAGGCTTAAACATATCTATATATAGTCAAATGAAGCATATACGTCAATAGTTTATCATTTCTTATCATCATCACAATCGTCTAGGCAAGGAGGAGAGAAAGAAGAGATCGAGATTTCTTGAGTAACTTGGTGGAGGAGAAGAGATTTATTGAAGCTTTGGTGAAGAAGAAAAAGTTCTTGAAGCTAGGTAACTTCTCCACTCCAAGTTAGTGAATTCATGGAATTTGATGTTGTTGTTGCTGTTTTGTATTGGGTTTGATGTTAGGGACCTCTTGTAGTGTGTATGAGGGTCCCTAAGGCGATAACAAGGCCTATATGTAGTAAAAACCCGGAATTCGAAATACGGAATTCTAGGTTCTGCTGCACATAGCGCGCTAGGTAGATAATCTAGCGCGCTAATATTAATTAGCGTGCTAGATATGTGAAGTAGAGTGCTAATGTTCAAATTAGTGCGCTAATGTCGAAAATTAGCGCGCTAAAGTTAGGAATTAGCACGCTAATATCAGAATTAACGAGTTAATTGCCCCTGACAGTTCAAAAATCAGTAATGTTCAAAAATGGCTTAAACACTATAAATGGGTTTAAAACTCTAAGTAAAAGTCCAAACTCACTCTAAAACCTATCAAACAACTTCAGGGAACTAAGGGGAGATCTCAAAAGTTTGGGAACACATTTCGGAGTGTTGAGTGATCCGATAGGCTAGGACAAGCATTGTGAATTGTAAGTAAAGCTGTGAGAATTATATATTTCATTTCATTGACTCTTATTGTTTTATAGTCTATTTGTAGACATTGCTACTCGTAATCTCACATCATGTTGTTCTTGTGTCTATTCATATTTGAATATTGTTGACATGATGCCTTGTGAAATGTTTCATTGCTTCCAATTTCTACTCTCGATGATATTTTTGATAGATAGTTGATCAAAAGCATGCTATTGGGATAAGTTGGATTGGATTAGACTTGTATTATGTTTCCTTGGACTTTGTAGCCTAACTTGTTTTGAAATCCTAGAGAATTGGAACTATTGATTTTTGAAAACTAAAGTAGGGATTATCTAGTGTCCATTGCACAAGAGATGCGCCATTCACGGGGACATGTGTCTACTGGGGTTCCGGCACTCACCACTACACTTGTGCGGCACACGAGATATGGAACTCGGGGTGGTCGGCAAGAATGAGATAGATGATGTATACGCGTAGAGCGCAGCTCCACTATTTGTATGGAATATGTCAAGCGCAACTCCATATAGTAGTGGGAAAGGTTAGGCGATAGTTCTCACCGCCGACCGGACGTAGATCATCTCGACTTAGCATGTGTCATTCTATACATTGTTAACTGTGGTATTTACTTGCATTACTTGATTCAGCAATTCTTTCGCTACTTTATGCTTTTAAATACCATTCTTATATTTTAGAAATGTGGTATAAAATTCTCCAGTTATTACTTAAATATTATTATTCTCACTGTCTAGTTTGTGACGGTGGGTGTAGGTCCGTCGAGCAGCAACAGACCGGGGAAGGAGAAGATTGGCGACTTCCTTTGAGCATTTCGGCGATTCTCCTATCTCATTTTTGTATGACTCGACTTTTGTTGTATTATTACTTGTTTATATTTTTACTGTACAGTTTTGGGTTGTATAGTGGGTTGAATGCATAGTTCCCCATTTTTGAGACTCATATATCATATGGTGTTATTACCTTTATGATATATACATGCATGTGATGTTGTGTTTTCCTAGTTTTCCACACTTAAGAATTTTGAGTAGTAAGAGCTTTCGCATAATCTTTAAATTATGTAATAATATTAAAATGATAAAAAGTCTAATTAACTCTGAAATCTAATAATTTTTGAACACATATATTGAAGAATATATGGACGAAAGGCTGACTAATACGTAATTAAGTCTTATATGGTTGGATTAAGGCTTGATTACGAGATTAGGCCAGGCGGTGCCATGTTTAGAAGAAGGGGTCGTCACAGTTCGTGACGTTTGCATGGTTTGAAGTGGGTTTGCATGGGTTTTCCACATCGAGATATATGCATGACTTTTGCATAAGTTGCATGTATTTGCATTGGTTGTCCACCTCGAGATATATTCGTGACATCTGCATGGGTTTGCATGGGTTGAACAAATAACTCATTCTCAAAAGGAGTAATTCATAAACTTGTTAAGTTGAACAAATAACTCTTTATCAAAAAGAGTGATTCATACACTTATCATCTTGTATGAATAACTCCTTCTCAAAAGGAGTAATTCATACAAAGTTCAAATGCACACCGAGTCATCACTACGTCATCAACAAATCAACCATGTCATCATCAATAGTACATTCTCCAAAGGAGAATTACCTCAGTTTTGTAATTTTTTTTTAAAAAAAACTTCCCTATTTGATGAAAAAAAAGTAATCTCACATCACTTTTTGAAATACCCCATAGAAGATCTATAAAACTTGAGTGGGTCATAACGGATCCATAGAACTTAGCTATGTATGCCTAGTGGGTCAAATGGACCTGCATAACTCTCAAGATTCATCATAGAGCTTGAATATTTGTTTTTACCAAAATTCAAATTTTGATTTAACAATATAAAATCTATAGTGGCTGATATGCTTCATTTGTGGAAAGAAATGACATTTTGCTAAACAATGTCCTGAAAATAAAAAAAGATTACAGAAACATGATATGTGTAAGTGTGTATTATTTTATTTTGTTTGATTGTGTCAATGATGTTATCAAGTTTGAACATTTGTATGCGGTGTAAGAAAATGTAAGAGAATGTAAGAGATGTGTAAGAAAGATGTGATGTGGTGAAAAATATAGTAACAAGTGTACACTAATGTGTCACATATTCACTACAAGAACATGGTGGAATAGCATCAAAAAATTGTGACAGACAGAATATGTTGTTAAACAGGAACAAATCGCAAATGCAGCTTCATCGACAAATTGTTTGACTCGGTTGACCCAAAAGAAACAATTCAGTGACAGATTTGTGACAAAAATTGTGACAAATTGTATGTTGTCACAGATCTGTCGCTGATTTCTCCCGCCATACATTTCCCGCCAAGGTTGTGACAGATCTGCTACAGATCAGCGACATAATCAAGTATGTCGCTGATCTGTAGCAAAGTAAAAAAAAAAAAAGAGGTTGTGAAAGATCTTCTACATATCAGCTACAGACTTGATTCTGTCGCTGATCTGTAGCTGATCAGCGACATAACAAAGTATGTCGCTGATCTGCGACAGATTAGCAACAGACAATCAGTGACATACTTGATCTGTCGCTGATCTGTCGCAACATAAAATTTTATTTTACTCTATCTCATATCCTAGCGATCACTCCCTCTCCTCTCACGTGCTCTCTCTCTCTCTCCCTCTCAAACCAATCTCACTCTCTTATTCTCTCTCTACCCGAAAACAACTCCTCCATCTCTCATTTTCTTTTTACTCTCCTCCACCACTCACAACTCTCATCACTCACCCCTCTCGGCCTCTTTGCGGCTCCACCGGCCACCGTCGCCGATGACGCCCCTCCACCACTCTCGGCTCCTCTCTTGGCGACGATGGCTACCCCCACTCGGGCGACTTTTGGACCGAGGGAGGGGAGCGGAGGAGTCGGCAAGGCGTTGGTGGAGCAGTTTTTTGGCGGCGGCGAGGGAGGGGGACTGGTATTCGACGACGGCGGTGGTGTTGTCGAAAAGGGCGATGGCGGAGGCCGTGGCGGAGCGAGCTTTTGCGGCGCGAAGGGGGGAACCGTATTCTTCGGGCGTTGATTATGGTGTTGTCGAAGGGGGGTTTAGCGGTGGCGGCGGTGTTATTGAAGGGGCGTTGACATTGCGAGGCGTTGGCGTAGTTGCGGGGCGATGTAGTACGGAGGGAGGCTCATCGGTGAGGAGGAGGTTGTGGGTTTGGTCGGGAGTCACGAGGACTCGGTGGTGTAGGGTTTTGTGTAGAGGTGTCAATTTCATTGTTGAGCCGGCTTCATGGCAATTTTTTTGGGCTTTTGGGTTTGGTCTTTGGCGGGTTTGGGAGCTCCGCCATCTCCTCCTTCTTCTCTTTCCTTTCGATTAAGGTGGCGTTTTTTCAGTTTGTTCAGTGTTGTTTGTTGAGATTTCTTTGTGTGAAATTTTGGGGGTTTTGGATTTTGTGTGTTCTTTATTTCCCCCTTTTTGTTTGGTTTGATTTTGTGGAGTTTGAAATGTTTGTTGTGAATGTGCAGGCATTTGATGCTTTTATTGGAGCTGATTTTCTTGGAAGATTCACAAGGCATGTTCAAAGGGTTTCAATAGATTTTTTTTTTTGGATGGTTTGTCATGAATTCCTAAATTATTGTAGGTTAATTCAACTTTTAGATTTTCTTGTACTTGAATTTACTCATTTTCTAATGCTCAGTTGTACTCTCAATGTGTTGGTTCTATTTGTTTTATATATGTGAAAAAATAATTTTGAAGGTTGTCCTAGTTTTATTCATTTTTAATTTATTGTTTTCTTCTTTTTTTATTTTTTCCAATTTCTTCTTTTCATATTATCTTAGACTTATGTCCATATTTATGTTGCAGCCATGAGTTACCAGTGTGTCAATGCTAAGTTAATTCTTTTATAAGAACTCTGGTTGTTGCCATTAGTTTTGTTTTTAGCCATCATTTCAATTTCATTATTTAAAGTTTTAATTTTTTTTCCAGTGAATGTTTTTCTTTTACTCATATTCGAAATTATTTATAAATGTAGGTTGTTTGCATCTTATGATTTGTTTTATGCTTCATCTAAGGATTTCAAACTTAAGTATTATTGATCCAAATTAAACTCTTCAGGTTAGTGAAGCCCAAGGTAGCAGGTTGAGAGACAGATATAAACTTATTCACCTTAGTCTCATTGTACTAGGTGAGCTCAAGATACATACACTATTTTATTGTGTTCATCTTTTTCTCTAATGTATTTTCGGACCTCGGAAGAAATTGAGAAAAAAATAATCTATTTATTATAGGATCATGAAGATTCTCTTCTCCATATATGTAATGAGATTTCACTTCTATCAACGAGCTAACACATATAAACACCTACTTGTAAGGATTGTTAACATATGTTAAATAATCTATTGGTCTACGTTTTTATGCATGTTCCTAATTAACACGGGTTGGCTGCAAAATGTTACCTCTCTTATCACCTTGGCCACCTCTTCTCTTGCAATCCTTCCTTCCTCACCATCTCCTCTGCATCCCTTCACTCTATTTGCTTCCAATCCTACACCCAACTCCACCACCAATCTTGCATTCATTAGCTGATCAATGTGCATAGACATAGCTATAATGGGCACTCCAAACAAGGTTCCTCATGTGTGTCTTTACATCTTTAACCAACCACTTTTCAAGTATATTTGTATATTTTTTATGTTCTATTTCAATGTGTTGGGTTTCATTCAATAATTAATGTCATGAGAAGGACTTGGTCCATTTGTAATAGCCTATGTTCTTTCATTTACCTACCTTTCAATGTCTTCTATTCATGATTTTTCATGCAGTGGTAATTTGTGTGTGTGTGTATTGGCTAAGGGCTTGTCATTAACATTCTTTCTTCTAATTGTTCCTTTTTATTGATGTTATGTAGGACTTATGAACAAGGCTCCTCAGGTGTGTCTCTATTTCTCTTACCAATCTCTTTTCAACTACGTACATTTGTATATTTTTTTATTATTATTATTGCGTGCATAATGTTGCTCATTGAGTTAGTCACTTTAGTTATCTATGACAACGCCTATCTGACCTCCATATCACTTCACCATAGTTGTGGTACAAACATGTTAGAATTATTTTTCTTGGATTTGTTAAAAATAGTTTTATATTCTATTTCAATGTGTTGGGTTTCATTATACTTAAATGTCTTACTCATTAGATCAGGATTTGAGCATTACATTCTATTTTTTTCGTTGGATTTGTTAAAAATAGAGGGTATGTGAACGAGTTTTTTTTATTTGTGCGTGAAGTCTTTTCTTTGGTTTTGGATGAGCAATATCCTATGTACATCATGGGTCTTTATCTCTATTTCTAATTCTAGAATTATATATATATATTTTGTTGGTGACAGATGCTTGGTCTTGTATTATAATTACTTTTAGTAAATTATTCGTCGGCATTGCGCCATGCTACCACTTATTCTATATTTCTATTAACCTATAATTTCTAGCTTGATTAGCTACCCGATGAAATGGCACACTGCGAACCTAATATATCATGAGATGCATGGTCTTTTATTTAGTATGTCATTAGCTTAGCAATTTCTTAAAGTCAATGTTTGCAGATTTTTTATTGATTTTAGTTTTGTATCGAGATAGTGTGCTCTCTTGCTACTTGCTAATATATGAATTTTGCAGGCCGTGGAGGGTGAAAAGAGCGATGCAAATCGAATTTGGGCAGTTGATTTTAGTCTTGTATCGATATAGTAACTCACACCATTAAGTTGGAACCTAATTTTATCTATATGATGCGAATCGAATTTCGGAATTCATTAGTCAAGTTTGTATATGTTACCCTTCATCCAAATAATGGCTTTCAACCTTTTTGTTTTTATAAAATAAATATTTGTATCTTTTAAATTGTTTTTGCAAATTTTGCTGCAGGACATTTCTTATTTTTACTTTTTACTGTTTTCAAAATTAATTAATTTAAAAATTACTTTTTACTGGATCCCAATCAGCTAAACAGCAACATTTGTGACAAATACAACAAGGTTGATTGGGCACAATCAATGAATGACGTTGTCTCTGTCATTTGAATAGCAACAGAGTTGCGACATAACGCGTCTTTGCTGACTAGGCAAATCAGCGATAGACAGTGTCTGTTGCTAAATAGCAACAGATTTGCAACAGACACGCTTTTTGCTTGATCGGACTTCGATCAAAGAATAGACCGTTTTGTTGTTCAACGACAGACGTTTGTCACAAATCTGTCGCTGAATAGCAACAGAATACCAAATATGTCGTTGAGTTGCACCAGTAACAAAGAATTTAGCAACAGCTACTATCTGTCGCTGATTTGTTGCAGAGTGGTTTAGCAACAAAACCGTACCAATTCAGCATCAGATTAGTTTGTTGTTGATTTGGTTTTTTTTGTAGTGATTGTTACATGTGTCATGTATCAAAAAGTTCTTCTCTACTAGAAATAGAGAACCAGCGTCTGTTGTAATATGGATGAAAATACATTTTTTATATTCTCTTCATAACTTTGGCTTCTACTACATTTAGCCTTTACTACATTTTCTTCTTTAATGCAACTTACTTTACATTTTTAATTGTAAAACAAGTTTATTATAATTTTTTTTTAATCTATGTTACACTTTTCATTACATGTTTTTTTTATTGTATAATATACACATATACTTAATTTTTTAAATAAATACAAATTTTAATTAATTTATTTATTTTAGTATATTATCGTTTACATAAATTAATAAATATTATTTAAAACTTTATATTTATTAGTGTTGTCATTTTTATTTGGGATGATTATATTGATTTGAACTCTCTCATACTTTTTTTTCTTATTTCTTTCTCTAACATTGTTTTAAAAAAAAAAATAATATATTAAATCTATTTTTTAATCCCAAAGTATAAACAATATGTTGGTACGTTTAGCTATATTGCATATCTTGTATGTAATAGCTAGACATATATATGTGTGTTGACGACTTGCAAAGCACATAATATCCTTTCTATTTTAGGAAAGGAGGCGATGCTCCCATGATTTTATTGATTGAAATTAAATTTTATAGCTCATAGAGATTTTTTTTTTGGTTAAACATAGGGATTGTTTACCCTCGACCTAGTCATGTTTGTGCTTCGATTTATAGTGGCCCATCAAAGCAATTACATACCGGTCCTCGACCTAACAACCTTATAATTAGAAAAATAAAAAATAAAACACATCCGGTTGTAAATTGGATGACCCTTTAACCAAGCTTATGAATGATCACATTGTCAAACATGACTCTCACATTGAATTGTAACATCAAGCATGACTTCTACATTGAATGTAACTTGTACACTCTATATAACTTGTATTCAACTCCGATGTATAATCGTTTGTCCATGTATTGTCATGTAACTTGTAATCTTGTATAACATGAGACTTTGGTGTAACTTGCACACTTTGTGCAAGTACTTATTCTCATCATGACTAAGGGTCTATATAAAGGGGTTCATTCACTTGTAAAGAATACACCAAGTTGAATGAAAGCATCTCATTCCAACTATCTCATTTCTTCTCTTCTCCTTTGTAGTAGTAGTTTATAGTAGTAAAAATTCTTAGTCTTCTATTTCCTTCTCTAGTTCTTAGCAAGTTCCAACTCAATTTACAACACGTTATCAGCACGAGCTTGCTCTAACATAAAGGAGATCTTGAAGTTCAAAAAGGCTTGCTAAGAAAACAAAGCTAAGAAGGTATAACTTTTGTTAATTTAAACAAGTTCAATTTCATTTCCATGTTATCGTGGTTGCTTTCTTTTATTACGTGCATCACTTATATATATATAATTTATTCATACACGATGCATTATAACGTCACCGACTGCAAAAAGTATGCTCTGTAGTTGCGTCTTGTACGATCTTCTACATCAGAAACCAAAGGTCAATATGTGACATAACTAGTTTTCTCGCTATACTACAAACGCTTAGTTATGCTCTATCCTTGATTTTATAATACAAATAGTACTATAACTTTGAGTTGATAATGGGTAAGCCTTGTCCCTGGTAAAGCTAAACATTGAAAGGGAGACGGGTTATCCCGTTCGAGGAGGCATGGTATTAAGTAGACTTTGTCTCACCACCCAACCTGGAGGTTGTCCCACCAACTCATATGAATAGTACATTTTGTTTATTAATGAATCAAGTTGTGAACGTATATTTAATCATATGTTATGTTTTTACATAAAAAGAGAAAATTATTTTATATTATATTTAATTTCAAAATATTAGTCAACCATAGTTGAATTTGTTGCCTTATTATATTACCGACAAGAATTACTTGTCATGACAATTAAATACTACAATTTGTGAATAAAGCATATATGCAAAACTGTGTGTTATACACAATCATTCGCCAATTTCTCTTTAGAGATCTGAAAAGTGAATATTTCATTTTGTATATCTTTTTACCTTATGGAGTTATATATATATATATATATATATATATATATATATATATATATATATATATATATATATATATATATATACCAAAAGGGTAATGCTCCAAAAGCTCAAAATGAGCGACTGGGTCTCAAGCTACAAAATTTAATCAGTCAAATATTAATTAATTTCGCAATTTTAATTACCTCTATGTTGAGGCTTTGTGGAAATATGACTGATGAGACAATAAAAAGGTCACGTGACCCGCCTCGATTTATTGCTGCAACAAATATCGAGTGTGCACGTCAATCCGATAAATATTAAGGATTAATTTCTTGTCTCATGGTAGCTGAGTAAAATAATGAGATAAAATATAATATCGCTCCCGTCCAATTGGTTCATATTCAAATTAAGAAGCATATGTTGCATATTATGATCATGATCGCAATAAAAAATTTATGGACGTGGAAAAGATGAAAAGATCTGGTAAAGGTCGTATTGACAATTCCGCTAAAAGTAGGAATAAAAGTGGTGCACCACTAGAAATGGCAAATCATTATTGACAATGAGCGCTCATCATTGTGATATTTTTCGTCACATATGAAAGACTATTTTGCCAAAAGATTGTCATATATATACCCGAATATATTTATGACCTTACCATGCCTTCAAAATCAAAGGCAAAATTGTGAATTTTATCATTGAAAATGACTCGATAAAACAGGCACATCGAGATGTGTTCAAATCATGAGCTAAATATAGGCGATGAGTTTATTGCTTGTGTATTATGCTACATGCATATATATATATTAATATAAAAGAGAGTATTTCTCGAATTTGAACTTAACGTTCACGAAATATCTTGTACAACAATTATATTGTTAATGCCCTGTTTAGAAGAAGTTTACTCAGAATAATAGAAAATTTCTCTATATGATTATAATATAATTTGAGTATAAAATTCACGGCTTTAACTTATGGAATATGTAAGGCACATTAAAACGAATGTCGTCATAAATTAAACGACATTCATAATGTGGAAAGATCTATTTGATCGTCCAAAATCATCAATAATGTGAAAATATCATAAATTCGCATGAACATCGTTTATCGAACTGGTGATTATCTCAAGGCAAATCAATAGGAGACTTATATTGATTTAACTCTCCATCAATCATATTATAAGATGTCTTGGGTCCCTAACAGGAAATTTATTTATAACAAGTTTTGATAATTGTCACTTTAATAAAGCAATTATCCCACCGTTATGGGGAGATATAAGCCAATTCAAAAGGAATGGCGTGGAATTGCTTGAAACACATTAAATTGCAACAAATCTGTTGTATTATGATCCATGTATAAATTAATATGAACTTGAAGTTCAAAGGATCATTTATCAGCAACAAGTTATGAATCAATTACTTGATGCAAGTACTATATGTAAAAGAGTGACAATCGTATGTTCCAACATTAAAAGTTCACGATAAAGTGATGTCCATGCGCAAATAAATGTACGAGAACCAACAAGACGCTTAACGCGTAAAAGACAAGCTGGTTTAAATGACACAAACCCTTGAAAAATAAGGTAGGAGTAAAAAATAAATAAAATACTGATGATATAAGAATTCTTTGGTAATGATTTAATATATCTTTTGGAGTTTATGTCTTCATTATAATATCATTGTATATTGATGATTTAAATATTATGAAAAATCACGACGACATCGTTATATCATTTGAATCCATGAAAAAGGAATTCAAGATGGAAGATTTTAGGAAAAATAAGATTTATCATTCATTTGGAAATCAAGTACTTTCCAAGTAAAATAGTTGTCCATCATATAATTTATTTTACTTAAAAAAAAAATTTGGGTTTGCAAAGATTTGTTGCAAAATAAGAAGATGTTTTACTCATGTCAAAATGAAGGGGAGAATCAAAAGGAGTTATTGATTAGTACATTGCACTCTTTTTCCCTTAGCTATGGTTTTATCCTACCGGGTTTTCCTAGCAAGGTTTTTAATGAGGCAATCCTAACATTATTATACTCCATATAAAAAGAAAAAAATTATGAAAGCAAATAATGTACTCTTTTTCATATACTAGATTTTTTCCCACATCGTTTTTCTAGTAGAGGTTTTAACGAGGCATATATATATATTCTTTCAAAGTGTATCAATGTGTTGCACTCTTTTCCTTGGCTATGGCTTTACCACACTGGGTTTTCCTAGCAAGGCTTTTAATGAGGCAATCAACAATATTATACTACAAATCAAGATTGACGAGAACATTGTTCTCTTTTTCCTATACTAGATTTTTTTCCCACGGGGTTTTTCTAGTACAGGTTTTAACGAGGCATATTCTCTCAGCAAGTGTCATCCAAGGGGGAGTGTTGTAAATTGGATGACCCTTTAACCAAGCTTATGAATGATCACATTGTCAAGCATGACTCTCACATTGAATTGTAACATCAAGCATGACTTCTACATTGAATGTAACTTGTACACTCTATATATCTTGGATTCAACTCCAATGTATAATCATTTGTCCATGTATTGTCATGTAACTTGTAATCTTGTATAACATGAGACTTTGGTGTAACTTGCACACTTTATGCAAGTATTTATTCTCATCATGACTAAGGGCCTATATAAGGGGGTTCCTTCACTTATAAAGAATACACCAAGTTGAATGAAAGCATCTCATTCCAACTATCTCATTTCTTCTCTTCTCCTTTGTAGTAGTAGTTTATAGTAGTAAAAGTTCTTAGTCTTCTATTTCCTTCTCTAGTTCTTAGCAAGTTCCAACTCAATTTACAACACATCCTACATTTTCACATCAACATAAGAAAACTTGATCTTAAGGCAAACATAAGAAAATAAAATACAACTTGAATAGAGAAACATAAGTAGAGGATATAATCAAGTGTAAAAAGAAACACAATAACATCTTTGATGATCGTAATTTGATCGTTGATAAGCATGGATATGAGGAATTGCATAAGTTGATCGACATCAGACGCGTGTGCGAGCCGCTTCTACACCAAATATATCATATGACAAAATCTCCTCACATAATGCAAATTGAATGGTTGCTTTGGTGCTTTGCTCATTAATTAATGCTATATGATTTGTTGACTGATGTGTAGTACCCATGTTTGATGAAGTGCCCATAATTAATTGTGAAATTACCCAAAGAGTAGGTTACCATTCACATAAACAAAGCTATTTTGAACCGTTGATCATATCCAAGGGTTGTCATTATGATTCACATGTCATGGGTATTTATCTAGTTTCCATGGTAGAAGCACCTTCTATATATATATATATATATGAATAGTACAAACAAATTAATAATCAGGGCATCAAAATTGAAGAGTAGTTAATTAATATCACTATAATAATCATCCACACCTACATATAATAATACAACATATGTGAAAGTTGAAATTTTGCTGTTATTTTTTTTACGCTTCCTGAGTAATTGTTGAGACTCTTATGGATATTTTTTTTCAATTATTCTATTTCCATGGTCAAAAAGGCATATAATTAATGATGGAATATTCTAGATAA
This sequence comes from Stephania cephalantha, assembly GCA_039657325.1. NCBI lineage: Eukaryota > Viridiplantae > Streptophyta > Magnoliopsida > Ranunculales > Menispermaceae > Stephania > Stephania cephalantha. Next base: position 43,085,641 of record CM077578.1, read on the forward strand.
ATTAAGTTGTATTTTTTTTATTTTAAAAGAGAAACTCATTTTGCAGCATTGAGGAGGTTAACTTCGGGATGCCAACTACATCATCATCATGCAACTCTAGTTCAATGATATTGGATAATCATCTTCTTCAAATAAAGAACTCCGTCGCAGACTTCCACATGTCACATGCATAAACAAGAAGTTCACAGTGACAGAGACGGAGGTGATGTGCCATTGTTCAAGGCCATGTGTGGTGAGAATTTTTTGGATGCCTGCTCATCCTAGTAGAAGGTTCTACTCTAGTGATCGTGGTCGTTGTGAGGTAATATGTTTTTTTCTTGGGAAGTTATATTTTCTGTGGACTAATTAAGAATGTTAGCAATGCGGTATTTTAATAAATTTCGGATCCTCCTTAATTATGTTTTTTTTTTTTTTTAAGTTGAAGTCGATGACCAAAATAATTAGATATTGAAAGTTATTTACTTATAATTATTTTCATTTATTGGATTGTCAGTCATTAGAAAAGTATTTTGAATTGATCATGAATATAGCTAATTGATTTCTTGGATTGCGCCTACCATTCTCAATTAGATTTAGAGAAGGAATAGTCAACTTTTTCCACTTTGAGAGCTATCAACTCCCATGAACCAAAATAAGCATACAACTAGGAAAATAACAAAAAGGAGTAACACCTGTTACTGAGCAATTACATGCGTAGTAGCAGACAACAACCATTCCTAAGATGTAGTCAATTAAAGTGATTATGCATTCGAATCTTTACAGTTTCTACTTCGTACTACTTCAATAAATTTGTTTGTTCCATAAATTTGAGTGTTATCACCATTTTAAATTTTGTTTGCTCCATAAATTTTATAGGGTTGTAACTATTTCGTTTGGATAGACGATAAATTTTCAAAGTATGTGACTTTCATTTTGAATGTTCTTGTGGATACCATTTTAAAGTTGTTAGAGGAAAGAACTAACCATGCTAACATGGATGAGGTCGTAAAGCTTCAAGCAAAGAAAATTTATTAAGGTCAACAGTTGCAAAGTTGTATCAAGAGCCTGAGGCACCGAAAAGGCGATGTTTTGTATGAAAATCGATTGTATTAGTTGCAATTGGATGGTGTATTTGGGTTTTATCCCAAATGTAACTTCACTAGATTTGCTGATTTTAGTATTTTATTTTGATAAAAAAAACCAAGGCAAGTTATTTGATATTGCAAGTATTTGAGTCGAAAAGTTCAAAATCTTGCTTGAGCTGATGTGTATACCATTTTATACTGCACTGAATTGCTGAGAAGGCGAAGTTTTGTATTAAAATGTGAATTTCACTATTGATTTAAGCTTCATTGACACTAGAAATAGTTAACATGTGATGCATTCACCAAAATTTCATTGATTGAAGAATAGCCATACATGGTGGCTTGAGTTTTAAACCATCGCTCTAGCATCTCTGTGGCGAATATGAGTAGTGCGATCCTGCAAAGTGAGTCGCTCAGAGACTTCAGAAAGTGACTTGAGGTTGCACCTAATCATTGTCTTGACAAAAAATATAAGAACAGTTGCTTTTTTAAATCTGTCTTGAATCTTCTAAAAGTTTTCCACATGGTTCTCAAACTAGGAGTTTCCAGTATTAGGAAAGTACGATTATACGTTACTTTAATGAAGACATGCATACATAATTGATCGTTGAGATTACTTGATTATCAAAAACGTCTGTTTCTCTCTCGAGAGAATGTTTTGAAAGCTAATTATTGATGCTACTGCAACTGCTAAAAAAAACCTCTTTTTGCAGCAACTCTGGCTTGTTGGAAATACACCACGCTCGTGATTTTAACCTACAAAAGCACAACAAAAATCATCGAAAATACATATTAACCTTAATTGAGTCTCAATTGAAACCAAAACAACACGAATCTACCAGAAACCATGATTGATCTGCATAACAATTTGCGAATCAAAGATCGATGAGCACCATCCTGAAACCGAGGATTAAGACTTTCAATCCATTCCAAATGACGCATAGAATCTACTTTCACAAGGTTCCACCACAAAAATCTGAAAAAAAGAAATAAAATATTTTAAGAAGCATTTAAATCGATTAAACTAATCTCAATCCATATGAGCCGGTTTTGATTGTGTACTATTTAACCACAATCTAATCTTATAAAATGACAGGCTCTAAGCCTATAACTTGACTCAACCAGTAATGGCAACAAGCTAGCACCATATACTTCTAAGCAAATCTAGCATACACAACCATAGAGCCAAAACTTACAACAAAATGCAACTAGAAACTACACATTGGCGAACCCATCAATGAAATTTATATGAACCACAAGCACATAGTGTAAGAATTCGAAATGAAATATAGAGAGAGCAATGTGAAAAGAAAAGTTACCTTTAACCTGTGATCCCCTCCAACAATTCTAATTCCAAGAATGTATTCTTCCTCATTAAGAAGCTCCAACCTTCCAGTGCTAGTCGTCGCAGGCAACCCGATTGAACACTTACTTCTTTGACTCTCCCAATATTAACCCCTCCTTGCTTTACATATCTGCTAACGAAAAGCTTGTACCTCTGAGGTTGATCAAATCTCCTCATTAAAGACCAAACCTGAACCACAAAATTAAACCACTTGAATTCAAGAATTTCCATCAACCAATCACAAATCACCAATTCGGACCTCCTAATCTGCTATTGATCAACAAAAATTAACTGAATCAACAAAAATCAACAAAATCATAGACCAAATTCCCATCGATCTCCTCGATGAATGGTTTTCCATTTACTTAGGCAAAGCCGGCTGTGAAGGGCAAGACTCCCAGGCCACACAACTCAAAGGAGATGTACACTCCCCTATATAAAGGTTTACAAGTAGTGAAGTTTTTCAATAGCTAGGCAAGGCAGCAGTTGAGACTCTTTCAATCAAGGAAAATGTCTCGAGGTACTCTCGCTAAGTATGCCTTCAAGAGCAAATGTTCGCAGTCCACTCCGTCTCCGAAATGCATGAAGACGATATTCTCCACAATGGAAGACAAGTTTGACACACTCCGTGTCGAGATGAAGGAGCTAATGATGCGGATTCTCGCATCAACTAATGAGGAAGCTCTGCTCGCTGTTATCTTGGATGATGAACCACTCGTAGCTTGTTATGACATATTATGTGATGCTGCGAAAAATATGAAAAAGACCCCTGCAAAAGAAGTGATTGTCATTGTGATTGTCATTTCTGACACTAACCGCATGCCTAACCATATTCATTTTGGTACTATTTCTAAAAATTGCTCTTGCTATTTCTATTACCTTTGATTTCACGATTGAAAGAAGAGGCCCAATAGTCGCCATTCTTATGTTTGTCTCAGTGACTCATAGAAACCCAATTCACAAAACATTCAATCAAGAAGACCCAATTGAAAAAATGAATCAAAACCTAATTCAAGGACTGAAACTAATAGACAAAGTCTTATATTTCGGTATCTTCATACAATTCAATCGATTTGTTTCATATTTCTCCATTTTCATTCAGTGAGCCTCTCTACCTATAATGAGTTGGTTTGCAAGGTACGTTCTCGGCTATTCAGGGATTAGTCTCTTAGTATTATTTGTGCTCTGAAGCATGGTCCAATATCAACTATAGACAAATGTCACATTCAAATCATATGGTGAAAGAAAATTGGAGTTTTTATGGAAGGAGTAGTACCTTGTTATACTAAATCTTGTTCATGTCCAAGGTAGTTTATGGAAGACCAGGGAACTGAATCCTGAGGCTCTGTAGAAGTGTTTCAGCTCGTTGTGCTAGAAATAGACATTTATGTATGTCACCAACCATGCCCTTCAACTTGCCACCCCAAGTTGATCGCCCATCCTTTGCATGTTTCGTGTGTTTTTTTAATTATGATTCCTCTGTCTTCAAACATGCTACAGCCTCAATCCTATTTGTAAGAAAAATAACTAACTTCCGCATGATGAACGACTAAAATATATGTCTTTCGCAATAGCAATAACAAGACAGACCCTGAATTTCAGTAGACATTAATTAAGTTATTAACTTTACATATAATTCTTCAAGCGTTAATAAGTCACTGAATGTAAGAGTACAACTAATGTAATTGATCTTTTAATACATATATAAGTTAAATCATTACATCCGTATACGTACATCATCAGAAATAAGGTCAAGTTAAAAAAAAAAAAAACTAAGGTGGTGTTTGGTAACTCTAGTCTAACCTCTTATTTTGCTAAAGTATTATCAAAAAAAAGTTTTATAAAAATAAGTGTGTTTGGTTAGGTTATTAATAAGACTTATGTTTTGTGGATGCAGGGGGTTGTTAGATGTTTTAGGAGGGCAAATAATCAGTAACAACATCCACTCTATAATCATAAGTCAATCAGTTCAAGAAATGTTGTATGTGAAAATGGGGGTCTCACATTGCATAGTGTTTGTTCTATTCCAAGTCTTATTTTTTAGTGATTGCAGAGCAGTGAAGATGAAGAAGAAAAAAGTGCTTCAACCAGCCATGCATCCTCCACAGCAACAAAATTAATTACTAAATCTTTTGTTTGTTATTACCATTTTTTTAGTTTGATTACATGGAGTACAAATTTAGTCCAATACTGCAATGCTCTTAGTTCTTAATAAATCTTTTGTTTGTTATTAGTAGGCATAAATGAAGGAATGAATCATGTTGTGTACCAAAAAAAAAAATGGTGGGGTTGAGATTCTTGAGAAGATGGTGTAATGGGAAAAACACGTCAGTATGGCGTCTTTGGTCTGCATGGGCGTTGTTTGATGATATGCCTAAGAAAAGTTTCATTATTTTTTTTTTGGATAGTTTAAAAGATTTCAATACGTCTCTCTTCATCTTCTCTATTGCTACCCTCTTGATAATGGCCTTCATTTTTAGGATCATGATCAATTGAAATTAGCATCCCTTATCTTTGTCATTCTCTCGTACATATTACGATAATTAATAGTGGGTTATCAAACACTTAACTTTTAAGTTACTAGGGAGGCAGCCATTGCTCTCACCAAGTTTGCTTACACTGAGAATTACCTACATGTCGATCATTCTAAGGCCATTATCAATGTCGGATGCATGAAACACTTAATCCAACTAGTCTTCTTTGGGGAGTAGATTGCGCAGATACCTTCATTGGTGCTTTTATGTTACATTGCAATGAATGTACCAGACAGTGAGGCGCTTGCCAAAGCAGAGGCGCTCGTAGTGCATGAATGGGCGTCCAAACAGTCTTACATGGTTCAAGAACCATAAGTTTGTGCAATATTTTCACTATCACAAAACCAACGATCCAAAAAACAAAAACCCTAATTTTTATCAACTTACCTTAACACCGTAGCAACAACCACCAATAGCAAATACATAAAAATTGGGAAGAGTCCATCTAGCCACTACCCATTAAAAAATAAGTTAGATATTTTGATCACTATGTAAATAAGTTATGAGACAAATAATGGTCCAACATTTTTAACTCAAAAGGTCTCGATACTAGTAAGTTAATGCAATCCCCACTTATGATGGACAAATAATTGTCCAACATTTTGGCCACTACGTAAATAAGTTATGCTACTAAAGCCCTATTCGTAACCACTCCTCCAAATGGGGTGTTTCTACTTCTATTTTGACTAAAGGTAAGGCTCATAATTGCTAAGTTTATGTGTCTAATCCAAATGCAACAATATTCCCACAATATAAACATTGATGAAAATTTAAGAAAAGGACAATGCTAAATCATACATACTTTTGGTACATAAATATTGATTCACAACAGTGTGGATTTCATTGGGATACGTAGAACACATATCTCAATGAAATCTACATCGATGTGTATCAAATATATGTACATAAAGTACGTCAAAAAAATCATTTTCCTTAAAGAACAATGTTAAATTATACATACTTTTGATACGTACATTTGATAGACAACTTTGTCAATTTCATTGGGATATGTGTTTTACATATCTCAATGAAAACCACACAGAAAAAGAAGCAATGACTTACTAGCACAAAAGAAGCAATGAAAACCACACAGAAAAAGAAGCCATAACTTACTAGTACCGACTGACGCAGGGGAATGGGTTGGGGTGTGTTGTCACTTGTCAGGGTGAGATGTTATAGCATTCCTCGTGTTTATAACCAACTTGCCATATAAAAAAAGGTTATATTAGCTGGACAGTTCATAACTCATCTTAAAATAATTTATCATGAAAATCACATCCCCGATGCACTAGGCCATATTATTATCAACATCACAATTGGTTCACATCACAATATTGGAGAAATGGAGAGCAGAGGTGATGGGGAGGAACCAATTACACATGAAGAGTTGGTCAAAGCTCAAGCTCACATATACAAGCACACTTTCTACTTCATCAACTCCATGTCCCTCAAGTGTGCTGTTGAGTTGGGCATACCAGACATCATCCACAACCACAAAAAACCCATGACTCGCTCCGAATTGGTAACCGCACTGCAAATCCCTCAATCGAGATGCGCTCACTTGTACCGCCTAATGCGCATTTTGGTGCACAACGGCTTCTTTGCGATGCAAAAAATACATGATCATGAAGAACAAGTAGGATATGTGCTCACACTGTCTTCCAAGCTCCTAGTAAAGAACCAGCACAATACTTTTCCTTTAGTATTCCTAGCCCCGGCGCTTCAAGAACCGTGGCAGTTGTTGAGTGGATGGCTCAAGGGAGGGAATGGCGGCGCCAGTGCGCCATTCGATGCGACTCATGGGAAGGGATTATGGGAATATGGGCTTGAACATCTAGATGTGATTAATGTTTTCAATGAGGCCATGGCTGCAGACTCTAGGGTGGTATCAAGTGTGTTTCTCACAAAGTGTAAGGCCATGTTTGAGGGGGTGGCATCTTTGGTTGATGTTTGTGGTGGAACTGGAACCATGGGCAGGGCCATTGCAGAGGCCTTCCCACACATCAAGTGCTCTGTTCTTGATGTCCCTCAAGTTGTAGGGTCATGCCAAGGAAGTGAAAACTTAGAGTTTGTGGCAGGGGACATGTTTCATACCAAGATCCCTTCTGCTGATGCAATTCTTCTTAAGGTATGAATTAATATTCTTTCCTTTCTTTCAAATTGCTTTGTTACTCTTCCTAGAAAATAAGCTTCTTTTTCCGACAAAAGAATTAGCGCCGAGGTTGCGCTTCTCATTAAGGGTGTGTGACATGCCCCTTTAAATGTTGGATTTTTTTGGCTCAAACTCCATGTCCTAATTTAATTAGGAATCATTGTTTTAGTTTGTGTCAAATTAGTAAGCTAATTGTTTGAGTCTAAGTAGGATTGATGTTTGTTAGTTGAGTCAAATTAGGATTTAGATTTGTTTTTCGATAATGTTTCAGTGTTCTAGTTGGATTATAAGTATGGTTTTTGGGTATCTATATAAAGAACCCAAGGTTAGTGTGTCATGTACACAAGGTTAATACAAGTTTTACTAAGTAAATAAAGTTTGAGGTTTGAGTGTTAGTGTGTGATTGCTTCCGTTGTGTGTGCGTATGTGCGTGAATTCCCAACAAGTGGTATCAGAGTGGTTGGGAAATTGATCGATTTGTTCGAGAGATCGTCTTCCATGAAGAAAGAGATTTCGAAGGTCCATGTGTGCTTTTGTTGGAAATTTTGATGCTTCTGATTTTAAAGTTTCGTGTATGAAGTTATGGAAGAAACTTCTGCCACGAAGATATGGAACAAGTTAGAAGATATGGAACAAGTTAGAAGAAATCTACATGAGTAAAGGTTTCACCAATCGATTGATTCTAAAGCAGCAGTTTTTCACTTTTTAACTTAAGGAAGGTACGACTTTACTTCAACACTTTGAAGATTTTAATAAGATAGTTAGAGATCTCACCAACATCGGGGAGGTTGTGAGTTTTGTTGACAAGGCAGTTGTCTTGATATGCTCGGTGCGATCTACACATCGACATCTCTTCAACACATTATTGTATGGAAGAGATGATCTTACAGAAGGGCAATTCAAAACTGCTTTGACTTCTACAGAAATGTTAGATGGCGAAGGCTAGAAATCCTTTGTTTCTAACATTTCTCAAGTCTTGACTTTTCAAGGCAAGGGAAAACATGAGAAATGTGGTCGTGGTAAAAGGCAAGGTGGAGATTTCAAGCCTTTGATGGAAAGAGTGCGCTACTATTGTGGTGAAAAATGACATATCATGAAATTTTGTCCAAAGAAGAAAAAAGAGAGTCTGATACTACTACTAATAAAGACGTTGCAAATAAGGGTGCAGGAACTTGTTATCTTCATGATGATGATGTCTATCGCGATGCTTAGAGTGGAGATGGCTTTGTTAGTGTGATCCTTTGAGTACCCTTTTGATTGAAGAAAATGTTTGTTTGGGTGGAGCAGTTCATGCGTGCTCGCGTGTGGTTGTGTACGTACGTTTGTGTGTTTGGTCAACCAAGTTAGTGTGATTGTGTGTTGTTGCGCAGCTGAGTGGTTGAAGGTTGATCAAGTTTTAGATGATTGATTGCACGCGCTGATGAATGGTTGTGTGGTTCGTTGCTATCCGCAGTGGCTACGACAATTGGATTGGATTGGATTGGATGATTGTTCGAGTTGGTGAAGTTTTTCGCCAAGGTGGAGATTGTTAGGTTTTTTGGCTCAAACTCCATGTCCTAATTTAATTAGGAATCATTGTTTTAGTTTATGTCAAATAAGTAAGTCAATTGTTTGAGTCTAAATAGGATTGATGTTTGTTAGTTGAGTCCAATTAGGATTTAGATTTGTTTTTGGATAATGTTTCGGTGTTCTAGCTGGATTACAAGTATGGTTTTTGGGTATAACCCAAGGTTAGTGTATCATATACACAAGGTTAATACAAGTTTTACTAAGTAAATAAAGTTTGAGGTTTGATGTTAGTGTGTGATTGCTTCCGCTGTGTGTGCATATGTGCGTGAATTCCCAACATTAAATGGCCTAAATAAACAACGACGACGACGACATAGCCTCAGTCCCAAATTATCTGGAATCGGCTACATGGATCAAAATTTTCCATTGTGCTCGATTAAGTGCAATTGATGGTGAGCTTTTCAAACCATTCAAATCCCTCATAATTAATGCATCACATGTTAACTTTAGTATACCCCTACCTCGTCGAATTTCTACAGTTTCTATTGAGTCAAGTTTTCTAGTTGGGGCATTTGTAGGCCGTCTTTGCGAGTGACCAAACCACCGCAACCGCCCTTCCCTAATCTTTGTATCAATTGGTGTTATTCTTGCTACTTGTCTTTGAATTTCTATATTTCTTATTCTATCTTTACGAGTTTTACCACACATCCACCTAAGCATCCTCATTTCTAAATGAACATTAGGACAAAAAAGTCATTGGCTATCGGAAAGTACTTTTGAACTTCAATGTCTATTTAAACCACTTATAGGATATATATCTCTTCACGTTGCTAACGTGGTAGCAATCCATACCTACAATCCACATTTATCATTGGAGATACTCTCATACAGGTTTGATTCCACCATCCAACACCAAATAGTTAAGTCTTTTCTTAAGTTATGGGTTTTCGACGTTTGTCGAGCTCTTAAAGGATTAGTCCAACCGAAGGTTTTAGATATCCCTAATTGTCATAAAAAAAGAAACTCATTTAACTCGATCTTATACATACAATTTATTTATTTTCCAGCAAGTTAAGTAACTCACTTATATCGGTTTAATCAAAGTTCTCGAGTTTCAAGGTAGCAAAAAAAAAAAAAAAGAAGAAGAATTTTTTGGGCATTTGGCCTCCCAAATAAGTGAAATAATCTCCTGGGTCCATTTTAGAAAGTATTTGTGTTTTTTTTTTTTTTGACATTAGAAGGTATTTGTGTTTAGCTCCCCAATATATGGCCCCTATAATTGGTTAGTCCATGTTGGTAGTGCAGTTGCCTCTAGACACAATGAGAAGGGATACCTTAAAAAATTTAAGAACAATTACTGTTTTCAATTTTGATTGAGAAATTAGTTTAGCTTATGATTTATATACTAATATGTATTTGAGTTGTGCCAACAGTGGATTTTGCATGATTGGAACGACGAGGATTGCTTGAAGATATTGAAGCGATGCAGAGAAGCGATTGTTTCGACTGAGAAGGTCGGAAAGGTGATAATCATTGATATAGTGGTGGATTATGAAAAGGGAGAAACACATGAATCAACTGAGTTGCAGCTCATGTCTGACATGCTCTTGATGGTCAACATGAATGGGATAGAGAGAACCGAGCCTGAATGGGAAAAGCTTTTCATACAATCTGGTTTTAGTTCCTACAAGATAACTCCTTTTTTGGATTTCAGGTCTGTCATTGAAGTGTTTCCTTGAGTAATTAAAATTATTCATGGGCCATGCATTGTCATTGTTAATGTTGGTTCGTTGAATGTTTGTGCGACTTGGTGTGTTACTTCAACTTTGTTTTGATTGTGAAATAATAATATGTGCAAAACTATATGGTTTTGCTCAGTTGTACCCATTATTCTATTACTATTATACCCTTTATTCTATTATTATTTTCAATATTCGTTTAGTCAAAAAAATGACATCTTGATAGTAATAATAAAGTGATGTCGCCAACCACGCCTATATATAGTCATGTATGGACATATATTTTGTTGATGGACATGTATAGACTTGTATGGAATGTTTGTCAATTTTTTTTCTTTTTTTTTGTTGAAAATGTGTCGCAGAAAAATCGCAAAACCATACTAACCAAACCGCACAAACCACTATCAGTATGCTTACGGTTTTGAGAGTTTGTGGTTTGGTAATGATTTACGAAATGACCAAACCGTGAACCCTTAATTTGATTGTGGTTTGATGGTTTTCACCTCTACCCCTCATTTGCCCACCCCTGCTAATATAAATGCCAAATGGAATTTTGGAGGTGCGCCGAGGGGAGATGGCTAAGGAATGACATTATGCCTATTTACTGGCAGCTGTACAATGCTTGAGCAAAGAAAGTTTGGAGGGTCCCATTTTGCTCGCCATCTGGTTCATTGTTTCAGAGAGTTAATGAAGCATTTGAGGATAACAAGATATGGAATTTAATTAAGGGTCTCGTCTTTACATGCCACGTGGTTCAGCTCGTCGAGAAAGCTTAAAAATGCCACGTGTGGAACACCTAATTAAGATGGAGGTCAATAAGACCATGAGTACAACAACCTAGCTACTTTGTAGCAACTGAATTCAACTGCTATATATACAGACTCGATACGAAATTAATTAAAGGCCCTAAACAATCAGGCTGATCGAGAGGATTATAGATGCCGAGAGTTTGGAAGAGAATCGGAGTGTAGAACATGATGAAATTGATCCCGGTGAGGTGTTGAAAGAAGATCGTCCACCACTTGGTATTGTAACTTGTTGGCCTCGGATGCATAGGCGCGAGGCTCACACAAGTCGTGGTAGTACTCTTGGTGAATGTCGAAGTCTCTGCCGCCGCGTAGCCTGCTTTGAAGATTCTTTTTCTCGTATTCCTCACTCATCACACCACGCTCAATCATGGAGTTGGGGGTGTCGGGGATGTGGCACATAGACCCAACAAGGCCGACAATGGCAGCAGGAACGGCATCAACTACTTTAATCTTGTTTGAGCTGTAGTTAATGAGATTATTGGCACCAAAAATATTTCCAATGGTGATCACCAATTGGAATATAATGCCACCGAGCAGAATTCTTCCAATGTAGATGATCATGGAGAAATGGAAGGCGTCGGCATTGAGGGCGGCCAAGTAGAGATAAGAGGAAGTGAAGAAAGTGAGTTTATGGCTGTCAAACTTACGATACTGATCATTGCTAGATACTATGCCTCGCTCCTTCTTATACATGTCGAGGAAGGAAGCAGACATAGCAGTGACTCCACCGGAGACACCGATATCGTATCCGAACATCAAACCCCCGCAAGAGGCAACAAAACATGCGAAGAAGACGAACGACGTCGTAAACCTGCAGCCAGGATACTCCTTATTGGGCCTATTGGCTGTTGATGAAACAATGACTACACCACCACCACTCGCCATGGACTACTGATGAATGTGACAAACAAATTAAACTAATTAACTACTGAGATTGAGAGCAGATTAATTGACTAACAGTAGAGCTATAGAAGATGGAATTGTGTTGTGAAATCGTAGAGGGGGTGGTGGGGTATATACGCATTTAATTATGGCCTCATTGGATAATTGGATTATCCAAATTAGAAACTGCAAACTTTAGTGAGTCATCAGGTACAAGCGCGCCACTTTATCCATTTGCACCGATCACTTGCTATTTTTTTTTTTTAGAAGTGCTAAAATGATAATGGCATGTCATCCAAGCAAGATGTTATCCAAAAAAAAATATTATATAGATGAAAAGCAGATGGTGCATACAAGAAATAAAATTTAGGATCCAAGAAATTACTATTCAGTCAACCTTGATCCACTTATCAAGATCCGGAGAAAACTCATCAGGTCTAGGAAATTGTCCATCAATGAAACACACCTTCATCTTTGCTTTTTTAAGATAATTCTTTTCTGTCAGTAGGTTTGACACCATAATCAAGCCTAGATTATCTGAACTTTGCAGATGCAGAGGTTCTTCAGTACTGAAATCATGTGACTCACTCACATTTCCATTAGATCCACTCGCATTTCCAGAAAACCTAGCTTGAGTTTCTTGATTCGCCATGACTCGGAACTCGATTGAATCAACAAGAACTCACAAAGCTTCAATTGAATTCACACAGAGAATTATCAAAAACCTCAATCAACACTCAAAGCTTCACTCAACAACAACAAAATTAAGTACGAAAATTAGTGTTTCGGACCAAATTTTACTACTCTGATACCATGTTCAATAAACTCATCAAGAACATCTGTTCACTCGCTTTATCCATTCAATCTGATAATACAATTTGGGTGTACAGGGTATTTATACACTTTCTATATCTCACTCTAAATTAAACTATAGACTCATCTCATTTTTTTCTTCTACTTTCTAATCTTTGTACCCCTTCTTATCTCTTTATTCATACACTCAACAATTCACCATCAAATACATCATCTTAATTATAGTATTTGATTGACCAACCAATTGGGTGGGCTAATGGCTTGGTATGAGATTTGGAAGTAAGAGGTTATGAGTTTAAACCTTGGTGGGTGTTGTTTCTTTCTAATCAAAAAAAAAATTATAGTATTTGGTTGAGATTTGATATTCCTATTCTCGAACGGTTAGAATCACTTATTTGTTTTGAATTTTAGCTTTTAAAGATGAAAGAATTTATCTTCAAACGCATATGGAGCAAATTGAGTTAGGGAGAGAAAAAGATGATGTGCAACAAGGGATTGGAGGTTGAAGATTACAAAGATGAAAAGAGGACGGGCTTTCTTTAGGGAGAGAAGGGGGCAAGTTAAACTAGGGGTGCAATGAAGAGTTTACTAACAATTAAGGGGGTGCTTAGATCACGAACTAACTTATTGGGGGCTACCAATAACATTAAATTAAATGGAGGGATGATATAACAATAAGGGTGCTAATAATAACTCCTTATATTTATATAGAGATATGTAAAGGAGTATATTTATATGAACAGATCTGTTCATCAAAAAATAAAATAAAAAAATTACTAATTGTCAATGTAAATCTAAGCTTTCATGCACATTTGTTTTGTCACAAAATCTTAAATTGCCTTTTCGGGGACTGATAAATCAAGAACAATTAAAGTAGACCAAATAGCATGAAAATGGTATCAATTGCATGCTGTAAGAGATTAATTCTATTCAAGCTCGTTTCCACAATATTGAAATCTAATATATAGAACTGGCTAGTGTATAGACAATCTTGAACAAAGTAGACCTTATTGCAAACTATAGCCATACCTTGTCATCGACGAAAATAGAAACAAAATTAGCGGCGAAATCACTAAGTAATTCGCCGATTAACAAGATCTTCGAGGATTCAACGCATTAAGTACTCTCTTTAATTTGTTCTTAATTTGCATATCTCATCTCAATAAAATTAAAAGCATGTGATTTTTGTTCTTATTCATTTGTAATTGTGATAATTCGTAAGTTGAATTGCCAAGACTTGCTGAATTCGAATTATATGCAGCTTAGATGAGACTAATGTTTCTAATTTAACTTCAAGAGTAGAATATGAACTCCAATAATCAGAAATCCAAACTCCAAAATAATCAACATTAATAATGCTAACAAGAATATCAAACATCATATTAATTTGTTGCACAGATAACAGATTAATACATAGAGGAAGATGTACTTTTAAAACACTACAAAAAATTGGTTGCAATTGCAACGGGAAATAGCGACAGGCTATTATTAAAGGAAAAAAACATTAATGTGCAGTTGCACTTACAATTGGTATAACTTCTAACTCGGCCGGAATTAATGCAGTACAAACAAGAACTAAAATGGAACAAACTAAAATTAGGGGAATATACACAACTCGAAAGATGAGGATAGAAACTTGGTGTCTAGAGTTCTCCAAAATCCTTCATGGACATAAGAAGGGTCTTTGCCAATTCGTCATGATCAACAGACAACGAGGAAGAAAAAGAATCGGAAGACATGGCGTCTTGAATTGGAGTTGATGATTAATGCTAGGTAGTAGGTAGCTAGCTTTAACATGAGTTCGAATGAGATTAATAGCACTAATTAATTTATAATGTTCTTTGGATACCTAAAATTAGAAACTTGTATTTGTTGTCGAATTGGAACTTAGATTTGTTACTGAAATAGAAAGATTTGAAAAACATTTGGAGTAAGTGTGATGCGTGCTTCAGATCAGTTTGAGTTGTTTACTAAACAACACCCCGGTCTATTGGATCATGAAACTAACAGTTGCTACATAAGTTAGTTATATATTAATAGATATATATTAATTAGTACTTGTCGCCTAATTAACTTCTGTAACTCAAACTGTGTATCTAACTGTTTTCGGGTCGTTAGTTATCGCGGCGAGCACTCAGAGAGACCGAATTTTCCAGTGTCGAGCTAGAGCATATTTTTGTTGAGTGACCAAACATATATACTGCCTATAGAAGCAGCAAATGAGTGCTAATATTTGGGCCCCTAAGAGGCATCTTGTTCTTTCAACCATGACTCACATATTCTGCATACTAGACTAATTACCAGTAGAATGATTTCATATTGAAAAAATTTTGGAAACATAGATGTGAATGGTGCACAAGAAATATTTACTGCAGAGGCATTTAAAGAGTTTTATTCTGTTTAGGCTTGTTAAATTCAAGTACTCTTCAAAAATAACTGATGACAGACTACAGTTTAGATAACAAAGCACTCAAATGAAACTTGATGCTACATAAATGTAAAAGTTTTTGTACTCATGTTTGGACTGATAATTCACAAACTCCATTAGTGTTGGACTTCAGATACATGCAGAGAAGTCACTTAATTGGAAACTAGGAGCACGAAGAAAGATGTCGAAGACACGGACCTTCAACTTCAAGAATTACTAGTGCACGGCAGACCCTGCTTGCTTTCTTGACTATAATTAGAATCTTGAACTCTTCAACTAAACAGCTGAAAGTTCAACAATATATAGGACTGAAACCAACTGTAAAATCCCAAACTCAAAAATAAATTGATTGCCTTGAGTAATAATCACTTTTTAACTAACAAAAGATTCAGTTGAAACTTGATATCAAATATGAAAATTCACTTGCGCCGCGCTCAGATCATGGAGTTGGGGTGTCGGGGAGGCTGATAGAGCCGAGGAGGAGAGGACAATGGCAGCAGGAACCGCAGCGAGTCCTAAACTCAATCTCCACCCCCACCCACCTTCAATCTTGTTTACGCTAAACTACGAAATATAGCAACTACTATAATTTCCGTAACATGGCGTAGTTGACGAGATTGGCAACGAGAATTCCAATGGTTATCATCAATTGGAACATGGTGTTGAGGGAGCCTCTAGATTCAGAGGGGACCATCTCAGACAAGTAAAGGGGGGCAGCTTGTCTGACAAAGAAAGCCCACACCTAAACCGAGCGAAAGTCTCCCAATGTAGAGCATGGCAACATGGATGGCAGCGGCATTGAAGGCGGCGCCAAGGAGGAAGATAACGGCGCCAATGATGATGGAGAACTTGCGGCCGTGCTTGGAATTAAAATAAGATGCATGCCACTGCACAACAAGAGCAGCCAATTAAGTAGAGAGATGATGTGAAGAAGGTGAGTTTGTGACTATCAAACTGACAATACTGGTTGCTCGAGACGATGCCTTGCTCCTTCTTATAGAAAGACATGGCTGTGATAAACATAAACTCACCCAGATTGATAAATACAAGAGAGAATTAGAAGATGTTGGTTGGAAATGTGAAATCTAGG
Organism: Stephania cephalantha; assembly: GCA_039657325.1. Taxonomy (NCBI): domain Eukaryota; kingdom Viridiplantae; phylum Streptophyta; class Magnoliopsida; order Ranunculales; family Menispermaceae; genus Stephania; species Stephania cephalantha. Next base: position 43,102,006 of record CM077578.1, read on the forward strand.
TGTGTTTGCTTTGGTATTTATAACTATTGGCGCCAATTTTTGCACAACAAACTATTGGCGCCAATTTTGGAGTTGTATTTTAATTTGTAGTTGTTTTTTGGAGTCTCTTAATCACCAAGGGAAACTAATTACTGTCCTTGTACAATTACAAATTAACACCCTAGTGTACGCCAACATGACAATAACTGTATAGAAAGAAAAGAAACTCTGTCAAATTAGATTCAAACATTCAAACCGATTTTCACCGATTTTCACAATTTGTTGAAGATGTGTGGATCAAAAGTTAGACCCACATCGATTAAATGAAACTTCGAAATGAAGTGTGTAAGTGATTAACTCCTTTTAACTAGTATCGATGCCTTTTGAGATAAAACTTCACACCTATAAGAGTTGAAGGTGGTTAAGTTGGAGACAATATCGGTGCTAGCGGAGGCGATCCACGAGCTCGTCGTGAGAATTTTAATACGGTATCGAGGTCATGGTTCGAATGGGACCTGAGAGAAAAAAAAACCCTTGATCATGTGACTTTTCGCCCATGGGAGAGTGTTGAAGATGTGTGGACCTTTTGAAGTATCGGTGCTAGCAGAGGAAATCCACGTACGGGCTCGTGCATGCGTGTGCGGCGCGTGTAGTGAGAATTTTAACACAATTCTCTTTGACATATTGCCTCCAATTACCTACTTCTTTTTGTTCTCTCATACAAAAAATGCTAGAATGTTTACACCGAAAAAAAAAAAAAAAAAAAAAAAAAAAAAAAAAAAAAAAAAAAAAAAAAAAAAAAAAAAAAATGCTAGAATGACACCCCAAGCGATGTCGAGCGCGGGCTCCATAAAAAAAAATGAGTGTGCGCAAAATAGTTCTTGGTACATAATCCGTGCGTGTGGTGTGTATCTCGGAGCGCACACGACGACTCATATGAATGCGATTCCGCGCACCACGTCACAGGGGTATCACTTGGAGTGTCATTCCAGCATTTTCCTTCTCTAGAATGACATCCTAAGTGGCACCCCTATGATGTGGCGCGCATGCCTCGTGTAAAAATGTGTGTACACGCAAAATATTTCATGATGTGTGACACCTTAAGTGACACTCCTATAAGGTAACTTATAACTACTAGAAACAAGTACAAAGATCGACAAATTATGGAGTCATCCTTCATAGGATGGCTAAACTATTTTTCAGAGTGAGGAAGACAAAACTTATCAAAAATGTATGATAATAAAGACTGACGTGAACTTGATGACACAATGCGTATGTACTGTTCCATTATTCTCTCAACTGTGTGCATAACAGACTCACTTCCTTAAATAGTGAATTGAGAATGATCGAGTTAACATAACTCGTACTGAGTGAGCGAAGACAGGGTTGCGAGGTTAGGCGCACGACCCAACAGCTAAATAAAATAAGAAAGTAGTAATTAATTAATTAAAAAACTCATACGTAATTAAGTGTACTCAACTATTTCATTATTTTCTTTCCGTAATCCTAGAGCGGACTAGTCGGACAAAGTGTCTAGATACCAATGGTTACTCAAAAAATGAAACTCATACGTAATTAATTGTTCAGTTGTACCTAGCACGTGAAATATATGTTAATCAAAACAAATAAATAAGAAATTAGTAATTGATTAATTAAAAATATATAAATATTTAAAGTTTTGTTCGAGTTTTTTTATCATAGACATAAAAGTTGATAATAATAATAATAATAATTAGTTGGTTCGAGTATAGTATGGGGTTCCATCCTTCTTAAGCTAGGTTTCAAGTTTGAGTTCATCTATTGATGTTGAATGTCGCATAGGAAATCAAAAATAAAAAATAAAAAACAAATAAGACTTTATTAAAATTACAATGAAAAAATAGTTGATAAATATATCTAAATAAACATGAAATTCTTTGAAAAAAAAAACTAAACATGAAAATTAAAATAAAAGTTACAAATTAATTAATTAAAGCTCAAAGTAGAACCATTAAAAAAGAAACAAATGCATTAGCATGAGTTATGCTAAATGAACCTTTTTTACCATTTATATTTGACACGTAATTATATTGTGGTCCTTTAATACACTTCAAAACACGGAAGCACACATCTCAATTCATAAATTAGAAGACCATAATAACTAAGGTATAGTTTGGTTCGTTTTATTTGCTGACTTATAGTATTAGTTCGGAGTTATCTCCTTGGAGTTAATATTTTTATATTTGATTCAGTTTTAAACTTGCAGGAAAGTTTCAAAAATTTAAACAATAAAAAATGAATTTACATAAATAGCCTTCGAACAAGAGAGATATGGGTAATAAGATGGTCATTAATGAGGGTAATTGTATTTACAACTCCCCGAGAGATAACTCACGGGGGCGGTGGGAGATATCTCTTATATTATGGTGTAAGTTAAGAGATAACTCTTGTAGGTAAGTTGACAACCAAATAAATTAATTTTCAACTCCCTGTGAATTATCTCATTGGAGATATCTCCACCTCGTACCAAACAAAGCCTAAGTCAACTTTTATCATTTGATTGTTATGGGTGGGCTATATAGCAACCCGATATTATGTGGGTCCCCAGTGAGTGCAGTTGTTGTAAAGTCACCAAAGCATTTTCCTATTAAAAAAAAACCCAGCAGACATGTTTGATTCTCTTTTTCTTTTTTATTTGAACAACAGCACATCAAATCTACCCTATAGATGTCGGTGACATATCATGGCTAATATGAGGGAACGCACATGGACTTTGTTTATTTTTAAGGTTTGGTTTTTTATTCTTTTTTTTATATATATTATTACTAGTAGAAACACTGTCTCCTATTTTTAAGTAAGATGACAATCACCTTTACGGGTTGCTTCTAATGATCGATTTGAGGAATAATTGTTAATTATCAATAGAAATATGAACCTTGTCCTATTTGACTTGGTCTTAATTTTATGATTAACTTAATGGGACAATATTATTGTTTTGTTCATATAAAAAGTAAAACCAAAGGTCAAACTATTTATCTGTATTCTATCTTATATGTAAGAATATTTAACAACACAATATCAAAATGACGATAATAACAAGTTTCATAAACTCCTTATATATATTTACCAATTGATTTGATATTTTTCTGAATTAAATAGGTATATAATGCTAAAATGGTTGGTTTAGAAAGCTTACAACACATTGTCTTTTTCTTTAAAATAATTTGATAATAAAATTGATTAATTTTAAAAAAAAACACCTCAAATATAAATATAATCGTAATTTGCTTTAAGTCTATTCAACTTTTTGATTTTGCTTATGTGCAACAATAAATAACTTTTATCAGGGTTGAGTTCTATTTAATTTATATTTTTTTGCTATATTAGTTGGTGTGACATTGATCTTCCTCCGGGCGCCCATGTTCGGAGAATACGCCCCCTGATTTGCAACCCATTCGTATGATGATATTGTGGAAGTGGTATTCCCTCGACTTTGCACTTTATAAACTTCTTTTGTAAACTCCATTTGTAATCTTAGGCCTCCTCATTTCAATCCAAAAAACAAGTCAGCTCAAGTAGCAAACACTGAAAGAAATCTTCATCCATGGAACTCCTCCCAATCGAACAAGGTTTTCGAACCATCCGATTAACCGCTCAGGTGTAACAGTAATACCGATTTAAAACTGTACATATTCATCAGTTTATACTCATATTTATAAGCACTAATGATTTGGTGGCCTCACGAATTAAGTGTCACCATCAAGGCAACAACTCTGTCCACAAAAAGTTCTTTTTTAAAGAAAACTATGTCCATTCATTTGTGATTTGTTTCAATTGTCAAAGGTGCCACGTTGAGCTACCTGTCCACATTTTGTTAGACGCATTGATTGAGTGAAAACCATACGATGCACCTCGAGATACAAGTTACATTTGCATCGGATGGCGCTCGCAAGTAGTTGCACTTAAATCGGTGTCTAAAGTGAGTCATACCGATCATATCAAGAGAGTAACCTATAGCGCAATTGTTATTAGAAGCTTATATAATTAATAACCCAGTTACCGAGTGTGTGAATGTCGTATCACGAGGTATATTGCACGATAATCGATGAAGTCGATGCCTAAAGTAAGTCAACCAATTATCCCACAAAATAACTCATAGCGTAATTATTATTGAAAGTTATTATCAGGAGTGGAGCCACATATATAATTGTCTTGGGCTTTAGCTCAGGGCAATTATACATGTATTTGCCCTCCTTATACTTATAGTAGTTATTCATTAAAAAATTTATAAAAAAGTATTTATGTTAGCCAACCTTTCAAATTAAAGCTTAAGCTACCTTTAATTTAGTGGGTATTGATCAAATCAATTGCCGCTTGATACACTTCGAGCTGTATGCACACGCGCCCCTACTATGTTATGCCTTAATCAACTGGGTCGATGCCCCAAGTTCGTGCACAGAGTGGGTCAGGGGAGCATTTTCCATTGTCATTTGTGTCATTGTGCGGGACTCGATCACCTGCTCTGCCAAGTGCCAACAGCCACGCAATTCACTTGACCGTATCAGAATAACTCCATTTCCCAAGGGTATTATCGCCATTCCACCACACCACCAGAACTAAACTGTCTCAATCTTGTCTGAACAAAGACTCACACCTCCACATTTCAAAAAGCAAAGCACAACACTCACCTTCCAATTCCGTTTCGAAATTCTTCGATCCTCTCTCCCCAAATCTCTTCGCAGAATCGAATTTCACTGCCTCGATCTGCGTGCAACTTCACCACAACCGACTCTTCTTCGATCGCGTCCGTCCATTCGACCATAAAAGCGAGTCAATCAATCACTAAATCGCTTTAATTCCACCGTACATCGATCGATCTGAACAGTTCGTCCAGTTTTAGGGTTTCAGGGGCTTCGGCGGAGCGAAATCGCGAATGGCGAAGCGAGGCTACAAGTTCCGTATCCTTTTGGGGCTAATCGAGCTGAACTTGAATTTGTTGGTTGTGCTGATCTAGCTAGCTAGCTAGCTAGGGTTTTGTGATTGTTTTGCTTGACTGGATTGATTTAGAGGAATTTGTAGCTCACGCGGCGAGTGTGAGCTGTTTGACGATCGGGAGGAAGTCTAGGAGGCTGGTTCTCACCGGGGGAGAGGATCATAGAGTGAATCTGTGGGCTGTCGGGAAGCCGACTTCGTTGCTGGTTAGTTTAGGTTTAAAGTTTCGATTTTGTTTAATTTGATGGAATGTGTTTTTGTTAGGTAATAGTCAATTCAGTAATGGGAATTTAAAGTTGGATTTGTGAAAAGCCTGAAAATCAACCCCTAATCCAATTAGTAACTTTTTTTAGAAAGTCGAAGGAGGACGTTACAATTAAGTTTGATACTATGAATGTCTAGGCATCGCAAAATCTAAACATAGTCAATGTTACATAAGGACCTATAATCTTATTCGTATTCTTGAAATATATATTGGATATGGATCGCAATGACTGACAGACAAATGATGTTACTTAAGGACTTATAAATACAAAATTAATTATTTAGGGACCACTTTATAAATAGTTTTTCTTGCTTCCTAGGCACCGCGTTTTAGGGAGATCGCCGATGGATTACCATGGCACCTTGCAACCCTTGGCTTCTATGCATATGTATCGGGCTTAATGAAGCACATTTAGATGTTTATTGTTTCCTTACAACTGAGAACTTGATATGAAGCAAGGTGGAGGCTATTGGCAATGGGGGAAATTGGAGGAAATAAATCATAATAGATATTGATATGAGTCCAATGTGTCACAAACAACCAATGAATGTAGAGAACAGAAATAAACAAAGATCAAACCACAAGGAACACAAGAGGTTCGTTCACGCAGTTCGGTCCATGACCTACATCTGTAGGGCCTTGCATAGTTTAAATTTCCACTAAGAAAAATGTCACATAATTATAAAAGACTCACCAGTGACTCCCTCACCACTAGTCTTGATGCACTCTCCTTTTTCTCTCTTACAATGGAAGGTCTCTCTCCAAGCTCACCTTGGACTCTACTCAAGATCCCTTTGGTACAAATTAAAACTCCAAGATCCCCTAGGTACAATGTTCATAGAATGAAAATAAAACAAGAAATAAACTCTAGACCGTAAATTTGTTTAACGAGACTAAGATCAAGAGATTATTACAAAATAGAAATGCACACAAACAATTCAATTTCTTCAATGGGGGTGCGTCAAGATTCAGTTAATAGTTTTCCAGATCTGTCGTTTTATACTTAGAGGAAGGCCAATGAGAGTTTTGGCAAGTTTCGTGAATGTATCAACTCAAATACATCAAGATATCCTCAATCCCAAATCTGCTATATGCATTGTTCTCAGGGCCAAAGCCGACATTTTCGAGGCCTGGGGCAACTTGAGAAAATAGGGGCCTTTTATATTTAGCTTGTTTTTTTATAAAAATATTTGACTCATTCAAGTTATTCTTGCTATGCTTATGCTATTACTAGATTTGTATATTTTTATATGAACTTAATATTTCTTTTTGTATATAAATTGTGTGCTATATTAGACTTAATTTTTTAAGAAAATATTAACATATAAAAAGTACTACATGTTTTTGAAGATAATATGATCAATACAAATAATAGAAAATTTTAACACAAAGTTAATTATTTTTTTGCAACAGACATATATACCAATTAAATTATTTATATATAATGCTAATGTTTTTATGAATAATTATCAATTAATTATTTTCTTAATCTAAACAACATTTAATTCCTAGAAAGAAAATAATATTTTTATTTAATTTATTACAATCACCTTAATAATTGAATTCTTGAGTTTACGTATGTTGCTAATAATTTTATAAGCAGAACCATAGTTAATTTTAAGAGAGTTTTTTTTTTATTAATTTATTACAATTATAAACAGAGAGAGAAAGTCATTTAAGTGGGGCCTCTCCACAACCACAATGTTACATAGTGGGTGGATGACGGATGACCCAGCCACGATTAATGTGCGTGAATTACCTATCTCTAGTGCTTATATAAAATATAATTTTTTGGATTTTTCTAAGAAAACCCAATACATTACAATTATTTGGGGGCCTATCTTGTTGGAACAATAGCTATGAGAACAAGACCTTCAGTTGGGACAAGGTCCGTTGGAACACTGTGAAACCGTATACTCATATGAGCTGTCCATACGGGATTCACTTTTTTTTTTTGAAGAAATAGAAATTTCATTTATCATCAATGACTCTTAATACATTCATTGGAACAGGACGAGACATAGAATCAATTACCGTAGCACATTGATTTGCTAATCCTAATTGTTCAAAAGAACATTCAACTGCCATATAGTTAACTTTAAAGAACTTCGAATGTAAAAATGGAATAGTTTGACAATTAATGATTATTCTCTCGACAGACGTGTGGAACACGACAATATGCAAATACATTACTCAAACCAAAAAAAAAAAAAAAAAACTTACTTACGACAAGGGGAAGTAAACACAAAACTTCAAACAAGGGAAGACTATTTGAACATTTCAACAAGGGAAAGAAACAACTACCTAAGAAATAAAACCTAATGACGAGTTCCAACCCCATGGACGCAAATCCATGTACAATATTTGAGAATGCGGACGTAAAGAAGTGCCGTTGCCAATAGTGAATATAATGACCATAACGAGGATGAACCTAATCATCTCATCATATCTGAACATATCTGAAGTTTATTTGATTGATAAAAGACAAAAGAGGTTATTGGAACCACCGCCAATTTGAAGAGAGGATCGGTGGTGGTTCAAAAGGTTGAATTAGCAAGGAAGACCAATGAAAAAATTTAGGGTTTCAGCTGCTTACCAAATAGTTGGTTGTGTGATTTTGTTCTTCATAAAAAACCAAAACCAATAGGTAATGGTTTCACTTCTAAATTTGGTCAGCCCATCATACCGAATCTCATGAAGTAACAACATGCCAAACTATGATCAAATCATATCTATCAGTACCAGCACATCAAAATACCGAATCTCATGAAATAACCACATGCCAAACTATAATCAGATCATATCTCCAGTATGTAAAGCTTCCAAAATTGTTATGCACTAATAATGACAAGATCAACTAGTAGCATATTGCCAAATTCGTCACCAACAGATTCAAAAGTTCTTCAAAACTGTTACATCATAGGTCGGCTTTTATAAAAAAAATGTCAAGTCATTCAAAGAACTGGTGCTGGAGCTATTGTGATTCATCATATTTTTGACTACATAGTGTTGTTTGATGCATTTTACTATTTCAATACAATTCAGTTTCCTTCCTTCTTGTTTGGTCAAATTTCTTTCATGTCGTAATTCTTTTTACTGAGAGTCATGCTATTATTGTCATTAGATTTTAAGAAAGTGTTGATTGATTCTCTGCCTTGGAGGGGAAAAACTCGACGTAATAATTGAACTCCTCTCATAGAATGCTACTTTCAGTGACAAAATCCCATGTTGATTTGTGCAAATATGCAGAGCTTGTCAGGTCATACGAGTTCAGTTGAATCTGTAACTTTTGATTCCGCAGAGGTCTTGGTAATTTCTGGAGCTTCAACTGGCACAATTAAGCTTTGGGACTTGGAAGAAGCAAAAAGTGAGTCTGATTCTTCTCATCCATTCATCACTATCCAATCAGTTTGACTAATTCAAAAAGTTTAATGAATATGTGATATGGCAATTCATGGAAGTAAGCAATTGGCTACTGGCAGTTGCACTTCAAGGCACTTATAACTTTAAATTCTAATTGTTGCTTCTAAGCCTGCTATGAATGCCTATATTGCTGCAAGGTCGACTCTTATGATATATTGAAACTTGAAAAAGCTCTGCATCTGTGTCGTTTCTTGGTGTAGTTATTCGCACTCTTAATGGACACCGAGCAAATTGCAATGCGGTTGAGTTCCACCCCTTTGGTGAGTTCTTTGCTTCCGGTTCTTCTGATGCTGACCTTAAGGTCTGGGATGTTAGAAAGAAAGGATGCATTCATACGTACAAGGGACACACTCGAGGAGTTAGTACATTTAAATTTACTCCTGATGGTCGTTGGATTGTCTCTGGCGGAATGGATAATGTTGTCAAGGTAATATTTTATTATTGTCTGAATGCTAAGCACTACATATTTCTCCGCCAATTGCTGCTGCTGTTTTTGAAACATCTTTTTTAAACTACCAACAGGTATGGGATCTGACAGCTGGGAAGCTCCTGCATGAGTTTAAGTTTCATGATGGACAAATTAGGTGCATTGATTTTCATCCTTTAGAGTTTCTTCTAGCCACAGGTGCTTATACAATTTCTTCTAAGGGAAACTCCTCAGGCTCTGTTGATAGATCAATTTGCAGTTCTCGTTCTAATATTAGCTTACTTGCTTTTGTCTGCTATCAATACATTTTGCCCTTTGCAACTATTTGTCTGTTTTCTATTCCATCTATTAATCTATGGTGGGGTATGCTGTGTACCTTTTCATTCTATTGTAGAATCTTGCAAAACATCAATGCAGGTTTTTTCCTGTGTGTTTTTTTGAGTTAAAAGCACTCTGTTGATTTGTGATTATTATAGATGCAGAAATGCATGAGTGGGACTATTTTCTCTTTTACACGCGCACACACACAAGGTATAGAAAGGTAACTCATTGAGAAAAGAAGCTGGAATCAAGCCTTGGTTCTGAGTTCCTGAATTTCATCAGTTATTTATTTGTGTGTCGAACCTTTAATTTTTTTATTTTCTTAACTGTCAACCGAATCTAGTTGGCATTATTTTGTCGGTAGCGATATGTAGCTTAGAACCCTATGGCCCTTATGATACAAAATAAATATCTAGAAAGAAAGATGAATTATTTGATACCTCTTGACTCTAGTTATTTTAATATTATTAGTCTAAAAGTAGTTTCCTTTTATTTCAGAGGTTATACATGTATCATAAATCATCCATATACTTGCAAAGAATTGGCAGTTTTACTAATTTTTAATTTTATTTGATATAGTCGTAGTGTAGTCACTCAACATAACCTCGATAGCCTACAATGATCGAATGTAATAATTGCAACCTCAGGGACTGGACTTCACTCCCACAATCTTTTTTTGTAGGAACTGACTACCATTTCAAAGAAAAGTAGGAGCATCTAATATGCAAAAATTTGGTATGGTGATTGTGGGTGGTTTGGACTCACCCAAAGAAGGCTCGCAAATGCCCTAGTTACAAAACTCAATATGATAGAAATTGAAGGAATTCGAGGATATAGGGTAGACCTAAGATAACTTGGGATGCACTAATTATCAAGGAGTTGAAGGATTATGAAAGCACAACACCAATTAGATTTAATCAAGCTGAATGAAAGCATTTGATCCATTAGTTCACCACAACTAATTTGGGTTGAGGCTTTGTTGTTGTAAATTAAGTACCATGTGGTTTTCCCCAAAGCATGTTTCTATCCCATGATTTTTAGCTCATGCTTCCTGCTGCTTTAATCTATACATGTTCTAACAAGTATGTCACTGATGCATTTGTTGGGCGCACGTAATGGCATCACTGCACAAGGTAAGTTGACAAGAATCAGGGCAGCAATTATTTTCATTTCTAGCTTAATTCCCAATTAGATATTAATATATCTATGGTAATAACATTATAATTTATCCTCAATTAAAGACGACAAGATTGTAGCTAAGTTTCCTTAACTACCTACTAGGATGAGTTGTGTCATTTATCTATATAAAGATATCATGTATTAATTAAAGAGTCAAACAATTAATAGCTTAGTTTAGAATTGTCTTGAATTGAGATCCTGGCATGCACAAACCCAACTAACACAACTGTGGCAGATTTGAAGAAGTCTTTGAATTCCACTCTGTCGACTCTTTTAAACTGAGTTGATAATTGTTCAACTCTTTTGCTCATGTGATGTCTATGTATAGATCTAGGACACAACCCATCCTAGTTGGTAAGTTAGGAAACTTAGTTACAATCTTGCAGCTTTGATTGAAGCTAGATTATTGTGTTGTCACGATAGATATACTAATAGATAGTTGGGAATCACACTGAAAATGGAAATAATTGCTGTCATTTTATTCGATTGAATTGCTTCCTTGATTCTTGTCAACTTGTGGATTGAAGCTTTTATGTGCACCCAGTAAATGCTTCCATGACAATATACATTTACTTTTCTGGATTTTAGGACAAAGTACTTATTATTAGTGAGATTAATGCGAAATTTCTTTCCAGGTTCGTCAGACAGAACTGTGAACTTTTGGGATCTTGAAACCTTTGAGCTGATTGGATCGGCTGGACCTGAGGTATATGAGTGTTGTTTTGCATTTTCTCATATAATGTTCTTTTCTTATTTTTGTTAGCATTTATTATGTTGTTTAATTTCTGTGGCCTTATTATTTTGCCTTCTCTGTAATTTTCCTTAACCAGCCCAAGCAGTGGTTTTTTCACTATCTTGGTGACATATTTTTTTATTTTATTTTTTTTAGCATGAATGGAAAAAACTAGTTAGCATCTGTTGTATGCACACTATGCTTAGGATTGTTGGACAAGCAATCCTTCCATGGTTTAAGGATAAATGAAAGGCAGAGGAAAATAAAACTACTGGTAGAACAATTGAATGGTAATATAGAACTTTTCGTTGAACGCTAGTAGTTTTGTTGCTTACTATTGATCCTAGTTTTTACAGCCTTGGCCACATTTCGCAGTAACATGTTAGCGAACCAAAATGTTTGCAATTGACAGGCTCTTGGATTTATATCTTTTACCCAAAGCGACATCTACTCTTAATGAGCCTACCCTCTAAAGATTATATAATAGGAACAGGGTTGGAGAACCTTACTCCAGAACCACATGTTCATCATTTTAATCTGAACTATTTGTAATTCGTATTAGCTGTTTTGTAAGACCATTCATTTGAGACAGAAATACTAAATTCTCCATAACTTGCTGGAGTCTTTGTTATTTGTTAGCAGTTCTGGCATTGGGAAATGAAGCTAACATGAATGACTTAAATTCTCCATGTAATGAGTAAATCCATTGACGTGCTTCTCCAAAATTTCCTGTTGATATTCACATGATAAATCCAATAATTGCATCTCTTACACCCTAAACCCTAAACAAAAAACCGGAAGCCAAAAATCCTCACATACGGATACCGATATTGGCACTGTTACAAACTTACAGGACAGACGAGTATCAAAATCCTACTTTTTCTTATTCTCATATCCAAAGTACAGATACAGATGAACATGTTGTCTAGATCTTGATACCATTCTTTTAGGAATTATTTCTATTTTACAAAATCTTATTATTAAGAGTTACAGCAGTTTGCCATATGAAATGACTGAAGATACACAAGGAGATACAATCATTGAATATTATATTCATCTCATTACAATATCTTATACCAGGGTTACAATGTAATGATTTTCTGGGAATCTATGTCAGCGGAATTATTTTGTTTATGAGGAAGTTTGTACATCAATGTTAAAAAGAATCATTAATTTGTTAGTTTATTAGGAAGTGGGTACATAAATATTTGAGGCAAAAAGAAAGATTCATGCTTTGGTAAAGATTTGCCTCTTCCTAACAAAACCATCTCCCTTCTTATCAGGCTACAGGGGTTCGTTCTATGACTTTCCACCCTGATGGAAGGACACTGTTTTGTGGATTGGAGGACAGTTTGAAGGTGTTTTGCCTTCTCCATCATTTTTTATTTGGCAACTTATAGCCTTTATATATAGTCTTCCACATTATATACCTTTTCTCAATGTTTAGGTATTTTCATGGGAACCTATAGTATGTCATGATGCTATTGATGTTGGGTGGTCTACTTTGGGTGACCTGACAATCCATGAGGGGAAGTTATTAGGATGCTCATACTACAGAAACAGTGTTAGCGTATGGGTTGCAGATATTGGAGTAAGTCTTTCGCCTTTTCCCATGTATGGTCATACTACCGGAACAGTGTTTTTCACTGTTTCAAGTTTGCTTCTTTCCATTACTTGATATAATCTTTGCTTTCTTATTCAGCTCATTGCCCCGTATGGGGTTGGCATTTCACCTGGGTCGAATGACATAATGGATCAGAAACTTGGCATGCGAGATAATCTCTCCGTTGAAAGAATGGGAACTAGTAAAAAGTCTGATGCTACTTTGCTGACTGTTCCTCATGATTGTGATACGACAGAAATAAGAAACATTTATGTGGACAGTAAGTAATTTCTAGTTTGGTTTTTGTTATTGTGCTTTTAAAAAAAAAAATCTTAGTTGGTACTATAAAACCTTAATACATTTTGTGATTTAACTTGTCTGTTTCTCATGAACTGAAACAATTTCCTTCAATAAACTGCTCCTTATTTGACATCCTTAATTTGAAAAAGCTCTGAACTAGTTCCTGATTCTGTAGAGTTTTTTGTATTGTGCTTGCTACTAAAGGTGCTATCTGTTAGAGCAATTGAGTTTCTTTTAGACTCTTTACCAATATGTATCATTTTTCTTATCATTGGCATGTGTTTAAATGAAAAGCTTCTGATATCAAAAAGATGACTCCAAAAAGAGTTGGTTCATTCAGCATGACGAAGGTGAAAGACCGATTGGATAACTCTGAAGTCCGTAATCCATCATCTCCGAAGAGAAGTCCTGATAGAGAGTTGCATGGCAGAACTAATAGCCAAGTAGGCAGCAGACAATTTAACTTGCCTGTTGTTGTACCTAGGAACAATCCTAATACTGAAACAATCAACCTTAAGAGAGTATCAACTATTACTGAAAGAAGTAGTCCTATGCTGCACAAGCCAACTCACACACGGAGGCAGTCAAGCAGCAAGTATGAAACAGGACAGTTAACTGTGGGTGCTGATGCTGGACCATTTAACAGCAAGACAAGTGCCTTAGAAAGTGAATCAGAACCGAGCTTTCACTTCAGTTTTTTCAGAAAAGATGAACCTGTTGATACTGGAAACAATATTCATCCATGCAGCCGGAGTGTCACTGTTCCTGAGAAGGTCGAGAGGACTGCATCCCCAGATGTCCCTTTGAGCTCCAGGCGTGAGAATAGTTAAGTTCATATTCTCATAATGCTGTTTCCTGATTACGTCCATAAATAGAAAAAATGTTTTTACCATGTTTTTTTTTTTTTTTTTTTTTTTTTTTCATTTTGGTAGGTCAACATTGTGATTTTTCATCTAATAATATACCCCGTCATATCCATGTTTTGGCAGGCCTTGAGACATCAAACATTAACAAGGGAATGGAATCTTTAAAAATTGTTAAAGGGGGTAGGCTCTTTGAGATAATTATTCATATATAGTCTATAATGACACGTAAGAATTGTTCTTATTGATCAATTTCAGTGGCAGTTCAACCCGGGAGGACAAAGTCTCTAGTTGAGAGATGGGAGCGGAGAGAGAAAATACATACTAGTGAAAGTTTGACAACAAATGCACCAACAAATATAGTGCCTGAAGTTCAGACCAGCTCTCAAACACTGGTATACCTGCTTGCTTTGGAATGCTGATTGTTTGAAAGCCACTCAAGCAACTTACTTGATGATGTGAATATTGTTCCATTTCATGAATCTTCTTCACGACTGCTTGTTCTATAGTTTGATGTTAGTAAGGTTGCTCTTTCAGCAATTTAAACGTCTAAGATAAATCAGTAAATGCCAGGTCTTCAGAGTTGGGAGGATGTTTGGGTAGAAGTCCAACAAGAAAAGAGAAATTGTTGATGTTGGTAGTTGTTTTAATAATAGTATGGAAAATGCCGTCTTTAATAGCACTATACTTTTGAACTATTTATTCAAGTCATTAAGAAATAATGCTAGCATTCAACTTAAATGTATCTGGATGACAGTACATGGATGGCAGTACATATGATGTGAAAGTGACATTTTATGTTTTGATTGTAATGTGATTGCGAGTCTTAAATCGTACACCTTTGTATTCTTCATATGCATCTGTACTGATTGCTACCTTTGGTTGTATTATGTTCTTAATTGAGCAGGACGCACAACCACAAACTTCTGGAAATGAGTTACCATATGCCAATGATGAAAATGTTATTGAAGGTCTTATACAGAACCATGATATGCTATTGAGTTCTTTGAGATCTCGCCTTACAAAGTTACAGGTATTTCAGTCTCTTACTAGGGAATATGGATTCTGGAATTTCTTTGATATCATCATGTTTTGCTACCTTTTGTTAACGGTCATGCAGTGGTGTCCTGAAGCCTTATGCTTCTACTTCCTGCAGTTAGATCATTATGTTTGTGCGAAATTGTTTCTTCCTAAGGTCTCTGATTGATGGTAAAAAAGTTGTATTTTTCACAAGGATTCTGTTGTATTTTGCCCATTAAATCTCTTGGTTTAGTTTATTTATAGGATAAGCTTTTTTACTTATTTTATAGGATTAGTTTTTGTGGTTGATTCATGTAGCCGACTGCCGACCCCAACTAATTTGGGATTGAAGCTTTGTTGTTTGTTGTTGTTTTTATAGGATTAGTTTTTTATTGAAAGTGTATGATGATATTAATCTAATCATGTTTTGCAGGTTGTAAGGCATTTTTGGCAGAGGAATGATGTAAAGGGCGGGATCAATGCTGTGGGAAAGTTGCCTGATCATTCAGTAGTTCTTTTTCCCCTTATCAAAGCTATCAATGTATTGATTGTTTCATTTTTTGGATGGCAGTTTCAGTTGGTAAGTTGTGTTTTTCTATTGTTATTTGTTCCGTCGTACAGGTACAAGCTGATGTGGTCAGTGTGCTCATGGAGAAAATGGAGATAGTGAACCTCGACTTATTCTCTTGCTTGCTGCCTTTAATTACAGGATTGTTAAATAGCCAGATAGAAAGGTCATGTTTTCATGCTCTACCTTTTATCCTATTTAAATACAAGCCGGTTCTCTACAAATCTTGTTGTGGCTTGTTCTAATTGAAATCTCCCCTAGTGCTGCTTGCCTTTTAAGTTTAGGAATAATATGATAGTGGAGAATTTCCTGTCATCTATGTGGATCCAATCTCTCTAGTCTTTCACTATAAGAATCATATGATAAAGATGCTGAAACACCATTAATTGTGTCCTAAACTTCGGCAATAAATTCTTTTTTACGTCTACTGTCTCCTCTCTTAAAACCTAGTTGTATAGTCAAACTTTGAAGGCCAAATAGATCTAATGGCTATTGAAGAAGTCACCAACGCACAATTTTTCCAGTTAGCTACTTCTGAATTCCTTGAAGTATGCATTTCACTGGTATAGGTTTCATTATTCAAACCATGTATTTCCTACCGATAGAACTGTCCTTTGGCATTTTGCCAAATTTTCTTTCCCCGTATGATTGAGAAATTTATGGTTGCAACATGCAATTATTAAATTGCACTATCAATCTTCAGGCATGCAAGTGTTTCTTTGGAGATGCTGCTAAAGCTTGTGGCAGTCTTTGGGCCGGTAATTCATTCAACAATCTCAGCTACTCCAACCATTGGAGTCGATCTCCAGGCAGAAAAGAGGTTCGTGTTTATTTTTGATGGATGTCTCTCTTCGAGTTGCTGGTTCTGATTTCTGATAATATTGCACTTTTTTGCTTTTAAATCAATGAGCACAGGCGTGAATGTTGCAGCCAGTGCTATATGCAGTTGCAAAAAATAAAGCAAGTTCTTCCTTCCGTAATTAGGTATGTTACTTTTTTTTCACAAAAAAGTGTGGTAGTTCAAGGTTGCAGAAGCTTCATGCTGGGCAGTTGTTATGCTTACCTAATTACCTCGAATTTAACATTAGCTACATAGCGATGAGGAAAATGAGCTTGGCGTTGTTAAAAGCCTTGGTTGCATAATTGCAAAGCCATAATATTTCCAAAAGAAAGCAAAAATCCAAAATTCTAAAATGTTTCACATTTACTTTGATCTGTCAGAAGCGTTTTGACATTACAGTGAATCACCAGTCTGTCTGTTACGCGCCATAAATATTTGTTCGACCTTGAAAACTGAGTTGAATACTTGAATGTAAGTTTGTATGTAAAAACTTGCATTTGTGCATCCTATCGTTTGTCGTTTTAACTATGTTTCTCCCAGTGCTCAATGCTTATGCATCAAGATATCTGAGATATTGTCGATCTCATAGCGACTCTCTTAGGTTCTGTTTTCCATGTCAGATCAATCAATAAGACCGGGTTTCATTTAACATCTTTTTGTGTGTGATTATGGGGGCAGGAGGGGAGGGTTGCTTGCTAAAAGTGCACAAGAACTGCATTTGGTTCTTCAGGAGTCATAGCCTGCATTTATAGACCAATTCTAGTCTTTTTTCGGGAGCCAAAGACGCAGATTGTTTGTTTCTCAAATCATACAACGCGAGTTTCATTAAAGGCGGTGCTATGCTTTTAATGTGGTATCGTCCCAGTAATCTCGATTAACTGCATTATACTTTCACCGATTTTGGTGAATTGTGAGGAGCATGATCCCAGGTTCGATTGAGAATCGTTGCCCGTCCAGAAAGGTTTTTGTAACTTCCATGAGGCAGTGGTGTAGTCTCCTGCATTGTGTTTGCCTTGGCATTCTTTAATTCAAGTGCGTTGTGTATGAGTGGTGAGTTTTTTTTTTTTTTTTTTTTTTTTTTTTTTTTTTTTTTTTTTTTCAAGTATGAGTGGTGAGTTGATTCTAGCATAGTGTGGACTATGTAATTAGTTTTTGTGTAAGTATACTGTATGCTAATGTTCAAGAAAAATGTTGCTCAAGAAAAAGCATTCAAGAAAATGAAATCAAATGTTACCTTCTTTTCATTTACTTCTTGGTGTATAGCTGATGCGAAATGTACTTTTAACAAGTTTACCTGACTAGCCTAGACCAACCCCTTATGCAAGACAATGTATCTAAGGAGAGTGTTTTCTTCTTCTTTTTTTGTATGCTTTTTTTTATTATTATTTACTTCAGCAGGAGTCAAGCAAGTGATGTCATCTCATTAGAGATGCTTTGGCTTTTTTGTATGCTTTTGTTTTTTGGCTGCGAAACCAAACCAAACCAACTAAACATGGCCTAAAGCTTCTGTTAAAAGAATGCTAGAGTGTTAATAATAATGTCAAACTACAAGACATATTAGTTTACAAGGGTCTTTCATGCGATTTTAACCCGCGTGTTATTCATTGAGATCTCTGTATGTTTATATCTCAAGGCGAGCAAGGATGACTCTTGTGAGCTAATGTGTCATGTGACGTGACATTGTCATTTTTAGCATTTCTCTACAAGTTTTGACTCTGAAAAAAAAAAAAAAAAAAAAGAAAAGAAAAAAAAAAGTGATTTATTTAGCCCGCGAGACCCGAGCAGTTAATAGAGAGAGAGAGAGAGAGAGTGATTCCCTCGGTTTCTAAAAACGGAAAAACTCGTCCATTCTTCTTCACTCTTCGCAATCTCAATTAATTACTCTCGCACTCGCTTCGTCTCTTCGTCAATTCGACAAAACCTAATAATCTTCTCATCGATCCAGATTCCGCTTTTTTCGTAGCACCGGATCTGTCTTCTTCTTCTTCTTCCAGAGATCTGTAATGGCGGGGCGGTTCGACGGCAACCCATTCGACGATGACAACGTCAATCCCTTCGCGGTGAGTCTACATTTTTCTTAGCTTACTCAGTGGATTCTTTTTTTCATCAGATTGGTTGAGTTTTTTCAGATCTGCTGATTTTGAATCTTGACCGCGCCTGCTTTGATCACCAAGTTTATAAAAATTGGTATGATGTCCAAATTGGAGAATCAATAAATTAACCAAAGGCGGGGTTGTGTGAGTTAAGCGCATGACGTCGGTTTCGATTCCCGCATTCGAGCCACTAGGCTCTCACTACCGGTCGATAGAGCCAGGGCCTCATGGGAATTGTGAGGCTAACCTCCACAACCACAATTACCAAAAAAAAAAAAAAAAAAAAATCTTCTTCTTTGCGGAACTTATTGCAATCTTACTCTATTGTGTTTGTTGGAGAATCAATTGGAGTCGTGTCAATTTTTGTTTAGAAAGTTTGGCTTGGCTTGGCTCAATAGAAAATGAAGAAATTTGACGATGTAAGAGCTAACTTGGGACGCATAAGTTAGGAATGATTTGAAGTATTTGAAAATCGAGTGCAATGTAAGAGTTTGATTTGATCCATGTAGTTGTGCATAGGACGAATGAGTCTTTGCTTATGTTCTTTCACGTTCGCAAGGTTGTTTATTAATGAAGAGTATGCTTGTACTTATTTTCAATGATTGCAAGGCGTTGGACATAACCGCCTAAGCAGAGCCTTAGGCAGGCGTGTCCTTTTAAGTAATTTTTAGAAATTTGAAGGGGCTATTTACAATTAAGTTTGATAGCAAAATTACCTACTGAACAACAAAATCTTGACTATTAATGTTACATTAGGACCTAAAGACTTAATAGTATTTTCGAAGTATATATTGAATAACAGTCACCTTGACGAACAGACAATAACTCAATTAGTGTTACACTTAAGGATTTTTAAATAAATAAATACTTATCTGAGGACCTCTTAATAAATATTATTTTGTCCGCCTAGCCCAGGAAAATCGCCTCGGGATCATTTAGCGCCTTGCAACCCTTGCTTATTTTATCTGGTCTGCCTTTTATTTTATGAGGTTGTTGTATATGTTTCTTATAAGTTATAACTCATAACTTGGTGCCATTTCCAGAATTCTGGTCGTGTACCACC
The DNA here is from genome assembly GCA_039657325.1 of Stephania cephalantha. Taxonomy (NCBI): domain Eukaryota; kingdom Viridiplantae; phylum Streptophyta; class Magnoliopsida; order Ranunculales; family Menispermaceae; genus Stephania; species Stephania cephalantha. Next base: position 43,121,655 of record CM077578.1, read on the forward strand.
TGCTGCTGATTCAAGGCTTTCACCTCTTCCTCCGGAGCGCACAGGTTTTGACTATGATCGTGGTGCAACGGTTGACGTTTCTCTTGATAAAGCAAAGGCAATTCATTTTAACAAAATCAATGGTTTCGTTTTCTTTATTCTTTGCTTCCTTATTACTATTTGCAAAGTGCGAAGTTGGTTTCTGAACTACTTTCATCCTAAATTTAGGATTTGGAAATTAAGGAAAAGGAACTGCGAGCCATGGAAGCTGAATTGAATAAAAGAGAACAGGTGAGTTGCATATTTTTGAGTTGCTGCTTTTAAAATTCTGTTCTGTTCCGCTAGGGAAAAGAAATGTGTACATAATAGGCGCAAGTGACGATAGATTCTAATATGTGAAATTAGGTGTAGAGCTATTTGGTACAATAAATAAACCATTTAAAAGACACAAACTAGGTTTTATAGATTCCAATTGTGCTGTTTCCTTGTACTTTTGGCCGCAAAATCAGGATTTACTGGACTTTTTTAGTGATCATATGATAATTATGAGCCTGTAGTATTAAGCACTACCCAAACAATTCTTCATTCTTGCTTTTGAACTTCTCACATCTCATGGGCGCCATGTGTTCTCATGAAATTGATTCCTTTAAAGACTTTCGTCTGTAAAAAAAGGAATTGGATCTCAAACACCGAATACTTTTACTCGGCCTTGGTAAAAACACGGAAGAGCTTATTGTGTATGAAATTTTAAATAGTGAGGATGTGGCAATTAGTTATGATAGAAATTCTTTATTGGCTCATGGGCTAGATGAGCGTTTAATTGTGTTGGGCCTTAGAACTATCCTTTTATGTTAAAAACTGAATTACAAGTCTTTGATTATTGGGAGAGCTATTCGCAATATAATCTTAACCAGTACTTGACCAATAATCTCGCATAAACGTCATTTTCGAGTAATGGCCTAACACATTAATTCTAAAATGTCTAATGCCATTGTGCATCACAGTTCTTATATGCATTGCAGGTGCAGGATCTAGAAAAATAATGCGACAATTAATGCATCCATAAGGACATTTTCTTTTTACCAAGTATCCAAATGTGAAACAACTCCTTAGCATGTGTGGTCAATTCCATGTTACTTTTTTTCTCAGAGAAACTGCTTCCATTCAGTGAATTAATTATTGATATTAGTCACGCACAGTAATCTATTTTTCATTGAGATTGTTGGGTTATGCAATAATAAATCAAACATGTCTTGATATCATTGTTCTAAATTTGCTGTGCAGGAAGTAAAGAGAAAGGAAAGTGCCGCTGCCCGAGGTATCTCATTGTTGGCATTTAGTTGATTTTGTGTGTGGTTCATTATAGTTTTGATTCATTTACTTTCGTTAGGACAAAGGTGCTTGTAAATGTTTATCCTACTAAAAAATGTCAATTGCCATGCAATTGTAAAGTTTCTTTCCCGGTTTATGACAGCTGGAATTGATTTGGAGCACAAAAATTGGCCGCCGTTCTTTCCCATTATCCATCACGATATTGCCAATGAAATCCCAATCCATCTGCAAAGGATGCAGTATGTTGCATTTACTACATTTTTAGGTATGTAAATTTTTCTGTTGCATAATTGTAAAGCCACTTGGATGCCTGTAATCGGCGTTCTCCTTTGCAATCATGAATTTGCCTCCAATAACACTTGTATCTTTTACTAGATTTTCTTGCCGTGGAACTGTGCATGGTTTTTTCTTTTTTATGTCTTGGAAGAAAAAACATAATGCATCACATAAATCATAATATTTAGTGCTTTTTTGGAATTTTTTATTAATAGCAATCACCCAAGCACTTTCGTTATGCAGGATTGTTTGTGTGCCTCCTATGGAACATTATTGCAGTAAGCACAGCCTGGATTAGAGGACTAGGTTAGTCTTGTTTATTTTTATTTTTAGGAAATAAATAAGTTAACCACTAGTTTATGTACCTGTCCCTTTACCTGCCAAGTTCTGTCATGTGCATTATGTAATTTTATTTTTTGGCTTTTCGTTCATGTCTTATGCCATAGGTGTGACAACATGGTTCCTTGCCATTATCTACTTCATATCTGGGGTTCCAGGAGGATATGTTTTGTGGTATCGTCCCCTCTATCGTGCCATGAGGTACTAGTTTCTTAGCAATTCCAGTTGGTGTTCCAAACTCCTAAGGTGTGCGGACTCTGAAGAAATGCCTTCATATCCTTGCAACAAATGTTAGCTTCATGGTTATGAACTGACTGTACTGTCTTACTGAGGATAGACTCTAGCCTCTAAGCTAATTGCTTGCCTTTCTTTATGGCTGTAAATTATTTGCAGTTTTCTCAGTCATTCTCACTTTTATTTCACTTTCCATTAGGAAATTATTGAAAATAAGTTGGCCAAGTTCCGGATAATTTGATAGGCCTGGCCTTAGGAGTTGATATGCCAAGTTCTGATAAAAAAAAAGTGTGGAATGCAAGGCCATCCCCACCTGAAGGCAATTATTGTTTCATTTTGTTATTTTTTATTTTCTATTTTGACCTTTTTATTTTTATTTTTTTATTTTCATACTTTCAGGACTGAAAGTGCTTTGAAGTTTGGGTGGTTTTTCATGTTTTATTCGGTCAGTTACTTGTTGCTTTTATTTTTTCATCTCAGGTACCTTTTTACTGAATGCATGGGAAACAAATGATGTCTTCTTTTTTGCTTTCCTCTTTGCAGCTTCACATAGCCTTCTGCGTCTTTGCAGCTGTGGCCCCTCCTATTATTTTCAAGGGAAAATCTTTGGCGTAAGTTCTATAATTGAATTTGGAAGTCCCAGGGGGATCTTTTTATTTCTTCATTTCATGCTTTAATTTTTCCTTGGGTATTGTTGCATCTACTTTTGGTTAAGACCATACGATACCAGATTTGATTCTTAAGCAAGGGCCTGAAGTTGCCAGAACTGCACTTGCGTAGAGAATAACTTTGCGATAAATCCTTGCAACCAAACTATGTTCATTTTTTAGTCCAAGTATTTCATTTTTTTGCATTCTCTCTCATTTTTTGACCCTCTCTCTTTGTGCAATATGGAGAAGATTTCATCTACTATCGAACTGGTGAGAAAAAGTTTTTAAACTATACCGTTTTAACATTTTCAAGATCAAAATGGTTGTTTACACACCTAACAGAAGTTACGAAACTACCAAGAGAATTGAAGCAGTGTTTTTTAGGCATGTCCATTCTCCTGGGCTGTTGTGTACATTTTTCCTCTGTTTAATTAATTCCCTGGGTGGTTGATATAAGGTTTCTAAGCATTTCATGAAATTTTAAGCTATAAAAAAATTAGAATAAAGAATAAAGATAAAGAGCTGTCCTCAGCCTTGGAACGTCATAATATATGGGGAAGACATTGGTTATGAATATTCTCTTGAATCTTTAGAGAGGTTTGATGCATTTGGTAATGGTTTGTGATTCCTTTCATTTCTAGCCTAAGGTGGCAATTTTTAAAATTTTTTCTTACTGTTGAATTTTGAGCATCAATGTTGAACGCAAAGGCAAGTCACTTCTTTTCCACTTTCCGCCTAATAATGATTCTTTTGATTGATTGTGTGGAACAGAGGTATCTTGCCGGCAATAGACCTTATCAGTGACCACATTTTGGTTGGGGTAAGTTTAATCCTTCGATAATGTTATGTATGCAAGCAAATCCATTAGTATATGCATATTTTTATTTTGAGTCCATCCACTAGTATAAATTGGAGTTGGGGGATTCCCATTCTCTTCATTAGTCAAGCCCCGTTATTTTTCTATGTTATCTCATCTTCTGAATTCTTCCTATTATGTTTCTTTCTTATCATAATGCCCATGCTTGGTGCCGTCGTGACAAATTAGTTGGTATAGTAGGTTGCTCTGATTTGCAGTTCATCTCTGAGGGCAAACTCTTGACCTTTTTCGGACTTCTCTTTTTCAGGTCTTTTACTTCATTGGTTTCGCTTTCTTCTGCCTGGAGTCAGTAGTCAGCATCTGGGTCTTACAGGTCAGTTTAATGTGTTCAATATGAAATATATGCTAGTGTGCTGGTGCTACTTAATATGAAATCTGATAAATCTAATTGTGCGACTATGCGAGTGCTCTCGTTCGGATGAACATCGTGTTAAGTTTGTTCTCAGTTATTCACTCTTCCTATGCATTTCTGAGCAGCAAGTGTATATGTATTTCCGAGGAACTGGAAAAGCTGCGGAACTGAAGCGTGACGCTGCAAGGGGAGCCATGAGGGCGGCAATTTGACATGGTCAGTCGACTGGATCGTCCAGCATTAATGTGCTTTAATCAGGAACACATTTTTTTCTTGCACTAACATGGATACTGATACATATTGTTCCATTCATTGTTTGTTTATTCTTTAACTGATTTGCTGTTTCTTACTCTACTGCGTCATTTGGAAAAAAAAAATTGAATACAATGAAAGAGCTTTTTTGTTATTTTTTTTACCAAACTTGGTGGATTTTGGTGTTTCAGTGGATGTGGCAACTCAGAGACATTAAATTATCACAAATTCAATTTCTTATTCACGATCTAGTAAAGTTTCATCAATTTTGGAATATATTGATTAGACGCAAGGCCTAGGAAATAGATGAAACTGTGCTTTTGTATAATAGCATCGATTATAAATCATCGAAGATGATAATCTAACATTTTAGGAGACATATATTTGCTACACAATGGTGTAGATTTCATTGAGATGTGTGGACCCCACAAATTTTAAGGGAATCTATACCATCGTATAGCAAATATGCGTAACAAAAGAATATCAAAAAATTATTTTCATAAATCATTAATCTGCTTATGTTGCAATAAAAACATTCCATGGGAGCAAAACCATCTCAAGTGAGATGGATGAGACATCATTTTCCAAAAAGTAAAAGTTTCAGAGGTCGTGGGTTTGGCTCCTATTGAAGTAAGAAAAAAAATTCCATGGGATTTTTTTTGTCCTCGCTATGGGCACCCCACCTATTAATGAAGGCACACCCTTGTTGGGGCACCAATTCATTTACCAAGGGCACCCAAAATCTGAAGGTGAAATCTCAAAATTACCCCACATTCGAAACAGAGGCACCTCACCACCATTTTGATAAAACGAAGAACGTTGAGGGATCAAAAATTTTCGAACCCTAGACCATTGCTCGATTCATTGCAAGGAACTTTTGAACCTCGGATTTCTCTTCGTTTCTCTCTCGTCGTGGGCGCTAATTGTTATGGCGTGGTTCGAGTTTGGAGGCTCATCGAGTTGTAGAAGTTTGTCTCCACATTAGGGCTCGGTTTTAGGGTTTCAATCTCGTACACAAGACATTAATTCGGTAGATTAAAGGTACGTTGAAAGTCCAATTAAGTTGCATTTGGTTCAGTATTTGTTGTTTTTGTGTAGTTTGTCTTCAATGAGTTGTTATTTGCAAACCCGTGGTTCTCGCCACAGAGCCAAAAATTGTCTATAGATTCTCGGCTAACCATAGTAGAGACATAGGGTCAGTGTCGTGGTACGAGTCTCAATAACATTCTACCGAGACTTACATGGTTATCTCGGTGGGCACCAACCGAGAATTATACTTGAATGTTATACTTGAATTTGTGATTGATCGTCTCGGTTATCCACAACCGAGATTATGTTATCTCGTTTAGGTTGTCGTGTGTTAGGTATCGTGATAGTAGCATTTCTCTCGGTCACTACATTCGGAAAATACCTTCGAATGTAGATTTAGGTTGGTTTCGATGATGTCCAATCGAAACTATAGCTCAACTCTCGATTATCAGTTACCGAGAGTTGGGATGATTTCTCGGACACGTATGACCATGACTGAGTGTAGATTCCCGAACCTGCTCTACTAAGAGTAGTGAAATTGTTGATATTTCCATGTTTTTGCTAGAATTAACTGAAGTTTATGTTTATGGGGCTTACATTTAATTACTTTATCAGGTATGGCTCGTCCCAAGACTTCATTGAGTAGGGAGGAGGTGGGTGTTGAGCCATCGCGGGGTAACCGCAGGCAAGGCGGGTGGAGACCCCAGACTGCGTCTTATCGCAAAGAGAAACATAATGTGGATGTTGGAAAGGAAAATGCTACTGGAAAACGTGCAAGGAAGGTTGAGGCGCATAATGAGGGTTCTAATGGTGTCGCGCGTCGGCATAAAGATCTTGACATTGCCCGAGGTGAAAGTGAGGCTGTGACGACCCCTACTTCTAAACAGGGCACTGCCCGACCTAATCCCGTAATCAAGCATTAATCTGAACCACATAAGACTTAATTACGTATTAGTCAGCCTTTCGTCCCTATATTCTTCAATACACGTGTTCAGATATTATTAGATTTCAAAGTTAATTAAATTTTTTTATCATTTTAATATTATTACATAATTTAAATATTATGCGGAAGCTTTTATTATTCAAAATCCTAAGTGTGGAAAATCAGGAAACACAACATCACATGCATGTATATATCATAAAGCTAACAACATAGTATGATATATGAGTCTCAAAAATAGGAACTATGCATTCAACCCAGTATACAACCCAAAATGTACAGTAAATATATAAACAATAATAATACAACAAAAGTCGAGTCATACAAAAATGAGATAGGAGAATCGCCGAAATGCTCAAAGAAAGTCGCTGATCTTCTCCTTCCCCGGTCTGCTGGTGCTCGACGGACCTACACCCACCGTCACAAACTAGACGGTGAGTATAGTAATAGTTAAGTAATAACTGGAGAATTCTATGCCACATTTCCAAAATATAAGAATGGTATTTAAAAGCATAAAGTAGCGAAAGAATTGCTGAATCAAGTAATGCAAGTAAATACCACAGTTAAAAATGTATAGACTGACACAGGCTAAGTCGAGATGATCTACGTCCGGTCGGCGGTGAGAACTATCACCTAACCTTTCCCACTACTATATGGAGGTGCGCTCAACATATTCTACACCAATAGCGGAGCTGCGCTCTACGCATACAAATCATTTATCTCATTCTTGCCGATCACCCCGAGTCTCATACCTCATGTGTCGTGCAAGTGTAGTGGTGAGTGTTGGAACCCCGATATACCCATGTCCCCGTGAACCGCGCATCTCTCGTGCAATGGACACTAGATAATCCCTACTTTAGTTTTCAAAGATCAATAGTTCCAATTCTCTAGGATTTCAAAACTAGTTAGGCTATAAAGCCCAAAGAAATAGAATAAAAATCTAATCCATTCCATTTATCCCAATATCATGTTTTTCATCAACTACCTATCAAGAATATCATCAAGAGTAGAAATTGGAATCGATGAAACATTTCACAAAGCATCATGTCAACAATATTCAAATATGAATAGACACAAGAACAACATGATGTGAGATTACAAATAGCAATATCTACAAATAGACCATAAGATGATACGAGTCAATGAAATGAAATATAGAATTCTCGCAGCTTTACTTACAATTCACAACGCTTGTCCTAGCCTATCCGATCTCTCGGCACTCAGAAACGCGTTCCCAAACTCCCGAGATCTCCCCTAAGTTCCCTGGAGTTGTTTGATAAGTTTTAGACTGGGTTCGAACCGTTACTTAGAGTTTTAAACCCTTTTATAGTGTTTAAACCATTTTTGGAAATTGATTTTTGTTCTGTCAGGGGCAATTAGCGCGCTAGTTTTCAACATTAGCGCGCTACTTCACATATCTAGCGCGCTAGATTATCTACCTAGCGCGCTATGTGCAGTAGAACCCAGAATTATGCATTTTGAATTATGGGTTTTTGCTACACATAGGCCTTGTTATCGCCTTAGGGACCTTCATACACACTACAATAGGTCCCTAACACCAAACCCAACACAAAACATCAACCACAACATCAAATTCTATGAATTTACAACTTAATGGAGTGGAGAAGTTACCTAACTTGAAGAACTTCTTCTTCTTCACCAAACCTCCAATGAATCTCTCACTTTCCTCCTCCCCAAGAGCACTCCAGCAACTCTTCTTCTTTCTCTTCTTCCTACACAACGATTTGATGAAGATAAGAAATGAGAAATGTTGACTTATATGTTGTTTAACTACATAGATATGTTTAAACTGTAGCCATTGATCATTGTGTGCACATGTATCTCGAGGCTCAACTAATGGACCACCTTGTCACACTCGTCCCTCAAGTCAACAAGTTGACTCCTTGATCTCTTGATGGGTTAATGCGTGTCTCGATGCATATCTAGTGACCATTGTTTTATTTCACTAACTTTAGGCACATTAAAGGTTACATTAAATGTGACCACATTAAAGCTACTATAAAATTATATTTAACTCAAATTAATTAAGCTTACCCCATATGCCGCTACCTTGGTCCCACGTCGACACGCAACTCGAGGTACGTCCTCGCTCGTCTCGATACCTATGTACCCATATAAATTGACTTAATAGTCTACACATATACAATACACTAGGCATACATCACAAAAAATATAAAATATACATCGGCACTTGCCTCGGTCAATGGACATATCACGGTGTGGGTCCCACAGTACGGGTCGTTGATCCTGTTTAAGGAATTAAACTCAATTAAAGATTTTTTTGGGCCGTTACAGAGGCTCATGCATCGGAGTCTACTAGTCAGACCTCGAAACTAGCTGAAACCACTAGTGGGCATCGAAATGTGGGTGACAGTAGTAATGGTGTAGGTAGCCGTAATGAAGATGAGGCACAAGTGCAACAGTGTGCTCCTTTCCCTGGTGGTTCATCTGGTGGATCTTTGTTGAAGAGTTTTAAAGATCGTGTCGCCTTGGCTATTTGGAATAGTGAGGTACTTTTATTCAACACGGTATATTTATTTTTGCAAAACATTCAACATAGTACTTAAAAACTTATGTTTTTTCATGCAACTGCTGAACTGCTTTTATTTTTTTGTCGGATCGCCCGTTACTCAAGTGTATCAATCACGGGGCTCAGATCCAAGAATGGGATTTGCGATCGTGTTACCACGACACCGAGGGGGCTTCGAGAGGATCATCAAGCGGTGCGAGTTGACTCCGCTGATAGACTGCTCATACTGCAAGGCAAACAAGGAGGTTATATATGCCTTTGTGGAGCGGTGGCAGCCGGAGACGAACACATTTCATTTACCATTCGATGAAATGTCGATCTCTTTGGAGGATGTGAGCATTCTCCTCAAGATTCCAGTCACGGGCAAAGTTGTTGCAGTGGAGAACTTTGCAAGGTACACCGAGGAATCTCGCGCGGATGCGATAAAGCTAGTGTCTAACTTACTTGGGGTTAGCATTGAAGATGCTGAGGAAGAAGTGAACATTAGCAAGGCACTCACCGTGCGGAAGTGTTGGTTGAAGACTCGGTGGTGCTCCAAACCTGGTTCAGGGGACACTACTTATCAGCCTGTGGATTGCACTGCCCGTATGTACTTGTTATACCTACTCTTTTGGACACTTTTCACGAACAAGAGTGGATCTCGGATCTCTATTATCTTGTTGAAGCTTCTTGAAGATTTAGATGATGTAGGCAAGTATGCATGAGGTGCAGTTGCGTTGGCATATTTGTACCGTCACTTAGGGTCTACTACCAGAGTACAAGTATCCCAGATTGTCGGCTACCTCGCATTACTTGAAGTAATAGTTCTAAATCTATGTAAATTATTTTTTCATGAATTTTAATTAGGTTTTGAGTTTTTCCAATAACTAACCTTGTATGTATTTATCAGGGATGGGTGTAAGAGTACTTCAAACTTGGGCTCGCCACTTCCAATGCAAAGTACAACCATATGCATCCTCGTGTCTCTAGATGGATTCAGAAACACGAGGCGGTGATGAACATTGACAAGTTAGGGTCCATTAGGAGGACATTGGACAGATTACGACCAAGCGAGGTGATTAATTTACTTAATCAATTTGCTAAATCTTCAAGTTAGCTTTTGTTTACTTATTAAGATTGTTTATGTTTCATTAGGTCACTTGGGACCCTTACGTTGATGTAAGGCCCAATGGAGTTGTGCACCCGATGACTTTCTATAGTGGCACTTTGAAGTACATGGATGTGGTGGAGCCGTACCATCCGGAGAGGATTTTGAGAGAGCTTGGCCACGTGCAATCTATACCTGACCATCCGTACTCCCATTGGAAGCAGTCTGAGGTCCATTTGCACTTAAATACTCTGTCAAGTATGGGTTCCAACTAGACAATTGGGAGTATTGGCGTAACCATTTGTTGGCCCCCGATGTTCGAGGCGAGAAAACGCATTTTGAGTTCTTGGCTACACCGGACTATCTTCCTTGATTTTTGAAGGTGTCACATCAGGTGATCGAGGACCCGATCGTTGAAGATGATGTCGCTCTCGCCAGTACTATCAATGACAATGGGCTCTTGGAGGTACGTTACCTTACTAGGTTGTTTGTTGATGCATGGCTACATATAATGTTCTTATACTTTTCATTTTTTCATTGATCTTCAACAGGGGAATAGGAATAGCGCAGACGAAGTTATACACTTTTAGAGTCCGCGAAGAAAATGGCGAGTGATGTGATCAACTTCTTGTCAGGGAGGAGTCTTAGTGCAACTACCACCACCACTACTACAGCCACTGACGGGGCATCCCTTACCGTGACAGCCCCTAAGTACTCTCAGCACGACAACACTTCCACACATCCTTCTAGGTCCACCCCAGCTGATGCCCTACCTCCACCGGCCGATGCTCGGCCCCCAAGAGAATGCTTGGCAATGAATATACTTGGAAGAATTTAAAGAAGCCAAAGCATTGAGTGAATTTGAGAGCATTGAAAGCATTTAGTCATTGAAAAATCAACTTATTTTGTTGTTGTATTGTTTAACTTTTCAAGTTTGGTAAAATTTGGACTTTCCTTGTTTAATATGTTTAATATGTACACTTCTTAACTTGTTTATGTTTCATTATGGTTGGTTTAATATGTTTTCCATTGATTTTTGAAACTCCTTGTGAATGTTAATAATATTAAGCCTTAATGTTGTTATCATTATAGGCCCGTGTTGTGAATTCGGTGTTCAAAAAATGATCAGGCTTAACTTTCGGTCACACAGGTTAGACACATGTCAAACCAACTCGGTCCTTCAGGTCCGTGATTTTTGGGGCTACCACGAACCTGTGGGACCGAGATGTGCATTCAACAACCAGCCAGATGTAAGTCTCGGTTGTATAGTTCTGCGAACGTAAGAACAATCTTGGTCTATTGTAACTACAAATGTAAATTAAGTCCTGGTTATATCTTACCGAGTTTTATGTTTAAGTTATAGTTTCTTTCTGTTTCGGTTGGATGTAAACGAAACATTACACATGGTCTCAGTCATGCAACTCCGACATATTATGCTGAGTCTCGGTTACATAGTACCAAGTAGGATGTTAAAAGAGAGGTATGTTTGGGTTCAGTGATAGCCTACCGAGATTAATGTTTAATGTATAACTAGTTTCATGTTGGTTGGTTGTCTGCATAATGACATTAGCAAACTCGATCATTGCTTGCCGAAAGCGTGATATGTTTGGTTGTTGCATGACGAAATGTAGGTGATGTTGTCGAACCTGTGGTACCGAGATTTCCTTCTGATACAATTTGAAAAGGAAATTTTAAACCAAATGAAAATAATAATTACCACAATCACAAATAGTACTAAATGAGCAACAAATAACACATCCCTACACCAATAATCGTGTTGCAATATATGAAGTAACGACATATATCCATAATGTAAAGTAAACCAAAAAACTATTTTTACAATCAATGTCCTTAAGGCGAAGCTAAGTCTACTACGGAAGGCATGCCTTGTTGAAAAGTTACAACCGACACGACTTCTCGAATTATGAATCCATCACGCCAACCTTTAGCGCACTCCTCAGCATACCTTTCCCACGATGAATATAATGATGGAAGCGGTGCATTCACATTCAACTTCACCTGACAAATACAAATTACAACAAGAAGTCGTTATCATATAATTCAAAATTGATAAAACACATATAAAAAATAACCTATGAACTTACCCTAACCCAATGGATGTTCCAACCATTAATCATGTCAATGATAAGCCGACTATCGAAAGATGGCGGTGAGACATTACGTAGAAGAAGAAATGTCGAGCAACTACATTAAATACATGCGAGAGGTTTACTAGAATTACATTAAACTCGTTCCAAGCACTTGATATTAAGAGCCCCATTTTCGAAGTGTCAAACATCCTTCTACGTACCTCCAACCAATCCGGTAGTATGCAATGTGAATAACCAACCGTATATACACCTTGGGTCATGTGACGGCCCCAAATTCCGAGGCAAACCGGGCACCGCCACGTCGTCGGACACGTCACCAAGCCATGCTACGTCACATGCACACCTGTATATGACGGCCCGCGAACCATCCGTCTTGTAATCCAACTTAGTAAATTTCGTTGTTTTAAAATATTAATATTCTATCGAAATATGCTAAGTTAAGAAGTTTTACAACTTAATTTGTTTATTTTAAATTTTTTTCAGGTTTTTTTTAATAGCGGAATTCTTAATAACATGCATATAATTAATGTAAACAAGTTATGCATTAATTAACAACCTATGGGGTGGAAGCCCAGCAAAAGGATACCATGTATATCAGTTAAGACGACAAAAATGTATAATAGGCGTCAATATACATGTATCAGGTGAAAAGTCTCCCAAAATGATCCCAAAAAGTATGTATACGTAAATACAAACACCTATGAGTAAGCTAGTGGAGGCGCTCTAAATCAGAGGTAGTCGCCAATCACCGCTTTTCCCCGGCTCGTCGTAGGATCTGCAACTTGCCACCAACAAACAATGACAAGTTCCAGGTGAGTAAATCCCAGAGAAATTCAGTTAGTATTCACAAGAAATCCAAGAAAACGGCTACAATTCATGCATATAAAGCAAATGAACATGAATGTAAAGCGTGAATATAAGTCGTGAGATAATCAAGAATATGGAACGCAAGTGTGGTGTATAGCTGTCGAGCCCTGGGACGAAATACTAAACCGAGAAGGCCCTGGAGATGAGGAAATCCACATTCCCTCTTCACGGTCAAAATGAGGAACTATGTTGGTCGGAAGGTAGACTTCCGCTTAACGCCTCAAAGGAGAGGAAATCTGTGACGGAGGTGAGCCTCACGCAACTCGCTCTCGAGATCATCGACTCGCCGAGAGATATCTCACGCGTAGTCTAAGGTATGACCAACACCGTAGCAACAATCGGATTCATCAACGACGAGAGAGCGGAAAGTGGGTCACACCGTCGCTTCGACCATACACGACACCCGCGGGAACGAGTAAACATGAAAACGAAGTGACGAAAAGTAATGTGAAATAAATAATTTACAATGAAAATAAGTAAATTCTAAGCCGACTTTCTCGTGGGTTTACTTACCTCAAACAATCGCAAATGTCTCTCCGAAATGTCCCGCTCACGCCTCGAGATACTCGCTCGATACCCGACTATAGTCTCGTCGGCCCCACGCCGTTCACCGCGCCGGCCGCTTCTCCGCCGCCTTGTCGGCGCGCGGCTGCTGGAGCCGCTGCGCTCGTCGCTACCGCTTTTCGCCGCGCGCCGCGTCGCTGCCAGCTGGCCTGGAGCCGTGAGCATGCTGCTGCCGAGACACGCCGCTGCCGCCGCTGCCGCCGATCCACCACTCCTCCTCGTCGCGTCTTGGTGGATCACATGCGCCGCTACAAGCTGCCGCTGCTGGCGCCGTCCAGTGTTGAAACCTTCCCGAGTCGCTGCTTGCTCTCGTCGGCTCGTCATTCCCGCCGCCGTGCCGCTATTGCTTTGCGTAGTTCTGCTGGTCATCTCGCTTGTTCTTGGTCCTCCCCCGCTTTCGCTGGAGCACCGTGTGCCGAGCTCCGTAGCGTTGCTCTTTCAGCTCCCTTCACCTCTCTCTCTCTCTATCTCTCTCTCTTCTTTCTCTCACTAGGCGTCCTCACCCTCTCTCTCTCACTTTTTTTTTGGAGGAAAAAAGAGAAATTATGAGGGATGGGTTGAGGTATAGTGATGTGATGTGTGATGTGATGGGATGTGTGATGTGACAACTAAATCTCAGACTATCCCATACTCCTAGGGCTGGCAAAATGTGTCCGGTCCCGTTTGTCCGGTTTTTGTCCTGACCGTTTAAACGGACCGGCAATATTTTAGTGAAAAACATACGGTCCGGACAATGTTTTTTGTCCGTTTAAAAATACGGACCGGGACTGGACAAAAATTCTTAAAAACCGGGTACCCGTTTATTGATTAATTTGATTTTAATGTGATTTTTAATTTGTGAATTGATTTTAATTTATTTATTTTAATTAAAATTAATGTGTAATTATGATGTTTTATATGAAAAATGTGCAATTGTATAATTTTTTTGGTGAAACATTAAATTGTTTGAATAAAATTTTATAATAGTTTTTTATGTTGATACGTATTATTTATTTATATTTTTGAAAAATAAAATGCATGTATGATTGTAATTTAGTTTTTATTGTGATTATTTGTGATGATTGTTTATAATATATTTAATATTTATTTTTTGGTAATTGGTGACTTGTAGACATGTAAGTTGTAGTTGAGAGGTTTTTTAAAAAAAATAATTGATAAATAAAATATTTAATCATATTTAAAAATAAAAAGCGGACAAAACGGGAGCCGTATGTTTTACAAACATACGGATCGACAAAAAAATTGCCCGTTTCAAAAACGGGACCGGGTCCGGGCACCAAATTTAATCATTATAGAAATGGGTGTCCGGTCTCGTTTATGTCCGGTCCCGGATTTTTGCCAGCGCTACATACTCCGGCGTTACGCGCTCACCTCGACGTCGTATTCTTTCGTCACTACGAGCGCACAGCGCGACTAAGCGTAATTCTCAATTACGCGACGCGAACTATTAAATAATAATAAAATAAATAAAAATAACATATTTTACCTCATTAGGCGTGCCCTAGACTTTTCTGCGACATCCACGTAGGTCTGAGCTTAGGATCTTAATCCGTAATTTGTCAGTTAATCGGGATTAATTAAAGCGGGCCGTTACAATCTTCCCAACTAAAAGGAATTTCGTCCCGAAATTCAAATTTAATTCAATATTTACCTTAGAACAAATGGGGTATCACCCTCGCACAGTAGACTCTTTCTCCTAAATGAGGCCCTTCAAGGGAGAAACCTTCAAGTAGACACAATCATCAACTTCATAACTCATACCATCGCGGTACTTGTTCGCGTACTTCTTTTGTCTATCCTTAGCAGCTTGTAACCTCTGACGAATCAGCCAAATTTTTTATGTGATCTACAACAATCTCAGGCCCAACGGTAGCTACGTCCTCGGGCTCTGCCCAGCAAACAAGCTGGTGATCTGCATGGTCTCCCGTATAGCGCCTCGAATGGTGGCATCCCAATACTAGCCTGATAACTATTGTTGTAGGCAAACTCACAAATTGGCAAAACTCCTCCCATGACTCCGATCATCCAAACTCGCGGACAATACACGATAGTCTTCACTTTCTCGTAACTCGTTCCAAGCACTTCTCGCCAAAGAGTTTCATACCTCATTATCTCATCGCCTCTTCGGAAACTCAAACTCTTATGATCTATATACAATGTGAACCTCAAACATCCTTCTACGTACTAACCTCCACCATCGACTCGGCTCCATGAAATACCTATTTCGCCGATCATCGAAGTGTGAGTCACGGAGGCAACACACACATGCACACTGTATATGACGGCCCGCGAACCATCCGTCTTGTAATTCAACTTAGATATACACAAATACAAACACTTACCATTGCACGTCACATCAATAATGCTCTCGAAAACGAGAGAGCCGATGACAACCAATCCTCGTCGGGATCAATCGGTCCGGTAGTATGCAATGTGAATAACCAACCGTAGATACACCTTGGGTCACTTGACGTGTCTGACGTATTTTAGGCCCCACTTTATTTTGCTTCTTCCTCGAACTAGATGCCTCTTCTTTCTAAAACCCGCTTGGCAATCTTGTTGTCGAAATATCTTCTTCATCGAGTTTCCTCTTCGATCCTTTATTCTTTCCTTTGTTCATCAAACTTCCAATCTTGTTGTCGAAGTAGATTTCTCTTTCCTGTCCTTCCACTTTGTCTTTATTTTTATAGGTGGGACAACCCCCGGGGTGGATGAAGGCCGACTAATTTCTCTGAGCTACTGAATAATCCTGTTGTGATCATCCTCGTTAGTGCATGCATGAAACTTTTCCAACATTCTTTGAATCTCATTGTTGGCATTGTATACAGCCCGATCCACAACATTCTCTGGTACTATACTTAACTTTCGCCAGTATACATGAATGTCCTCAAGTGGTTTGGGTGAACCGACCTTTTATGGAAGTTTATCTCGTGTGCACAAAGAAGACCATGCATGACACGTATGTCACAACCATAAAGAGTAGAGTCATGTCCAACATCCTCTCCACGTTCCGATTCATCTCTGATCAACTTAAGCGCCCTTTGAGAGACGTATCAATGCAACCAGTGATACAAACCATAAACATATTCATGTTGCACCACATTCAAACTAGGCTCAAATGATGCCTTGATGTTGTTATATTGGATCCTAAGAAGACCATCTACCACACCCCACAAAGTCTCAGAATTTGCCTAACTGTTGCCAAGATGTAGCTTCAAAGTGGAATGCGCATACTCAACCATCTGCGTCGTTGTTTCTGCAAAATGTATAATTCGATATGTCCATGCCGGTATAAATTTTTTCTTATAGTACTTCACCCATGTGTTATCCAAGTAATCAATGAGACCCTTCACAGTTCCGAACTTACACCGTAACTCATTCATCATAAGTTCAAATAATGCCTCCAACCATTACAAGAAAATGATTGAATAGCAACAAATTATAACAACAGACTAAATATGTCACTATACAACAACAAATCAATGACTTCGTGACAGCCCATCTCCTAATCTAGGGCACCGCATCTCCTAATCTAGGGCACCGCCCGGCCTAATCCCGTAATTAAGCCATTATCCTTTCCACACAGGACTTAACTACGTATTAGTCAGCTTTTACAACCTAAACGCATTTTTCTTGTGTTCAGGATAAGTAATACACTAGTTCTACTCGTTTATAAAGTTTAGAGTTAATTAAGACTTTTTATTAAATTAATTATTTAGCGGAAGTTTTATTGATTATGCGGAAGCAATTAGTAATTTATGCGGAATTCATTTATAATTTTGCGGAAGCCATTTGAAAAATCATAAGTGTGGAAAATCAGGAAACGACATCACATATATAAAATCCTCAAAATGCAGTCAAACAGTAAAATAGTCTAAGTCAAGTCGGGGAACTAACTCTCAACCCAATATACAACCTCAAATAGTATCTGAAAGACATATATGACATATACAATAGACCTACAATTGATTCGGTGACGCGCCGCGGGCTCAGGGATAATCGCCGATCTTCTCCTTGCCCGGCCTACTGGTAGACAGCTCTGCGCCCACCATCATAAAAAGGACGGTGAGTACAAGAATAAAACATTAATCCCCGATAACAAGTTTAATTTGCATTTCCAAATATTCAAATGGTATTTAAAAGCATATAAATGGGAAAACTGGAAAATAAATTATATGCGAGTAAATACCAGAGTTAAACAAGTGATACTAACACTAGGCTAAGTAGTGGTGATTTACGTCCGATCGACAGCGAAACGCGTGACTCCGACTCAATAATTATATAGCACAAGGGACTCTAACCCAAGTGTTACCAGGGACTCTAACCCCGGTGTGTAAACCACCTCAGGGACTCTAACCCCGAGTGTCATACAATGTCAGGTAACATGTGCCGACACCCACAGGACTCTAACCCCGTGATTCGCGCACACCTCAATCGAGTACGGAACCTAAATGCGAAAACTACTTTTTAAGTTTAAAGAAATACCAAGTATGGATTGTCAAGGCATAGACACATCTACACACCTAAACAAATAAGGAATACAAGTCATTGTTAAACATTTATAAGATATTCGCTAGCCTAATAGCATGCTATTTATCATTCAATTCACATTTAAAACAACAAGAATAAACATAGCATGGGATAGAATCAATTAATCAAATCAAATGAATGGATATCATACAAGCTAGACTCATCAAGTGAGCATAGACACAAAGAACACATGATATAAGAATACAAAGACAAAATAGTCAAAATGACTATGCAAGGACAACAATTAATAGAAATGAAATGACAAGTAAAGTTGTCATTGGGTATACTCACCACAACAAAGTAAAGTCCTAGCTTTACTGGCCTCCCGATACTCCAAATCTTGTATTCGCTCTTCCGTACCCTTTTCCTAGGTTCCTGAGTTTGGTGTCTTATTAGTTCAAATATAGTGGGTTTAAGCTCAATTTAGTGTCTATTAACTCCTAAAACCAATATTTATTTCAAACCTAAGAATTATTAAATAGTCTTTTATCGAGGTAAATTCTCCAAAATATGTTAAAACCCTGTAAATCTAAGAATCGGTGTGTCAAAACTTGGTTTGTACTAGCTACATTATTAAAACACATTTTTTCCGAATTTTTGGTGTTTGATTAGCGCGCTAATAGGGCTTATTAGCGCGCTAATTGCGAAATTAAAATCGAGTTTCTACCCCGAATCATTTGCGCGCTAATTGCCCTCTGTGGCAGAATTCTCAACTCAAAAATCATGTCCCAAAGTCCCCAATTAGCTAACTAAACCCCATTTAACACCCTCTCCATATCAAATTGACGCAAAACAACAATTAGAACAACCTTAAAACAACAATTTGATAAGTTTTCTCAAATCTCGCAAATTTACTAGTTTTTCCCACATTATTCAAAAACCCAATTTCGTTAAAACCATTTATTAATCTTCCATTTATTTGTTCATAAGATATTAAATTTGACAAACTGACAACAAAATCGGTGATTAAGCCCTTAAATTCAGTTTTCCATTAAGACTCCTAAAATGAGTTCATTAGATAGAGGAGATGATGGAGAAGATGATTACCCTAATTTGGATCTTCCAATTTGTTGTTCTCCCGCTCTAATTCCAGCAGAAAATCCTTCTCTTCTTCTCCAACATGTTCAGGATCAAATTAGTTCCATTTGCATGTGTTTGATCAACCCATTATATATGTATCAATGTGAGGTTGATTCTTGGCCATTCATCCTCATGCAATTACGTATCTCGACGTTTGTCTTGTGGTTCTCATTCACTCCTACTAACCCACTAATTCCAGCTCTTTAACACAACATATTGACACACATATCATGGGAGTGTGTGTTAGCGCGTATCCTGAGGTAAGTCTAAGTGTTGTAAATTTTTAAACCAAGACTATAAGACTTTAATTTGATTTACATTAACAAACACAACCATAGGCTTACAAGTAATTCCTTATTTCATATTAATATTAAATAAGACTTACCAAAATACTAACTACCCGGTTCCTCGGCTCGCACGCTACTCGAGGCGCGTCCCCGCTCTCGTCTCGACGCCTACAACTATACAAACCGACTTAGTAAGTCTACACAATACATAACACTAGGCATACATCAATACAAAAATACAATATACCTCGGCCACGTGCCTCGGTCGGTGTGCGTATCACGGTGTGGGTCCCACGTCACGGGTCGGTGATCCTGATTAAGGAATTAAAACGGGGGTTAGAGATTTGGGTCGTGACAAATATTCCCAACAAAATGAAAATTTTGTCCTCGAAATTAAGTCTAAGTTACGGTTCACACGACTTGACTCGAACAGTGCGGGAATCTATCTTGCATGTAGTCCTCCGCTCCCAAGTAAACAGAGACAACTGTAAGTAGGGCATCACATGCATAGATAACAATAAAGTGCAAATGTATGTGCCTGTTCCAGTCAGACTAAACCATACTTCGGAATACCCTTCCAGGATCCCACTAGTGGGCGCACCCAACTAGCTATCACCTGGTCCCTCTCGGTGGCCGGCGTCGACTTACGACGCACCGACATGTAGCGGTTCATTAGCTCGGGTCGTTATCCACCGAGAACTCTTGATACACATGTTATGGTTTAGACTGCATAGACATATAACGAAAAATCCGGTGGGAGTAACTCAACCAACCGTCCAAACAATGACAAGATATATATGTAATAAATACCACAAGGAATACTTGGAAATGAATGGAAATACAAAGCGAAATAAATACTCGAGTTTTTCAATTGGGTTTTACAAACCTCACAACGCGCTCCAATACCCCGTAATCAATCCCCGAGTCCAAGTCCACTTTGGGTCCTTGGTCGCCAATCGATCACCCGTGTCTACCTATGTCCATTTATCAATAATTCCGATTTAGCATGAAAATTTACGACCAATTTTTAAAATTTTAGGCCAAATTGCACATTTCGCGCTTTTCGAGGCAAATGCCCCACAAAAGTCGCGTCCGACATTCCCACGTATGTTATTTTTCATAGAAATTCATCAATTTCTATTTATTTTATTGAAATATAATTTTTCGAGATTTTCCCAATTTTTTGAAATTTTTTTCCAAATTTTTCTTTCATTTTTTTTTTTTTTTTTTAAGTTTGGTTTGGGTCGGGTCGGGTCGGCCCCGACCTGGACCATAATTGGTCCAAGCTCGACCCATGGGGTGGGTGCATGCGCGCGCGTGTGCATCCCCTCCACCCGATCGAACCAGGGACTTCCCTGGTTCGATCGACAACAATTTTTTTTTTTTTTCTGTTATTGTTGGGTTGGGGTTGCTCTCCACCCCAACCCTAGTGGAATCTATGGAAGGGGAGACGCCCCTGCCATCTCCACCCTCAACCCGATTCGGCCTCCATGGCCGAACCCCTCTCTCGGCCACCATGGCCGGAACACCAAACTCACAACAAAATCAACAACGACTCACCTCCTTCCCGGCTTCTCCACCCTCTCTTCTCTCCTTCCCAGCTTCTCCTTCTCCTCCTCCTCTCTCCGTTTCTTCTTCTTCTTCTTCTTCTTCTTCTCGGCTTGTGTGAGTGTCGGGTGTGTGTGTGTGGGTGTGTGAGAGAGAGTGATGTAAGTGAGAGAAAAGGTGATTGAGTATGAATAAGTTGTGTTGACTTATTTCCTTGACCCCAAAGTGTGACACGTTTGGGACACTCGCCCATGTTTTACGCACCGAAATGCCATTTTCGGGCGTTTTGACACTGGTTTCGCGTCCGAACCGCGATATACGCGTATCCTCGTCACTAGCCACATAATACCCATTCCATATTAGTTATTTGACCCATTTTTATTTAATTTGTGTGTTTTAGTTTCCCGACCTAATATTCGCTCCCGTCAATTACCCGGTACCAGCGTCGACACACATATCGAGGCAAATACAGTTCACACAATCTCACACGTATTGTTATGCAACATACACACATGCGATGTATTTCACTAAATTGCACCGCAAATAAGCAACCAACACACCATAAACTATCATACATAAGTCCTCGTATGTCCTACCCTACCGCGTCCACGTAGATCAAAGTTGACGTCCGCGTCAAATTCAAGATAATTAACAACATTAATAAAATGGGTCGTTACGCTTTTCCCAACTAAATAAAATTCGTCCCGATAAAAGGACTCCATTGGTGTTGGTCACCATGTAAGAAACCAAAAAAAAAAAAAAAAAAAAAAGAGGTAAGTTTTGGTACAATTATCATCATCACCAAATGACCTATATATTCCAACTATCTTATTTCTTCTCTTCTCCTTTGTAGTAGTAGTTTGTAGTATTATAAGTTCCAACCCCATTTTACAACACGTTATCGGCACGAAATTTACACACCAAGTTGAATGAAAACTTATTTAATTATGTAAATGTATTTTATTCTCATTCCAACTATCTAAAGTATTTTGTAGAATTTGCGTCTTGTACGATCTTCTACATCGTAAATCAAAAGTCAATGTGTGACATATAGTTTTTCTCTTAAAACTACACACGATTAGTTATTGTTCTATTCTTGATTTTATAATACAAATAATGCTATAAGTTTAAGTTGATAGTGGGTAAGTCTTGTCCCCGGTAACGCTAAAAATTGAAAGGGAGACGGGTTATCCCGTTCGAGGAGGCATGATATTAAGTAGACTATGTCTCACCACCCGACCTGGAGGTTATCCCACCAACTCATATGAATAGTACATTTTGTTTATTAATGAATCAAGTTGTGAACATATATTTAATCATATGTTATGTTTTTACATAAAAGGGGAAAATTATTTTATATTAAATTTATTTTCAAAATATTATTCAACCATAGTTGAACTTGTTGCCTTATTATATTACCGACAAGAATTATTTGTCATGACAATTAGATACTATAATTTGTGAATAAAACATCTATGCAAGACTATGTTGTGTTATACAAAATTTAAATCATTTGTCAATATCTCTTTAGAGATTTGAAAAGTGAATATTTCACTTTATATGTTTTTTCACCCTATGGAGTTATAAATATATAAATACCAAAAAATGTAATGCTCCAAAAGCTCAAAATGAGCGGTTGAGTCTTAAGCTACAAAATTTAATC
The DNA here is from genome assembly GCA_039657325.1 of Stephania cephalantha. Taxonomy (NCBI): domain Eukaryota; kingdom Viridiplantae; phylum Streptophyta; class Magnoliopsida; order Ranunculales; family Menispermaceae; genus Stephania; species Stephania cephalantha. The sequence continues at coordinate 43,144,203 of CM077578.1, forward strand.
AGTCAAATATTAATTATAATTCTGCAATTTTAATTACCTCTATGTTGAGGCTATGTGGAAATATGATGATGAGACAATAAAAATAAGGTCACGTGGCGATGCCTCGATTTATTGTTGCGACAAATATCGAGTCGCGCATGTGACGGCCGATCAAAGAAAAAGGAAAAAAAGAAGAAAAAGAGAGATCAGAAAGCTCGGGAGAGAGGAAGGAAAGAGAGGGAAGAGGAGAGGAGGAGACCGGCGGCTCCCGGCGCAACCAGCGGCGGGACGGCGGCCAGCGGCGATCGGACGGCGGTGGCGGCCAGCTCGCGGATCAGCGCGGAGGAGGTGGCGACGATCGCGCCGGGCAACGGCTGCGATCGCGCATAGCAGTAGGGTCGCGGCACGTTCAGCGCGGACGGACGAGCGGCGCAGGCGGCGCCAGCAAGGCGTGGCGGCGCGAGGCAGCGCCGGCAGCGACGCCGGCAAGACGGCAGCGACTCCGGCGCGGCAGCGGGACGGATCGGCAGCGACGAACCAGCGACGACGCGACGCGACGAGACTCCAGCGGCGCCGGCGGCCGGCGAGCGACGGTACCGATGGCCGGCGAGCGACGGCGAGGTGGCGCGTTTTTGACCGGTCGGATGCGCGATTTCGACGAAATCGCGACGACGCGATGGAGGGACTTAGGTGTCGGGTGCGCAAATCGAGACGCGAGCGACATTTTGAGGTTCGCGTTTCTCGAGGTAAGTAAACCAGTTAGGGATCAGAAAACTCAACAACCAAGTATCGCGCATCCTGATGCACCAACCCGCTTCATTTTAAACTCTCGATACTCGCTACACGCAACACGAGACGTATCATTTCGGTCAACGTTGGCACGCGACTTCGAGGCGCGTCCCCTGTTCGTGTTTTGAGCTCACCGAATTCCTCGCATAGTTAGCATTATCATCCCAAATTGGATTCGGATATACGTATTTCGACGAGTGAGTCCCACATACGACCTTGACTTGACACGTGGCACAAGTCAAATTTTCGGAGTCGTTACGTGACACGTCAATCCAATAAATATTAAAGATTGATTTCTTGTCTCATGGTAGGTAATTGAGTAAAATAATGAGATATTATAAATATAATATCGCTTTCTCGTCTAATTGGTTCGAAACTTTCAAATTAAAAAGCATATGTTATAATGATCATGATCGCAATAATAAATTTATGGACGTAGAAAATGTGAAAATATCGGGTAAAAGTCGTGTATTGACAATTCAAAAAAAATTGGAACAAAAGTGGTGCACCACTACAAAGGGCAAATAATTATAGACAATGAGCGCTTATAATTGTGACATTTTTTGGTCATATATGAAATGTTATTTTGCCTAAATATTGTCTATAAAAAAAAAATATGAGAGCAACGTACTCTTTTCCTATACCTACTAGTAACGGTTTTAATGGCGTCCACGTAGATCGGAGTTGACGTCCACGTCAAGATGTAAATTCAAGATAATTAACAACATTAATAAAATGGGCCGTTACAGTTCTTCCTACAACTAAATAAAATTCATCGTCCAGATAAAAGGACTCCATTTGGTGTTGGTCACCATGTAAGAAACCAAAAAAAAAAAAAAAAAAAACACCAAAGAGGTAAGTTTTGAATCTCATTGGCGCCTCTCTCTCTCTCTCTCTCTCCACTCTCTTCACATCCATTGATGAGGCTTCTCTCCAAACGCCATTACAGCACAACCTCTCTTCTCCCCCACAAAACCCCATCTCCACAACTCACAATTCTCCACCTCTGCAAATCAAGCCAACTCTCCCAAGCCCTCCAACTCCTCAACTCCACCGACCCACAAACCCTACCCAACAAGCCCCTCATCTTCGCCTCTCTCTTGCAAACATGCATTCGAGCCGCCGCCTTCCCCCACGCCCTCCAATTCCACTCCCACATCCTCAAATCCGGCCTCCAATCCGACCGCTTCGTCGGAAACAGCCTACTCTCAATGTACTTCAAATTATGCCCAATTTTCAAAGACACCCACAAGTTGTTTGATGAGTTGCCTGAGAGAGATGTGGTTTCCTGGACTTCCATGATTTCCGGGTGTGTTCGGGCGGGGAAGGTTAAGGATTCGTTGGAGATTTTCGGGGGGATGTTGGATTGTGGGATTGAGTTGAATGAGTTTACTTTGTCGGCGGTGATCAAGGCGTGTTCGGAGATTGGGGGGGCGATGGGGCTTGGTAGGAGTTGTCATGGGGTGGTTTTGGTGAGGGGGTTTGAGGTGAATTGCGTGATTGCGAGTGCCCTTGTTGATATGTATGGGAGGAATTGTAGGGTGGAGGAGGCGCAGCAGGTGTTTCATGAAATGAGTGAACCGGATGCGATTTGTTGGACTTCGGTTATATCAGCTTTCACGAGGAACGATTGCTTTGAGGAGGCTCTCGGGTTGTTTTATTCGATGCAGTGGAGGTACAGGTTGTGTCCTGATGGATTTACTTTCGGAACTATCTTGACGGCTTGCGGTAATCTGGGGAGGGTGAAACAAGGGAAAGAAGTTCATGGGAAGGTTGTCGTAGCTGGGATTAGTGGAAATGTGGTTGTTGAGAGCAGCCTTTTAGATATGTATGGAAAATGTGGATTGGTCGAGTATTCGAGAATGGTGTTTGACAGAATGCCGAGGAAGAATGCAGTTTCTTGGTGTGCTCTTCTAGGGGCTTATTGCCAAAATGGAGAATTGAAAACTGTTCTTGAGCTTTTTAGGGAGATGGAGATGGGGAATGATCTTTACAGCTTTGGTACAGTTCTTCGTGCTTGCGCAGGCTTGGCGGCTGTGAGACCGGGAAAAGAGGTTCATTGCCAGTACCTAAGGAAAGGCAGTTGGAGGGATGTTGTTGTTGAATCTGCTCTTGTTGATCTTTATGCAAAGAGTGGACATATTGACTACGCGCGCACTGTTTTTAATGAAACCCTGTTAAAAAACTTAATAACTTGGAATTCAATGATTTGCGGGTTTGCGCAGAATGGAAGAGGTTTGGAAGCTATTAGGATGTTTGATGAGATGGTTGGGGATGGAATTGAACCTGATTATATTAGCTTCATAGGAGTTCTTTTTGCTTGCAGTCACACAGGTTTGGTTGATCAAGGGAGAAAATATTTTTCATTGATGGATCAAGTTTATAGGATTCAACCTGGGATTGAGCATCATAACTGCATGGTTGATCTTCTTGGTCGTGCTGGTCTACTCGAAGAAGCCGAAAACTTGATTATAAATTCTGTTTTTAAAGATGATTCTTCGCTTTGGGCAGCCCTTATCGGTGCTTGTTCAGCTCATTCAAATGTGGATGTAGCCGAGCGCGTAGCCAAAAAAATGATGGAACTGGTTCCAGATTACCACTTGAGCTATGTTCTTCTAGCTAATATTTATAGGGCAGTTGGTCAGTGGGAGGATTCTCTAAGGATCAGGAAGTTAATGAAAAATAGAGGGATCAAGAAGATGCCTGGCAAGAGTTGGATTGAAATCAAGGCCAACACTGGTTCTTTCCTTGATCTCCGACGTTCTTGTTTCCCGGGAAAAAACGCTTTCCCGCTTTAGGAGATATTGGTCATTCAGCTACACTAGCTCCCATGGGGTGTGGTGCAGTGGCAACGCGATAAGCACTGTGACTCTGACTGAGGCTGAGGTTGTGGGTTCTAATCGTTGGAGCTACATTAAATCTCCTTACTTTCTCCTGGGTTATAGAGTTTTGATGGCCAACTAACTTGCAGGAGGGGCTGAAAAAGGTTTGGACGTCGACGGACCATTCAGCTACACTGGCTTAGTGAACAAAAAGGAGGATTACGGTGAGGGGATAAGTATGCCCACTGTGCTTTTTTCTTGAACTCCTAATTTGCACTATCATGCTTGGTAATTGGCATTGAGCTCAAAACAGCTAGTATGATTGAGTCTGAACTAGGTCAGATTCTCAAAGAATGAAACTACACCCTTTCCCTTATTTCACAATGGTTTGCACATCATGTTCAACAACAGGCCGATGAGGTTGCCTATGACATGGCAAAACTCTTGCGCGTCATGAGAATGAAAAGATTTGGAATTTAGCTCTGTTTGAAATTCAAGCATTGTTGTAATATATAGATGTACTAATGAGCTATTTAATGAATGAAAATTTTAAACAATAAAACATATGAATTGACATAAATACCCTTCAAACAAATCCCAACTCCACCCAACCAAACAAGACCCTAATTGAAAATACTAATCCTAATTATATAAAAAAAAAAAAACAAAAACAAAAAAACAAACAAAATCGAAATATTCAATATTTTGTAAGCGCAAAATCGAAAAAAACTAAAAGAAAGCTATTTTTTAGGAGGGTTAAGAGGCCGTTCTTCTTGGATAAAGATAAAGAGATATCACTACAGCGATTTCTGTTTTCAAAATTATTGGCTTCTCTACTGCTCTCTCCTTATTTTCTTTAAAAAAAAAAAAAAAAAAAAAAAAAAAAAAAAAAAAAAAACTGGTATCTACTTACACTGGTGTTGCAGTTGCATGTGCAATATATACAAGGCAACAGCTGAGATTGAATCCCAATTGCCCTTTCAGTATTTAAAGATGGAAGATGATCACAATGAAAAGAGTTTGGAGACCCAACATTCAGAAATACAATCTAGCCAAGGCACAACATTCATGAGAACATGTTTGAATGGTGTTAACACTATGTCAGGTTTATCTCTTCTCCTCTATATGCTATTACAATTTTCTTTTCTTTTTCAACACTAATACATAGTTTATTTAACCGATAAATATAAGAAGCCAATCACGCCTGTGGTGCAGTAGAAAAGGCATGCTCCATTTAAAACTTTAAAACTCTTGGTCAGAGATTGCCGCCCTGATTGTGGCCCTTCCCTCCTCGAGTTCAGGGAATGCTCCGGATACCCTAACAATAATATATAAAAAAAAGGCATGCTCCCACATATGTGAGGTCAGATGATCAAATCATACAAAAAAAAAATAAAAAAAAATAAATATTAGAATTGGGAATAGAAAAAGACTATGAGAAAGTTCAAGCTAGTGAGAGATTTATTAAGAAAGAGTGTATAGTTTTTCAAAGTTATCATTTTTTTGGGGGCACTGCTAGGCGTACATCACGACACACATTGTGTTTTGATGTGCGTGCAATGTACCTCGAGAGTGTGATTCATGCGCATCCCGAGAAGCATCGCACACACATCAAAACGCAATGTGCGTTCTGATGCGCGTTAATTTGGTGATTTACACCTGGCATTTTCCTTTTTTTTTTTGGTAATTTTTTGCTTGTTTCAATATATAGCTAGCTAGCTAGCCTTGTTATATTTTTTGAGGTCTCTAGCTAATCTAATTTGAATCATTCTCAGGAGTTGGGATATTATCAGTCCCATATGCATTGTCCGAAGTAGGATGGTCTGGTTTGATCCTTCTCATACTAGTGGCAGTCATTTGTTGGTATACAGGGCTTCTTCTAAGCAAATGTATGAATGCTCATCCATCTATCAAGACATATCCAGATATTGGCAAGCTCGCCTATGGAAATAAAGGGAAAGTTATAGTTGCAGTCTTCTTATATCTTGAGCTGTATCTTGTTGCAATTGAATTTTTGATACTCGAAGGCGACAACTTAAATAAGTTGTTTCCAAATATGAGTTTTAAAGTCGGAAATCTCAAAATTGAAGGGAAACGAGGATTCACTTTGCTTTCAGCGTTAGTGTTTTTACCAACTACATGGTTGAACAGTTTGGGACTACTTGCTTATATTTCTGCTGGTGGGGTTCTGGCTTCTGTAATTCTTGTGCTTTGTGTACTTTGGGTTGGTGCAGCAGATGGAGTTGGATTTCATGAAAGAGGACATTTTTTGAAATGGAGTGGAATGCCAACAACTCTCAGCTTATATGCATTTTGCTACTGCGGTCATGTCGTTTTTCCCACGTTAATCACTTCCATGAAAGATAAGAGACAATTCTCCAAGGTAAAAAAAAAAAAAAAATTATTACTAGTATTACTAACCAAGAAAGTTAAATTATTATTTTTGTGCTAAAAGTTATGCGAATCAGTTAGCTCATATCTTAGCTAGAGTTTCTATTTATAAGTCAGAAGCTTATGATTAGGATCTGTATTTCCTCGGTGTTTATTTGTAACCAGTTCTTTAAGTTTTTTTTACCTCAAGAAATGAGTTAAACTAGGTTTTTTTTTAATGATCAATTATTAACTTAAGTGTACAAATGTTCACTGTTTATTATTGCAGGTATTGGTGATTTGCTTTGTCATATGCAGTTTCAATTATGCATCAATGGCAATTCTAGGATACTTGATGTATGGGGACACTGTAAAATCCCAAGTGACTTTAAATCTTCCTATTAAGAAGATCAGTTCAAATATCGCCATCTACACGACATTGATGAATCCATTAGCAAAGTATGCAATTATATTATCTCCAATAGTGATGGCAATTGAAGGTCAAGTATTTCAATACTATAAAAGCAAGTTTACCAGCTTTGCTATCAGAACTTTATTGGTGATGAGCACTGTTGTTGTTGCATTAAGTGTCCCTTTTTTTGGATATCTAATGGCTTTGACAGGGGCCATCTTATGTGTCACAGCTTCAATATTGCTTCCATGTCTATGCTACCTCAAAATTTCAAACAGATATTGCAGTTTTGGGCTGCAATGGTTAAGCATTATTAGTATCATGGTAGTGGGGATTTTGATTGCAGTCCTAGGAACTTATGTGTCTTTAAGAGATATTATAAACCACATATAGACTTTTTTGCTCAAGTAACTATAGAGGCCTTTTTTTCTTGTAAGTGTCAGCATTGTAGTTAATTAGATATCAAAACCTTAAAATTAAAAATAGAAGAGGACTAGTTAAAGAGATCAAATAATTCAAGGTCTTGTATGTATTGCAAATATATATTCTGCATGGATGTATAATGATGTGTAACATTTCTGCACATTTAAAATGCTCTTTTCCCTTGATTTTAATGCATTTTTCATATTTTTATTTATTTTTAGGTTCGTATTGTTTATTTTGTGTTTTTTATTGAAAGTGATAAAGGTTCATATTGTTTATTTTGTGTTTTTTATTGAAAGTGATAAATGTGCGAGAAATTGAGCTATATTTGGTGAATTATTTTTATAATTGTCGAGACATTAATTCTGTTAGGCAAAGCATATCTGGTGAGATGGACGAGGTATCACTTGTTAAAAGATCAAGGTTTGTGAGGCCGTAGGTTCAACTCCTTCTTAAGTAAAAAAAAAAAAAAAAAAACAGTAATTCTATATTTATTTTAGACTTCGGACAAACATTTAGGTTATGTGTATGCATGTAGGTTCATTTTTATGTAAATTAAACTTTTAATTATCGTTATTTTTTTGGCAGTAAAAAAATTATTATTGTTATTATTTTGAAGTAAATGGAAGAGCAGAATATATTTTGGGGGAGTTTTTTCTTTTGTTTTTGGAAGTTATAATATTTTTGGTGTATTTTGAAGATTTGAAAAATAACCTTTTTTCTCTATTCAATAGCATCTTAATTAATTAGCTACAAGGCTGCAATGCACGTTTTATTAGAGATTAGCGGGTTAATTTCAGTTCTTACATGGTGAACTTCGATTTCCAAGATGTGAATTAGCCGAAATGGACATTCAGGTTGTAGGTGCTCCTAAATTCACATTGATTTTTGTGCACATGAATTTCGGGTGTTTAAAAATCTGTCACCCAATCATTTAAACCTTAAGGTTTGATTTGGAAGCGCTCCGTTTGAAAGTAGGTTGACCTAATACAAGTAGAGCCAGACATTAATATCACATCCTCTTTAATGTAATGAGTGTAAAACCTCTTACATCACAATCTAGGACTAGAATTCTAAGGCCTAATAGGTAAAAAATAATTGTTTTTTTATATAATGGTAAATATCTCAACTCTTTTCTACAACTTCTCACTTCAGTTGGATTAATCTCGTGGGAGTTGGTCAGACACCCACATCTTATAACTTGATAGAAACTAAGTGAATATAATGTAGCGACAATGATTTGAACTCGAAACCTCAATCTGAGATATGAAGCTCATTTTTATATCACTGCGTCACACTCCTTGATTAAAAAAAAATAATAATCTCTAAAAAATTTAAAATAAATTATTAAACCCAACAGCTTAATTATGCAAATTGTACGGATTCTTGGCTTGATGCGTTACACATTTAATTATTAGACATTCCTAGCAATATCTAATCACCAAAATCCCTACATCAAAAGCTTAATCCAAATATTCTAACATCACAATTAACCCTAATAACTCTAAACCCTAATTTATTATAATATTATAATATATCAATTTAACTCATACAAATAGAGCAAGCATAAGTCAAGAATTGGTTGGTCCGAGTAGTAAGAAATTTTAGTTCTCCTTGAGCGACGTCTCGAATTTGAATATCTTAAGTAGAAAAAATTAGGTAGGGAGTGGCATAAGGCTCGAGTGAACGTAAATGCCACATGAGAAAAAAAAAAAAAAAAAAAAAAAAAAACAAGCATAAATTCTAGGAAAAACACTATCATAATATGGAAAATCATACTAAGTCACTCACGCGTTCGAGTCCGTTGAATAAGTGCATCGAGATCTGTTACTGTTCACTCAAAAATGATCTAATGGCAGTCATCGCGTCTTAGACTTGACGTCACACTCTAACGAGTTAGCCAAAAATTGGTCCGTTATACTGGAAGAGCTCTGCTTGGAACCATCACTCCTCACAAAGGAAGCACACAATGCTCTGCAATTTCTGCTCCGCCGAATTAGGGCACAAAGATTTTCAATTCCCAATCACCAAAACGCCTCACCCTTCACGTAAGTTTCAAAACCCCCAATTCAATTCCACTTCTAGGGTTTCTATTTCAACGCGCACAGCTAGGGTTTTTCGAGGGTTTTTGATCCAATCGAAATGTCGAACAACCGAATTTTTCAGTTCTGTGAATTACCCGTATTTAGATTCTCAATCTGATTCAGATTTTGATAAAAAGTTAGGATCTTGCTGTGCCAATCGAAACCCTAGATCCGGAGCTAGGGTTTCTTTAGGGTTTAGAGTTGGATTTCGATTACAAGCTGTTGTTTCGACAACTCGAAGCTCGAATAATGGTCGAAAGAGGAATTATGGAGGTGCGTTGCCGTCGATTTTGCGGGCGTTGGAGAGGAGTGATGATGTTGATGGGGTTTTGGATTCGTTTGTGGGGAAGCTGAACCCTAAAGAGCAAACTGTGATTCTTAAAGAGCAGAGGGACTGGGCGCGGGTTTTACGGATTTTTCGATGGATGAAATCGCGGGAGGAGTATGATTCTAATGTGATTCATTACAATGTGGTGCTTCGAGCGCTGGGGCGAGCTCAGAAATGGGATGAATTGCGGCTTTGTTGGATTGAAATGGCGAAAGATGGTGTTTTTCCAACGAATAACACTTACGGGATGCTTGTCGATGTGTATGCGAAGTCTGGGTTGGTTAAGGAAGCTCTTTTGTGGATCAAACACATGAAGCAAAGAGGGCTTTTTCCTGATGAAGTTACTATGAACACAGTTGTCCGGGTTCTTAAGGATGTTGGAGAATTCAATAAGGCGGAGAGGTTCTTCAAGGATTGGTGTAAGGGGCGGGTCGAACTTGATGATCTTGATTTCGAGTCTGTTGCTGATTCTAAGTTGGGATTGGGTCCTCTTAGTGTTAAGCATTTCTTGTCGACCGAGCTGTTCAAAACTGGAGGGCGAGTGCCTCCTTCAAAGCTCATGGCATCTTCACTGGAGGTAGAGTCCCCTATTAGTAGGAAGCCTACGATGACTGCTACTTATAATACATTGATTGATTTGTATGGGAAGGCTGGTCGTTTGAAAGATGCCTCAAATACCTTTGCCGAGATGTTGAAAGCTGGTGTAGCACCAGATACAATTACTTTCAACACAATGATTTTTACATGTGGGACTAATGGACTTCTGTCAGAGGCAGAATCTTTGCTTCAAAAGATGGAAGAAAGGCGAGTTTTCCCCGATACCAAGACTTACAACATCTTTCTATCTCTTTATGCTGATGCAGGAAATATGGATGCAGCTCTCATGTGCTACAAGAAGATTAGAGAGGTGGGTCTTTTCCCGGATGATGTAACCCATAGGGCTGTCATTCATGTGCTGTGTGAAAAACATATGATTTCTGAAGTAGAAGCTATTATTGAAGAAATGGATAAATTAAGCATTTACGTTGATGAAAATTCTATTCCCACTATAATTAGGATGTATGTAGATACAGGGTTACTTGATAAGGCGAAGACTTTCTTTGAGAAGTGTCAACCAAGAAGTCGGATTTCATCGAAGGCATATGCTGCAATTTTGGATGCTTATGCAGAAAAGGGACTTTGGACTGACGCCGAAGAGATTTTCTTCTGGAACAGGAGTAAATTAACAAATAAGGATGTTGTGGAGTATAATGTAATGCTAAAAGCATATGGGCGAGCAAAGCTCTATGATAAGGCGCTTTCATTATTCAAGAGTATGAGAAGCAATGGAACTTGGCCAGATGAGTGCACCTATAATTCTCTTATTCAAATGCTTTCAGGGGGTGATGTAGTGGATGCTGCAAGAAATCTCTTGCCTGAAATGCAAGAAGCTGGATTTAAACCTCGGTGTTCTACATTCTGCGCTGTTATTGCAAGTCACATCCGGTTGGGTCGGGTTTCTGATGCTGTGGATATCTACAAAGAAATGAAGAGGGTGGGAGTTGAACCGAATGAAGTTGTGTATGGGTCCTTGATTAATGGTTTTGCTGAAGCTGGAAGACTTGAGGAAGCTCTACATTATTTCCACACTATGGAAGACGTCGGGATTCCGGTGAATCAAATAATATTAACATCTCTAATTAAAGCTTATAGTAAGGTTGGTTGCTTGGAAGAAGCACAAAGGCTGTATGGGAATATGAAGGGTATGGATGGAGGTCCAGATGTTGTTGCATCCAATAGCATGATTGATCTCTATGCGGATCTGGGTATAGTGTCCGAAGCAGAATTGATCTTTAATGAGTTAAGAGAAAATGGTCAGGCAGACGGGTTTTCATTTGCGAACATGATGTACCTCTACAAAAGCATGGGCATGCTCGACAAGGCCATTGATGTTGCTCAGGAGATGCAGGAATCAGGTTTGCTAAGGGACTGTACTTCATTTAATAGGGTTTTGGCGTCTTACGCTAGGAACGGGCAGCTTCTTGAATGTGGCGAGTTGTTGCATCAGATGGTTGCGCGTAAGCTTTGCCAGATGATGGCACTTTTAAGGTATTATTTACCATATTGAAGAAAGTTGATATTCCTACGGAAGCTTTGGCGCAGCTGGAGTCTTCTTACCATGCAGGAAAACCTTTTGCTAGAGAAGCCGTCATTACCTGTGTGTTCTCGGCTGTTGGTTTGCATGCCTTCGCATTAGAATCATGTGAAGTCGTTAAAGCGAAAGCAGGTCTTGATAATTTTGTTTATAATGTTGCAATTTATGCATATAGGTTATCTGAGAAGGTCGACGAAGCTCTCAATATTTTCATGAAAATGCAAAATGAGGGGCTTAAACCAGACCTTGTTACTTACATAAATCTTGTCCACTGTTATGGAAAAGCTAGAATAGTTGCTGGAATCAAGCGGATATATGGTCAAATTATGTGTGGAGATATCGAGCCTCATGAGACGCTATTCAAGGCTATTATAGATGCTTACAAAGAATGCAGACGGCGTGATCTCGCGATGATGGTTGAGCAGGAAATGAGATTCACTTTTGACAATCAAGGGAATTCTGGGTCTGAAACTGAAGGGGAGGGCCTCCTCGGGTATGGAACTGAAGAAGAAGAACAACTCGATTATGAAACCGATTATGATTCTTTAGAGGCCTCAGAGGCTTCAGAATCGGATCAGTTGGTCTTGAGCGAGTGAGTGAATGATATGATTTTTGTTTGATGAAGTGCCAATAGGAATGCCTAAGTTATCTAAATACCGTGCTGCGGTTTTGATTCGGAAGATGATTTCTTCATTCATTATAAGCATGGTCACTTGTTGATGGAAAGATTTGGTAATGATAGTTCTTTCCTGATCACTCCAGAAAATGGCATTTCGTGCGGCATGTACATTCATGAATTCGTTATCCACCAGACTCCAACAATGACCTCGGCTTCGATTCCTCACGACAACCAAACGTCTGGCCACCGGTGGGTTCTTTCCGCAATCTCAGGGCCCGTGAGACTAGTCAGATAAAGTGTCTGGATACCTATAGTTACTCAAAGTGTATGGTATGCGTGCTGAACTGTTTATTGCCTTGCTGTGTTATGGTTTCTCTTCAGCGGACCGCGATAATGCTCATTGTTGCGAATCAGCGTTGAGTTTTCGAGACTTTGTAGAAGGGTTCATCAAATGACTGAATAGAAAACCTCTGCCCATGTTCATGACATGGTTGCAAAGAACCAGCTTTGAGCATGATGAGAGATGCAATGTTGGGAGTAGAAATTTTTTTTTTGGAGAGTAGAGATTGCTACTTCAACTTGTTCTGTTTAGACAGGCTCTTCACTATGTCAAAATAGAGATTTTGGAAATTAACTATAACTTCTTATTTTTTCGGGAGACCAGGGAGACTTACTCGGCCTCTACTAATCTAAGCTCGAGCAAGGTTGGTCCAAAAAGGGGTAAAGTTCTCTCAATGGTAACGACTTGATTCGCCTTTTGAGCTTTTTTTAGTTTACCGGTGGTTATAAAATGTGCTTTTTTTCCCGTTGATGCATTCCTATTAGAGTCAAATAATGCAATATTTTTTGCACCTAACAGGCATAGCGCAGTGGCGATGGTGCGAGCACTAAGGCTCTAAGACAAAAGTCTAGAGTTCAAATCGTGACAGTTGTATTGTTTCTTGAGGTTTCCCTAGGTTGTGGGGTTAGTGCTCCCGACCAGCATCCGTAGAATTAGTCGGACCAAAATGAAGAGGGGCGAGGCGGCTCGGACACCCACGGATATCAATTGGTTTCAACTTGGCTGAAAAATAAAAAATAAAGTAGCAAAGACAATCTTGGATTGCGTCACCCATGTGGATGTGCTAATTTCCAACTTTATTCCACTTAATTTCGTCTTTGCTGCGTTGTCGGCATCCCCAACATTCTAACATCAAATTATTTTCTGCTTGCTTTGAGTATTAATAATGTTTTTATCAAAGCCTTATTTATCTCCAATAGCCAGCTATATAGCCTAGTTGGTATGTCATTGAACCCACAACCTCAATTCTTAGGTCGAAGAAATTTTGTGGCTTGTTTGAGGTGTTTGTCAGGCTAGTACTTTTTTGGTTGTTTAGGTTTTGATTTTGTAGTAGAGTAGTCTTTCTCAAGAACTTTAAAAAGGTAAAGAATTCATCAAAAGAATCCCTTCATTTATTGTAGGTAAATAGTATCATTTGGTTTCTGAATTTTTATGTTTTTGTTGATTTGGTCTTTAAACTTTCATCAATGCATTTTTGGTCTCTGAACTTTCATCTCCCTCTGCTTTTAGTCCGTTAAGTTTGAAAAGTAATAGATACTAACGAAATGGTTCACAATTTGTTTTATAGGTTGATGCATCAGTTGTAAATTGTTCGTAAATTGCTCGTGAAGCGTTTTGTTAACGATCGTTGTTTTTCAAATTTAACAAAAAAATCAAAAGTATAAAAAAATGAAAGTTTAGATATCAAAAGTGAACTAATGAAAGTTTGAGGACCGAATCAACAAAAGTTTTGAAAGTTCAGAGACCAAATGATATTTTATGCCTTTATTAAAATGTTCAACTTGAGCATATTATGTGCCCCAACAAGGTGGATAAATGAAGGGAAACGAGTAATGAGGATATTTTTGGTCTTTTTGTTAGTGTTCAAAATCAAACGCTGCAACTAATCTCAATTAATTGACTATAGCAATCATTTATTGGGGGAGGTTTTCATACAAAAGTTTTCTCTACATTAGAGTTTAGGGTCGAAGTTATATCTCTAATTAAATGTCATTGAATTGTGTGTTTTTTTAAAAAAAAAAAAAAAAAAAAAAATTGAGTCGGGGCCATTGAATCCACTAATTTAGCCATGAAATGTACAAGGAAAATAACAAAAGCGCATCTAAGATTGCTTTGAAAAGTTGAAAAGTGGAGGGCACTTCCAACTTCTCACTCTACTTTCCCTTGACCTGGAACGTGTAGAATCACTCTCTGAGTTCATACTTGTTGATAGGGGTGAAAATTTATGTCGTGTCAAAATGGGTCATGACACATATAAGGCAAATCTGAACCCAACTCATTTATTAATTGTGTTCGTATCGAAATGGGTCATTGTAAACATGTCATATATTCGTGTCACTTATTTATTAAATATTTTATTTAAACTTTTATACCTTCTTTACAACTTTGATAAATATAACTACATAAATAAATTTAAACAAACATAACATAATTAAATAGCCAATAAAATCTAGTAGAATTCTAGTCTTTAAGTGTTACTTTTCTTTTTCGTTAAGTCTTCTATTTGAACTGGCTTGAACTCACTTTAAGGTTCTGGTTATACACATTCGTGTACAAACCAGTGAAGAATAAGTAACACGAATATCTTCGGTGGTCAGTCCATTTTCCTGATCATCCTACAATGGAACTCTGGGATGCAGCAAGGTATACCATCTCGAGAAAGTGAGATTGAGACAAACTAGCGGGTAAGTTTTAACAATAGAGAGGAAATGACTCATAGCAAATAACATACAAGTTTTTTTTTAAAAAAAAAAAAAAACTATAAAAACCTATAAGGATCCTCCAAAAAAATCTAAATATTTATTTTGGGGAAAAGTTTTATAACTTTTCTAATAATAAATAGTTATTAATAAAATGTAAAACATAAATAATATATCAAAGTAAAATAAATATTTCCTTTAAAAATAAAATAAAGTATGGTAAAAGGTGTATATGCAAATAAAAAATAAATCATGTTATTAACATGTTTTTAAATAGGTGGTTTTGTAATAATATATTTATTATAACATACTTATTATTTATACATTATTCTTTTATCGTGTCAAACGTGTCATTATCGAGTTAAGCAGATTAACATGTTAATGATCCGCATTTTAGTCGTGTACAATCGTGTTAACATGTTTATGACTCAAACCTGTTTATGTCAAACTTTAACCCGTTTAAAGCATGTTATATTCGTGTCGTGACTCAAATTGTCACCCCTACTTTTTGACTTATGTCAATGTACTAGTATAGTTGCATTGACTTCAATTATCATTATTATCATTATTTGCATTCTGCATAGATCAAGTGGTAGCTCTATTAATTTGGTTACATTGGGATGTCAGCCTTTCTGATGAGGCCGATGGATATTTCAAGTCCCGGGATTTTATTTTTTTTTGGAATATTCATGGGTATTAAGCCAAGTCTGACTATTCTCACGAGACTTTGGTGCAATTGGCCTGAGCAGTGATCCGAACAATTTTGCACACATCGGGGAATCAAGCCTTTATTAAGATGTGCTTGATGATGAAATCGAATTCTGCGGTCCAATTCTAATTAAAAATATTGATTTCTGTCATTTTCATGGGATACCACATTATTCTTCAACTTCAACTTGTAGGTTGTATCCTTAACTAATTTGGTATTAAAAATTTTAAAAACTTGTTTGGAGAATCTAATTAAGGGGACATCTGTGCTGTGTTCTACTTCTACGTCCACCACAATGTAGGCCAAGCCCCAACTAACCCTTTTCAATGATTGTGTAAAAGTCCACATATGGAAGTATAAAACTATGATTTTTATTCTTGAAATGCTATTCTATAAGATGTCTAAAAGGACCTTAACTATGAGAGCCTTTAGATTTTTTTTTTTTTTTTTTTTTTATGTGTATAGATTGTATGTTGGAGCGAGCAAGACATCAAGCTAAAATAAGTACATATTTTAGCAATTCAATTTATAAATTATCGCAAATGATCATCAAGCAAATTAATATAAAGCTCAGGTACATTTATCTAATTGTATTAACTAAACAAAATTTTCTCTCTACATACAAGCTATACTATATACTACATAAAAATATAGTATAGTTCAGTTTGCTATACTATAATTAAGACTCCTTAGCAAAGTATATACATACAAGTGTGGATCTCCTTCGATTACAACCGAGGTCTTTTGAATGAAAAAACTCTACAATCTATGAGTTGAAAGTGATTAAATTGAGAATGGTATCGGTACTAACGGAAATCCATGTTTGGCAGTTGCCACTGTGGCTGCTTTGTGGTGGTTAGCAAAATCTTATTCAAAATAAAATGTCAGTTATAGTTCTGAATATCTAGACCGTTGATGAGTTGATTGATCTCGAGGTGACTGCCGTGCGGGGGGTCTGGATAGAAAGACAGAGTGATGGAAACATAGATAAGTGACCATGTGCTTTGATATGCCGTTATTGGAAAAAAGTTTCTACTGAACGTCAGCAATAACGTTCGTTAGTTCGACCATCCTTGTCTGTCTCTTATTGCGACGTCACCAGATCACATGATAACAGACGTTAGATGTAACGGAGAATTAACCCTTGACGAGCCGTTGCCGTTCCAAACTTCTAATGGCTAGCTGGTTACATTTGCATGGTGAAGCATACAAGTTTTGGTGGTGAGTGGTAACAATTTTGAAATTCGAATAAAATAAGTAGTTTGTCAAATAAGTTCATCTATTCAAAATATAGCTCCAAATTTGGGTACAAGCACAATTTTTCTTAATAAGAAACCAATTATGCGTCGAAAAAAGAAAAAAAAAAACAACTCATTACCTCCAAACTTACCCAAATTCAAAATCTCACCCACATCCATAAGTAGGGTGTACAGCCCGAATTTTTTGAAGCTTTCGGCTAAAATTAATGTATTTTTCTTTTTGATTTCGATCTGGATATTCATTTGGCCTCATTTTATTTTTTTCATTCAAGAGAGCAATTGTGTATATTTGTTTTTCTTTGGGCTGACAGTCATTGGTTAGGCTTTTTTTGAGACTAGCAGTCAATGGGTGGGCTTTTTAGAAATGATAATGCTAATGTGACTCATTACGAGCACAAAACTTAATTTTTTTAACTTTTTTTAATGTTTTTTACAATTTTGTGGTTGAGGAGGGTGATGGTGTGTGTAAATCTACGCGGGGCTGCATCTGATTTTGAGCTAACTATTATTAAGAAATCTCCCTATTAATGTTTCATAATAATAATAATAATAATAATAATAATAATAATAATAACTAAACACTTTCTACTTTGAGGTGGGAAAACTTGAACCTTCAACTTCGTGATCAACTGATCATATAGATACTAAATCATGAGTAGAACTAATTAATGGTTGGTTATATATGGTAATAACTTATTAATTATTTTTGTAAAGTCAAATATTATATATATATATATACCATATCACTTTAGGCTCTTAAATAGGTGCACTGAATGCATCCGCACTACAATGCGCATCTCGATGCACATCATAGAACGCGGACCCACTCGATGTCCAAAGTAGATCCGTGTATAGCAATGTCCTTGACATAAAATGCTGATATTTTTCCAAAAGTAAGGCACATTTACAATTTATTTCACAAAATAGGGTGGTGTATTTGAATTCACAAATATAGCCAATAACGCCTTTTGAAAAGGCGTTATTGCTTTTGAGGTGTGTGAGGTGGCGGTGAGGTGGCGGGGCAATTGTATGGATAACGCCTTTTGAAAATGCGTTATCCATACAATTACCCCGCCACGTCACACACCTCCAATAACGCCTTTTGAAAAGGCGTTATTCGCTATTTTGCAGTTTGTGAGGTGGCGGTGAGGTGGCGGGAGGCTATTTTTTTGTGGAAACCAGTACCACATGTTGACATGTGGCTTTTTCTTTGATGTTTTTTTTTTTTTCATTGGGTGGCTTTTTCTCTTTGATATTTATTTTTTGGGAGGATTATTTTTTTAGCGAATATAATATCTTAAGTAATATTTCTTTTTTCGATTTTTTAACTTGTGCGAATTGATGAGAAAACCTCAAAAGACAATTTGGGAAAGTGATCAACAGTAAAATTTTATGTTCTTGTACTATAAATAGTATTAAAAGGTTCAATGCAAATGATAGAGTTGAGGTATCTTGCAACAGAGATTACATAATACATTGATGACGTTTTTGGTCTTAACTCCATTATAGATTATATAGTTAATTAATTTTATTGTATTGTCATTTTTAGATATTTCTATTTTAGTTTTCCTTTTTTAGTTTTTCACACGTATTTTTCTTTACATGTTTTTCTATTTGCGATTTTCACATAGCGTATATTCTAATTAATTAATTTGATGCAAACGCTCAAGACTTACTATGTATGTGATCTTTCTAAAAAAAGTTGAGAAATTCACATGTATTTTTTTTTCAAGATTCTTATATGGTAAGCCTATAATTATGGACTATTATCTTTGTTTTCGATCAATTCACTATAAAAAAATAGATGCCAATAGCACGCATGCAGTTAGGTCTAATTGCGTGGGATTCAATATTGATTTGCGAATTGCTATCTACTATCATTTTTTTCCGCATAACCGATAGGTCTAGCTAGACTCTAGCATATTGAAAAAGGAAAAGTCTACGTGCACGTCGAAATACACATTTGTACGTGCGATGCTCTTCGAGATGCGCATGATACCTATCGTGAAGTACATCGCACACATATCAAAACACGATTTATGCCAGTTACTGATCTTCGTGTAGGACTCCTCCTTGAAGAAAGTGTCACGAGAATAATTGAAGGACAATGCCACGATGACAATCTAAATTAGCTCGTGCATTTACTTAATTATAGAGGCATGTACTTTACAGCCACGGGAAGCCCGCGCTATTCTTGCAAGGTTGGACTTGTTGAACTCGTTGGGTCCTTAATTGAATGTGAGCTTAACAAAAACAACATAAAAATACACAAATCCTATCTATACGAAAGCACATGAGCAAAGCTAGACGCACCCCACCTTTTACTTAAGGCGCTCTAACGAAAAAGTCAATCTTAAAAAAAATTTAATTCTAGTGCAAAATAACTCTTATACCTTTCTTTATGATTAGTGCACCTCACCATCCGCTTTTCTCTCATTTAATGCACCTCACCATCCTTTTTCTACTGCAAAATAACTCTTATAAGTTCGAATCTTCTAATGTTTCGAGATATATATATATATATATATATATATATATATATATATATATATATATATATATTTCACAGTGATGAGTTTCTGTTATGGAATATTGAAGAGTAATCACGAGATACGACATTATAATAATATGGAAAACATGAGAAATAAGTTTATTCAATGAGAAGGTTGTATACACATACTTCGTTCACCCAAAATATAAGCTATCTACAAATCACCATGACATCAAGAAAACTCATCATGCAGGTCTATTACGACGGTTACGTTGACGTTGTTGCTCGGTGATGCAAACCGGACGTACTTTCTTTGTCTAGTTGGACGTTGTGTTTGTACATCCGGTTGAGGTTGTTGAGGTGGCTGGTCTTGCATTGAATCACGTCGAGTAGATTGATGCTCTTCCTCTGGTGCTTCACTCGACTCACCTCTGCTACTGATGCTCCCAAAAATAGGACGTGGAACCATTCCAAAATATTGGCTTCCTGTATGGGGTTGGGGGAAAGAAACATGAGGCTGCGGCATGGTCAACAAGTTCATGAATGAGGCATCTCCACTATATGACATATTGTAATTATAAGGAGTAGGAGTATATGGACTAGGCATGTATTGAGGCAGTGACGGATACATTTGAAGAGGCATTCCATGGTCCACATATGAAGACGACGGCCCAGGTGCGTAAGGACCAAAATGGTAAGGAGGAAGATTCACGAGCGGCGGCCTGAGTACAAACATTTGAGGTTCTGCTTGGGGTGTGGACGATGCAGGAATGTACCCATGAGAAGAATGAGTTGGTGGTGATGATCGTTGGCTACTCTCGCCAACAATCTCTGTTATACTCGCTCTCGAACGAGATGAACGTGCTGGAGGAGAACGTCTGCTACCATCTGCAACAATCTCAATCTGAGTAGATGGACGTAGTGGACGAGGACGTCTGGTGCGTTCCCGCACAGTCTCTGGTCGTGTTCGTCTTCTTCTCACCTCTATGTTTGCTTCGCCCTGATCGTCTTCTTCATCTTCCTGATCATTATCCTCATTTACGTCTTGTTCGACGTCAATTCCGTCATGCGAAATAGTAGACCTTTGCCTTTCATCTTCGTCTAAAGTTTTAATCCCTTCATCAAGCGCAGCAAGACCTTGCTCGTACTCATCCTCAATAAACACTCGCCTCGGTCGATGCACCAAGTTACGCTGATATACAAAAAATAAGAGCTCAAAGCACGCAAAATAAGATATTAGCTGTTCGAGGAAAAGTAAGAGTTAGAAGATTACCGAGTAGTCACGTAACGCCCCGTCGTGTCCAATGAATCTCCTAGTGACCGAGCGATACCACGTCATGTAGTCTTCATGATCGTGCCCTTCATTAAGTGCCGCTGTGGCAATGGTGTCCCCACGATTTTCCCACATGTGTATGTAGCTTGCGTGAAAAGTCACCCAATTTTCATGATGATGTCCACGCAATTCGAGGCGATGCAGTTAGGCGTCGTAAGCACAATTTGGTGGCACCACTTGTACCATGCCGAATTGTCTCATAACCCTTTCCGGTCGATGTCACTCGACTGTGGAAACAAATAAGGGGACACGTCGAAAGCCAACTACCGTGACCGTTAGTGCAGTAATTGGGAAGAGACCCCGCCATACCACATCATCCTCATGCCTTTGCGAGTCGAGTGCATCACGGTAAGCCGATACGACGTGCGTCGAACTTTGTGAAACCGAAAATGCATCGATCCATCTGTGTAGAAAACAATAAGTTAAGATAAATGAAATTGGACAAGATTTTTTAGCATATTAATGACAAATCGACTTTAATACCTGTGTCCCAGTGGAACGTCCATAAGCATATTTTGGCCATCCACCGTTCGCGGTTGAGCTCTAGAAACACGCAGCGCCTCGGTGCTATGAATGGAAATCTGTCCCATGCCCACAGTTGTACAAGAATTGACGCGCCAGCAACCTCATGTGCCCCTGCGCGAGATCCGCGACACAACTCCCTGTACAAATATGCCAAACATGCACTCCCCCAACTATATTGTCCAAATACTTGGAAATCCTCCAAAGAATGGTAGGAACATCAAATGTACGAATCAATTGGACTTGTCGGCGAAAAGACACCCACCAATAAGTTGTAGTATGTACGATCGAACATAGCGTTACCGACTCCTCATCGCTATCATCATCTATAGTGGTACGTTACGCTCAAGCCAATCGACTTTAAGTTTACAACCAACCACGTCATCTCCCACAAGAGTTCGTCCAAGTAGCCTCTCGCAGACATCAGCATAGTCTGTATCTGTCGTCCCCGTCACAAGCATACCTTCGATAGGTAATCCAAGCTGTACCTGCACGTCTTGGAGTGTAATTGTGCACTCCCCACAATGCATGTGAAATGTATGGGTCTCAAGGCGCCATCTCTCTACGAACGCAGTAATCAAAGCCCAATCAAGGCTGAAAAATGCTACCCGGAAATCCCATAGAACCCACTGGAACGAAGATATGGGATCATCCTAGAATGATACTGCATCGTTCGATCAACGACCCCACGTCTTCGACGTACGCGCATTGTTTCGTACACCTTATAATTGATAAGGTCGTAATGTATGAGTTTACCTCGCCCCTCCAGGTTCGCGATGATCTGTGTGTACCTTGGAGTTGCAATAGTGATGGATCTGAAGGACCTGGATCCATTGTTGTACAACTACAAATGAATGTTAGAAAAAGAAAATGAGTGTTGTACGAAACCAAATATAAACTAACTTTAACTAAACTACTTTAACTAAACTACTTTAACTAAACTAACTAACCTAAATACCAAATATAAACTAACTTAATTGACTTAACTCACTAAACAAACAAACTAAACTAATTGTCAAATTCGTTAGCCTGATCTAACATAAAATAACCAATTACCCGTAGCAACAGAACAAAGATGGTATAATTGACAAATCGACTAACCTTAACTAACCTAACCACCTAAACAATACAAACTAACTAAACTAAAATAACTAACTTAACTAACTAAACAAACAACCAAAAAACGATTAACTAAACTACCAAACGAAACTAAACAAACAACCAAGTAGCTCGAGAGTTACTTGTTAACAACCTAACCTAACGTAACTATGTGAACTAAACTCGACTAACCTAACCTAACCTAACTATGTAAACTAAATTAACTAAACTAAACTCTATTAAACTACACTAACGAACATACCCTAACTCAACTACACTAAACTAAACTAACCTCAACACCTAAACTAAACTAACTTAACTAACTAAGCTAATTAACCTAACCAAACTAAACTAATATAACCTAACCACCTACACCTAACTAACTAAGCTAACCACTTAAGTTAAATTAAACATATAACCTAAACTAACTTAACAAACTAAATTAACTACCTCAACTTACTAAACTACACTAACCTCATCCTTCTCCTCTCTCTTTCTGCTGCCTCCTCATTCTCCGCTAGCGCGCGGCTCTCCTTCTCTCCGCCTTACCATACCGCTTTGCTACCTCCTCCGCTGCTCCTTCCTCCGCTGCCGATGCTCCTTCCTTCGCTGCCGCTGCTCACTCCACGTACCACTGCCGCTGCTCCTCACTCCGGTGCCCCCACAACCTCCTCTCCTCCTTCTCCGCCGCGTCTGTGCACTCCACGCCCGCTGCTCCTCACCCAACCCGCCCTCCTTCTTCCTCCCTCCGTGGTCTCTCTCCAACGAGCTCTTCCCCGTCCCCTCCTTATATAGACGACGCACACCTCCGTGGTCACGGGATTACTATCCCGTGACCCCTACCACCCCTACCCCTGTATCCCTACCTACCCTCCGCCTACCGAGGCAGACCGACGCAGAATATTCTGCGTCGGTTTCAGAAGACGATAGTGGGAGTGCGCGCGATAGCGCCTTTTGAGAAGGCGCTATCTCACCCCCCCCTCAAACGTGTCCACGTGCCTCCACGTCGACAGGGGACAATACCAATAGCGCATTCGGAGAAGGCGCTATTGCTTTTGGAAGTCCACGTGGATCCACGTGGACTGGGGCAGCACAAGAAGTCCATGTGGCCACGGGGAGAACCAATAGCGAGAACCAATAGCACCTTCTGAGAAGGCGCTATTGGTTCTCCCCATGGCCACATCAGCAATAACGCCTTTTCATTAGGCGAGATTGCTTAGTTTGTGAAAAAAAAAATGTTTCACCGGTACTTACCTCTTTTAAAGTAAAAACTTTTGTACTTCTGTAAAAATTTCTAAAATGCTTGCTAAAAGACATACATGCATGCAATACATAATATGCGCGTGGAAATTGACTGTACTATAGCTTACAACACGGGTTTAGTTTTTTTTATTTTATTATTATTTTATTTCCTATGACATCAACACGGGTTTAGTTGTTATACTGAAATGAAATAAGAAAGCACTCATGTGATGTTTCCCTGCAAGTCATGCCCCAAAGGCCGTGGTCTCTCAGTCAAGGGACCCATGTGCTGTTCAATGCTTTTAATTAATTTCACTCGCTGTGTATAGAAGAACTATAGACATATATGGCTTGCAACCTTTTATATGAATTAAAATGGTTGGGAACCTATACGTACAGAGTTGACTTAGGTCTATCAATTATTAGAACCTTATTTTTTTTTTTTTTTATGTTTTATTTTTAAATAATAGTACTTCACATATTTTAACTTTTGAGACTAGCTTTCCTACACTTCGAGACTATTCTTAGAGGCCCAAAGCTTTAGATAAGTTGTATGCTTATAATAATAATTAGAACATAAATATATCACTAGCCAAGGCTTATCGTCTTCAAGGTGTATATTATCTCACCGCATCTCAACTCTACTATTGAATCGCATACTTCTAATTAACAAAAGCGAAGTGCTAGAATGACAATGAGTATGACACACTGCAAGATACATTAACTCACTGAAATTGTCCATATGTGCTTCAAGACGTGAGCATACTCAAATCTCGATGTATAACACGTGGATCGAGGCCACATAAACGGCTCATGTGAGTCAATGTGTTTTGCAGTGTGACATATGATTGTCATTCTAATAGTTTCTTTAACAAAAAGTTCTTTCATATTTGTAGAGCTAGTAGATTAATTTATTTATTTTTTTAGAAATATACTGTAGTAGTAAACCATAAATTAAAGTCCAGACTTTAAGACTTTCATTGATGCACTCCACCTTAATTAATTTAGGATGGAGACTTTATTGTTTTTACTTCCTAAATTCCTCTAAATATTCACATAAGTATAGGGTTTATGCCTAAATGGTTTGTTCCGTGTAATCTCACCCACAAATGGCATTTTCGTCATTTCATTACTAGACCCTAGTAAAACCGACCCTACAAAAACAGTGATGACGGCTACTAAACGGCAGAAGATAACAGCCAGTAACGCCGTCACCCACTCTCCGTTATCTTGAAACCGTGCACCTGTTCCTCTCAAAATCTAACCCAAAATCCGTTCAAAGAGCCACAACAAACAAACCAACAAAACCAAACGAAGCTCACTTTCAGACCTCCCATGGCCTCTTCCCCAACCAAACACATCAACCAAGTAATGAGAATCTCTTGAAAACAATCAAACAAGTGGAGATGATTAGTGAGACAACAACTACCCAAATTTCAGCCTTCATTGCCTAATTAGTAGCTCCAAATTTATTTATTTTTCTTCTTTTTTGGATTTGTGATACATACATTGGTCATTGGTGGGCCCCGCAACCTCTCCGATGTGTCATTGACAGCCCAATCTAAACAGGCTGGAAAGAGCTGTGTACTTTTGCAACTTAAAAACAACAAAGAGAAGAAGAAGAAGAGAAGAAGTTCATCAGACTGGAGAACAAAAAAAAAAAAAAAAAGCGTTAAAGCAATTGTTGTCAAATGTTCACACATTTTGAATGCACAAAGGTATGTGACTTCAAAACAACACAATCTGATTTTGGGTGCTCTGTTTGGTGAGCTCTGTGTTCACCATTTCTGCCATTTTTGTCCAAATTGGGCTTCTCGGTTGAGTTATTTCGAAATCTAACGATCCGGGCACCTCTAATCTTCGATTCTGCGAATTGGGTTTCTCGGATTTGAGAAAACAATGGAGGTACGGAAGTGGGTGGATTTGGTATTTGTTGTTCTGTTTTGTGTTCTGTTTCGTGGCTACTCTGCTGAATTCGTCCCTGTTGATAACTACTTGATTGCTTGTGGATCGTCGCAAAATGTGTCTGTTCAGGGTCGGGTTTTCGTCCCTGATAGTGCTCAATCAATGTTTGGATTGAAGAGTGTAGAAGCTACGACAACAGTGTTTTCAAACAGTAAAGTTAGTGTTCCGTCCCCAATTTTTCAGTCTCTTCGTGTGTTTTCATCTCCATTTTCGTATAATTTTGAAATCCAACAAAAGGGGCGACATTGGATTCGTCTCTACTTCTACCCTCTCACTGGTTCTGCTCATGATCTCGAATCTGCACCAATCACAGTAGTCACTGAAGATTTTGTGTTGCTTAGCAATTTCACATTCAACAAGTACAATGGGTCTTCTTTGTTTAAAGAGTATTTGATCAATGTTGCAACTGAGTCTTTGTCCATCACATTCATTCCATCAAACAATTCAGTCACATTTGTGAATGGCATCGAAGTCGTTTCGATGCCCGACGAGTTGATCCCCGATCAGGCACCGGCATTAGTCCCTTCTGGTCCTTTGAATGGCCTTTCCAATCTTGCATTTGAGACTGTGTACAGGTTGAACATGGGGGTCCTTTGATCACCCCTCAGAACGACACCCTCGGTCGAACATGGCAGAATCTCGACCGGAGTTACCTCCATGTGAATAGCTCGGCGGTGAATGTATCGGTTACTCCTTCGACGATAAAGTACCGGGTGGGAGTGACGCCTGAGATTGCGCCGAATTGGGTGTATTCAACAGCAGAAACCATGGGGAATGGTAATGTGCCTGATTCAAACTTCAATGTGACTTGGGTTTTTCCAGTTGATTCTAGCTTCACATACTTTGTTAGATTGCATTTCTGTGACATTGTGAGCAAAACTTTGAACACTTTGGTATTCAATGTTTATATCAACACCAACATTGCCATTGGAAGCTTAGACCTCTCGTCGATAACCGGCTCTTTGGCTGCCCCTTACTATAAGGATTTCATTGCCAATTCTTCCATGGATTCCAATACTTTGTCGGTTAGCGTCGGGCCTGATATGGATGCAGATGCTGCTGATGCTATTTTGAATGGTTTGGAGATTATGAAGATTAGCAATGATGCCAGGAGTTTGGATGGATTGTCTTCTGTCGACGTTCTTCATCCCCAAACAGCGTCGCGGAAGAACAAAACTTGGATTATAATAGGTTTAGTTTTGGGAGGTTTGGTGGTTTTGTTGCTGGTAGGCTTGTGTTATTGCTGCTTAGTTCGCCGCAAGTCGAAGGATACCAATCAACGACAGCCTTGGCTATCACTGCCTTTGCATGGAAACTCCCTAACAATGACTAAAGGATCCACCACCTCTCAAAAGAGTGGAACTGCAAGCTTCATGTCATTGGCGTCGTCAAGCCTCGGGCGATGCTTCATGTTCCAAGAGATCATGGACGCGACAAACAAGTTCGACGAGAGCTTGCTTCTTGGCGTTGGTGGTTTTGGCAGGGTCTATAAGGGTACACTCGAAGATGGAACTAAAGTGGCAGTGAAGAGAGGAAACCCGAGATCGGAGCAAGGTATGGCTGAGTTTCGAACTGAGATAGAAATGCTATCGAAGCTTCGTCATCGCCATCTAGTCTCTCTAATTGGCTATTGCGACGAGAGATCAGAGATGATCCTTGTTTATGAATATATGGCGAATGGGCCTCTTAGGAGCCATCTGTATGGGACTGATCTTCCTCCCCTCTCATGGAAGCAAAGACTTGAGATTTGTATCGGCGCTGCGAGGGGCTGCATTATCTCCACACCGGAGCTGCTCAAAGCATCATTCACCGAGATGTGAAGACCACCAATATCCTCCTCGATGAGAACTTCGTCGCTAAAGTGGCTGACTTCGGGCTCTCAAAGACTGGTCCTTCTCTAGATCAAACACATGTGAGCACAGCAGTTAAGGGAAGCTTCGGCTATCTTGATCCGGAGTACTTTAGACGGCAACAATTGACCGAGAAATCGGATGTCTATTCGTTCGGCGTTGTTCTAATGGAAGTCCTTTGCACCAGACCAGCTCTTAATCCAGTCCTCCCAAGGGAGCAAGTGAACATAGCAGAGTGGGCAATGTCTTGGCAGAAGAAGGGCCAACTAGACCAAATCATGGATCCAACTTTGGTAAGGAAGGTGAACCCTGCGTCGCTCAAGAAATTCGGCGAAACAGCTGAGAATTGTCTAGCAGAATATGGCGTCGATAGGCCAACAATGGGGGATGTGCTGTGGAATCTCGAGTATGCGCTTCAGCTTGAGGAGACTTCATCTGCATTGTCTGAACCCGACGACAACAGCACAAACCACATCCCCGGCATTCCAATGACTCCGCTTGCGCCATTCGATAACAGCATTAGTATGATAGAAGGAGTGACTTCAGGCACTGATGATGATGGTGAAGATGCTGCCACTAGTGCAGTGTTCTCACAGCTGATGAATCCTCGCGGCAGATGAGAAGAATGCCTCGGAAAATACTTACATTCCACGGCGCAATGACTCCAAGCACTATAAGAGTGCCCAAGGGAGCTGTCGAGGATTTGGCTTCTGCAAACTACATGAAGGCACATATATGTTTCTCTCGTCGTTTTCGTATTCCTTGATAATCTGTTTCGGTTTGTAACATATTTGATTGTTTGTGAAGCATAATATATTTGGGGAAGCATGAAGAAGTCACCCCCATTAAAGTTCTAGATTGTCCTGGTTAGTTTTGAAACTAAGTATGGTTCACTTCAATACACTACTATTACTCATTAATAGATACTATATAGATGACAACGAAAAACTCAATTAGCTGCTTGTGCTGTCTTTTGTATATATCATTAAGGTCTCTATTCTTAAGTACTGGCTTTTTTCCTTGATTAGTATATTTAGGAGTAAAAATTATCAACCCAACACACCCACCAAACTATTTCCCCATCTAACACACTTGTAGCCACGTTAGCGCCACATCATGAGGCGGTGGCATCGTCCCAATTTTTTTTTAGAGAGAAGTCGTGACCTCGGGTCACGATTTCGTTTAAGTGAAATCGTGACCCGAGGTCACGATTTCCACAATAAAAATCAGCAAATCGTGACCTCGGGTCACGATTTCGTTTAAGTGAAATCGTGACCCGAGGTCACGACTTCTCTTAAAAAAAAAAAAAAAAAAAAAAAAACGAATGCAGAACACACTTAACAAAAACACAAACAGATCTGAAACTCACCTTCAACTCCCCAGCGTTCCTTCCTTCAACTCCCCAACGTGATCGGCTCCACTTCATTCTTCACTCTTCGTTCAAATCCACTCTTCGTTCAAATCCACGGACCAGAGGTCACGACCGAGATTGGCTCCATTGGTGTAGATCTTCTCTCCATCTTCAACTTAAGATCCGAACCGCAACCCACCCCAACTCAATCTGTGTATACAACTCTGTAAGATCAACTTTTTTGGGGATTTTGTTTGTTTATGTTTCATGTGGTTTATGTACTGTTGGTTGTTAAATTTTTTTTTTTTTTTTTTTTTTGTATCCGGTAGTTGTTATTGTTTTCGGGATGTTTTTGTTTTTTTATCCGGTTTTTTTTTTTTTTTTTGCCAAGTAGTTGATGTGAGTTCTATCATGATTTTTTTGTTTATTTTGCCAATTACTTGATGTTAGTTATATACGCTTTGTTATTTTTGATTGTTTTGTTCTCAAATTACTTGATGTTAATTCTATAGGCCTTGTAAAAATCAATACGCGCGATTATTTAATTAAATAGCTAGAAAGTTTAATTTTAGAACACATATATTTAGTGTATAGAGATGTAAAACATGTGGGAACCCAGGGGAGGAGTAGAAATTGTTTGATTTGGGGTTTAGGGGGTATGGTATTAATGTTTTGCAAGGTAGTGTAGAGGAACGGTGGGATCAGTTTTCTATTTTTTTGGTTGCAGTTTTTGTCTCTGAAAATGCAAGGATTGGCAATGTAGGGAGGGAGAGAGGGAGGGAGGGAGGGAAGTGTTGTTCATAATTTTAGTCCTACCAATGCCCGACCATAATCTTTATTACCACATTTTCCCAATGCACTCCAATTTTATTTTTTAATTTCGGGTCCCATGTTATGCTGGATTCTCAATACCAACCATTAATGAAATTCACTAGGGTATTTTTATTTTTTATTAATAATCGCGGGTGCCCAAATCTTTTATGAACCCTCCCTACTTACATTCGAATAATCTTAAGAGAATCAACTAAGCAAACCAACATATTAATTTGTAAATGATGGCATGGTTTGATCACTAGGCTATTTAATAACTTTTCTTGCCTAACTTGTATTTTTAACATGTACTTTATTAAAGGTCTTACATGATCTGCAATGATGCAAATGAAGTCAAATTGCATTATATGCATCATAAACTAACGCGTTGTAGTATGCTACCTATATTGTATTAATCCATCTCTGTATAGTTAGTACACGAAGTATTTCTACTTCTCATATCAATTGCACAATGGAATTAATGACAACATTGGTAATGATTTTGGGTTTAAGCGCGATATGGATCCTGGCCTATAGATGACTCGGTTTTGACTATGCAAGCTCTCCATAGATCTACCGCGTTTGGAATGGCCCTAGTAATACTTCTTTCGCATGTTTCTCTACTTTTTTAGGCCGCATAGCCACGTTTTAACTAATTTCACTTAAATCTCATATCTTCATAGGAGCCTGGTATATTGACTATCGGGCGGAATTCAGCTACGCTTCACCTAGGTTGGTCCAACTAGATCCACGCATAGTTGGGCATCTTGGAGAAAGCTGGATTTTACGGAATCTGCGTGAGTAGGCTTCATTTCAATTGATTGGCATCTCATAACGCCTTGTAGAGAGGTGGAGGCCAGAAACTCACACGTTCCATTTCCCCGTCGGCGAGATGACTATAACCCTCCAAGATGTACAAATCATCTTGGGGTTGCTTGATCGATGGATTACCAATTCTTGGCCGAGTCGACCAAGATTACGATGCCTTGTGTTTGACACAACTCGGAATCCCTTTCCCAAAAATAACGGGAATGGAGGGCGGATTCAAATTCGGCAACTTTCAAGGTGGTTTCCAAACCTCCCAGGACAATGCTAATGATG
Source organism: Stephania cephalantha (assembly GCA_039657325.1). Taxonomy (NCBI): domain Eukaryota; kingdom Viridiplantae; phylum Streptophyta; class Magnoliopsida; order Ranunculales; family Menispermaceae; genus Stephania; species Stephania cephalantha. The sequence continues at coordinate 43,174,654 of CM077578.1, forward strand.
TGGAAGTGCAACGCTATGCGAGAGCATACATCCTGCAACTTCTAGGGGAACACTATTTGCAGACAAGTCGAACAACCTCGTTCACATCACATATTTGCAATTTTTGGAAGATTTCGAGGCGGCAGGACAGTACAGTTGGGGTAGTGCAACTCTGGCTCACCTATACGGACAATTATGTCTTGCACGTAGACATTGATGGAGCCGAGATAGCGAGGTCCGATCATCTTATTGCAATTATGGGCATGGGATAGATTGCCGTTTCTTGCACCAATAATGGGTAACGTTCTTCGAGACCCGGTATTAGAAAACGAAGAATTATTTCCACCTCCTCCATTTGGTCATAGGTAATTACTATTTTCTTACATTATAATTTCAATTTCTTCATATCTATGTACATGTGCCGACATACATGCATTGCGTTTTCTTTTTCATTTGTGAAGGTGGAAACATGCTTTGGAGACAACGGGAGCATCAATGCATGTCCTGACAAAGTACAGAGAAATGATTGACATGCAAACACCCGATGAAGTAAGAGATATACAAAATTACTTCTCCACGTAGTGCTTTGGAAACATCATCTAATATGCGTTTCTTATTCATATCAAAATGTTTTTGTTGACTACAGGTAATATGGGAACCGTATCTGAGGCGGTGATAATGGACCTACTGCGTCTTGTAGCGGTGGTCGTGCTATTTGGCGAACGAGGCGCCTTTGATTTTCTTTTGTGTAGTCGAAATGTATCATCCCGATAGAGTCATGCGCCAATTCGGTCTCGGACAAATGATACCACCTTTACGAGCACAAACATTCAATTTACATAGGATTGACTTGAGAGGGAAGACGGATAAGGATTGGAGCGCGAGAACATAGTGCTTATGTCGCATGTGGAACGAACGTGCCTCCAATATTGCAACCGATGAAAGCTTAGAGGAGCCAATGGACTTTTACAACCCGTATATGCTATGGTATCGGCGCATTACACGACGATTCATGTCTCCCAAATGGAGCTAGTCTTGAGGCCTTGGTAAGTACAATTTGATTTTTTTCGATCATGAATCCTTGCCAAATAGTTGTTTTCCTTGTACTTTCGCATAAAACTTCATCAATATTTCATATGTAGGCACATGGCATTACTTCAATTCATCAGTTGACACTGGGTGATGATGTATCTATTGCACGTATTAGACATGTAGCTGCATCGACTTTGACTGCAGTACACGCAGATTATCGGATGCATAATATGCCCAGTTCATTTGAAGCTTCTCATCATTCTTCCCATGCTGATACACCTTCGAGGCATGACACTCCATTGTATACTCCATCAGTGCCTCTCAACGAGTTTGGGACTCCACATACTCCATCAGTTCCTCCCAACATGACATTCGAGGCTATGGAATCCTTTCCATTTGACACGGCACCTACATCTTCGCGCCATTTTCATGCAAGTCCAATAATGATGAATTTATCTGGGAGTACAAGTACTCAGGATGGCGGAATGCGGGACAACGATGATATTCAACCAGAAGATGCTCAAAATCCGGCTGATGTGGGTCATACGGATATTCCACTTGCGTTAAACCGTAATGTCCGAGTCGTCGAGAACACGGTGTGGGGTGGAAGTCATTATTTGGGGTCGGACTAGGACTTTTTCTATACTGTTATAAGTCATTTCCTCCTTGTGTTCTGTACTTGTTATGTTTTGTACTTGTTATGTTTTGTATTTCTTGTTGTCCACTTGCACCAATAATGCATTGTGTTATGTACTTGTTATGTTTTGTGTTACGTACTTGTTATGTTTTGTATTTCTTGTTGTCCCTTTTTGTTTATTGTTCCATTTTTTATGGTTTTGGATTGAACTAAGTTTTGTATAGTTATTAGTTATATTCAATGTTGATGTGCTATGTCAATTTTTTGCGGTTCAAGTGAATTAACTAGTATGAGAACCACTCAAATGTTGATGTTTTCTAGCACACTAATAGTGCTATTGTTGAGTACTACAATTCCAACTTGTTCGCTAAACATGCAACACCGCTCCAACACCAACACCAACCACCAGCACCATCTCCACCACCAAACTATGTCAATCTCATGAGACCTACTCACATGTGGCGAGGCCCTTTCCACAAATTTCTTAATTAGCCTACTTGAACAAACACAAGTCCTTGACACATTTCAAAACCAAGCCAACAACACTCAACAAGGCATCACAATCTTTGTACCAAAATACCAGGCCTTCAATTCTCTCAAAAACCCTTCACTCTCAAACATCGAGTTTATCACGCTTAGCATTACTACTCATTAGCCGCATTACTACTCATTAGCCGATTTCAAGAACTTGAGCCAATCGAACCCGTCGGCAGATCAACTATTTGAGGTATTTATTCACTTGCTATAAAAAAAAAAACAAAAATTCACAAGGAAGTCGTGATCGCATCGGGCTGGAAAACGTGACTTAAAGTCACGTTTTCCGATGACCAAACCACTCACGCGTGATGTGGCGTGACGTGGCTACAAGTGTGTTAGATGGGGAAATAGTTTGGTGGGTGTGTTGGGTTGATAATTTTTACTTGCCAAATGTACTAATCAAGTAAAAAGCTCCTTAAGTACTTGAACAACAACAACAACATAGCATCAGTCCCAAATTAATTGGGGTCGGCTACATGGATCAAACTTTTTCATTGTGTTCGATTAAGTGCAATTGATGGTGAGCTTTCCAAACCATTCAAATCCCTCCTAATTAATGCATCCCATGTTAACTTTAGTCTACCCCTACCTCGTCGAATTTTTTCAATTTCTATTGAGTCAAGTTTTCTAGTGGGGGCATTTGTAGGCCGTCTTTACAAGTGACTGGACCACCGCAACCTTTCTTCTCTAATCTTTGTATCAATTGGTGTTACTCCTACTTGTCTTTGAATTTCTATATTTCTTACTCTATATTTACGAGTTTTACCACACATCCGCCTAAGCATCCTCATTTATGTTTCGTTTATTTTATGTAGTTAATGTGGCTTTGCCACCCAACACTCACTTCCATAAGACATAACTGGCCTAATTGTAGTCCTATAAAAATTTTCTTTTGAGTTAGTAGGAACATTTCGATCACAAATCACCCCTATTGCACTCCGTCATTTCTTCCATCCAGCTTGAATTCTATATATGATATCATTCTCATTATTACCATCATTTTATATGATTGATCCTAGGTATCTAAAGTGATTCACCTTAGGATTTTCTACTTCCCCTAATTTTACCACTCCATCATATCGATGTCTAGTGTTTCTAAACTCACAAGATGCATGTATTCGGTTTTCGTCATACTCAACTTAAAGCCTTTAGATTTTAATGTATTCCTTCGAGTTCTAGTTTCCTATTCACTCCATCTTTTGTTTCATCCACTTGAGATAATATCATCTACGAATAGCATATACCATGGTATATCCTCTTGAATATGCATAGTTAGTTCATCTATAACTAAAGTAAATAGATATGGACTTAAAGTCGATCCTTGATGTAGTCCTATCATAATGGGGAATTCTTTTGTAGCTCCTTCAAATGTCTTTATATTTGTTACTACTCTATCATACATATCCTTAATAGTGTCTATGTATCTAGCATGCACTCATTTTCTTTCTAGAACCCACCAAAGAATATCTCTAGGGACCCTATCATATGCTTTTTCTAAATCTACGAATACCATATGAAGATATTTTTTCTTTTCTCTATATTTCTCTAACAATCGTCTTACAAGGAAAATCGTCTCCATAGTTGACATCTCAAGCATGAATCCAAATTAGTTCTCTCGATGTTGTTCTTTCTCTCATTAGCCTATTGTCAATTATTCTCTCCCAAAGTTTCACAAAGTGTGACTCATAAGTTTAATTCACCTAGGTAGTTTGAGCAACTTTGAATGTCTCCTTTGTTTTTGAAGATTGGCACTAGCGTGCTTCTTTTCCAATCCATTGGCATTCGTTTTGATTTTAAAATTTTATTGAAAAGTTTTGTTAACTAAGTCAATCCAATTTCTCCTAAGCATTTCCAAACCTTTATGGGTATTTCATTTAGGTCACATGTTTTTCATATTTTCATTTTTTTCAATGTCTCTTTAACTTCTATAATTCTAATATTACGTGTATAGTTTACATTTCTTTCTTAGTGTGGTTTTCATCTATTATAGTATCAACTTGACCACCATTAAATAAATTATCAAAGTAACTTCTCCATCTCTCCTTAATATCATCATCACGTGTTAAAACATTTTGATTTTCATCCTTAATACATCTTACATGACTTAGGTCTTGTTTCTTTTTATCTCTTAATTTGGCTAGCCTATATATGTATATATATATATATATATATATATATCGTCATCTCTATTACCTAACCTTGTATATAGATCTTCCATGAAATTTGTTTTAGCTTGATTAACTACTTTTTTAGCTTGTTTTCTAGCTTCTCTATATTGATTGTGCGCATCTTCATCTTGACACATAGGTATTTTCCTATACATCTCTCTTTTAGTCTTAATTGCTTATTGGACATCCTCTCGTTCCACCACCATGTTTCTTTTTTTGGTGGTCTCAAGCCTTTAGATATACCTAATCTGTTTGATATCACTCTCCTTATGCAACTACTCATTTCTAGCCACATTGTATTAGCATCTAAGTCAAGATTCCAAACATTTTCCTTTAGTAGTTTTTCTCTAAACTTTACTTGTTTACTATTTTTAGGTTCCACCACTTTAATCTAGGGTCGCTAACTTTTTTATTTATATTATGTCGTCGTTTTAGCTTAATATCAAGTACTACTAACTTATGTTGGGTAGTAAGCGCTTCGCCAAGTATTACTTTGTAGTCTCTACATATTTTTCTATCTATTTTTCTTGTTAAAAGAAAATCTATTTGACTCTTGTTATGACCACTACTAAAAGTAATTATATGTGACTCTCTCTTCATAAAACTAGTATTTACTAAGATAAGATCGTATCTTTGAAGCAAATTCTAAGATTGATTCTCCTTCTTCATTTCTATTACCATAACCAAAACCTCCATGAACTCTCTCAAACTCATCTTTACTTACCTCGACATGCCCATTTAAATCTCCTCCAACAAAAACATTTTCATCTAATGGTTTGCTTTACATAAATCCATCCATATCGTCCAAAACTTGCGTTTGATGCTCTCGCTTAATCCTACTTGTGGTGCATAGGCGCTAAATATGTTAATTTTTTTGCCTCCAATAATTAATTTAACTAGAATCAATATGTCCCCCATTCTCTTAACCTCTACGACCTTATCTTTATAGTCATTATCCACCACAATTCCTACTCCATTGCATTTTTATCTATACCGGTGTACCACAATTTAAACTTTGTGCTTCATATTTCTCTACTCTTTTCTCCTACTCATTTTGTCCCTTGGAGGCATGCAATATTGACTCTCCTTCTAATCATAGTATCTACTTGGTTATATTGACTTCTCTGTAAGTGTTCATATGTTCCATGTTCCTAAACGAATTTTTCTCCCCTTTGTGTTTGTTTTCCTTTTCTAATTCTATTTTGTCTAAAAGATCTAGTATTTGTAGCTATGATTTTGATTTTGATTTTGTTTTCGTGTTTGTTTTGAACTAGCTTCTTTACCCACACCCGTCATTTGTGTGGGAACCCTTGCTCGTTTTTCTTTACACTCGAGCGACGATGTGAAACACACCCTTGCTCATTTCTCACTACACCCGAGCTCGATGCGGCGCTTCGCTAGGCGTTTATATATGTTTAATCTATTTCATGAAAAGTGACAAACGTTTTACGCTGGCTGTCAACCTATCGCAACCCTCCTCCATTTTTCAAGAATGGAAAATGAGTTTTGGGCCTCCCTCCCCCACTTTTCGGGTATGAAAAATGAGTTTATGACCTCCCTGAAAAATGGGCGTCGAGTCCTCCTCCTTTATCTGGATTTGGGGCCAAGCTATGTAGCGCACGTAGTGTACAACATAGGTGGAGTTACCCTTAAGAAAAAAAAGCTTGAGATCCTAAACAAATTAACACACCCTGTTTTTTTGTTGTTGGTCCGAGTGGAAGAAGCTCGGAGTCCCTTAAGCAAGGTTTCGAGTACAAGCCTTGCAACTTGAGTAAAGAATTAGGGAGGGCTTACCCTATAAATATAGGTATGACACGGCACGACTTCGGATTAATCAGGAAAGCTAGAGTAATCAAAGACTGAAAAAATCATTAAAGATAAATCAATATTTCCCTATGATATCCTTAACAAATTCTTAATTAATTCAATTAACAATCACTAGTGCTGAAGAAAGCATAAAAGCAGAGAAGATATTCAAAGAAGATATTCAAGAAGACATGCATGGGCAAAGAAAACACCAAGTCTCAAAGCAAATGCTTGACTAGCTAGGCACCTTAATTCCTAGCAAGATCAACTGACTTGAAAATTATACAAAATTAAAGAGTTGTATGCCATTAAGAGGGCCACCCATTATATGTGTTCTATCAACAGGCGCATAGACTCAAAGTAGTCAGAGTAATTCCGACGCCTAAATTCACAAGACCAAAAAAAAAGAGCTGTATTTTTTTTATAATAAAAAATATAGGGTCCAGTACTACCTAACTTATCAGAGAAATTAAATACTAGTAATAGATAAGTGCTGGATTCTAGGAGAGATCCTGCCTGTACATATTGGACTATAATTGTGACGGTGAGATTTATTTAGTTAGTGGACCAAAGCCAAAAAGGGCGAGCCTACATCTCTATACATAGTATAATGTAGACAAAGTGTGAAGTGGTGTAGTCCATTGTCTGTGACCAGTTGGTGTAGTCCATTGTCTGTCTGTACTCTTGTTGGATTGAAACTACTGTCTTCTTATGTTCTCCAGGTGCACATACTACCTCACCTACCTACCATAGTATATGTGTAGGGATTTTTTTTATTATTTACTTTCAATCATCAAGTTAGACACATAGTTATTAAAGGAAAAAAAGAAATTTAAGTCAGTAATCATGCATGCATGTGAACCACTTAATGTAAGTGTAAACTTTAGACCCTAATATTTGACAAAAATAAATTAAGATAAAAAATATATTAAATAAACTGGTTCTGTTAAAAAAAAAAAAAAAAAAAAAGTCAAGCTACCTAGAGGAAGAAGCTACCTAGAGGAAGAAAAATCTAAATAATCCAAGCTAATAAACAACTATATAGCTTGTAGAAAGTAGTATAACAATATATTAATTAACGTCCGCAAGCAGCCTGCTCGCGAGACTTAATCGTGTGACATTGCTACCAACTTAATTAACACCTTCAATAGATCAGTGTGGGGTTTTACTTTAAAATATCTCGATACTATTTGAAGAGAGATTCACGTACTTCATTATAAAGTCATACTTATACAATATTGTTAGAGACTAAATTTTAGTCCACACATTGACAACATGTTTTCAGCATGTATGTGTATATATGAGATATAAGGGAATTATAAATTACGCTCAATGATCTATTTGTATTTTTCATTGATAAACATGTCCATGCATATTAACTTATTGTTCTCGTTCCTCAACATGATGCATGCAAGACCTAGGAATAAATGCTTTGTGGGGGAGAGGAAATGATGATGATGATGATGATGATGATGAAATTAAGTTATGACGATATATACAAAGCTAATTATGACTTAATTAAGCATGCAAGTGACATGTAACTTTATGCTCAATTAGATTTCAGTACTTGTCACAATAATATTGTTCAACCAACACATGACTCCTGATCAAGTTCACTCATAATTTTCATGATCACTATTATATATATAGAGATGAGAGTGACTGCATGTATAGCTAGCTTTTTCTGATGAGAAAAGTGCATTTATAAATTGATCATCATTGATTTAGCATTTTAGCTTCACTACTGTTACACTAACTGATGTGGTAGTAGTGCATACTGTGCATATTGTTTACTTTCATAAAAGGTTTCAAGTTATGATTGAGTTTGAGTTGATTGTTGTAAAACAAGCTAGTCATATGCATGAAAGCTTATAGGGGATATTTTCTGACCCAGTGAACTGAATGTTCGAAGTTATATATCATTAACTTTTTAATAATCGGTATAAAGTTAACTAAGAAAAGAGCAGTAACTAGTCAATTTAATCATTAGACATGCAAAAATTTGTCCCCTCCCACAGTGTTAACTTGCCTTATAATATACAACTTGCCTTATAATATACAAACAAAAAGAATACTTAATATTAACTAATTAAAGCTATGGTTATCAAAAAAAAAAAAAAAGGCTGCTAAGATCGATAGCTCCTCTAATTGAAAAAATTCACCTTGAAGAGCCCGTTTGAAAATGGCAATATTAACACCATAAAGTCGCACACTATGCTTGCAGGATGCATACAAAATAAATTTGGTCGAGAATACATCGAACATATTATAGCAAACGAAAAGTTTGATCCATGCATATAGCCAACCTCGGCTAATTTGAAATTGAGGCTATATATACCAAAGTCGTTTATTTCAGTAGTATATATATAGTCAAGTTGTCTCCCTCAATTATTTTCCTTTATTAACTAGTAAATTGAAAAAATCCCAAACCCTCAACCATGCATTTTCTATGAAGAATTTGTGAGATTTTGAACCTAAGAAGATTTGTTGCTTCATACAGATAAAAAATCATGAGAGTATATGAGTCTGAACTCAAAAGTTTTTTTATTTGAAAGTCATTCTCAATTAATTAATGAAACAAACACAATCTCTTGTAAAATTTCTTTGATACTCTTTAAATATTTGTAAAAATTTAAAAGAGAGGATTTAGATCATGAGTCCAAGTAAATTTATTATATTTAATGAAAAACCCAAGTAATTCACATTGCCCAAGACATCAACATCTAGTTTTTGAGCTCAAAATTCAATGATCAAAATATTTAAAGCCTTTCGTCCAAGCAGCATCATCAAATCATTGAAAACAGTTCTGACTTTTCTGTCAAGGAAATCTCTTTTCACTTCCTTAATTCTTACTTTGTCTAGCATTTTTGGCACTCTATTCATTAAGTGGTCCTCCATGAGTCTTTAGACCAATCCAATTGCAGTTCTTCAACTTAAAATACTCATAACTTCCAAGTTCAGGATCCAACACTGTGGAACCAAAACCAGAACTCCCACTGTGGTCCTCAGCATACCACAAACACAGTTTTATAATCCACTAACAAAGGGAGAACCAAAGGCCAAGTTCCTATGTGGTCCTTGTCAAACAGGACCACTTTAGAATAGTTGTGATGGAGAATGTATAGTGTGCTCACATTTCCAAATATAAAGATTGCAATAGAGATAAAGAGAGAGAATGAATTGATTGAGTTCTGATCTCAATTAAATATATCAAAAAAAATCCAAAAAAAAATGTAACTCAATGAATGAAATGATGATTGAAGATTTAAAATGTCTATAGCATTCTGTAAAATAGGTGGAGGCAGCAAAAAATGGGAGCTGCCCACCAATGAGATGACGAGAAAATGCCCGTCGCAGGGTAGTTGGCCGATGGGTGATTACACTTATGCATTCTTTGTGAAATCAATGCATGTTTGGCAGACGCATTCAGAGAATCGGCAGGTTGTGCACCCAAAGCAAACACAGGTGGTGCAGCCTCGGCATGTTGCAGAACGAGAACAACCTCTATAAACCCTTCGGCTCCTTCGCTCTTCCTCATCGTCGCAGCTTATTCTGAAAAAAAAAAAAAAAAAAAAAAAAAAAAAAAAAAAAAGTACCAACATTGAGAAACATGTGAATTTGAACTCAACTGCAATGATAAATACAACTATTCTAAATAAAAACTTCTGTAATAGTCAGCACAGAGAAAATAAAGTTGTCAACTGAATCAAAAACTCTGATTGCTATTGAATCAAGTGTACTATGCCAGCGTCTTCAATCACTTTGCTGGCGCCAAAAAAGTAATATTGGCTATATTCACCAGGTGAAATTATATCAGACAAAGTTGCACATGCTTTTACTGGTTCAAACCTTAATGTTTCAGCAGAAGTGTTGTTGAGATTCCATTTTGTTAAGCAGCAAGCTGCAGGTATGTGCATTCCGAAGTGTGTCTAATAGACTCCAAAGATCTTGTAGCTACAGTGTATGAGCAAGTTTTTTGAGGGCAACTATGTTGGACAATCATCATCCTATAGCAATAACAAAAATGTTCTTTTCCATATAAACTAAGCAATCAGGAAATTTGCAAGACCAAAAGCTGGCATAAGATCTCGAAACCTATAATCCGAGCTAATCGAGCTAATGAGTAGAAGAACAGAAATGAGTAGAAGAACGGGTTTTTGTTGAAATTTTTTCGAAAAAATGGGAAATACACACCTGTTGATTAGTCTATATAAAGGTGAACAAAAGGAAACAAAGATCATACTTGAGAAACTAAAGAAGCAACTGTTGTTGCTAACGTAATGCAGCTAAAATTATCAATCATGCAATTAATTGGTTCACTACAGCCTACTGAAAAGAAACAAAATGATACTACAAATACAACCGAGGGAATGACAATAACGTCGTTTCATCCATGCAAGATCATGCATTTGAAAGCAATATCAAAGGCAGGATTCTTTTCATGGGATATATTGGCGCTCTCTTTTCCCCCTCATGAAGGCGAAAATCCTTTGAGGGGAGATATCCACATCGAAATTTATATGAATCTAAATTTCAAGAGGCCTTCATGTGCTAAAAATTATTGGAGCTTTTATGCAATTACTGCTAGTCGCAGTAGCATGCAAATGAAAGTACCAACTAAGCTCTTGATCAAAACTAGAATCGACAATGGTTCGGTAGCGTGGTTTTACACCCTTGTATAAACGAGCAGACCTCATCTCTACTGTGTCTGTCTTTCATTTTAAATCTTACAGACTAGTAAGCCGAATTGGTCACGCATGTAAACAGTGGGCTGAAATTCATTGTCAGTAAAGATCCCACATATGCTCTTATATAGGCAATTCTCTCAATCTTTAGGGACCTACACCTGAAAGCTTATTCTAATGGATGTACCAAAATATACGATTGAATGGTCATGATGTTGCGGTAGGAACAGCAGTGAGTGGCCTGATGATTAAAAGGTTGGAGCTTTGGAGGCAACAGTAATGGTATTGTCGTCACAATGCTTACATGCGACATGCTGACTCTGATCATAAAAACAATACTTGCATACTGACCAATTTGCCTATTTCATAAGAGTAATTTGGTCAGCATCAAATCAAAGGTATTTGCTCTTAATATCTAGGGAGAAACCAACAGATGCAGTTTAAAAAGCTATAGATCTAGTGTATAACAGTAAGCAACAACAATTACATAAAATGAACGTAGCAGAAATGAGGATGCTTAGGTGGATGTGTGGTAAAACTCGTAAAGATAGAATAAGAAATATAGAAATTCAACGACAAGTAGGAGTAGCACCAATTGATACAAAGATTAGGGAAGGGCGGTTGCGATGGTTTGGTCACCTGCAAAGACGGCCTACAAATGCCCCAACTAGAAAACTTGACTCAATAGAAACTGTAGAAATTCGACGAGGTAGGGGCAGACCAAAGCTAACATGGGATGCATTAATTAGGAGGGATTTGAATGGTTTGAAAAGCTCACCATCAATTGCACTTAATCGAGCACAATGGAAAAGTTTGATCCATGTAGCCGACTTGTTAATGAAGATCGAGATAGCACAAAATTAATGGCATCATTCTGTTCATGAATTAAACGAAGTTTAATTTGGAGTCAATCGAAAGCTTACTGGCCATATAGCATGTCAGCACATTTCCAGTTAGCGTCAAGCAATGCATCATGGTAGCTACGGCATTCCTCTTTCGTCCTGAGGTGAAATCTACGCTCTTTGTTGCAACTCTTACAACAAACGAATTCATCTCGATGGCAAGCTTGACGTCCAGAGTGAGTTATCTGAGATCCATGGGCATTTTTGGATGATTGATTATAGTATTTTAGAAGAGCTGTCTTTGACAACGGAACTTTCTCCCCGGCAACGATGACCCATACATTGCTCTTCCACCTTCTAGCAGTTTCACGTCCAGAATGTTTCTCGAAAGCAGCAGGAGTCAACTTATCTGATTAAGTTCCATTTATAAAATAAAACCAAATTGAGTTAGCACCTTAACAGTGAGAAGAAAAGAACTAGTGAAGAAAAAGAACATAAGACAACATAAAGAAATTGCTAACTCAACGTAATAGAACAATGCGCGTACTTCAAAAGGCCTATTTCTAAAATAGAATCTTTCAATGTATAGTATGGGCGCCTCTAGCAGGAAAAAAAAAAAAAAGGGCGACAGCAGAGCAATAGAAATAAATAATTAGGAATATCCATCTTTTGTGGAGTTGGAGAGAATTCAAAAAAAAAAACACAGGTTGAATTGACACAACATTTGAAGCATCTTCATTATCAACAAATGATTTTTCTGCATTTGATGCGAATTTACATCACGAAATACTTCACCAGATACGTAATTTCAGAGAGTTTACACAAATAACATTTCTTTAAAGAAATGAATTTCGTTTCTTCCCAAATTTCCATAATTTCAGTCATATATGAAGATTCCAAGATCAATATATAATAGAAATTTTTAATTTTCATAAAAAAAAAGCGTTTCAAATCCAATTATAGAATTATTACAAAGAGGTGAAAAAAACTCGGAGAAGATGAAAATTAAAACATCTTGGCTGTACCCAAATTTTATACTGGCAACTCCATAATCCTACATGGGAAGATGAACAAAAAACACATTCCATATAAACAAGCTATAAGCTTTTCTTGATTCTTAGCATTCAGGTCTGAAACTTGCAATATAAGACCATACCCAAAGAAAAACATCAATATTAGATGTGCAGGTTCCATAAAAGAAAAAAAAAAAAAAAAAAAAAAAGAACTTAATATATACGCAGTACTATTATAAACAAATTCAGATAACAAGAATAGAACAATCAACAGATAACGTGTTACATGATTGAACAAAACATGAGATGATGACCAAAGAAAAATGATAATAAGTGACAAAGCCTCAATCCCGAATTAGTTAAAGTCGGCTACATGGATTCTTCCACTCCACTTGATTTCTTTCAAAATTGAAAAATGATAAGAGACTCACATCTCCAGCACATCCAAACATAATATGAAGCATATGTACCACATGCACATCTATGTATTAAGATATGAACTGTTGTCTGATCATCGCAACACCTCCATCTATAACGGAGTTTCTGCCAATGTACCTTACTAGACACCACCTTATATCAAGAACCACTTAGTAGGGAGAAGAGAAGATCACTTAGTGGCCAAGAAGCATGAGAACCATTAATGGCTGAGCCTAATCTGCAAGAAAACTAGGCTCCACAAAATCCTTGAAAACCGAATATAAGTCGCTTACATAATACATGATTATATATGTTCTTTCTCTTTGTCTTGCGACCCCGGCACCCGGTCTACTCCAACTACTCTAGTCCGGGCACTATCCAACACATACACTCTCCTTCTATGTATGCAAGAAAGCATCTTTTGGACCAGTTACAACTAAAACATAGAACCACGTTACATGATTCATAAACTCAAAAGACAAGCTCCATCTCTGAGACAAATTCACATACAGTTTCATGTATACAAAACCAAAACAACATCATGCAAGCAAGCACATCTCTTGAACCAAAACACAAAACAGAATTTGATGACATGCCCATCAACATGATGATGATGATGATGGGCATAACGTGCATGGAAATCAAATACCCATTTCCCAAAACCAATCAAACAATCAAGAAAACAACCAAACAGACCGATTGGATTAGGGCCTCATGAAAATAATCAGGCTCGCATGAAAATAGTCAGGCTCGCTTGTATAGCCATGCGGATATTAAATAAAAGAAATCAAGAAAACAACCAAACAGACCTTCTTGACAACCTGGAGTGCACTCACAACAAATCTCAAGATCACCATTGGCCAAAACCCTAAGCTTCCCAACAGCATCCCCATACCTATGACTAGTACACCCACACATCACCTCAACATAGTCCCCCCCTCTCTTCAACCCACTCATCTCTCTCAACTCCTCATCGCTAAACATGAAAAACCCACCAACGCCATTACCAATTTCTCTCTCCATATCTCTCATCACACTCTATACTCATCTGATTGGTTTTTCGGATGACCCCTTTGATTTATATACAAAACCCACCAAGACCCATCAATGAAACGCATCAAATCCCTCTAAAAACTCACACAAATCTCGGGACTTGGGTCCATAAACATGAAAATCTGGTGGGCTTGTTTGAAGGGGAAACTCTTACATATTTAGATAGAGAGAGCAAACACATGGAAAACCCACCAAGGAAATCTCAACAAAAGACGCATCTCTTGAGAGATTTGGTGCCCAAAAACGTTGTTAAATCATGGGTCTTCTTCGAAGACTACAAACGTATGGGAAAAGACAACGTGTGAATGGTGTGTTGTGGTGGTTGGTGTGAGTTAAAAATGTGATGTAAAAAAAGTGGTAATAATGATGGAAAAGCTGGCAAGTGTGGGGCCCAGTGCATGAAGAGAAGAGAAGCCGACGAGGTTAATTACTGTGGTAACTGTGGAGCTGCTACTTGACCAAAAAAAAAAAAAAAAAAAAAAAAAAAAAAAAACTGTGCAGTTGCTTTTTTTTTTTTTTTTTTTCAAGTAGTTTTTCATTGTCTTGTGAATTGAATAATTTGAATCCATGATTTTGAAGTGCCTTTTTATTCACATCAAAATTGAAATTTGAGCCACATAAAATCAAGGGTGGGTGGGGCAAGAAGAGCGACACCGCCTCAACCGCCACTAATAAGAAGAAGGCCCCTCATGTTATGTGTTTAATTTAGTGTCTATATATATATATATATATATATATATATATATATTTCTATAAAAATAATTAAATAAATATTTGATTTTTTAGTTAATCTAAAATATAAAAAATAAAACAATTTTAATGAAGGTTATTTTTTTAGATATCGCTCTAGGCTCCTAAAATGTCGGGAGTAGCCCTTGAGTAAGACTCCACTATTTCAAGTAATAAATCAATGCTCCCAATGCTTTTTTTTACTGTACCTTTCTATTATTTTTCATTTGCATATTTTTACTCCTTATGATCAAATATTAGATAAAGTTAGACATGTGATGCAATGTATATGCCGATGGTTTTTTAAGAAAAAAGTATATGTTAAAGTTAAAAGTAAATAGTATCAAATAAAGGATACGTTTTTTCAAGACATCACGAGAAACTCGATTATTATTATGAAAATATAGTCAGTTTGACATTAAAAAAATGCATTTATTACAAATTATCGTGTTTTTCATGATTATTTTCATCGAGGCGCTAAAGTAAATCGGAAATAAATTTTCGAAATGAATATGGTAGATATTTTATATTTAATGCAAGACAAGTGTTGAAATAATCTTGTAATCATAAACTCAATCAAAACCACACGATATCAGGCAGATGAGTCTCGATTATTACGAGCTCAAACCGTAAAAAAATAGTATTTATCATGAAGTAAGATGTTTCTTTATGACAATTGACAAATCTTTAATCATTCTATATCATTTGAATGATGTTAAAGTAAATTACGCGTAGATTTTTTTATTGAAAATGATTGTTAATTTTTTAGTGAAACAAAAGTAACTGAGATAATTTTGTAAAAAAAACGAAACGAATATAAGCACTACAACTAGTCAATAAAAACCTATATAATATTCAAACAAATTGAAGTAAAAATATCCTAAATTATAATACTAGTGTATTTTTATGAATTTTGCTGGAAGCCTTGAATAATATAATATCAGAATCTTTTTTTTTTGATAGAAAATACCACAAACTAAAGATTAAGTTCCATAACTCAATACCTAAAAAATCAAGAAAAAAAAAACCCAAAAAAAAAACCAAAAAATCAAAAAACCCAAAAAATATAACTGTAAATTGAGGGTTAATTACTGTTGGCATGGCCGGAACATTAGGTAAAGCACTCCAAGTCAATTAAGAAAAATAAATAAATAAAACAACTTGAAATATTGCTACTATACAAACTATTAAGAAAAATTCTTCTTCTTGATTCACTTTCGTGATTTTTGTTTTTGAACCACCGCCAATCTTCCTCTTCGATCGGCGGTGGTTCCAATCAAATCTCTTTTGCATTTTGTTCATACAATAACCAACATATTTAATCACATTTGTAGAGATTGGTCCATCCTTATTGCGGTGCATCTTCATCATCGGTGTTGTGTGGATTTGCGCGGTGTTGAATTGATCTTGTCTTTGGCTTTATTTTATAGTTAGTTTTCTTCCCTAGTTGGAAGTTTGATTTGTCTTCTCCTTGTTGAGAAGTTTTGTTATTCGTTAAAGTGATTATAGTAGTTTTGCGTATTTTCATGTGTTTTAATGTTGTAGAAGCGATCATGATTGTCAAATTGTTTCAATTTCGCATTTACAAAGAAAAATTAATGGCAGTTTGTTTGAACAAATAGGATTAGCGAATCGATATACTTGATTCTATGTTTGATCACGTATCGCACCATGAATGATTAATAAAATTTCTCTTAAAAAAACTATTAATCTATGTAACAAATCTACATTATTGCTTAAGCTGCCACTTAAATTGATTAATTTAGCATGGTTATAATATCACAATGTGTTTTTTTTTTTTTCCTATTATACACTGTAGTGGAATATATTGGTAGACTAAAAAATAGTAACCAAAAACAATAGGAACATGGATGGTTACCAAACAAAGACAAAAAACAACTTTGAGCAGATGGAAGGTTATGAATAAAAAAGAATCTGTTCAAATAAATGAAAGAGGACACTGATTAAGGTAAAGTTGAAAATTAAAAATAAAATAAAAATGAAAGTAGACATTTCTCAAATTTATAATGCTTCGGATATGTTGAGCATCTATCACAATTTCTAGATAAGGATTTTTGTAATGTCGAGCTATTGTTTAGCTTGCCCCTACGAACCTAGCATCCAAATTGAGACAAGGGTGTTGAATTGCAGCTGTGTTAGGTTATATTTTTATTGAAAAGCTGGAAAATCCAACAATTGTAGAAAGAAGAAAAGAATCCAACTAAGTTATTGGAAAGGAAAATGTTGGTATAACAACGCACAAGTCATACCCTCAAGTCATATCGAGCGTAGGAACCGTTATAATGCCGACGACGCGGCCTCAACTCACATGTTACTCATCATTATTTATGTATGCTCATATCTCAAGACGCGCATATATGACTATTGCGCTCGATGTGACTTCGAATGTGATTCGGGTGTAGTCATTTTAACATTTCTCTATTAAAAATTATACGCATGTAAGTAAGTATGCGTGTTTCGAAAATGAGAATGATCAGTAAAAATTTACTCCATAATATGATTTGGGGGTAGTCATAAAATAATTTCCGATGCATTAACTATGAAAGATATAGTGAATTGTGAAAATACACAATCCATTGCATTAAATCGATCACGGTAAAATAATTTGATCTTTAGTCAACCTCAAATAATTTAAAACTAATATTTTGTCGTTGTCATCGTTGTTGTCTACTATTTTATTTTTTTTATACGGTGTCCAAGATTTATTTCAGATTATTAATTCTCTTATATATTCTTGATGCTTGAATCAAGATTTGAACTAGCAACTAACAAAGAGTATATTAAGGACTCCCACAACTCTATACTAATCAGTCGACTACGAACTACAAAATGTAAACAAAAGTAGCCCCAAAGGTTGTGACGTAGTGGTTTAGAAGAGAGCATTAATTAGTACTTTAACTAAAACAAAAGTATGCGATGAGTTCAATTCACAACAATTACAATATGTTTTTTTTGACCACTGGATTAGCAATAGAAGGAGCCTTCCAACCTCGATTGATTATTCGGATCCACCAGTCTGATGTCGGACCATATTAGTACTTAATTTATACAAAATCCAAGGGAGCAGCTTACAATTCCTATAATTTGTTAGGGTGTAGAAGCAAATTCAGCCCCTTTGAGCAAGACTTTTCTGAACCAAGTCAGTCTTCTTGGACTCTTCTGGTCGTTAATTTCGCTGCCTCGACTGCGCACAGTTCTCCGATTCATCGAATCCGATCGAAACACATCGTAAGTGTGAATTCCCTCTTTCGGTTTCTGCTATTCTCGCTCGATTCAGTTGTGTTTGGTGTGATTTAGGTCGGAATTAGGTTTCATTTTGGTTGGATCGTGCGAATCGAAACCTAGGTTTTCTAGTGCGATCGGTATGATGTTGTCGTTGATTTTTAGCTAGTTAGGGTTTGGAATTTAAGATGATCAACTGAATTGTAAGATTGAATGAAATGTTGATGTACTTGTCCGATGAATCCCCGTTTTATAACAACAACAACATGTAGCCTCAGTACCAAATTAACTCAAATTCCACTACATAGATCAAACTTTTCCATTGTGCTCGATTAAGTGCAATTGATGGTGAGCTTTGCAAACCATTCAAATCCCTCATAATTAATGCATCCCATGTTAACTTTGGTCTGCCCCTACCTCGTCGAATTTATACTATTTCTATTGAGTCAAGTTTTCTAGTTGATGCATTTGTAGGCCGTCGTTGCAGGTGACCAAACCATCGCAACCGCCCTAATCCCCGTTTTATAAAAAGGACTAAATATACTCACTATGTAACTGTCTTTGACACACTTTGTAGCACTTAAAATTTTCCATTATTGAAATAAAAATTACCCTTTGTGAATGACAATTTCTTATTAACTGATCTTTCTGAATATATTAGTAACTTATCCGATACATTCTGTATACTCTGAGATGCACGGCCAAAGGGGAGTGCCTTATCATTTAAAAGTCAAAACTATATATGAAATGCAATTTGATTTTTTAACCTGTGTGCGTGTAGTGTGCGTGTAGTTTCAGGTCCTGAATTAGGTTTTTACACCTCCGGCCTTTTCATCCAGTGTTTAATAATGGACTTCAGCTCAATGGACCGGGTGCAACTCACACTGCTTGGTTCTGCATTCTCTGTCATGCTTTCGGCACATTTCACAGTGCAGCTGCTCTCACAGCATATGTACTACTGGAAAAACCCTAAGGAACAAAGGGCAATAATAATCATCATCCTCATGGCTCCCCTATATGCCACAGTCTCATTTGTTGGTTTGTCAGATTTTGCTGGAAGCAAAGCATTCTTCATGTTTCTGGAATCTGTTAAGGAATGTTATGAGGCTTTGGTAAGTCATTCCTATCAGATGCTTAAGAGTTTCTTTATTGCTAGCTTGATTATATGGTCACGCTATTAGGTTTCTGATGATACAATTTACAGGTAATTGCTAAATTTTTGGCTCTGATGTACAGCTACTTGAACATATCAATTAGCCAAAACATCGTGCCTGATGAAATCAAAGGAAGAGAAATTCACCACACATTTCCAATGACACTTTTTCAGGTATTGGAGTTATTGTTTTACTTTTTTCTAATGTCATCTTATCTAGTTAGTTTTATGGAAGAAGCAAGTTTTACTTTTTTTAGGTCAGATCCTTCGGCTTGCAAACCTCATCGAGCTATAATTATTGAACACATGCATTTTCCTTGTTCACTTTTTATTGTTTTTCAATTTTTCAATTCTATGTTTTTGTACGGCAAAGTAGTTCCTTGTTATTCGCAAGATGTTTGTCTTCTAGGATAAACTTATTTATTCAATTTCTTTGTTAGGAGGTGAAACATTATGAAAAAATACTGGTTCTCCAAGATCTAAAAATGCACTTTTTATTAGGCCCAATCAGGTGAAAGAAAAATGCAATTTGACTATTTCTTAGTTCTTACATTTAGCTGTAGCACCAAATTCATTGAAGTTTTTTTTTTTTTTTTTAATTTTTAATTTTTGGTGAAATACTATTTTATGAAACACAAATTAATTGCAAAACATGGAATAAAGTGGTCAAAGCTGTGCATGATGATACATTTGTAAGCATGCCTAATATGTGATAATGCACTCTGCAGCCTCGCACTGTTCGCTTGGATCATCGGACACTGAAGCAACTGAAGTATTGGACATGGCAATTCGTTGTCATACGGCCTGTGTGTTCTGTCTTGATGATGTCACTTCAACTTCTTGGCTTGTACCCTAGTTGGGTTAGCTGGATATTCGCCATCATTCTCAACATTTCTGTTACATTGGCACTGTACTCTTTAATGGTCTTTTACCATGTGTTTGCAAAAGAGCTGGAGCCACATAAGCCTCTCACAAAGTTTCTCTGTGTCAAAGGAATTGTCTTCTTCTGCTTCTGGCAGGTAAGTTTCTAATTTTTTTTTTTTTTTTTTTTTTTTTTTTGCTCCTTCGCATATGCATTGTCAACAAATTGGCTTGGCCCATAGCTTCGTTTGTTTTCGGTGTTACTACAAACAACTCATACTATCTTGGCCAACTTAACTCGAGCTTTTTTCCAACTGTATATAGTGCCTGCTTAACTTTGTTGTTTCCAATTTCCATCACATAAGACATCCTCTTTGCATTTGCATGCATATATTTCTTTGATGCTTCTCAGTGCTGTTTGAGGTCTGTCACTTCTTTTAACGATGCCATTTGTTGTTAATATAGGTCACTTTTCCTAGTTGATGCAACTACTTGTTCACTATTTTCATGTCCAAACGATCTTAATCCGTCCCCTTTCATTTATAATTAATTGTTCTACTTTCATTTACATGGCTAACAACACGTTTCTTTATTGCTCTAACTCTCAATTTTGTTGAACATAACTTACATCATTGTTGTTTGATTAAATTTTCCCTCTTTGACTGTAACGGGAAATGTTTGTCATATGTGGTACCCTTAATATGCTCATCGACTTACCCACCTTGCTTTGGTTCAGTAGGCGATACCATCTCCTACCTGTCCTTGTTAAAATGATCGAACCCTATTTATTACTTGAAGTTCATATCAGTCCAAATTTGTCTGGTTCCCCTTTAGGTAATACCATCTCCCTCCCTTGCGTACATGTATTTGGCCTTAAGTCTTGCTAATTCTAAACCTCTAGATTACAAAGCTTCTTTCCAAATCTTTCATTCAAAATTGACTTCTTTGTTAGGTTCATCGCTTAAACATAGTACAACAACAAAGCCTCAATGCCAAGTTAGTTGGGGTCCGCTACATGGATCAAATTCTTCCACTGCGCTCGATTTAGTGCAATTGATGGCGTTATTTCCAAATCGGTTAAACATAATACCATATGCAAATAACGTAAGTTATGGAACATCATCATGAACATCTAGTCTAACAATTATTGCTTCCAATGCTCTATACCCACTTTTTTCTTTGTTTTTTTTATGAGATTTTTCTATACCCAGTTCACTAATTTTGTGACGACCCTTACTTCGAACTAGGGTCGGGTCACCCGACCCAAATTATTACTCAAGCCTGATACCTGAACCAAGCCCAAATAACAGTCTGACACGCCTAATTCAACCTGCGGAATAACATACTAACCATATGAAATAATAAATGTGGAGATAAAAATCAAAACTAGAATTCCTTATATCATAAGATCAACATGGTAAGAGTTCAACTATCTAAGTAGGTTCAATCATCTCAAATAGCTTCTAATACTCCCAATATGCTTCTAAATAGTGCAAAATAAATAAGGAGGGTTTCAAACTACTCAAATTATCTACTTTGAGTTACAACCCAAGTTTATTGTTCTCAAAATTAAATAAATAATAGGAACGTGCAACTTCTCACAAAGTGAGGAAAGACTTCAAGCGAGTGTCTTTCCCTTGTCACGAACTAAAGCGGATGTGGACGCACCTGGAGAAAAAGTGGAGTGAGCTAAAGAACCAACGGAGCTCAATAAGATAGAAGACTCACTCAAACATTACATACGCAAGTACTACCTACTAATTATGCAAAATCTAACATGAAGTTGAAAAATTAAATCTCAGACATTAAATAGAAAACACTTAGGTATTGATGATCAAATTCAAGTTCAAGCATGTAGATAAGATATAAAAGCCTGTAGAAACATGAGAGCATTGTTCATCTTCACAAACAAGGAAGGAGTCATGCATTCATAACTTTTAAAACGAGTTTCAAGGATCATTTAAAGCATGATAGAATTCAAATCATTCATGTAAGGGGCCCACAAGAGATATACCATAAGTGATAATAATAAGTATAAGTCATTGTTCCATTCAATGCATGCTAGGTATTGGTAGAAATCCGGTGATCGAATCCCTCACGTTTGATTTGATGCAAACCATTATTGGACGCAATGGCCATTATGGCCAATAAGATAGAAGACTCACTCAAACATTACATACGCAAGTACTACCTACTAATTATGCAAAATCTAACATGAAGTTGAAAAATTAAATCTCAGACATTAAATAGAAAACACTTAGGTATTGATGATCAAATTCAAGTTCAAGAATGTAGATAAGATATAAAAGCCTGTAGAAACATGAGAGCATTGTTCATCTTCACAAACAAGGAAGGAGTCATGCATTCATAACTTTTAAAACGAGTTTCAAGGATCATCTAAAGCATGATAGAATTCAAATCATTCATGTAAGGGGTCCACAAGAGATATACCATAAGTGATAATAATAAGTATAAGTCATTGTTCCATTCAATGCATGCTAGGTATTGGTAGAAATCTGGTGATCGAATCCCTCACGTTTGATTTGATGCAAACCATTATTGGACGCAATGGCCATTACGTCCTCCAACTAGTAGCATCATAACAAAGTGAGTTCATCCAAAGCCGCCACCGATACATGTCCCTCTATCACCAAGTTACACGAGTAGGAACTCCAACTCTTACACTTATGTGACACATTTATGCATTCAATTAGGAAAGTAAAAACCCTCGGTGGCGAATTTCACAAACATCCCGGGGCATTAACTAGTAAGCCCTCGGTGGCACCACAAACATCTTGGGGTATTTAAATATGATAACTTGCTAATTGGGCCATCAGTGGGAACTCCATAAATATCCTGGGGCAATAAATGACATAAATGGGGAACCAAATGCATTCATATTCCATAGATTTGGAGATTCAAACCAATACCCCGATGCAACCCTTAACCCAAGTCTTTCATTCAAAGCATGATACTTAAATATCTAATAGCAAGTCATACTTAATGCGCGAGCGAAGCTCCTCACTTACCTCGACTCACAGCGACGCCTATAACAACTCCTGGTACGCTCAGGGCCCGATGCGGACCTTCGCGCGACACTATACAACCATAATACATATTATCAATACATGCTTTAATTTAAATTAACTAAATCTTTCATTTATTGGTCTTTGGGATCCACTAGTGTGGGTCTCGCTGGTCCCCCGTCGCCCGATGCGAGGGTCGAGGGGTGGGACCCGACCGTCAACCGGGGTGTTTGGTCCCTGGTTCTCAAACCAAGGGCCAAACGCCCTAGTCTTCCTCCCCCTCCCTGGCCACCGACCTGGGGGGGGCGACTGGTGTTGGGCACCCGCCCCGGCCATGACTGGTCATGGGTGCCCATGGAGGGGTGGGGGGTGGTCACGACACCACCCCCTTCCCCTTCTCCTTCTCCTTCGCATCAAAGGTGGGGGCAACTTGGTGGCGCCCCCACCATCCTGGCAGCGACGGTCGCTGATGGCGACGACGAAGCCGTCACCGACTCACCGGCCGCTAGGGCCTTCAGTCGCCTCGTCGACGCTACAAACCACCATTTTTGTCAAATTTCAAGTTTAATTTTAATTTAAAACGTGATTAAAAGAACAAGGGAGATGCGTGTACCTTTGATTTGAGTTAGACCTCGATCTCTTTTTTTCCTCCCGTAGTTAAATTTTCAAACAAAAGGAGGCTAGGGTTTCTACTTTAATTTATATAATCGGGTTATTTTGTGTGGGGTTATGAAATTCCTTAATTGCCCCTAGGGCAGGTCTTTTAAGTTTTTGGGTCGTCACGGATTTATTTCTTCCTGTTTGTTTATCTTTTTTTTTTCTTTTTCTTTTTTTTTTTTACTGTGTGAAGGGTATCATGCTGAAGATCTTAGTTTCTTTGGGCGTTATCAAGTCCAATCACTTTTGGCTTGACGTAGAACACCTCGAAGAAGCCTATCAGAACATCCTAATATGCTTGGAGATGATCATATTTTCTGTTCTCCAGCAGTATGCATTCCATGTCGCGCCATACATGGGAGACGTTGTAACTAAGATGAGGCTAGGACAGAAGCGCGAATGATTCAAGAGAAACGGAAAAAAAAAAAAAAAAAAAAAAAAAAAAAAAAAAAAAAAAAAAAAAAAAAAAAAAAAAAAAAAAGGCCGCCAATACACATGAAGAACCCTACGGGTTTGTTTCTTTAATAATTTGTAACAATCAAAGAAATGAAGTTTTGCAATTTCTTGTAAACTAGTTGTTCTAAGAGGAACTTTCTTTTGTATTCATAGTTTTATGGAGACTGGCAATGCTATGAAGTGGAGTTGATGTACCTTGAACGAGTGTACTTTGGACTTCTTGCACATAAATGGCGACAACTCCATCTTGTCGACGATGAATGACGACGCGCAACAATGCCACCAGCTATGCGAGGTAATAGGCAACCAATGTGTGTTACGTAAGACTAAATAGACATTGGGGTGAATGTGCATTTTAAATGTGAAGCTGACGTGGATAAAATTGTCTACTATTTTGTATCATCATATTTTACTTCAATTCTGCCCACCTCGTCTCCCGAAGTGTAGACTCGTCCAAAAAACAAATAAGATTAGAGGTTGCGTTTAATGATTGTGACTAAATACGCCTTAATGAGACTGGGCCAATTAGATGTGATGTTGTTCCTTTTCGATTTGAGAATGTGTGGTTAACTGGTTAGGCATCACACCTTACAGATTATTTGAAAATCTGGTTGGAGCCTCCTTGTCAAGAAAATGGAGGAGCTAGGAATGCGTACTCATTCTTAAACATTTTGCCTGTGAATTCATTCAACTTCCAACAAAATGCAAGCTGATTTCATTTCACCAGCAAGCAAGAATCCTTCAAGAAACAAGAATATAGCATGCATTGGACATATCAACAGAACAAAAATGATCAGTAATCACAAATGAAACTAATCCAGAGGCTCATCGGCTAAAGCCATCGAATAAGATGAAAATCCGATTGTTTCACAAACATGAAGAAAAACGATTTCCCTTGTGGTTGCGAAAGTCTGAGCAAACATTTATTTTTTGTGCTCGTGCAAGACAGTATTGAACGTTTGTTCCAAACCTCTAGTGAGCCGCTTCAGCAACTTTCTGCAAAGGCATATAAGAAAGAATGGATGAGTAGATATTACAGGAATTCCCTTATCTTATTGGTCATGCTCAAAGAAACTACAAACACACGACCAAATGGAAGTATGAAGTTCATGTTGATGACATACGATTGTCGGCATACAACAAATATTTTGGCAGAAAAGAAGTGTGAGGCAATAACTCAGAATAAATGGGAAAAAAAATGAAACCACTTTTATCGAAGGCGAGAGGCACACTTGAGGCACGGTTGCCGAAAATGGCTGAGGCGCAAGGCGCACTTCCGAGTGAAACCAATTGTACTTAATTATTAATATATAATATAAACAAATTATGCATATATTTTATGTAATATATTGCATCTTATCAAAGTTAACTACAAAAAAATTATAAGAGAAAAAGAAGACCAACAGACATGAAAAACAAAGTATCAAACATTATGTAAAAATAAAATTATAAGAACATTATGATAGGAAAAGAAAATCACGACAATAGCATATCATTGTGATTTGTAATTTTCTTCCCTTTTCTTCTTTGGGATTAAGGCTTTGTTGTTGTTATTGTTGTTGTTTCTTTTTTCTTTACGCAAACTTTCCTTCTTTTATGGAGTTTGAAATCCTCAACCTTTTCTCCTTCTTTATGCAAACTTTCAATCTTCCCTTTAAATAGCTTTTTATGAAAATAATCTAATCAACTTTCTCCCTCCTTTTTTTAGTTTATTTTATTTTAAATTTTTATCCAATGAGGTAAATCAATCGTTTCTATAATTGAATTAACGTAAAACCCCCCCCAAAAAAAAGCAAATAAAAGTGATTTAATGGGTTAGAGGCACTGCCTCGGTGCGCCTCGTTGAAGTCTCATCGCCTTAGTGTTGTTGAGGCGCAGAGGTTGAGCCTCGCCTCAAGGGGCGCCTCAAGCGTGCACCACCTCAATAACACTGAACGAAACTAGAAGTTCAACTTTACAAAGCTTTATAAACATATTTTTGCATAAAAAAAAAAAAAAAAAAAAAAAAAAAAAAAAAAAAAAAAAAAAACACTTCATAAACATATTCAGACAACCCAGTAGTTTAATCTGCTAGATAGAGCTTTTTTATGGGAACTACTAGAGAGAGCTCAAACTAAAAGCTTTAGGCTGCTCTGAGGTACGAAATGTCTTACTGCAGATTAGGCGTAAACTAATATTGGAAAATGATTGGGTGACATGAAATACTTCCAATACATGCACTGGCTACACAATTGTTAGAACTGTCCTTTGCGCATCCTGATGCCAGTACGGTGTACATCTCAACGTCTGTCCAAAAAAGTCTAACGACTATGCAGCAAATGTATGGATAAAAAATAAGCCACCATAGCACTAACCAAAAATATTAACACAGCAAGAAAAAAGAAGCCAAGCTAGGGCATGTTTTACCTGTATTTTACATGAAAAATATAACTTCCAATCGATCAAATAAAAAAATATAAAAGCCAACAAAGAAAAATAGAAGAATCTACATAGATTGAGCTTAAGTCTAATTCTTTCCACAATCTACGGATAATTATATTGAATAGAAGGCAAATTATCAAACAGAATACTATTTCGATGAACTTCAACAAGAGTTCTTATATCTAGCTTCCACATGAATTAAATGAATGATAATGAGAGAAGGATATTGTGCCATGTTCTGTTGCCGATCCTCCCAACAAGTTCAAAACGACAAAGTACCCTATAATTCTAAGTTTATGAGTACCTTTTCTTTGCTTTCTTTCTTGCCTCCAGTGAATAACTTGTAACCTCCATAGAAAAGTAAACCCCAGCCAGATAGAGAGACAATCACGAACTGCAAAATTAACACCACAACTGTTGAAGATAATAAACTATCGATGACGGAAAAGAAAATTAACTCAAGATTCTCAATTGAGATACAAATATATCAAAATGTTTCAAGATCACGCAGAAGAAGTCAGCAAATCTAAAACTTCTTTTGCCCAAGACCCCACGGCCTATTCTCATGAACAAATCTCTCATCAAATTCCGGAACAGTAAGTCCTATGGAAGATGTTTGGTGTGGAAGTGAAACTTTCTAACTTCGTTTTGCTTTCCCTACTCTTGCTGTCCGATTATAATGATACTAACAAATTAACAATGCTTCCAGTTTACTTCCAAAGAAAACTTTAGACTCCTGAACCTCTCCTGGACCTACTAAGGGATTCTATTGTAAATTCATGCATCCGCATTTAATTGATGGTGCCCATTCTTTGCTTTTCTTTTCTTTTTTCTTCTTTTTTTTTGGCTACCATCTTTGTTCCATTAGTTAGAAAGCTCCAGTTCTTATGAGATCAAAGTCTTAGAAGTGTTCATATTTGCATGTTGTAACTCGTTACCATACGCAAAAATTCCTATAATGCCCTCGTAGCTAGTGCATCCTATGCAAAGTAAGTTTGGACTAAGTTACATCACATGTTTTTCACTTGTGAATTTGCTATCGACCTTCAGTCTCAGCTGATTTGAAGAGCTTGCTCGTGGTTGGATAAAGCCCTTATGAGGGAGAACATGTTCATTACCAAAGAATCAAGAGTAACTCCATTCAGGTAGAACATGAATTTAAAATGGACAATTATGAGAAAGGAAGACAGTGTTGTTTGGGAGATAACTAAGTTTAGGGTGTCACTGTGATTGGTCGGAGGCCATCATTCAGCGGGGATCGCTTTTTCAAAAGGGCTAAGAGAGTGGACTGCAATAGTGTTCATATATTCCATTTCTATGCATATGTTGGTTGGATGGGAGGAAAGTCTTCGGTGCTTTGCGAAAATCATTTCTCCTCACATTTTTCTAAAAGCAAAAAAAAATTATGTTTTGTACATTAATGAAAAAAGAAAAGTCACTTAAATTTTACTCCACATAAGCATTTCAGGCAAGAATCATGAACTAGCGCCCTCATTACATGAACTAAACAGGCACGTAGTCGAACTATACAGTATCAAGGAATCAATTTCTAAGCAAACATAATTATTGAACGCTTCCTAAGGAGAATAAATCATTACAAAAACAACTCACATGTTCTTCCTTCCATTTAGATGGACTCATTGGGTCCTTCCAGCAGTCCACCTTTGCAGGTCCGCCATGATCTGCAACAACGTAAGCAATAGAATTACACGAAGAAAAGCAATAAAAAATTTTGAATCGCGCCAAAACCTGTTGTGAATGGCATGCCCATCTTTCACAAATATGAGATTTCTCTGCTCGGTAAAGCTTTCGAAACAATTGTAAACCGAAATTTAAAAAAAAAAAAAAACACAATGCAAATCAACAATTATTTGCGTTAAAGCTTAGTTATCAAAACACTTGACCTAAAACACCTAATTTTCCATCACATCTCTCTCACGAATTCGAAAATTAGCTGAGTATAGTAACCAAATTCAACAATGGCAATCCCCCAAAAAGCTTTTTTTTTTTAATTGAGAAGTGAATGGTATGCCATCTTTCACAAACATGAGATTTCTATACTCGATAAGGCCTCCGAAACAATTATAAACAGAAAGTTTAAAAAAATACACAACGCACACCAACAATCATTCGCATTAAGCTTAGTTATCAAAACACTTGACCTAAAACACCCAATTTCCCATCACATCTCTCTCACGAATTCGAAAAATAGCTGAGTATAGTAACCAAATTCAACAATGGCAATCCCCCAAAAAGCGATTTTTTTATTGAGATGTGAATGGTACGACATCTTTCACAAACATGAGATTTCTATACTTGATAAGGCCTCCGGAACAATTATAAACAGAAAGTTCAAAAAAAATACACAATGCACGCCAACGATTATTCGCATTAAGCTTAGTAATCAAAACATTTGATCTAAAACACCCAATTTTCCACCACATCTCTCTCATGAATTCAAAAAAGCTGAGTATAGTAACCAAATTCAACAATGGCAATCCCCCAAAAAGTGATTTTTTTAATGGTGTGAATTGCATGCCCATCATTAACAAACATGAGATTTCTATACTCGATAAGGCCTCCGAAACAATTATAAACAGAAAGTCTTAAAAACACACAATGCCCGCCATCGATTATTTGCGATAAAGCTTAGTTATCAAAACACTTGACCTAAAATACCCAATTTTCCACCACATCTCTACTCGCAAATTCGCAACAATTGAAACCCCCCAAAAACCTGATTTTTATGTTTGTGATGTTAATGGTATGCCCATCTAATATCTATCACATACATGAGACTTCTATACTTAGTAATCAATACATTTGCCCTAAAAGGTCCCATTTTTTTCAACACATCAAATCCAACAATGCCAAAACCTAAAAAACCGATTTTTACGGTTGTGAAGTTCAAAAGCGACGATCTTTACCAATGATTTCATCAAATTGGGTTCAATTCCTTAAACGGATCAAGAAATAGTGAAGATTGGAAACATTGATCGGATGAAAAGAGACCTAGAATGAGATAGATCGGATCAATGTGGAATCGTGGAAACCCTAATTACAAGGTTTTGGGGGGAAGGAGGGGCTAACCTGCGCCGGCAGCGAGGCCACGCCGAGGGATGAGTTTGGCGGCTTGAGCCGCGGATGATGGTTGGGAGGAGAGCCGAGCCAGAGTCGCAGCTTGACGAGCCGCCGCCCATGCCGCCATTTTGAGAGAGAGAGAGAGAGAGAGAGAGAGAGAACTGAAGAAGAGAGTCTCGAGAGAAGGAGAATGACTACAGTGCCCTCGTTTTCACCTCTGATTTATTGTGTTCTTTCACTCGTTTGCAACCTCGAGATGCGTGCTGACCAGATTTTTTTTCTTTTTCTTTTTTTTTTCAACTGGAGACTACCTCTTTAAAAAATGTCTTTTGACAAATGATGTCACGTCTATTTTATCAAAGATGTTTTAGCAACCGAATTTCTATGGTTAACTTTCATTTTTCTTTAACATGGTTAACTTTCATTTTTCTTTAACAGAAGGTAAGGTCTATTGACAGTAAATGTTTTTTAACTTAAAAAAAAAAAAAAAAAAAAAAAAAAAAAAACGTTTTGACTAACAGTTAAAAAACATCTAAATTTTTTCCTAAAAGTTGAATAAAATAATCTAAAATTTTCCTACCAAAAAAAATTTATAATTTTTAAGTACACTTTTGATTAATTTCTCTTTTGGTGTTCAGCGCTGGCTACACCGACCAATCCAAGTTCAAGCATTATCAGGAACCTCGAGAAGTTGAAGCAATAAGTCTTTTTTATTTTTATTTTTATAGGTGAAGCAATAGGCCTACAAGAAGCTTTGAGCTGGATCAAGAATTTACGAGAAACAAATTTGAAAGAACTAGTAGAGGTGGTTCTAGAGGTAGCAAGGGAGGCTTGCCTTGAGAGTGGAGTGATGATCTGAGTTAATGAACTTGCTCTATTTTGGTTTCACAAGGAAAATACATAGAATTTTCTGCATATTAGGCCTTTTTTTCAAGAGTCAACCCCAACTTGTATACTTGAATTGGATTATCTCCACTAGTCCTATTCTCAAACTAAACAACCTTGAATGTTGCATACAAGAGTGGAAAGTAAAATATGCATTCAGTAACACATGCAAATATCACACAGTACATTGTTTACAAAGCAGTAAGTCAGTATTGACTTTAGTGTAGAGGTAATACATGCATTCTATGAAACATGCTAAGATGATGAGTCTTATAATACATTCTTTACAAGTATTGGTCATTCGTGACAAAAGGTGCAACTAAACACAAGAAGTTGCATGCTTTCACAAAGCATGACACTATGTTCTGGGGCACTTCTATCTAAATTTACAACTTAAAAGGTCTTCTCAACGGTTTCCTCCTGCCTTCGCCTTTTTCGATAACCTGCAATGAATTTTAACCAATAAAGTATCAGTTTCTAAAGCAAGTAAATAAAGCTACTAAATTTGAAAAAAATAATAATAATGAAGCTACTAAGCTTGGCCATCTATCAGTAGACCGGATAGTCGCAAAGTGGATTCCTCTCTAAATTCGCATATAAACCAAATGCACGAATTAAGATACAAAGGCTTTTCTTCCACATCAATGAGGGGATATTTGATTTCAATTGAAAAAGAAAACACTCGTACTACTAAAAGATTTAGCCTCGAAACCATGTGTTTCAACGCCCGATTTATGATTAAAAAGTTTCTCGAGTCCTTTGCTGATAGGGACCAAGACTCCGGGAATATAAGTTATTAGAAAGGCCTAAAAAGTATCATGCATGTGAAGCAGAAGGCAGCATTTAGAGGAATAGAAGATTCTCAACAATTTCAAGCAGGAACAAGGTATGATTTAAAGTATAGAAGTCACACAAACAATGGCATGACAAATGCTATGCATGCTCAGTCATGTTCACCATGAAAGTCGAAGTGTCAAAATAAACTAAATGTCACCTTAGTAGCAGACATCTCCTTTTCAAAATTTCAAATAGACAGCCCCGCAAAGAGTAGCTCCAGCTCCTCATCTTGAGAACGTGTTCGCTTATATATAACAAAACAAGAATACACAAGTTAGTTAGTTTTCACCCATATAACCCAAGAATTCGTGGAACTTCTTGAACAGATGTATTCAAGTAGTTTGAACTTTGGAAGCCATAAAAAGAACTGTGATGCATACGAAGGACTGTCATGCATTCATCAATAACGTCATTATTTCCATCTCATCCTGTACATTGGGTTGGTAAAGGAACATAAATCTTTTTTTGTTGCCACCAGGGTGCCCAGCCTAAGCATACTCACAATAGTTGACAAACTGAAAATTTAAATTGATACAAACCAATTGAAAATATAAAATATATCAGAGAAAGCACTACACATTGTGAAAAAATATTCAACTAAAAGAACAGGAATCTGAGACTTTCATTTACTAGTCTCTGAAAGGCAATGACCAAAACAGTATTTCCTAGGCAAGGAAAAACTGGTGATTATCAATAAGTTACCCCTAAAAGGGAAACAGAGCGCATAGGCATCCAATTAGATTCACATTGATTTCACTGCCCACCAGTAACTACTTTTATATTCAAGCAATACAATTGGAATGTAGGATGGCATCCACAAGGTGATGCGCATGGAATTTGGAAGCTGAAACAAGTTACAAGTTTCCTCATTCTATTAGATGAACAAAAGAAAACAAAAAGATTAAAGGATGGCAAAACAAGCAAGAAAAATACACATACAAAAAGTTTACAACAACAACAACAACAAAGCCTAAATCCCAAATTAGGAGGGATCGGATACATGGATCAAACTCTTCTACTCCGCTTGATTAAATGCACTTGATGGATACATTCAAAAATTTTAAATCAACAAAATGCTACGCCAATATGTCATGAGCCTCACATGCTTTCATGCTTCACAAACTAGATCTAGACCTAATGGATCAACCCCTCAAGGATGCATCATGATTCATGACATGACATCAAACGTTCAAAATAGTTTTATGAAAACCACAAACTATGACCCACATTCACAACACAACAACGAAAGTCTATAGTCTATTAACCATGCCAGCACCTTGTTTAATCATTCAATGTAAGCCAAAGCCTCTTAAAGAGAATTTCACAAGTAGGTATCCGCCTCAAGTAGTTCATAAACCATCTATAAGGAGCAAGTTTAGTCACAAGCCGCAGCCAGTTCAAAGAAAATAAGGACAAGAAGAATGATAAAAAGTATCAATACTAACATCATCTCTAGTGAGAAGAACGAGACATGCCAAATGCAAGGTTGGGGGAGGTTGGGGGTTCAACGCACAAGTCAAATGTGTTTGTTTCTTATCAAATATATGTGCGTGTGATATGTGATAGGGGCAGGTCCACCAATGACAGTATGACATTTCTAAAACTTTCTACTTTCTTTTTTCGAGGATCTAAAAATTTTTACCTGAATACTTAGCAGTTGCAATAACTTGTTGAGAACCCGAATGCGATGAGTTGCATAGCTGCTATGTGCCGGAAGTTTATTCACCCGTTCCATTTCTGCATGAACTGCTGCTTTTTTGTCTGGACAAGATAGTCCATCTTTACTTCCACTAGCCACACCGAGGGCGCTCCCGCCCTTCAGATGGTTTAGCGTATCCAGTTTGCAAAGTGATCCTACATAAAATACATTCAACAAAAGAAATCAGTTTGCATTTTGTTTTGGGACACCAATGTACATCAAACAGTAGGCAGCAAAGCCCTTCATAAGAATAACTAAATAATAATTAGAAATTTAAATCCAGAGATGCATCATGCGCTTTAGAAGTTGAGATTCGAGAACAATAAATACAAAGATGTACAGGAAAAACACATCTAGCATCCGGGATCCATGGCATTAACACTAACTTTAAAAAGTGGATAACATGCATGTCAAATCTCGAAGCGGTAGTTATTATGAGCTTGAATTGTGTCGATTAATGAAGGAAGGTGAAAAAGAGAAAAAAGAGTTGACGAGTACTAACTCTAATGTCAACATAGAAAATTTAAACAAAGTTTGTCAAATTGGTACCAATATCAATTAGCACAAAACCAGATTATGATATGGAAAGAGTTGATACTTCACACTATTACTTCGTCGTCAGAAGGGACGTAAGCAACACTTCATCCAAACAAACTTATCTCACTCAAACTCAAGAAGAAGAAGGTTTCAAATTCAAATTATTTTCCTATCTGATTATCTGTAATATAGATCATCTAGTTTTTGAATTTGATCTTTATGATATGCTGCTTATCCTCATGCAGATGCAAGTACACAAACTATGGATCTTGAGGAACCAACATAGTTCCTACTACCGAAAAACCCATAAATTAGAGAACAATAGATGGAAAAATATACATCGAAAACATAAACTCGAACAAACCATAGCGAAAGGAACTACAAAGAGCTTTAATTAATTGCTTCTCCACATCAAAAATCCATTACTACCAACCAACTCTTTTAACAAGATCAACAAAACATCGAACATAGTTTCAAACGTCGTACAATGCGGATAACACTAACTAACTAACAAATCAGCATTAAAAGCTTATTGAATTGAAATCAGCAATAACAAAATCTTCACCAAAACTTATCAATTCCCCCCAACAGGTCCAAAGCCCTCCCACGGCGCCACCCGCCAAAACACCCTCCCCACGACAAGCCCGACCGGGACCGCCCCAAAATGGCGCGAATCCCTCGAATTACCCACATTGTCTCCTACAATCCAAACACAGCCTTTAGGCACAACCACTCCACCACCCCCCACCGCCTCGCCCTCCACCGCGACCACCCTCTTCGTGATAACCTTCCGTGGGTTCTCGGGGGACCTCACCAGCACAATGTCGCCTTTCCCCACGGTGCCCCGCCGCGGCGAGAGCCTCTCGGCGAGGACGAGGTCCCCGGTGAGGGAGAATGTGGGGACCATGCTGGGGCCGACGACGAGGGCCGGCGTGAAGAGGTAGGTGTTGGTAATGTGGAGGCAGCAGAGGAGGTTTGTGAATGGGAGCGTTCGGTTCAGCGCTTCCTTAGCGATTGTCTTCCATGGGAGGGTTCGGATTGCTAGTCCCATGTTCGGGGGATTGGGGTTTTGGGTCGAAAACAGATGAAAAACAGAGTGAATTGAACAACAGAGACGAGGAGAGAGAGAGAGAGAGCGGACGAACCTCTGATTAGGGTTTTGAGAAGCTCTGCTTTGTTGCGGTCTAGTGTCGTAGTTGTGGAAATATATTTCTTGTACTGGAAGTTGAACTTATATACAAGAGTAAGGTACGGTATTTGGGACGTAGAGTGTGGGCCCGTATAAAAATAAGTATGAATTTGGGGTGTACACCAGCATATAGACTACAATTCTCTCTGCATAACACGCGAAGGGTGTATCTCGATGTGCATATAAATAGCTTTAACGCTGATGTGACTTGGGATATGGTTTTAGTAATGTCAAAGTCACATCAGCCTTGAAAGGCGTCCACGCGCATCTCGAAATACACATCTAATGTATTATGCACCGAAAATTATGCGCTCCTAAAATTTAAACAAGTCTTTTGTCTAATTTTAAGTTTCGTTGAACAATGCATTGGATCCTTTTAAATTTTTTTATTTTTTTATTTTTTGACAAGTGACTCTAACATGAGTCAAATTAGAAACATCCCTCAACTTTTCTTTCATGTATGTATAATAGTTTTTGAACGTACTTGAATCCGCTTGCTACGCTTGCGATAATTTAATTAGTTTAATAATTTATTTTTATATTCTAAAAATATACTATTTCATTTTTATTTTGAATTTTTTGACAACTAATTATTATAAATGTTTGGATAACAAAAAGACTCTTAATTATCATCCAACCTTGCATTTTAGTAAGTGATTTGTCATATTCATCTCGCCATATATGTTTTGGCAAATCAATTTATTTAGTTATTTTTTTAATAAATTTTTATTTTATTATTGTTTATTTTAATTCTATTATGTTATTTAATTGGGTAGACATCATAGCTGTTACACATCTGTAGTTGACAATGAATATTGTAATGATTAAAAGAAAACTAGAAGAATCTATAGCTTACCTTCTTATTAAAGTCCTATTGGTATACTATTTGGAAATCAACAAAGAAAGTGGAGGGTGATGGAACATAAACACAAGCGAGCCAAAGCGTGCAGTGTGCACTAATCAACATTAGATTCTCTAATAAGATTCTCTAATCGATATCTACGTCTTTTTCAAAAAACAAAAAAAAAAAACAGTCGATATCTACGTGTAAAAAAAAGCATGATATGCTTCTTCTTTTTTTGGGTGCAAATGATATGCATTTAATAACATAGTAAAATCTTTATTCACAAAAAAAAAAGAATAACATAGTAAATTCTATATTATGATGCCCAAGTGTCTACTAATACAACAACAACAATAAAGCTTGGGCAAATTAAATATGGCCGACTATACCAATCAAACTCTTTTATTATATTCGATTTAATGTAATCGACAGTGTACTATCCGAATTCTTTAAATTCCTCCAAATCAAGTTAGTTTTGATCAAACCCACATTATTTAATTTATTCAATTTGTAGTGAATCAAGTTTTTGAACGACTAACAAAGATATTTATAGGTCGTCTTAAGGAACGTGTTTATTAATGTAATCATATATAAAAGAAAAAAACGAAACAAAACAAAAGTTTAGAATATATTTTTGCTAAAGTGTAAACATTAGAATGACATTTTTTGTTTTTAATTTGAAACTAAAATTGATTGGTCCGAGTGGTAAGATACTCAGTTCCCATTAAGCGAGGTTTCAAGTTCGAGTATCGTGAATAAGAAAAATTAAGTTGAAAGAGTTGCCCATCAAATGGAGCTCGACAATATCCGACGTTGATTAGTCGGTGTGGTTGGTCGCAGACACCACTTTGAAAAAAAAATCCAAATCACAATCGATCAATAAAAACTAATTTGATCCCTATATAATCCGTTATCCTTGTTTCTTTCATATGAAATTACATACTATAATGTTTTTTTCAACTATATATCATTACATTTTTTTAATAGGCCCGCTATGGGCACCCCACCAATTCATGAAGGCACCCATATTTTTTCTCATTTTCCCATCTAAAATGTAAATGTCTATTTTGCCCCTTCATATATACTCACTCAAACCCAACAAATCATTTCAATGCAAAACTGGGGCACCCCACCACCTTGGATCACAAGTGAAACCTAAAGCCACAATTGTGTTTGCCGAGCGTGTATCGATTCTTGCGTCTTGACATCATCCGACAGCGAAGTAACAATGTTTGACAACCATATGAAGCTTTGAAGGAACTGTTTTTTGGATAAAAAACTGTGAAATTGATGATTTTGTTTGTCAACATAGGGTTTCTCACGGACGCGATTGATTCGGCCTCGCAGGACCGAGAGTTATGCAAACGTCTCGGTCAACATCCACCGAGAAAGGAATAAAAGTCTCGGTAATGAACAACCGAGAGAAATGCTACGTTCTCGGTTGTACATCACCGACATGACATAAACTATACACTTCGACTTACTCTCGTGATGTGGTGACCGAGACGACAATAAAAGTCTCGGTCATGGACAACCGAGATTTATCTTACACTCTCGGTTGTACAACACCGACATAACATAAACTATACACTAATGGTTGCTCTCGTGAAGTGGTGACCGAGATAACAATATAACTCTCGGCCATTCGTTGCGAGATTGTGTAAATGATAATAGCTCATGTACGGCGAGAACCACGAGTTCCCAAAAGTTTCCCTCGATCTCGGCCATGCTTGGCGAGAGCTAAACAAAATCTCTGGCTTTGTGTGGCGAGAACCACGACTTTCCAATAAATGCACCATTGAATGCACCGTCACACAAACATAACAACTACTCTACCAAATGCAACTTAATTAGACTATCAACGTACCTTCAAACGATCGATTTCACGACTTGAGTGTGTGAACGAAAAACTTGAACCGAGCCCTAATGTGGAGACGAAATCGACCAAAACTCGGAGCATTCAAACTCGAAAAATGTCCTACAACAGCGGAGAGAGACGGAGAGGAACAAAGACAACCGAGATTCGAGATTGCTAGCTGGTTCGTTGACGAGAAGTATGGCAAGTCAAGCAAGAGGACGGTGGTGGGGTGGTGGGGTGCCTCTGTTTTACACGAGGGGTATTTTCGAGATTTCGGGCCTAATTTTTGGGTGCCCTTGGTAATTTGATTTGTGCCCTCAATAAGAGGGTGCCTTCATGAATTGGTGGGGTGCCCTTAGCGTTTTTTTTTAATTGATGAAAAAGTATATACTGAAGTTGCGATATCTCGAGTTTGAGTATCGTGAATGGAAAAATTAGGTTGGGAGGGACGCCCTCTATATGGGGGTCGACCAGGGGCGATGGCGGGGCCCTCACTTTTTGAGGGTCCCACTTTTTTAAAAAATAATTAATGTACATGTATAGTATTTAATTATTATATATAACACATATCCATAAATAGATCTTCATTACATATTTACCTTCTAGTGGTTTCTTATAGGTGCACAGTTTCCTAAAATAAATAATATCCTTTTGTACGAAAAAATACTGTAAAAATAGATAATAACAAAAAAGAAGAAGAAAAGGAAATGACTCCACGAAAACACAAAAGTGCAGTTCTTTATGTTTAGAAACAAACACACGGGAAGAAAAACAAGCTTGGCTTTGTATTTGTCTATTTGCATTCTCTTGGCATTACAAATTTTGAGTTTCAATCTTCAATCAATTTCTTTGTGAAGGACGCTAGACTAGCTAGAAGATTTGGTGATTACAATTTCAAATCATATCTTAACTCAATTGATCTATGCAAGTTGGTACAAACTAAACTTAAGAATTCTTGCTACTCTTTTAATCTAGATATATTTGCACTATTTCAATTTTTTGAAGTTTTTTAAAGTTTTTTGTTGCTAGTGATTAGCAAGCTACGTCGTTTTTCTCATCTTGTTTTGAAATTGTACGCGTTTTGTGTGTTGGAAGAGTTGTTTCTGGGTGTTTGTTAAATATTGTTAAATATATATGGGTTAAAAGTATGATTTCGAATCTAAAAAAAAAGAAAAACAAGAAAATAATTGAGTCAATCCCAAAATGGAGCCCTAGATAAAATTAAAAGGTTATTTAAAAATCTATTAAAAACTTTATTTATTAAAAAAAATCTATTACTATATAGAATTAAGGGCCCCGCATTAAAGTTTTGCCCCGAGCCCCAAATAGTAAGGACCGGCCTTGGGGCCGACAATGTTCGGGCACAGATTAGTTAGTGCAGTTAGCATCGGACACAACGTGGGAAAACCAAAAAAGTAAAAAAGTAAAAAAGTCTGGTACGTGCCAAAGAAAACGTTCCCACCAAACTGAGCCACCCCGCACGTGCCAACTACCACAAAACAAAAACAATGCCAGAGAGACACCCACTCCTATGGAAAATGAGTGGTTAATCAACTTTTAGGAACTCATTTAAACGCACCCAGCTGCGGACGCCTTTCCGTACCTTTCGATGAGAGAATGACTCGTATCTCGAGGTGTATCATGCGGTTTTAACCTGGTAAGTGACTCTAAGTGGGTGACTAAAGTGAGTCAAACCAGCAAACTCCCCACACCTATAGCGAGAGAG
The DNA here is from genome assembly GCA_039657325.1 of Stephania cephalantha. Taxonomy (NCBI): domain Eukaryota; kingdom Viridiplantae; phylum Streptophyta; class Magnoliopsida; order Ranunculales; family Menispermaceae; genus Stephania; species Stephania cephalantha. The sequence continues at coordinate 43,214,025 of CM077578.1, forward strand.
AGAGAGAGAGAGAGAGAGAGAGAGAGAGAATTGAAGTCAAAGAGGAGTCTCAACCCAACCCAACCCAACCCAACAAACAAAACCCAAACGCGCTTCTGTGTTGCTCCCGCTCCTCGTCTTCGCTGTCGATCGATTCTAGAGAGAGAAACCTAGAGAGAGAGAGAGAGAGCGTTTCCTTGTCCCTTCCCCTCTCTCCTCTCTCCACTGCTTCTCTCGATTGAATCTCAGGCGCCGCCATGAACGAGAAGGCCAGCGTCTCCAAAGAGCTCAACGCCAAGCACAAAAAGGTCCCAACTTTCATCTTCAATCCACTCAATTTCTCGATTTCTAATTCACGGGCAATCTTTATTTGTCATTTAAAGACCTATTTTGATCTGGGTTTTTGTTTTCTTGTGATTCTTTGATGGGCATGATCGCAGTAGTGGTTTGGGAATTTGTGGTGGCGTGAGAGGGTAATTGAGTGTTCGGAGATTTTCTTGAACCCCTTTTTGTGAATTGTGTGATTGATGTGGAATTTGTTGTCAATTTCCGATCTTTGCCCTTTTTTGTTGAATTGAATTGTTTTGGGAGGTTTTGTGGACATTGAAATTTGGTTTTGGGGGTTTATGCAGATCTTTTTTTTTTTTTTTTTTTTTTTTTGGAGTTATCGGTGATAATTGAATTTGATAGTTGTAGGGTATCGTGTGTTTGAGCAATCCGTTTGGTTGATTTGGAAGGCATACCATTAACTGCACTAAATTAAGCGCAATGGAAGAGTTTGATCCATGTAGTCGACCCCTACTAATTTGGGATTGTGGCTATGTTGGAATCTGTTTGGTTGAGGCCTATTGCCATTCACTGTGTAGAGATTTTGTATTTCTGATTTTTCTAGTTGAGGTTTTTTTTTTTTTTTTTTTTTTTTTTTTTTTTTTTTTCTCTACAAACTTGTTGAATCTTATTTGTGATTTGGAGTTTTGAGGCCACCCTTTTAGATTGATATTTAAGTTGGGTGTTTGATGGGTTTATGGAATCTTTTTAGATTGAGTTTGCCTAGTTATATCTAAATCTTGACTAGAAGCTTATTGATAGTGAAGTTTCTTTGTTCATTTCGTGTGGCGGAACAACTTTGCCTTGGATTGATTGCAAGTATAGGGTATTGTTACAAATTACAATCTCGTTTGACGTTGCACGTCCTGTTTTACCTACAAGCCATTTTCAATAGTGTTAATCTTCATCCAACCCTTCCTTTTCTTGCATTGACTCTCTTGGGAATGAATCTTATGGTGGTTCTTAATTTTTTGATATTGTTGCAGATATTAGAGGGACTTCTTAAATTGCCAGAGAACAGAGAGTGTGCTGACTGTAAAAGCAAGTAGGTTTATTTACTGGATTCAACGTTTGCATTGACATGCAGAAGATATGGAATCCCTGAGCAAAGATGTATAGATTAATGCTCAAGGCTCATCTGTTCGGGCTAATAATTTCTTCTGATTTCCTGTGCAGGGGTCCGAGATGGGCAAGTGTAAATTTGGGTATCTTCATATGCATGCAGTGCTCTGGAATTCATCGAAGTCTTGGCGTTCACATATCGAAGGTGGTGTTTTGATTTTCACTTATATATTTTATTTTAATTTTGAGTATGATGGAATTCTTTGGCAAAGATTTTATTTTTGGTATCTGTCATTTAAAGAATGTCCAATGGTGCAATCACTACAATGTAAATCATTCACCACCAATGTTCTGTTTCATTTACAAACTTTTGAGTGTTTTTACTTTATGTTTTTCTTTCCTTTATTTAACAACTAGTCGGAAGTTATTAAACTTTAAGAGAAAGTTAATAAACTACTAATTTACATGAATATATTGTAATATTTTTTACAATTAAAATTATAATTCACAATAATCAACTCGAAATATACAATAGAGGGTAAAAAATATTTAGTTCTAAATCACGCACTTATCAAACATCTTGAACAATCCTTATAACAATGAACATAGAGATTTGAAGTTATTGATCGCACTGCAAGATCTCTGATATGTCTTGGAGTGTCATGCAGCTCAACAATCGCCACAACATTGCATTCGAGTGTGAAGAACTCTATGAGAGGTACTTGGATGTTGCTAAAACATGCAGTAATTGTGAACTTATATGATCTATATATATAAAGAGAAGATTAATGATTTGTATAAATGATGTTGTAGTAACCAAAGAGATGGTGTACGATTTGAAACGTAGATTACATACATAGAAACAACAAAATTTAAATGCACTTAATTGTTATTTCGATCAAATACAAACTATAAATAAATTCAATAAATGGGGGAATGTATATATTCCTTGAAATAATCAATAACACATAAATAAATACCTTAAAATAGAAAAAAATTAGAAAATTAGAAAATTATATTGGTGAAAGGAGAATGCATGTCAACTTTCTTTTAGCTCCAACTTTTATATATATATATAGAATCGCATTGTCATGTTTACAAGGTAAACCTTCACAAGAGCTTTCATAATTCACTTTCCCGTAATTTTTTAAAATTATTGTTTAACTGTTTTCACACCAGAGTCCAGAGACTCCAGAATGTTCCTGTCGTCGTGTTACACACAAATTATTTGCTCATTCTGCTTGTACCATTAATATTTTGCCTTAGGAGTTCAGGAGTATCGGTAGGTTCGTTACAATTTCAATAAAAGAGTGTGATTCATTTGACAATTAGGATTATATTGGTGAACAGTTTGATTAATGGAAAATTAATTCTTTTGCTGTCTTATTTTATTTAGAAATTATAGCAAAGTAAGAAATTGAATTTTTAATTTCGAGTTAATTTGCTCAAAATCTTTTTTTAATAGTAAACAAGAATTTTATTATGTAAAAAAAGGTTTCCTCTTATACAACAATGCATAGAATCTTTCTTTTTGTTCATTTACACAAAAATAAATTGTCTTATTAATTTAAATTCACTTTGAAATCTCCTTTCTATATCATCCATAATAACTTTGTAATATACCAAATATCCAACCTCGTGCAGTGCATGTGTGCCACTAGTGTGATTGATATATTTCAATATTGCTACTATTTCCTAAAAATACAAAGGATGATAAACTTCTATACATACAGGATTTTCTCTACTGCTTGTTTTTATATAAGAAAAAAACTTCACATTAGAGGAAAGAGCACTCATAAGATAAAATAGTCTGATATGAAATCTTTAGACAAATTATTTAGAGGGAAGTATAAAAGATAATTTTATTTATTTACCTTTTTTATCAAAGACAATGTTCACTGTTTATGGGCTTGCATAAATATTAAGACGAGGACACTTTAGGAACAAGAGAAAACACAAACTATTTATCATGTCAAATTTTCTTCCTGGTCTCTGAGATAGACATCTAATGTTGCTAAATTTTTTAGAGTAGACTGGACAAATCCATTACGCATGATGGCCACTTCATAGCCTTTAGCTGAGCAACATCACATATCTCTCTCTCAATTCATTTAGCTTCTCCCCGAAGACTGCCATTTATTGCCAACAACCAATTGTAGTACCCATAAAACTGTATTTATGGCTACCATCCGTTAGAACTGTCTTTATGGCTACCCTTTGTACTAACTTTTTTGCAATTTTTTACCTCATGTAAAAAAAGGCCTAGTAAAATATATGCCACAATCTGTGGGCTCACCCAACTAATCTCTCCAACAGGCAGCAGGTTTGCCCAAACTCTATAGTTAAAGGCGCAGTGCATTAAAGTATGAGCAGGGCTGACCCTGTCATTTTTTAGGCATGGCACGAAACTTTAAAAAAAAAAGCCTTCTATATAAATATATAAATACTCCCTCCGTTCAAAAATATAAGTCGTTTTGACTAAAACGCACAAATTAAGGCAGCCTTAATTACGAGTATAATATACATTTATGTCCTTTGACATATAATGAATTGAAGAATCATAAATGTTTGGGTTGTATAAGGGTAAAATAGGTAAAAAAGCAATAAATACACTCAAATTCCGAAAACGACTTATAATTTTGAAAGGAGAGTTGTTGCTTGATTGACCTTTAAAAATGACCAGAGGGAGTATTTTGTAATTTTACTTAAGGATTATGTGAGTTATGAATAACATGCATGCACTGAACTAAAAGTCAACAAATTATAAATATTAAACTTAAATCAACTAATTAAGTTACTTTTAGGCCGTATTCCCTCCTCTTTTCAGAATTAGGACCAACATTGAAAAGCGTAACACTTATCATTGGCATAGTTAAAAAGGGGTCAGTAACAAGGCGAAATTAGTTAAAGCACCATGATCTTTAAGAACTTTAGTTATTGTATCATAACGTTTTAGATTCTTTGATTTGTATTCTAAGTCATTTTAAATTCTAAATTTGCTGAGGTGACACCTAAATAATCACTTAAATAATAAAAAAATTCAAAAATGTTATGATATAATATCAAAAGTTGTGAAAAATTAGGATATTTTAACCAATTTAGCTTAGTAACAAAAAGAAGATATAAAGTGACAAAAAGCAATAGATAATGACATACATATATATATATATATATTGTTGTGACGAATCACCGCGGAATACCCAAGATCGCAGTCACACGAGTACACCCAAAGATAAATAACCACAGAGAAAATATGAACACAAGAATTTACGTGGAAAACCCCAAAATCAAGTTAAAAAAACCACGGGCAAGAAACAAGGCGATCCATTATCAATAGTTTAGTACACAAAGGAAAAATCTCATCTATCTAAACCCCAAATAGATACCCCAACAAGATTTAATCTCACAGTGTCGCGTACCCGCTCGCAAGCCCGTACGCTACGACACAACTCTCGGCGCTTACCAACCACGCTACACAAAGCAACACTATGCTTTCCCCACGAAGTGAAGAGAGTGTAGAGGACATTACTGCAGCTTTCCTAGCAATGCCATGATTATAGGAGCAGGAGCTCCTGCAATCAACCTCAGAAGAGAATCTTAAAGACCCACGCAACAAGATTTAAATATCAGGTTAAGTGATAATCTAACATGAATAGAAAGGAGGAAAAAAAAATCCTGCATGAATTACGACATGAGAACCATTACAGTAAACATAATTGAGACTATTATTTGAAATATAAGCTATGTACAATTGCACTGTACCCTCATTCACAAACTCAGCAAAAAGGACTCAATGCTTGTGATTTTACAGTGGGGGCTCACTAACTTCACATCAAACAATGAGCTAAAAATCAAGAGCTTGACACCTAAAGAGTGAACTCTTGGACCATATTGTTCTCTCCTACACAAACTTCTTTAGTCCCCAAAAGAATCCATTGCCTATCTACAGACTCGCATCCGATTTACCACCCTTGTAATAGGTCATTTCTAGATAAGAAGTACTGACTTTTGTTTAACTTGTATAACTCACAGAAATATACAAAGAAGGAAACTTTAGACCATCATAACTTTAGACCATCATATTTAAGTCTGATAGGTCATCCATTGGAATTTCAAGCCTCATAAAGTCATGGTCTTGCAATCCATCATCATCAATGTTCAACCATGAAGTAAGATCCTGACCTTGCCCATCCAGGTCGTAAGGAACACCTAGTACATCCATTTCAGGTAACGACAAGTGGGATAAGTCAAGGGAGCTTGAATCATTGAAGTTATCCATATGGGACTCATCCTTTTTCTTATTTCTACTTTTGGCGCTTACCTTAGAAGATTTTGAGACTAATGTTATCACTTGTTTCCTAGGTAGTTCGAAGATTTACCAAGAAGGTTATTGACGATGTTGACAACTGGGTTGTCTTCTCGCTTGGGCTTAGTTTTGGACTTCCTTTCACCTTTAGCATTGCCTAAAGATGGCCTACCAATTTTAGCGCTTCACTTCTAGATACCATTTCTCTGTTATGCCCCTTTCCATCTCTCACTCTTCTTTCCTTTTGCACCACTCAAATGAGTACCACCAATACCTGATGGGCCTCTCAATGATGTGCCAATAGTTCCACCAACATCATCAAGTAATAACTCCCTCTTTTTCACTCTATTCTATCCTGCATCCTTTCTACCAGGTCCAGTTGATTGTCCAGGTGGATTTAGAGACCGAAAACCGCCAGGTGAATACTTTTCATCAGTATAATATTGCCCCAAGTGTGAAATCAGAGAAGGGGAAGGATGTGATCCCAATGAAGGTGCAATGCAGAAATGGCATAATGTCAATCATCGAAAGCAAAATAAATATAAAAATGCGTGGTCTATGTCATAACAAAAAAAGATGCAAAATATCCAAATAGAAGTTTCAAAGACGAAGATAGGAAGCACAACAAACAAAAAGCACATGGACAAGTAGGAATATAAGTGAAAAATGTCGCTTAGTATCGCTATAGATGCACTTACATGCCTATATATGTGCAAGCCAGTAGGTCACATCTATCAGGTATGCAATGAATTTTCTAGAGAAAATGAGTGCGGATATGTGTGCAAGTAGGCTTCTCGCATGGTCATGTCTCTACTCCATGATGTCTATCAAATACATTTATATTAGACCATATAGATAAAACAGCTTTCCCAAAAGAGAATTTTGAATCACCCGTAACTCTAGCCTCGGAAGAGAGGACAGGAGTTTCAACAAGTTGTTTGGAGGATTCCCTTCAGGTGGCAAGCATGCGGTTGCCATTGTTGAAGTGGGTGGGAACGAGAATGAAATATATCCATAAATGCAGGCTCGTTGAAACTGCTTTCACCAAGGTCTTCAAACTTTCGACGCTTTCCAAGCACCCATTTAACAAAATTTGAAGCAGCATTCTTGGCAATATGTATATATATATTCTCACCAACCAGGTGGACAACTCACGGGTTTGGTACGGGGTCACTTGTGTAAGAGGTTGGGGGTTTCAAGCCTCAATGGAGGCAAGTTATGGTTTCTTTCTTATAAATCAAAAGGAAAGGAAATTTATATTTTCTCATGAACTTGTCTTTAAATGCATGCTTAACAGGCAAAATGTGTCTGAATCTAAGCAAAACATGATCAAGAATTTAAGACAACACATGTAATCTTTTGAAGCTACTGACCTGCTTTGCGACTCTTTCTATGATTTTATCATTGGTTAAAGGCATGTATGGATCCCCAGGAGTGAGCACATATCTAAAGCAAAGAAAGATAATTACTTCAAAAAGTAAGAAAATTAGAAATGGCTTCTTAAAGAAAACATGGGGAACTCAATTTTCTAGAATACATGTAGAAAAAATTTAGAAGAAAAACATGGCATGAAGTGCAAGCCGTAATCCCAAATTAGTTGTAGTCACCTACATGGATCAAACTCTTCCACACCGCTCATTTAATGCAGTTATTCTCCTGCGCAACATTAATCCATCCGAGGGATTATGTAACAACAACATAGCCTAAATCCTAAATTATTTGGTGTCAGCTATATTAATCAAACTCTTCCATTGCGCTCGGTTTACTTACAAAAATCCAGAACATAGAAATAGATTCCAAGTCTATAATCTTTTAAAATTCATTTGATTTTTGAAGTTCAAAGGTCCGAATGTAGGATATTACCCCACATCCTAGTATGGAAGTACAAAAGATCATTTTCAAAAGTTTCTTAACAATCCAACAACGACAGTATAAATAAATAAAATGAAAAGCCATATGCTACTAATTGCAAGCATTTTCAGGTTATAATTATCAAAATAATTATGAGAATATTCATAACATAATGCACTTTACCAATAAAAACAAACACAACCAACATGCAGTAATTCTCCAGCTTCTTTACAGTTTTATGCTCTTTAGCATGCGTTCATTTTGGAAGGCTTCATTGCAGAGTAGGCACAGTAAGGGATCCGACGTCAAGTAACCGAGGCAATATCTGCAGTAAAAAGAAATGGCAGAGGTTGGAGTATGATATACGAAAAATGAACGCATGCTAAAGAGCGACTGTTAATATAACTCTGACGAACTATACCTCCCCAACACAGACATTAATTTTAAGAGGCACGATGCCATTAGTACGTGTTGCACAGTTGCACCTATGTTCACAATAGGAGTTGATGCTCTTGCCTCATGAACAGTACTAACACATGAAAGATATTATAAGTAAAGATATAATCATAGCATTATCATTTGTTTATTAGGGCAATTAATTCTCACCAAAGCACGAATATAACTTGGTTTTAAATGTACAAACCATCTAATTCATGCAACTGCAGCTTTGTGTGTTTGTTTATTAAAAAATTTAATCTCTATTAATTTAAAAAAAGATTTTATCCTCTTATGTTCTACCACTTACCCATCTCAACATATGATTTCTAATTTTCTATGATGCTAGTTCTTGGCTTCACTAACATATTTTCTTTGTTTTGTATACAACATCAGTCTCATAGAATATAGCTAGCCTAAGTATAAGTTTTTCCGACAAAAATAGGGGATATAATTGTTCGGTTGTGCATATCGCACAAATCTAACTAATTATTCAGTCAATAATAGAAAGGCACACCATACTATATATCTAATCTAGGTATTGATCAATAAAGTTTAAATGTTTTTTTTTTTTTTTTTTCACTCTATAAACCTCTCCATCTAAACTTTTCAGTATATCTATTGGTACAATCCAGTGGACATGGCTTCATCTATCTAGTATGAAAAGATAGAGTATGCATCCAAACATGTCCTTATTTTAGTTATTAATCTTTTGGAAAAGAATGATGTAGGCATGCATACTTAAGAAGGCGGAAATCAGACATAGTCATTAGGAATGAGCCCAAAACAAGCAACGCATCACATTCTCTTGCAGCTTCCCTACCTTTGTCAGCACTATCCTTGGGAACATTATCGCCAAAGAAGGCAACCTACAAAACAGTCAAAAGCGTGAAAAAGCAATAGCATCTCCAATTTACTTCATTCTTTATGTACTGATTGTCATATGTATCAGCCAAACAATAAATGCAACAAAAATATGTAAAGTAATGGAAAATTTCGGAAGGAATACATGAATCCACACATTGGAAATTGTAAAAACTAAATGATTTGGACAACCACCAATACAACAGACTTTAACTCATAATATAATATTTAATGATTCCCCATTTAAGTAAAAAAAAAAAGTAAAAGAATTAGTTCCCATCTTTGTGGCGACACTCCAAATTAGCTATTTTTCATGTTTCTAAACTTGTTTAGAAATGGATCGGAAGAGAAATATTTCTTAAATCGCAAGTATCTTTTGATAAATTCATAGTTTTAACTATCTTGGTTTTGATGTAGGATATAGTTCAATGGTTGGTCCAATACTTTTTGCGCTGGACTTGAAATTTTTAACGAGAGATGGCGCAAGTTCTGTAATTAAGTATTTTACCTTCATTTTCATTGTCAAGTAACTCTTCAGTAGAGTTGACTAAATGAGGATCAAGAATGGGCTCTGTGTTGTAATTTCTATGTGATATAGTGGTAATTTTTCTCTTAATTCCATCGTGCCAACCCACGCCTCCATACGGGAATAACAAAGGGTATTGTAAAGGATCATAACAACCGTAGTAGTAATTGATTCTATGGCTACTTCCGGAGTGACTATAGGCAAGGATATCCCTCTTAGTTGGTTGGGCACATGTATTATCGTCTATCCAAATAGCATCAACTTGAGAAGTAGTGGGCATATTAAATACTCTTTGATCAAGACTAACACTTGAAACTAATTGAACAACATGATCTTCTAAATCTTCCTTATTTTCTAAAGTGCGGAAAAAACTTGCATATGGATTTTTGGCAAGCATACTAATTAACCTTGCCAAAATTGTCTCTTTTATCCTATCAGAGCAATGCAGTCGGTTTTACACTTCATGATCGTATCATAAAAGTATAGTTGCAAAAAGGAGGATGCTCCTTGTCGTAAAGTAAATTATTTATAAAATGATGAATTTGGCCCTGCACTCTAAATGTATATACACCCATATTACTTTTGGCATACTCTCTCTCGCACTTTACGCCAAAAGATGTAAAACCAAAATTTGTGTTATAAGTACGGATGTACATCAAAAACTCACGTGTCTCTTCAGTGTTTGAAGTGAATAGGTCGAACATTTCTTCAGGGACAACATTAGGGACGAGGGTTACTTGACCGTTTGAACAACATAAACTATTAGATTCGTGAAAAAACCTCTTCGCACCGCAATTTCGACAAGAGTTTATAGATGGTAACACATCTGTTGAATTTGCAACGTGCTCAAAACCCATAGCGACATAACATGGTTTTGCATTCCGGGGAACTATACATTAAAAAAAAGATAAAGGCAACTTAATTTCTAAATTATTAATTAAAAGCATTCATTTTGTTTCATAGCATTTACCCTACTCAATATTTCATACAATATTTTATGAAGCTTCAAATCCATACCGTGATTATTCAACTCGTTCTTTTCACTCCTCAGTTGTCTTTGGCGAGCCCGCTTCATTTCTTTTTCTTCCTCCGTTGCAAATTTACGTTTCAAACTATCAGCCTCCCTACGATTAGTATTTATTGCTTTTCTTACAGCGTTTTCACTATTGTTGGAAACTCCTAAGTTTTTAACCATGGTAACTCGTTAATGCAAGGTAAAATGGTTACACTTAATGAATTTTTGGATGAGATTGATAAAACTACAATCCAATGAAACAAACATAAGAGTACTAATTAAAACTAAGATTAACTAAAATCTGATGAAACATGAGATAAACTAAAACTACAATCTAATGATAGTTTGAATTCTAAGAAGATGATAAATCTTATAGACTATATATAATGATTGTAATTAACTTCAACACCAAAACAATTCTAATTAAACTTTCGAAAATGGATAAAAAAAAAATAAGACAAACTCCTTGAGACCATGTTAGAGTTATATATGTTGTTACCACCTACCATTCATCAATCGAGAGGGTGGTTGTTGGTAAAGTTTCATAAGTTGAGGTTATAGCTACTATGTATATAAATTCTCCAATCCATATTTCAAGTGTGAGTTGTATTAATAGCTTTGTTTAATTGTGTTTGAATTTCCTCACCATATTCTCTAGCATAATTTGCTTTAAACAAGAGTAGTTATGATAAGATTCACAATTCAGATCACCTCAACAGAGAAAATGTAACAGTCTCACAAGCATAAGCATTAACTTGATAAAAAAACACTTGCAGTGATCAAAACCACTCTTAATAGAACTTGAAAACATTAAAAATAAAATAAAATCTGCCAATATAGTTTTAGTTCTAGTTACAAGGTCATGTAACGTAACACTCTTTTTAATTAAAGCTTAAACTAACAATTTGACTTTCTCTATTTTGTTTGAATTTCCTCACCATATTCTCTAGCATAATTTGCACTAAACAAGAGTAGTGATGATAAGAATCACAAAACAGATCATCCCAACAGAGAAAATGTAACAGTCTCACAAGCATAAGCATTAACTTAATCAAAAAAACACTTGCAGTCATCAAAAACACTCTTAATAGAACTTGAAAACATAAAAACAAAAATTTTCCAAAATTTTTAGTATAAAGACATATTAGAAATGTAATATGCAACAATATTTTATCATGCTATTTTATATGCATGCTTGTGTTACATTAATATTGAACGTTACACATAGAATTTTATGTACTATTATGTGTTACATTAATATTAGTATAACATAGAATTTTGTGTTAAAGGATCTCAACAACGGAGTAGCAAATGCATATAGAGAAGTATGTCATCCAATCATTTTCCTTTTATTCAACTACAATATGAAGATTCACAAAGATTGAGCAAATCATTCATCCTCCAACAGTTCAACAAATCAACTTTTCTAATAAAAATAATAACAGTGTTGGAATATCTCATGTGAAGACTCTTAAAATAAGTTATATCATCCACAATTATTTTTTCTCATGACATTGAAAAAGAGAAACATCATTAGAAATCAATGCACATGCGCATCAGTCCATCCATGCTCTACGAAAGCAAATCTTTTAACAAACAGTTAATCATCAGTTGAGCAAATCATTACCACTCACCCACCATATAAAACTTAAATCAATCAGCCGAAGACCAGTGAAGTGTAATGCATTATAGCATGATCAGTGTGAGAAAGTGTTAGGTGAAGAGAATAATTCTTTGTTCTAATTAAATGAATTTAGGGCATTGAGGTATATCGAAGTGTTACTCTAATATATAGAGTAAATTGAACCAAAGTTAAAGATATTACCCCTCTCACCTCGAAGTCTCACCACCGTGTTCTTCAATAAGTTTAACAAGCAATTGATCAAACGCTTGATGGACAAACTCAAACAAAATCTACAAAATGATAAAATTTACTTAGACTTAATTTGCAGATTCTGTGGCATAGTTACTTAGAAGAAAATCTTGATCATGACCTAGAAGAACAATCAGGAGGTAATAAGAAGAAAATCTTGCAGGTAAACAATGTCAAGAACATATTATGCTAAACGAAAAATAAAACAATCCAACCTCTCCGCAAAAAAAAAAAAAAAAAAAAAAAAAAAAAAAAGAAGAAAGGTGTATTAACTCACCGAAGACGAAGAGCAGCATCGGAGGAGGATCAACGAAGGCGAAAGCAGCGAATGAATCGAAGGGGCGGAGCAATAAATAACGCGATCGATGACGTAGGAGGGTTGTTGATCGATTTGAAGAGGAAGGAGAGTCGTTGATCGACTTGGACGCAGGAAGGGAGAGGAAGGAGAATTGTTGATCTATTTGGAGAGGGCGATACACATGAGGGCAAAATAGTAATTTTCCTTACGACTTAGAATTTGAAGATTGGCTCTTTTATATATTTGATAGATAAATGAGGTTAGTAACAAAAAAGATGTCAATGTAGTTCTAGTTGAAAGTTGTAGAAGTGAATAATTCAAATCCTTTTAATGAAATCTACACCATAATGCACTTGTTGAAATAGAAACATAGTATAATGAAAAAGGAAAAAAGAATAGAGACTAGTGTATTGAATAATCAAGGAAGGATGTGAGAGATGTTGTGGAGAGATCTTGTTTAAGAGAAAAACGAAAAGCTATCTCTTTTTCTTTTTGCAAGTTTGCAACAAATACATATTTCTTATTTAGATATATGAGAGAGGAGAAAAAGATGGTGTATGAGAGTTGAGAGAGTATATGTGGATGTAGTGCGTAGAGAGGATAAATGGGGATTGATTTTTTTATGTGAATTGATTCGATGGGAAAGGGGGAAGGGCACGTGTCGAAGAGGAATTGGGAAGTCGTTAGAACTGCAACGCTTCCTTAGTTAGCACATTTCCAGTTTTTTTGTTAGAAGTGTCAGAAAAAAAGAAATTCCAAAACTACCCCTAACTTATAGCCCAAATTGGGGTCTTCCTCAAATTGGGGGCTTGGGCGGCCACCCCACCACCTCCCCTACAAAATCGGGCCGAGTAGAAGCAAGTGGTATCACCTCCATTTTTACACAAAAAACAAATTCAGGATATAAGGCACTATTCCAACGTGCTTCCTTGTAAATTTTGCTTTGATCAATCATTTGAACGAAGAATTTTGCCTCTATTGGCTCCTTTGACTAATATTGATTTAGCTCTTTCAGAGTTGGGCAGATGATATGAATGCAGAAGAATCCGAAGGATAGTTGTACGTAGAAATAAACCATATGTATTCCATCATCAACTTCTCCCATGCCTTTTTTCCATTCATACAAAGATGGCTACTCATTTGAAGACCCCAAGTTTTTTTAGTTCATTTTTAATATCACCCTCCAAATTTCTTTCTTAGGTGGATCCATGGTAAAAGAAGATCCTAATAAAACAATAGTCGTCGATTTATGCTATACCCAAGGCCTCTAGCCAGAGGACTAATTAGTTCATTACATCAGCCCCTGCAATCTCACTCACCTCAAGATTTGAGGCCTTGCGAAACAATTAACTACCCTCCTAGCTTCCTTGACAATGGAGCATTGTCCATCATAAGAGCTTCTCCAACTAGCGCCAAAATGGCGCTGGTTGACGAACATTAATTACAAATGGAGCGCCATAGTGTTGGACAGTGGCATTGTTCACCCATAAAAACACTATTCATGCTGTTTTTTATTTTTTATTTTTATTTTTTATTTTTATTTTTGTATTCTTTATCTTTGAGAAAAGTAGAATAAAATAATGATAAAAAGTAGAATTGTGTAAAAGGTAGTATTGATAGGTTGGAGAGGTAAATAATGTTAATGTGACTGTTTACACCAAAATAGTGTAGTGTTACTCTATTTTAGAGTTGATGGGTTGGAGATGCCCCTAAGCAACCAGAATAGTTGGGAAAACTGTAGGTTTTTTACCTTCACTCTATTGCTCCAAAAGTAACTAGATATCGCCGGGCTCTCCCACTACACCTTGCAAGTTGATCTTGCATGGACATTTGAATTTTGATACAGCCAATGGTTTGCTTTATACACATGTACCTGCACTGACGCCACCAACATTAATTTGAAGATTTTCTTTAAACGCATGGGGTTGTTAGAAGATTTTTTTTTTTTTTATTTATTTTCCTTCTCTTAATTCAGCTCAAATTGTTAATTTGCGTACTTATTTTTATTGGGATTACTACAGGTGAGGTCTGCTACGCTCGATACCTGGCTTCCGGAGCAAGTTGCTTTTATTCAATGTAAGCTTATCGGTTTGATTGGTAGGCTTGATTATCTTGTTAATGTTCGAGGTTGATCGATGACGATTTCATTATTTTTTGGTCACAGCAATGGGCAATGAGAAGTCTAACACCTATTGGGAAGCAGACCTACCCCCAAACTATGATAGGGTTGGGATTGAGAACTTTATTCGCGCCAAGTATGTATGCTGAGATTGTATATGATCTGCTATTATTAACTATACTCGATTGATTTACACATTTGATAGTCCTTCATGTAGTTTTGGCAGTTTCCAATTATTTATTTTCTATGAATTTTTATCCTTTTTTAACATTTATTTTATCCTCTTTTTTATAATGAATTTCATTTCTCAATGTACTAGGTATGAAGAAAAAAGATGGGTGCCAAGGGAAACAAAATCAAAGCCATCTTCAAAAGCATTGGATGATAGATCAACTGTACAGAGGCAGAAAGCAGGAGATAGAGGTGCCCAAGCACAGACCACTAGTATAGACCAACATTCGGAGGAGCGGAGAAGCAATCTTCCTTCTACAAGAAATAGCGCTCCAAGGTCAAGAACCAGCAGTCCTCCACTTCCTAAAGTATCAGACCAGGTAAATTAGGCATTTCCATTTGCATATAACCAGAAAATGTATTTGATTCTGAGCACGAATTCTAAGTGTAATGTTTATTTATACTTATCTGATTGTCACCTGATTCCTGACTTATTTGAGATGGCAAACAGGCCTCTCCTGACACTCAACCACCTACAGTCGCACCTAAACCAAAATCTGTTGTACAGCAGTCACAATCTCCGGCAGCTAGCACAAAACCAGCTCCTCCAAAAATTGATTATGCTACTGATCTCTTCAACATGCTCACTATGGAAACTCCTAGTGCAAACAGTTTTGAGACATCATCTTCTGATGATAGTGCCTGGGCAGGGTTTCAATGTAAATGTTTTTTCACCAAATGAAGGAGTTCTAATAGACTAGAATCTCTTATGCTAATGTTTTCCTGCACTTGTTATTGTTTGCAGTCATTCATGTGGCGATTGTTCTCAACTATTTGTATTTTCTTTGAATCTTGAATACTTGCAGCTGCAGAGTCAACATCTTCAACTGAGGCTCCTGCTCCTGCAAAACCTGTGGAAAGCAAAAACAGTCCGTTATCTGGAATTGAAGATCTTTTCAATAGCTCCTCATCCATTGCGACACCTCAAGTTCCCGAGAAATCCAACAAAGGCGCAAAAAGTGACATCATGAGCCTCTTCGAGAAGGTACATGCTGTAGTATTCATCTAATGAATGATGAAATCTTTTCGAGTATTGATTGCATTTTACTAGACCATTGACATGCTTTTTGCATCAAGAAATGCTAATGTTGGTCATTTTTGTTGCTCAATATTGTTATGGAAAAACCTGTCAGTTAGCAGGTTCTTTTTTTATTTCTTTTCCAATCTTGAAAATATATGTTAGTTCATTGTGGATATGCTTATCGACATACCATATGTTTAATCCACTACTATATATTACTGAGTGTATACTATTTGCAGTGCATGTTCATTTCCCGTGCTTATTCAAAAGTCTACAAGCATTAAGGAACAGCAGAATTTTTTAGGGCAAGAGTTCCAACATGAAAGACGTAAGAGTGTATTAAACATAAAGTGGCTATCTCGTTGTTTGGAATTAAAGATTTGACGGGTATTTTATGGAGGAATGTTTAGAACTAGAAGTTGGGGATGAGGACATGTTGAGTGTTCCATGTTTGTTTGATGCTTTTCATTTTCTTTGTTCTTTTTGGGACTTGTTGTATCCATGCTTTGGTAACTGTACAATCTTTTTAGTAATATAAAAGCCGATGCATATCAAAGAAAAGTCAGTAGGCATTCGTAATATTTTTCTGGTAGGCTTTGCTACAATTGAGATGTCTGCATTTTAACCTTGCACAACCAAAATGTTATTTCTTACTTTTCAACCAGTGGCATACTGTAAGTCAATGTGTATTTTCCGACTTTCCTTTAGTAGGATTAAATGGCTCCTTAGACGACCTCTTTGATGCTTGTGGCACATTTTTATTGTTTTTTTTTTTGTTACATCACATTTTTATTGTTTATTTCCTGTCAAATTGCTGCATGGAATATATGTATTTTCAGTTCTGCATTACATGCAGATAAAGCAGTAAAAGCATTTACCTTTTTATTGGTAAACCGCTGTCCATTGTTGTGGTCTTTGATGCTTTATTGGATGCATATCAATTCTTGATGTCAACATGAAAGTGACTTGAATGCCTCTTTAAACAATGTAGTTTGTTTCACTATTCTTTGCATCCTTGCCATCATGGTTACTATTTATTAAATCTAATGTAGTAATTTGTGAGTGGAGATTTCAAAGCTACCTGATTATCGTTTGTTATTCGCGACGGTGTAGCATCTTCATCTAATCAGTTAATTTGTAATATGTTATGCAGTCTAATATGGTTTCTCCATTTTCCCTTCATCAACAACAACTTGCAATGTTGGCGCAGCAGCAATCTTTACTAATGGCGGCTGCAGCTAAGGCTGGTGGTGGCGTCTCAGCAGGTCCTGTCAATGTGCAGCAACTTGGCTCCAATGGTGCAGGTGTTGGCTTGACCGCTCAAAATTGGCAAAACATTGGTTATCAGGTTCCTCTTTTAGGGATGGCCAGTCCTGGCCAAAATGAACTGCAAAAATTTATGCAGGTAGCATACTAACATTTTTTTTAAGGTGTAATTCGGTTTACGCCTATTTAACTAATTAATTTTCTTCGCACTTTCGCTTTACTTCTTGTGCTAGATGGGAAATGTTAGACCCACGCAAACGTTCGGGAGCTCTACATCATACTCGACATCCAGGTACTTTCTGTTAAGTTAATTTCTCATGCTTCGTCTGCCATTGCCTTTTGTTTCATACGTAAAGCGTTTTAGTCTTCTCCTGTGCAACATCTCTTCGATTAAGTTGTCAAACAGAACCTGCAGTTGCTACCGTTAGGCACTGCGGTTCGAACGTTTTTTTTTCAAAACCACTTGCTCCTTGTCGTATCTCCAGTGCGCGACGGAGCAATCTCGCTCAATAAGGTTGGGATCAATGGATCTCCCATCTTCGATGTTAGTCCTCTATTTGTGTTTAAGATATAAGATTTCTTCAATCCTTCTGATGCTCGGTGATTTTATCAAATTAGAGACAGTCGAGTTTGGAGGCGGATCACCACCGAACTTTGCATCTGCAGGAGTGAAGAAACCTCATATCCTAAGCATTAAAACTGGACTGTAATTTTAGGTAGGAGATCCATTGATCACAACTTGATTAAGCAAGATTTCTCCGTCGGGCGAGCAGCTCCCAAAAAGACGTTGGAATCATAGTGTCTAAAAACAGGAAAAGAGTACGATTTTTTTTTTTTTTTTTTTATAACCCTGGGTATCCGAGCATTTTTTTCCCGACAAATCCCAAGGGGCCCCGGAAATCAACCCGTTAGAAACTCCAGTTGCCTAAACGCAGCTTGGCACAAGCGGGGAATCAAGGGATCGTGCGCCTAACCCACTCGATCCTGAGTGCGCCCTTATTGCTAGGCCAACCCGTCCGGGTTAAAAGATGACGATTTTTCACCACTTATATATGTTCTAACAATTTTGTACTTGGGTTAATCCCTTATTGCAGTTCATATACTAATGGGCATATTGCCCCCGCCAACGGCCTGACCTCCGACGCAGTAAATCGCTCGCCGGGGGCTTCTTCTATTCCTTTAGTCACCCCATCCAAGACAGGAAAAGAGTATGATTTTTCATCACTAATGCAAGGGATGCTCCCGAAGCCTTAGGCTTCCTAAGTGCCGAATCATTGAATTACAGATGTGATTTTTTTTACCATTCTAGAGGAGTAATTTTACAGGGAATGTAACATTTTGTGGGGTTTATCCTGCATTTGGATTATAAGCTCTTTGTAGAGAGGCAGCTTAAGTTCTTTTCACTTGGTGGTGGCTTCAATTTGTACGAGTAGCTATTGTTGACTATTTGTTATGGATGTGGATGTGGATGTGGATGTGGATGTGGATGTATTTATGTACACAATATTAGGATCTCTAGGTCTAAGGTTGAAGAGAGATGGTGAAAAAATAGCTAGTTATATACGTTATTCTTGATCTCTATCTAATAATTAGTATAACTAGCTAGTATCAATCTATCTTCTATTGCTGTAATACAATAATTTCTATTGCATAATTACTTTTATCATCTACATCAATGTAGCACAACTTAAATCTTATATTTTCTATTTTCGTTCTATATTTTTCTCTCTATTTAATTTCTTGAAGGCAAGCATTATTACCTCATGTTCGAATTATAACATCCAAAGTAAAATTTAACTAATCCAAGTCAGTTAATTTTGTCGAAGGAAATCATTTTGTGATACCTTTTTTTTTTTTTTTTCATAATATAATATTCAATTTTTTTTTGGCCCAGCTTTACTTTGATTCAAAGTGTTAATAGGGCGCCCCAAGTTTCAGCCTTATCATTGAGAAGAAAATAAAAATAAAAAATATAACGCGTGTGCTTACCGAGAATTGAACTCATGACATTTCCGTGAGAGAGGACATAGTAGTCTTCTCGGCTTAGACAGTTTTCACAAGTCTCGAGTCGTGACCTACGTGAACCTTAATTTGATTCTTTGTTTTGCCGACATATATGCGTGTCGCATCTCCTCTAGTTCTAAAATCTAACCCATCTATTCGATCAAATCAAGCCCAAGATAGCACTTTATGATTAATTAGTTAATGAGAGGTGGGCTCACACTTGTACTTTTTATTTATTTATTTTTTTGTCAAATTCATAGTTATATAACTTAACAAAATCAAAAGATAATATTTGAGAAAGTCGTTAGCTTGACTCTTGCTTCAAGAAAAGAAACCTTCAATCACCATCATAGCTATCGCTATCACCTTATCAAAATCAATGTATCGATGTTTCTAATTTTTAGAGCATTGATTTTCTATGTAACCTTATACAAGAAAATCTATCTATGTTTCTAGTTTATATATGATTATATGATTTGTCAATATCAAGTATCAACTAATTGATTGAACTATATCCGTTATTTTATTTTTTTTTTTTTTTGGCAAAGAACTATATCCGTTAATTTCATATATATATCTACGTATGTATATTAAGTGATCATTAGGAGGACCATCGTTTACTTTAAACAAAAAAAGTATAAATAAGTTTTTTTTTCTAAAAGAAATGCTTACTTAACAGAACAATCAAAGGGTATAAGAGGCAATTAAAGGAGGAAATATTTTAATGAAATAAAAAACTCTCAAGAATACAAACATTTTTAAAAATTTGGAAGCAATGGTCCAAAGCTCCCAACAAAGACAATCACATCTTTTGGACTGTTATATTCTTAACTTTTTGTTTTCTTATCTTAATTAAACGATCAAAGTTTCAAACAATTAAATTATCATAATTATATGGAAAACGATTTGTGACATTACCTTTTTTATTCGATAATGGTGGGCATCCAAACTTGTAAACTCATAATTGGGATAAAAATACCTCTTGGGCTTCAAAAAAAAAAAAAAGACTCGACTATACTCATAAGATTCATATAGGTCTCAATCATAATATAGATGAAATCAACATATATAGAGTTAGATGGCAAAAACTTATCTACTTAAAGCATCAAATATGGTATAATTGATAAACTAATCTTCCATAAAGGCTCGTCTATCTTTTCTTTAGACTTTCTTGTGGAGAAAACGTGATCTGGATATCTCTTAATTAATTACCACCACAAAATTAATTACATAGAATCATAGTCACCATAAGCATAAACTAATTGCATTAAAATTTCATAATTAATTGGTTTAGATTAATCTACGAGGTTCTGTTGGAGAGCGACAATCTCTACTTAACCAACAAGTTTTCCTACCTAAAATTTCCTTATAATCTAAAAAGTCAGTTCATACAACTTATATAGTATATAGATAGAAATATAGTCACGAATCACAGAAACACATGTAATTAGGAGTATCTATGAAAGCTGTACAGCTTATATAATCACATCTATTTAGATAAGCACTTGTGGGTATTCGACACGTGGCATTACACAGTGCGTTTGACGGTGCAAACTAAAGGGATAATAAAAATGGACTTTTGACTTTCATTGACTTGGAAAGTCAAGGCAGTTTTAGGCTTTTAGCTATACCGCGTTGATGCACGTATCGATCTTTCGGCGCTCTCTCTCGTTGGTACGTGTGGCTCTCTTTGACTATTGGATTACTTGGTGCGACCGTTTGGTTTTACTTGCGACCATTAAATTGTACCACTTATTTTGTTTGGCTCCACTTCAATTTTTCTCTAACTTATTTTTATTTGTCCACGTATCCGATTAAAATTTAACTTTCATATATAGCATGCATCTTGTGTAGTTTTAATTAAATTGGTGACACTAATATTTATAATGTTTCTCGACGCGAATTAGTATTTTTTTAACAACCACTGTACCTGTCGCTCGATTTGAACATTTTTCAGCATCGCCTTATTTTAGTTTGATTAATTTCATCGTAACCCAAAAAAAAATTAAAAGATATAAAGTAGCTAAGCTACCACGATTTGAATCTACAACATGCATATGACTCATTCAAAGTTATGACCTAATTTATCATTACGTCAATACAACTTTTGAAGCACTTGAAAGTTTTAAACCAATGTCGAGAACAAATATTGGATATATACTTATAAGTATCAACAACTGATTGTGAGTCTATGACAACAATATAACTCGAACTATAATTTCTATTACTTGATCGATCTTCGCTCCTACTCTTGTAACGACTTTCACTAAGATAGTATAATAACATCACACCAAAAAAAAGGTCTAAAAGCACCTCTAACATGGCCACACATGCATGCGCAAGCTAGCTCGTTCCGCACCACATTTTGAAGGTTCTCACTTGGTAAGCACGCCTAATTAACTTGGTGCCCAAAATAGGACTCAACCTAGCAATTAACCTCCTAGTCTCATTGATTTTCATATAGCTATTGATTCTATTACTTGGTCATCTATAACATAACAAGTATACTGGCATACCCTTTTTGACACAGCTTAAAAGTACAGGATCTTTCTACTGCTATATTGCAACAGTAAAAACCAGAATCGAGTACAAAATTCTTCATATACGAAAAAGTAACAAAAAGTCTTGACATACAAAAAAGGGAAACCTAGAGTTCTTCAAGTCAGAAACGATCCCGATGTCTCCAGAAGACCTATCTGTTGCTTCAAGGAAATGTACACCGTCCACGTGGAAGACCAAAAGTTAGATAAGGTAATATTGTGGGCCCAACTGCCCAAACAGTTGGATACGCTCTACCCATCTATATAACGACCTGTCTCGTTTCCTGCACACTCAATATGTACTTTTTCGCTTTATATTGAAGAGGAGCGTACGTGGTCGGCTCACAAAAGCAACTGCCATGGGTCCACTGGATAGTGAGCCCGCTGTCCAATCAGAATAAAGGATAGAGGTTTTTATGCGGAAAAGAAAAATTAATCATTTTCAACTAAACAAACCAAACCCAAGTCCTTAATTCGGA
This sequence comes from Stephania cephalantha, assembly GCA_039657325.1. NCBI lineage: Eukaryota > Viridiplantae > Streptophyta > Magnoliopsida > Ranunculales > Menispermaceae > Stephania > Stephania cephalantha. The sequence goes on from CM077578.1 coordinate 43,236,221, forward strand.
ACTTTCCAACTAATCCAACTTATGATTAATTAATTTATGTCTCTCATTATTCCAATCAAGGGATTTAATAAGCTATTAAATCAAGATATGGTATCAGTTTATTAGATTTTATAGAATAGTGGGTGTTAATGGAGAATTTTTTTTATTAAAATAATGGAGAAATTGAGTTAACTATTTGTAAAGTTCTAGTAATTCATTTGTGTACACAATCTTCACACAAAAGTCAAATAATTAAAATGGGATTTATTGTTGTTGCAATAAATTATTCGGATAGGAAAAATAATAAAAAGATGCATGAGGGTACCAAACAAATAAATTCTTAGTAATCACTCTTTTTTAGACAATATTATTTCCCCCTTCCGATCTGAGATCACGAATATATAATGGGATAATGAAAACTTGAATTTTTGTAAAAAAAATGCCCTTGGAGAGATGGTTATAAAAATCACTTACCTTTTTGTAATTTTGGATAGTTTTGAATGTCATATTAGTTGCAACAACCACCACCATCAACAACAACAAAACAACAACATAGCCTCTCCTAAATTAATTGGGATTGATTACATTGATCAAAATCTTCTATTATGCTCGATTTGGTACAATTAATGGTGAGCTACAACAACCAATTGTGCAGAAATATCAGTATAAGCAATCAATTAATTATGCTTGCAAATGTAGTACTCAAAAGTGTGTAAACCACATGCATGAAATAAAATTATATTGCCCATCTCTATGAAAAGAAGTCGTAATTAAATGATCAAATTGGCTAAACCTTTCAAAACGTTTTGTTATTATATTCTAATCTTTCTAGATTGTATAATTTGTATCCTAAATCACTTTTGAATTTCAAATTTAATGACATTTCACAACTTTTGTTGTTATAACCAAACCTTTTAAAATGTGTTATTATATCTTAATCTTTCTAGATTGTTTAATTTGTATCTTAAATCACTTTTGAATCCCAAATTTGATGATGTAACACTTAGAATAATGAGTTTGAATCATGAATTATTAATAGTTGTTTTGATTACTATGAGTGATTAAGGGCTTTTTAAATTTAAATTGAAGTGTCACCTCATCAAGTTTTAAATTAAAAATTGACTTAAGATACAAATTAAACAATTTAAAAAGGTAAGGATATGATAAACAATTTTATAATATTGTTATGATATAATAATAATAATAATAATAATAATAATAATAATAATAATAATAGTGAAAAGTTAGAATATTTTAACCAATTAATTAAGCCTAATTAAATTAACATGGTGTCGCTTTTAGGCAAAACATATCTCCACGAAACAATCGTGAGTATGACTCCCACTTAAATAAAAAAAAAGAGAAATTAAGAAAATGATTGGGAAAACTACTTTAACACGCTTGAGCGCACCGACCAGAGTATCCAAATAGGTCCAAAGAGGGTCGTTTAATTAGTAGGCTAAAAAAAGAAGATACTTTAGAGAGTAATCACTTTGGCACAGTCATTTTACTTTGGGCACTTAATGGGTCCAAGTGGATGTTCAACCATATGATACAACTTGAGGTGTGCGTACAACACCTCGAGATTAATTTGCACTCACACTCATAGAAGAGTATCACATGGAGAGACATCCACTTGAGCCCACTAGGTGCCCAAAGTGGGTGTCGAAATTGGGTTAGCAAAGCATTTTCCATTAAAAAAAAAAAAAACTTTTATTTGCTTTCACAACCTCCGTCAGTACCTACCTTAATACCTTATCCATTCAAACTAGCTAACTGTGACCCTGTAACACTTGTACAAAATATTCCTACATATATAGACTATCTATAAACCTCAAAGTCCGAAACTTCTTCCAATTTAACTGACACAAAACTGACTGACTCATCTGAAGATGTGTACATGTACATACAAATACAGTCAATGTCAACGCTGTAACTTCCACAAATTAACGCTTGTCTGTTAGTTGGCTCATCAGATAAACCCCTGTCCCACCTCCACGTGTCCCTTCTCATCACCCCGGGCCTACCCCGGCCCCACTCAACCATCAACGACACCACAACTATAAATATATCAACCATTACATATATACATGCATTGAACAAAAACTAATTATGCTTGTACAAACTAATTAAACATGGAGTTCTCTTCGTCGACATCATCGTTGTCTAAGCGAAGCTCTTCTTCGCGCAGGTCATCATCATCATCATCATCATCATCATCATCGAAGCGGTACTACTCGTACAACTACTTGACAATGTCTTTGAGTTTCTTGATCGTCTCGGCCGGCGTGGTTTCGATGGCGGTGGTCGCGAAGCTCTCGGCGCCGCTGGTCTCGGAGTTTTTAGTTCATTTAGATGTTGTTGTAGTGCCTCCGTTTTGGAACTCTCTCCGTTCATGGCTTACCCCTCCTTGTCTTTACGTTGTTATCCATGTCATCATCCTCGTCATTCTTCTCTCTTCCAGGTTATCATCTCCTCCTCCTCCTCCTCCTCCTCCTCGACAGGTTGCGTATCCCGAGGACCATCGCCACCTCTACCACCACCACCACCGCGGCAGCTCTTACGTCACTCAACCAATGGAGGAAGAGCCGAGAGGCATTGATGACCATGTTGCCTCGAGATACGTGGAGAAAGTGATTCATGTTGATCGTGTGGATGAGAGGCCATCCAGTAATTTCAGTAACGGTCACCGAAGAGCTGTTAGTTGCATCCTCGAAGGTACACTATAGAAATATGACAAAAAAAAAAAATGGTACACCTTTGGCACACTCAATCTCGCCACGTATAAGTATGTCTTGTACCGACTTGCACTAATAAATAGATAAATACTTTTTTTTTGAAAAATATTAAAATAATACAAACTAATTGAGTGGCTCAATAATTTTGTATGAGATTTAAAAGTAAAAAAGTCATGAATTTAAACTTCCGTAGATACAAAAGTTGTTTGTGCACCTTAAAATGCATAAAATTGCATTTAAAATGTACCACGTAGGTTTGTGTAATGAGTGAGTCTAGCTACGTGATTTCATGGCGCAATTTCTTTAGACATTTTTACCTTTCTAAGGGGTAATTCGGTCATCTCAGCAGGAAATGGAGCGAACACGCTGGACAGCACGTGGAGGATGATAACAGAGAACCGGTCGAACGCACGGTTAAAGAAATCGGAGACGTGGGAGAGATCAAGCCGTAGAAATCAACACGATTACTGGGGCCCACAGCCCCTTAAGAGATCAGAGCCGTTGAATGAAGCAGATCTATCGTGCTTGCCGTTGACGTGGCGCGAGGACTCGGGAAAGATATGGAGAGAGCCGTCGCTGAGTCAGGACGAGTTGAATCGGCGAGCGGAAGCGTTCATACAGAAAGTCAAGGAGGAGATGAGGTTGCAAAGACAGGAGTCGTTGGATCAGTACTTGAAGAGCATCAACGGCGTTACGGATTAATTAAAGATTACCCAACGTTAATTGATTCTATATTATATGGTGTTAAATAGGGGGGATCGTATTTTGGTGTTTACGAGTGACAAGTGTCATTGGTATATATATTAAGAGTTCATATATACAATTTTGTACAGATAGAACATCTGTGATGTGTCTTAATTATAAGGATCGATCGATGTAAACGTTAAGTATCTTTAGATTTGTTAATGACAGGGAAAATTTGAATGTGCAGCGTTATTTTGCGGTAATTTTGATTTGCGAAGTGGTAGAATGATAAGAACTTGTCACATACAAGATCCATCTAAGCATGTCTCACGAGGCGGGCTGGACATTCATAAATCTCGATACATAACACGCAAGTCGAGTCGCATGAAAAATTCTGATGAGCCAATGTATTTTACGGTGTGACATTAATTGTTATTATCATTTTAGTATTTTCCTTTTGATTTCTCATGCATAAATCATAGTCACCCTCACTGTCACGATAATATACAGTACATCAACCATTTACATCATGAATCTATACAACCTTCCCCACTTTACAATCGATCCAGCTATTCTAGTGGCAACTGAATGTGGCGTCTCCTGGGAGGCCCACCTTAGTTCATCGATATCCTTAGTGCAGTAGAGGTTTGTTTGTTCGTTCGTTTGTTTTTTTTTTTTTTTTTTTTTTTTTTTTTTTCCGTACATAAATTTTTCGAGTTAATTGAATATATTCATAAAAAAAAGACAGTATATATGGAACGAGAGTGATCGATATCAATGGATGTATATAATTAATTGTGTATATATATAGTCACTGATAGATTTCAAAGAAGAGGCTAAGAATTATATTAATGTGTGCTTTATCGAGTATAATAGGGTGCTCTTATTTATAGAGTTAAACAAAGTATAAAATAAGGAAAGTTTCATAATACTACTTAAATACAAAAATATAGAAACTATCTATATACCGAAATATAGCAACTATTATAATTTTCTTAACACCCTCCCTTAAACTCAAGTTGGTTCAACTTGAGGTTGTCAATCGAATCAGTAAACCTGACAAATCTAAGGTTCGTTGTGGAGCAGATCAACGACCACCCAAGACGACAAATCTAAGGTTCGTTGCGGAGCAGATCAACGACCACCGAAGATGACAAAAAAATGGTTCAGATGTGGCAGAGTCAGAACAACGGGACTGTAGAACAACGAATATCAGAGTCGACGAAGTCGACGACGGACAGATAGCAAAATCGACGGATTCGACGACGTACAGAGAGCAGAGTCAACGGAGTCCGTCGACGACCAACAAATAGCAGAGTCGACATAGTCGACAACAAGCAAACAACAGAGTCGACATAGTCGACGGCAGGCAGACAACGGAGTTGTCGTAGTCGACGGCAGACAGACAACAGAATGTGGCTATATGTAATTATAGCACCGGCATCATAAATTGTAAACGAACGACATATATGTGTACAAGTGTTGGGCATAGGCGATTAAAGAAAAACAACCAAGAAAGTGAAAATGACAGAAGCAGAGAAACAAAAACAAACGAGCACAAACGGAAGAGAACACCATGGAGCGGTCGTCGACTCGAAGGTCGACCAACCTAGCACTAGAAACTAAGCTCTGATACTATGATAGATTTCAAAGAAGAGACTAAGAATTGTATTAATGTGTGCTTATTGAGTGTACTCTAATTTATAGAGCTGAATAAAGTATAAAATAAGGAAAGTTTCATAATACTACTTAAATACCAAAATATAAAAACTACATACCGAAATATAGCAACTACTATCATTTCTTTAACAGTCACTTTTGATTTCTCCTTTCTTTATATTAATCTAATATTTTTAATATATATCTTCCTTTTCAAATACTTTAAACGTTACGTAAAATCTAATTAAAGTTATTATTTATCCACCAAAAAAAGTCTAATTAAATTGGCACACGTCTTCACTTTTGAATAATATTTCTCATTTCCCTTGGATTTATAATTATCAAATTATGCTTTATGGACGTGATGGCTCCATTTCCTAATACAAGGAAAAGTAGTTGTAGACTCATCGGCACATCAAATGCAAAAAGAAAGATTAAAAATAAAGACCCGGATCTCTACCATCCAAAAAAAAAAAAGGGAGAGGAAAAATATCATGACCAGGACACTCAAATTAATTAATTTATTTTATATTTCTATATGCTTTGGTCCTTGTCGTAAACTTACGAAGATTTTTGGGTGCGTCATTGTTTATTATTTAAGTTAATTAAAGAAAAAAAAATCCATCTCACGAAGTCAAGAATCTCACTCTTGAGCAGGTGGGGACAAATTATTGGTGATTGACTTAGTATGCATTTTTAAATGTATCTCCTTACAAATTTCTAGAGATTTTCAATAATATTAACATCAAGGAGTATTGGGCATAACGTTGGGATGTGAATCAAATTATAGTTCACTTCGGCTAAGTGTGACTTTTCAGAAAAAAAATTTTAAGTGTGGATCTCTCTTCAAATAATATCGAGATCTTTTGAAGTAGTAAAACTTCATATTTATGAATTGAAGATGATTAATATGGTAGGGATAATATCGATGCCGACCGCGAGAAATGCAGTTTGCACTTTCGCATGAATTACCTAGCACTTTCTGATCGCATCTTGTTTAATTTGTTGGTCAAAGTATAATCAAGTAATCTTGTCGGTAAAAGAAAGACTGAGATTCCCTCACACAAAAAAAAAAAAGACTGAGATATAATGACATTATTTATGATTATAATTAAGTTGAGCTACTATACTTAAGTAAGAATGAATCAATCTTTCAATTGTGACTTGAATTTACTATTTTACTTTTAATTAAGTCTTTCAGTTTCAACCATCACTGAGTTAACTATTTTACCCTTGATTAAGTCTTTCAACATCACTTAAATTTACTATTTTACCCTTTTATTACATGTATTCCCGCTATTAAATCCAAATAATTATAATTAGTTGTAAAAAAATCAGAATAAAAATGAAAGTAGTATATTTTTTAAAATATAAAAATAGATTAGTAGATTAATTAAATTCCGGCGAGCGTAGCAAGTGGGTTCAAGCGTGCGTAGCGCGCTCCATAAACAAATATATATTTATACGTAATTAACATTATTTATTTCTTCATTAAACTCTCGCAAGCGAAGCGAGTGGGTTTAGTCGTGCGTAGCACGATCATGAAACTAGTGTATATATACTAGTTTCATAACGCGTGCGCGACGCACAAATGAGCCCGCTCGCTATGCTCGCGAGAATTTAATTATAAGAACTTAAATTTAATATTTTCTTGATAGGAACGAGACTTTATTCTTATTATAGCACTAATTATGTACAAGGCGAGAAACAATGTGTTTCCCTAAAAATAAAGTCGAAAAAAACTCATACCAGTGTAGTAGGGGAAAAACACGTCGTCCCTATATAATCAAAACTACTTCCATTCCCCCACATTGAGCCAAGTCGAACTCGACCCAACATGGTGTCGTATTCACACCGAATCAACTAGGTTGAACCCGTGTTCCTACGGCTGAGATTTACAAAAGTGGAAAAACAAATTACAATGGTTATCTCTTCCTACTACATCCCAATTACATAAAATGTAAACAAAAATCCTACGGACCTAACAATGGAGCCCAATCTCGATCTAAATATCTCCAGCACCACTTTTTTGCTTCCTTTGTCCCTGCAATCCAACTCCCTGCCCTTATCCTTGCCTTTGACCATATCTCATCCCATGAGTGTGCCTGGCCATTAAATACCCTTTGATTTCTTTCTGCCCAAATTTCCCAAAGTAATGCATGTACTCCCGCTCGCCACAACAGACGTCTCTTAGCCCCTATATTTCCCAGCATATCATCAGCCAAGATTTGCTTAATCGAACCCAAATGTGTAGCATTAATCCCAATTTTTTGAAAGAAAACACTCAAAATACGACCTGTATATGTGCAACGCCGAAAAACATTGTGACGGCCCAAATTTCGAGGCAAATCGGGCACCGCCACGTCGCCGAACACGTCACCAATCCATGCTACGTCGCCTGCACACTTGTCTATGACGGCCCGCGAACTATTCCTCACTCGAATGAATACTGCCTCGGGATAGATTATGTGGGTACTCAATGTTCACTACAAGAATAAGGTGGAATAACAACAACAAACAGCAACAACCTTAATCTGTTGCTAAACATCAACAAATCAACAACAAATGTTCATCAGATAAGTCATTTGTCCCAATTGACCACGAAACAACTATTCAACGACAGAATTGTGACAAAAATTTTGTGACAGACTCTGAGTTGTCACATGTCTGTTGCTAAATTCAGTTTTCCGAGGCAAAAACTTTGTAACGACAGATTTGCTACAAACTATAGCAAACTTAAAATTAAAGAAAAAGAACATCTTCCCCATTTCCCCATTTCACATACAGTCGCTCCCTTCGCCGCACCCTCTCCGCCTCCCTCTACCCCTTCCGCTCCTCCTCCGTCCTCGGCCTCATCTCCTCCTCCAGGTGTTCCGCCCTCGACTGCCCCCTCAACTACGCCCGCAACTACCTCCTCCCCCTCTGCCTCCTCCTCGTTGACGACATCGCCAAGCTCTCCGCCACCCCTCTCGGTTCTTCAATCGTCCTCGCTGCCCCAGAGTACTGCAACGCCAATTTCACCTCCTATTTCACCCCCACCTTCTGCTCCAACCACGCGCTCTCCCTCACCTTCTTCGACTGCCGCCCTTGCTACTTCAACACCGGGGTCATGGTCATTGACCTCCAGCGGTGGAGCGCCGACGGCTACACCGTCAAAATTGAGGAGTGGATGGACCTCCACAGCCCCCTCTCTCGCGCCAAAGCTTCAACCAGCTTCATTGAGTTTGGTTTCGGCCTCTTCGTCGTCTCTCCTCTCTCGGGCGAAAGTGGTTTTGGCTCCATTGGTCGCTCTGCCGCTGCCGCTGCCGTCGGTCGTGTTTTGGGGGAGTTTTGTTTCGGCTTCTTCGACCACGCATTGCCAGTCGTGTTTTGGGATCAGTAAGGTAAGCTAAATTTTATCCCCAAAATTTCTAGTAGCATTAAATTGTTTTTTGTCATGAATTTTGTGTGAGTTTTTGTGAGGATTTTAGGGATTCGAAGATTGAATCGCATGAAATTGAAGGAGTTTTAAGTGTTTGATGAAAAGTTCGGAGGTATTCCGGTTAGCGTCAAAATCAAGAGGTGATATTTTTGAATAATTTGTTGAATGTTTTTGTCTCTGTACACCTCCTTCTAGTTAGGTGCTTCTAGTACTTGAGTTTTTCATCTCTGTGCTTGATTCTTGGCCCTTTTATATATGGAATGCCTCATTAATATTGTTGCATTAAGATGGTTTCGTCATGCAGATTTTCTTTCTTTCAAATTAAAGATTTTTTTTGAGTTCATAATTTCTCCCCCAAACTGGACTTAAAATTGAATTTAAAGATTACTTTGTAAGTCTGTGACTAGATAACTTGTAAATAAGAAAATCAAAATCAAGGAATACATGGTGGTTTAATTTGACTGGGATTACATGACACCATTATAATTTGTAACATGTATTACATAGAGTTTTTTTTAAAACCCCTATCAATTAGGTGTTTTTTAATAACACCCCCTTTAACAAGGATTTTAAAACCTCTATTAAAGACCGAAATTGTTCTAGTGCTAGTTCAATGCTCATTAGTGTCATTTGTCAGTCTCAATGATATCACATTAAAGTTCACATTTTTTCTTTCTCTTTTACTGGCTCTCTACATGCAAGACAGAGTTGACCCCTGTGGAAAGATATATATCTATAGGAGTAGATTCATATATATTGTTTGCTTATTCTTGACTTCTATAAATTTTAGGTCAATTAGTAATCTTACAACTTCATGTGCTAGCTATCATATTTTAGGTTCAATTTTTCAGTTTTACATTTTGAAGTGACATTTTTTGTGTTAGATCATCAGATGGACTTTTGATTATTAGTTACATGGTGGTGTGGAGGAATGTTCAAAGCCCATCAAGGATGAAAACAAGTATCTTTTGTTTGGTCCTCTCCCTTTAAAAATGTAAGTTTCAATTTGATGCTCTAAAAGCTTTTACTAGTTCAAAAATGTAATAAGTGAAAGCAAGAATTATTGAAAAAATAAAAAAAGAGAAAGCAAGAAAACTATACATATGTACACATTATAATGGTCCCTATTTTAGTTACTTTGAAGTATATTTTCGCTTGAAATTATTTAAAGTTTTCAATTTATTTGTACTAGCTTCTGATTGTGCCTTCATTGTTTTTTATTGTTGTGTGGTCTTTGATGATGTATCTAAGCCACTCACTAGAAGACCCACTTGTGAAAAGTCATCAATTGAAGATCCAAATCTAAATGTGCTTGAAACTCATATTAATTTCCTCAGTTGTGTGCTTGAAATTTTAATTATTCTTCCTTTTTTTGTGTAGGCTAAAGGCTTGTCATTAACATTCTTTCTTCTAATTGTTCCCTTTTATTGATATTACGCGGGACTTATGAACAAGGTTCCTCATGTGTGTCTCTACATCATTAACCAACTTCTTTTTAAGTATATTTGTATATTTTTTATGTTCTATTTCAATGTGTTGGGTTTCATTCAATAATTAATGTCATGAGAAGGACTTGGTCCATTTGTAATAGCCTATGTTCTTTCATTTACCTACCTTTCAATATCTTATATTCATGATTTTTCATGCAGTGGTAATTTGTGTGTGTGTATATTGGCTAAGGGCTTGTCATTAACTTTCTTTCTTCTAATTGTTCCTTTTTATTGATGTTATGTAGGACTTATGAACAAAGCTCCTCAGGTGTGTCTCTATTTCTCTGACCAATCTCTTTTCAACTACGTACATTTGTATATTTTTTTATTATTATTGCGTGCATAATGTTGCTCCTTGAGTTAGTCACTTTAGTTATCTATGACAACGCCTATCTGACCTCCATATCACTTCACCATAGTTGTGGTATAAACATGTTAGAAGTATTTTTCTTGGATTTGTTAAAAATAGTTTTATATTCTATTTCAATGTGTTGGGTTTCATTATGCTTAAATGTCTTATTCATTAGATCAGGATTTGAGCATTACATTCTATTTTTTTTCTTGGATTTGTTAAAAATAGAGGGTATGTGAACGGTTTTTTTTATTTGTGCTCAGAATTTTGAAGTTTTTTCTTTGGTTTTGGATGAGCAATATCCTATGTACATCACGGGTCTTTATCTCTATTTCTAATTCTAGAATTATATATATACGTTTTGTTGGTGACAGATGTTTGGTCTTGTATTATAATTACTCTTAGTAAATTATTCGGCGCCATTGCGCCATGCTACCACTTATTCTATACCTCTATTAACCTATAATTTCTAGCTTGATTAGCTACCCGATGAAATAGCACATTGCGAACCTAATATATCCTGAGATGCATGGTCTATTATTTAGTATGTCATTAGCTTAGCAATTTCTTAAAGTCAATGTTTGCTGATTTTTTATTGATTTTAGTCTTGTATCAAGATAGTGTGCTCTCTTGCTACTTGCTAAAATATGAATTTTGCAGGCCTCGGAGGGTGAAAAGGGCGATGCGGATCGAATTTGGGCAGTTAATTTTAGTCTTGTATCGATATAGTAACTCACACCATTAAGTTGGAACCTAATTTTATCTATATGATGCGAATCAAATTTCGAATTCATTAGTCAAATTTGTATATGTTACCCTTAATCCAAATAATGGCTTTCAGCCTTATTGTTTTTATAAAATAAATATTTGTATCTTTTAAATTGTTTTTGCAAATTTTACTGCATGACATTTCTTATTTTTACTTTTTACTGTTTTCAGAATTAATTAATTTAAAAATTACTTTTTACTGGATCCCAGTCAGCTAAACAACAACAGATTTGTGACAAATACAACAGTGCTGACTGGATTCCAGTCACTAAACAACAACAAACTTTTGTCGCAATTCTGTTCCTGAAGTCAGCGACAAACGTCAGTTTGTTGCTATTCAAATGACGACGTTTGTTGCAGTTTTGTTGTTGAACAACGACATAGTGGCTAGTCTGTCGCTGAACGTTGATTCTTGTTAGCGACAAAGACTTCAGCGACAACCCCTTTTTGTTGCAAATTTGATGCAGAGCTTCTTAGCAACAAATTCGTACCAATTTAGCAACAGATTGCTCTGTTGCTGAATTTGTGTTTTCTTGTAGTGTGTTGTCCCTTCCTATTGATCCTTCTCTATGCTCCCTGGGTAAGTTTATTCTTATTGGGCTTTTAGCAAGGTCAATTAGATTTATCAGACTTGGGTTGATGGGGTGTTTGAGCCTCTCTGATGGGTTTCCTCTTAAAAGTGTAGGCCTGTTTTCAATCTCAAGGTGATCATTACAGTTGACCATTGAGGGTGTGACACATTCCACTATACTTTTGCCTTTATCAAGATAATTCCCTTGCGATGGTGTACCCAATCCCACAACAGGCTTTTTGATCCCAGTGGCTTTGAGGTGACCAATCTTCTACCTTCTCCATCACAGCTCCCCCCATGAACTTCCCTTCCTTAAGCAGAGTGTGTTTTTCATCCAAATCATTGCATATCACCATAGCCCTATCGTCCCCAAACTGTTGACACTTAGTCACCCTCCCCAGACCAGCCTCCAACATTCGTTCCACCAACGACCATGGATGTCTTGGTGCCACTTTGTAGACTACCACCGCTTTATGCTAAACCCTCAAAGTTTGTGGATCTTTACTCTTGAGTTTCATCCATGATTTCTCTCATACTTATCCAATATTTAAGGTACATGTATTGCCACTACAGTTGCCCTCGCCCGAGTCTACGCTATGTGGTCGACAATAGTGGTTGGGTCCTTGGCGCGGTTGTTGATGGTGGTCGTATCTCCTATCTCCCCTCCACTAGTGCTTCATAAAATGCCTTCCACCCCTTCTGACCCCCGTCACTCGGTATGAGTAAGGTGGTCCACCCCCTTCTCTCTATTCGCCATAATTTAAGCATTACTCCCATCTGATTCTTTAAGGTTTGCATATGTAAAACACCATCATCACCTCTGTAATATCCTCGCACCAAGATGGGAGCCACCGACAACCCTTTGAGAATGCGCCGGGCCCTATTGTCAAGTTGTAGAGTGAAGGTAGTGCCTCTGGCGAACTCTTCAATGGCTACACCTCCCTCTCTCCGTTCGAGGACCGTGAACTGCTTCCTTTCCGCCCAAAATCGCTTCGTGCCACAATTAGTCATGAGATTACCATCCATTCGAGTGTACCTCACACCAGAAATCTTCCCCTTCCATCGTACCACCTCCACCCAATCGCTGCTTTGGTCTCCCGCTCCGCTCATAGTCTCACAAACCTTCCACAAGTATAGTTGAAGATCAAGAACATAAATTTAATTTTAGTAGAGTAAAGAAAAGTAGCATAATAGATTGCCAAAGGGATATGATAAAGGTATTATGCAATAAGTCTTAATGATATCAGTCAAATGATTACAAAAGTTTGAAAGGATAGGATCTCCTTAAAATTTTGATGTTGCCAAGATACCCAAAAACACAAAGACAATGGAAATAAATATAGTTAAAACAAATATTGAAAATAGTTAGAAAATAGTTAGAATAGAGAATAGCGAGTTGAGGCTACTTAAAGATTGAGAGAGAAGATACAGAAGATAAAGATATGTTTCACTTCAGATACTATTAGCGAGAGATTTGTGAAATCAGAAATTGAAGGGTAAAATTGTAATTCAAAGTAACGGTTGAAAGTGTTGGGGCATGTGCCTTAGGTCAATCCATTAACTGTCTTTATGAATACTTTTAGTTAATAAAATAGAGGATTTCATTTGTTGTTTATTATAATTAATTTGCATGTTTACATTATAATAAGATACATGGGTATTTACAGAAATATCCTAAATGTCCCTAGTCGATCATTATACTGGGAACTATAATGAATTAAGACTAGTGTGAGTCTTGATTGATGATCATATGATGATTATACGTATAGGGATACGAATCAAGATCACGAGTACTTGTTAGGGAACAAAGTACTTGATCGACCCGCTATGAGAACATCACATGGATTAAGTCATAGTTGTTTCTCATGATAGATATGTTTTTCAGTCATCTGACTTGAGATTACCAGAGGCTTCAACATTAGGAACACAGTGATTTGACACAATCAAACGTTGTCTTTAACCGGACGATTATAAAGGTTGTGATTGGTTACTGTGTGAGCAATGTGATGAAGTTGTGTAATCAAGATAGAATTTGTCCCTCGCATAGAAAGATAGATATACAGTGGATCCCTCGATGTGTTAGACTGTTAAAAGGCCTAGTCTAAGTGAATTGATATTGATCAATGTCACTTAGATGTTTTCAGTCAACCTAGAGATCGAGACTAGTACGATTGAACATGTTGGATGACAATTCCATGTCTTATGTTTGATCAAAAGGATATCGTGTGACAAAAGGATGTTATATACACTATTGATTAGGTTGTATCGATTCGATATTCGTACAACTTGGGTAGTCATAATGTCTTGCTAGAGGCCGCTTATGACTTGTATACCAAAATGTGTTTTGGTACACTGCCAACGTTGTATGAGCCTATTGGGTCGCACACTAAGAATGGTTTTGCGAGATTTTAAGATGGTTCAGAAAAATGAATTTTATATGATAAAATTCATGACAGAAACGTCCTTGTGGTGTATTACACTTATACTTCTTTAAGTAAGGGTATATGTGTAATTTACTTAACCGTCTATATATAAGGGTTGTATAAATAGACGCTTTAAGTTGGAACACACGAATGAAAGATTAAGGGCCGAAACTCTATTTTCATTTCAGAAACGAATTAGGGTTTTCTGGTACGCTCTGGATCGTTTTGGAGAGAAACAAAAAAGTTTCGTATTCTCTCGAAGCTAGCATTTCGAATCTCGGCCGACGTTCGTGTGTGGACTGATGGTAGAGGGCGTTCGTCGTTGGCATCGCCTTAGAGATCGATCAACCTTCAGAAAGGTATATTGCGACCGATGTATGATTAAGTTTTCATGGTTTAAACGTTTTTAATGAAATTAGATTCGGATCCTGTTGGGGTTTTTGTCAAAATTATTTTGTAATTTCCGCTGCGTATGAACCCCAAAACCCAACAGTGGTATCAGAGCCATCGAGTTCGATTCCATTAAATTCATTGCATGTTTTCTTCTGATATATACATGATATATGATTGAAAGCATGTTAATAGTTAATGTATATGTGATATACATAAGTTATCTGTGAGATTTATTATCATGTTTTGTGTATATGATACATATATTCGTGATTTAATTGAAATCAATTTCGTACATGCTAGTAACCATGTTAGGTTAATTCGAATAATTTTAATGAATTGAATTTCGTGTTCTGTGATCCATGACACCATTAGGTATAATCTTTATTTTTCGTGTATTGATGCATGGATGAAATCTCTGTAATTCAGTATGCATATTTAGGTTACATTGTTTTAAGTTTCTTAAATCGCATAAGTCTGAATATTAATTCGAAACTAATATGATTAGGTTCGATTGGGATAGTAGTTCATGATTCAATTACATGTTTGTGATTATTTGGATGAGGACCGAAATTGCAAATAATTATTTTTTGAAATTATTTATTTATCTCATTATATCTATTATGTTATGAAATTTCTATTTGATAAGAGATAGATAACAAATTAGATTAGGAGATATTAGCAAAATCAGTTTCGTTATCCCTATTGGATAGGAGATAAATATCAAAAATTTTGTTATTGGTGATATGCTAGGATTCAAATATCTTAAGTCCTAATTGGATTAGGATAAGATGATTAGTTAGATGTGGGCACGGGTTAATTAAAATGTTTTATTTGACTTAATTTCAGATAAATTAAGAGGTTAATTTAGGATAATAAAATCAACGAAAAATATGATTTTCTATAGCGAATTTTAATTTTCAGAATTGAGATTCGTCTCCTAAAAAAAAAAGGGGGGGCGATGCCTCCTACTTCCCCGTCATTGATCCGCCCAACGGGACCGCCGTCGTCTAACTAATCCTAGCGCACGAAAATTCTTTTATTAGTGAACAATATAAAAATTTCCAAATTGTTTAGTGATTGAACAAATCAATAAAATATATGATATTTCATTGTTTACATAAAATCACTAAAACTGAATAAAATACCTCTATTAAATTTTAAGTCTCGAGCCATCCATTTTAAACACTTGTCAAGGCCTCGATCACACTAATATAGTTTCAACCATAGCTGGGTGTATTGTGTTATCTTGGTAAGACAAGTTGGGTAAGAGTTACCTAAATGTTTAAAAATGGTCCGACGTTTTGAGCTTTAGGCACGTGATGAGATAAAAAACATGCTAAGACATAAGATGTCCCGTATCTCATAAAAGTATTTAAAATTACATAAGATGTAATTGGTAACTGTTACCTACCTAAATAATCTAGTTATGTGTTTCATGCTATAGTGTCATAGAATTAGGTGAAATATGGATTTTAGTCCCCTAAATAAACAATATGTTTTAGGAGGGTTGTTAATTTAGTGGGAGTCTATTCCTGTATACTAAAATAAACTTTGCATAATCTTTATTGTAGATCAATGGCCTCTTCAAGTAACAATAATCCCATGTCACTGCGATCCATCCTTGAGAAGGATAAGCTATCTCGGGACTAACTTTCTTGACTCGTTCGTAAACTTGAGAATCGTTCTCAAGCATGAACGCAAGTTGTATGTCCCGGATGCTCCAATCCCCGAGACCCATCGCCCAATGCTACGAAAGCATGTGAAGGATGCGCATAATAAGCATGTCAACGATTCTACCGATGTTGCATGTATTATGCTTGGCAACTATGGTTCCCGAACTTCGAAGGACATGGAACTAATGGAAGCCTACGATATGGTCAGTAACGCCGAAGGAAATGTTCCAACAAAGAAGCTAGGCAAGAAAGGTTCGAGACAATCAAGAACCTACATTCTTGCAAGATGACCGAGGGTGCGTCGCTTAGTCCTCATGTTCTTAAGATGAAGGGCTATGTTGACCAAACTTGATAGACTCGAATTTTCCATAAGCCAAGAGTTGGCTACGGATTTGATCCCGAATTCATTACTGAGAGTTACTCATAATTTGTGATGAACTACAATATGAATAATATGGAGAAATCGGGCTTTCGAGTTGCATTTGATGCTCAAAACTGCTGAACAAAATATCAAGAAACCCTCTAGTAATGTGTTGATGATCCAAAAGGGAAAGGGAATGAAGAAGAAAGGCAAAGGCAAGGCTAAAGTTGCCAAGGCTGCTGCTGCACCTGTCGAAAAGCCTGTGGAACAAGTAAAGCCCCAGCCTGTTCTTGCTTCAAAACACCCAAAAGAAAAGGAAGGAAATTGTCATTTCTGTCATGCACCTGGACATTGGTTCAGAAATTGCAAACTTTATCTGGAAGATCTAAATAAGAAAAAGGGTAGTGCGACTACCACTACATGTATTATGTTATTGAAATTAATTTATCTACTAGTGATTCCTGGGTATTAGATACCGGATGTGGATATCACATTTGTATAAATGTGCAGGGACTCACCAGAAGTAGAAAGTTGAAGAAATGAGAAGTCATCCCCCGCGTAGGGAATGGAGCAAGAGTTGATGCCCTGGCTGTTGGATCATATGACTTAGTCTTACCTAGTGGACTTATTTTAACTTTAAATAATTGTTATTTTGTGCCTGCCTTGAGCAGAAACATCATTTCTGTTTCATGTTTGGATATGGATGGTTTTGATTTTATTATTGCGAATAATATATGTTCCATTTCTCGTAAAGGCATATTTTATGCAAATGTTGATTTGTGTGATGGTCTTTATATTCTAAGCATGAAAAGGTCCACTGATACTCCAGTCTTTAACATAAATACAAAGAGATTCAAGTCAAATGATTTGAATCGAACCTATCTTTGGCATTGTCGTCTCGGGCACATAAATGAGAATCGCATAACGAAGCTCCATAAAGATGGACTTCTAGATTCATTTGATTTAGAAACATATGAAATGTGCGTATCTTGTTTACTAGGCAAGATGACTAAAAGTCCTTTTACTGGACACAGTGAAAGGGCAAGTGATTTATTGGGTCTAATACATACTGATATATGCGGTCCTATAAACACAATGACTAGAGGAGATTATCAGTACTTCATTACATTTACTGATGATTTCAGCAGATATGGTTATGTATATCTTATGAAACATAAAGCTGAATCATTTGAGATGTTTCGAACGTTTCAAAATGAAGTGCATAATCAACTTGGTAAAACTATCTAAACACTTCAATCAGATCGAGGTGGTGAATATTTGAGCCAATAATTTGATGATCAACTTAGAAATTGTGGGATTGTCTCCCAATTGACTCCACCAGCAACTCTACTACTGAACCGCTGCTGGAAGTTCAACAACATTCTGAACCAGTTGAACCTCCACAAGTGACACAAGGCCCACGTAAATCTGGTAGGGTAAGACATGAGCTAGAGAGATTCGGATTTCTCATTACTGATAGTCGTGATGTGTTGCTTATGGATCAAAATGAGCCCACCACTTATCAAGAGGCTATGTCTGGACCAGACTCAGATAAATAGCTAAGTGCCATGAACTCTGAGATGCAATCCATGTATGATAACCAAGTTTGGAACTTGGTTGATTTACCTGAAGGTGGTAAGACCATTGGATGTAAATGAGTTTTCAAGAAGAAAACTGACATGGATGGCAAAGTGCATACTTTTAAAGCAAGACTTGTAGCAAAAGGTTTCATGCAGACTCAAGGTGTTGATTATGATGAAACTTTTTCGCCAGTAGCCATGCTTAAATCCATAAGAATTTTAATTGTCATTGCTGCATATTATGACTATGAGATATGACAAATGGATGTAAAAATATCATTTCTTAATGGAAAGCTGCTTGAGGACGTGTATATAACACAACCTGAAGGTTTTGTACATCCTGAGAATTCTAGGAAGGTATGCAAGCTTCAAAGATCCATTTACGGATTAAAGCAAGCTTCTCAGAGTTGGAATCTTCGTTTTGATGAAGCAATAAAGGATTTTGATTTTATTAAGAACGAAGATGAGCCTTGTATATACAAGAAGGTCAGTGGGAGTGTATTTGTTTTTCTGGTACTGTATGTTGATGATATATTACTCATTGGAAATGACATCCCAACATTGCCGAATGTCAAGTCTTGGTTAGGGAAGTGTTTCTCAATGAAAGACTTAGGAGATGCAGCCTATATCCTAGGGATAAGGATCTATAGGGATAGATCTAAGAGGCTAATCGGTTTAAGTCAGAGTGCTTACATAGACAAGGTGCTGAATAGGTTCAGTTTGCAAGACTCTAAAAGATGATTGTTGCCAATGTCTCATGGCATAAGTCTCAGCAAGATTCAATGTCCTAAGACAAATGATGAGCGAGACCGTATGAATAAGATTCCATATGCATCAACTATTGGATCTATCATGTATGTCATGCTACGCACTCGACCTGATGTATCATATGCTTTGAGCACTACAAGCAGATATCACTCAGATCCTGGTGAGAGTCATTGGATTGTAGTAAAGAACATTCTTAAATACTTAAGAAGGACTAAGGAAGTGTTCTTGGTCTATGGAGGTTTTGAAAATGATCTAGTTGTAAATGGTTACACAGATGCAAGTTTTCAAACTGATATAAATGATTTTAGATCGCAGTCTGGATATGTGTTTACTTTGAATGTGAGTGCAGTAAGCTGGAAAAGTTCGAAGCAAGAGACTGTGCATTCTACAATGTAGTGAGTATATTGCAATCGTCCGATGCAAAGAAAGGAGGCGCTTGGATAAAAAGTTCATTTCTGAACTAGGTGTGGTTCCAAGTATTGCTAACCCTGTTTGTTTGTATTGTGATAATAACGGGGCAATAGCACAGGCCAACAAACCCTGTTTGTTTGTTTGTATTGAGATCGAGGTATGATTAAGTTTTCATGGTTTAAACGTTTTTAATGGAATTAGATTCGGATCCTGTTGGGGTTTTTGTCAAAATTGTTTTGTAATTTCTGCTGCGTATGAACCCCAAAACCCAACAGAAAGTTGTTGTATTCATGCTTATTAAGTATTAATAATATACATCCATGTCATAGGAACTATACATATTTCACCATTGGATTACTATAAGTTAACTAATTATTAGTTGAACTAACATAGTTATTTGTATGAAAGTAGGGTCAGTTAAATTTAATGATTAGTACGTTTGTGCATATATAGAAAACTTGGTTGGTGTGTAGGGATGTAAGAAAACTTTTGCTTTATTATTTCACAGTAGTAGGTAGGCATAAATGTAAGACCATTAGGTGTCTTAAACTTATGACTTAATTTATGTAACCTATAAATTACCTAAAGACTCTTGAGCTTCCATTACCGTTACCAATTTGATGAAAATTGATATTAATGTGGGAAGCTTAAAGGCTCTCTCTCAAGTCTATAAAAGGGCACTTGTACCATCAAACAAAGTGTCAAGTGCGTTGAGGCTCCTGAGGGCGATATTGTTTTGGTGTAGCGCTTAAGGTATTTCAACTAGATAATCGCTTCCGCAGGTAATTCCTTAACTGATCTATAATTCTTAATTTTTTGAATTTTTATATGTGGTATCAGAGCCTAATAGATCAGTAGAGCGTTTCGCAAATGATTAGTGTTTTAGTTTTTGATCTAGTTTGATGGTAAATTGATTTTATTAAAAGATATGTGTGTTTGACTCTAAATCAATTTTACATATGGACTTACTGTTTATTCTTGATGATCATATTAGATCTTTGCATACATGGAAGTATATATGCAGCGTCTAGGTCTATATATATTCAATACATTATCTCCAAGAATTAAAGCTATATATGACTCTAAAATAAAATTTTATTTTCATGAATTGATGAACCAGTAGATAAAACTTTATATATATAATTAATTTATGCATGATCATCACTTTTCTCAAATGCTACTGTTTTTTAAAGCACGTGTTTCTGTGTTCTATAATATTTTTGTATGATGATGATAGTGTAAAATCAAGCAAATTGATTTACTCATTTCGTTCCATATTATTCGTCACATTGAATTTTTTTTCCTTGTTCCACAATTGTGTCACATTAAGAAATCAAAAGTGCATTTACAGTTTTTTTTTTTCAATTTTACCCCTAATTTTGAAGTTATGTCATTAATGCCAAGTGGGGGTTCCACATTAATTTCTAATGCAAAAACTTTAAAAAAGTAGGCTTAATGAGGGGTAATTAAGTCTCAATGTCTATCTTTTAAAGACTTTCAATCATCACCTTAATTCCGGCGCACAAGCCCAAATGTGACATATAATATGGAACGAAGGGAATATTAAACAAAACACACATATGTCATGTTATTTTGTAAATGTAACCCTACATTGCATTCGATCCGTCACACACTCGCGTCAATCATGCACGTCTTATTAGTTGACATTACCGCTTGTAAACACGCATTAATTGTTGTCATTGTTAATTTTACATTTCTTAAGAAACACTTGACCATTAGTCTCTTCATAACCGATTTGAGATTAAATTAGTCATTATGTAGATTTGTTTTTATTTAGTTAATTCGATCAATTATCTATCGGATGATTTATATGCTAATATAGTATTACCTTGACTTATGACATGGATAGTGAAAAATTAGAAACCGATATATAGAATTGTTTCTAATTGGCAATTACTATATGAAAAGATTAAAAAAAATACCAAAATGAAAAGATATTTTAAAGATAACAAAACAATCTTTTCGATTTATACTATTATTATGTAAGGACATTATTATATACTTTTTATAAATTCTATAGAGAGATTTATAAAAATTACATGTCAAGATTTAAAGTCGTGGAGTAACACTAATGAGGTACCAATTAGAATTGGTTGGATGTCTCAAATAATTGATTAGAAGGAGATTGTTGAAACACCCATTGGAAATTTGGATCCATGGTTAACTCAATTGAGAAACATAAGCCAATAATTCCATGTAAATTACCATTGAACTATTTCCTCTTTAAGGTAACCCTCAGTTTATTTGCTATGTGTATACTATGTATTGTGTGTCCTAGAAATTCTTTAGTTTTACGTTGCAATTCAATCACACTGACGCTGAAACTGAAAATACTCGTCTTGCCGCAAAATCTCAATTAATCCAACAGGAATTACTATAATGGGATATAGAAGGCACTCACCTATTGAAGAAAATGAATAGTTATTCTTCCTACGAGATTTGTTTAGAAGTTCTCTTCGACTTCTTCCCGTTGAAAAAAAGGTTAATATTTCATTTAAGTAAATAAATACATTAATTAGTAATTGTTATCTATTGCAATATTGTCATTACAACGTACAATTACTTTACTCTTATTGCCCATTACAAACTATGTTACTGACAAATAACCCTCTTCATTACAGATAAAGAATAATTTACGGACCTAAATTAAGAATCAAAATAAATATGTGAGTTTTGATATTTGTATAATGAATTGGCAGTTATATATGCGATGATAAAAAGAAAATGCATTATTGTTAATATTACGATTATAATTTGTTGTTTATATTATGAAGTGTGTTAATTACCAAAGTGATCCAACTAAATACTTTAAACATCAAATTATGTGAATTTTCCTATATGTTTCATTTTTTCATGATCTTATGATAATTATTAGAAATTGATTTAATTCAAAGGTAAATTATTTTTTAATATATTTTTATAAACATGATTTAATGCATATTAGTTATGCTAATGATAATTAAGAACGATGAAGGATACCCAAATGTACCCCCATCTTCTTGTTGATTTTTAATTGATTACTAAAATATTATAATTACTAAAACATTATGGTTGACTCAAATGTGCACCACATTTTAGTAATTTATGAAAATCTTATGACAAGTTAAAAATGGAAAGGATACCCAAAGGTAACATACATTTTTAATTTTTATTGAATAAAGTATATACAACTCTTATGAATTATTCATATAGACATATATGGACAATTTAACACTCAATCTCTATTTGGTGAAAAATATTACTTTATTGATGATTTTTCACAATATGAATATATTTATTGTTGCATGAAAAATCTAAGCTGATGAATATTATGGAAGATATGATTAAATTAAATAGTATCCTGGTCTATTTGTTAAACTCCTTGGACGACAAGATATTTGTGCTCAATACACACTATCCAATACACACTTCAGCAGAATGATGTAGTTGAACTACTTAACCAAACATTAATGGAAATGGTTTGGAGTATGCTTAGTAATTCTACATTATTTCATTGTGGATGAAAGCCTTAAAGACTGCTTCATATTTTGACTATGGTTCATAGTCAATTCATAAACTTTATTTTGAGTTATGAGCTAGAAGGAAACCTACCTTAAAACATATACACGTTTGAGATTGTCCAGTAAAGGATAATAATTATAATTCACTAGAAAATAAATTTACTAAATTTAATATATTAACCATTGTATAAAGATTTTTGAACATGAAAATGTCAGGTTCATCATAAATGGTGAAATCAGTGGGAGTGACAATCCACAAAATATGAAAAAAAAAGAATTGATTTGCGTACCATGTCAAACTATCTATAACTTCTAATGAAACATTAGTTTCTCCTACTGATGTTTCTCATAAAGAAAATATTGAGGTCACTGTTAATACAACCACTAATTATTCACAAGAATGAGTATTTCAAAAATCTCATAGTAAGGAATTTATTATACCTGATGATATTGTGGTCTACTTATAGGAACCTGATTATGATATAAAACAAATATTAAAGATCCAATTTCTTATGATGAAGTCATCAAAGTGATGATTACATGAAATTGATTCATGTTATGCATGATAAATATTTAATCAATGACTCAAAATAAAGTATAGAATCTCGTTCAATTGTCTCAGAATTTTAAACTTATTGGATGTAAATAAGTTTTCAAGACTAAACATAAATCTTAAGGCAATATCAAACGATCTAAAGCTATACTCGTAGATTTAAAATTACACCAAATGAATGTAAGCATTATTTTTTCAGTGAGAGTTTAGATGAAGAAGTCTATATGAATCAATCTAAAGGAATTCATAGTAGAAGGAAAGGACACATAGTATGCATACTTATGAAGTCATTATATGAATTAAAACAAGCTTCCCGTCAATGGTATATTAAGTTAATGTTATCATAACATCCTATCAATCGATGCATACATTTGAAGGTCAATGTGAGCAAATTCATATTTTGATTAATGATATTTCGCTCGACAAAAGTGTTCTTAGTATAATGGACGGGATCAAAGAGTTTCTCTTTCAGAACTTTAAAATTAATGATATAATAGACCAAATTTCAGTTTTTTTGTTGGCGTGTTGGGATGTTACCAAAGTAACCCTTGCATAGACCATTAGTGAGCTACGAAGAAGGTTTTACAATATTTATAATGGACAAAAGATTACATGCTCACTTATAGAAAGTCTAATAACTTTAAAGATATTGGTTATTTAGACGTAGATTTTGTTAATTGTCTTCAAACTAAAAATTCTACTTTTAGGCGTGTTTTTATTTTCACTAATGGAGAAATCTCTTTAAGTGCTAAGCAGACGATTACGACTACTTCTACTTTGACAGTTGAGTTTGTAGTTTAAAGCTACAAATTAAGGATTATGATTAAATAACTTCATTTGAGGGCTTTGTACTATTAACCTAATTTTCAAGCCATTAACGAAGAAGTTCAAAAGTAAAAAGTGTCAATAAAAACATATTAGCACATATTTTATGGTTACAAATCCCTTGATGAAAAGATTACACTAAAGGCATTGAAAGAACATGTATGTCGACATAACGAGCCTTGGTTGTAATTATTAAATGATTTAATTTGGGATTTGATTATGTATAAGTTTATGTTTACTTTATGAAATCGATCTCATTTGTTGTGCTAATTATACTAATATATGTGCACACTTATGTTAGAGATAATAGTAAGTGAGTTTAATCTTTGACATGTATGGACGTTATGTTTTATGAATCAAATGAATTAGTAATGCTCGTAGTACATAGAAGGGAATACGTTCTATTTTGATGTATAACCGCTATGACTCTTATTGCTAATTTATTTTATAATGATTTAATGATACCAAACTTATATGCGCGCTAATATAGAAGTTATGTGATGTTTGGTTATGTAAGTCAAGTGAGAGAACCATTAAGCTATATGTGACCCACATATTGAAATAAAGTATGAGACAAGTGGAGAATGTAAGACCATTAGATGTCTCGAACTTATGACTTAATTTATGTAACTTATAAATTACCTAAAGACTCTTGAGCTTCCATTACCATTATCAATTTGATGGAAATTGGTATTAGTGCGGAAAACTTAAATGTTCTCCCTCAAGCTTATAAAATGGCACTTGTACCATCAAACAAGGTGTCGAATGCGTTAGGCTCGTGATGGTGATAATATTTTGGTGTAGTCTTTAAGCTATTTCAACTAAGTAATCACTTCCGCATGTAATTTTCTAACTGATCTATAATTCTTAATGTTTTTAATGTTTACAATAAAAAAGTAAAAATAGATTAACACCTTTGAATTAGTTAATTAATTAGCATATATATATATTAACTTTACTTTTCTGATCATTCTTTTTAAACTAATCCCTTTCTTTAATACCATATAGAAGGATAAAAGGGATCCAATATAATATGTAAGAACGAGTAATGTTTCCTTCAATCACGACCTATATCCATTCGAGACATTTTTTTTAATTAACCTTGAGTATCGTTTTGCAAAAAAAGAAAAAAAAAAAAACTTGAGTATCGAGATACTTGTCCGATTAATTAGTCTCATAAACTTCGAGATTGCGGAAAGAAATAACCACAATTGGTCCGACATTTGACTGTTGTGAGGAATTGAACTCGAAATCGTACGCTTAACCCACACAGTCTCACCTTTACCCTTGTCACTAAGCCAACCCGTCCGAGTTATCCACTTAGTACTTTAATTTTTGGTCATCGATCTACTACCCCTTTTGTGGATATTTATACATTTTTAATTATTTATTTATTAAATATTTACAATTTTGATAAGTTAAAGGTTAGTAGTGTACCCTGATTAAGCCATAAGTCCAAAATCTCAATACAAGCACTTGCATTAATCTCAATAAGGAGTAGTACTTACATTTTTTAATATTAGCTAGCTAGGTTTAAAATTATGATAATACTAGGTCTATATGTTCACATATAGTTTTTTTAAAATTCTACATATTGTTTTGCAAGAGACCTCTCAAAAGAATAAAGAAAAGAAATTGTTTATATATAGGACCTATACATGCTATATAATTAATTATTTGCATTTTAATTAAACCTAGCTTGTATTTTAAAGCTGATCATAGGCATATATTGTGGCCCTGTTTGGCACGCACAAACTAGCTTATCAGCTAGCTTATAAGCTAGATTATATGCGACTTCAGTAAATAAGTTACGTTTGGTTAGCAACTTATTTTAAAAATAAGCTAGATGAAACTATACAATCTTGGACGCTATCCCTAGTAGCGTTTAGTTAAAAAAAAAGCCTGATCTAGTTTACTTTCCCTTTCAGCCCTAAAAAAATACTAAATATAAAAAACCAAAAATACTGAATTATAAATATATTATAAATATTTAATATTTTTTAAATAAAAATTAAATAAAATTATTCAATAATAAAAATATATTTTTACATTTAATATTAAATAATTATTAAATAAATAATTATGTTTATAAGTAGCACGTTTAATAATACATATATATCGTTTATAATATATATAGCATGTCTTTTTATGTCATTTTGTATTTATCCGCTACTCGATCAACTATTTCTTCTAAACAATTTTAAATGATCAGCTAGATTATCAGTTATCACTATCAGCTATCAATTAGTAGCATTTCAGCTGTCAGCTAGATTATTAGTTTTCAGTTAGATTATCAACTTTCAGCCTGATTATCAGCTAGTATTGTCAAACAGAGCCTGCATATATATGCATTTTGTCATCGCCAAGGTTTTCATATCTAAATAATTTGTTAGCTTTTTGAAAATGAAGAAAAAAAAATCTTTTTTCAAGGCCTACATTAATTTGGAGTATCTAGATATATAGTTTTTGAATTTAAAACTAATAAATAGTATGTATTAGAGCATCTCCAATAGTAAATGTTGATTTGGGGTGCGGATTGCTGCCATATCATCATTGTGTAGGGATTATAAAGGGCTGGTAGTATAAATCCATTTCAAAACCAAAAAAATGGATAATGTAGACTACGGTCAAGAAACTCACATTTTTCTTTATTTTTAGATTTTTTTTTTAATTTTGTTTCCTACTTTATACGCGTTTTTCAATTTGTTGCCCCTTCTTTTAGGCATTTTTTGTTTTTTTTTCCTTTCGTTTTTTAAGTTTTTTAAAACGTTGCTTTTTTTTTTTGTTCTTTTATTTCTTTTTTTAGATGACATGACATCTAGACATTATCTATCCCACCTAGGGATGCAAATGGAGAGGGTAAGGGATGAGGACCCCATATCCATCTCCATCCCGCTTAAAAACTCATCCCCTATCTTCATGCGAGGATGAACTTTCATACCCATCTCCATCCCCATCCCCATCCCCACCCCCACCTAATCCCTGCGAGGAAAGGGACTCTCTATGGGAAAAAAACCTTTCCCTATTTCATTCCCCATATATTGTAGATCTCTGCGGGGATTCTTTCGGGGATTTAGCGAAGAATATCACTGCAGGAAAATATTTTTTCCTGCTTAATTTTTTTCAAAAAGATTTATAAAAAGTATGGTACACATACATAGGATAACAATTGTTGAGAATTTCAACCAAATAAAGTATAACGTATAAATATAGTTGCAAACAATTCAAAACATAACATATAATTAACCAAACAAGCTAAAATATAAATCACATTAGAGTTTGTTTATTATTAGTGTTTTGAGTGAAAGCCTAAAATTGATATATACGATATATATATATACACCGAGATCCCCACGAAGATTATCAATGGGGGTTACCCGCGGGGATCTTCGCAAATATATTTTTTTTCTCATCCCGTACCCATATCCATGTGGGTATGAGATTTTATCTTCATCCTCACCTCCATCCCCATTTAAAATTTTCATCTCCATCCCCGTTGCGAGGAATCCTCGTCCTCCGCGTGGATTCTTAGCCTCGCTTGCATCCCTAATCTCACCCTCCAGAAATAGAAGGTGCATTAGACAGTGTCTCCACTATGTTATCCGCACGGAGCAAATCCACCGCCTTATTGAAGATGTATTTTTTAATCCAATATTTATTTAATCTAACGTGACACACATTCCCACACAATCCACGTCACCATTATGGAGATGCTCTTATACTACACGTAATATCAAATCTTTTACTATTAAATATTCCTGTTCGAGACAACGCTATTCCAACTGAAATTTAACCTAACTCCTTTAATATAAAACCCGGAACCAACGCGTGTCCCAACTATAAACTGCCCATATATTAAACCTGGAATCAAAGTTAAATTAGATAGACCCTGACTTATATCTATTTGATTCTTTATCCTGACAGAAGGGGCAGCCGACATGGTCTTATGACAAACATGCGACAGTATTGAGAGGTGCACTAATTGGATTTGAGGGCCGCTAAGGGCACCCCACCATTTCATGAAGGCACCCTGTTATTGAGGGCACAAAACAAATTACCAAGGGCACCCAAAAATTACACACGAAATCTCGAAAATACCCCTCCTGCACAAACACGAAAAAAACCCGCTGCACCCCACCACCCCCTCCACCACCTTCACCGATCTTGACTCCAAGAAACCATTTGGTTTGAACCAACCAGTGAGAGGAATCTCCAAATCGTGTCTCACCTTGTGTTTCTCCTTCCTTTACGCTTTTTGCAGTTCGTAGGGTCGTGGTGTGAGCCGATTTCGTCTCCAAGTTAGGGTTCGGTTGAAGTTCGTCGACACACCTTATTTAGTGTAATTAAGTTACATTTGGTAGAGTAGTTGTGATTTACAAAAGTGATTGTTTGTTCAATAGTTAAAAAAATGGGAATTCGCGGTTCTCGCCACACGCGCCGAGATCAGTGCTAGACTGTTCTCGCCAAGCATGGCCGAGAGGGAAGCTACATTTTTGGGAAGTCGCAGTCTCGGCCACAAAGGCCGGAAAGTCTCACAGTGTCTCGGTTACGCATGGCCGATAGTACTCTAGTTCTCTCGGCCGAGACTTGACGAGAGCAAGGCGAATTGAAATGGTCAACCCATATCGGTGGTGCACAACCGAAACCTTTCCATCGGACTCGGTTGGACACCGCCGATATATTGGAGCAATTGTCGGTCATGGGTGACCGAAAATATGGGCTGGTTCACGAACCTGCTTGACCGAGACATCAGAAATGGATGAAATTGATCATTACTTTTTTGTAAATTTTTTGTTGGGTTCTGTTCCATGCGCTTATATGTTGTAATTTTTTTCGTGTATGGCTCGTCCAAGGCAATCGGTGACTAGGGAGGATATTAAAGGAAAGATGAGAATACTTAGTATCGTGGTCACTAGGTGATCTTATGAAATACCAAGGAACATTAGAGAGATAATAAAAAGACTCGATGATTAAAACCGCAAAGAACACAATCATAAGCGATGGAAAGGTAGTCCTACATCATAAGCGTCATGAGGAATCTGTTTTAGTAAAAGCAAAGCCACTTCAAAAAGCAAAATATATAATAATTACAACCAGACAAAAGTAAACAATGAAAGCAACTAGTAACTACTACTTTACATAATAAGAGACCAAAAGCAAAAGCACTGCGGCATGGGCCGGATGGCTATACACGTCTATGTAGCATGGGCTTGATGTGAGGATCGCATGGGCCTGATTAGTCGCTAGGTCCTTGGTAACGGATAATGCAATGTGATGATGCGGGGGAAAAATAGAAAATTCCCCGAGAGCAGCATACACATAATCAGGGAACCGCATCATAGTCGGAAAATGAATATACACACGTATAATGGGACATCCCAATAAATACCATAAGGCAAGTAGAAGACAAATATCATCTTGTGTCCACACATAGCTGATATGATATGTGAAAATGTTGAGCGAATGCCGTCTTGGAGGAGGTTTCCAGACAATCTCAACGCCATTGTTGAATAATTCTTGATAAATGAACTCTACCAAAGGATGATGAATGCCAAGATTCATGGTAACCGTAGGAGCTTCACAGCTAGTCACAAATCTGCATCAGAAAGATTATGAATGTTATCATCAGAAACAGATCTGGTAGATGACGAACATTTAGAAGCGATCTGTTTAAATTCAACCAAAATGTACAGCACAAACACGAAAAGACCCAAAAAAAAGGTTCTCGGTCGTACATATCCGAAACTTTCTTCGAAGTCTCGCTCACGAACGATCGAGAGTTACTGAGTACTCTCGGTTTTACCATTCTGTGACCTACGTACACCTATCGGTCCTATATGACTGAGATATCACCATAAATCTCGGTCCTGCAAGGCCGATACAATCCCGCACATCCACATAAACTTTGGATAACCGCATAAAAAACACAATAAATTTGCAAAATTTTCGTGAGTTCGACCTCCTCTTGCACAATAGCAGTACAATCCTACATTATATAGTGGAAACAAGTATGGATTTGAAGAAATTACCAAACCCTACGTTGACAAACAAATCATCATTTTCACACTTATACACAACTAAACAGCTTCTAAAAAACCCGAATATGGTTGTCAAACATTGTTACCTCGCTGTCGGACGATGTCAATCCGCAAGAATCGATCAGCTCTTCGCCAAACAGAATGTGGTTGCGGCTTTGTGGTTCAAGCTTGCTGGTAGGGTGCCCTAACTCCTTGTCAAAATGGTTTGTGGGGTTTGAACCATTATATATATATAGGGGCAAAATGGTCTTTTCCATTTTTGCTGGAATTTTTACAAATAAGTTGGGTGCCTTCATGAAATGGTGGGGTGCCCTTAGCGGCCCTGTTGGATTTTGATCTAGCGGACATGCATGGGGGTTTCATATGCATTCATCGATCTCTCATGAGTTGTGGGCTCTACTAATTTTACTAGAGCTAATCACAGGTCCCAAATTTCCAACTCATGATTCTGAAAAAAATTAACATACATTTTTTTTTCAAAGAGGGTAACTAACTATTTTAAGTTAGTTTTGGTTATAAAATCAAAATTAGAGCATCTCTATTTGGTAAATGTGGATTGAGACCATGAGCTATATTTTAGTCCACACATCTCCACGAGGACCAAGGCCTCGTTTGATACGTTTTTGCTAACTTATATTGTTAGTTTATCTCATTGGAGTTGGATTTTTTGCTTGATTAACACATTTGGGGAAAATATTTATCAAGCCAACACACCCACAAAAATATTTCTCAATCTAACTCATTTGCTGCCATGTCACCGCCTTGTAATGGGCACAAAAAAGCAACGAAGTCGTGACCCGCGGTCACGACTTCTTCAATTTTGTTTTTTTAGTTTTTTTTTTGTTTTTTTTCCCTTTTAGATCCTTTTTTTTTAAAAAAAAACTTAACGAAATTTTTTTTTAAAAATGCAAGTCGTGACCTAAAGTCACGACTTCTATTTTTTCTAATTTTTTTATTCGGTGTTGTTTTTTTGTTTTGTATTTTTTTTCTTTTTGCTTTTGGTAATAAACACAAACAAATACAAACAACTTCTAAGTTATTTATACATGCGTTTGGCTCAAGGGTTGGAGGCAATCTGTCCTAAAGAAATTAAGTCTTATAGTGTGATGGACAGATGAATGCATTTTGAAGAAACTATAGAATGTCTAGATTCTTTCACTTTAGATAGTAAAAGATGGTACAGTTGAAAAGCCAATTAGACCAGTTAGTAAACACCAAATAGGAACAACTAATCATCAATATTACTTCACTCAAAGAGATAATATGGATGCGGTTCATGAGTGTTGCAATATCGATCATCTAGGATAATTGGGATAGGAAGATCAAATAATTTATTTGCTTATAAGCATTAAAAAGTTTATCAACTGAGTATGCTGCCCAAAGTAACATTGGCGACGTAACCAATCTTCAATGTTGATAAATTTCGCAATCTGATAACGAGTTTAGCAATTTCAGTCAAGTCGTAAATGAATGTGGCCCCTTCAATTTTCTTGTTTTTGCTGCCAGTAAATCGTCGTAGAGATCGCGTAGCGTTTCTAGTTTCCACTATTCCTTTCGAACACCGACAAAAAAAATGTTGGATACTCTCCAGAGTCAATTCATAGTTGCAAGTTTTGTTTTAAGTCTGATTTATTTTTATGAAGAAAATGAAAATGAATCTTGACAAAATTTAATTTATCATATTATCCCTCATATACAAGTATAATCCACTAGCATATATGTGTTTTTTTTCAACTCGAGTAATTTGCGAAATTCATGAAATTCACGTTAGTAGTGCAAGAAATTTCATTTGCTATAAATGAAAAACTTGGAGGTCGATGAAATGCTATAATAATCCCTAAGTTTATGAACAAGAGTTTCACCATGTACCTTCAAAAGCTTGTGAATGCATTGCTAATTAAGTTATAGGTTCGCAAGGAATACTACATGGTTCTTTCACATTAAACATTATCACATTAGGAATATCATAACCAACTACAAAACATTAATATAAACAAAAATATATCTTGTTATAGTAAAAAAAAAGGTCTTAATCTGACCCCAAATAATGACTTCAAGTCCCACAACATGTTCTCTTTACGACTCGCACATTACGATCTAAAGCTAATGGCACATTCGAAGGGCCCACCTCAGCACGTAACGAATTTTGAGCATCTTCTGGTTGAATATCATTTGTATCATGTCTTCCACCATCATCAGTACTTGTTGTCCCAGATAAATTCATCATTATTGGACTTGCATTAAAATGACGTGAAAATGTAGGTATCCTATCAAAATGAAAGGCTGTCTCGAATCCTATGTTGGGAGGTACCGATGGAGTATGCGGAGTCTTAAACTCGTTGAGAGGTACTGATGGAATATGTAGAGTCTCTAACTCGCTGAGAGGTATGGATGGAGTATACATTGGAGTATCATGCCTTGAATTTATATCTTCATGAGAAGATTGATGAAATTCTTCAAAAGAACTGGGCATATTATGGATGCGATAATCTGCATGTATTGCAGTCAAAGTCGATGCAGCTACATCTCTAATACGTAGAATAACACATCATCACTCAATGTCAACTGATGAATTGATGTCATTACATGTGCCTACATATAAAATATTTATGAAGTTGTATGCGAAAAAAAAATCAAAACAACTATTTAAAAGACCTAATGATTGAATAATCAAAATTTGTACTTACCAATGCCTCAATAATAGCTCCACGATGCGACATGAATCCTCGTGTAATGCGACGATACCATTGCATGTACAGGTCATTCGCAATATTAGAAGCACGTTCGTTCCACATGTAGACATAATCACTATGTTCTGCACTCCAATATTTGTCTGTTTTCCGTCGCAAGTCAATCTTATGTAGCTCCATACTTGTGCTATTTAAAGGTGGTATCTTTTGTTTCAAACTGAATTGCCGCATAACTCTATCAGGATTATACATTTCAACAACACAGAAAAAAATAAAGGTGCCCTCGTTCGCCAAATGCCACGACCACTGCTACAATATGTAGGCAAGTCCCTTATCAGTGTCTCAGAATACGGCTCCCAAATTACCTGAACGCATGGAAAACAACTTGAAATGAATAAAATTCTCATTTCACCACATAATCAAAAGGGTGTTTGAAAAAATTGATTAAGTGTATTTCTTACTTCATCGAGTGTTTGCATGTCAATCATTTCCCTATATTTTGTTAGCACGTGCATTGATGTTCATGTGGTCTCTAAAGCATGTCTCCACCTATAAAAAACATGAAAAAACAAAACAATGCATGCATGAATTTACATGTAGATAAATAAAGTCAATTTTGTATTACTTTGTTAAAAAATTGTAATTACCTATGACCAAATGGAGGAGGCGGGAATAAATCTTCATTTGGTATGATGTCGTTTCGAAGAATATTTCCCATAATTGGTGCAAGAAAAGGCAACCTGTCCCACACTCATAGTTGCAATAATATTACTGGACCTGCAATCTCTGCTCCATCAATGTCAGCGGCAAGACACAATTGTCTGTATAGGTGGGCCAAAGTTGCACTACCCTAACTGTATTTTCCTACCACTTCAAAATCCTCCAAAAATTGTAAATACGTTATGTGTACAAGATTGTTATACTTGTCTGCAAATAAAGTTCCTCCAAGAAGTTGTAAGATGTATGCTCTTGTATAGCGTTGCACTTCCACGTCACCAGCATTATTTGGAAGGTTTGGAAACCATCTTGAAAGTTGTTGAATTTGGATCCGACCTCCGATTTTGTTATTTTCAGGAAATAGGAAGCTTAGTAGTCTCGAATATAAGGCATCATAATCTTGTTCTACCCAACCAGTGATTGGTAATCCGTCGACAGGTATACGATTATTTGTACATCTTGTAGGGTAATAGTCATCTCGCCAACAGGAAAATGAAATGTGTGAGTTTCTGGCCTCCACCTCTTAACAAGTGTAGTAATGAGATGCCAATCGATGTAATGCCGTTGAATTACGCCTGATAGTCAATATACCAGGATCTTCATATGCAAATAAGATATAAGTTACATTAGTTCAAATTTAGCTACAAAGCTCTAAAAAAATGCAATCAGGCAAAAACAAGTACTACCGGTCCATTCCAAACGCAAGTAGATCTATGTAGAGCCTGCATAGTCAACACTGAATCATCTATAAGTCCATGATCCATATTGCGCTTGAACCACAAATCATTAACAATGTTGTCATTAATACAAAAAGCCAATGATGAAAATATCAACGATAAAGTTTATTCAATAAACTATAAAATTAATACAAAAGTGGGTGATTAAAATAAAAATATAGTTTAATTGAAACAAAGTACAAACATCACATAGTCATAAAAAGTGAACTAATATAAGAAAAAGATGAGTGAATGCGAATGATAAGACTTGACACACCTTTCACTATGAACCATTAAGTGGTTGTTCTTGCTGACGATGAGAGCAAATGCGCCTATTGTGTCCATCCTGCTTACATTTACTACATCGCAACGTTGTCGGTGCTTCTCTCCATTCCTTCTCTCGCTGCATATGGCGTGGTTGTTTCTGATTGCCTCTCCAACCCATCTCAGTTCGCAAACGTATTGTTTGAGGACAACCTCTTTTGACTAGCTTTCGAGATGGATTAGGAAACAAGGTGTATGGAACTCTAGAGTTAGGCCAATAATCTTCGTGGGGAATGAGTTGGAAATTCGTAGCATAACATTGACTGTACACATACAATCTGTAATATGACTCTATGTACTGACAGTGATCTATGGCAACACTAGCGTAAACGGCTTGGACATGGGAACATGAAATGCTAAAACACTGCCACTTCATACAAGTGCATCTACGAGCCTCCAATTTTACCACTTTCTTATTAGACCATTTTCTCAAATGATACCCACGTGTTGCAGTGATGACATCAAATGTGTCATTTTTTCGATTCACTAATGTAACATTGTGCCCTCCTGCCACCTTTCCTCAATGTGACAACTTATCAAGTGTGTACTTTGTGACCTTTCGCCCATTCCTAGGGCTGCACCTATTTCGTCACGTTTTTTGTTAAAGTAAGTCATGACACGATAAAATGTTACTTGCACTAATGCGGTGACAGAGTAAAATCGTGCCCCTTTAAGGACACCATTAAAGCATTCTACATTTGCGAAAAAAAACCATGTAAGTATTTACTTGTAAACGTGATATAAATTAAACACATTAAATAAATAATAGTATAAACTTATAGACACAATTAACACCCGCTAGATTTGTAGTCATCCATCCGTATCGAAATCCTTTGTCGTATGCGTTGGTCCATTGTGCTCGATCAAGATCATTAAACCACGCAATACTTTCCGAATTAATTTTTTGAAGTTCTTTCATGTATGCCTTCAATTTCCAAGGTTGATGTTGTGCATCGGCTAAGTACACCATATCCTTTAATTCTTTGCTGCCAAATCTCATGTTGAAATTACTGCATATGTGACGAAGGCAAAATCTGTGTTGAGCTCTTTCATGGGTCCATCCATTTTGAGGATTGTTCATTGCCAACAATATACCAGGGTGTCGATCAAAAATGACACATATACCATCTCGATCAGTCACATGATGTCGCAAACAAGCCATAAACCATCCCCAACTGTCTTGGCTTTCCTCATCGACAATGGCAAATGGTAATTGAAATATATGACTATTACTATCAACAACAATGGCTATTAAGAGTTTTCGCTTGTATTTTCCATACAAGAATGTGCCATCAATTTCTATCATTGGTCTGCAATGTCTAAAACCTGCAATAGAAGGTGCAAATGCCTAAAAAACCCATTTGAATATAACCTCATTATTGGCATTAGGTTCGCCATGCCTCCAATCCACACGTGTCCCTGTATTGCTTTCTTGAAGAGTGGCCATCCACTGCGGCAACATTTTATATGATTCTTCCCAATCTCCGAAAATTTTAGCAATTGCTTTTTTTTTGCCAACCAAATTTTCTTGTAATGAACATCATAACTGAATTTGTTCTTGATAATTTGATGAAGAACTGGAACTGAGATAAACGGATCTCTTCTCCCCACATTTTCAATTTCACGGCATATAACAGCGGAGTCCAAATGAACATGATCCTTGTATAGTTTTGCATTGATACATGTATGTGGTCCTGCATATTTACTTATCTAAAACATTCCATGTGATTTTCTTTTTGAACACCGCAACCTCCAATTACATCCATTTGAATGTTTCTTACAATGGACAACCCACACATTAGGTGTTGAATGAGTTACTACAAATTGTCTGTGTCCTTTAATGCTGTACAATTTCACGGCATGTTGGATATCTACTTTAGAAAGGAACCACATTCCTACATGAAATTCTGATGCCTCATTCCATAAAGTCTTAGAAGGAATCATTCCATTCTCATGGATATGTTGCATTGCCTCAATACTCAATTCCATAAATACAGATGAAGGTACGACAAATTCACCTACACCCACATATCAATTCCAGCAACCTCTTGATCGAAAAAATCATTGTTTCCAACTTCGTTCGAGATTGGAGGACAAGATAATGAGCCATCCTCGGCTATGACTTGATTTAATGTATCTCGAATTATGCTATCATCAACATGATGAACATCAACCCCTACATCATCGACATCATTATCGCTACTCTCTTCATTAGTATTCCCATCACTACCACAATAGTCATCATCTTCCTCAGTATTCACACCATCACAGGAACGGGCATCCTCGTCTACATCGGGATTTGAAGTCATCAAAGGCGATGCACAATGATTATGTTCAAATATTGGTTGAGTACTAGGTCCTTCTGCACTTACCACTATGTTACAATTGGAACTAGTATATGATTGCCTCGGAACTAAATCTAAAAATAGCTCCATACAATTTGGTGGTGGAAATCTGCCACAATCTCCCAACCATCTTTCAGAGTTGATTCATCAACTATTCACAAAGGGACATTGTTGTACGTTCCAGCTCCAATGTACACAGGATATCGATATATCATGTTTAATATCATTTTTTCATTGTATATCTCCAAAGAATTACAGATAAAACTCACAAGTTCCTCGTACCCTAAACTCAACTTCGATCTGAGATGTCGAATAGGCGATGTCGTGTACGAAATCCCAGATAGTCCATCAACCATGACACCATTCATATAACACACCAAAGTTACTCTTCGATCAACCATTATGGAATATATATATGTAGAATATAATTGTTAATCAATAGAATTGATGATAATTAATATACTTACTTAACACAAATAAACTTAACAAGCTCCAATGTGTATTTAAACTTTATTTTATTTAAGTTCTTTATTTTATTCAAATAAGGAATCAACTATCAATCAATTTGCAGTAAATAAGAAATTACACAATTGATGCAAACAATAGAACAAGGAGCCATTCAATGTTTGTCAATTAAACTACAATGTTTCTCAAAACGAGCCAAAGCCATGATAATCATTCAATGCCTTTCTTTATAATTTAAAGACTATGAAGCATTGATCATAGTTTATTTTATTTTTCTTTTTCTACATCTTGCCACTTTAATTATAAAATATACTATTCTTTCTAAGTTGTTTGTTCAAGTGGTTCAAGGCATTATATAAATATTGCACCAACGAACCCGTGACCGCAAAAGTCCCAATTAATTCATCAGAGACCACAAAAGTCCCAATTAATTTATCAAAGTATTACATAAATATTGCACCAACGAATCCGAGACCGCAAAAGTTCCAATTAATTCATCATGCATTGATAGTAAAGTTGACTACGGTGGAAGATATAATGCTCTTATATATTAGTGCATGATTTCAAGTCATTGACGTGTGTCATGTATTGATACATTTTCTTAATTTATACACTTTATTCACTTTGAGACAGAAAAAAAATTAGGGAAATTAAAAACTAACACAATACCAATGCATACTTTTATTCATCAATTAAGCATACTCTTCTAATGTTGGATATAAAGCATACGACCCAAAGAAGAACATTGCAGACTTAATTCATCAATTAACACAATTGGGGGAAGATATTTACCAATACAAAAGAGACCGGAGGGAAGGCGAGCAGCGATGACAAAAGTGCAACCAGCGGCCGTCGGGAGGCGAGCAGCAACCGGCGGGACTACACAGCTCGAGGCGTGAGTGAAACCAGCCGCTAGCGGGGGGTGTTCTTGCGGCGTTCCTGCGGGACGACGGAGGCGTGCCTGCTGCGGACGACGGAAGCGTTCTTGCGGCGGACGACGAATGCAGGTTGCGCCGGACGCAGAGGCGGAGGTGGAGGCGGAGGCTTGCCTGCAGTGAAGAGCTCGTGGTGAGAATCATAAAAGATATGAGTAAAACGATAAGTGATTATTTACCCTAGGTTTTTAAGGAAGTCGTGACCGCCGCGGGTCACGACTTCCTTTGAAACGAAAATCGTGACCACGGGTCACAATTTTTTTTTTTTTTTTTTGGTTTTTCTAACAAATCATTAAAGTAAGAAAAATAAATTTAAATAGTAAATCGTGACCGCGGGTCACATTTTGTATCCAACCATGTTTTGTGACAAGCGAGTGATGTGGCGGGTGATGTGGCATTGACTGAGTTAGATTGGGAAATATTTTTGTGGGTGTGTTAGCTTGATAAATATTTACCCCAAATGTGTTAATCAAGCAAAAATCCATCGGAGTTAGTATTTCCATATTTGGTTCAATTTTAAACTTGCAGGGAAGTTTCAATTTTTTAAACAATAAAAATATAAAGTGACATAAATAGCCTTTAAATAAGAGAGGTGGGTAATAAAAAGGTCATTAATGAGGGGTAATTATGTCTACAACTTCTGGAAGATAACTCCACAGGGGGTAGTGGAGAGATATCTCTCACCCTAGAGTATAAGTTGAAAGATAACTTGCAGACAAGTTGAACAACGAATTAATATTAGTTCCCAACTTCCTGCGAGTTATCTCCTTTAAGATATCTCTCTTTCGTACCAAACAAGGTCCACCACTCTTTAACATGTTTGAAAGATTACAAATTACATCACTAAACTGCATCAAGTTTCCCGAAAGTAAAAACATGAAATCCAACAAAAGGCCCATTTAAACAACCTTAATTATTTTTCCAAGTTGTACCCTTCCCTAATAGAAAGCCCATTAGGCCCGTGTGGTAAAAACTCTAAAGAAACAATTCCATGTGCACACTTTTTTCTGTTCGAAATTGAGACCTCTAATTAAAATTGAACCCAAATCACTCAGATTAACTTCCATTGATCCACACAACTAATTTGAAAACGAAACTTCATTATTTATTTTTGTTGGTGTCCTTTTGCTAGATTCCTATTAGAGAGAGATGTCTCCCCCCTTACACAAACTAATTTAACCTACACTTTGTTTGGTCCACATCTCGACGTGATCAACTGATTAGCTAACCACAATATCTCCTCCCCCACCTATGTACACAACTCTCACTAGAAAATAGTAGCTACAACCACACCCCTAACAACATAACAAAATCCACACTTTATTGACAATTTTGTTATGCACCTCGAGATGTGTAAGATTGCATTTATATCTGAATACAAACGATTTGCGTGCACCCTTACGCCTTTTGTTGTGTGTTTAACGTGTCATTGTAACACAACCTCTTTTGAATAGGACATGTGACCTATATATTAGTGTCCCTTGATTTTTAAATAAATGTGTATGCACACGCAGTGGCGGAATCAAAAAACCTTGTTAGAGGGGCGAACTTTAACTTTAACTTTTTTTTTCAAACAAAAAAACATTATTAGTATGAAAATTAGTCGGCATCCTGCGCTTTGTGCGCGGGCAAAACTGAGTATCAAAATATTATATTAAAAAACGTTGAGAAAAATGTAAAAAAAATTATTATGTAATATTCGATATGAACTCAAAGTCGCTTTTTTTAGCTCCCTCAACAATTAATAAAAAAATACTTACAAACACTATGCATATTTTCAAATCTACACAAAACATTGAATATTTACAATATTATATAGAAATAGCCGGATTTGATCTCATGACCACTTACTCTTAAATCTAATACCATAACATTAGACCACCCAACCAATTATGATATCATTATGCCATATGTCACGTTGTGAAAATTTCTTACATGCCACATGTCATGATGTGAGAGCTTCTCACATAAACAATTTCGAAAAAAAAATTAAAAATCAAAATTTCTATTTGTATAACAATTAAAAACATAACCTAAAAATAGCAAAAAAAAAAAATTAAAAAATAACGAAAAAAAACTTAAAAACCAAAAATCATATTTTTATAACAATTTAAAACATAACCTAAAAAATAGCACAAAAAAACGAACATAGAAACTATATTTTAATTAACGATTGTCATTGTGAAAATCTTATTTTGTGTTTACCATTCTACCTCTCACTTAAGTGCGGGAAAGATCAATGACTTGTGTTTTTTATTTTTTATTATAAATCTCAATTATGATATCATAATGCCGCATGTCACGTTGTGAGAGCTTCTCACAGAAATAGTTCATATCTACCTATATATTAAAAACATGAATAGAAAAAGTTTCCTTCGTGACTTGAATTATCGTTTATACCCTTTAATCACTTATTTATGCTTACTTTTATGGAAGACGCCTATATTTTCTACGCATAACATTATTTGTGATTCTTCGTTTTTTTTTATTTATTTTGATTTATGCCTATATATATATATATAACTCTCATTCAACCAAGTACATTAATTTGGATATTTTTCTTATCTCAAAATCGTGTTACATTTAATTGCGCCATTGTTTAAGTGTTGCACTTGAACGAAACAACTTTACAACTTTTTTAAAGTAACGATTATCAAATTATATATATATATATATATATATATAATCGAATGATTATACCATGTAGTCCACGTATTAAAACTCTCACTCTGCATTTCAATTTAGAAAACTATTATAAGTAATTACATATTTAAAGACTCATTTTTCTCTATGGTAAATAAAATAATTGTGCCTAACTTATTCTTTACCCCATGTCTCATATCATTTTGCCAATAAATTTGTTGTTCTCTCTCACAAGCTCAACAAGTTTACACATTAATGAAAAGTTTAATAATTAAAATTTCTAGATACACTTAAGAAAAAACATAATTTTTTAGATTAGTTGAAATTCATGAGCGAAGCGAACGAGTTTAAACTCTAGCGTGCATAGCACGTATATGAAACTAATATATATATAGGTACTACTATACCATGAGAATCAAATATATACCCATGTCGTGTGTACACTATTTACAACCATTGAATTCTAATCTAATACATTAATCGTGGAATCATAAATGCACAAATAGTTTAATGCGCAACATATTTTGAGAGGGTTCCATGGCATGAGTATATATTTGAGCTCCATTGTAGAATATCCTTATGTATATATCCATAAAGATATTAGTATAATTTGGGACATCAAACACACGCCACCTTAATTAGTCTATATGTGCGAGAAAATTGGTGCTT
This sequence comes from Stephania cephalantha, assembly GCA_039657325.1. Classification (NCBI taxonomy): domain Eukaryota; kingdom Viridiplantae; phylum Streptophyta; class Magnoliopsida; order Ranunculales; family Menispermaceae; genus Stephania; species Stephania cephalantha. The sequence goes on from CM077578.1 coordinate 43,277,933, forward strand.
TGGCAACGTTGTTGAGATATATTAATGTTCTTAATTAGTGATGATAATATACGTGCCTCGTGAGATTAAAGGAAGAACGAATACGTATGGGTACTATAAGAGTCTCGGAGGTTGGGGTTTCCCTTAGATTCACCTAGTAGTGACAAAAAGTGTCCGGACTCATTTGTTCGCATGTGTCCTGGACTCGCTTTAAACGGGTCTAGACATAAGTTTTTCAAAATAAATACGGGTCCGGATATGTTTTTTTGTTCGTTTTAAAAAAGGTTCCAGATGCGGACAAAATTTCTTAAAAAAATACTCGTTTAGCGATTAATTTAAATAATATTTTATTTATTTATAGGGATTACGAAACTTTCATGATGTTTGTATTGTAATTTCACTAATGATGATGTTATTTTTATATGAAAACTTGTAAGACTTGAATTTTGAATATATAACATGTCTTTTTTTAGTGATGAAATGCACGACAACATAAAAATAATGCATTTTTGTTAATAATTAGGTGAAAAAATTATTTATTATATTAAAAAACGGGTCCGAACAAAAATCAGGTCTTATATGTTTTAACAACATACGGTCTGGATATAAAAAAAAATGTCCGTTTCAAAAACATGTACGGATCCGAACACTATTTTTAGTTGTTATTAAGGGAGGTGTCAGGATCGTACACACACGATGTATATCTAAAAGACACCAACCAGGCGTGTCTTTTGTGGATTACATTAGCATTGTCCTTCCCAATATATGAAACAGAGCAACACCAACATTACCTCAATACCTCATATCCTCTTATTCAAACTACTACTACTACTGCTGCTCTCATTTCCAAGCTCTCTTCAATGGCAATCTTCTCTCTAACATCACCTCCAAAACACCTCTACTTTCTCTCTCTAAAACTCCTCCTAGTCTCAGCTCTCTTCCTCTCAACAGCTCTAATACTCAAGTTCTCAATCCCACCAATCTCCCAATCCCAACAACTCCTCTCCTCAGTATCCATCCCCCTCCTATACAACTCCCTCCGTTCATGGCTCACTCCTCCCTACCTCTACTTCGTCATCAACGGCATCATCATCATCATCGTCGCCTCCTCCCGCTTCCAACTCACCCCCCGCCACGAAGACGCCGGAGATCCTCCCGAGAAGACTACTCCGGCCGATGTCCCTCATGATGTTGCCCATGAGGATTATCGGGATGTCGCGGTGGTGAAGGAGAAGGAGAGTACTCCACCGGAGGCGGTACTATTGATTAATCCGTTGGAGAAACCGCCGGTTTCTACTCGATTTAGTCACCGGAGAAGCGCCACGGCGAGCTCTGAAGGTGTATATATATATATATATATATATATATATATATAGCCCCAATCCCAAATTAATTGAGGTCGGCTAAAGAGCTCGACAACAAATTCGAATTAAAATTTATAATTGTTTACATATATATCTTAATTTGGACCTGCTGTCGAGCTCCTTAATTGACTATCATACTGAATGGCATCAATACGCGACCTTCACTTTTATTGATTCATTATTATCAACAAATCTTCCCAAATTGAATTGTAATTTGATTATGATCATGAACAGGTGGGAAGTCGCTTCGAGTGGCGAAGCCGAAGCGCCAAGACACATTAGAGAGCACATGGAGGAAGATCACAGAAGGAAGATCAGTGCCATTGGCAAGGCACTTGAAGAAATCAGATACATGGGAAACTCACACTCACAACCACAACAACAACAACAACATTTCAGCTCCATTAATGGAGTCTAGTACTGTTGATGATGAAGATGTTGGCGATCGTCCGACGAAGAAGATGATGAAGAAAGCGGAGACGTTCAATGAGAAGTCCCAGAGTTCATTGAGGCGTTCTTCAAAGGGGTCTATTGGGAAGATGAAGAAGGAGCCATCACTGGGTCAGGAGGAGCTCAACAAGAGAGTTGAAGCTTTCATTAAAAAGTTCAATGAAGAGATGAGGTTGCAAAGGCAAGAGTCTTTGAATCAGTACATGGAGATGATCAATAGAGACACTGATCAATGAGATGATCATCACGGATCACTCTACAGGTTCAATTATACTTTAATTTTATTAATTTTGAGATAATAACACATTTAATTTGTTTGAAAGATTTCTAATCAAGTGAGTAGCTCGCTGGTACGGTATGAAGTCACTTGTGTAAGAGGCCGAGGGTTGAACCTCAATAAGAGCAGAGTTGCACACAAAACAAAAGAGGGAAAACAATTAGGGTTGGGGGGTGACATGATAGAATAATAGAACAGAGCATAAGTGCTGTGAAAAGGGGTTGGTTGAGTGTGTGTGATCTGTACAACAGCCACTCTCTCACACTCATCATTAACCATTAACAACATGTGTGTTATTTTCACTTTAATATGTGTGTGTGTTTGTGTTTGTGGTTTTTTTTTTTTTTGTGGTCCATGTCTTGATGGATGGGGCATTGATTACTGTCACATAAAGTTTGTTGATGGTCTGATCCATGTGCATGTATGCCCATCACAAAATAAAATGGAGTGATATGATATGTATTGTGATGATCATGGGCAGAGCATGATATCTATATGCTGCAATCAATCAAGGTGGTTGGGAAGATTCATGATTTCTGATTTTTATTTTTATTTTTTTTCTTGTCAAAGAGATTCATGATTTCTGATTTGAAAATTGTTTTGCTTGTTTAAAAAAGTCTATTGAGGTTGCGGTGGGGCACAAGGTAGAACTAGAATTCACTTATAAAAGTGGATTAACAATCAATGTCGAAGTCCTTCTGATTGATTTAGTGTGCGTACAAATCATGATGCATAATTAAAGGTTGTCTCGAAATAAAACTTAAAAAAAAAACTAATACTTACATTATCAGAAAATAAAATATTATGTTTACAGGTTGCCAGTTTAAATTTGCTCTTAATTGATAAAATGCAACTATTGGCTTAGATATTTTTTTTGTTGATAAGAAACTCAACAATCAAACAGAAATATGGTTAGATGGTTCAAGATTTCTTTATTAAGACACCTTTAATATGAATGAAATTATCACCTTCCTCTCTTTCTTATGATCTTATCTTAATTAACAAAATCTTAACAAAAAAGAGAGAAAAGACCAGAAAAGAAAAACTAAATTGCCTCTTTTCCTTCTCTTTGGAGCTTGGCAAAATAAAGAAAGAGCAATGAAGTGGGCAACTGAAAAAATTCAACAATACCATCACTGCACCTAATTGTGCTAATCTCTAACATCCCCAACAAGGCTTGGACACATGTACATAAGTGGGGAGGCAAGTCCACATGCATTCAAAACAAAGCACACTCCACAGCAACATCTATGTTGTCCTCATTAGCCCTTCTAATACCACATATGTGGCTCTACATAATTACTTCTAGCTGTTCCATAATTCATTTATGATTTTCAATTATATTTTTCACTTAAACTGTCCATGTTTTTTTTTTTTTTTGAGGTCATTAAGAAGGATATGTAGAACCTTACCTCGATTATATAATTTCGAGCTCAAGGAAAGATCACAAAAATAACAACCGCTAATTAAAAATTTTAAAATTTTTTTATTCACAAACCTTGAATTCGAGATTTGGGACTCAGTATCATTGTTGCATTTTATTTACACATCTTCCAATGTTTTGCGAAGGATGTTTCCATTGATGGACACTTGTAACATGCACGGGCAACACGTGTTGAAACGAGCTTAATCAGTTGCCCAATCGAGGAGATGTAGATAAGCTCACAAGCACCCTCTTTGTTTGGTTGAAAACAAACTATAGTAAATGGAAGAGACCAAAGATTTGGCACCGTTTTTATGGAGTTTTGTCTTTTGGATTGGCTTTAAATTTGTGTTTCTACGTAAGTTTGGCAGTCAAGATAAACGACATGGATGGATGGAGTCATGAGGTTGGTTACCATCCATGGAACAATTAATACACGGAACATAAAGCCTCAACTCCTTTTGTCAACACTCTTGAGTTCGTTAAGCAATTACCCAATGAGCAACCAACTCATTACACCTTTTGATTTTGTCAGTCCCTCCTTAATTAATTCTTTTAGTTTAATTAATTTCGAGAGGGTTACTATGCCCCCAACTCCATAACTCGATAAAAATTAACGAGATTCAACATTATAGCGGTCGTTTATATCTAACAAAAGGAGCTCACGTTTAGTTGATTGGTTTTAATTGAAGAAGATGATAATATAACATTCTAAGATACTTATATTTGTTACACAATGGTGTAAATTTGATTGAGATGCGAGTCGCACGAATTCCAACGAAGTTTATACTATTGTGTAACAAATGTATCAAAATATAATTTTCCTTTAATTATTTAGTTATTCTATGAAAGCAACCAAAGTGAAAAACACAACGAATACTTGAATTAACTCGAAAAATGCTAGGGTCACCCAAAATAGGCAAACGAAATAAATAAGTACTTGTGTGTCCATCAGAGGCACCCCACCATTTAATGAGGGCACCCAACTTATTTGTAAAAATTCCAAAGAAAATGGAAAAGACCATTTTGCCCCCGTATATATATAATGGTTTAAACCCCACAAACCATTTTGACAAGGAGTTAGGGCACCCCACCAAAGAAGCTTGAAACCACAAAGCGACAACCACATTGCGTTCAAGCGAAGAGTCGATCGATTCTTGCATGATTGACATCGTCCGACAAAGGTAACAATGTTTGACAACCATATTCGGTTTTTTAGAACTCGTTTAGTCAGTGTATAACAAAGAAAATGATGATTTGTTTGTCAACGTAGGTTTGGTAATTTCTTCAAATCCGGTTGTTTCCACCGTATAATGGAGGATTGTAATGCTTCTATGCGCTGCAGAGGTCGTCTCGAGGTAATTTTGCAAATTTTTTGTGTTTTTTTTGCGTTATCCGAAGTTTCGTCTCGGGTGCGCGATCGTTTCGCCCTCGCAGACCGAGATGTATGGTAATGTCTCGGCCATGAGGACCGAGAGGTTTCACGTAGGTCACGGCCCGGAACGACCGAGAGTACGAGTAACTCTCTGGCCGTACGTAAGCGAGACTCGAAGAAAGTTTCTGACCCGTACAACCGAGAACATGTTTTTTTGGGTTTTTTTGTGATCAGTGCCGTACATTTTGGTTGATTATAATGTTACACTCGTTTGTATTGCAGTGTAATGCCGTTATCTAGTAATTTTCCGTACTACAAATGCGTTTTACACCTTCTAAGCCATTCCCCTCTCGAGAAGCGGCTATTTCATGGCTCCAAATGATCGGTGGTGAGAACAAGTTTGTGTTAGTAACGAAGCGCTTCTGGATGCCGGGGGCATTAAGCGCAGGGGAAGGGTGAAAATTGCCTCGAGAGGTCCGGGACATATAGGGGACCGGCTCGTAGAGTAGGGAAGGGAAAGCGGCAAAAATTTTTAAAGAAATCAAGGAATGATGAAAAGGCGAGGAGTCACACCGGTACGAAGAAATGCGGATGCCCTTTCCAAATTAACGTCAAGGAAAATGCCGACTCCTTATGGTATGTCACCGTGATTTGCATGGGAGGCACAATCACGACACCGCAGAAGATTGGATAAGGGGGGAGGAAGTTGAGGATGCGGGGGGAGGACCGAAAGTGAGCAAATTTAGTGGAGATTAGTCCACCTTCGTCTTTTCATGGAGCGAGCAGCAGAAGTTGAGGATGCGGGTGGGAGGACACCGGGTCTCCAATCTGAGGCACCCCAAAGGTCTGAGGCACCCTGGCCTCCAATCGGATTTGAGTCCTCCCACTCCACAAAAGCTTCTAGCGTAAGAAAGTCAATGTTCCACAAATGCGTCGTGCCGCCGACGCACGCAAAGTGGATCTAACATGGCTTATGGTCATTGCTTAGAACCGATTGGTTGCCACATGTCGAGGCCATTATCGATGTCGTTTCCGATGGAAATTGTGGATATCTGGTATAGCCTCCGGGCTTCGACTTGCCGACGAGACGGTGGAGGATCGTGCGTAGAAGGATGTACGATGAGATTATCTGGCATGAAGACCTTTGGCGGGAAGTGCTTGGCTCGAGTTTCGAGATCGTCAAGAATGCGTGCATTGCCCGTGAGAGGTAAGCAGAGGGGCATCTTTCAAAGAATGGTTGACACTTCCGCATGGGATTGTTAGTATCCACCGCATTCAATGTCATTCTCGTCAACCTCTCGCACGGGAGTGCCTCCACATTCCTACCTCTACGTAGTACTCCACCGTCGTCATCAGCACAACAGACTTATCATTGCAATGGCAAATGAAAGGAATATCCATCAAGTTGTGTAAGTTCTATGATTTTTTGTGAATTGGTTTGTTTCCCCTTAATCGGGTTGTCATGACAATATCTTCTATGTTCTATTGTTCACTTTGACAGTGCAAGCTGCATGCGAATGCACCGCGCCATCCTTATATCCATCGCGGGATCTGCAGACGCTGAGGATCGCGCCAAAGGTCAAGCGAGATGGATTCGTTTTTCGAGACATCGCGCCCATTGCAACCGCTATCATGAAGCCACCATACCGTTGTAGATTTAGATACACCGTAGGTTAAAGCTTGTACCTGATCGCTAAACATTTAGAAATTTTGCCAATTCGTCCGAATGTTCTATGTATATGCAAATGTTGTGCTGTGTTTTGATTGTTGTTGTGTTTTGATTGTTGTTTACTTATGGATGGACCCTTTTAGAGTCATTTGAATGTTACTGAGATTTATAATTAATTAAGTTTCTGCAAAATTGTCGCGATGGATTTTCAATCTTGTATTGTTAGTTTGACATACAACCAAATTTTTTTTCAAACCGTAATGTTCAAATTCATCCATTTCGATGTCTCACAAGGTGTTCGTGAAACAACCCATATTTTCTGGCCACCCATGACCGACAAGTATTCCAATATATCTACTGTGTACAACCGAGTCCAATAGAAAGGTCTCGGCCAGTACACCACCGAGATGGATCGACCATTTCACCCGCCCGACTCTCGTCCTATGACGACGACGAGCCTACCGAGACCCTCTCTGCTGGACAACCGATACGCAGCTAACTCTTCCTGCCTTCGTGGCCGAGACCGCGAGTTCCCAAAATATTAGCTTCGTCTTCGCCCAAGCCGAGACAAGCTTGACACCTCTCGCCCGCGTGGCCGAGAACCACGATTTCCCAATTTTTTTACATTTGAAAAACCGCCACACACACATTACAACTACTCTACCAAATGTAACTTAATTCGACGATCTTCAACCGAGCCCTAATTTGGAGACGAAATCGCCACACACACCGACCCTACAAAATGCGTAAAACTCGAACAACGAAGGAGAAACACACTACGCGAGGGACTCGAGAACACGATTTCGGGGATTCCTCTCACCGGCCTGCTCAAAACAAATGAATTCTTCCACAAGGAGTTCTATGAACGAGGTGGTGGTGGTGGGGGGGGGGGGTGCCCAGGGTTTGCACGAGGGTGGTGGGGTGCTCAGTGGGTTTGCACGAGGGGGTATTTTCGTAGTTCGGGGCTAATTTTTGGGTGCCCTGTAAAAACAGCTTTGTGCCCACATTAACCGGGTGCCCTCATTAAATGGTGGGGTGCCCAGGGCCGCTAAGGGCACCCCACCATTTAATGAGGGCGCCCAGTTAATGTGGGCACAAACCGATTTACCTGGGGCACCCAAAAATTAGACCCGAAATACCTAAACTACCCCTCGTGGAAATCCATCCGCACCCCACCACCCCCAAAGACCATCTTCACCGCCCGGACGATCCTCCACCCGTTTTCATGCGAACCGTCCAAATTGGGAGGAATCTCCGAAATCGTGTCTCCCGTGTCCGGCCTTGTGTTTCTCCTCCGTTTGACGGTTTTTTTGCAGCTCGTAGGTCTGCGTGGTGCGAGCCGATTTCGTCTCGGTTGTGGTTCCGCCGAACATCTTCGAACACACGCTTTTGCGCCAAATCTGGCGTTTGAAGGTACGTTTTTGTAATTAAGTTACATTTGGTAGAGTAGTTGTGATTTACAAGTGGTGGTTTGTTCATTAGTGTAAGAACTGGGAATTCGCTGGTTCTCGCCACACAGAAAGAGAATGTGTTTATTTTCTGACAAGCATGTCCGAGAGAGAAGCTACATTTTGGGAAGTCGAAATCTCGCCACAAAGGCCGACAAATATCACAGAGTCTCGCTACGCAAGGCCGAGAGGACTCGGGTATCGCGCCGAGACGTGACGAGAGATAGAATTACCGCTAGGTAATGTGGTGGCGGTGGTGTACAACCGAGAATTTGGTAATAGTCTAGGTTGTACCATGGCGCGAGTGTTGCAGAGTAGGCTCCTGGCCGTGTTTGGCCGAGAGCAAGGCGAATTGCAATGGTCAACACATCTCGAGGAGGACAACCGAGACCTTTTCATTGGACTCTGGTTGTACACCGACGATATATTGAGGAATTGTTTGGCCACGGGTGACCGAGAATATGTGTTGTTTCACAAACCCGCTTGACCGAGACATAAGAAATGGATGATTTGGACATTTTTGTTTTGTAAATTTAATTTGGGATATGTTCCATGCGCTTGTATGTTGTAATTTATTCAGTATGGCTCGTCCGGCTACAGTGACTAGGCAAGAGGCCGGAGCCGAGGTCCCGAGGCCTAACCGGGGCGAGGTGGCCGAGACCCCAGACAAAGATCGTACCTGAAAGAGAAAGAGAAGGAGAATGCGGATGGTGGGCAAGGCGGGTAGATGGCACTCGTGGAAGGTTACATTTGCACGATGAGGGTTCGACCCTCAATGCCGGCGACCCGAGGATGCCGTTGTTGCCGAGGAGAAGAGAGAGGCATGCATCCGAGTCCGAGTGCAGCTGACTCTTCGTAGACGAGAACCCGATAGAAACAGATCGTAATGCTGGGGGAGCAAGAGAGAGGGAGCCGGCCATGATGAAGAGAGCCGAAGCTGGGTGTCAAGTCGCGTGCTCCATTCCCCCTAGTGGTCCCATGTGACGGGCGTCGTCGAAGAGCTTCAAGGATCATGCGGCTCTATCGATATGGAGGAATGAGGTAACTTCAATTTCATTGAAATGATAAACTTAACACTCATGGTCTTCACATAATGACGAGATGTTTTTACATTTGCAGAGCGGCCGCTCTTAAGTTGTATCAATCACTTGAGCTCAAATAATTTAATGGGATTTACAACCGTGTCACCCGACACGGCGGACTTCGAGGATTATTCAAATTCGTGGTTGAATACGCTCGATAGATCGCTTCTTACCTAAGGCCAACAAGGAGCTAATCTCTCGCATTTCATGGAGCGGTGGCAATGGAGATCGAACACATTTCACCTACCTTTTGGGTGAAATGTCTATCTCATTGAGGATGTCGCCTTCCTCCCGAAGATCCCGTGACGGCAAAGTTGTTGAAGTGGAGAACTTTGCCAGTGTACACGAGGAATCTCGCTCGACGCTATCAAGATGGTTTCGAACCTACTGGGGTTAGCGTAGAGGAGGCCGAGGAGGAGGTGAATATCGCCAGGGGCTCACAAAGGCGCAAACATTGGTCAAGAGTCGACGGTGCCCCAAAGCCTGTTCAAGACCCGTAAATTATCCTCCCGTGGAATGCACGCCGAGCGTACTGCCGTACTTGTTGTCGTGCACTCTTTTTGCCGATAAGAGCGGGTCTCGGTGTCTATCGCGCCGCTTAAGCTACTTGAGGACTCGGACGACGTCTGGGAACTACGCATGGGGAGCGGCCGCGGCTGGCCTACTTGTATCGACACTGGGGTCCGCAACGAGAGTGCTAGTGTCTCGCATTGTCGGCTATCCGACATTGCTTGAGGTTTGTTACAAAATAGAATTAATTATCATTCTCGTTTTTCAACGAGGCCAACTTGCAATCGCGGACTAACTAACATTGTACGTATTTGCAGTGGACGGGTGTACGACCATTTCAAACTTGGTCCGGCCACGCCCAATGCGAAGACGTGGACTACGTGCACCCCGGTGTCTCCGTGATGGATTCAAAAGCACGAGACGGCTGCGAATGTTGACAAGCTCTCTGGGCCATTAGGAGAACCTCGATAGGATGCGCCCAAGTGAGGTAGAAATTGCTTATCCATGTCCTCTCGATGAATGATTTTGTTTGGTAATTTATTTTACACACACTTGTTGTTGAATTATGTTTAGGTCACTGGGACCCATATGTTAAATTAAGTGGAAAATGGCGTTGTGCAAGCGATGGCCTTTTACAAATGGGGGAAGATCAAGTACATGGATGCGGTGGAGCCCTACCACCCGAGAGGATACCGAGACAGCTTTGGCCATGTGCGCCTATACCGATCCTCCGTACCGTCCATCGGAAGCACACAGAGGCCCATTTGCGAACAAGTACTCCGTCAAGTACGGTTCGAACAAGACAATTGGGAGCGATGGAGGAACCATGTGTCGGCTCCCGGTTCGGGGCGAGAAGGCAAGATTTGAGTTTTTGGCTACACCAGAGTACCTCCCTTGTTCGTCAAAGTGTCTCATCCTCGTTATCACGAATCCGAGCTTTGAGGACCTTGTAATGGTGTCCTCAACCATCGCAGATAACGAGCTACTTCGAGGTATTCGATTGGTTATACGTATTATGCATTTATAAGTAATTCCGAAATGTCGAGTATTTGACAAGAACCCGATATTTTTCATCGCCGTAATAGGCGAGCGTTGACGCGGCTGCGATGGATGGACCTCCCCCGCAGATGTCTACGTTTGACTCCTACGAGACCACTCGACCGACATGGTCAACCTCCTTTCTAGGAAGGACTTTCACCCCACCCCCACGAGTACATTTCCCGCGACCGCAACCGCACAACCACGACAACCGACCTACCGAACAAGGCCCGAGGCACTCCCAAAGATGGTAGCACTTCGTCACCCCCAACCCAGCCACAACTCACTGCCGAGGCCGATGTCCGGGCCGTCAGTAAGAGAATGCATGGGAAGGAGTATCGAAGGAAGAATATGAAAAAACCCAAGCAATGATCACCGATATCTGAGGGATAGACATTTGTACTACATTTTTATGACATTTTTAAATGGTTGATGTGTTCCCGTCGCTCGTTGAATACATTTTTATGACATTTTTAAATGACAATTTATAATGTTTCAAAGGCCCATTTTTTTTGGTTGGCATTTGTGTTTGTATCCATCTCGATATCTCTGGCCAAGCAAGCAGGGCCGACACCCATCTATAATTTTCTGCACTTATCCGCTGAGACCATAGTGGCGTTATCTTCGTATTGCGTGTCTGAGCTTTGGCGTCAAGTCTCTGGGGCGTACGTCCGAGTGTCAACCATTCGTCTCTGGCCATCCATGACCGAAACGAATGTTCCAAGAACTGGCCCCAACCGCAAATACAAATAACTTTAACGCATGACCGAAACGAATGTAATCGCACAACAATACCCGAGTCGATAGTGGTAAATTCATTCATTCTATATCCACGCAAGTTGAAAGCTAACTTTGAAAATAACTACATGTACAACCGCCCAAATTTAGAGGTATTAGTTGTAACACTACTGTACTTAAATCTACAACTGATATGGTGGCATCAAGTAAAGTTGCAATGGGCGCGATGGCTCTAATACGAATCTATCTCGCCAACCTTTCGCAATATCCCGAACATACCGTACCCACGACGGTATAAGGATGGCAATGGTGCATTCGTGCTTAGCAACACCGTCAATTTGAACAAGATGACATGACCATATTGTCTGAAACAAAAAACAATTCAACCAAATTCACATCACTTACCCTAAGCCAATGTATATTCCCGTCATTAATCATGGCAATGACATGTCTGTGTGTGCTGGTGGATGGTGGAGAACTACGTAGAGGTAGAAATGTGCAGTACTCCCACGCGAAAGGTTGACGAGAACCACATCGAGCCGCAAGGCTACCAACAATCCCATGTCCGGAAGCGGTCAACCATTCTTGGAAAGTTGCACCAACTTGATTCTCTCAAAATGCACCGCAATCTTGACACTCGTAACCCGAGCCTAAGACTTCGCGCCATAGGTTTTCATGCCCGATAATCTCATCGTACATCCTTCTACTGACGATCCTCCACCCGTCGAGATCGGTAGTCCAAGCCCGCACGCAACACACCTATATCCACAATTCCCATCTAGCACATCGATGATCCCCTCAACATGTAGCAACCAATCCGGCTCTACGCAATGACCGTAAGCCATGTTAGTTGCACTTTGCGTGCGACGACGCCACGACGCATTTTAGAACAACTTTACTTTTCTTCTCGCCTAGAACCGAGGCCTCCCGAGTCGATAGCACGTACTCAAATCCGCTCGCAACCGTCTCGTCAAGAATCGTCACCATCGTGTTTTCTCTTCAAGACACCCTGTCCTCCCTTTTGTCTTAATTTTTGCCTACGCACAACACCCGGTGTGTACGAAGGTCGACTAATCTCCCGAGCCGCCGAATAATCCCGAGTCGATCGTCCTCATTACTACAAGCATGGAACTTTTCCAACACCCTTTCAATCTCATCGTGCACGTTGTACCTGCACGAGTCCACCGACTCTCGTATCATACTCAACTTTCGCCAAGAACATGAATGTCCTCGAGGGATGGGCGACCCAAAAATATATGATGGTTCACCATGTGCACAAGGAAGGCCATGCGTGGTGCGTATCGCGCAACCACAACGAGTGGAATCGTGACCAACATCCTCTCCACGTGTCAATTCATCTCTAATTAGCCTAAGCGCCCGTGAGAGACATAACCGCGCAATCGTCGATACAACTCAAAGAACGTACTCATGTTGACGACATTCAAACTTAGCTCAAACGATGCCTTGATATTGTTGTGTCGATTCTAAGGAGTCCATCAACCACATGCCATAGTGGTCTCAAAATTGGCCCGACTGCTCCCAAGGTGTACCTTCGTAGAGAATGCGCAGACTCCACCCTCTCGCGTTGTCGTTTCCCCAAAAGTGTGCATAAGTCTATTTGTCCAAGCCGAGACAAATTTCTCCTTGTAGTTCTTTAACCATGTGTTGTCCAAGTACTCCGTAAGACACTTTTACATGCCCAAACTCACAACGCATGTCATTCGCCCTAACTTCGAATAAGACCTCCGAGCCTCGCATACATCACGCCGTCCACCTATCCATAAACGCGCAAAACCATCGTTCTTCCCAAACATCTTCTTAGTCTTGACAATACTACTTTGTTGATGTGCCAAGAGCAAAGGAGGTGAGACGAGGCCGAAAAACTTCTTCTATGGCACTAATAAGGGCTAAGTCCCTATCTAAATAAACACGTCAAAGCTTAGGCCACCCATCCAATATGGATCTCAACTTCTCAAGTTGTCCAAACATAATGCCCATGATTCTCCGATGATAAGAATGCGAACCCAACGAGAACGTCAAGTGCGTACAAGTGATGCCAACAATCTCCAACAAAGGCATTCTGCACTATTTGTCTCAGACGTGCAATCCAACAAAATAACCGATGGAAAACACCCGACCAACTTTATCGAGCCTGATGCGACCAAAATAACTCCGTTACAACATTCGTAACGGATCCTTCCTATGCCATGACAAACCCACTTATTCTTCTCCAATATGTGCAACAGCTTGTTGCATTTGAGTCCTCCCACCCGCCTCCTCATTTCGGCTTTTTTTTGTCTTGCATTATATATAGTCCTCATTGTCGATACGTTACTAATGTCTCTTTGCTTCAACGTATTTAGATGTCTCTCGGCTTCACATTCCCTTTGTCATTTGCACTACAACTTCCCGCTCCGCCTTATCCAATCTCCCGCAAAAGAATGGCCGTCCAAGTTTTTTTGCGGCTCGTGATTGTGCCTCCCACATATAACAAAGTTGATATACCACAACGAGTCAAGATTTTCCTTTACGTTGATAAGGAAAGTGGCATCCACATTTCTTGGTACCAGCTTGAGTCCTCGACGTTTCCTCTTCTTCGCCTCATTTCTTGGTTTCAAAGCAATTTTTGCCGCTTTACCTATCCCAACTCTTTGACATTCCCCTATAAGTCCCCGACCTCTCACAGTAATTTTCACCCTTCCCCGCGCTTAATGCCCCGCGTCGTAGTGCTTTGTCACTAGCACGAACATGTTCTCACGCCTATCATTCGAAGCCATGAAACCGTCGCTTCTCTAGTCGGGAATGGCCTACAAGGTGTAAACGTGTCCGTGTAGTCCGGAAATAGGCGTAAACCCATTACTCGCAATACAAACAAGTGTAACATTATAAACAACTAAATGTACAAAGACAATCACAATAACATCCAAAAAACCGGTTATCGTAGTACAGTCAAGAACTTGCTTCACAGCCTCGCTCACGAACGACCGAGAGTTCTTGAATACTCTCGATTTTACCGTTCCGCGAGAGACGTATACCAATCCTGGCCCTCTACGACCGATACATTACAATACCTCTCTGGCCCCGCGAGGCCGAAACAATCGCGCACCCGCACGTAAACTTCTGATAACCGCAACAAATACACAATAAATTTGCAAAATTACCTCAAGTACGACCTCCTCTCGCCACCGAAAGATAATCCTCCATTATATAAATGGAGGCAAGTTCGATTTGAAGAAATTACCAAACCCTACGTTGACAAACAAATCATCATTTTCACGCTTATACACAACTCAACAGCTTCTAAAAAGCACGAATATGGTTGTCTAACATTGTTACCTCGTCGTTTGATGATGACAATCCGCAATAATCGATCAACGCCGCCAAATTCAATGCGGGTTTCGGTTCAACTCATGCATGGGGTGCCTTATTTTCTTTGTCAAAATGATTTGTGGGGTTTGAATCACTATATATACAAGGGCAAAATAGTCTTTTCCCTTTTGCATATTTTTTTACAAAAATCTGGGTGCCTTCATGAATTGGTGGGGTGCCCATATTGACGTGAGACTAACTTTCGATCCACACATCTTCTACACTCCACCTGTAATCGAGATTCATAATCCAATGTGTCTTCTTTTAAGTCCCAATTGGCCTACCCACGACACTTTTTCGCGAGTCTATGGATCTTCCCAGTACCGATATTGTCCTCAACTTAGCCACCTTCAACTCATTGGTGTGGAGTTTTAAGTCAAAAGTATACTTCTTTATGAAGTTTTATTTAATTAATGTAGGACTAACTTTCGATCCACACATCTTCAATACTCCACTTTAGACCAAAATTCATGATCCAAGGGGTTTTTTTTTCACATGTCCAAGCCGAATCATCGACTCTAATACCATGTTAATTTTTCACTGCATGGAAATATCATATCCATAAGCGCCTACTCGTGACACTTCTTCGCAGTTTGTGGATCCACACACCATCAACACAACATTACAACAATTATTTTTCGAAAGCAAACAAATATTGATATATGAAATTTGTTTTTTTATCTCATGATATATGAAATTTGTTTGCAAGTATTATAACTATAATCATTTTTTGTTTCTTTGATTTTTTTAGGCCGTTTCTTCAATTGAATTACGCATAACTATAATCTTTTTCTTATACTTAAAAAAAAAAACCTATAATCTTCTTCTTTTTTTTTTAACATTTTCTACTTTAGAAAAATCCCTAATTGTGAATGATGATTGGTGAATGGGACGAATTGATAGGAATTAGAGATTTATAGCTAAAAATAACTCCTAATCCCAAAAATTTATAGAGCGTACATAATAAGCATAAATATAGGAACTTCTAATCTATCCCAAACAGGCATGTAAATATAAATCCCAATCAAACCTAAACTCTACCATTTCTTTTAAAACCCTAATTCTTATCAATTCATCTCATTCGCCATTCACAATTAGGGATTTCAACATTAACAATGACCCCTACATTACCATACGAAGTGATTGAATAGAACATCCCAAGAGATCTCGTTAGAACATCCCTTCTCTCCAAGAGTTTGAGAGATTCCTGGGTCTCTACAAAACTCAACAACCCGCTCGCCTTCGAAATCAGCTCTCTAGAAAAGAAATCCATTGATTTCTTCCAACAATTTCTGCAACGCCGCCGCCGCGGCGACGGCGCCAATGCCTCATCGTCGACTGCATCACAAAGTTTAAGCGTCATGTCCAACAACTCCATGTCTACTTTCCTCCAGCAACTACCAGATTTGGTGCTCCCCTGCCAAACTTAGTCAATCCTAGTTTAATGTTTTCGGCGCCAAAACTCAGAACTATTGAGTTGCATAATGTTGGACTTACTCCTGGACAAAACTCAGTGACTTGTCCCGATTTGGAAACTTTAGTTCTGAATAATATTGTGCTGTCTAACTTGGACATTCCTGCTCTAGCTTTGTCGGCGCCGAAACTTACAACTCTAGATTTGCGTAATGTTAGGCTTACTCCTGAACAAAACATCATGGCAAAACTCACAACTCTAGTGTTGGATAGTGTTAGGATTCCTCTTGAACAAAATATCACGACTCTTACGGATTTGGAAACTTTGGTTCTGAATAATATTGATCCTAATTACTTGGTCATTCTTGCTCTAGTGACTTAGAACTCTTGTGTAATGTTAAGCTTACTCCTGAACAAAACATCGTGGCGCTGCAACTCAAAACTCTAGTGTTGGAAAATGTTGCACACACTGCTGGGCAAAACATCATGACTTGTCCGGATTTGGAAACTTTGGTTCTGAAGAAAAGGACGCATAACTCGGTCATTCCTAGTCTAATTTTTCTTCGCCGAAACTTAGAACTCTAGAGTTGTGTAATGATAAGCTTCCTCCTGAGCGAAACATCATGGCGTTGAAACTCATAACTCTAGTGTTGGATGTTGTTACTCTTCAAGAAAACATTATGACTTGTCCGGATTTGGAAACTTAAGTTTTGAAGAATAGAGTGCGTGCGTCTGCTAATGGAGTTCTAAAACTGTGTACTGCAAATCCGAAGAATTTGGAGATGATGGAGAATTACGATGGAGAGCTTGAATTGCATATGCCGAAGTTCTCCTCTTTTTCGCACAAAGAAAAGGACACATGTGTGGAATGTTGGTTTGGAAAGATTGATGCATTGAGCAATCCAAAGAGTTGGTCGGATAGATGTGATTTGATTTCAAGAAGCCTAGGGGATTCATTGTTGCACCGACTACCGGTCGAAGAAGCTTCGTATGTTGGTGTTTCAGTGAAAGGGGAGCCTCTGGTATGTTTAATTTCATGTCATTAGTTTGTCTTTTGATTTGGATAGTAACTTGAATATTTGATATTAGGACTGGGTAGAGATTTTTATTTTTATTTTTTGATAAGAAACCAACACTAAATCCAAATCTCCAACATGAGTCAAATTATGAATGAAAACCTACAAATCCTCCTAAATATCATAATTCTCTTTGATATTTGCTAATCACTACATATATAATTGCCTGAATTTAAGTCTTAGTGATTTCATTTCTTTTGTTTTAGTTGTTTGGGCTCATCTAAAAAAAAATTTTTATAAGACTGCAATTAGGCCAGCTATGCTCTATGGAAGTGAATGTTGGGCAGTAAAACAACAACAATTACATAAAATGAACGTAGCAGAAATGAAGATGCTTAGGTGGATGTGTGGTAAAACTCGTAAAAATAGAATAAGAAATATAGAAATTCAAAGACAAGTAGGAGTAGCACCAATTGACACAAAGATTAGGGAAGGGCGGTTGCGGCAAAGACGGCTTACAAATGCCCCCATTAGAAAACTTGACTCAACAAAAACTGTAGAAATTCGACGAGGTAGAGGTAGACCAAAGTTAACATGGTACCCATTAATTAGGAGGGATTTGAATGGTTTGGAAAGCTCACCATCAATTGCACTTAGTCTAGCATAATGGAAGAGTTTGATCCATGTAGCCGACCCCAATTAATCTGGGATTGATGCTATGTTGTTGTAGTTGTTTGGTCTCATAATGTGATTTTAATTACTTAATAGTTTCTTGTACTTTTGGAATTCTGATTATATCTATATTCATTATTTCTTGGCAAAGGTTCTGGAGAGGATTCCAAGTCCATTGGTAAGGCTTCTAGAGCCCTATCATAAGCTTAGATCAATGGAGCTCATTACAACTCATGGCAACATTGCGAATTTCGCTCCGTTAGCATCCCCAATAATCCGCAGTTTTTCTAATCTCACAGAATTTCTCGTCTTGAAAGTTGTTAAGGAAATTATAGTAGTTACTATATTTCGTAGTTTAGGTATTTAGGTAGTTTCTATAATACAATGGTTTGCTACTTTCAAAATATTAAAGACACTGATCTTCATATGGAGCCCTGGCCTTTGTCATTCACTCTAGACAACCTCAAATGTATTCCTACACAAGGGCTCATAGTGTCTGATCATGAGATCGCGTTCCTCAGACTATTGTTCAGAAGGGCCACACATTTAGAAAGAATGGTCATCATTGAAGTAAAAAAGGAGCATCCAGTTAATCTAGCTCTTAGTGAGAACTTTCGTTACACGTTTTCCCACCAATGTCCTTCCCTTCCGATTTTATTTCAATATTGATAAATCTAACTAAACGAAAATTCGATCACTTCCTCACTTTGTTGTATATCTTTGTCTCAAACATTATTTTTCCAATGGATAGCTAGACAATGACATGTTTTTTTAGCTTCGTAGTGTTTTTTTTTTTTTCTTTTGTATTTTTGTATTTTTGTATTTTGTTTTTTGCTTTTTTGTTTTGTTTTTAATAATGATGGGTGTCCAAGACTTTTTTAGCCCCTCCTTACTTTGGTTCGATTAATCCAAGAACTGAACCCACGACCTCTGCCTTAGTAAGAGTTATGGTGATCCTAACTATGCCACTGCACCACACCCCTTGGGGCCTATGGCTTCATAGTCAAATTAAAAAGTGGTTATCACCACATTAGTATAACAACTAATTAGTATAGATTGATCAGGCCATACCATCCCATTGCACAATAACAATATTCAATAACCTAAACGAAATCTCAAATGTTAGATTAATTTTGTAAAATTAACTTTAATCATGAGATGAACCAATCGATTACATGTTTAATTAGCAGAGACAATTTTTTCTTATCTCCATTAGAGTCACCCCAATAAAACTATTTTATAAAGCCAACAAGCAGCTGCATGAGATAAAACTGAAGCCCAACTGCATTTTCTCAAGAGTTTCACTACTTCCTCTGACAAGAAAACATTAGCATTATTTTCTGCAATTCAAAGTTAAGCTACTAATGTCTATCTCAAGACTTTTTTTATCTATTATGTGAGCTTTACATTTTGTTTTCTACATATTTCCTGCGCCAATCTACCTATTATTTTTTTTTTCAAGGAAATCCACCTATTTAATTCAGTTGATCTTCATTAAAAATAATCATGCAGTTGCGCTAGGCTACATCGTCGCATAGCTCCCTCAAACACGAAAGCTAAAGAGTAAAGATAAGAGAGCTTACATGCAGTAACCGTTTCCACTTCAGTTATGCCTCTTGTTCTTTTGGGCCTCGTCATGAATTATCACATGGTCATTGTTGTGGGGAATAGCCTATCCAGCATAGTGTACAGGCCCCCACCTAATAGAGTGCGCCGCTGCAAAACAACCAAATTAAAACATGCATCAATGCACACCAAAGTAGATAACCATTTAAATAAAAGAATCACCTTATCAAGCCATTGATGTAATTGTAAATGAAACTTCCTAAGTTAAATCAACGTGATCAATAATGTAATATTATGAATTCAACAATACAGAGTACATTAGTTTGCTATCGTGATGAAGTAGATTGATAAGTAACCATGAGGACTAGGAAATCAATCAAATGAACCGCTATTCCTTTTTTTTTTTTTTTTAATAGTAAACAAATAAACCATGATTATAAAAATCACAGTTACAGTTTAAGTGTTTAGATGAAATACCTCATCGGATTAATCCAAGCAGAGAACTTCCTAAAGGAGAGTAGACTCTGCATGAAATAAGAAGGTAAAAACAACTTCACATCTTTTCTCAAATAAAGAAGACACCAGATTTCTTATTAAGTTGCCCATTCCTTTACCAGAAAATATGCATTAAAACTATCTCAATAATAAAAGAGCAAATATGCATTAAAACTACAAAACCAGTAGTTGACTGCAGGTTATCACTACAAGTTTCACTCTCCTATTCTTTTTTCTTCAGTAGGCTTCTACTAGGGTAGCGATCAAGCGAGTTTGCCAAATAAATACATAATACCCATATTAATGTAAATCCTCTATTCTTTTTAAAGTTCTTCCAAATTGGAAATTTCAAGGAGTAATGCCCTTCCCTATTGGTTGAGGATGAAAAGTTGGCATACGTTTGTGTCCATATCTATTAAATGTCAGATCGACAAGAACACCTCATGAAGATTAAAAGTGTCATGTCCATATACCATTAAAATTCCTAGATGATGAAAAGATGCACTTCAAACTGACAACAAAATAGAACAATCAATGAATTGATTTGCCTGAAACAACCAAATTGCCTTTTTTTTTTGCCTGCATATTAATGGATTAATGACTTTTTAGTCCTATTCCTATTCAGACTCGATGAAATCTTAAAATGCAACTTAACTAATATGTAAATTATTTTATGGTTGTTTAAACGTCTGAAAGAACTAAACAACAATGACTGTTAAAAATGATAAGCCACTGAGAAACATTTCACCCTTTGAAGGGACACATGTAAAACGCACACAACATTCGATGAGGTTCAACACAGGTTTACTAACGAGAAAAAATGTATCTCACAACCTCATTCTGGAAACTTAATTGATGTTTTACCCTCTCTTCTCAATAAATATCCATGCGGGCTAGTGCCGACAAGATTTGATTGTTTGTTTGGCAAATGATGAAAACTGTACCACATTTCCCAAGAACTTGTCTAATGTATTTAATATCACTTTGTGCATTGGTGATATTAAAGAGAAGAGCTTCTAATAATGATGGAAACTTAATTGATGTTTTACCCTCTCTTCTCAATCAAACTTTCTAGTGCAGATGCATACCTGCAATGCTCCTGCAAATGAAGCAGCAAGAAGAAGAGGAGCAACATAGCCGGTTGTGTATGTTAGAAGTAGACTGCCTCCAATAACTGGATCCTGCCAAACCAAACTTCAAATAAACAAATTGGAAAACAATCTAGACTAGATAATATGAAGAGGTAAGCTACCTCATAAACCACATAATACCAAGAATCCAGTTCATAAAGGATGATGATGGGGTGCAACATTTTAGTTACCAAGTAGAAACTCAACATAACGTCAAGAACACAATGCAATTAAAATTTGGCATTACCCTGGATGCAGCCACATAACCAAGAATAGAGGCAAGCACAGGTGTACTGCAAGGTGAGGCGACTAAAGCAAATGTAAGCCCTGCCAAATATGCTTGCACACCTTCAAAAGTTGTATAACAAGAGTTAGAACAATGGTAAGTTCATGAAAATATTTTAATAACTGGATAAAATAAATAAATTAGAACAGTGCAACCCAAGCAGATAAAAGATGCAGCCAGTTACTTGAAGGCAAGTTAGCTGCGGCAGCACGAGGATCAAAGTTGTTGAAAAGTGAGGGAAGCTGCAATTCAACTACCTGCAACAACAAAAACCTCCATAAATTCATCGGAAGCGGTGGAAAAATATCATGAAATCATCTAGAAAAATAACATAAGTCCAAAAATAAAAGAACTTTTAACAAACTTTAAGCTGAAGATACTAAACTGGTGGCTCTGATTGTAACAACAGGAAAAGAGTCACTGTTAAGAATTGTAGACTAACTGAAACATGCACATTACCAACAAAAGAAAAAGAAACATGTACATTACCAAAAAAAGAAAAAAAAAACATGTAGACTCATATTTTTAAAGTTGATATTATACAGTTTTAGTGCACTAGTATCCTTATCGAAAATTTTTTTCAGTAGCGCTCAAACTGGAAACATGGCAGTGACATGCTCAGTGGTGCATTACTTTTATCAAATACGTTGGAATGATGAATCCCATTAATGGTTCCCAATGCCTTTACTAGGTTTAGAAGACTCGATGAAAAAAAAAGAGAAATTTGATATGGATGCTAAAATTGTAATGTCGCCAAAACTTAATAACTTGATTAGGTAACGTAATAAACTAATAACTACATTTCGGCTAATTATGATCATGATTATTTACCTCCAAAAGATTCAGCCCCATTAGTATAGCCAAACCAGAAGCAGCTAAAGGTAGCCCTTGCCCTATCTGTCCATAAGCTTTTCCAGCAGATGAAGCGGCAATTCCAAAGATTGCTAAAGTTGTTGCCAACCCCAAAGAGAATGCAACTGAGTTTCCAATAACCTATCAGGAGAAGCATGGGGAAGAGTTCAATAAACTTCATTGAGAGGGAAAAAAAAAGAAAGAAAAATTTAACACCTGCTAAAGAGGACTTCTGACTTGATTAATACTATTGAGAAAAAAAATTCAAAATCAAACACCCCTCTAAAAATATTTCAAAATCTAACATCCTATGCTGATGTGGCAAAAGTCTGTTCTATAAGGAAAACGTGTTTTCGAAACACGTTTTTCTTGTTGGGAGAAAAGACATGTTCTAAAAACACAATTTCATTGTTTCAACTTTTACATTAAAGTAGTGTTTTTAAAACACACTTTTCAAATAGATGTGAAGTTGAGAACGCCACATCAGCGTAGGATGCTAGATTTTGAAATATTTTTAGAAGGGCGCTAGATTTTGAAATTTTTTTGTTAACAATGTTAAACAAGTCAAAAAACCTCGCTAAAGAAATCAAAATAAAGCCAAGGAGAAAAATTCACACCCTCTTTTATTGAAGTACAGCTTACACCCTTTCGATACATAGTTTTTTATCGTCTTTTTTTTTTTTTTTTTTTTTTCAATAGGAAACCAACTTTTACCTCTCAAACTTGCACGCGGAAGATTTGAACCCTCATCCTCATGGATAGGTACAAATCACAATATTATGTTCATCCCTACATCTGTGTGAATAGACTTTCCTACATCTAGATCTAGATGAGTGAGAGAATATTGACACATACCTTGGTAGTTAGTGCAACTTTCCCACTAACTGGTCCCAAATCCCAACAGCTCATACTAGTAAAAGAAGCACTATCTTAACAATTCACCAAATTACTCCTACTCTAACTGTGGCATGTGAACAAGTCATCATTTGACTGAATTTAAATTTTTTTCTTTGGAAATAAAATTTAATACGGAGGAACCTTCAGCCATATTTGAGTAAAACTAAGTCATCAACTGAGGTAGTGAACTGTTTTTTACTCAAATACGGCTTGGTAAAATTTAAAGATCACATTAAAATTTCATTTAAAAATAAGTAATCATTTTTTTTTAAATTTTTTGAAAACAAATAAGTCATCATTTAATTTCTTACAACAACAACATAGCCTCATCATTTAACTCTTCGGAAATTTAAAAATCACGTTAAATTTTCATTTAAGTTGCAACTCTTCAAATAGTATTTGAATAAAACTCATTGTGTATTAAAATGAGATTTTAATGCAATCCAATGCAAGGGAAGAGTTAAAGGCATTGCAAATGGGTTTTTTTGAAGACTTTTTGGGCCTTGAACAAGAGAGAGTGAGTGTTTGCGCTGAGATAAACATTGGAGCTCAATGATTTGGGCTTTAAA
Source organism: Stephania cephalantha (assembly GCA_039657325.1). Taxonomy (NCBI): domain Eukaryota; kingdom Viridiplantae; phylum Streptophyta; class Magnoliopsida; order Ranunculales; family Menispermaceae; genus Stephania; species Stephania cephalantha. The sequence continues at coordinate 43,301,551 of CM077578.1, forward strand.
TTCTTGTTTTGGGGCTTTTTAGTACGTCTTACATGTTTATAGGTCTACTAATTGCGTTGCATTACCTAGGTTTATATTTTCGGTAAGTATTTTAAATTGTTGTTTCTTTTCAAAGCTTGTGACTATCTATATAAAGTCACCAATATAACACAAATGAATGATGAATCGTGAATGAAATGGAGATTTTCTCTTCTTGATTGAGAAGTATCATCTTCTCTTTAGTTCATTGATGAACTACACCAAACTAATCAAGGAATGATCAACCGTGCGGCGTTTTAATACTTCGGGTTCTTGTTCGTTTGTGTTCAAGAGTTTAAGTGGATCGTTCAATCTAGCCTTCAGCTTTCCTAGGGTGAACATACTTTGTTGTTGTGGCTTGTAAGTTCTAGAACTTTCTTATCCTATTGGGTTCACACCAAATCTCAAAGGTTAGTCACTATAATAAGATAGAAATGCTCGTGTTGATCCATCCATTGTTGTTCCTTAGATGGATCAGTAATAAGTCTCAATCCTATAAAGGAGCTAACATTGACCAAAATGCTCACAATTTCAAAAGAAAACATTAAGCCTTGTGAAACAATTTCTTCTTGTTAATTCTTTACAGGTTTGATTATACTATCTCCACCAAATTTTTTTCATTTCGTGTCCAATGATTCATTCCAAGATTAACAACATGACATAATTATAGAATCCTAGAGTCTAGACACTTAGAAGAAACCCTTTAAAAGAATAACATCTCAGCTGACTTGCTTGCAACTAGAACATTATGAGCACTAGAACCAAGATGGGATGGGTATCAGTTGAGTTCTATTATGATGATGACCATTGACGTTAGACGCTAGATTGGAACAAATAACAGAACTTTGACAATGCACTGAAGGGTTGACACAACATTTACTAAAGCGTGCATGAACAATCTAGAAAAATAGCTTATTCTCAATAAGTTAGGCATCAAGTAAAAATTTATAAATTTAAAATATTAAAAAATAATGATTAACCATCCCAACATTCTCAAAGTTCAGATTCAGTTTCAATTCAAAAGAGAGCAATTGCCGATAATGCATGCTAGCCAGGTTTGTTCATAAAATATACAAAAAAACCAATAAATCATATCGCGCAGAAAAAACATAAAAAGAATAGACTGATTTATACATGAATTTACGGTACCAAATTGTTTAGGAAACGACAACTCGACATTCCTAACAAAATAGAAACGAGCCATGGAATATCTAGTTAGAAACATCGACACCAAACAACTATCAGAACTCCCAGGAAATAGTAAGACTTCCTCAACTATCACCAAGTGAAACTAATGAAAATATTCCATCATACCCGGCACTAGTCAGTCAAATTCCCAACAACAGGAAAACCATAAAAAGAACAGGAAAGCAAAATACGTTTTAGCGCTTTTTTTACAACTCTACTCATCCCCTAAGGCCCTAACATAGAGTCTAGACTAAACCCCAATTATAAATTATAAGAGATCTACATTCTATTTTAGGGCTTGAAAGTGAAAGTAGAGATTCCAAATTAGTAATCTTTCTTCCCAAACAAGAAACAGTTAACATAACAACTTCAAATTTCTAAAATCACAATGTAGTTCCTTTTTGTTCCACTACACATTTAAATTGCTCAAATTCAAATCTTTCACTGAAAAAACAAAACCCCAAACACAGAATCATCAAATGAAACAGTAACAAACCAATTCAGTGAAATCACCAACCAACCTGGATCCCAAGAATAACCGCTCCTTCAGCGAGAAACAAAGTCATATGACTCGTAAGATTAAAGGGCCCCGTAAGCCACCGCCCGGCCTGCACATTAAGCTGGCCGCCACCTATCCTCCCCAGCTTCGAAATCGCGTAAACCGCCCTCTCAAACGCCTCGGTGTTGACCGTGTAGCCGTCTCCGACGCCCCCAAAGTCCGTCAAATTGAAGGCCACCGGCCTCAACCGCGGGATCGGGCGCGGCGGAACAGGAGAACTCCTTCGATCACATTCCTCTGCCATATATATACCGAAATCAAACCAATGATCCACAGGATAGGGAGCAAGAATCTCCTCGGCGACGGCGAGAAGGAGCGGAATTGGGCCCTGAATTGGGACCTATTGTGGGGGAATCGACGGAATGCGGCGGAGTCCGCCATGATTAGAGAGTGGGGAGTGATCGAGAGGGTCGGAGTGGGAGATTTTGCATGGTTTTGGGGGATTAGGGTTTTGGGAGTGCGAGGGAGTGAGGAGAGACCATGAGAGGGAGAGTCTACGTCGGAGTCGAAATGCAGTTGAAATCGGAGTCCTCGTATGTTTTTATTTCCTTTTAACTACCAGATTGCTACAATCCAAATGGTAGTGCTCATCTGGTTTGAGTATACTTGATCTTTGGGTTGGTACTCGTCCACTTAACATGGGCCGAGCTTGAGCCATGAAGCATGCGAAAGCTTGTTATTTTATGGGCGGGACTTGAGCCAGACTTATCAACCTAAACTCAATTCGGTCCGCCTTTTTATAGACTTATGTTTAAAATGTAGAAATATATTTATATATCTTTAAAAAGTGATGAAGTAAGGGTTTCAACCCAAGAACTCAAATGCTACACTAAATTCTTAACCTATGTGTTAATTTTTTGTTCTTGTCATCTAACCGCATATGTATATATTTATTATAATATGTTTTAGTTCAATAATAAATTATTAAAACATTTTTTGTTAATAATTTAAAAATTAATAAATTATAATTTATATATTATCAATCACTCTTATATTAGATTTATTATTACAACTAACGTAAGTGTATTTTTACATGTTGCATTTGTCCATCTTTTATATATTATCAATAATAAAAAAATTTGCCATTATATATTGTTATTTTAAGTTGTGGAAGTTGGGTTCTTAAGTGATTATTTTCAATTTTGATTTGCTTGTGCTATTGTTAAAAAAGTTATGGTTCATTTTTTAAAGGCCCATTTAGGCCCCGCACTAGCCCTGCCAGGACGAACTTCAAGCGGGCATGGGCCTACAATATTTAGAAGCGGAATTAGGCGGACACGACAAGGCTTTCAAAAAAGCTCGCTAGGCCCTACCTGAGCATGCCTAAGCTTGTCCGATGATCATGTCTAGTTTTGAGGAATGCGCCGTGTGTACAAAAGAAAAAGTGGAGGGGGCAAAAGTGTAAAAGCATATCTATATTATGGCATGACGCGTAGCTATTGATAAACTGAACCAACTTCACACTTCTCGACTTTAGCAACTTCTTTTCTTTAAGCCTCTCAAAGGTTATAAGGTGAAAAGGATATTGTTGTCCAAACGTCAGATGCTGGGTATTTCACGCGAAGACTTGGTGAAGTAGTTTAACATATTGTTATACGTAGAATAGATTGTAGCATCATTCGAGGTGTTTCTGTGAGTCATCGAAATTGGATGACGACATAACAAATTTTTATCCAAACATTAATTAGTCGCGTATTTTGCACGATGCATTGCGATTTGCAATCAAGATATTGGGATTGATTTTATGTTCAAATTCTTTAAATTTCTTAGGTATGTTTTTTAGGAAGCTGCAAGAGAGGTGCCCACTTTCAAGCACCGTATTTGGCACACCTACCAAGATGCGCCGTCGATACACCGCAAGATACGCATTTGAGGTGTATTGAACGATGCCGAACTAGTGGGTGCCTAAAGCTCTGTTCTAAAGTGGATATTCCAATTATTATTTTTTGTTGGGTAACAAATAATAATTAGTGGGTATCGTTCAATTTTCATAATATAGGTTCCAATCTAAGGTGTGATGACTAATTTTATGTACTGGGATACAAGTCTAAAAGTAGCGTTCACTCTAACCAAAATGTCAAGGCAAGACAGATTGTCCAAACATCACTCAACCATTTTTGTTAGATGTCTACAAGATGAAATGCGAATCTCCACTGAGGTGAGAATGAGCGGAATTGGGCCTTGAATTGGGAACTCGCTATAGGGAATCAACAGAATGCGGTGGACTCCGCCATGATTAGAGAGTGGGGAGTGATCGAGAAGGTCGGAGTGGGAGGTTTTGCATGGTTTTTGAGATATAAGGGTTTTGGGAGTGTGAGGGAGTAAGGAGAGAGCGTGCGAGCGAGAGAGTCTCCATCGACGTCAACTACAATTGAAATCGGAGCCCTTAGTTTATTTATTTATTTTTTTTAACTACCGATGGCTACAATGCAAATAATAGCGCTTATCTATTTTAAAGGATGGCGCCATGTGTACAAAAGAAGAGTGGAGATGGCAAAAATGTAAAAACATATCTATATTGATGCATTGGTTGATGTAGATCGAACCTACTTCACACTTTTCGACTTTAGCAACTCCTCTCTTCTCACCTCTTAATGGTTATGGGGTGATTTTATGTTCAAATTCTTTCAATTTTCTAGGCATATGTTTTAGGAAGTCGCTTAGAGGTACCTACTTTGGGCACCGTATTTGGCACACCTACCAAGATGCGCCATCGATACACCACGAGATACGCATTTGATGTATATCGAACGATGTCGAACTAGTGGGTGCCCAGAGTCGGTGCATAAAGTGGATACTCCAATTATTTTGCTTTTATCCTTTTTTGTTGGATAAAAAATAACAATTAGAAGGTACCGTTTAATTTTTGTAATATACATCCAAGATGAGGAGAGTGTGGTAACTAATTTTATGTATGAGCTACAAGTGTGAAAGTAGGGTTCACTCCAACCAAAATGTCAAGGCAAAATGAATGTACAAATATCAATTAACCATTTTTGTTAGATATCTACAAGATGGAACGTGAATCTCCTGGCGAGGCGAGAATGAACAAAATTGGGCCTTGAATCGGGACTTGTTGTGGAGGAATCGACGGAATGTGGTGGAGTCCGCCATGATTAGAGAGTGGGAGTGATTGGGGATGGAGTGGGAGGTTTTGCAAGGTTTTTGGGGGATTAAGGTTTCGGGAGTGCGAGGGAACAAGGAGAAAGCATGTGAGCGAGAGAGTCTCCGTCAACATCGACTGCAGTTGAAATCTGAGTCCTCAGTTTTTTTAACTACCAGATTGCTACAATGCAAATGATAGCATTTATTTGTTTTGAAGAAAGGTGTCGTATGTACAAAAGAGTAAAGTGGAGGGAGCAAAAGTGTAAAATTATATCTATATTGTGGCATGGGTTGATAGACTGAACCAATTTCACACTTTTCGACTTTAGTAACTCATCTCCTCTAAGCCTCTTATAGGTTATAGGGTGATTTTATGTTCAAATTCTTTATATTTTTTAGGCATGTTTTTTTAGGGAAGCTGCTAAAGGTACCCACTTTGGGCACCGTATTTGGCACACCTACCAAGATGCACCGTGAGATATGCATTTGAGGTGTATTGAACGATGTCGAACTAGTGGGTGCCCAGAGTCGGTGCATAAAGTGGATACTCCAATTATTTTGCTTTTTTTCCTTTTTTTGTTGGATAAAAAAATAACAATTAGAAGGTACTGTTTAATTTTTGTAATATACATCCAAGATGATGAGAGTGTGGTAACTAATTTTATGTATAAGCTACAAGTGTGAAAGTATGGTTCACTCCAACCAAAATGTCAAGGCAAGATGAATGTACGAACATCAATTAACCATTTTTGTTAGATATCTACAAGATGGAACGTGAATCTCCTTGGCGAGGGCGAGAATGAACGAAATTGGGCCTTGAATTGGGACTTGTTGTGGAGGAATCGACGGAATGCGGTGGAGTCTCCATGATTAGAGAGTGGGGAGTGATTGGGGGATGGATGGAGTGGGAGGTATTGCAAGGTTTTTGGGGGATTAGGGTTTCGAAAGTGTGAGGGAACAAGGAGAAAGCTTGTGAGCGAGAAAGTCTCCGTCAACATCGATTGCAGTTGAAATCTGAGTCCTCAATTTTTTTAACTATCAGATTGCTACAATGCAAATGATATCATTTATTTGTTTTGAAGAAAGGTGTCGTATGTACAAAAGAGTAAAGTGGAGGGGGCAAAAGTTTAAATTCATATCTATCTTGTAGCATAGGTTGATATATTAAACCAACTTCACACTTTTCTACTTTAGTAACTCCTCTCCTCTGAGCCTCTTAAAGGTTATAGGGTGATTTTATGTTCTAATTCTTTAAATTTTTTAGGCATGTTTTTAAGGGAAACTGCTAGAGGTACTCACTTTGGGCATCGTATTTGGCACACCTACCAAGATGCACCGTGAGATATGCATTTGAGGTGTATTGAACGATGTCGAACTAGTGGGTGCCCAAAGTCAGTGTTTAAAGTGGATATTCCAATTATTTTACTTTTTCCTATTTTTTGTTGGGTAACAAATAATAATTAGAGGGTACCGTTCAATTTTTTTAATATAGGTTCTAATCCAAGGTAAGAAGAGTGTGGTGACTAGTTTTATGGATGGGCTATAAGTCTGAAAGTAGGGTCCACTCTAACCAGAATGTCAAGGCAAGACGGATTATCCAAACATCAATCAACCATTTTTGTTAGATGTCTACAAGATGGAATGCAAATCTCCACGGTGAGGGCGAGAATGAGCGGAATTGGGCTTTGAATTGGGAAATGCTCTGGGGAATCGACAGAATGTGGCAGAGTCCACCATGATTAGAGGGTGGGGAGTGATTGAGAGGGTCGAGTGGGAGGTTTTGCATGTTTTTTAAGGGATTAGGGTTTTAGGAGTGCGAGGGAGTGAGAAGAGAGCGTAGCGTGCGAGAGAGTCTCCATCGGCGTCGATCGCAATTGAAATCGAATCCCCGGCTTTATTTTATTTTTTTAACTACCGATGGCTACAATGCAAATGATAACACTTATCTATTTTGGGGGAAGGCCCCGTGTGTACAAAAGAGTAAATTAGAGGGGGCAAAAGTGTAAAAGCATATCTATATTGTGGGTATGGGTTGATAGATCAACCAACATCACACTTTTCGACTTTAACAACTCCTCTCCTTTAAGCCTCTTAATGGTTATATGGTGGTTTTATGTTCAAATTTTTTAAATATTTTAGGCATGTTTTTTAGGGAAAGTGGTAGAGGTACCCACTTTAGGTACCATATTTGGCACACTTACCAAGATGTGCCATCAATACACCACGAGATATGCATTTGAGGTGTATCGAACGACATCGAACTAGTGGGTGCCCAAAATCTAGTGCCTAAAGTGGATACTCCAATTTTTTTTTCTTTTTTTCTTTTTTTGTTGGATAACAAATAACAATTAGAGGGTATCGATCATTTTTTGTAATATATATCCAAGATAAGAAGAGTATGGTAACTAATTTTATGTATGGGCTACAAGTGTGAAAGTAGGATTCACTCCAACCAATATGTGAAGGCAAGTTGGAGCGTCCGAACATCAATCAACCATTTTTGTTAGATATCTACAAGATGGAACGCGAATCTCCTCGGCGAGGGCGAGAATGAACGAAATTGGGCCTTGAATTGGGACTTGTTGTGGGGGAATCGACCGAATGCGGTGAAGTCCGCCCTGATTAGAGAATGAGGAGTGATTGGGGGAGGGGATGGAGTGGGAGGTTTTGCAAGGTTTTTGGGGGATTAAGGTTTCGGGAGTGTGAGGGAACAACGAGAAAGCATGTGAGCGAGAGAGTCTCCGTCAACATCGACTGCAGTTGAAATCTGAGTCCTCGATTTTTTTAACTACCAGATTGCTACAATGCAAATGATAGCATTTATTTGTTTTGAAGAAAGGTGTCGTATGTACAAAAGAGTAAAGTGGAGGGGGCGAAAGTGTAAAATTATATCTATATTGTGGCATGGGTTGATAGACTGAACCAATTTCACACTTTTCGACTTTAGTAACTCCTCTCCTCTAAGCCTCTTATAGGTTATAGGGTGATTTTATGTTCAAATTCTTTAAATTTTTTAGGCATGTTTTTCTAGGGAAACCGGTAGAGGTACCTACTTTGGGCACTGTATTTGGCACACTTACCAAGATGTGCCGTCGATACACCACGAGATACGCATTTGAGGTGTATTGAACGACGTCGAACTAGTGGGTGCTCAAAGTCTGTGTCTAAAGTGTATACTCAAATTATTTTTCTTTTTCCTATTTTTTGTTAGGTAACAAATAATAATTAGAGGGTACTGTTTAATTTTTGTAATATAGGTTCCAATCAAAGGTGGGGAGAGTGTGGTGACTAATTTTATGTATGGGCTACAAGTCTGAAAGTATGGTTCACTCTAACCAAACATCATTCAACCATTTTTGTTAGATGCTTACAAGATGGATCACGAATATCCACGGTGAGGGCGAGAATGAGCGGAATTGGGCCTTCAATTGGGAACTTGTCATGGGAATCGACGGAATGCGACGGACTCCGCCATGATTAGAGAGTGGGGAGTGATCGAGATGGTTGGAGTGGGAGGTTTTGCATGGTTTTTGGGGATTAGGGTTTTGGGAGTGCGAGGGAGTAAGGAGAGAGCATGCGAGCGAGAGAGTCTCCATCGGCGTCGATCGTAGTTGAAATCGAGTCCTCAATTTATTTTTATTTTTTAACATTCGGATTGCTAGAATGCAAATGATAACGCTTATATGTTTTGATGGATGGTGCCATGTGTACAAAAGAGTAAAGTGGAAGGGGGCAAAAATGTAAAAGCATATTTATATTGTGGCATGGGTAGATAGACTGAACCAACATCACACTTTTCGACTTTAGCAATTCCTCTCCTCTAAGCCTCTTAATGGTTATAGGGTGGTTTTATGTTCAAATTCTTTAAATTTTTTAGGCATGTTTTTTAGGGAAGTTGGTAGAGGTACCCATTTTAGGCGCCGTATTTGACACACTTACCAAGATGCGCCATCAATACACCACGAGATATGCATTTGAGGTGGAGCGAATGACATCGAACTAGTGGGTGCCCAAAATCGGTGCCTAAAGTGGATACTCCAATTTTTTTTTCTTTTTTTTTTGTTGGATAACAAATAACAATTAGAGGGTACCGATCAATTTTTGTAATATATATCCAAGGTGAGAAGAGTATGGTAACTAATTTTATGTATGGACTACAAGTGTGAAAGTAAGATTCACTCCAACCAAAATGTTAAGGCAAGATGGAGTATCTGAACATCAATCAACCATTTTTGTTAGATGTTGTGACGGCCCCAATTTCCCATAAAATTGGGCCCCGCCCGGCCTAAGCCCACGTGGACCCCCGAGCCAGTCTCGCAAGGTCAACGCAGGCCTAGTCAGCCTTCCAATCCATTATTACAAGAAATTTCAAAAAATTAAGTTGAGTTATTAATAATTTTCAAGTTTTACAATTTTATAGCGGAAGCAACTAATACATTCAATAACTCAACAAAAGATCAAGGAGTTAGACAACCTAATTGTGGAACCCAACATAAATATATCCCCATCGGAGGAGAGTAAATAAAAGATATACAAAAATTTCACCTAGCTATGGAGCTTTCCTCTGCTACTGTCATGCGACTCTCGCACTCGCCAAACACAAGATTGACGAGCCCAGTAAGTAAAATCCAAGTAGAATCTAAACAAGAATTCAAGATAAAATGAAACAAATTAAAAGGCATGCAGATAAACGAAAGTTTGTATGGAATACATGATCATGAGACTCAGAAAACAATGAACGTACAACGAGAATGAGTGTCACAAGAAACAATAAAGAGAGGTGCCCAAGTAGTCTAAGACCACCGAATGCGGGTGCCACAGGGTCGGGTCGCAGTCGCGCAACGCCAAGCGCACTCGGTCATCTGATGCGGCATCGCCGTACCTAAAATGTCGCGAATGAGGGATATCAACGGCGCCCCGATAAAGCACATCTCATTCCGAATATCAGTGACTCGAGGTCATGGCCCCGGTGGCGAGCCGCAACCACTCCAATCGAGACACGAGTACGACTCACTTGGCCTCCCTGACACTCATAAGAGTGAGAATTCCAAGAAAAGGACATGATTCAACATCAATCAAACATGCAAGCTCAAATGAAATACCGTACATTTTCTAACCGGTTTACTTACCTCAAAATTCGTATATCACCATCAAGACGTCTCGCTCACGCCTCGATTTGCGCACCCGACACCCGACTCTACCTCCTAAGTCCCCGTGTCCATTTATACCAATTAAATTACTTAAATCATGCAGATCGCACTAAAATTAGGTGAAGTACACCTCACCTCCATCACGTCGTCGCGATTTCGTCAAAATCGCGCATCCGACCGGCCGATAACGCGCCACCGCGCCGTTCTGCTTCACGTCGCGCCGCTACCATGTCGCTACCTCGCGCACGCATGCGCCCAAGCCGCTGCCCTCTCCGCCGCGCGCGCCAAGCCTGTCCTCTCCGCATTGCCACGCCAAGCCACTCGGTTCGTTTACGCCCACATTCGCGTTCGCCGCGCACACCACCATGGCCGTCGTCCGATCGTCGCCGAGCCACGCAGCCACCCCGCGGCCGCCGCTGTTCGCCGCTTCCCGACCGCCGCCATGGCTCGCCCGCCGCTTCTCTCGCCTCAACGCGTCGATCCGTCGCGAGGCTTCCCCGCCGATCCTCGTCCGCGCAATTTCTTCTGGAGCTCCGTCGCTGACACTGGTCCGATTCGCCACCAACCACGCTCACGGCTCAAGCGTCGTCGCTGCTCGGCTGCCGTCGCTCGCCAGCATCGGGAGCCGTCGCCGCCATCGCTGAAACCGCCACGCTATCCCCGCCCTCCACGTCGCCGCGAGCGCCGTCCGTGCCGATGATCCGCGGCCGCTTGGTTCGCCGCCGGAGCCGCTGGTTCGCCGCCCGATCTCGTTGCTCGCGAGCTCCTTCACCTCTCTCCCATCTCCTCTCCTCTTTCTTTCACCTCCCGATCACTCTCTCTCTCTTTTTGCTCTTATCCAAATCTCTTTTTGTTTCTTCCTCGAGAAGAAATCAAGTGTCCTCGAGATTCGTGCGAGCGAAACTCGAGGCACATCAAAAACATATTTAGTCAAATGCTTTCTTTAAAAATTGGGCAAAACCGCGCATCTCGAGACACCAACCCGCCACATTTCACAAATCTCGATACTCGCGTCGCCGCATCACGAGGCGTATCCAATGTATATGATTTTAACGTGACTACATTGAAACCACATAAATTCACTATAGCCACATTTCGGTCTCACGTCGCACGCGACTCGAGGCGCGTCCCCGTTCGTGTTTCGGTTCTCTGCATTCTCCGTATATATTTTTCTCAACAATTAGCATTAAAATCTTAAATTGGACATTATCGGTGTCTCCATTCAAGATTCGAACATACGTATTCGACGAGTGGGTCCCACATACGACCTTGACCTGGCACGTGGCACAAGTCAAATTTTCGGGCCGTTACAATCTTCCCAACGAATTAGAATTTCGTCCTCGAAATTTACGTACTTTGATAGTGTGTTATGACTGAAGACCCAAGGCCATACCCGCCCAAGGCCATACTCGCCAAAGGCCATACCTGCCCAAGGCCATACTCGCCCAAGGCCATATTCGCCCAAGGCCATACCCCCATCTTACTCTGTAGGGATGGGCTCCTCCGCGACAAGCTGGGCTCCTCCGTGACGAGCTGGGCTCCTCCGCGACGAGCTGGGCTCCTTCGTGACGAGCTGGGCTCCTCCGTGACGAGTTGGGCTCCTCCGTGACCTCCAAGCAATGATCACACCATCTGCTTCCTCCCATCAATATATGCCCGGGCAACATCCTCGCAACATATATTGGAATACGAATGAACATATTAATTGTATGACCCACCGTCATTAACATACTCATATCTCAGATGTCCGCGAGAATGTAAATCAAGCTCTCTCGCTGTCTATCCGTCTCTCTCGATCGAGTGGGTCCCAACCCAACTCATACTCTCTATCCGATTACGATGGGTAGTAGTCTGACCTTGCGCGACAACAAAGATGAATCGCTCTCCTAGCTCTCTGTGCTTGCCGTCGTGTGAACACGCACGGTGAAGTGACTTGGTCGTCAACACTCCCAAACAGTACGTTGAAATCTCGATTCGTATGTAACATGTTGTCCTTGTCCCCGTACTCGAGCCCGACTAAACCTCTCGTCCCTATCTCTCGCACTTGATCGGAATTCGACATCGTTTTCGCCATTACCTCTCGCCATCAACCCTCTAATGGTATCGATGCCGAGGATCCGACAAAGCTTGCTTCATCGTAGCGTAGTGCACTAGCGTAACTCTACGCTGGACCTTTTAACACCGACGCCAAAGATATGGTGGAAACGCAATACGCGCCGAGGTTGATCTATCTCGCCACGATCATCTAACCCTCGTGTTCCTCGATCATCTCCGCACCCTCGCACCGAATATAACGATGTCGTTAATGCGACCGCACTCCGACGTATGCTCCCAAAGCTCTCGTCAGCCATAGCCCTCGCTTAAGCCTCATGTACTGTGCTCGGAGCCGTCGTCACCCAACAAAATCAATAATTTCTAGGAAACCGTGTATGACGTAGTACGCCTGGTCAGTGTCCGTGTCGATTGCACCCTCGGCATACTTCGTTATGCGTAGATATCGATCCATGTACTGCAACTGATTCCCTGGTCCTATATCGAATGGTCTGAAACTCTGTCCTCTTCAGGTTACGGACTGTTCCCCATCGACACCTCCGTAATACGCCACCAGACATCAACCTCGCCGACTAGTGGAGATGATGAAATATTCGGCTGCATTTGCGCTGATACGGTCGTACATAATGTATCTTCAAGGTTAATACCCCCGTGCAACTTTTCCCAATATTGCCTCTAAAACTCAAGAGCCTCGCCTCGCTCAACCAGTAGCCTTAACACACGTATCGCCGATGCTCAAAGCATATCCTCAAGTAGTGTCTCAAGTGTATGAAGTACGAGCTCAACTCGAACATGTGCCTCCTCGACCACCGTAGGCCCCGCTCGAACTAGAGATGTTTCAGTGGGTCGTGGCACGCCGCCTTGAATAATTAGTTGCCGACATAGACAAGAATGTGTAGCTCAGGCCTTAACATCCGAAGGATCTCCCGTAGTTGTTTGTCGCGCGACAGCCTCCTCCGCACTCGCAACCGCGAACCCGTGCACCCCCACGATCATGCATAGAACCGGTCTGAAACGTCATCGCATTTTCTATCGCTACGATTCCTCGAATCGACGTATATTTACCGCTATCGTATATAGTATATTACCACACCACAAATATACCATATAGAATCAAGTGCTACTCTTTTCTTAGCAACTTTAAACGCACCTTTTTTTCTATAGGTGAATTGCTAGTCTTAGCAACTTTACAAAGTCCCATTACCTTTTCGCTCTATTCAAAGGTGCTCGTTCTTTTTAACATGCACTACTTGTACGAGAATTTCCTTAAGTACGCTTACTGACATATCTCCATCAATACTAAATATGTGAGAATCTTAAGATTTATAATCTCGTAGGATTTATACTTAGGTTGCCTTTAACCTCGAGAATGATTCACGACTCTACCTCTCGCCGTAACACTTAATTCATTTACAAATCCCTAAAGGTGGTGGTCGACTTCACCACCCGAGACTATAAATGCATAGTGTCACTAAAGTGGAGTTACTTGGGCTTCGATTCAACACTACTACTCCAAAGCTTTCGTCAAAGCTAAGGAGTCCGTACATGATGTAATCGTTAGCTCTCAAGTCATCTCAACACTTTGCTTCCTTAGAGTCCGCATTAACTCACTCTTAAGAAATTTTTGTTTTTATTTTACACGTCTCTCATTTTATCATGTCACTTCACCAATTTTTTTTTTTTTTTTTTTTTTTTTTTTTTTTTTTTTTTTTTTTTTTGAAAGAAAGAATCAAGTGTTTAGGGTTAAAGGTTTATCTAGCAATGCACTATTATCCAATGCATAATTACATTATGATTGTGATGCGACCTCATTGTGGCAATATGATCAATATGATCAAATGACCAAAACTAAACTCTCCACTCAACACCATGGCCGCAATAACGTTAGCTTGCTCTTCAAGAGAGTTTTTAAATCGTAAGAGACATGTCCATCTCTCTTCTTAGAGACTTTCCGAGTTACCTCGTCAAAGTGTACAAGTGGAGATGGAGATATAACTCCTAAACACTTTCTTTATTTGTTGTCGGACAATCTCAAAGTCCTAGTAAAGGATTATCAAGCAAAGACGAGATCATCATCGCAAAATTTCATTTAAGTGGAACGGGTGTGTCACTTAGAGTATTGTTGTCATTCTAGTATTTTCCAATTTCCACAATCCAATCGGTGTTCTAGCATTTTAAAACTCCAAAAGCTCTCTAAATTCCAAAACATTGATTTCAAGTCCCAAGTAGACTCAAAATTATTCAATTGTCTCCATATTACCAATTTAAAATCACTTAGAGACTCAAACTTCCATTTCAAGTCTCAATACTATAGGAAATCCTCAATTTCAGTAATAGCTAAACAACTTGAAATGAATTTAATGAACTCTTTTGAGTCCTAAATAAGATCACAATTCCTCTAAATGGCTTGAAAATCAATTCACAAGTTTGTTTGAGTCCTACATGGCATTTTAAGTTTCAATTGAAAATTAGACCCTTTGTAATACCAAAGTTTCGAATTGAAAACCTTAAAAACCTTAATTATCTCATTTTATAAATTTTATTCATCACGTCTCACGCGACACACATAGTAAATATCGTATATCTATCGATAATACAACACATCAAATATCACATATAGTTCAAATTTTAATTTCTCCAACTCTCCTCACTTCCCAACGAAGACTTCAGTCAGGATCATAGGGTTCCACTCTAAGTTCAACCATTCCTAACTTCCGCTGATTTTGTGTTTTAATTTTAAGAGTCGAGTATTTAAAACTTCGGCTCGATATTAATCGCGTGGTAGGCCCCAATTTTTCACAAATTGGGCCCCGCCAGCCTAAACCTACGTGGACCCCAGAAGGTCTCGCAAGGTCAACGCAGCCTAGTCACCTTCCAATCCATCATATTCAGTCAATTCACAATTTTTAAGTTGAGTTATTAATATTTTATTCAAGATTTACAAATTTAGCGGAAGCAACTAACACATAACTCAACAAAAAGATCAAGGAGTTAGGCAACCTAATTGTGGAACCCAAAATATCATCAGAAGAGAGTAAATACAAAATATACAAAAATTGAGCCCAAGTAAGTAAACCAGCTAGGGACCTATACAGTATTTCATGTTTATCCATTTATTATTGTTATTTACTGTTTTGTGATAGCTTATTGTTAATCACTGCAAAACTATGCCCATATATGTGGTATGTCCCTGCGTTTCGAGGTGGGCTTGTACCCCTGGCGCTTGTGCTGAACTTCATATATGGGGGAAACATAGAAGATGTATATGTCTTTCAGAGTAATTGGGGAGGCATATACATCCATATAAATAGAAGATGTATATGTCTTTCAGAGTAATTGGGGAGGCATATACATCCATATAAAAGTTATTTGACATGACTCATCGATTGATTGTTTACAGTCTTGTATATTCATGCGTTCATTATTCTTTTCGTTGTATTGCATGACTTTGATTGTTTTGGATATTGTGAAATGTTGTGTATATGTCCTACTGGATTTACTTACTTGGGCTCAATTTTTGTATATTTTGTATTTACTCTCTTCTGATGATATTTACTGGGTTCCACAATTAGGTTGCCTAACTCCCTGATCTTTTTGTTGAGTTATGTGTTAGTTGCTTCCGCTAAATTTGTAAATCTTGAATAAAATATTAATAACTCAACTTAAAAATTGTGAATTGACTGAATATGATGGATTGGAAGGCTGACTAGGCCTGCGTTGACCTTGCGAGACTGGCTCGGGGGTCCACGTAGGTTTAGGCCGGGCGGGGCCCAATTTGTGAAAAATTGGGGCCGTCACAGATGTCTACTAGATGGAACGTGAATCTCCTTTGTTAGTGGCGAGAATGAGCGAAATCAAGCCTTGAATTGGGACTTGTTGTGGGGGAATCAACGGAATGTGGTGGAGTCCGTCATGATTAGAGAGTGGGGAGTGATTGAGGGAGGAGGGGATGGAGTGGGAGGTTTGGCAAGGTTTTGGGGGATTATGGTTTTGGAAGTGCGAGGAGTAAGGAGAGAGATTGCGAGTGGGAGAGTCTCCGTCGCGATCGTGCTTGAAATCGGAGTTCTCATTTTTTTAAAAAAAAAAAAAACTACCAAATTGCTACAATGCAAATGATAGCGTTTATCTGTTTTGAGGGAAGGCGTCGTGTGTACAAAAGAGTATACTGGAGGGGGCAAAAGTGTAAAATCATATCTATATTGTGGCATGGGTTGATAGACTGAACCAACTTCACACTTTTCGACTTTAGTAACTCCTTTCCTCTAAGCCTCTTAAAGGTCATAGGGCGATTTTATGTTCAAATTCTATAAAATTTTTAGGCATGTTTTTTAGGGAAGCTGCTAGAGGTACCAGTTTTGGCCACCGTATTTGGCATACCTATTATGAGGCACCGACGATACACCACGAGATAAGCATTTGAGGTGTATCGAATGATGTCGAACTAGTGGGTACCCAAAGTCGGTGTCTAAAATGGATACTCTATTTATTTTTCTTTTTCCAATTTTTTGTTGGGTAAGAAATAATAAGAGGGTGATGTTCAATTTTTACAATATAGGTTCTAATCCAAGGTAAGGAGAGTGTGATGACTAATTTTATATATGGGCTACAAGTGTAAGAGAAGGGTTTACTCCAACCAAAATGTTAAGGCAAGATGGAATTTCCAAACATCATTCAACCATTTTTGTTAGATGTCTATATGATGGAGCAGGAATCGCCACTGGAGGGGCGAGAAAGAGCCGAATTAGGCCTTGAATTGGGACATGTTATAGGGGAATTGATGGAATGCGACGGAGTCCACCTTGATTAGAAAGTTTGGAGAGATCGGGAGGGTCGGAGTAGGAGGTTTTGCATGGTTTTGGGGGGATTAGGGTTTTGGGAGGGCGAGGGAGTGAGGAAAGAGTGCGCGCGCGAAAGAGACTCCGTCGGGGTCGACTGTTGTTGAAATCGGAGTCCTTAATTTATTTTTATTTTTTTTAACTACCGGATTGCTACAATGCAAATGATAACGCTTATATGTTTTCAGGAAAGGCGTCATGTGAACAAAAGAGTAAATCGGAGGGGACAAAAATGTAAAAGCATATATATATATATTGTGGCATGATGTGTAGCTACTGATAAACTGAACCAAATTCAAATTTCTCGACTTTAGCAACTCCTCTCCTCTAAGCCTCTTAAAGGTTTTATGGTGATTTTATGTTTAAATTCTTTAAATTTCTTAGGCATGTTTTTTAGGGAAGCTGCCAAAGGTACCCACTTTAGGCACTGCATTTCGCTTACCTACCAAAATGCACCGTCGATGCACCACGAGATAGGCATTAAGGTGTATCGAACGGTGTCAAACTAGCCTCGTGCCCAAATAAAGTGGATACTCTAATTATTTATCTTTTTTCCTATTTTTTGTTGGGTAACAAATAATAATTAGAGTGGTACTATTCAATTTTTGTAATATAAGTCCCAATTCAAGGTAAAGAGTGTGTGGTGACTATTTATGTATGGGCTATAAGTGTGAAAGTAGGGTTCACTCCAACCAAATTGCCAAGGAAAGATGGAGTGTCTAAAAATAAATCAGCCATTTTTGTTAGATTTCTACAAGATGAAGTGTGAATCTCCTCGGCGAGGACGAGAAGGAGCGAAATTGGGCCTTGAATTGGACCTGTTGTGGGGGAATAGATGGAATGCGATAGACTCCACCATGATTAGAAAGTAGGGAGTGATTAGGGGGTTGGAATGGAAGATTTTGCATGGTTTTTGGGGATCAGGGTTTTGGAAGTGCGTAGGTGTAACAACCTGAATTTAATTCGTCGTTATTTATGACGTGTTTGCAAATGTGGCTAACAGCTCAGACGCTCGTGGGACCCGCAATTAGGCTTGTGCGCGCCTAGAGGTATGTAAATAGTTATTTTTGTATGTTGATTTGTCTAAATTACGATATATACGTGAAAATAGATTAAACGACATCGTAATGTGTGTAATTATAGTCTAGTTGACGGGTGAGACTGTGTGTTAAGTAATCGCCTCGATATGCGTGTCGACGCGGTGCACGGTAGTTTGACCGACTTAATACTAGGCCGGGGGAAATAATACACCCAAAATGAATAAAATTGGCTAAATAATTAATTGAGCCAATTTCCAGTATTTCTCACTTAATTTCCTTGGGAATACTCACTTTGGACTCGTCATTTGTCTTTTTGTGATGGCTTGAGTGCAGATCCTAGTAGGAACCGGGGCAAGAACAAGCTACCAGAATACAAAGACGTTTAGCCAGGCTTGTACGTTTGTATATACTTATTTTGTTTTATTTTGGGATTTGAGATTTTTGTGAGACACTAGGACTTGTAATGTTGATATTTTGATACAATGAGGTACATATGATATATGGGTTTTCCACACTAGGTATCAAAGTTAATCGCACGACTTCCACTGTGATTTATTTGGGTTTACAATGATCTTAACAAATGACTTGAGTTCAATAACAATTTAAATAATAAATTGTTGTCATTTGAGGTTAATTATGATTAAATGGTGGATGAGTTAGCATGTGGGACACAACTGGCGCTTGTAGGCCAGGTTATGGGCCGATCGGCTCCGTGGCGGTCCATTTGGAAAATGGGCCGTTACGAGGAGTGAGGAGAGAGTGTACGAACGAGAGAGTCTCTGTCGCGTCGATGACAAAGCTTGAAATCGAGTCCTCGCTTATTTATTTATTTTTAACTATCGGATTGCTACAATGCAAGTGATAGCGTTTATATGCTTTGAGGAAGACGTCGTATGTACAAAAGAGTAAATTGGAGGGGAAAAGTGTAAAAGCATATCTATATTGTGGCATGGCACGTAGCTATTGATAGACTTAACCAACTTCACATTTCTCGACTTTAGCAACTCTTCTCCTCTAAGCCTTTTTAAAGGTTAAATGGTGATATTATGTTCAAATCTTTTAAATTTTTTAGGTATGTTTTTAGGGAAGCTACTAGAGATATCTACTTTGGGCACCGTATTTGGCACACCTACCAAGATGCGTTTTCGATACACCGCGAGATTCGCATTTGAGGTGTATTGAACGACATAGAACTAGTGGGTGCCTAAAGTCGGTTTCTAAAGTGGATACTGCAATTATTTTTCTTTTTGCTATGTTGGGTAACAAATAATAATTCGATTGTACCGTTCGATTTTTGTAATATAGATTTCAATCAAAGGTGAGGAGAGTGTGGTGACTAATTTTATGTATGCGCTACAAGTGTGAAAGTAGTGTTAACTCCAACCAGAATGTCAAAGAAAGATGGAGTCTCCAAACATCAATCAACCATTTTTTGTTAGATGTCCACAAGTTGGAGCACAAATCTCCTCGGCGAGGGCAAGGAGTGGAATTAGGCCTTTAATTGGATATGTTGTAGGGGAATATACTTTAACGCGATTGAGTCCACCATGATTAGAGAGTGGGGAGTGATTGGGGGTTGGAATGGAAGATTTTGCTTGGTTTTTTGGGATTAGGGTTTTGGGAGTGCGTAGGAGTGAGGAGAGAGCGTACGAGCGAGAGTCTCCGTTGGCATCAGCTGCAATTGAAATCCGAGTCCTTAGTTTATTATTTTTTTAACTTACGGATTGCTACAATGCTATTAATAGAGCTTATCTGTTTTGAGGGAAGGCGCCGTGTGTACAAAAGAGTAAAGTGGAAGGGCAAAAGTGTAAAATCATATCTATATTGTGGCATGACACGTAGCTATTGATAGACTGAACCAGCTTCACACTTCTCGACTTTAGAAACTCATTTCCTCTATGACTCTTAATGGTTACATGGTGATTTTATGTTCAAATTCTTTAAATTTTTTAGGCATGTTTTTTAGGGAAGCTACTAGAGGTATCCACTTTGGGCACCATATTTGACATACCTACCAAGTTGCACCAACGATATACCGTAATATACACATTTGAGGTGTATCGAACAAGATGGAACTAGTGGGTGACCAAGTTGGTGTCTAAAGTGAATACTCCAATTTTTTTTTTTACCTATTTTTTGTTGGGTAACAAATAATTTGTTGGGTAAGAAATAATAATTAGAAGGTAGTGTTCACTTTTTGTAATATGGGTTCTAATCTAAGGTGAGAAGAGTGTGGTGACTAATTTTATGTATGGCTACAAGTGTGAAAGTAGGGTTCATTCCAGCCAAAACTTCAAGGAAAGATGGAGTGTTCAAACAGTAATCAACCATTTTTGTTAGATGTCTACAAGATGGAGTAGGAATCTCCTATGTGAATGCGAGAATGAGTGGAATTGGGCCTTGAATTGGAGCTTGTTGTAGGGGAATCGACGAAATGCAGCAAAGTCTACCATGATTAGAGAGTGAGGGTGATCGGGTTGGTCGGAGTGGGATGTTTTGCATGGTTTTTTGGGGATTAGGATTTTAGCAGTACGAGGGAGTGAGGAGAGAGCGTGCGAGCAAGAAAGTCTACGTCTAAGCGTCGACTACGCTTGAAATCGGAGTCCTCAGTTTATTTATATTTTTTTAACTAACGGATTGCTACAATGCAAATGATAGCACTTATCTGTTTTGAGGAAAGGTGTCGTGTGTATAAAAGAGTAAAATGGAGAGGAAGCATATCTATATTGTGGCATGATGCGTGGCTATTGATAGATTGAACCAATTTCACATTTCTCAACTTTAGCAACTTTTCTGCTCTAAGCTTTTTAAAAGGTTACAGGGTGATATTATGTTCAAATCTTTTAAATTTTTTCGGCATGTTTTTTTAGGGAAGCTGCTAGATATATCCACTTTCGGCATCGTATTTGGCACACCTACCAAGATGCGTAGTCGATACATCACAGATATGCATTTGAGGTGTATCGAACTGCGTAGAACTAGTGGGTGTCTAAATTCAATTTGTAAAGTGGATACTGCAATTATTTTTCTTTTTGCTATTTTTTATTGGGTAACAAATAATAATTCGATTGTACCGTTCAATTTTTGTAATATAGATTTCAATCTAAGGTGAGGAGAATGTGGCGACTAATTTTATGTATGCGCTACAAGTGTGAAAGTAGTGTTAACTCCAACCAAAATGTCAAATAAAGATGGAGTGTCCAAATATCAATCAACCATTTTTTGTTAGATGTCCACAAGATGGAGCACAAATCTCCTCGACGAGGCGAGAAGGAGTGGAATTAGGCCTTGAATTGGGACTTGTTGTGGGGGAATAGACGAATGCGATAGAGTCTTCCATGATTAGAGAGTGGAGAGTGATTGGGGGTTGGAATGGAAGATTTTGCAGGGTTTTTGGGGATCAGGGTTTGGGAGTGCGTAGGAGTGAGGAGAGAGTGTATAAGCAAGAGTCTCCGTCTGCGTCAACCGCAGCTTGAAATCGGAGTCCTCAGTTTATTATTTTTTTAACTACCGGATTGCTGCAATGCTAATGATAGCGCTTATCTGTTTTGAGGGAAGGCGCAGTGTGTACAAAAGAGTAAAGTGGACGGGGCAAAAGTGTAAAAGCATATCTATATTATGGCATGACGCGTAGCTATTGATAGACTGAACCAGCTTCACACTTCTCAACTTTAGCAACTCTTTTCCTCTATGCCTCTTAAAGGTTATAATGTGATTTATGTTCAAATTCTTTAAATTTTTTAGGCATATTTTTTAGGGAAGCTACTAAAGGTATCCAATTTGGGCACCATATTTGACACACCTACCAAGATGCGTCGTCGATATACTGCGAGATACACATTTGAGGTGTATCGAATGGCGTGGAACTAGTGGGTGACCAAGTCGATTTCTAAAGTGGATATTCCAATTATTTTTCTTTTTCCTATTTTTTGTTAGGTAACAAATAATTTGTTGGGTAAGAAATAATAATTAGAGGGTAGCGTTCACTTTTTATAATATAGGTTCCAATCCAAGGTGAGAAGAATATGTGACTTATTTTATGTATGGCTATAAGTGTGAAAGTAGGGTTCATTCCAACCAAAACTTCAAGGAAAGATGGAGTGTTCAAACATCAATCAACCATTTTTGTTAGATGTCTACAAGATGGAGTAGGAATCTCCTATGTGAATGCGAGAATGAGTGGAATTGGGCCTTGAATTGGAGCCTGTTGTGGGGAATTGACGGAACGCGGTGGAGTCTGCCATGATTAGAGTGTGGCGAGTGATCTGGTGGGTCGGAGTGGGAGGTTTTGCATGGTTTTTGTGGGGATTAGGGTTTTAGCAGTGCGAGGGAGTGAGAAGAGTGCGTACGAGCGAGAGAGTCTACGTCGGTGTCTGTTGCAGTTGAAATCGGAGTCCTCGATTATTTTTATTTTTTAAAACTAACGGATTGTTGCATTGCAAATGATAGCACTTATATATTTTGAAGAAAGACGTCGTATGTATAAAAGAGTAAAGTGGAGGGGGGAAAGTGTAAAACATATTTATATTGTGGCATGATGCATAACTATTTATAGATTGAACCAACTTCACACTTCTCGATTTTAGCAAATCCTCTCCTTTAAGCCTCTTAAAGGTTAGGGTGATTTTATGATCAAATTCTTTAAATTTTTTAGGCATGTTTTTTAAGGAAGCTGCTAGAGTTACTCATTTTGGGCACCGTATTTGACACACTTACCAAGATGCGTCGTCGATATACCGTGACATACGCATTGGAGGTGTATCAAACGACGTCAGACTAGTGGGTGCCCAAAGTCAGTGTCTAAAGTAGATACTACAATTATTTTTCTTTTTCCTATTTTTTGTTGGGTAACGAATAATAATTAGAGGGTATTGTTCAATTTTTGTAATATAGGTTCCAATCAAAGGTGAGGAGAGTATAGTGACTAATTTTATGTATGAGCTACAAAGTGTGAAAGTACGGTTCACTCCAACCAAAGTGTCAAGGCAAGATGGCTTATCCAAACATCAATCAATCATTTTTGTTAGATGTCTACAAGATGGATCGCAAATTAATTAAACTAGATTAGCGTTAATCTCGGGGATTAACAATGTAATTCGAGCGTTACGTGGACAACTTGGTTGACTTGAACTCGAGAACCGAGGAAATATGTTATTTATAGATGGTGGTTGTGTATATGTGGTGTTTAAAAAATTATTATTATTATATTGCACCGCATGTGTGTATGTTGCTATCGGGCGAGTTTGTGTGACGGTGTTCGCTTCGAAAGGCATGTCAACGCGAGTGTCGGATAGGCGAACTACGGGAACACTGGGAAACTAGACTAATCCATATCAGGATGACTAGTTAATTAATTAAAATGGTAATGTGACCATAGGCCAAGTATAATTCAATTAAAACAATAGGCTATGACGTACCTCGAATTGTGTGCCGAGACGCGGGGCATCGAGTGTCAAGTAGTCGAGGGTTAGTGAGATCACAAAATTTGTCAATTTGGTGAATAAAAACACTAACCATATATATTATAATAATAAGCCTAAGCTAATGTAATTGAATCAAATAAATCAATGTCTATAGTTTGATTATTTAAATTAGAAACCATGAGATTGTCCTAGAGATACGTGTTGAGACATCTAGGAACCATGTGAGTAGCAAATTAGTGTCACTTTGATTGGGTTAGTGGGAGTTAGTGTGATACATGTCAAGGTGTGGATCATTAAATGAACTTCGAGATACATAAATACATGGAGATCAATAGCTATGAATCAATATTACCTTAATATATAAGATCAATACATGCAAGGAGAACATTTTCATTTTCAAATCAAGAGAACTTGCAGGAGAAGAAGGAGGTTGATGGAGATAAGGAATCTATGGAAGATTCGTGAGAATTTCTCAAGCTATGTGTAGTACATCAACTAGGTACACATCTATTTATATCAAATTGAAATTATTTCTGGTTTTCGGCTAATTCTAAAGGGTAGATGATTGAGTATTTGCAATTGGTATTTGGATTCCTTATTTGAAGCTGCTAATCCAGCTATATTGAAGCTCTTAATTTGGGTTTGAAATCATAAAGATATTAATTTTTGAAGTTGCAAGACTAAAACTAGAATTTTGCATGTTATATTAGGAATTAGCCTATGTAATTTAGTTATAACTTGCTCATTTTAGACCCAAATCGACCCAAAATGGTAGCATTTGAAAGCTTACTCAAAGGGTAACAACTTTCTTAGCTGGAGATATTGTAATTCAATTGTATTCATGTCCAAAAGTGCTTTATAAATAGGTGCTAGAAATCAGAAGAAAAGTTTTGAAACTAAATTTGTTAAAGGCATAACTCCCCAACTACTTATCCAAATTAGCTGATCTTTTAGCATGCTGTATTTAGGTATGTTTTCTGCCTTGTGACCTAAAATCACTTTTTTTCGGAAATATAGATTGGGAGGAATAGATTTTCTAAATCCGCTGGTCGAATTAAGTTTCAATTAGAGCTATGTTTAGTAAAATCATGATATCTCTTTCGTTTTAAATCAGAATTTTGCAAACTAAACCTTTTTGGAAAGCTTAGATAAAGACCGAATATCTTTGTATTGGTGAAAATTTTTGAGATTTGGAACATTTCATGCCTAAAAATGCGTTGTAACATAAGACTAAAATTGAGACTTAATTTAGTCTTTAGGGCTGATTTGGGAAGATCAATTTGAAACATATTCAACCAGTTTGAATACACAATAAACACACTTAACTGACTTCAGGGACTTAGGGAACCGTAGCTCGGATATCGGGGGGCTTGTCGAGTCAGATTCGGGTGTCCGAGGGAGTCGGAGCGTCTGTTGAGGTGCATAAACCCATTGGAATGCCTAACAGAATTCATGATTTTGTTTATCAATTTCGCTTTTCATGTGTGACTCTTGGTAGGCACATATAGGTTTTTCACTCTTATTTCAGTGTGTGTATATATTGGTTGTGACTAAATCGCATGCACGGGTTACTTGTGATAGTGCTCGTATCGATGGTAATAGAATATATCTAAGACTGTCGGGAGGGATTAGGGTAGTCCTGATATGTAACAGCGTCGAGAAGGGACCATGCAGTTTACTAAAATTGGGGTTTAGCCACTGTAAGCTTGTAAGTATATATGTGGTTCCTATTCGATTTATCAATTACTAGCTGGTGTAGGTCAGGGTTTTCTCATGATTATACATATATTTACTGATTAGTAGTTTATTTCGAAACTAGTTTAATTGGTATATGTTGTTTATTTATTTCACGCTACTGCTTTTGCTTCTCGTGTGATGCTTACATTCATGGGAATATGACGTACTATTGTTAGGTGTTATATTCGCATGTCTCGTAGTTTATCAGTTTTATTTCATGAATATTGTGTGGACTTCTCTTGGGATTTACTCACTGGACTCGTCACTGTATTCGTTAGGTGACTGAGTGCAGATCCTTCAACGAACAAGGGCAAGGAGGTACTGAGCGACTACCTTTGAGATTGTGGAGCCAGCTCGTATGTGATATCAGTATGTATTTACTTTACTTTTGTTGGGTTTTGGGGACTATAGACCACTGATTACATGTATATTGAACTTTTGTTATACTTAACTCGCCTTGATATATACGAAGTATCTTTTGCCGGATTTTTCACTACTTAGGATTGTTGAATACTATATAACTTAGTTAAATTAAGACTTCCGCTGTAAAATTTCATTATAACTTGATAAATTGATTAACGGGCTAATGAAATCATTAATAATTATATGGAAATTAATTAGCTAAGTTAGGATTAAATAGAAAAGTGTACGTAGCCAAGTAGGTTGTGGAACGTCAAGAATAAGGGGGCCATGACGTGGCAAGGCTTAGTGACATGGGATGTGACGTGGCGGGTAGCAATGGGGCCTATAATTTGGGGCCGCCAAAATTTTTATGTTCAAATTATTTAAATCATTTAGGCATGTTTTTAGGGAAGCTGCTAGAGGTACCTCTTTGGGCACCGTATTTGGCACACCTATCAAGAAGCGTCATTGATACACCGTGAGATACATATTTGAGATGTATTGAACGACGTCGAACTAGTGGGTGCTCAAAGTATGTGTCTAAGGTGGATACTCCAATTATTTTTCTTTTTCCAATTTTTTGTTGGGTAACAAGTAATATATAGAGTGTATCACTCAATTTTTGTAATATAGGTTCCAATTCAAGGTGAGGAGATTGTGGCGACTAATTTTATGTATGGGTTATAAGTGTGAAAGTAGAACCCCAACCAAAATGTCAAGGCAAGATGGAGTGTCCAAACATCAATCAACCATTTTTGTTAGATATCTACAATATGGAGCGCAAATCTCTATAGCGAGGGCGAGAATGAGCGGAATTGAGCCTTGAATTGGATCCCTGTTGTAGGGGAATGCGGAGAAGTCCGCCATGATTAGAGAGTGAGGAGTGATTGGAGTAGGGGAGGAAATGGCATATGAGGTTTTGCATGGTTTTAGGGGATTAGGGTTTTGGGCGTGCGATAGGAGTAAGGAGAGAGCATGCGAGCGAGAGAGTCTCCGTCTTGCGCTTTGACCGTAGTTGAAATCGAAGTCCTCGCTTGTTTTTAACTACCAGATTGATACAATACAAATGATAGCGCTTATCTGCTTTTGAGGATGGCACCATGTGTACAAAAGAGTAGACTGGAGGGGGGAAAAAGTGTAAAAACATATTTATTGGCATGGTGCATAGCTATTGCTAAACTAAACCAACTTCACACTTCTCAACTTTAGCAACTCCTCTCCTCTATGCCTCTTAAAGGTTACAGGGTGATTTTATATTCAAATTCTTTAAGTTTTTTATGCATGTTTTTTTAGGGAAGCTGTTAGAGGTACCCATTTTAGGCACCATATTTGGCACAACTACCAAGATGCATCGTCAACACACCGCGATATATGCATTTGAGATGTATCGAGCAACGTCGAACTATTGGGTGCCCAAAGTCGTTGTCTATAGGATACTCCAATTATTTTTCTTTTTCTTATTTTTTTGTCTGGATAACAAATAATTTGATGGGTAATAAATAATAATTAGAGGGTAGCGTTCAATTTTTATAATATTGGTTCCAATCCAAGGTGAGGAGAGGGTGGTGACTAATTTTATGTATGGGTTAAAAGTGTGAAAGTAGGGTTCACTCTACCCAAAATGTCAAGGCATGATGGAGTGTCCAAAGATCAATCAACCATTTTTGTTAGATGTCTACAAGATGGAGTGCGAATCTCTTCGGCGAGGGCGAGAATGAGTGGAATTGGGCCTTGAATTGGGACATGTTGTGGGGTAATCGACAAAATGCGATGTGGAGTCCGCCATGATTAGAGAGCGGGAGTGATTGGGGTTGAAGTGGGAGGTTTTGCGTGGTTTTGGGATATTAGGGTTTTTGGAGTACGAAGGAGTGATGAGATAAGATGTGCGCGAGAGAGCCCGTGTTGGCATCGACTCATCGTTGAAATTAGAGTCCTTATTTAATTATTATTTTTAACTACTGGATTGCTACAATGCAAATGATTGCGCTAATCTATTTTGAGGGAAGGCGTTGTGTGTACAAAAGGGTAAAGTGGAGGGGGTAAAAGCGTAAAAATATATCTATATTGTGGCATCACGCATAGTTATTGATAGACTGAACCAACTTCACACTTCTCGACTTTAGCAAGTCCTTTCCTCTAAGCCTCTTAAAGGTTATAGGGTGATTTTATGCTCAAATTATTTAAATCATTTAGGCATGTTTTTAGGGAAATTGCTAGAGGTACCCTCCTTAGGCACCGTATTTGGCACATCTATCAAGAAGCATCGTCGATACATCGCCAGATACGCATTTGAGGTGTATGGAACGATGTCAAACTAGTGGGTGCCCAAAGTCGGTGTCTAAAATGGATACTCTAATTAATTCTTTTTTTCCTATTTTTTGTTGGGTAACAAGTAATATATATAGGGTACCGTTCAATTTTTGTAATATAGGTTCCAATTCAAGGTGAGGAGATTGTGGTGACTAATTTATGTATGGGTTATATGTGTGAAAGTATGGTTCACTTCAACCAAAATGTCAAGGCAAGATAGATTGTCCAAACATCAATCGACCATTTTTGTTAGATATCTAAAGGTTGAAGCGCAAATCTCTTCTGCAAGGGCAAGAAGGAGCGGAATTGGGCCTTGAATTAGGCCCTGTTGTTGGGGAATGCGACAGAGTTCGCCATGATTAGAGAGTGGGGAGTAATTATGGGAGGGGGATGGAGTGGGAGGTTTTGCATGGTTTTTAGGGATTTGGGTTTGGGCGTGCGAGAGGAGTGAGGAGAGAGCTTGCATGCGAGAGAGTCTCCATTGGCGTTGATCAGCTTGAAATCGTAGTCCTTAGTTTTTTTAACTACCGATTGATACAATACAAACGTTAGCGCTTATCTGCTTTTGAGGAGGGCACCATGTGTACAAAAGGGTAAAGTGGAGGGGGCAAAACTGTAAAATCATATCTATATTGTGGCATGGCGCATATCTATTGATAAACTGAACCAACTTCACACTTCTCGACTTTAGCAACTCCTCTCCTCTATGCTTCTTAAAGGTTATAGGGTGATTTTATATTGAAATTTTTAAAAAATTTTAGGCATGTTTCTTTAGGAAAGCTACTAGTGGAACCCACTTTGGGCACCGTATTTGGCACACCTACTGATGCGAGCCGAACGCGTCAATAAAATAATACCTAAACTAACTATTTGTATAATAGTGGGAAATGGTTGATCCCAAAGAGATTATTTATCTTTTTAAGGTCAAAAACAACAAAAAGGGAAATCTAGGATTTAAGAAAGTGATTTAATTAACTAATCTAAATGCTAGGGAAAATAAATAAACAATGAAAATAGCTTTGAAAACAATTTATGAAGAATATCTAGGTCAAGACATATAAGTTTGGTTCGATAAAAGATTGGATTTGGTCTTCAATTTATGTAAAATATGCAAAAATAAAAGTATCCTAGTATAGCTATAGATCCGGTAAACGTACGCGGTTCCTCGCACTTCCTAATCTCGATAGCCAATGTACGATAATGACTATTTCCCTAGCCAAACGTATAACCCTATACTCAAGCCCATTGGATTTAACACAATGACC
Organism: Stephania cephalantha; assembly: GCA_039657325.1. Lineage (NCBI taxonomy): Eukaryota > Viridiplantae > Streptophyta > Magnoliopsida > Ranunculales > Menispermaceae > Stephania > Stephania cephalantha. The sequence goes on from CM077578.1 coordinate 43,330,635, forward strand.
GCAATGTGTTTTGTGAAGGCACTACACCTAGACAATCAGATCACTAGTGTTTCCGATTTAGCCTAGATTCCTAAGGTAAATAACTGGTCCCAAATGAGGCGAATCCATTGGTATAGTCAATTGCCACTAGTGTGGTCTTATTGCATAAGGACGGATGTTTACGACTCACTTACAATTAAATCAAAGTTTAAATATGAATTTAACTTCAATTATTCAATCAATACCAATAGAAATAAAACACCAATGTAAAGCAATGCAATTGAAACAAATAAATCTCACAAATCCATGGTTAAGAACAGTCGAACATCCCTTGCAATCTTGCCTAGGCATTGAGATTAGTCTCTCATAGTTGAAGAACGTAAAACAAAAATAAAACAAGAATAGAAGTTGAGAGTGAGAGCCCCCTTAATAGCCTAGAGAGAGAGAGAGAGGAATAAATATAGAAGTCGAACCTTCGTATTCATCCCTCAAGTCTTAATTATCAAAACTACTAAAATTGGTCCTTGGATGAGAGAAAATGCCAAATCAGGAGTTTGGTTCGTGACACGTGCACCTAGGAATATCCTATAGTTGCTTCGCGTTTTCTGTAGGTCTAGACACACGTGTCGTACTCTGATTAGGTAAAGGTTGTTGGTCTCGCTGACGTGGTGGGTTCGCATTGGATGAGAAGGCTGCTGTGTTCATGGAGAGCGAGTCGGATGTTGACACGTGGCTCTGCTGGAGTGAAAGAAGAAACTGCATGGATGGACCTAAATTATGGGAGAGCTCATGGCACAAATCTCGAGGCTGGTCTTTACGGCTCTAGTGCGCTATGTCTTCAAATGTGTACATTTCTGCATCAACTAAGTTGCTCCTCATCTCTACATCACTATGAAACGCATGTCTCGAGGCGGATTGAATGGTAGCTGATCCACTGCATGTAAATGCACTATCTCGTGTAGTTTTTCACCCCGGATTCAACCGCGCACTCCAATAACCCTGAAAATGATAAATAAGTGCAATTAAGCCAATATTTTAGAGACTTAACAATAAAATATATAAATAAACTATATATAATTACATAATTAGCAACTTATCAAATACCTCCAAACTTAGGACTTTACATGTCTCGAGAAAAGGTGTAATTGACAAAACACAAGTAAACTAGACTCCTAATATAGTTATGCACTGATCTAACTAATCATATACCCGATTCAAGATTCATAGAGTTCATTTGGTTTACATAGTCTCCAAGTTAACAACCACTTAAGAAATTTCGGAGTTATGACATGTCGATAACCGCAACTCAAACACAATTAAGATTAAACTTTAAAGACATAGACTCGGTCAAGACAAACGTTATCAACTACTCACTAGTTTTCTTGGTCTATACATTCAAACACGCAAATTTACAATCTCACTTAATCTAGTTATAAGCACTTAAGATATGTTTTTTTATTTGAGGAGTTTTCATAAACTTTCGCCTTTATTCTTTATGTATATATTCTCTATTTTTTTCTCCATATTTTTTTCAAGTAATACGGCCCCCTGCTCCATTTCCCGTGGAAACCGGTTTTCTCATTTTTTTCTCACCACAAAACTCCTTGCGCTCCATTTCCTATGGAACTCATGTGGACTCTCTATATTTTGTTTTAAGAAAACTCTTATTAAACCTTATCACTTTCACTATGATTAAGCAAATTCTCCAATGTGGGTTAAAATATTATCACTTGCACAATTTTGACCGTCTGCCCCATTTGGTATCTAGCATAGACTTAACCATCATACTAAGTCTCTTATCATAAAATCATAAAAATGTCAAGCTACAAGCTCAAGTGAGTGTTTCTCCTAGTTTTCCTTAAGTTTCAAGTTAAAAAGGTAACCATAGTGTACTCATCCACAACTAAAGGCATGAAATAAAATCTTGGGTGACTTTAAACAATAATAATGAAAACTATACTAAATACATGCATAAAAGTGTATTAACTCCTAATGAAGTGAGAAAGAGAAGTATGGAGGGACAAGAAATGAAAGAAATGAAAGAATAAGAGATGCTAAACACCACAAATACCATCCGACAACCATATATAAACGCATATAATTGAAAAATTTTAAACAATCTCACTTGCGGTCTTTCGCACAGAAATCCATCCAAATCAATCCACAAATCCTAAAGTACCCCAAACTTATTCCTAACCTTGTCCTCAAGGTTCAAAACAAGTCAAGGAATTCATGCAACAAAAAGAAAAAGAATAGTAGTGAAAAAGAACATGGATAAAGAAATAAAAAGATGATACGAATGCATGCATAATAAAAGTCTCCAAAAACTAGTGAATGCACAAAATCTCTCATGTCTAGATGACTAGGGAAACTATATAAAAAAATGATCATAACAAGAGTAAGAACTAACAAGTAGATGAGTTAACTCAAATGATTCTTATCAAATCTTGCGAGTTCAAAGTCTTTCAACTAAGGGTGAAATCAACAAGATGATGGAATGAAGTCTAGGGTTTTGGGTCTACTCAAATACCCACCACTAATGTGGCGACTTAAGTTGGATATGTCCCAACCAAGTCTCAAAATGCCTAAAATCCTATTAATATGTTAATTCCCAAAAATACTCAAATTACTCCAAAAAATGTAATTCATAGTCAAACCTAACAAAACTCGGGGGATGCACGAATGCCTCAGGTTCATCAAACATCACACCTACAAAAATCCAAGAAACCAAGTTAGTGCATTATTATATAAAAAAACTAAAACCTAAATTAAACTAAAATAAATGCAAGAAATAAAATAAAATAAAAAATAAAGTTTCCCAACAAGTCGCTTTCCCAACAAGCGCTTTCTTCTAAGTCTTTGGCTAGACTTGGCGTGATTTATCACGTGATGTCTTATCCTTTCGAGATGTCAACAACGAATGGTGCATCTATAGCTTGGCAATGCAACATGCCCTCCTTCGTACTTGAGAGCTTATTCAGGACTTCCAACACAAAAATCCGTCGCATCATGATCATCCAACACAAAGGTATCTCAAGTGTAGAAAATTTGCGAACGCTCCTTTATTTTTACCCGTCGAAGGTTTAACAAATATGCATGGGAAGGTGGGTAGTTTCACCAACACCGAGGTTGGTCTTCCTCGCTCTCTATCTCCGCTCATCCCTTTTAAAAAAATAACTCCAATTTTTTCTCAAATTTATCATCTTTGTTTCATGTGCAATGGTAATTTCTGACTCATCTGAAGAAACTTCTAGTGTTTTCTCTGGTTCACTTAAATAATCATCCATAATTGAGAACTCATCAAACTCAACACTTTTTAATGTAGCAGCATTCACAGTCTCCTCTAAGTCAAAAATTGGTTGTGGAGACAACTATTTCTCATCCATCAAATGCTTAAGTATATTTGTAACTTGAGTTTCTGAGTTTTGCAACTTTGGGTTTATATGTTGCATATCCTCCCGCAAGCACCGTTTGCTGAGTAAGTAGTGCTTTGAGAAAGTCACAGAGATCATATCTTTCTTAATGTCCGCAATGGTTCTCCGTTCTCGTTAAGAAATCATGGACTTCGCCTAGACATATAGAAGTTGGTCAGGCGATGCATAGCCGGAATTATGATGATTTCTATACTTCTGATAGTGAGGACAAGCATAAGTGGGTGAAATTACTCCCCACAATTTCCACAAACCCCGACCTGTTGCACAAAAGATTACGAGTTAGAAAATTGATGTCTATTACGTGACATACCTACCCCATTCACACCATAATAGTATGAGTCTTCGAATTGGCCATAGTTGTGGAAGTAGGATGCCATTTTGGAATTACTTGCAAAAATGTTAAGAGCAAGAGACTAGATACGAGATAAAATAAAGCAAATAAAATAAAATAAAATGAAAACCAAAGAAAAAAAAATCAATCCCCGGCAACGGCACCAAAAAATTAATGTGCGCCGAACGCGTCAATAAAATATAATTCATAAACCAACTATTTGCTGAATAGTGGCAAAGGGTCGATCCCACAGAGATTGGTAATCTTTCCAAGGTCAAAAACAACAAAAATGGAAATATGGGGTTTAAGAAAGTGATTTAATTAACTAATCTAAATGCTAGAGAAAATAAATAAACAATGAAAATAGCTTTGAAAACAATTAATGAAGAATACCTAGGTTAAGACATACAAGTTTGGTTCAATAAAAGATTGGATTTGGTCTTCGATTTATGTAAAATATGCAAATCAAAAGTATCCTAATGTAGCTATAGACCCGGTAATGTATGTGGTTCCTCGCACTTCCTAATCTCGATAGTCAATGTACGACAATGACTATTTCTCTAGCCAAATGTATAACCTTATACTCAAGCGCAATTGAATTTAACACGATGATCGCAATGGGTTTTATGAAGGCACTACACCTGATAACCGGATTACTAGTGTGTCCGATTTAGCCTAGATTCCAAAGGTAATTAACCTGGTCCCAAAAGAGGCGAATCAATTAGGTGGGGTTGCCACTAGTGTGGTCTTATTGCATAAAGATGAATGCTTATGACTCACTGATAATTAAATTAGAGTTTAAATATGAATTTAACCCCAATTATTCAATTAATACCAAAAAATAAAACACCAATGTAAAGCAATGCAATTGAAACAAATAAATCTCAAAAATCCATGCTAAGAATGCAATTGAACCTCCTCACAATGCTTAAAGTTGCATGAGATTAGTCTCTCATAGTTGAATAACACAAAACAAAAACAAAACAAGAATAGAAGTTGAGAGGGTGAGCCCCCTAATAGCCGAGAGAGAGGAATAAATATAGAAGTCGAACCTTTCTAATTCACCCCTTGAGTCCTAATTATCAAAAAACTACTAAAATTAGTCCCTGAAGGAGAGAGAATGCCAAATTGGGAGTTTGGTTTGATACGTGCGCTGAGGAATATCATGTGGTTGTTGTGCATTTCTACAGGTCCAAACACACATGTCGTACTCCGATTGGGTGAACGTTGCTGGTCTCGCTAACGTGGCGGGTTCGCATTGGATGAGAAGGCTGGTGTGTGCATGGAGAGCGAGTTGGATGCTGACACTTGGCATTTCTGGAGTGAAGGAAGAAACCACATGGATGGACCGAAATTATGGGAGACCTTACCGCACTGATCTCGATGATGGTCTTTATGGCTTTAGTGCACTATGTCATCAAGTGTGTACATTTTAGTATCAACTAAATTGCTCCGTATCTCTACATCACTAGAAAATGCGTGTCTCGAGGCAGATTGAAAGGTAGTTGATCCACTGCATGTAAATAAACTTGAGAATAAGGTGCACAAATAACAGTGAATAACAGGAACTTGGTTCATTATGAACACATCTCAGCGTTAATAACACAGAGTAAAGCTTTAGCTCAAATTTCTGAATAGTTGTAAAACTGGACATGGTAAATTACATTTCGAGGATTGTAAGATCGTAGGATTCTGCAGTATTTCATTGTTTTGATCAGGGTTCTACCTAGGTCTTCTGAATAAGGTTTTTCATTGGTAGTGGCATCAAAGAGGTTGCTGGTTATAAAATTATAGGTTTTGACATCCTGATCAATATTTTGACTCTTATGACTATGGCTGATATAATCTTCAAAATGGGCACGCACTTATGTGTGTCGATTGATTCATGCATCGATGTGTATGCGAAGTAGTCCAAGCACTGGTTCGATTAGTGCAACAAGAGAACTGACGCGAGTGAAAAACAACATTGAGGAGCAGCATATGATCCAGGCATACATGAAAATACATGGCAATCAGCATTATACAGGAATAGGGAGTCATTTTCTGTTTGATGATCAAAAGGTGATGATGTTGAAGTGGGCATTGTATCATTCTTTGTACGAGTAGAAAGTTTGTTTGATGTTTTGCATTGAAGGCTATCTCCAGTTTGCATCTTAAATTATTCATAGATCCTCTTTTGTTGAAAATGTTGTAATAACAGTCAGTTCAGTTTAAAACAAATAGGTAAGCATGTGATATAAACAAACATAAATAAACAAATGCAGCACATTTGTCTTTCTCCAGGAAAGTACACTTGGAAGCAACATGTTAACATAATCTGGGGAGGACAAACATGCAACCCTTTCTTCATTGAAATTAGTTACATGAAATGCCATGACCAATTAGAGGTGCATCTGATGATACACAAGCAAACAACTGCAGAGAACTTGTAACATAATTAAAAATCAAGACCAATAACAAATGAGGGCGTCGGCGCAGCAGTGACAAAGACTCAACCCGGATTAGCCTAGATGGTATTTCAAAGCAGACCTACATTGCCTTCTAAAACCTTAAATTCTACATGAAATGAGCATCCAAGGAAGATGGCAAATATGCATCACCAACAGAAAAAGCACAAATATTATCACAGAAGGGTACCTTGTCATGGCCTGGTGCAAACAAGGTATTGTGGTTCAAAATTCTCAACCGCCATTCGCGCATCGGATACAAACATCTAAAGTCTTGATTGTAAAATTTCTGATACATAGAGAAAATGTATGAAACGCCCAAGTAGCATGAGTGGATCAGACAACAGCATAAATAAACAAAGTATTGCTGAACTTGTACCAAGAAAAAAAAGTAATGCTGAACTTTTTTTAAGCCGCCGCATTCAAGCTAGCTGCAGAACCATGAGAGCAAAAACTAAGAGGAAAGAGCGACTTTTCGCGCTTGCACAGGTCTCTGATCGATGTCTACTCGAGCATTGTGGAGCATGAACTGATCTTCGTCGTAAGCTATAAAGGGCACCAGCCCTCCTGCAATGTGTGAAGTGAAGCCAAGATACAGAAACAATGCCCAAAACAAAAAAAAAAAAACTAGCTATCTTTGGCGCTTCTTCGGTCTTGGTCTTGGAAACTGCAGAGGAACAGGGAGTGTCATAAACGACACCTTGTCCTGCCATTCAATCTTGCAACCTAAGTTCTTATAATGCTCTCTAATAGACAGAGTTCTCATCCTCAAATCCCTTGCAATGTCAGACGGGTCAGTTCGAAACCCATCAGCAAACAGTGTTAGCACTAAAACATAGCTGACCAATAGATTGGTTTTCTCAACTGATAGCTTGTGCCTCACAAAATCAGTAAACCTGTTTTGTTGAGACGAAGAATCCGTAAACAAGTTAACAAACTTTTTGTATAAAATCTCGGGAATCGAGAAATTCTTTGCAGAATCGGCATGATCTATTGATTGTTTGTCCTTGAACTTTACAAGTTGAGCGATGTATGATAAGACGCAAGCAAGTTTCTTCTTTTGTAGCTCATTCTGGAAGGAAAAAAGGGAAACAAATTATTATATAGGAAATGCTAGAAATGGATGATATATGAAGAAATAGTAGCAGCAGGTTCAACAATATGCAGTTGATGAGCTACATTGAGGAGAGTATTGGATACAAGAACCACCATTTGCGTCAAAGCATTTCTAGAGAGATGTATGAGGCATTACTTGCTAAGTGTCAAGGTTGGGGGAGGTCACTGGTTCAACTCTATGTCGAAGTCAAAAGTGAGAGCACAAATGTGATGATGCATAGATCATGATAAATTGGTTAAGAGTAGATATAATACTAATTTTCCAACTAGCCAGATTATTGCTGCAAAAATTAACTGTCACGAGAGAGCATTCCATCAGTCTACCATTAATAACCTCACCTGAATCTCCAGCAGCTTATGTGCTCGGTTGCAAACAAAACTTGGATAAACGCTAGCTTCTATTTTGGTTTCAGACTCTACACGCTCCAGAAAATCAAGAACGTATCTGAACTCTCCCTCATAAATAATTTTTTCAAGAGGATAAGCTTTTTCTGGTATAGTGGCTGTAGTGTCATGGGGCGGAATGTTACGTGCTGTACTTACTTCAACACTTCCAATAGCCTCCTTATTTATCGAGATATCCTCGAGTTTGTTCTTTAAATTTTCTTGAGCACTAGGCTCTTCTTTTTGCTTGAGGGTTGCCTGCTTCTTAACCTGCAATAATTCAAAATGAGAATCTGTTTCACAATAGATTCTTTCAGCGTATTTAAAGGAACTCTTTTGGTAACATTAAACAAGCACTTTTGGCGTCAAACATGGTCAACCCATGTTTCTGATCCATATCACAGCTACTTTTTTTTTTTTGAAATCCGCTTTCCCTAAGTAGTTAGTAGGAAAACATGTGATAGCATCTATTCTTCCAAAAGAAGATTAAGTCATACCTGATTCCTTGCTCCCTTTGTTCCGTATGTGAGAGTGAGATTATTAATCTGGTTTGCCTTTTCTTGTGCAGCAGCAGCATCTTCCTTCAACTCTTGAATGTCTTCATCAAGATGATCCACCCCTGGAACTCTTGGTTCCAATCTGAATATCTGGAATTACATTAGTCAAAAAGTTTAAAAAATGAAGAATAAAACCAGCCTTACATATATTTAATTGGATTTTAACATAAAGGAAAAATAAAGTGTCAGCAAGCAAAGAGCTTGACATCACTAATGAAAAAATATGGGATTTTCAACTATAGCTCAATCACGTGTGATCATGCACAAAACATTTAATGCACAACACATTTTGAGGGGTTCCCATAACATGAGTATATATATATATATATAAATAGACTAAAAAACTTGTGTACGACATGTGATTTTACACCAAGGACAAACACATGACCTGTGAAAAAAAGAAAGAAAGAAGGAAAACAAAGATCATCTCATTGAAAACTTAACTTGCAGAGCTGACAGAATCGCAGGTATAATAAACCAAGTCGACTACAAAACTAAATAATCTGAAGTCAATGTCATGTTGCACAAAAAGAAAGAAGAGATTTGATGAACAATCACAGAACATAGTCTTGATGTTTATCAACAATCTGAATCCCGGTTGAAAGGAACTGAATCAAGTGAATCCATTTGAGGATATCAACAATATAAGGCGGGGTCAAAGGCAAGAAGAAATCATACATTGAGAAACTCAGTCAAAGGAGATTCCACTGTTTAAAGTACCACAAGAATGCAAATAAAAAGACCGTCTGAAGGGCATAAAACAATATGATAAAGGAGAGAATCAAACTGTTTAACTCAGCTCACTAATATAGCTCAAATCAACCATGAGATATGTAAAAGATGATAACTTATTGACAATTCAGTATTCGAGATTATGAGGTTCGCTCTCATGCAGGACTTGTTCGTTTTTGAAAGTTGGCGCAGGGAAGTACAATAACGAGAGTCTCGAAGTGTTTCAACACTTGACAGCTTAGATTTCATTTGATTGTCTATAATAGGTCATCAACTGACAAATGACTATCGTTGGTTATAGAAGTTCCAAGTCCAAAACACCAAATAAGCTTGACGATGCATGCAACACATGCACGGAGCTCTCCTAAGTTAATGACTTAATGTTTCACAGCAATCTTCTAAAGGCATAAAAGTTCGTCTTCATTGACCTCTTCTTGCTCGCATCTTTTGACTTGCTTTGTTTTCCTAGCTACCTTTTAACTCATTCAGCTGAAATTTCTCATGATCAAGTGAGATTCCAAGTATTCCTGCAAGTGCCAGAGGAGCACTTACAACACCACCAAGTAGTGAGAGACATAACTGGCAGATAAACATTCTACATTCTTCAAAGACCTTCGGGTAGTTCCAAATCTTCAACTATAAAAAAACTATTGTGTCTACCGATACGTTTGTGAAGTACATAACCGTCTAGGGCCGCCGCATAACCTAAAATTCCAAGAACTTCATAGAAGCCAACTGCCAGACTGCATAACCCTCTAGCACATTCAAGATTTTATTTTATTTTTTCAATGAAACCCCTCCTACCAAATTTTCTCTTTTCATACATTTGTAAATGAATTATAACAAGGGTAGTGCTAGGGTTACCCGAAATAGACATCCGATTGCTGATGTCCCTTAAATACACATCGATTTGTGTGCGCACAAACATCGATGCACAAATCAATGTACCGCAACAACCAGGTGACCATTTTTGGCATCAAAAACAGGTCATCACCCAATCATTATCCTTACAACAACAACAACAACAACAACAACAACAACATAGCCTCAGTCCCAAATTAACTGGGGTCGGCTACTTGGATCAAACTTTTCCATTGTGCTCGATTAAGTGCAATTGATGGTGAGCTTTTCAAACCATTCAAATCCCTCCTAATTAATGCATCCCATGTTAACTTTGGTCTCGCCCCTTTCACCTCGTCGAATTTCTACAGCTTTCTATTGAGTCAAGTTTTCTAGTTGGGGCATTTGTAGGTCGTCTTTGCGGTGACCAAACCACCGCAACCGCCCTTCCGTAATCTTTGTATCAATTGGTGCTACTCCTACTTGTCTTTGAATTTCTATATTTCTTATTCTATATTAACGAGTTTTACCACACATCTACCTAAGCATCTTCATTTCTCGCTACGTTCATTTTATGTAATTGTTGTTGTTTTACTCGCTTCAACATTGACTTCCATAGAGCATAACCGACCTAATTGCAAATCCTATAAAATTTTCCTTTTAACTTAGTAGGAACATTTCGATCACAAATCACCCTTGTTGCACTCAGTCATTTCTTCCATCCAAACTTGAATTCTATGTGTGACATCATTCTCAATGTTACCATCATTTTGTATGATTGATCCTAGGTATCTAAAGTGGTTTACTTTAGGAACTTCTACTTCCCCTAATTTTACCACTCCGTCATCTCGATGTTTAGTGTTTCTAAACTCACAAGCTGCATGTATTCGATTTTCGTCCTACTCAACTTAAAGCCTTTAGATTCTAATGTATTCCTCTAAAGTTCTAATTTCCTATTCACTCCATCTTTAGTTTCATCCACTAAGACAATATCATCTCGCAAATAGCATACACCATGGTATGTCCTCTTGAATATGTCTAGTTAGTTCATCCATAACTAAAGTAAATAGATACGGGCTTAAAGCCAATCTTTGATGTAGTCCTATCGTAATGGAAAATTGTTTTGTAGCTCCTCCAAATGTCTTTATACTCGTTACTACTCCATCATACATATCCTTAATAGTGTCTATGTATCTAGCATGCACTTTTTTCTTTCTAGAACCCACCAAAGAACATCTATAGGGACCCTATCATATGCTTTTTCTAAATCTACGAATACCATATGAAGATCTTTTTGTTTTCTCTATATTTTTCTAACAATCGTCTTACAAGGAAAATCGCCTCCATAGTTGACCTCCTGCATGAAACCAAATTGGTTATCCGATATTGTTGTTTCTCTCCTTAGCCTATTGTCAATTATCCTCTCCCAAAGTTTCATAGTGTGACTCATAAGTTTAATTCCCCGGTAGTTTGAGCAACTTTGAATGTCTCCTTTGTTTTTGAAGATTGGCACAAGCGTGCTTCTTCTCCAAACCATTGACATCCGTTTTTGATTTTAAAATTTTATTGAAAAGTTTTGTTAACCAAGTCAATCCAATTTCTCCTAAGCATTTCCAAACCTCTATGGGTATTTATCTGGGCCACATGCTTTTCCTATTTTCATTTTTTTCAATGCCTCTTTAACTTCTACAATTCTAATATTGCGTGTATAGTTTACATTTCTTTCTTGGTGTGGGTTTTCATCTATGACAGTATCAACTTGGCCATCATTAAATAAACTATCGAAGTAACTTCTCCATCTCTCCTTAATATCCTCCTCGCGCGTTAAAACATTTTGATTTTCGTCCTTAATACATCTTACATGATTTAGGTCTTGTTTCTTTTTATCTCTTAATTTGGCGCCTATATATATATTTTTCGCCATCTCTATTACCTAACCTTGAATATAGATCTTCCATGAAATTTGTTTTAGCTTGACTAACTACTTTTTTAGCTTGTTTTCTAGCTTCTCTATATTGATTGTACACATCTTCATCTTGAAACTTAGGTATTTTCCTATACATCTCTCTTTTAGTCTTAATTGCTAGTTGGACATCCTCGTTCCACCACCATGTTTCCTTCTTTGGTGGTCCCAAGCCTTTAGATATACCTAATACGTTTGATCTCACTCTCCTTATGCAAATACTCATTTCTAGCCACATTGTATTAGCATCTAAGTCAAGATTCCAAACATTTTCCTTTAGTAGTTTTTCTAAACTCTACTTGTTTACTATGTTTTAGGTTCCACTACTTTATTCTAGGGTCGCTAACTCTTTTATTCATATTATGTCGTCGTGTTAGCTTAATATCAAATACTACTAACTTATGTTGAGTAGTAAGTGCTTCACCAGGCATTACTTTGCAGTATTTACATATTTTTCTATCTATTTTTCTTGTTAAAAGAAAATCTATTTGACTCTTGTTATGACCACTGCTAAAAGTAATTATATGCGACTCCCTCTTCCTAAAACTAGTAATTATCCTTACAACAACACGAACAACAATTTGAAAATGCCAATCACAATATCAGCAACAATTCAAAACTGGCTAACAAATCACTTCCAATCGAAATTAATATAAACATCACATTCTTCAAAATCTTTAACAACTACTCCAAAATCCCCCAAAAATAAGAGGAAAAAACTCACCTTTCACAAAAAAAAAAAAAAACACACACACACAAACGACAACAATCCTCACCACAAAGCCCCATAAATTCCAATCAATAAATTACCTTGTTCGACGCAATGGGCACGATCTTGAGCGTATGAGTCTCCTTATCAAGAACCCCAAGCGCGTAGGTACAGACCTGCGCCGTCGCGGCTTCGCCGGAGTGATTCGACCCCACGAAGTCGACTTTCGAGCCATTAGGGCTGACGACGAGCTGCATTCGATTCTGCTTGGTTTTGTTCCTGAAAACCCTAACACCGATCTCGTCTTTGCTCTTCTGGGGATCGAACCCGGACGGGAAGTAGCCGACCAAAGGCGCGACCTTTTCGGGATTCTCGGGCACGATCTCCGTCTTCACGTCTACTTTTCTCTTCTTGTGCTTCTTCTTGTGCTTTTTCTTGGGTTCGCTCTCTTGGAACGCGTTTTCTTCTTGTTCGCCAGCGTCCGCCATTGTTGCGAGGGTTTCTCTCACTGTTTATATATACTTTTGCGGAGCGCAGCAGTCAAGGGTTTAGCTAACCACTTCGAGCAATGTCCGTTAAGATGTATGATTACTCATCACGGGGTGAAATGCACAAGATCCGACAAGATCGAAGTTCAAAGTGAGTTACACAAGTTTTTTTCATAAATGAGTGTTCTTGAAGTCAAGCAAGAATGAGCTCAATAAAAAATAGAGATTTAAGTTTGCATTATAGACCCCCTATATTTTCATTCTTTTGATGAGCTTTAAATCATGATTACAATAAAAATAAAAAAATTGTGATAAAATCGTTATATGACCCCTAAACATGTAAACAAGAAAACTTATGAATCCTCAACCTTATACTCCCTCCAGTCAGAAATATAAGTCGTTTAAGGTAGGAGCACAAAAATTAAAACAACTTTAATTATAAATGTAATTTACATATACGTTATTTGACATTAAATGAATTAAATAATTGAATAATTATAAATATTTAAATTGTATAAAGGTAAAATTGGTAAAAAAATAAATAAATACATTCTCGAATTCTGAAAATAAGATCAAGAAGTTTTTGCTAGAAATATTTATATTTTTGACTAGATTGAGTACCAAATCATATTAAATGATTCTTGAAACTAGTTTCACACTTTGAATCGTAGTAGCTGTATTATTCTTTAAAGTTTCCCTCAGCTGTGGATGATACTTTTTGATTAGTCCTAATAGGATCCGACCCAATTTCAAGTAATTTTTCTTAGCTGATTTGGGCCCTTGGATCATTAAGAGGGACTCCGATTAAAAGAGTGAGCCCATTATTTATTATTTATAACTTTTTGAAACAATTTCATCATTATTATTATTATTATTATTTTGAGGCCCAAACAGGCTCCATTATTTAATTTTTGGGTTAATGAAAATATATCCCAAATTAAGAAGGGCAAACCTGCCACTTAATATAGATGACTCAGCGTCAAAACTAACTTATGAGAAAAATCAGCTACTCTTCTCCACACTCAGATTTTGTGAAACAAAAAAAATTCAATAATGGAGCCTGTTTGGGCCTCAAAGAAGTGCTTCGAACGATTAAACAGAAATGGAGCTATATTTTGGCCTATGCAGGTTCAGCAGAAATTGGAAAGTCAAGATGTGAAGCATCTATAAAAACTCTGAATCGAATGGTATTTAGCTAAAAGATGAAAATCAATGAATCTGTTGCAACATCACCCATAATGTTGATAAATTAGAAAAGTTTGTAGAATAAGAAACTGAAAGGTCAGAATAATTTGATAAGGAATGAAGGTTTAAATTCCAAACTAAACAGAACATGACACTCTTTCATAGCAGAAAACCCAAATCTACGTCTACAAATTTGATAGTCTTAATTGTATTGTATTATTTGTAATCAGATGTTTGACTGCATATTGGATATATGAATGTTAACATATCTTACCATAAGTGCAGCCATTCCAACATCAAGAAATGACAGCCAAAAGATTCTCTGACCTGGTTCAATAAAATCATGTATGCGATTGATTGTACCAAATGCCCATGATCCAATTAAGATCAGGGGATAGTAACGCCACCTATTCAATGCCTAAAGACAAAGTGAACGTCAGAAAAAATAGAAAACAAAAATCAACACGGCTTTCCTTTTTTCCTTTGAAAAGAAAAATATCAAGATGGAAAAAGATTTTCGAACAACAAAAAAGTATACAATTGAAAAGCTACCAACATCATTGATCGAAAATGAAGAAATAAAAGGAAGTCAGAAGACACTATTCATAAATATATATATATATTTTTAGATCTATTCGTAAATAAATAAGGGGTGTATTCAATTGAGATTTTAATAGACTTTTAGTTACTTTTATCATTGACTAAAAAAGTTTAGGGGTATTCAATTAAAACTTTTAGAGAGTCTCTAAAAGTAAGGTGTATTCAATGTGAACTTTTATAGACTTTTAAAAAGTCTCTAAAAGTTTTGGGGTATTCAATTTAAACTTTTAGAGAGTCTCTAAAAGTAAGGTGTATTTAATTTTTTGGTGACTTTTGTGGTTTAGTTACAAATCTAGACTTTTATAGACTTTTTGTATAAAAATACACATAAAGAAATCTTCAACTTCTCTTCACCTCAACCCATAAACTTTTAGAGACTTCTAATTTTTGTTGGTTCCCTTATTCAATTAAGACTTCATTCTTCATAAGGTATTTTCTTATCAATTGTTTTTATCAACTTCGCCAACCACTCCACAACTCATGGATTTCATTGCTCACTCATTATACTCTAATGTCCATGTTTATGAAAATGATGTTGTTATTAATATATAAGATGTCATTCTTGCATCATTGTACATTTTTATACGATTTTTCACAAAGAAGTTTCGTTTATTAAGTGCATAATTATAATCTCAAAAAGTGTAATATTATTATTTTTGAAAAAAATAATCATTTTTTTTTCAAATGCAAGAAGTACATTTTAAGAAATTTAAACAATTATTCTTAAAGAAAAACATTAATTTTTTTACTTAAGTAAAAAAAGTGCAAAATTTTTACACAATGATCTTACTTATTCTTTTTTGCCCCTAAAAGATGATTCATTTACCTATTTGTTTTGTTGATATTTATTTACTTATTTGTTATGTTACTATTTTGATAGTAACTCATTAATATGTATATATGATTTTTTTATTAAAATATAAAAATACTTTGAAACAAATTAGTAATAGTTATTAAGAAAAAGCAATATAATTATGCCTTGACCGATCATCAAAATCATGTTTAAGAAGTTCACAAAAGTCACTAAAAATTTTAAATGTTGATAAAAGTCATCAAAATGAAGTTCACGTAAAAATTCATTAAAGTCTTTCGTACTTTATTTGTTATTTTTACAATATAAATTTTTAATAACCCTAGTAGTTTATTTTTTCAATTAAAAAGCAACGTAAGCTTTAAAAAATGTGCAAGAAGTCCATCAAAGTCAATGTTCATGGATGTTTATCAAAAGTCATCAAAATTAAAAGTATATCAAAGTCTATCAAAGTCCTTAAAAAAGTCCATCAAAGTTAATAAAAGTCATCAAAATAAAGTCTATCAAAGTCTACCAAAGTTTTTAAAAGTTTACAAAAATCTACAAGTCTCTAAAAGTCATCCACTTATAAAAGTAACTAAAAGTCTATTAAAATCTCAATTGAATACACCCCCATAAGTAAAAACGAAAGTGAAAAATTAACATAAATCATTTGATGAGAATATTGTTTCTTCAGTATTTGAGTACGATGTAAGCATCTTGAATGAACTGATGGATGAGAATATGAAAACTAAAGAATTTAGTTTTTAATGATAAAAGGGGAGCCCCTAAAGTCAAGTTACATACCCGCCTACCATTGTTTAACATGCGTATCACTTGGAAGTACGTAAATCCATTGAAGAGAATAGCACCCCAAAGAGGAGCATAAAATGCAATGAAGTGAATTACCTGCAACAATAAATAAACGTGCCATCAAAAACACAAAAACTGCCAACCAAGTAGGCTAGAATGAGATATCTCAGCAACTTCAAGAAGATTTTTTAAGCTCAAGTTACCAAAACTAACTTATGAGAAAAATCAGCTACTCTTCTCCACACTCAGATTTTGTGAAACAAAAAAAATTCAAATTCAACCAAAACCAACTCATAATTCAAACTCTTAACAACACATTCTCACTCTATTCCCAAACTTCAAATTCATCAACTCTATGGCTAACAATCAACTAGAAATGACAAGTATAGGCATTAGAGAACCCATGTAAGCAAATTAATCAAACCTCTCTCTCTCTCTCTGCTTCAAATCTATGTTTTCTCTGTTTTCAATGAAATCCTTTGCTCTATGTGTTCTGTTTTCAGGTTCCAAAACTCAACGACTTCACAAGATGATGTCCTCATCAATGTCCACGGCAGATCCTTTTGGTTAAAACGTGTAAGCAAACAAAACCCACTTCAGATACAGAGTGAATTGATAAGGGTAGTGTGGAATTTGATTTATTGCATGTAATTTTTTTGATGTGTGAACAGAAAATCATGGCTGCCAAATCAGGAAAGTTGGCTAGCTTTCTTCAATCTAGCCATAAAGAGCAGACACCCACGTCTTACTCTTTGACAGACGTGCCCGGTGACGCTGCGATTTTCGAGCAAGTGAGGAGGTTCTGTTATGGATTGGATGTGAAATTCTCTGCTACTAATGTTGTTCCTCTCATTTGTGCTGCTCATTATTTAGAGATGAATGAACAGTACGGCCATGACAACTTGCTTGATAAGTGTGTAACATTTTTTCAAGTGAATGTGCTGCCTCAATGGAATGAGTGTGTCAAGGCCTTGATTAGCACAACTGAACATAGTGTGCTTGAACAAGCAATTC
This sequence comes from Stephania cephalantha, assembly GCA_039657325.1. Taxonomy (NCBI): domain Eukaryota; kingdom Viridiplantae; phylum Streptophyta; class Magnoliopsida; order Ranunculales; family Menispermaceae; genus Stephania; species Stephania cephalantha. Next base: position 43,348,017 of record CM077578.1, read on the forward strand.
ATTTGGGACTTGTCGAGGCTTCTGTGAATTCACTCGTGACAAAGGCACAAATTAGTCCTCATCTTCTTGGAGAGCCGATTGATCCGAATCCCGACCGTGTAGAGGATGATGAGTTTGACGACGATGATAGGTACATGCCGAATGCAAAGCGAAGGCTATTCATCCATGGATTGGAATCTGAAGATTTAATTATGTTAAGACTCAAGCTTTATGCACCGATAATGGATTGTATGATTAAGGCCGGAGTGCAATCGGAGTACGTCGCGGGTTCTCTTCTTCGATACGTGAATAAGTACATTGATCTTGGAAGCTTCGAGGGTGATCAAAGCGACGATGATCACCGGATTCGTGAGAAAAGTTTTCAAAGAGAAGTAGTTGAGGCTTTAGAGAAGCTCTTGCCTGATGAAATAGGGATCTTTCCTTGCAAGTTGTTTTCTGCAATGCTCCAATCTGCAATAGCCTTACAAGCAAGCTCCAAATGTAGGCATGGACTTGAGACCAGGCTAGGTAGACAACTTGATGAAGCTAATGTCGAAGATCTTTTGATTCGTTCGTACGGTTATTCGAAGGAACAGCGTTATGATATCGAATGTGTTGCGGGATTATGAAAGCTTTTTACGCAGATTGCACTTCTCCATTGAACCATACTAAGATGCTTAATGTTACTGAGTTGGTAGAAGAGTTCTTGGTGAGGGTGGCTAGTGATGAGGAGCTAAGCAAGGAAAAATTCATAGCACTGGCTAAGACATTGCAGGAAATCTCGAACGGAACCAACAGAAGCTTGGACGGAATCTACCATGCCATCGACATTTACTTGGACACGCATCAGAATCTTACTGAGAAGGAGCGGGAGGATGTGTGTCAAGTACTGGATTGCTACAAGATGTCACCAGAAGCGTGTACTCATGCCGCGCAGAACAAGCGGTTACCGCTGCGAGTGGTGGTGCAGGCATTGTTTGTAGGGCAGTTGCATTTGAGGGAGGCCATCGTCGACAGGATTGAAGGCTCTGATTATGAGTCTCAAAAGGGTAATGAATTGGTGGTCGATGAGGATCATAGCGGCGAGATGAGGATAGAGATGGAGAGAATGGATGAGAGAGTGATTAATCTGGAGAATGAATGCTCGAAAATGAAGGGACAGATCATAGAGAAAGGCAAGGACAATGGAAGGTTTAAGGTGTGGAAACAGCTGAAGAGGAAGCTTGGGTGCATCAGTAGTAGTGCTCATGAATATGACTGCCACATCAAGAAGAAAGTTCATCCAAGGAACTAGATCAGCATTTTCTCTACGACGACTTATCTATTGTCCGATGCTCCTCAGATCATGTCCTCGAGTAATTCGACGCGCATCCGACAACACAAAAAGCGGCTTGCGCCTATTTGCTATCCCCATTGATGTTGACATAAACATTTATGTTCTTCTAGTGCTTACATTATTGTTATTTATCTCTGAATTGCTGTGCTATCTTTGTTCTTTACTGTCACATGTTCATCAATATAACAGTTGCTGCCATGAAAAAAAAATTCTCTAATTTATGCACATCAGGAATTCAGGCTCAAACAACTTGTCATTCATAATAATTCAGTCAGGTAGAACACCATACATGAACATTGAAACTAAGAAACAACTCAAATGTTTCTATCACAAAAACATTAAAGTTCACCACCATCAACATCACACTATGTATGAAATCAAAACCCCCCAATTTTTTCAATAACTATGTCACCAAATAAACTGGACCATAAGCAGGTATCCGTATATGACAGTAGTTTTGAATTTCAGTCAGATGTGGGCTTTGTTCTGTCTTGTTCAGTTCTACAATTGTACTCATCAGAATCTAGAACCAATAAAACCTCTGGCAAAGTTTATTAGTTTCAAGGCAATTGTGTTTGCAACTTCGTGGCAAGGTGTGGGCATTGCAATATTATGCGCAATAGGAGTTCTACCAAAAGAGGGGAGGTTTCAAAATGCACTGCAAGACTTCCTTATCTGCGTAGAAGTAAGTACGCCACCATCTATTGCTTTGCCGGAAAAAAAAGTACTTTCAAAGCTAAAACTATGAAATTGGCGTAAAACATTAAGAATATTTACGAACATTTATTCGATGCTAAACTCATTGCATCAAAATTCAAAGTAGCAGTATTAATTTCATTGTTTAGGAGAACTTAGTCATGTATCTTGTCAAGTAGAAATTCATGGTATATATGTTTTACAATTGCATTTGACATCATAAAGTCACAACATTACTTTGAGTATATTGGATGATGCATAAAAAATTAGCATTCAAAATTAGTATATTGGAATGCAAATGCAGCATTCTCCATTTGTAGTATATTTGGTCGAAGATATCTGCAATTTCTTGATCAATTTTACTCTGGAGCTTCCAATTGTATACAAGTGTTATAATCATTGTTTTCATTTGTTTCTTCGCAGATGGCAGTCGCGGCTGTTGCCCACATTTTTGTCTTCTCAGCTAAACCATATCGATACCTGCCGGTTTCTCAGCAGGAGAGGTCATCTCCCACTCCCATGCAACCAAAGCCAGTATAAAGTTGGAGAATAAAGATGCCAAAGATAAGGCCGCAGCTATTGAACGGATCGATACTCACGTTGAGGCGCCAGGAACAAGTGTCACCGAGAGTGTGCAGGACATTGTCCTTGTCGGTGGCAAACGAGTAAGTAATTAAACCTCTGCCTAGCTACAAAATCATCAGAATCCAATCATATATATATGCAACATCTTAGTAGCTAATCAGCATGAATTTCTGCTAGCTTATAATGCTGTTTTTTTTTGTTTCACATGCATTGTTCACTAAATATGTTTTTTGGTCCAAGAGGAAAAAAACCGATGGAATTTTATTAGTGCAAGTCATGCAGAATTCAGTTTTGATTTGTCTATGTTGTTCAGGTTGTGAAGGATGTGGTGCTGACCATAAACCAAGCAATAGAGCCTGTAGAAAAGGGTGTGATAAAGATACAAGAGAAGTTCCATAACGCTGCGGCTGAATCCGACAAGGAAGAAGATGAAAGTCCTCAGTTAGAAGTAGAAGAACATTTAGAAGAAGGTGTTGTTGATGGTGAGGCTAAAGTGGTGAGTTCTGAAAACAAGGTGACTTTAGACGACACAAATGATAGATGATGAAGTGTAGCTAATAGGGTGTGACTAAAGTTTTTGATACCTAAAAACAAAGGGCTTAGGGTCTCAATGCCTGTCATTTTTTTATTTTTTTTTTTTGAGTTCTACTCTTTCCAAGCATGTTTAACTTTTGAGTTTTAATGGGCTTGTGTAAGATAGTGCTACAGTCTGCTACTGTGATTGTGCCTAGGAAAGTTAACACATTGTATCTCTTTCTTTCATTTTCTTAGATACAACACATTGTACCATATTGTCCAAAAGAAGAAAAGAAATCTAAAATGGCAAAAGTGAATGATAGTTTAGGATTTATATATGTAAATGTATGTTGAAAGGTGAAAAGGTAGCTTGACCTACATTGTTAAGTTTTTATTTGTCCCCACAGATTGCATCAGTGCGGGAAGTTTCGAAGGTTCTCTCTATTAGATCAATAGCTTCAAGTGAGTATGTTTCTGACGAGATGAGAGAGGCGTCACTCACGTTGGAGTCACTTATTAAGAAAAAAAAAGAAAAAGGAAAATGATTAAGTGACCAACTTTGGCACGTAGTGAGCGGAGGGATATGTGTACTCACTTGTTTTGAGGTGCACTGTGAATTTAAGTATATTAAGGATGTGACGAATACAGAATATACAGACAATAGAGAGTTGTGAAGGAATATAACACATTACAATTATCAGATTTACAACTGCAGTACTTGTATTGTTAGTGAAAATAAACAGTTGCTATGCAAAACAGTAGAGCCAAATTGAATGACTATATTCAACAACAATCATTTGACGAGCACATTGATGCACAATACACAATTTTGAAAATATGAGGGTATGCGCTATCGAGTTCTTGAATTGCCATGCGCTATCGAGTTCTGAACAACAGCTGAAGCAGGCAAGGAATGACAAGGCCGAGCAGAGCTGAACGAGAGCAATGGAGCACTGATTATTAAGTTTAGAGCAGGCCTGAATGCAGCACATACAGCAGCAGCAATCTGCTAGTCTGCTGCAACAATCAGAAGCAGCCTTAACCAAGGCTTCTCCTGCAGCTTCTGATGATTCATGTTCGCCAAATCCTGGCGGAATGCCATCTAGTGTCGCGGTCAAGCAAAAATACTTTTCGTTCCTTGGAGCTCACCAGCTTCTGGAGATTGGCTTTACTTAAATCCTCTTCACATGGAAACTCGTTTATTTCCATCTTTGTTTCTAATTCTGAAAAGAAAATTTTGCTTATCACCGCTCAAAGACTTGCTCAGAACGCAGTTGCTTAGAAATAGATTGATTGACATATGAAGCTATTGAATACCTGTAGCATGGTTGGTCCATGTTATAAAACTGAATACCTGTAGCGCTGCAGCTGACTGGGAAGATGGCTTTGTTTTAGAAATAGATTGATTGACATATGAAGCTATTGAATAAGCATGGTTGGTCCATGTTATAAAACTGAATACCTGTAGCGCTGCAGCTGACTGGGAAGATGGCTTTGTTTTATCAGTTTGAACTATAATCATGCGGCGAGTGTACTCGGATGAAATGCCCATTTGAATGCTCATCTTCACGAATAGCCAGTGAACAACACTACCCGCTGATTTTAACATTTTGGGGCGAGGCACAAGAAAAAGGATGGTTCAGACAGATTTGCATGAGATCCAATATGCTCTGTAGATAAGGTAGTGCAATTAATATTACCAAAAAAATAAAAATAAATCATCAAATAGTGGTTACAAACTCAGAGATACACTGCACGATTGAAGCAAGTAAAATGGAGACGGAAGATAGTTGTGTGCGTCCCTAACTTGGTGTTTCATCTTATAAAATATTTAACTTTGACTCCATGATTGAGAAAAACTTTCAGAGTCTATGTAACAAACCTTCTCTTCAATTTCTTTACTCTGCGAAAACCATGCCCTCTTTGCAACAACCTGTAGGAAATCATTCATGGAGGGTCAATAATGTGCATTTAAGATAAGCTTGACCAAGCTTAACCCCCAAGTTTATTTTTACAGTGCAAAATCATTTAAATTAAGGAGAAGCATGGCAAAATAAAATTTTGACAACGTCCTTCTGTTCCTAGCATCAACATGGCGAAGACATGGAACTAATGGGCTTAAACCAAGTAATTCGGGAAGAAGTGTGAATGATAGCCGGAAGACAAATCTCTATCTAAACTTATCTTACTTATATGTGTAAGTGTAATGTACCAGATCTTTGTCAGATCAAAAGAGGTCTTAGAGAAAAATGCCTTGTGCATGACCTTACTTTGTCAAGACTCAAGAGGTAGGTCTTTAATTTGTCTTTTGCACTTTCAAGTCAACTGTAAAAGTGCTCCTATCTGCCGATGTAACTCTGGCTTTGATAGAGCCAGGCAAACTCCCTTGGCATCGGCCTGAAACAGTTAGCAGACCTCCAGATAACAAGTCTGGGATCTGGGAAGGGTAAACCTGCCATACAGAGAAAAAAAAAAAAAAGGCATAATATAAAATTTGTAATTAAGTTGCACCTAAAATATCCAGGTTTGTAAAGAGATATTTGGCTGGTTAAATTTCTTATGAATTAATGAAGTACATAATGAAGGCTCTTTTCAAAAAAATAGCAAGAATAATCACGACGTAATTATGTGTCCTTCAATGTTATATAGTGTTTACATTCATCACTGTAACTTAATACTTAATAGTCTTATCTTTTAAGAATCATATTATATTTTAAGTTTTTATCCTATTTCTCAAGTTATTTGTATGCTTAAGATAATATTTCACTAAACCTAGTGGAAAACATTCAGTGTGTGTACGGTTTGGCAAGAATGATGATCTACCGGCATATAAATAATCGAGTACAAGTGGAGTTTTCAACTTGTACAGATTTCAAGTCCATCGATGGAGTTCTCAACTTACGACATAGGGGTAGCGTGGTTACACTGTTAGGAAATACTCATAGTAGAAAGATTCATACTAAACATCAATTCATTCTGTGCTCGCATATAAATAATCAAGTACAAGTGCAAATCATAAGTGATAAAGACCAATAAATTAACTATAAAATTCCGTAATTGACAAGCTATCATAATTAAACTAAACTTACATGAAAAATACTCCGAGTTGCAAGGCTCATACAAGATAGAATTAGATGCAAAAACCAAAGAATTTGGAGAACCCAACTAATCGCTTAAGCCCTAAATAAATGTCAAGTTTTCATGAAGGGAATAGCTGAATGTCATTTCGCGGTCAAACTATCAGCGTGGTGTGTTAATTCAATATAGAACATAGTTGCCCGAATGTTAAATTCCAAGAAGCCAAGACTAAGAGAAACCTTTGGCCAAATTTGGGTCCTAATGTGCCCCTCCACAGCTACAATGAGTGCATTGGGACAAAAAACAACCGCAAACTCAGTAATTAACATAGTGAAAACAACATCTGCAAATGTGGGTCCGAGACTTCGAAAAATGGAGAAACCTTGGCTTTAGAGGGGGCCCTTCGGCTCATAACATGCTTCTGTATTCTCAGGAGCAAACGCATGGTGACCACAGAAAAACATTATGCGACTGGAAACCAAAGTAGCGCTGATCTAATACTGGATGTAAGGTTCTAGTGAAAGTTATTGAAGCAGAGGGCAAAGGGAGTTCTCAACGGGGTCTGGTCATCAATTATCCGTGCTCGTTATTTCACCAAAGTTGGATTTATCACAGTGCAAGCTTGTAAACAGGCATCACTAACAAAATTCTTCCATTCACATGAACATTTTATTTGTTGGATACTTGCATTGCTGGCACTCATTTATTTTGTCTTGAAAACGTGTCTACCATTAAGGTGAAAGGCTATGAGCTCAGTCTAAGAGGAAATGGTATCTGGTTATCGGCTTTATCTATAGGGAAGCTACTCATTGCACATAATGGATTCTGGTATTTTAAAGGAATAAAACAGAAATCAATTCTGATAAAAACAATAAACAATAATGATTGCACATAATGATTGCACTTTAGACTTACAACTCCAATCTCTCATAGATAGCCCTTCGTACTGAAGAGTTGAGCCCATAAGCAATTGAATTGAAGAGACCCTATACCAACAGCAATTTAGTTAATAAAACTCGGGGAAATGAGCACTTCTTAAAAATTGAAGCACAGTCACTACATGGACAGAAAGTTCCAATTAATCTTCCGCCGAACAATTCCATTTTCAAATTATATATATCAAAGAAAATCATAGAAGAGATTTTGAATTTCTAAATAGGGAAAAAATCTCCGAGAACTAAATAGCATGACGCTAATTAAGAAAGTTCAAATATTTCATAATGGCATACTTGAATAAACTAGTTAAATGTAAGAAGTTGACCTAGCATTAACAATATTGGCCTTTTATTGAGTAAATTATTTGGTGAAAACAAGTACTATGTATTTGACAAAATGAGTTTATACTTTGCCTAGGAATTTTGGCAATTATACCCAATGATGATCAATCTTTCCTTGATCTTCATAGGTAGTTATTACTAAGATCACATATAAGCTAACTTAATTAACAATAAGTCTGGCCCAGATTGTAACTCTAGCATTTGGTAAGCCCAGTCCCTTCAAGCAGTTGATGAAGATGAGCAATGATCAAAGCGGAAAGTGAACCAACACATCATACCAGATGCTTTGAATTAAAAAAAAAAACGAGACTAAACAAACATATTACTTAATTTTTTTTATAAAATGGAGCAGAAAAGATGAAGAACAAGCAGAAATTTGTCTTCACCTCCTAAGGAATATAGGAAAGACTCAAAGAACTGCTTCGAACGATTAAACAGAAATGGAGCTATATTTTGGCCTATGCAGGTTCAGCAGAAATTGGAAAGTCAAGATGTGAAGCATCTATAAAAACTCTGAATCGAATGGTATTTAGCTAAAAGATGAAAATCAATGAATCTGTTGCAACATCACCCATAATGTTGATAAATTAGAAAAGTTTGTAGAATAAGAAACTGAAAGGTCAGAATAATTTGATAAGGAATGAAGGTTTAAATTCCAAACTAAACAGAACATGGCACTCTTTCATAGCAGAAAACCCAAATCTACGTCTACAAATTTGATAGTCTTAATTGTATTGTATTATTTGTAATCAGATGTTTGACTGCATATTGGATATATGAATGTTAACATGTCTTACCATAAGTGCAGCCATTCCAACATCAAGAAATGACAGCCAAAAGATTCTCTGACCTGGTTCAATAAAATCATGTATGCGATTGATTGTACCAAATGCCCATGATCCAATTAAGATCAGGGGATAGTAACCCCACCTATTCAATGCCTAAAGACAAAGTGAACGTCAGAAAAAATAGAAAACAAAAATCAACACGGCTTTCCTTTGAAAAGAAAAATATCAAGATGGAAAAAGATTTTCGAACAACAAAAAAGTATACAATTGAAAAGCTACCAACATCATTGATCGAAAATGAAGAAATAAAAGGAAGTCAGAAGACACTATTCATAAATATATTATTTTTAGATCTATTCGTAAATAATTTAAATTAACATAAATCATTTGATGAGAATATTGTTTCTTCAGTATTTATCCAGTACTGTGAAATCAACTAATTATGCACAAAATACCTTCATGTCTGCCCTTGCATCAAATTGGCGTGGATGGTCTGCCATACCCGCGGCCATCTGAAGTTATTTGAGTACGATGTAAGCATCTTGAATGAACTGATGGATGAGAATATGAAAACTAAAGAATTTAGTTTTTAATGATAAAAGGGGAGCACCTAAAGTCAAGTTACATACCCGCCTAGCACTTGGAAGTACGTAAATCCATTGAAGAGAATAGCACCCCAAAGAGGAGCATAAAATGCAATGAAGTGAATTACCTGCAACAATACATAAACGTGCCATCAAAAACACAAAAACTGCCAACCAAGTAGGCTAGAATGAGATATCTCAGCAACTTCAAGAAGATTTTTAAGCTCAAGTTACCAAAAGCTAGCACTTTGATTTTTTTTTTTTTTTTTTTTTTTTTTTTTTTTTTTTTTTTTGGTGGGGTGAGGAAGGAGGGAAGAAGAAATTGTATTACGTATTTGAATAGACATGTAACAAGATCACTGCATGATACTCCCTGAAGAAACACTAAGCGACAGAAACAGAAAAAATACCACCAACAAATAAAAAAGCATACGCTTAAATGAAGTCCACCCTTCATTCAACCTTCCAAAGTATAACCATTGATACTCTAACTAGATGCTATTCAAGATGCTCCCGAGGCTTTTGCTTCTTCAGAATGGTCCTCGCTAACTTTGTCAAAAACTCTTCAAATTCTTTCTAGCCACAAAGACCACATCATAGCAAATTTGGTGAAATTTATAACATTGCTAATTTGGAATTGAGGCTTCATAACATTCTTAGCCCTACCTGAGTTTGCAAAACTGAATCTCAGGGAATAAAAAAACCTCGTACATTGGCCTCGGGAAAACCAATCGTTTGGAGAAAGATTGCCAACCATTCCATAACTCTGTCACAAAAGCCCAACAGCTAAAAATGCGATCCACAGATTTCTGATTTACATAACAAAGTGATCAACACTGTAACGATAACACAAGTTGAGGATTTCTCTTTAGCACCATGTGTAAATAAAAGGAGTTTACAAGCAAAAAGACAGAACCCATATGTCCAAGTTCTTATAGTGAGGGGACAACCTGCAAAAAGCAATACGGCGAGGGAGTTGAGAAGAATCCAATGAGCAGATGTCTCCCAATACCCTTGACCTCAATTACATGGTATACATAACTTGCTAGCCTCACTCATTTTCTGTTCTGTAATCTGTTGGTTGATTTTATACTACACGGCGATAGAAAAAGGAAGACACATTTCAAATTCTTTAGAAGTAATTTAATTAATAACGAAATGAAAATGCACTTGTTTGACTTCATGCGTTAAAGGTGGGCCAAAAGAAAAGCCAAGCTCATTTAGAATGAAAATTTACAACGACTAACAACCTTAATAAGAAGAGCAACAACCATCATGTACAACCAGTATTCAAGTCAGAAACAGAAAGTCAAAAACACAAACAACACTCTAGATTGTAATATTGAGTAGACCTTCATGCATCATCGAAATCATGGAAAGATAACTAAGCTATGCAGAAATTCAGTCGGAATAAAAACACATCTTTTGACGATTTCACTGATGGGTAATAACATCAGGCCACATACCTTTCCAGTCCGTCCTGTTTGTGTTAAACACCATACACCTAAGTGTCCATGATTGTTACCAATTGAATGCATGACAGTCATAACAAGTGAAGTTCCTGCGAAAAGATTAAGAAATATGAATAACAATTAACTTTAGATAAAGTGCATAAATTTTAATGTCGTCACAAAAGAGCTGCATGATTAGCCAGTAAATAAGTTGTAGAATGAGAAAAATGCATCTAGTTCAATAAGACAACCAAGGTACATCACGGTGATAAGTATCCAAAAAAGTAGACGCATCATCATGACAGGAGCTTTACCAACTTCCAGGAACATATTAACCAGGGAAAAACCTTTTAGAAGCTTCTACTTCTTGTCCTATTTGCAAACAAGTTTACACTTGAATTGATGTAGGACATAGATTAGCTTAGAAAAGTCAATAGCGTTTTCAAATGTTTACTGTTTGTAAAAAGATTCTGCGCGAGAAATTTAAGGAATTTGAAAGGTATAGGTGTAGATCTAGGATAACCCCCGATGCATTAAATATTATCAACTGCATAAAATTGACCTGAATGGAAACTTCGGAACCATAGTTTGGGATTGTGTTTGTTGACATACTTTATAGAAAGTTTCTGTTTTGGAAGTTCTATTGATAAAAAGATTTTAGTAAGGTTCTTCTCTTTAATTAAATAATCTTTCGAATGCGCTTCTAAAGATGTTTATAAGTGTCTAAAGACTTTACAAAGTCGCTATGCAGAAATACAGTATTCAGTTAATTGGAGTCTTTCAAAGGAGTCTTTGACTTATATAGACAGAGAAAACTTTATGAACCTACTATGGACTTCAGTGATTATTATCAATTTCTTTGAAATGAAACAAAATGACTGTAAGTTCATCAGTTCAAGTCCTACTTATGAAAAAAAATACATACAAATTTTCCAAGTTTATTCTTGTGTTTGAGCAAAATCGGGTAGTTACTCCAATTCAAAACAGATACTAATATACGGGCTCCAAATATTCAAGACATCATATTAGTTCAAAGAAAGCGGTTCAAAACTAGAATACCTAGTATCGAATATCAGTGACAAATTAAAAACAAAATAAACAAAGCTTCTTGATGAAAAGTAACTAGACACATGCGTACCCCAAACATACAAGTGAAAAATGGGCTCCAGATCTTCAACGTCAGTTTTATGCCTAACAACAGTGCGGTGAAGAGTGAAAGCTATTACTGTAGTCCAGAGAAAAGATGCCACACAAAAGAAATGTGTGCTATATCCCTGAGCATAACAAAAGAAACCATTTGACGGATCCCTGCGGCATTAAGAACAAAGTATTACCCCTCATTTTCATCAACTAGAATACTCCAATAAGATTGAATTGAGCTATATAAGACATAAGAATAAGCATATTAAACAATAAAAACATTCAGCATATCGCATTCCAGAAAAAACGATAAGGTGACAAGAGGAAGTATACCCAACTATGCTGAAGAAACTGCATAACATATCCTGCAAGAAAAGCACCCCAATCAGAACAAACAGAAATACAACACTAATACAAATGACATTTCTAGGTATGCAAAACTCCACTATTGGATTTTTTGTGAAATTGAAGGCACTTAAATCTTCCGCAATCTTTTCAAGTATCACTATATTTGTTAAATCGTATGCTGATTCATGGTGTAAATAACAAAAAAAACTTGCAACTAAGAGCAGTGATTGCAAGGCGACGCCTAGACAATGTCCTTTTAAATAATTTTTTAAAAATTGAAGGAGCAAATTACAATTGAGTTTGGTGCTGTGATACCTACAAACAACAAAATATTAACATAACTAACTAATATTACATAACGACCTAAAGGCTTATTAGTATCTTTGAAGTATATATTGAATCATATAGATTATAGCGATTAATAAAAAATAGAAAAATATTAGCATACATCACCAAACGCACATTAGAACGCACATCGCATTCTGATATGCATGCTCCTCGAGATGCATGTAAATCGCCACCTCGAAGTACATGGCACAAATATCAGAACGCAATGTGCGCCTAGCATTGCCCTAAAAAATAATTGTTAATTAAGGACCTATAAACAAGTAAATAAATAACTCAAGGGCCTCCAAATAAATATATTTCTGGCCGCCTCGACACCGCCTCGCCTAAGCCAGGGAAATCGCCTCGGCGCCATGCAATCCCGGATAAAAGAGCAGGAATCCATGGCGGCGGCGAACCAAATGCATTAAAAATGATAAACAAATTCATAAGTCAGTGACATGATGAGTCGAATCACAACCAAAACCTAAAAAGCAATTGGAGACTAATAAAATCTAAGAAATCTGAACTGATTCCAGTTGGAATTGCATCGGAAACAACGCAATTGACTGATTATTGAGATTGACGGTTGAGATCTGAAGAGAGTCGACTCACAGAGAGGGCGAGGAAGAAGACGAGCTTGAAAGAGAACTTGCGGAGCTCCTTGAAGAGCAGGTAGCACACCACTATGAAACTCGAGCCCACGAAGGACAGCGCCGACGCGCCGCCGTTCACCGCCGCCAGTACGCGGCGGTCCCCCGCCGTCAGATTTCCTAGACCATCTTGTCACCGTAGATCGTTGTTGTTTTGTTTGGTTTGGTTTGGTTTGTTTTGGTGTTTACGCTTCTGCGGTTGTAAACATAAGTAAATATAGTTTTAATGCTTCAGCTACCACGTTGAGTCGCTTTGGCCGAGTGGTTAAGGCGTGTGCCTGCTAAGTACATGGGGTTTCCCCGCGAGAGTTCGAATCTCTCAGGCGACGATTCACTTTTTTTTTATTTTTTTGGAGTCTTCAGGAATATTGCTCACATTATAAACTCACACAAATCACACCATAATTATGTTTTTTTTCCTTTTACATGCAAATCACATCTCTATATACAGAGACACATATGTCGAAGCATTAGACACACAATTACAATAAACTTATCCTCTTCTTTGTGAAATCTAATACTAGCTAAATAAATAGGGTTTAGGGTCTAGCTAGGCATTGGGGTTCTTTTCTAGCTAATTGATAAATTTCCCTTTTTGTTCTCACAATTTATGAATTATGGGACATAGGACCATATAGATTGTTGGAACAAAAGACTTGTGTGTCTTATTCTATTGTTTTGAAGAGAAAACATTTTAGTCACATAGGAGAACAACAAAGCCGTACACACTCTATAAACGAAAGCAACTCAACATATTTTGTTTGGGACAAAGGAACAAGGAGTTGAGAACCCACTAGGTGCACTTAGGTACATATGAGTATAGGGTGACCCATACATTTTTATGTCAAAGATGAGCCGTGGGCCTTTGGCTTTGGCTTGATTTTTAAACATAGATTTACTTTTTACTTAAATTTTTAAATTTTTAATAATTAGTTTTTGAAATTAATTAACTGTTATACAGTTAATACAGTTGGGTTTTTCAACAATCATGACTGTTGAACCCAACGAATTATTTTAATTCTCGAAATTAAAGAGTTGTGTTTTTTGGAAAACAACTCTTCAACTATTATTTAAGTATGACTAGAACACAAAGTGAAATACTGAATTTTTTTTTTCGAAATTAATTGTTTTGTGAGAGAGAAAAAAATACAGTTTGACGGACTTCCAAATTGATGATTTCTAAATTTGGAAGGGCACTCCGGTTGAATCATGAAGACAGATTTCTGAAAAGATTTTATCGCCAAATCGAGAAACAATTATGTCTTATGACATTGCTTATGTGCTGTTAGATTCTGAATATAATATGTTTATTGTGTTCTCTCTTGTATACATAGTACCCTATTTATATAGGCAAGTCTAGAATACAAGAAAGGAAAGTAATCACAAAATGAACCTACAAGATATCGGGGGATACTAGTTTCCTTAACAGACGGATACAATATTCAGTTTCCTTAACACCCTCCCTCAAACTCAAGTTGGTTCAACTTGAGTTTGTCAATCGAATCGGTAAACCTGACAAATCTAAGGTTCGTTGCGGAGCAGATCAACGACCACCGAAGACGGCACGGCAGGAAACATATTTTGATGTGGCAGAGTCAGAACAACTGAACTATAGAACGACGGATATCAGAGTCGACGGAGTCGACGACGGACAGATAGCAAAGTCGACATAGTCGACGAAGGGCAGATAGCAGAGTCGACATAGTCGACGACCGGCAAACGACACAATCGACGGATGTGTATCGGCGAAGCAGGCGAACAGATTGTTGTGTCTCGCACAACCGAGGTTGGACAGATTGTTGTGACTCACACAACCAGAGGTTAAACAGATTGTTGTGACGCGCACAACCAGATGTTAAACTGCTTGTTGTGACTCACACAACCAGAGGTTAAACATATTGTTATGACTCGCACAACCAGAGGTTAAACAACCAGAGGTTAAACAGATTGTTGTGACTCGCACAACCAGAGGTTAAACAGATTGAATAAACTGGAGGCAGGCTGAATGGAGACGAAGGCACAAGCGGCTGGTATCAGACGGAGCAGCGGCAGAGCAGGGGCGGCGGCAGAGGCGCGGATCGGCGAGGCGGCGGCAAGGCGGCAAGGCGGCAAGGCGAGTTCGAGCAGCGACGGAGCGGCAACGACAGTGTACAGGTGGCTGGGCGTACAGGGCAGACGAGAGATCAGACGGCGCACAGATCAGTTTCCATGTTCGTCATCAAATCATCAAAACAGCAAATCACCAACTCCACCACCACAGTCTCACTAATCCCCTCACCCCCTCTCTCTCTACAAAACAATCACATTGAGTTGAGCACCGAGACGGCGCGGACAGGCGCATGACGGGCGGTGGGATCTGGTGCCGGGCGGCGGGATCGGACCAGGGAAGGCGCGGGCAGGCGAGATCTGGCGGGTTGTGGCGGGCGGCGGGCGGGCGGCTGGTGCAGCGGCGGGCGGCGGATCTGGCTGCTGGTGCAGCGGCGGACGGTGGATCGGGGATGGCGCGGCGGGATCTGGTGGATCTGGTGCAGCGGGAGGCAGATCTGGGACGGGCGGCGAGAGTACGCAGTGGCGGGAGGCGGATCGGATGACGCTGGTGCAGCGGGAGGCAGATCTGGCGGATCTGGTGCAGCGGGAGCGCCTTCGACGAGTGGCGGGCGGCGGGAGGCAGATCTGGGACGGACGGCGAGACAGAAGCAACCATGAAGCGGTCGTCGACCGACCTCAAAATTAGAAACCAAGCTCTGATACCATATTAGATTCTGAATATAATATGTTTATTGTGTTCTCTCTTGTATACATAGTACCCTATTTATATATGCAAGTCTAGAATACAAGAAAGGAAAGTAATCACAAAATGAACCTACAAGATATCGGGGGATACTAATTTCCTTAACAGACGGATACAATATTCAGTTTCCTTAACATGTGCAAACTTTTAATTAGAAAATTTATTTGTTTACTTATTATCGTTGAATTATGTTGTTGTTTATTTACAATTTCGTGTTGTTGTTTATTTACAATTTCGTTTTATTTATAGTATATAAAATCATTACAGATTGTTTGATGTAACATAAATTGTCCCTGATCTTAATTTTAACTTCTTTCTTGATTTCTTATTTTCTCATGTTTATAACTTATTAGTGCATGCAAAGATTCGATGAAATTATTTAAATATGAAATTGAATTGAAGTGTTTCTTTCTTCATATCTAATTTTCAAAAAGCAGGGTTGGTGTTTGTTTAGTGGGCCTTCTACACCAAGAAATTCTCTTCCCACAACCCTTTTTTAATCTGGTACGTTCTACCTACCTAATCAAGATCATGCTAGATATTAATCACTATGGCCGACCTTTTTTTTTTTTTATTATAGGCCGCCAAGTATTCTCTATACGTGTAGAAAATACATATATCGATGTCTCTTTCAAAATATTTGTTACATATTTTTGACTCTATAGTCATGTCAACATGTAGAGTCAACGGTACACACACATGTAGATATCTCTTTCAAACTATTTGTCACTATTTGATCGGTCCATATAAATGAAAAATAATCTCACTCACTAATAAAATTAAGAATTTAAATTGCAAAACTTTAATGCTAGCCATTAAATACATTGAATCCAACAGAGCGAAAAAATTTGATACATGTATATTGAAAAACTATATTTCAGAAGTGAAATTTCGATACTATTTTTTTGCTTGAGAATATGATTGATTTATTTATGACAGATATTTTTGATATGGAGAGAGAAACAATTAATGTTTTTATTTGTAAACAAACTAAGGTCTTGTTTGGTTAAGGTGGAGTTAACTCCTAGAGATAATTTGCAGGGTAGGGGTTGTAAAGTGGGGTGGGGAATCTCCGTTCCTCGCGGTGCCCCTGCTTTCCGGTGGGGCAAAGATTCTCTCGTTTTTTGCTCCATGTGGGACGGGACACATAGAAAAATCTTTCCCCGCCATGTAGGGCAAGACGATGACGGAAATTGTTCTCGCCCTGCAAGGATTTCCCGTCCTGCATCTCTTGCATAAAATTCTCTATTTTTTATGTTTTTACAAAAAGATTATATAACTTTTTTACTTATAACATATGTAATAATATGGAATGAAACTCACGATCTTAAACAATAAACACTAGAACAATTTCGATATTTAATAAAGGTTTTTAAACCCCTATTAAATGGGGTGTTATTAAATAACGCATAATTGATATGAGTTTTAAAAAACTTCTATGTAATACATGTATTAAAAATTAAAACATAACACATTTTCACATGACATTTAATAACACTCTATTTAATATGAGTTTTAAAACCTCTATTAAAGGTAAAAAATGTTTAAAAAATGGCGCCAACATTCCCACCAAAATTTTTTCATTAAATCTCGAGATTTGTGTATGCTTGGATCAGGCCCCCCCCCCAACCAAAAAAAAAAAAAACCCCGAATCCGATCGTCTCGTCCAAAATCCCCCAAAAAACCCCAAATCCGATCGTCTCGTCCAAAATCCCCTCCCCAAAAATCCCCAAATCCCGTTCGATCGTCTCGTCCAAAATCCCCAAATCGGTCTCGGTCTCTGCTCTCAACTCTCGTCTCTCCGTCTCGTCGCGCTGGTCTCTCTGGTCTCTCTGGTCTCGCCGTCTCTCTGGTCTCTCCGTCTCGTCGCGCTGGTCTCCGTCATCGGCTCTCAACTCTCTCTCTCTGGTCTCTCCGTCTCTTGCTCGGTCACGGCTCTCCGTTCTCTCATTGGTAAGAGTTTGCTTCGTTTTTACATTTAGGTGGCAACGATGCTTACTCTCTCATGAATCTTGTATGACCTTTTGAGCTTCTCACACCCCTTTTTGAATTCTTTTGGTTATCTTTTTTGCTTTATTAGTTTGTTTTCCTCCACAAGTTGGTATTCAGATCAGCACTGCCCATTAACATCTGTTGTTTCTCTGTTTTGGATTTTAGAATATTTTGTGGGGATTCATCACTTGAATGTGTGTATGTATTGTATTGACTGCTACTCCACGCCACCTGTTTTGGTGTGCTTTTTTTTTTTTTTTTTTTTGGTGGTGCTGAATTCTGGTTTGTTTGTATATTTTTATGTGTTTGAGATGGGATTATTCTTGTAATTGATATTTTGTATTGTAAGTGGGGTGCATTGATGTGGCAACAAAGACTTTTTAAATTGAAGGTGAAGAAAAATTATTCAGTGAGATTTTGCTTCGTTTTTACATTTAGGTGTCAAGGGGTTTGCCTTATCTGATAAATCTATCTGCAGTCAAACTTTCTGTCAGTTTTGAGCATTCAGATTTCCCCTGCTTTGTATTTCTTTCCATATCTACTTGGATTCTCTTCTCCTTTTTGCACTTCAAATGTACTTCATCTCACTCCTTACTGTTCTTGACCATAGTTGAACTTTTTCATGATAAATGAGTAACTAAATAAAGAGGTAAACATGTTAGTGCCATGGTTTGGTAATTTTATGTGTAGTAATAAATTAATAATGTTTTTTCATAGTGCACTATGTAAGATTTGCTTTTTCTTTATCCTTGGAGGTATTTTAAATTTTTGTTGTTATGTTGATGCAGTTGGCAGGTAGTTGTTATGATGCCAGATGTTGGAAAGGTAGAACTACCTTATTGTCTAGGACCTGTGAAGGAACAAACTCTTGATCGGTGACAAATTTTAAGAGTTCAGTTCTTTTAATTGTTGATTGCTTCTGCAGGTTTTATTTTAACTGTTCTTGAGTGATTTGATTTGTTACGTGGTTGATTGTGCAGTGAATGAGTGCACAACGTCCTGAATCTTTTTGAATTTCGATCTTAATCTCCGTCTCTTTCATTGCTCTCTCGCTTTCTGTCGCTTTCATGCTTACCACTCCGCTCTCTGCTCGTCAAGGTAACAATCAAAAAATATATTTTTAACACCCGAATTCTCTTGAAATTGTATCTGCTCACATTTTCCTCCGGTTTGGCTTTCATGTGCATTTGTTGGTGTTCTTCACTTGATCTATTAAGTTAATGTTGTGTATTTTGTTTGGTTTAGAAGTTTTTGTTCTCGCTTTCTTCTCTTGCATGCTTAGTGTTTTGTGGTTATGCTTGTTCTATCTTGTAACAATGAAATGTGAACTCGCATTTCTCTGTTGTGATCTGGGTTTTGTAGTTATGTTCATTTTGCCATGTTTTGGATGATATGGGTTATTTTTATGCTTGACATGCTGATTGTTTTGGTTGGGTTCGCTATCTCTTGGCTTTTGCTACTGTTATTTTCGCAGCTCATAAAGATCTATGGTGGGATTTTTTATGGGTGCTTCGTTAGCTATGGTGGGATTGCTGATGGGTGCCTTGTTTTTGGCCCGATATAAAAGTCTTATTGTTGTATAGCCCACAATTTTCTTAAATTATTACTTTATTATATTTATATAATAAATAAGTACCGCTTCAATACTCACCTAAAAAAAATAAATTGGATGATATGGGGTTTTGTTCCATAATCAAGAACAAAACTCATTCCATCGTGGACTAGATCTCAATGCTTCATACACTTCTTTTATGACTTTAAGGCCCTCAAAGATGTCATGAGAAGGGTGATCATCGTTGGCCTTTGCCAATTTAGTTTCAAAGTATCTTTGTTCCATAACAACATAATTTGGTAGTTTTCCTTCTTTTGCAATGCCTTTTGAAGCTCAAATCAAATTGGTAGAATTTGTCAATGTACTTTAGTTTTCTTAGATTCCTGCAGTGTATGAAATCAATTGTTAAATCATATAAATGATATTCTAGCTCTGACTCCCTTTGATGGAAAAAAAAAATTAGTATGAAATGTAAGTGACCCTAAAGATATGTAGGATCTAACTAGTTAGGATTCTAGAGAATTGAATAAACCTATAACCTTAAGGAGGTACGAGTGAACAAGTAGTAGGCGCTTTGATACTATGTGGTATTTGTATGCCTCTTATAACTTATGATTTATTTATTTTTTTGAACTCCTTGTTGCTTATATTTTTACGACCAATTATCATACTCTGTTTGGTATCAGTCATGTACCGAGCTAGGTATTAAGAAAGTTGTTTCCAATCAATGGCTAGAAGCAAAGCTTTTTGTTCATGTAGTTAGGTAGGTCCTCGTATTCCCCTTCTAATAAATTGTGTTAGTTGGACACACAAGTTGACATGTACCGTCTGAAATTATGAAACTAGTTGACTAATTTAATTGCACAATTACAATAGGAATGTCGTCTACAAGTCGAGACCGGATGTACAACCAGAAGCTACCGACAACGGCTTCGTTCGAATTGAATTCGCGGCGAAGGTTAAAGAATTCATATCATTTGCTAAGCAACATTGTCCTACATACCAAAGCGAAAGGAAGATTAGATGTCCGTGCAATTATAAGAAATGTCGACTTGTACCGTACCTGGACGTCGAAACGGTTGAGTACCACATATGTAGGTATGGATTTGTTTCGGGATATCACTGTTGGTACGAACATGGTGAGAACGGAGATGATGCTGATGTGGGTCATAGAGGTCGTGGCGGTCGAGGTCGTGGGTCGATTCCTGCATTATCGATTCCGACTTCTCGTGTTCTCGAGCACGATCCAGCCTCAGCGTCACCTTCGCCTTCCATACCGTCTGCGTCGTCTGTACCATCATCCTCGTCATCAAGGACTATACCAAATTGCCCGTTCTGATCCACCGTCGCCGACATCGAGACATGACACTCTGCACCCACGAGGCTCAGTACCCCCGACCACCGCATCACCATGAAAGCATCCCCACAATACGACGGCGGAGCAGGTTTGCAGTGTGACGAGGCCCTCGCGGGCACCTCGGAGGACGAGGATCGAGCCCCTCGCGTGCGGCGGATTCCGATCACACTGATTGCCGATGATACGTAAGTTTGTATTTGATTCATATATGTACTTCTAAATATGGATGTAAATTATTAAAGAAGTAGTTAAGATGTTATGCATTTTCATGAAACACGGGGAGTTGCATCCTTCTCATTCTTGCGCACGGAGGATGACAAAAGTTTTCAAAAGATGGATGATTCCAGAAGGGTATTGTTGGAAGTCGGTACCGAATCATCATAAAGACCACTACTGGCGCCAATGGAAGGTAAGCAGGACTAATAAATGTCTTATGATTTATACTATTTTTTCAATGTCTCGTAACAATTGCAATCACCATTTTGTAGGTATATTTTAGATGGGATGACGCGATTCCCGAGGATCTCATTCGTGCGGCGTACGACTCGCATGCAGGCACAAGGTACACCGCATTGATGCACAAGTTAAAGAAGAATCGTGTGCAGCCAGTTTATGTTACAGATGAGGCATGGAGAAGATACTTGGAGTACTTGGGAGAGCGAGGACTTCCTTGCCGTGTCTGTGCAAGCGACAACGAATAGGAACACTGAGGTCGAAGGACCTGGGACTGGACCCTCGAAGCACGGTGGTGGTTCGGTGTCTTTTGTGACTACCAATGAAAGATTGGTAAGTTTTTTTCACGCTCTTGTTTATTTTTTACATTTATACACATGTTCACTATGCTTAATTTATAACTGGTCCTGTACGCAGACTGATTCATCCGAGACGCCACCTACCGTGAATGAATTGTATTTGCATCTCCACACCGTAAATCACGACGGGATGACATTTATCGATACTAGATCAGAGCGGTTCTATGTAAGTATAGAAATGAAATGTTAAATAGTATTAAGTTTACTTTAAAGCATATCATGTATGTTGTTTATTGTTGATACACGGGATAGGCTCCAGAGGAGACGTCAGGAGCTGACCCAGGCTACACCGGACCAATCGGTGGATGATGAGGCGGTGTACCTCAATGTGGCGGGTGAGTGTCCCAAAGGACGTGTCTACGGTCTCGGGTCTTTAGGGAGAAAGAAGAGGGAGATATGCGAGATCTGGTGCTAGCACGTCCCGTATGCCTGGATATGGTGCCACGTGCGAGTTCGATATCGTTGTCGAGCAATTACGAAAGGTTATGGAGTTTATGCATCAAGATCTCGGGATGAACATGGACGGAGAGCGAGGCCTATCTCGACCACGACCACCACCACCACCACCACCACCTCCACCTCATGACCAACAGAATAATGTGCCGCAAATAGATCCCGCCGATCCACCACAACAAGGGGACAATTTTGAGCGAGAGACGCAAGAGTGGCTTACGAGAGATGAGCAGCTTGGTGATACATAGGTATTTTTCTTGTTGTTTGTGTAAATTTTGAGATTATACTTTTGCTTTTGTAGATAACTTTAGCAATTGTTCGCATGACTTTTAGATTGACACTTCTGTTTGTGCATATTTAGATTGATACTTCTTTATGTTTCATTGGATAGTTGTTCAGAATTGTAAAAATTCCATTTACTACTTATTTCTTACCTTACTGCAGATGTTACATTTGCTTGGCGTGGAGATGTTTGTGAAGGTGTAGCCGAAAGTTCGGTTTTCAGCTCATGAAAAACCCCTAACGAATACTTGTACATATATGCATATGTGAGGCCTGAGAGCCAATGCACTTTACAAGTTCAGCTGTTGCAAGTTTGGTTTTCGGTGCAAGTTCAACCATCCAAAAGATAAGCTAAACTGTTTGGTAGGTGGCTTTGATGTATTTTTAATTATTGATGGCTGAACTGCCCACTATACTATTAGTGGTCTTAGTGCGTGTCTTATATCCTAAATTGATTTTTCATTTAACTTAGGGTGCTGAAGTGGACATTTCTTTACTACCTAAGCTTCAAAGCATTCCACATTTCTTGGCTTCCTAAGCTGTGCTCCGTGCAAGGTTCTGCTATTTCCTCAAACCTTAAAGCTTTGTTTCCTGCTTGGTACTTTGCCTTCACCTATTTTACGGTAAATTTTTTCTTTCCTAAACCCTTAAACAATCAAACTTTCTTGCCTTGATATTTCATTCATGTCTTACCTAACGTGCCTTTTAGTAGCAGAACACCCTTATGTTAAAACAGGAACAGTGCATTAGTGTTATTTTTTTTGTAGATTTTGTATGAGATGGCTGAAGAAATTAGACGATATAGGGTTAGATCTAAGCTAACTTGGGACGCATTGATTAGGAAAAATTTAAATGATTTGGAAAGCATGTCGTTAAGTGCACTAAATCGAGAGCAACGGATAGAGTATGATCTAGTAGCCAACCCCAACTAATTTGGGATTGAGTGCTTTTATTTCAGGCATTTTGCATAGAGGTTTCAGAAGTTGCATTTTGTGTTCTTATGAACTTTTTTTCTTGATTGAATATGCTTTTCTTACATTTTAGTTAATGTCTTGAGCAGTCATGTTGTTAATAATTTCATAAACCAGTCTGATGTACTTGTGTGTTTTCTTTAGGCGGACTGCGTGCAATTTTGACGGATCAGAACAAGCTTGTTGTAGCTGTTTGGGAGCAACAGCGCACTTGCCGCAGGGTTTACACAACAATGTATGTTCAAGATGCTCTATTTTTTTTTTTTTTTTTTTTTTTTTTTTTTTTTTTTTTTTTTTTTTTTGCTCTTCTTTTCGAAGATCTATTTCTGGTTGTAATGTTTGAACAAACATGCACCTAATATTTAATATTAGTGGTTTTGGTTTCTATTTGAAATGCTTCTATTGCAAATTTGCATGTTCATTTTCATTTTGAAACTGCCACTAGATGCTTATTCTTGAGTTTCAGATTATGCATTCGAAATGGAATGTACGACTTCCATAGTTCCATTGAGTTGCATACTTGCTAATAAGTGAATAGACAAAGTACACTGAATGTGTTTGTTGATTTTGTGTTGTTCACAGGATAGACACATGAAAGGGAATGGTTCCTTAATTATTAAATAAGAGTTCTATACGTATTGATAAAATGTTTCTTTTCGTTTTCCTCTGAATGTGTTTGTTGATTTTGTGTTGTTCACAGGATAGACACATGAAAGGGAATGGTTCCTTAATTATTAAATAACAGTGAGAAATTCAGGATCAGAAACACCAAAGCCAGGTAGTGAAAGCTGTGTTATCAAAGTGTAGGTTGTGTTGACTTGTGTGCAAGTCACTCCTCTCCATGAACATGGACTGGAGGATCCTGATGTGTTGCTCCAACTATTGATGCCCACTAGTTTTGATAGTCTGATCATTGTGTTCAATTGATTTTCAGGAAGTTCAGACAACACAATAGGAATGAAGAACAACCAAACCAAGCAGAATGAATAAGAACTGACTCCATACCTGCCCATGTCACAACTTTGGGCTTGTGCTTCACCTTGGTAGAAGCTCTATTGCAGTTCCTTCAGTTTTTTGGAAGTGAAACAAAAAGTGTGTTTTTTTTTTTTTATGTCAGATATATCTGTAACATATGTTAAGAGTTTGAGCTCCAATGTTTGTTAACTCACCTGGCTACTGATGCATTTGCAGAGGGAGACCTTGGTGTAGCCTCTAAACTTTTGGAACAGGTATGTGAGGTTTGCCAAGTGCCAACTCATTTCAGGAACGCCACTGGACTTCTCCTGGAAGGCTGGAATGGCTGCTGGCTGGAATGGCTCCTAGTGAGTTCTCTGGTTGAAATTGCCTCTTCATATCGATTGAGAGGCTTTGTATGTAATGTATTTTCGGTTCATCTGGTTTGTTTTTTCTTTGTTGTGAAAGGTTTCCTTAGGTTGCTGTTACGGGATTTACTTGTTTGTATATTGTTTGAGTATTAGTTTCCTTTCAAAGATGAAGAGGTTTGTTTAGAGTCTGCCACAGTGCCACTGGCTTGCTGTTTATTTTTGTGCTTGCTGTTTTTTCAAGTGTTAGTTGTGAACAATGTGTAGGCTTGCTGTTTTTTTTTGGGTTGCTGTTTTGCTGTGTTTTTTTTTTTTTTTTTGCTGTTTTTTTAATGCTTGCTTTTTTTTTTTGCTTGCTGTTTTTTTTTGTTTTTTGTTTTTTTTTGTTTTTTTTTTCTGAAAATAGAGTGCATGAAAAGTTGAAAACCGCGAAACCAAACCGACCAAACCGCGCGAACCGCGGTTCGGTTTGGTTCGGTTTTCAACTTTCGCGGTTTGGTGGTGGTTTGGAAAATCACCAAACCGTAGACCCTCGGTTTGGTCGCGGTTTGGTGGTTTTCATCACCAAACCGCGGTTTGCCCACCCCTAGTTGTTCCTGTTGGAAAAGGTTGAAAACTAAACTAGACTCATCATTTTTGCAGGCTGGCTATGTGGGTGAGGATGTGGAGTCAATATTATACAAACTAGTAACGGTATGTTCCAGAATGTTAATTTAATCTATGGGACAATTCAAGAATAGATCTTTAACTTGGAATTTTGCTTGCCAATCGTAACTGCTGGATGACATTTTAGTCTTCTATAACGACAAAGCCTTTGCCTTTTTCATTTAGCACGTACAATTTTCTCATTTGTCTTGTTTCCTCCTTTATGTTAGCATTTAGGTTGCTGAGTTCAATGTGCAAGCTGCTCAGCAAGGAATTGTCTACATTGATGAAGTTGATAAGATAACAAAGAAGGTCCTATACTTGATTCATGTACTATTTTCAGACTCTTCATGATAAAAACCTTATATATCCTCAATTGTTTGTGCAGGCAGAGAGCTTGAACATTAGTAGAGATGTATCTGGAGAGGGTGTTCAGCAGGCACTGTTGAAAATGCTTGAAGGAACTGTGAGTGCACCCTTTGTATTGTTACAGTTTTTTTGCTTCATGATTAATTTTCTTAGAGTAGACGGTGTGGATTTTAGCTATCTCTATGGTCTTCATTCATATTTCATCTCAAATTGTCTTTCATGATTTCTAGGAGAAGAAACAAATAATTTTTTGATACATCACTTAAAAATAGCAAGAAGTAAAACAGCCGCTCTATTTGCTGCGTCAATGGGAGTGAAACCTCCCCAATCTAAGTATGCTAAAAAATCACAGAATTCACTTAAACAAAAACAAAGGATAGTTAATCTATCCACTCCACACTGCTGGCTACAGCTTATAATTTTGACTCAGAAATTATTTCTAACAAATTAAAAAAACAGTGAAATCATCAGTCCTTGTCTGCGAATGGAAACATGGGGTGGAAGAATGGAAGCGAAGCTGTATGCTCTCATATGAGGCTAAAATGTTTATTTATGATGTTTTAGCTTGTATTAGTTCAATATATCATGACAATATCTGTCTAGTGAGCCATTTGTTGTTTCAAGGAATACAACAATTTTGTCTTCGTCTTGATATGGTTGCAACTTGCAATTAAACATGCATGGTATTCTGTCAGCTATGAAAAAATGCCATGTTGTCCCAAGAAAGTATTTTATCCATTTTCTCCTGCAACATATATACAAAATCAAGGGATGCAGTTTTATGTAATAGTTTTTGTACTAATTATCAATTGGAGATAGTTTTTGTTCATGTAGTTAGGTAGGTTCTCAGATTCCCCCTTCTAATAAATTGTGTTAGTTGGACACACAAGTAGCCATGTACCGTCGGAAATTATAGTAAAATATACTGTTTTCTTTTGCACTGTAAATGGAGATAGTTTTTTTGCAGTTTCGTATTTTTTATCATGAGTTTGATCTATTTTGCAATATTTGCAGAGCGTGGCCCTATCAGTAGGTGACTGGTTCTTCGATCGAGTGGGAGTTAGTGCCATTGATTGCCCATATCCCTGTGACAATACCTGCCATAATATGGTTTCCAACTGAGAGATGAGGAATTTAAAGCATATCATGTAACTTTTATAGTTGTTTACATGACTTTTAGATTGATAATTCTTTTTGTGCATATTTAGAGGATTGTAAGTTTTTTTTTTTTTTTTTGTGGTTGTTGAACAATATGATTGGTGGTTTTTGTGAATACTTAGAAATTTGGAGCATTTGTTATACTAGACAATTTTTCGTGGATATATAAATCTTTTTCAAATTTTGAATTTTACATTTTTTTCTCTCATTTGAATATTTGTTGATATATATTGTCGATGTATGAATGTCAAATTTTGCTTTTTTGGGGGATGTTAGCACCCCCAAGGAGTTGTTGGAGGGGGTGCAGGCGATGGAGTATGTCCTATGGTTGTATTTTCAAGTTATAGGTTGGAGAACCAATTGGATTGAGTTTATGTTTAAAAACTAAACAAAAAGGAAAATTAGAGACGGATTAGCAACGGAATTCAGAGATTCCGTTGCTATTCCGTCTTTAATTTTCGAGGAATATATGCATGAAACAGCAACGGATCAGAGACGGAATGGAAAAATTCCGTCTCTGATTCCGTTGCTAATCAGAAACGGATCAGAGACGGAATTCATTACTTAGTCTCGATCCGTTGATTAATCGTAATCGAGACGAATTCATTATTTCCGTCTCTGATTCCGTTTCTGATTAGCAACGGAATTAGAGACGAAATGCAATTACAAATGTACCATTTTGAAAAATTTCCATTTCTGTTCCGTCTCTGTTCCGTTTCTAATTTCCGTCTCTAATCCGTCTCTAATTTATTCCGTCTCTAATCAGAAACGGAATCACATTTCCGTTTCTGATTGAATCAGCGTCGACGATTTTAGAGACGAAATTTATTCCGTCTCAGTTCCGTTTCAGATTTCAATTAGAGACGCAATTTATGCAAATTAGAGACGGAAATTTCCGTTTCTGATCTGCTGTTTTTTTTGTAGTGAAAGATATATAAAATTATATTTAGAACATCATTGAAATATATTTGCCATAGTAGTTTTGGAAATCTTATATATTCAATTAAGTTTGATAACTCGTAACTCAATCAACAAAACAGATCCACATTAATCCTTCAATTTGAAAAAAATAGTTTCTTGAAAAAATTGAGAAAATAGTACTCAAGTGCCAAAAAGACAAATATAAAATTGTTGGAGTTTTTACTTGAATAATATAATTAAGGAAAATAATTACCAAAAAAACATAGGTGCAGAAATAATTCCCAATATAACACATTTAGCGCCATGTCAGCGCCATGTGGCAGCCAAGGTGTCGAAACAGAAGTCGTGACCCAGGGTCACGATTTCCTGACATGAGAAGTCGTGACCCAGGGTCACGACCTCCATACAAATGGAAGTCGTGACCCTGGGTCACGACTTCTATAGAAATGGAAGTCGTGACCCAGGGTCACGACTTCCAAGCCACTTTAAACCACCCAAAACCCTCGTCCCTGTTTGCTTTTCTTCCCCATCGCCTCTGCTCACCGAGATCTGCGATCCGACCGTCCCTGCCCGCGTCCCTACCTCCGCGCCGCGCCCTCCCTCTCCCTGCCGCCCCTCGCCAAGGTGCGCCTCCCACCGTCCCCGCGCAGTGTCGTTGATCGCATGTCCCCGCTCCACCGTCCCCGCCGCGTTCTGCTGTTGTCCTCGCCTCCCGCCGCCGTCCCCCTCCCATCCGCCGTCCTCGCTCCCCTTCCGGCGGCCCCGCTCCTCGCCGCGTCCCCGCTCTCCTCCTCCCTCGCTCCCACCGTCCCTACTTCCTCGTCGCCTCCCACCCGCTGCGTCCTCGCCTCCCTCGCTCCCATGTCCCTCGTCGCTGCGTTCGTCGCAGAGCCCTCGCAGGTCCCTCGCCGATCACTACTCAATTTCCCGCCGGTATAATTTTTTTTTAGTATCAAATTTTTTTTTTATAGTTATTGCTTATGTATGATAGTTGATATTCTGCCCTTTTCATATGATGGCACCCTATCTAGATATGTTTTCACCCTCATTAACTCAATGTACATACCATGACCATAAAATCCATAGATGTTTTGTATTTTTTTCCCATGAACTGTTGCCCTAAATGTTGAGGTTGTTATTGAGGGTTGAGTTTGCATGTAAATACTTAGAAATTAGGTTACAATTGCCAGCGACAACCAATTCTAATTTAGTCTTGAATTAGTTGAAGTCTAAGTGCATGGATTGAACAATGATAATGTAAATTGAAAGTAAATCTGCAATAAATAAAAAAATGTGATGATTTGAAATAAGTTTTGGCGTGACTTTTAGGTATTAAGGATAATTTTAGTTGGAATGCTAGGAATTGCGCAAGACGACATGTATAGCAGTTACATTTTTGTTTGTGGCATGTTCCGTGGTATTGATTGATATGGTATGGTTATGTATCTTCACTTATTTTCTTTCCTCATTTCTATGACCTTTCGATCTATTTCCATTAAATTTGTTTATGCACCTTCTTGTCATAATAGCCTATATATTAGCGTATTTATGCCCATGGTACGTTCTGTGACTACATGTATGTTCATGCATTCTTTAGTTCATCACTGTTATGACCATCTAGTTTAGTTTAGAGTCGCTAAAACCTTGTTGAGTGACTTTGGTTATGGATGAGTTAAAAATATCAACTAATTGTTCCCATTAGTTATGTATTTTTATTTTGGACCTTCCATTGGACAAAGTCTAATTGTTTACTTTGGGGATGGATCCTTCTTTAACTTTACTCGTGAATCGTTTTTAGTATGAACCACTACACTTTTAAAAATGTTGATATTGTTGCATTCACTTCTATTGATCATGCTTTGTATTCTACATATATAGATTCAATAATGGCTGATCGAAGAGTAAGTTTGTTGTGCTATATGAATGGGGACATGGTCGATGGACCATCGAATTTCATACACTAAACCGCCTTTCGTTCGACATCTTAGAGCGAACATGGGTTTAGAATACGAGGAATTTATGAGTTTTGTCTATAATTCTTTGGAGATAGACAATGAAAAGATGATATTGACCATCACATATCGATATCCAGCGTACATTGGTAGTGAATGTACGCCAACTACGTCCCCGTGCGAATAGATGATGAGGCGAGTCTCAAAGATGTTTGGGAGATTGTGGCAGAATTACCACCACCAAAATGCATGGAGCTTTATATCGATTTGAGAACGAGAGATTCGTATAATAGTACAAACTGTAATATGGCGTTACATTCTCGTGTGGACCTAGCACTCAACCAAATATGGAGCGAGTCATTGTGCATCGCCGCTTGATGAGTGCAAATCCGAGATGGACGAGGATCCTCGTTCTGTGATGAGTTGAACAAAGAGTGAAGACGGAGACTATTGCGGTAGTGACGAAGGTACTAGTGAAGAGAGTAGCGATGATGATACGAGATGATGAAGGGGTTGATGCTCATCATGTTGATGATGCCATGATTCGATACACATTAAATCGAGTCATTGCCGATGATGGCTCATTATCTTGTCCTCCAATTTCGAGCGAGGTTGGGAACGATGAATTTTTCGACGAAGAGGTCGCTGGAATCGAGGGTTCGCCCGTTGGTGTACGTGAATTTGTCGTACCTTCTCCTGCATTTATGGAATTGAGTAGTGAGGCATTGCAACCCCTCAATGAGAATGCTATGATCCCTTTAAGGTCTTTATGGAATGAGGGAGCAGAATTTCAAAAGGGGATGCGGTTCATGTGTAAAGTAGATATCCAAATGCTTAGTGAAGTTGTATAGCATCAAAGAACACAAAGCGATTTGTGGTGACTCATTCTACACCTAATGTATGGATTGTTCGATGTAAGAAATATGTAGATGGCTGCACTTGGAGGTTGCGTTGTTCGAGAAGAAAATCGCATGGAATGTTTGAGATTAGTAAATATGCAGGACCACATACATGCATCTACGCCAATCTGTCCAAAGATCATGCGCATTTGGACTCCACCGTTATATGTCGTGAAGTTGAAAATGTGGTGAGAAGAGATCCGTCCATCTCAGTTCCAGTGCTTCATCAGATGATCAAGGACAAATACAGTTATGACGTTCGTTACAAGAAAGTGTGGTTGGGGAAGAAGAAGGCAATTGCTAAAGTCTATGGAGACTGGGAAGAATCGTATAAAATGTTACCGCGGTGGATGGCTGCTCTTCAAGAAACCAATCCAGGGACACGAGTGGAATGGCGACATGGGGAGCCTAATGCCACCAATGAGGTTAAATTCAAATGGGTTTTTTGGGCATTTGAACCTTCTATTGCAGGCTTCAGACATTGCAGACCAATGATACAGATTGATGGCACATTCTTGTATGGAAAATACAAACACAAACTCCTAATAGCCACTTGTTGTTGATAGTAATAGTCATGTATTTCCTTTAGCATTTGCCATCGTTGATGAGGAAAGTCAACACAGCTGGGGATGGTTTATGGCTTGCTTGCGACATCATGTGACTGATAGGGATGGTATATGTGTCATTTCCGATCGACACCCCGGTATATTGGTGGCAATGAACAATCCGCAAAATGGATGGACTCGTGAAAGAGCTCACCACATTTTGTCTCCACCACATATGCGCAAAAATTTTAACATGAGGTTCGGGAGCAAAGAATTAAAAGATATGGTCTATTAGCGTTGAAACAAACCCCGGCAAATTCAAGGCATTCAAGTCTTCAAGAAATGAATGCGGAATGTATTGCGTGGTTTAATGACCATCATTTGCGAAAATGGTACATTTGAAGTCGTCACTGCGCCACGTGGCCATCATTTGCGAAAAGGGTCTAACAAGCAAATAGTTCAATTGCAGGCTCGTAGATGCACTTGTATGAAATGGCAGTGTTATGGCATTCCATGTTCTCATGTTCAAGCAGTCTGCGCCAGTGTTGCCATGGATGCTCATCAATACATTGAGGAATACTACATTGGTTGTGTACGAGTCAATGTTATGTCACGAATTTCCATCCCATTCCCCACGAAGATTATTGGCCAAGCGCCGGACTTCCATACTCGTTCGGGTGATCCATCTCGAAAGCGAGTAAAAAAAGGTCGCCTCAACAACGACGTCACGCGCGAGAGATGGATTGGAGAAGCAACCGAAACGACCACGTCATATGCGCAAAGTGAGAATGAATGGAGAGAGACCCCAACCACGCTGCGATGTAGTTTGTGTAAGCAGGATGGACACAATAGACGCACTTGCTCTCGTCGTCAGCAACAACAACCACCGAGTGCTTCATAGTGACAGTATCATTCGAGCATACTGACATTTAGTTAAGCTAGCTATGCATCCCGTCTGTTGAGGTCATGATTGTAACTGAAATTTGATATATTTTCATGAGTAGCGTTATTTTACTTGATGAATTATCTCCATAATTTTTGTTAAACCTTTCCTACTTATTCATGTTGACTTTACTGGTAGTTTGCTACTTCTCATGTTCCTTCATTGATAATGATTTGGGTTTGAAGCGCGATATGGAGCCTGGGCCTATAGATGATTCGGTTTTGACTTCGCAAGCTCTCCATAGATCTACCCGAGTATGGGAGGGACCCAGGTAGGACTTCTTGCCGATTTGCACTACACCGTTATATCGCGTGTACATATTTTAAATAATGCCTTATGCTTCGTATTTTCATAGGAGCCTGGTATATTGACTATCGACGAATTCGGTACACTACATCGGTTGGTCCAACCGGATGAACGAATCGTCGAGCATCTCCACGCAAATGGCTTTTACGGGACGGCGCGAGTAGGTTTCATCTCAATTGATTGGCATCTAATCACCGCCTTGTAGAGAGGTGGAGACCGAAACTCACACGTTCCATTTTCTGTTGGCGAGATGACTATTACCTTTCAAGATGTACAAATTATCTTAGGGTTGCCCGTCGATGGATTACCCATCACTGGTCGTGTTGAGCAAGATTACAATGCCTTATGCTTGACACAACTGGGGTTTCCATTCCCTGAAAATAACAGGACCGGTGGCCGGATTCAAATTCGCCAACTGTCACGATGGTTTCCAAACCTTCCACAGGATGCTGATGATGTGGACGTGCAACGCTACGCAAGAGCGTACATCCTACAACTTCTTGGCGGAACTTTATTTGCTGACAAGTCTAACAACCTCGTGCACATCACGTATTTGCAATTTTTGGAAGACTTTGAGGCGGCGGGACAGTACAGTTGGGGTAGTGCAACTCTGGCTCACCTATATAGACAGTTATGTCTTGCAGCTGACATTGATGAAGCAGAGATAGCAGGACCGGTCATTTTATTGCAATTGTGGGCATGGGAGAGGTTGCCTTTTCTCGCACCAATTATGGGAAACCACATTAGAGATGACATGATAGACAATGAAGAATTATTTCCACCTCCTCCATTTGGTCATATGTAATTATTTTTTTTTAACATTACAATTTCAATTTGAGTATATGTACAACCCATTTTTCATGCATGCTCTGTTTTGTTTGGTTCATTTGGAAAGGTGGAGGCATGCGTTGGAGACCACAGGAACATCGATGCATGTGCTGACGAAATACAGAGAAATGATTGACATGCAAGGACCGGATGAAGTAATAAATATACTTAATCATTCTCTCCACCAAGTGCTTATGTCGACATCTTGTTGATGACACCGTTTATTCAATTAATGTTATTTTTCATGCTACAGGTTGTTTGGGAACCGTATCCGGAACCATTGATAAGTGACCTGCCTGCATATTGTAGCAGTGGTCGAGCAATTTGGCGAACGAGGCACCTTTGCGTTTCTTCTTGCGTTGTCGGAACTGTACAATCCGGATAGAGTAATGCGACAATTCGGTATGAAACAAAGGATACCTAATTTACATAGCACAAGTATGGAACTACATAAGATTGACTTGAGAGGGAAAACGGATAAGGATTGGAGTGCAGAACATAGTGCTTATGTTTGCTTGTGGAACGAACGTGCTTCCAACATAGCAACTGATGAAATATTAGACGAGCCTTTGGACTTTTACGACCCGTATATGCAATGGTATCGTCGCATTACACGTCGATTCATGTCTCGTCGTGGAGCTATTCTGAGGCATTGGTAAGTGCAATTTCATTTTTTCCATTCATGAAGTTTCATATAGTTGTTTTCATTTTACTTTCACATACAAGTTCTTACATAGTTTATATGTAGGCACATGGAATGACATCGATCCATCAGTTGACATTGGGTGATGACGTGCCGATTGCACGCATTAGAGATGTAGTTGCATCGACTTTGATCATAGCATTTGACGATTATCGCATGCATAATGTGCCCACTTCATTTGAAGCCTCTCATCATACTTCTCACGATGATACGCGTTCGAGGCATGGCACTCCAGGTGTATACGTCATCGCACCTCTCAATGAGCGTGACACTCCACATACTCCATCCGTTCCTCCCTACATGGCATTCGAGCCTACGAAGTCGTTCCATCTTCACGCCATTTCAATACCACTCCAATAATGATGAATTTCTCTCGAGAGTACAAGTACGCATGAAGGTGGAATGCGTGATACCGATGATATTCGGAGAGAAGATGCTCAAAATCCTAGTGATATGGGCCGGTCGAATGTCCCATTAGCGTTAAATCGTAATGTTCGAGTTGTAAAGAGAACACGTTGTGGACCGGAAGTCATTATTTGGGTCTGAGTAGGACTTGTGTGTAACAATAACAAGACTTCTTTTATTATTGCTTTGTACTCAATCACTTTGCAATTTTATGTATGGATGTTATGTTTGGATGTATGTATGTATGTACTCATGCTTACAAACGTCATTTACAATTAGCAGTCAAACATGGCACTTGAACAAAATAAAGGCATTTTGCCTATGCCAAAACTAAGGCATTTTGCCTATGCCAAAACAAGTACTCATGCTTATAAATTCTTGAAATTATTATGGTAATAATATTCTTTGTTGAGGTTATGTGTATCCTCTATGGTTTAGTGTAGTTTGTACTTCTATTTATATTTTTTCATGTTTTTTTACATAAGATGCAATGCTTGTTTTAGTACTTCTATTTTGATGAATGGTTTTTTTTCCTTTGTTGCATTGTTTGAAAGAAATTTTTTTTCCTTCTGGTTTAAACACTCCAAACTGATTTTTCCAATTAACATTTCATAAATTGTTTACTTATTAACTTGGCCTTTGCTTTTTATGATGTTAAGTCATTTTAAATAGCCATTATCATTCTTTGATTAGATTATGTCCAACTCTTTTCGGGTTTTCTGGTGTATAGAGGAGGCCACTGTTTTTTTTTTGACCCTCAGAGTGGAAGTCGTGACTTGCAAGTCACGACTTCCACTCTAGGGAAATCGTGAGTGGAAATCACGACATGCACAAAACGTGATTTCCACTCACGTTTTCCACCCTCCCAGTCACTCACTCACGTCCCATGTGGCACCCTACGTGGCACTAAGTGTGTTATATTGGGAATTATTTCAGCAGATGTGTTTTTTTTTGAATTTTTTCTCTAAATTCTATTAATCAGGCAAAAAGTCCTAAAATAGCTAGCTAGCTAGCTACCTATCTTTTCCTCCACTAGATCTTTCACGTCTCACCATGCATTCTTAATGCCGGTGAAGTAGCTCCTCCAACAAAATGGGAACCTCATCATGCCTTAATTAGCCTAGTCTCCTTCTACGGAGGCTACCTCCGGCGCACCTTCACCTCCGCGGGCCTCTCCCGCTTCGCCCTCGACATCGACGACCAAACCACCCTCTCCTTCTGGGCCCCGGCGCCGCCACTCCCCATCCCACCCAAGCCCTCCTTGGTCCTAATACACGGCTTTGGCCCCATCTCCCTATGGCAATGGCAACAACAACTCCACGACCTCTCTCGCCATTTCTCCCTCTACGTCCCCGACCTCGTCTTCTTCGGGGGCTCCACCACCGCCTCCGAGGAGCGGTCGGAGGTGTTCCAAGCCGGCGCGGTGGCGAGGCTAATGGAGAAGGTGGGGGTGGATAGGTATAGTGTGTTGGGGACTAGTTATGGGGGGGTTTGTGGCCTACAATATGGGGAGGATGTGGCCGGAGAGGGTGGAGAAGGTGGTGATATATAGCGAGTTCCGGGGTGAATATGAGGAGGAGGGATAATGAGGAGCTGTTGAAGAGGGCGGGGCACGGGGTCGGATTTAGGATCTCATGTTGCCCACCACCTCCTCCCAGCTCAAGAAGTTGTCCGCGCTCGCTATGTTCTGCCAACCCTATGTAATGCCCCAGTTCAACCATTTGGGTGGCCCAATGGTTTGGTATGGGTTGTGGAAGTGAAATGACATGAGTTCGAAACTTGGTTGGTGCAAAGGAGTATTGCCTCCAATTTATAAAAAAAAAATGTAATGCCCTAGTTCTTGCTCACCGATTTCCTCCGGGTAACTCTCTCATCCATCGCCCTCGACGTCCCTATATATTTTTTTTTATGTGCATTCATGCGCGTGGAGATACTATGACTGACTTTGCCGCATGTATCAAACTCTTTTTAGTAATGTAATTCACGTTGTGCTTTCCAAATCCTTCGTGATAGATAGACTTAAATTTGAGAATTGAGACAAATAGGCTGATGATTAGAGAATTAGTGTAGTGGCGGTTACAGTTGTCGTTAGACATTAGGAACTTACAATATCAAAAGGGTATACATGTGTTCCGTACATATTTTGTTACTTAATTGGAGTTGCACGTTATTTAGACTCATGAGTCCGAATTTAAATATATTTTTTTTTCAAAGTCATCCTCAAGCAATAAAAAAAGCAAACACAACAATTTATAAAATTCTTTTGATGCTAAAATTTTTGAAAACTTCTTTATGAGTCTCGACTCTAAGTCTAAATATATTTATTGTATAGATATTAACTAAGAAATTTATAATTAAAAAGTGGGCGCATACATGCTAGCTAGATGTGCATTAATTGACGAGTTTATTAATTAAATACCAATTAAGTAGACTATATATGCATGAAACTAATAGCATATTTGCACCAAATTAATCGGTACAACCTCTTAATTTGAAGGTTAACATCAAAATTACGTGTTTAACACAACTCAAAGCACATTTAGTCTAAAAATAAATAATACTCATAATATGATAGTGTAGTGCGTCAAAGGGAGTTGATAATTATGGGTCGCTGGTTGTTTACCTATTTTCCTTGAGGGCCGCTAAGGGCACCCCACCATTTAATGAGGGCACCCAGTTAATGTGGGCACAAATCGATTTACCTGGGGCACCCAAAAATTAAACCCAAAATACCGAAAATGCCCCTCGTGCAAAAAACCCTCTCACCCACCCTCGTGCAAACCCTTGGGCACCCCACCACCCCCACCACCGTCCTCTTGCTTGACTTTCTCCATTTCTCGTGAACGAACCACCTAGCAATCCCGAATCTAAGTTGTATTCGTTCCTCTATGTCTCTCTCCTCTCGTTGTAGGACGTTTTTCGAGTTTGAAGACTCGAGTTTTGGTCGATTTCATATCCAAATTAGGGCTCGCTCAAGTTTTTCGTTCACACATCGATAGTGTTGAAATCGATCGTTTGAATGTGCGTTGGTAGTCTAATTAAGTTGCATTTGATAGAGTAGTTGTTATGTTTGTGTGGCGGTGCATTCAATGGTTCATTTATTGGGCGTTCATGGTTCTCGCCACACAGCCGTAGATTTTGTTTGCGGCCTCGCCACGCAGCCGAGATTTTGTTTACGCTCCCGCCAAGCATGACCGAGAATGTAGAATAGCTCTCGGTTGTCCATAACCGAGACTTTTATTGTCGTCTCTGGCCACCACTTCACGAGTAAGTCGAAGTGTATAGTTTGTCTCGTTTGATGTCCAACCGAGAATGTAGAATAGCTCTCGGTTGTCCATTACCGAGATTGTTATTCGCTTCTCGTGGATGGTGACCGAGAAGTGTGCATAACTCTCGGCCTGCGAGGCCGAATCAATCGCGTCCGTGAAAAAACATCTCAAAATTTGAGAAACCCTACCTTGACAAAAAACAGCTTCCTTCAAACCATCATATGGTTATCAAACATTGTTACCTCGTTGTTTGATGATGACAATCCGCAATAATCGATCAACGCCGCCAAATGCAATGTGGCTTTGGGGTTCAACCTTGTGGTGGGGTGCCTTTTTTTCTTTGTCAAAATGATTTGTAGGGTTTGAATCACTATATATACAAGGGCAAAATAGTCTTTTCCACTTTTGCAGAATTTTTTACAAAAACTTTGGGTGCCTTCATTAAATGGTGGGGTGCCCTTAGCGGGCCTCTTTTCCTTTGATTAATTAATTTGGGGCCACGCGCGGCATTACAGTTGGACAGTGGTCTCGAGTATCTAGTCATTTTTTTTTTTTTTAATCAAGTGGCCGGCGAACTACTCTGGCTTCCCTTTCATGCTCAGTCTTTTATTTTGGCATGGGAAGTGTAGGAATAGCATATCGAGTAATTGAAAAATCTTCTTGATTAAACTAATTTTAATGTTTAAAGCTAGTACGTATCTCTACTCAACATCCTTTAATTAGAATTTTGATAAATTCAAATATTGGGTACATAAAAA
Organism: Stephania cephalantha; assembly: GCA_039657325.1. Lineage (NCBI taxonomy): Eukaryota > Viridiplantae > Streptophyta > Magnoliopsida > Ranunculales > Menispermaceae > Stephania > Stephania cephalantha. The sequence continues at coordinate 43,386,005 of CM077578.1, forward strand.
TTTACATTCGTATAGTTGATCCCAAATATCAAGCTGAAACACTGCCAAAAAAAAAAAAAAAAAAAAAAAAAATCAAAATCTCAAATCATATAATAAGTTATTGTACTATACATGTTCCCTAACATGAAATATGATTTTCTTCTTGTTTTAGAATTTGTACTCCGAGAATAGGGAAGAAAAGAAGGAACTTTTGTTGGGGCTAACAATTGGGAAAAATGATAGTGTTCAACTTTCTCCTCTTCAACAGGTACAATATACATATATAAAATTCATACACACACTAGTATGTAGACTTTTTAATCATCCCCATAGGTTTTCTTTTATGGAAATCTAAGCAGGCCTTATTTTGCAGGATGTGTTGATAGTATGGGGAGAGCATGACAAAATATTTCTTTTGGAAATGGCGTTCGAGCTCAAACAGTACAGCACAAATTAATCACTACTACTATTTTTTGTGTGTGTTATGTACGTAAATGTATTCATGTTTTACATGTGTTCTTGTTTTTCAGGCTCCTCGGAAGTAAGGTTCAATTGGAAGTAATCAAGAACGCGGCGCATGTGCCGCAAATTGAAAATCCGAAGCGATTCAATGATGTAGTGAAGAGATTTTTGTTAAGTTAATTAGGAGTATATATATAGTTGATCAAAATTATGTTATGTTCACACCTTTTAGACGGATTAGATATAATAAGAGGAAATAACATATTAATAATTATCTGCTAAAATGCTACATTTACCTTTTTTGAAGCCTAGCGATTACAAGCTAATTACAAGGAGCAACCTTGCTCTCTTAAGAGGCATCTTTGTTCCATTTACAAATTCACAAGGAACAATTACAAGCATACTGACGTTGTACATTAATAACTTTCGCTCCGCATATCTCAACAAAATCAAGCAGTTGGTTCTTGTCTTTCATCATGTTTGGGCTGTAAATAAAACAAAAACATACACCAATATTACATAATTAATAGTTCAAAGAAAACATAGGTTAACTTAACCATTACCAAGAGAAACCGCTTTGATTCATAGCGAAGCTTGCACATAATTCGTAAAAATTAAGTACAATCTCATTGTTATAAATTGGATGACCCTTTAACCAAGCTTATGAATGATCACAATGTCAAGCATGACTTTCACATTGAATTGTAACATCAAGCATGACTTCTACATTGAATGTAACTTGTACACTCTACATAACTTGTATTCAACTCCAATGTATAATCACTTATCCATGTATTGTCATGTAACCTTGTAATCATCTCCAATGTACACCAACTCTTCCATGTATTGTCTATGTTGCTTGTGATGTGTTGTATGACTTGTGGTGTATGTATAACTTGTACACATTGTATAAGTACAATTATCATCATCACCAAATGGCCTATATAAAGGGTGTCAACCCCATTGTAATTCACACACCAATGTATGAATGAAATTTCTACATTTCTCAACTCTAGCTCTCTTCTCTCTTGTCTCATCTTCTCTACTTGTTCTAGTAGTTCTTAGTTTATGCATTTTATGCTTAAGTCTATAGTAAGTCCAACTTAAGTTCTAGTTGGCTTACAACTTAGTTTACAACACGTTATCAGCACGAAATTGCTCTACAAGAGGAGGTCTTGAAGATCAAGAAGCTTTTCAAAGATATAAAGCTACGAATGTATAATTTTTATTAATTTAAATAAGTTCAATTTATTTCCATGTTGTCATGGTTAATTTCTTTTGTTGTTACATGCATATTTAATTATGTAAATGTACTTTATTCATACATTATGCATTGTAACGTCACCGACTACGAAAGTATGCTCTGTAGCTGCGTCTTGTACGATCTTCTACATCAGAAATCAAAAGTCAATGTGTGACATATAATTTTTCTCTTAAAACTACAAACGATTAGTTATTGTTATATTCTTGATTTTATAATACAAATAGTGTTATAAGTTTGAGTTGATAGTGAGTAAGCCTTGTCCCCGGTAAAACTAAACATTGAAAGGGAGACGGGTTATCCCGTTTGAGGAGGCATGGTATTAAGTAGACTATGTCTCGCCACCCAACCTGGAGGTTGTCCCATCAACTCGTACGAATAGTACATTTTGTTTATTAATGAATCAAGTTGTGAATATATATTTAATCATATGTTATGTTTTTACATAAAAAAGTGAAAAACTATTTTATATTAAATTTATTTTCAAAATATTATTCAACCATTGTTGAACTTGTTGCCTTATTATATTACCGACAAGAATTATTTGTCATGACAATTAGATACTACAATTTGTGAATAAAGCATATATGCAAAACCGTGTGTTATACATAATCATTCGCCAATTTCTCTTTAGAGATTTGAAAAGTGAATATTTTGCTTTATATATCTTTTCACCTTATGGAGTTATATATATACATACCAAAAGGGTAATGCTCAAAAAGCTCGAAATGAGCGGCCGGGTCTCATGCTACAAAATTTAATCAATCAAATATTAATTATAATTCCACAATTTTAATTACCTATATGTTGATGCTATGTGGAAATATGACCGATGAGACAATAAAAATAAGGTCACGTGGCCCGCCTCGATTTATGGCTGCAATAAATATCGAGTGCGCACATCAATCCAATAAATATTGTGGATTGATTTCTTGTCTCATGGTAGCTGAGTAAAATAATGAGATATTATATAATATCGCTCCCGTCCAATTAGTTCAGCTTCAAATTAAGAAGCATATGTTGCATATAATGATCATGATCGCAATAATGAAATTATGGACGTGGAAAAGGTGAAAATATCAGGTAAATGTCGTATTGACAATTCCACAAAAAAAAATTGGAACAAAAGTGGTGCACCACTACAAAGGGCAAATAATTATTGACAATGAGCGCTCATAATTGTGACATTTTTTGGTCATATATGAAAGGTTATTTTGCCTAAATATTGTCATATATATACCCGAATATTTTATGACATTTACCATGCATTCAAAATCAAAGGCAAAATATTATGAATTTTATCATTGAAAATGGCTCGATAAAACAAGCACATCGATATGTGTTTAAATCGTGACCTAAATATGGGCGATGAGTTTATATCTTGTGTATCGTGCTAAATGCATGTACATTATAATGTAAAAGTGAATATTTCTCGAATTCGAACTTAGCGGAGGCTAATGTTCAGGCAATATCGGGTACAACAATTTTATTGTTAATGTCTTGTTCGTAAGAAATATACTCAGAATAATAGAAAATTTATCTATATGATTTAATCTGAGTATAATATTTCCGGCATTAACTTCTGGAATATATAAGACACATTAAAATGAATGTCGTCATAAATCAAATGACATTCGTAATGTGGAAAGATTTATTTGATTATCCATAATCATCAATAATGCGAAAATATCGTAAATTCGCACGGACATCCTTTATTGAACTAGATTTTTTTTATCAGCTGGAGATTATTTCAAGGCAAATCAATAGGGGACTTATATTGATTTAACTCGCCATCAATTATATTATAAGATGCCTTGGATCCCTAATAGAGAATTTATTTATAGCAAGTTTTGCTAATTGTCACTTTTATGAAACAATTTTCTCACCATTAGGGGGAGATATAAGTAAATTCAAAAGGAATGACGTGAAATTGCTTGAAACACATCAAATTGCATTAAATTTGTTGTATTATGATCCATGTATAAATTAATATGAACTCGAAGTTCAAATGATCATTCAGTAGCAACAAGTTATGAATCAATTACTTGATACAAGTATTATATACAAAAGAGTGACAATCATATGCTTCAGCATTAAATGGTTCATATAGAAAACGATGTCCATGTGCAACAAAATGCAGAAGATGTCTCACCCATGTGAACATGAGGGGGGGAATCAAAATGAGTTATTGGTTAGTGTATTGCACTTTTTTTCCCTTTGCTATGGTTTTATCCCACCAGGTTTTCCTTGCAAAGTTTTTAATGAGGCAATTCTAACAATATTAAAACTCTTTATCAAGGTTGATTAGTGTATTGCACTATTTTCCTTTCGCTATGGTTTTATCCCACTGGGTTTTCCTAGCAAAGTTTTTAAAGAGGCAATCCTAACATTATTATACTCCGTATAAAAAATTTTATGAGAGCAATGTACTCTTTTTCCTATACTAGATTTTTTTCCCACAGGGTTTTTCTAGTAAAGGTTTTAATGAGGCGTATATATTCTCTCAAAGTGTATCAATGTGTTCCACTCTTTTTCTTAGCTATGGTTTTATCCAATGAGTTTTCCTAGCAATGTTTTTAATGAGGCAATCAACAATATTATACTACAAATCAAGATTGACGAGAACATTGTACTATTTTTCCTATACTATATTTTTTCCCACAGGGTTTTTCTAGTACAGGTTTTAACGAGGCATATTCTCTCGGCAAGTGTCATCCAATGGAGAGTGTTATAAATTGGATGACCCTTTAACCAAGCTTATGAATGATCACAATGTCAAGCATGACTTTCACATTGAATTGTAACATCAAGCATGACTTCTACATTGAATGTAACTTGTACACTCTACATAACTTGTATTCAACTCCAATGTATAATCACTTATCTATGTATTGTCATGTAAACTTGTAATCATTTCCAATGTACACCAACTCTTCCATGTATTGTCTACGTTGCTTGTGATGTGTTGTATGACTTGTGGTGTATGTATAACTTGTACACATTGTATAAGTACAATTTTCATCATCACCAAATGGCCTATATAAAGGGTGTCAACCCCATTGTAATTCACGCACCAATGTATGAATGAAATTTCTACATTTCTCAACTCTAGCTCTCTTCTCTCTTGTCTCATCTTCTCTACTTGTTATAGTAGTTCTTAGTTTATGCATTTTATGCTTAAGTCTATAGTAAGTCCAACTTAAGTTCTAGTTGGCTTACAACTTAGTTTACAACACGTTATCAGCACGAAGTTGCTCTACAAGAGAAGGTCTTGAAGATCAAGAAGCTTTTCAAAGATATAAAGCTACGAAGGTATAATTTTTATTAATTTAAATAAGTTCGATTTATTTCCATGTTGTCATGGTTAATTTCTTTTGTTGTTACATGCATATTTAATTATGTAAATGTACTTTATTCATACATTATGCATTGTAACGTCACCGACTACGAAAGTATGCTCTGTAGCTGCGTCTTGTACGATCTTCTAACCAAACCATAGGATCTACGACTTGGTCTGTACTTTTGCTACACAGTTGTTGTCCTCTGGATAGCATCTCGATATGTCCAAAGGATTCCCCAACTATGTAGGATATTTATGCATCAAAAGTATTTCGCCCTGCCACTTTCCTAAACCAAATTCTCAGAGCTGGTTTTAGGTGTGTCTGATGTAAGACTTGGATCATAAAAAAAATGAGGGTAAGAATCTTACGATAACAATACAATGGTGAACCTGCTTTTAATTTTCTATAATCTTTTCGGAACAAAAAGGAGGACTGCTTTCTCCATTGAATGTACTTGGTGTCACAGCAGGAATCACCATCTATCTATGTTTTGGGAAAGTTTTCTGAAGCAATTCTAACTAATATCAGATTCACTGGAACGTAAGACTCTAAAACATAAAATCCATGAAAAAATTTCCATGAAGCATATGAAACAGGAACTAAAGAATGTGATAATCACTTTATGAATCATTTACCTCACTCTTCTTTTCCCAGAGCCAAATGCTCCTACATGACAAATGGGGACAAAGAACATATTGCAATAAGAATGCATAAAACATAAAATATATGATGACAGGTTCAATTACTAGAAGTCTAAATATGCTTACAGCTTACCTATGTAGCCAAGAATCAATGGTAGAACACTTAATGTACAAGGAGATAAACTTGTTACAAGCCCTGCTCCAAAAATAACAGCCAAACTGGGAGAAGCAACAAATATATCGCATTAGAGCAGACATATTATAATTATCAGGACTTCCAGTAATAAATATAATCAATGTTCATGTGGTATTGAACCTAGTAAAACTGAGAGCTGACAGTTGTTCTTGAACAGCTTCATTAGCCTTCTGTCCAGCTGAATATAAGAAGCTTCCAAACCAATCTCCAATAATATTTAAGTCAGCCAAACTGCAAAAAGATGCTGCTCCTTCCTGACTAGAAGAAAAAAGTACTGCTCCTAAGATACTTCAATACACGCTTGAAAATTGGTATGCAGTATTTATTGATAATATGGTCACTAAATAAAGACCAGCCAGACTCCTATCAAAAAATAAAGACCAGCTAGACTTAGCAGGAGAATTTTAATAGTACAAGTGGACAATTGTCATTAAAGACTAAAGACTGTTGATTCTGTTGAAAGGTGAGGTTCTTGATGCTCTCCTTACCCCTTATACAGTCATATACCAATATGAAAGGGGAGAGGGAGTTATGCACTAAAGGTTTATGTTAAGCAATCCTCTGTCACATGATGGTTATTCGGCACAGTTGCATGGTTTGACCATGCAAAATAACATTTGGTTTATTCTTTAGATTCGCAATCATTTGGTCCATATAATTAGATGGGAATTGAAGGATATCCGATGCCAAACATATGCTAGCACTCTCAAATCTCAATATGGGAATATGGGATCTTCTAACTGATACAAATCAGAGCACCAAAAATGACCTATAGCAATTACTCATGAATATATTTTCTACAAAAGAAGAAGAGGCTCTTACCACCATAGTTTTTACTGGCAGGGCATTTGCTGCATCGGTTGCAACCAAATCCACCACTGCAACCATAGAAATCAGAAGGCATAGCTAACTATAGGGCTTCGGAGAAACTATGCAGAGGAAACATTAAAATGATGTAGTGAAAATGAAAAATGTTTGGCATTTGTTAAAATTTAAGGGAGACAGTAAAAGATTTTGAGGCTTGAGACACTCCCCATTGGATAATCTGAAGTTCACCATCAATTTTATTACAAGAAGGAATGGGCGCAAAAGAAAAAGTCCTTTCAGGACGAAGGAATATATTGTATACCTGCAATGGCACTAATAAAGGCCTTGGAACGCAAATTGTCAATGTTTTTTGTCATGGAAATATCTCCATATGGATTCTCTTCCATGAATGATGTCTTCAGCATCTTGATAGCTGCTTTAGTTTTCCAGATGAAAGAATGTACAAGAAAATACATTAGTATCAAATTGCAAGAATCACATCTATGGAAAAACATGCAAATCTCAAAGCACAAAATAAAGATACCAACGACAATGGCCACTAGCATTATGGAAAAGAAAAGTGCAGACCTAATAAACCTTGCAAAGTAAATTCCTTTCATCATCTTGAACTAATACAAGCTCACCAACGACACATGCATTAAACAAAAGAGTATCATTATAGAACGGATTGACATGTAACATATCATACGTCGAAAATATTTCGTCAACTTGGATATTTTGGATGTTTCTTCATATGGGACAAGCAAAAAGAAGGGATCCTCAACTGAGATTCATAATTTCCTTTCTTTCCTAGGTCATTGAATAAAAATGAGGTGTCACAAATTAAGGCATCCCAACCAAGATATCACTGTCAGTGATGAAGTCCAATCTTGACAGGATAATGATGAAGTCCAAGAATTAGTTTGCAAATTTTTGGAAAAATATGAAAATATATGACAGGATGGCATTTTGGTAATTTCGGTGAAGTTCGGGCGTTTGAGTTTCGACGTTCCGAGGGCATGGGTTGATTGGAAACGGCGTGGAGATCACGAGTCACTGCTATGCCGTGAGTACGACGTTTTTCGGCGAAATTCCATCGTTTCGCCATCCGAAACGACAATTTTGCTATTTTAGGAAAGTTTTGTTTAGCTTATAACTTTCATTAGGAATTTCCGTTTTTATTGCCGCTTGCGGCATTTGTTTCTATTTTTCGTCTAGTTTTCAGTTTAGGGCTTTTAGGGTTTTTTGGACTTTTTACTATTTTTGACAAATTTTAGGGTTTCGCTATTTAAGCGACCTATTGGATGTAATTCACGGTTTTTTTGCTTGAATAAAAGAATTTTCGAACTTTGGCTTAAGTTCTGACCTAGATCGAGTTGTTCGTGGATTCGTTCAACTGGTTTAGAAGATCTCTGCTGCGTCAGTTGGTATCAGAGCCTGCTTTCAGCGTGATTGGAGAAATCATGCCGCCGAAGAGGAACCAGCAGCGTATCAAGGAGGTGTATGACCGTGACAATCTGAATCGACAAATTGGCCAAATAATTGACCAACGCATGGGCGCGATGGTAGAACAATTAACTGCCAGAATCGATCAGTTGTTGGGTCAGAATATGGATCGTGTCCGTAACCATCGAAGGAAACTCGTTGGTGATGAACCGAAGAGGAGATTCTTCTACCGGGGGGGAGGATGAGTATGTTGAGGCACCGAGGAGGCGCTACAGGCCGCGTGCAGTTGAGGATGATCGCAGGCGGTGGGAGTCTGGGATGAAGACGGAGGTCCCAAAATTCCATGGCACCCTTCAACCGGAAGAATTCTTGGACTGGCTGGCGTCAGTTGAAGAAGTCCTAGAATTCAAAGGTGTGCCCGGCGCAGCGTGTGCAACGTTGCGACAGTTCCGCAACAGGGCCACGGCTTGGTGGCAACAGCAGAAGTTGATGTGGAATAGGAATGGAAAGGCGAAGATCACCTCGTGGGAGAAGATGAAAAAGCACTTACGGGCTGAGTTCTTGCCTTACAACTTCCAACGTCTTATGTATCAGAGGTTGCAGAATCTGAGACAAGGGGCAAAGTCAGTAGATGATTACACTACTTAGTTTTATCAGTTAGTCGCTAGAAACGAATTGCAGGAGACTAACGACCAATTAGTGGCGCGGTATATTGGTGGACTAAGGATGCAGATCCAAGATGTCGTAAACATGTTTGATCCGGCTTCCTTATCTGCAGCGCACCAGCGAGCATTGTTGGCGGAGAAACAACAGCGTCGGGGTGTGAGTAATGCTTCCAAGAATGTTAGTGTTGGGACAAACCACTCTTTGAGGTAATACCGTCGCAATTAACCCTCGCTAGTCGCACGAATGCACCTAGCACTAGTGGGATTAAGTGCTTCGATTGTGGCGAAGTTGGTCACAGGGAAGTCGAATGTAAAGGGAATAAAACTCGTTTATTGAGAACGAAGAGGAAGACGAAGGGGAAGAGGCCAACATCACTTTGCGCAGAACCGATCTTTGATACTTCTAACAACACGAAGAGGAGATCGTGATTTGCGATGTGGGTATTGCCTTGGTTGTGAGACGTTCTTGTATGACTCCTGAAGTCATCGCGATGATGAGTGGTCGCGAATAACATCTTTCACCCAAGTGTACTATCTTAGGCAAGGTGTGCGGGTTCATGATTGATGCGATGTGCAATTGCGAGAATATCGTCTCGGTTGAGCGGTTGAAGTTGGGCCTTGCAACCGAACAACACCCCGGCCCTACAAGCTAGCTTGGCTGAAGAAGGGTGGTGAGGTGAAGGTGTCGAAGAGCGCCTTGGTGACTTTTTCTATTGGTGCTAACTACAAGGATTCAGTCTGGTGTGATGTTGTGGCTATGGAGAAAGAACCAGAAAGAACCAGAAAGAGAGAAAAGAAAAAGGAAAGAGAGAGAGAGGGACGCCGGCAAGGAGCTCGCGGAGGGACGACCGGCGACGACGACGACTCCTGGCAAGGCAAGCGGCAACAGCCGCGACAACAGCGACGCACGCAGCGTGAAAGCGTGGCCGGTGGCGAGATCGGACTGCAGTGCGCGGCGCCGGCGACAACGCGGTTCCCACGTCAGAGGCTGGCGCGCGCGAGAAGCGACGACGCAAGCAAAGAAGTGCGCGACGGTGGAATTGGCCGACAATGGCGGAAGACAAGACGACACCGCAACGGTGCGAAATCGCAGTGGCGCGAACGGCGACAGCGTGGGCGAAGCAGCGGCGCGGCGTGCGACGGCCGCGATGGGCGCGGGGGCAGCAAGCGGTGGTGGCGGCGGCGCGGAAGCGGAGTCGACACGGCATTGGCAACGAAGCGGTGAATGGCGCGGAGCAACTGCGCAGTGGCGCGTTGTCAGACCGATCAATCATCTACGAGGGGTGCGATTCGACGAAATTCGACGACGCGACGGAGGGATACGTCTGATGATGACAATTCGAGGGCGAATTCTGTCCACCCTAGGGAGAATGATGAAGTCCAAGAATTAGCTTACAAATTCTTGACATGATAATGATGAAGTCCAATCTTGACAGGATAATGATGAAGTCCAAGAATTAGTTTGCAAATTCTTGGAAAAATATGAAAAGATATGACAGGATGGCATTTTGGTAATTTCGGTGAAGTTTGGGCGTTTGAGTTTCGACGTTCCGAGGGCATGGGTTGATTGGAAAAGGCGTGGAGATCACGAGTGACTGCTATGCTGTGACTACGACGTTTTTCGGCGAAATTTCATCGTTTCGCCTTCCGAAACGACAATTTTGCTATTTTAGGAAAGTTTTGTTTAGCTTATAACTTTCATTAGGAATTTCCGTTTTTATTGCCGCTTGCGGCATTTGTTTCTATTTTTCGTCTAGTTTTCAGTTTAGGGCTTTTAGGGTTTTTTGGACTTTTTACTATTTTTGGCAAATTTTAGGGTTTCGCTATTTACGCGACCTATTGGATGTAATTCGCAGTTTTTTTGCTTGAATAAAAGAATTTTCGAACTTTGACTTAAGTTCTGACCTAGATCGAGTTGTTCGTGGATTCGTTCAACTGGTTTAGAAGATCTCCGCTGCGTCAGTCAGTTTCCATCCCATTGATGCAATACGTAAATTCTAAGCTTTTTGGGGGCGTCATTACATTTTTTATGTAAATTAATGCCGCTAACTTTAAGTAAAAAGAAACACTTAATCTTTCGCAAGAATAGAGGCTGAGTTGCGAGCCACAATATTTAATAAGGATAATGCTAAGGTGACCCACTATGGACACTCACTACGAACATGCACCTTGATTTTTTTATTTTTTATTTTACAATTTTGTGGTTGAGGAGGTTGATGGTGTATGTAGACAAGGAGGTGGTGCGTGGAAGGTGAGCACAAAATTGTAAAAAAAAAATTAAAAAATTAAGGTGTGTGCTCGTAGTGAGTGTCTGTAGTGAGTCACCTTAGCATTATCCATCTAATAATTACCAAAGAGAGATAGACACAAATAATCAGAAATGATATTTGTTGACGTTGAGTGCAAGTAATTTGGATTACCTTGCCAGAAGCAATACATATAATGATTTATAGACTTCTTGTTGAATCAAGTAGCTCAAACTTGTAATTTGAGTTGGACTCAAATTTGTGTCCTACATGAATTCAAACTTGTAATTTAAGTTGGGGTTTCTATCTGGGGTTTAGATAGAGGAGGATTTTCCTTTGTATTCTAAACTATTGATAGTGGATTACTGGTCGCCCCTCAATAGCGTGACCCGAGTAGGTTGAGCTAGGCAACGAGAAACCTAGCAAATGACCGAGTTCTGGAGGACTTGGGTGGTTCCATGAAGTTTGGTTGCATGCGGGACAGATGAGGCAGCGCACAGGCATGTACGAGGTCGCGCCTTGGTGCGCGCCAAGGCACGGTGCCTGGGCGCATACGAGGTTGCGCCTTGGCACGTGCCTTGGTGCGTCCCTTGGCACATGCACGGGTAAGCCTTGGTAGATTCCCTTGGCACGGACAAGGCGACACCTTGGCACGAGCAAGGTCGCGCCTTGGCAGATTCCTTGGCACAAGGAAGGCCGTGCATTGGGCAAATTCCTTTGGCACAAGCAAGGTCTCGCCTTGGCACGAGCAAGGCCGCGCCTTGGCAAGTTCCTTGGGCACGAGCAAGGCAATACCTTGGCAGATTCCTTTGGCACATGCAAGGTCATGCATTAGCACGAGCAAGGCCGCGCCTTGGCATGGACAAGGCCGCGCCTTGGCACAGGCAAGGCATACCTTGGCAAATGGTTGACAAATCATGACTTGGGCGTTGACCAAGTCAAAATACGCTTGGTCTCATTTCTTGATGTTTCCTATTGGAGCTGAGGAAACGACTTAACATCTACTATAAGGGAAAGTGTGTTCTCTCATAGGGGCGGCATGGGCATAGTAGCAAGGAGGACCCTCGAGCATGCCATGGGCACCATGCCAAGGCAAGACCCTCGGATCCATGGTCCGGCCATCCCGAGCCTGTGGGACTCGACCGAGCCCCGCCTAGCACCTAAAGTGCCTGGGCGCAGCCATGCACCACCGATCAGTTCATGTCCCTTAGAGAAGCATGGACCACGTCCCTTGAGGCGTGGATGGACCAAGTCAAGGTGGTTCCAAGCGGTTGGGTAACTACCTTGGTCATGGCCACTGGCATGACCAAGGCATATCCAAGAATGTCCCGAATACATGGAGTATGTGCTAATTGACCAAGCAGTTGAGGCGGTTATGGAACCAGGTGGCAACAAGGGAACAAGACAGTTGGGTAACTGCCTTGACCACAAAGGAGTGAGGTTTTACTTAGTCTATGGATCAATGTAATCAGGACAGGTGTCCTAGACGGTTATGTAACTACTTGTTGGTTGATCTATAAAGCCATTGGCTCTAAACTTGGGGAAGCATAGAGTACTAGAGTTGTATTCCCATTGAGAGCTTAGTAAAATGATTCCTTGGTGCTATTGCTTTGTTCATTCGAATTGAGTATTGGTAGTGCTAAACTAAGGTGGCCCTTAGGCACCACGGGTTGAGTTGAACGAGAAAAATTTCCTTAGGGTAAACCCTTCACTTAACGGCCCCGTGACAATTGGTATCAGAGCCCCGTTTCGGAGACGATGGCGACCAAAGCAGCAAGTGATCTAAGTGAGAGGGTAGCTCACTTAGAGCAAATGATGACAATGATGACTGTCCCGGCACAGTCGGCGAAATCCTCAATGTCAGCACAGCGCATTGAAGGATTGGAAATGTTGGTGGCTTCCTTGGTGACTAGAGGAGAGTCACATGAGGCCATGATAGCTGCATGAGAATCCAAATTCGAGGAGCTTGTAGCGGATGTACGTTCTGTGGGAGAACTTACCACTGAAATAGTTGCGACAATGGCTATGGAGGTGAGTTTACTAAAGCGAGCCGTGGGTGGATCCTCGGAGGTTGCAGGTGCGGTAAAGCCTAGAACTAAGGTGCCGGAGCCAAAGAAATTCTCGGGCAAGCGGAGCGCAAAGGAGCTTGAGAACTTTCTTTAGAACATGGAGCAATACTTTGCTATTGTCCGGACGGAGGATAACCAAAAGGTCATCTTGACCTCCATGTACCTAGAAGGTGATGCTAAACTCTGGTGAGGAACCAGAGTCGACGATGATGCGGCTGCGGGTAGACCCAAGATCGTGGATTGGGAGGTGCTAAAGAGGGAGTTGAAGGATCAATTCATTCCTACTAATGTTGCTTGGCAAGTGCGGGAAGCCTTGCGCAAGCTCAAACAGACGTGATTGGTTCGAGATTACGTTAAGGAGTTTTCCTCTCTCTTGCTGGACATCAAAAACATGTCAGAGGATGACAAACTATTTAACTTTACTACTGGATTGCAGTCATGAGCTCAATCCGAGCTAAGGAGGCAAGGGGTGAAGGACTTGCCTAGGGCGATTGCTGCAGTTGATAGTCTTGTGGACTTCAAGACTAGTTCTTCCACGAGCGAGGGGAAGAACAAGGAGAATTAGCCGTTCAAGGATCACCACAAGAAGGGCAAGAAAAAGCCCTTCCCTCCTAAGCAAACGAGCTTGAAGCCAGCCCCGAAAGCAGATGCAAAGCCCTCATCAAGTTCCTCACACAATGGCTGTTTCATTTGCAATGGCCCTCACAGGGCACGAGACTTCCCAAAGAAGGAGAAAATCTCGGCTTTGATCGCAGAAGATGATGGCCAGCCCCGAATGAACCCACTGCAATTGTTGAATGCCATTCAACAAGCCAAGACAAGCCCTTCGGAGGGGCTTATGTATGTTGATGCGGAAGTGAATAAAAAACGAGTCTTGGCAATGGTGGATTCGGGAGCAACACATTCATTTGTGGCGGACCACATAGTGGAAAAGCTGGGACTAGATCTTGTTGAGAATTTCAGTCGAATGAAAGCTGTGAATTCTGAAGCAAAGCAAATTCAATGTATGACATCTAATGTGAATCTTAAGGTTGGATCTTGGGAGGGGGAGATCAACCTAATGACAGTTCCCTTGGATGACTTTGATGTCATCCCAGGGAATGAATTTCTACATTTGGGGAACATTGCCTTGATGCCTTTCTTGAGGAGATTGTTTGTGATGAACAAATCTCATCTTTGCTTTGTTCTTGCGGCTAACATGACTTTAGGGAATGAGAACAAAAAACTGTCTTATCTTTCAGCCATTCAAGTGAAAGATGGACTAAGGAAGGATGAACCAACATACCTAGCGACCTTGGTGGAGACTAAGGCAGGCACGCCATCAAAAGTCCCTGATGCAGTTGTTGAGGTACTGGAGGACTTCAGCGATGTAATGCCGGCGGAGTTGCTGAAACAATTACCCCCACAAAGGGTAATTGACCACGAGATTGAGCTGATCTATGGCTTAAAACCCCCAGCACATGCCCCTTACAGAATGGCTCTAAAGGAGTTGGATGAGCTGAGGAAGCAGTTGCATGAGTTGTTGGATGCTGGATTCATTCAGCCATCCAAGGCACCTTATGAAGCACCAGTCCTGTTCCAAACAATAGTTCCCTTCGGATGTGCGTGGATTACATGGCACTGAATAAGCTAGTGGTGAAGCAAAAGTACCATAGTGGCAGACTTGTTCGATCGGCTATCCAGTGTAGCCTACTTCACGAACTTGAGGTTGGGGTACTATCAAGTCCGAATTACAGCTGGTGATGTCCCTAAGACGGTCATGATGACTAGGTATGGATCATTTGAATACTTAGTCATGCCATTTGACTTGACAAATGTCCCTGATACATTATGTAATTTGATGAACGATGTGCTAAATGAGTTCTTTGATTGGTTTGTTGTTGTATATCTTGATGATATTGTAGTCTGCAGTCAAAACCTCCAAGATCATGTGGATCACTTACGGATGATTTTGACTACTTTGAGGGCTAATCATTTGTATGTGAAGAGGGAAAAATGTGAGTTTGTTGCGCAAACGGTCACTTTCCTTGGTCATATTAGGGTAAATTACAAATGGACCCGGAGAAGGTGCGGACGATCATGGAGTGGCCAAACCCCACGAAGGTCCAGGAGTTGCGGTCATTCCTGGGTTTGGCAAATTACTATCGACGGTTCGTGGAAGGCTACTCAAGGAGGGTGGCACCATTGACAGACCTGTTGAAGAATGATCGGGCTTGGGCATGGACGAATCGATGCGACCAAGCCATGGCATAACTGAGGCAGGTTATTGCCTCTGAACCAGTATTGGGACTACCCAATTTTGACCTACCTTTCGAAGTGCACACGGACGCATCAAATAGAGCATTGGGGGCGGTACTTGTTTAGGAGGGACACCCCATTGCTTTCGAAAGTAGGAAGCTGAAGGAAACGGAACAGAGGTACCCGGCTCACGAGAAAGAGATGTTGGCAGTGATTCATGCTCTCCATCTTTGGAGGCATTACTTGTTGGGAATGAGCTTCGTGGTGCGGATAGACAATGCTACTATCACGTACTTCATGAGTCAGAAGAAGCTCAATTAGAAACAAGCTGGGTGGCTGGATTTCCTAGCACAGTTCGAACACAAGCCTGAAAGGCTTAACTTAGTCCCAGATGCTCTTAGTCGCAAGGTGGTGGCTGAGATGGTGTCAGCAGTGGTGATGTTGGAAAGTGAGTTCCTACCTCGCATCAAGGAGGAGACAAGCAAATACCCTGTTTGTACTAAGATGGTGAAGCTAGTAGCGGATGGAGTCACTCGGAGGGATGGAGTCCTCTATGCTAAAGGAGGACGTCCATATGTTCCTAGTACTGGTGGACTAAGGTGACAACTTCTGAGGGAGACACATGATGCTCGGTGGGCTGGAATCCGGGCATGAAACGCACTTATGCCCTCTTATCACGTTCATTCTTCTGGCCTAAGATGGAGGAGGATGTAGATCAATATGTGTGGACTTGTCTTGTGTACCAGCAAGACAAGATAGAGAGAAGGAAGGCACCAGGGTTGTTGGAGCCTCTGCCTGTACCAGATAGACCATTTCAGAGTATATCTATGGATTTCATCACCGGTCTTCCTAAAGTGCAGGGAATGACTAGCGTACTGGTGATGGTAGATCGATTCTCGAAGTATGCCACGTTCATAGCTGCTCCAAAGAATTGTGATGCAGACTTGATTGCGGAGTTTTTCCTGAAGCATGTGGCAAAATATTGGGGGATACCGGAGAATATTATCAGTGATCGAGACGCTCAGTTCACTGGAAGGTTTTGGATTGCCCTATTCAACCTAATGGGCTCGGAGCTGAAGTTTTCCATAGCAAATCATCCTCCAACGGATAGACAGACGGATAGCATCGATGCATTGCTGGAGGACTACCTCATACACTATGTCAATGCAAGTCAATCCAACTAGGTGGATTTACTTGATACAGCCCTATTCTGCTACAATTTTCACAAAAGCTCGGCTACGGAGTTGAGTCCATTTGAGGTGACGACGGAAAACAACCGGCTACTCCACATGAGGTAGCCAAATCAAAGTCGATGGGGACGAGCCCAACGGCTTATTGCTTTGCGAGAAACAAGCAGGAGCTGAGGGAGGCAGCTAAAGACAGTTTGGCCAAAGCTGTCCGGAGGATGAAGAAGTATGCTGACCAGAACATAAGACCCTCGAAGTTCCAGGAAGGTGACCTAGTCTTGTTGAAGATCACTCCTCAGATTTTGAAGAAGTTCAACAAGAAAGAGACGCATAAGGGCCTGGTTCAGCGGTACGAAGGACCATTTGAGGTTGTCAAGCGAGTTGGGAGGGTGGCTTATCGCCTAAAGCTACCAAAAAGGTTGAAGATGCATATTACATTTCATGTCAGCTATCTTAAACATTTCCACTCTGATGAGGCAGATTCAGAGATGAGCACAGCGAGACGGACTCCACCCTTAGCACGAAAGGAGTTTGCAGGAGAAATTGAGCAGATTCTAAGCCACGAGACTCGTGGCCAAAGTAAGAAAAATATGTTAACTTTTTACTTGATCAAGTGGGTTGATGTTGAGGAACCTACTTGGGAGCGAGACATTACTCAATGACAGTTTGAGAAGGAGATAACATACTACCAGAAGCGGCAGCAACCGAGCAGTTCGATGAGGGCATCGAACATTTCGGCGGGGGGATGTTTGTCAGCCCCTCAATAGCGTGACCCGAGTAGGCTGAGCTAGGCAGCGAGAAACCTAGCAAATGACCGAGTTCTAGAGGACTTGGGTGGTTCCATGAAGCTTGGTTGCATGTGGGACGGATGAGGCAGCGCACAGGCATGGACGAGGTCACGGCACGGTGCCTGGGCGCATACGAGGTTGCGCCTTGGCACAAGCTCTGACATGCCTTGGCAGATTCCTTTGGCACAATCACGGGCGGCGCCTTGGCACGAGTAAGTTTGCACCTTGGCAGATTCCTTAGCACGAGCAAGGTCGTGCCTTGGGCAGATTCATTTGGCACGATACCTTGGCAGATTCCTTTGGCACGATCAAGGTCATGCCTTGGCACGAGCAAGGCCGCGCCTTGGCACGGGCAAGACATACTTGGCAATGGGTTGACAAATCTTGACTTGGGCGTTGACCAAGTCAAAGTACGCTTGGTCTCATTTCTTAATGTTTTCTATTGGAGCTGAGGAAACGACTTAACATCTACTATAAGGGGAGGTGTGTTTTCTCTTAGGGGCGGCATGTACATAGTAGCAAAGAGGACCCTCGAGCATGCCATGGGCACCAAGCCAAGGCAAGACCCTCGGACCCATGGTCCATCCACCCTGAGCTGGTGGGACTCGACCGATCCCCGGCTAGCACCCAAAGTGCCTGGGCACAGCCAAGCACCACCGAGCGGTCTCTGTCCCTTAGAGAAGCATGGACCACATCCCTTGAGGCGTGGATGAACCAAGTCAAGGTGGTTCCAAGCGGTTGGGTAACTACCTTGGTCATTGCCACTGGCATGACCAAGGCGTGTCCAAGAATGTCCCGAATACTTGGAGCATGTGCTAATTGACCAAGCAGTTGAGGCGATTATGGAACCAGGTGGCAGCAAGGGAACAAGGCAGTTGGGTAACTGCCTTGACCACAAAGGAGTTGGGTTTTACTTAGTCTATGGATCAATGTAATCAGGACAAGTGTCATTGACGGTTATGTAACTACTTGTTGGCTGATCTATAAATCCATGTGCTTTAGGCTTAGGGAAGCATATAGTACCAGAGTTGTATTCCAATTGAGAGCTTAGTAAAACGTTTCCTTGGTGCCATTGCTTGTTGTTCATTCGAATTGAGTATTGGTAGTGCTGAACTAAGGTGGCCCTTAGGCACCACGGGTTGGGTTGAGCGAGAAAAATTTCCTTAGGGTAAACCCCTCACTTAACGGCCCCGTGACAATTACCTTGTTTCTTGCCCGTTGTGTTTTTCCCTAATTTTGGTGTTTCCCACGCAAATTCTTGTGTTCATATTTTCTCTGTGGTTTGTTTATCTTTAGGTATGTTCGTGTGATTGTGATCTTGGGTATTCCACGGTGATTCGTCACAACACTTTTCATGGCTTATTCTAAGTGAAACATCAATCTGGACTTATGCATTATTCTTGCGTTCATACGGTAGCAGGAACAAGTGAAACAAATTTCATACAAAACCATATCGGCATGCACTGTAATGATGAAGTAGAAATTCTATTGAGGGATCTTAAGGCTATATAAACTCGACATATCAAACTGAGGCAGAGGTCTAGAGTTCGAACACTGTGGTAGCTGCATTATTCCTTGAGGTCTCATTGGATTGTGGGGACGGTGCTCTCGTCAGCCCCGTGGGATTAGTCGGATGCAATTAGAGGAACTCAAAGGCTCCTACACCCACCCACGGATTGTTGGAGATGCGTGGACTAAAACCCTACACCCCTACACCTATGAGGAGTAGAAGGTAGCTAAGTTGGGGACAATGTTGGCACTGGCAAAGATATACGTGCTCCGCACAGGCGTGTGCGATACAAAAAAATTCACAAAGTATCAACCAAAACTCCCACAAGAGATCAACAACAAACAAACTAGGTCAACTAGGTTTTGTTGATTTTCATGCATGCGGCACATTATCCGCTTCTCATGCGAGCCTATGATCTCTCGACAAGATCGATATTGTCCATGACTTAACCACCTTTTAACTCTTGGTGTGGGGTTTTTCTCGATAGGTCCTAACGAATCGAAGCTTTTGAAATAAAACCCCGCACCTAAGTAAAAAAATGGTTAAGTTGAGAATAATATCGATACTTGTGGATATCATAGGCTCACGAGAAGCTGCGGTCGCTTGCGGATAATGTGCTAATAACGTGCCTTTCGGCACCAATCGAATCAAAACCATCATATGGAGTTTATAAATGAGATTCATTTTGCGAAATGTGGAAATTGAGTTCACCGCGATCGAATCTGTGATTATGGCGGTGCTTGGAGGTTGAGATTCTTCTTCTAGGGCTCGAGATTGAATCCGCTCACAACAATCGAACACATCGCATCGAATTTTACGGAAGAGACTACTTTGGCTTCACCGAGAGGAATTCTCTGCTAGGAGACCAAATCCTCTGGTTCGTTGGTTGACTACTTTCACCCCTTACATTTGACACTTGGTTGTTGTGGTTTTTGTTTGAGATTGGCATCGGGATCTGTCCTGCCAAAAGTTCTTTAGTGTATCTAAAGGGATCTAACGATTGAGTGTCTATGTAAGTATCAGAATTCGGTGGATTTAATTAGCGTTACCCGATATATGATGTTATTATCCGGATGTTAATTATCCCGTCAGATGTACCTCGAGTTGCGATGTTGGAGGGAGAAAAAGAGGTGTTTTTTCAAAAGTATGATAGATTTACATTTTAATTCACAAAATATGGAGGTTTTTTTTTATTAACCGAAATAGGCAATAACGTCTTTTCAAAAGGCGTTATTGTGTGTGGTTGGTTTGGTTGGCGCTGACGTGGCGGTGACGTGGCGTGGGTTTGTACGAGATAGCGCCTTTTCAAAAGCGCTATCGTACATGTACATGTGGCGGCGACCACGTCATCACCACTCACCGTGGCTAGCCACGCCACGTCACCGCCACGTCAGCGCCACCTCACAAATAATAATTAAAATAATTAAAATTATGGAAAAATTAAACTGATTTATATAAACTGTAAATTACAGAAAATAGATTAAAATAGACAAAAATTATGGAAAAATTCTGAAAAATTCTCGAAAAATATGAAAAATAGGGAAAGCTAGAAAAAAAATGAGTTCGAGGCTTTTCGGGCGTTTGGCACCCGGTATAATTCGAAAAAGAGTGCTCAAAAACTTAATTTTTATGAAAATAAAAATGGCAAATCTATAATCACATACTATAATTGCATGTAATGCGACCCTAAAATTTTAATTGGTATAAATGGACACCAGGGACGTAGGAGTCGGGTGTCGGGTGCGCAAATCGCTGCGTTGGCCGTCACCGCTAGGCTGCTGATCTGCGTCGTCTCGGCCGCTCCGTCCCTCGCCGCTGGCCATCGTCGTCGTAGTCGAGCGATCTCAACAATTGAATATGCATCGTGTTGCGTGTAGCGCGAATATCGAGATTTTGAAATGAGGCGGTTGGTGCCTCGAGATGCGCGCTGGTCGGTTGTTGAGTTGTCTCGAGATTCGTGTTGCACGAATGTCGATGACACTTTTGATTTGAAATCAAAAAGAAACTAAAAAGAAAATGTATATATATAATATATACATTAAATATATATATATATATATATATATATATATATATAAAAGATTTGGATAAGAATAAAAAAAAGAGCAAAACAGTGAACGAGAGAGAGAAAAAAAAGTGATCGAAGAAGAGGAAGAAAGGGGAGGCGGAACTCCGAGCGCGCAGCGCAAAACACCGCCAGCGCGAAGAGCGAGCGGCGCAGCCAGCAGCCGGCGCGAAGGCGGACAAGACGACGCGGAGCGCAATGCGGCTCAGATCTCGCGCGAGCTAGCGCGAGCTGCGCGGCTGGGGACGGCGACCACGGTGGTCAGCAGCAAGCGCCAAAGACGGCGGCGGCGCGAGCGGCGCGCGCCGGCAAGGCGCGAGCTATTGCATTGTGGACCGCCACGTGGATCCACGTGGTCCGGGGTATCCTTCATGTCCACGTGGACCACGTGGCAGACACATCAGCAATAACGCCTATTCAATAGACGTTATTGCTTAGTGTGGGGAAAAAAAAAACCCACCCTACTTACCTCTTTTAAAGTACAAAGTTTTGTACTTTGGTAAATTTTTCAGAAAAAGAATGCGTCAAGTACGATGAAACAAAACCAACCGTTAGTTTTTTTTTTTTTTTGGGAAAATGTTATAAGAGAAATGCTAAGATGATCTAGTGAGGGGCACCCGTCCATCCATTCATGCATCGAGATATGTATGATCACATATTGATGCACGATAGATGGACGCCATCGCCAAGTGTTTATCCCGGGCGCCCCTCACGGGCCATCCTAGTATTTTTTATGTTATAATCCACACCCCTAGAACGCACTCCCTAGGCACATATCCATTATTCAATCTTTTTTGAATCTCGAGATACGTAAGTTCATATCTCAAGGTGGATACAGACAGTTAAAAAGTGTGCATTCCAACTGTGTTATTCTAGCATCGTCCCTTTTTTTTGGTGGGAATCTAACAACAGAAATTCATTATTTTTTTTTTTTTTTTTTAAAACAATAGTTATTCAATTAAAACAAATTTTAAGGGATTGCAGCAATGGGGTACAACGAACTGCTCACACTGATACTTGACATAATTAACAGACGGTGGCAACTGGCAAGTTAATAGGACACATGATACATAAAGAGAAGACAATAGAGCCGCAGACTGATGGACAAATTATGTTTTTGATTTTTTGTTGGGCACCTACCTCATCGAGGAACCGCCCCTTTGTTTGCATACCATTATGTGATAACCCCCAATCAATAGAAAAAAATATATTAATGAGTTTCTATTTGGGCGCTGGTTTTGGACATAACCACATATTTGGATTGATTGTGTGGTAGTAGTATTGTAAATTTCTTTGATCAAAATGGACAAAGAATTGTGTATTCGAAGCAATGGCAACAAGAACACGGACCAATTTTAAAACTAGTTAATAATCAAGCTAAAAACTGAAAAGTGTTGTAAATTGGATGACCCTTTAGCCAAACTTTTAAATGATTATATTGTCAAGCATGACTCTCACATTGAATTGTAACATCAAGCATGACTTCCACATTAAATGTAACTTGTACACTCCATGTAACTTGTATTCATCTCCAATGTATAATCACTTGTCAATGTATTGTCATGTAACTTGTAATCTTATATGACATGAGATTTTGGTGTAACTTGCACACTTTGTGTAAGTACCCATTCTCATCATGACTATATAAGAGGGTTCCTTCACTTGTAAAAAACACGCCAATGTTGGAATGAAAATCTCTACATTCTCATCTCTAGCTCTATTCTCTCTTGGCTCATCTTCTCTACTTGTTCTAGTAGTTTTTAGTTTTATGCCTTCCATACTTAAGTCTCTAACAAGTCCAACTTAAGTTCTAGTTGGCTTACAACTTAGTTTACAACACGTTATCATCACGAAGTTGCTCTACAAAAGGAGGTCTTGAGATCAAGAAGCTTTTAAAAGGAGACAAAACTAAGAATGTATAATTCTTGTTAATTTAAATAAGTTCAATTTATTTCCATGTTATCATGGTTTTTTTTTTGTTACATGCATTATTTTATTTATGTATATATACTTTATTCATACACTGTGCATTGTAACGTCAACGACTGCGAAAGTATACTCTGTAGTTGTTGCTTCTTGAACGATCTTCTACATCATAAATCAAAAGTCAATATGACATACATAATTTTTTTTTCTCTATACTATAAATGATTAGTTGTGCTCTATTTTTTATTTTATAATGTAAATAATACTATGAATTTTGGTTGATAGTGTGTAAGCCTTGTCTCCGGTAAAGCTAAACATTGAAAGGGAGACAGGTTATCCCGTTCGAGGAGACATGGTATTAAGTAGACTTTGTCTTACCACCCAACCTGGAGGTTGTCCCACTAACTCATACGAATAGTACATTTGTTTATTAATAAATCAAGTTTTGAATATATACTTAATCATATGTTATGTTTTTTACCTAAAAGAAAAGAGAAAATTATTTTATATTACATTTGCTTTCAAAATATTAATCAACCATAGTTGAATTTATTACCTTATTATAATTCTTGTTATGACAATTAGATATTACAAATTATGAATAAAGCTAGCATCTATGCAAGACTGTATGTTGTACACAATCATTCGCCAATGTCTCTTTAGAGATTTAAAAAGTGAATATTTCACTTTATATCTTTTCACCTTATGGAGTTATATATATAAATACCAAAAAAGGTAATGCTCCAAAAAGCTCAAATTGAGTGGTTGGGTCTCAAGCTACAAAATTTAATCAGTCAAATATCAATTATAATTCTGCAATCTTAATTACCTCTATGTTGAGGCTATGTGGAAATATGACTGATGAGACAATAAAAAGAAGGTCACGTGGCCCACCTCGATGTATTATTGCAACAAGCTTATATCGAGTGTGCACGTCAATCCAATAAATATTAAGGATTGAATTCTTGTCTCATTGTAGCTGAGTAAAATAATTATGTATTATAAATATAATATCGCTCCCGTCCAATTGGTTTAGCTTCAAATTAAGAAGCATGTGTTGTATATAATGACCAAGGTCGCAATAATAAACTTTCGAACGTGAAAAATGTGAAAATATTTGGTAAAGATAATATTGACAATTCCATTAAAGGTTGGAATAAAAGTGGTGCACCACTAGAAAAGGACAAATTAGTATTGATAATGAGCGCTCATAATTGTGACATTTTTCGTCACGTACAAAAAGGCTATGTAGCCTAAATATTGTCATATGCATTATACCCCAAATATTTTTGATCTTTTACCATATGCCTTCAAAATCAAAGGCAAAATTATGAATTTTATAATTGAAAATGTCTCGATAAAATAGGCACATCGAGATGTGTTCAAATCATGAGCTAAATGTAGGCGATGAGTTTATTGCTTGTGTATTGCGCTACATACATATATTATAATATAAAAGAGAATATTTCTCGAATTTGAACTTAACTGAGACTAACGTTCAGACAATATCTGGTACAACAATCATATTGTTAATGTCTTGTTCAGAAGAAGTTTACTCAGAATAATAGAAAATCTCTCTATATGATTATGATTTAATCTGAGTATAAAATCCCGGTTTTAATTTCGGAATATATAAGGCACGTAAAACGAATGTCGTCATAATTCAAATGACATTCATAATGTGGAAATATCTATTTAATCGTCTAGAATCATCAATAATGAGAAAATATCGTAAATTCGTATAGACATCATTTATCGAACTGGATTTTTTAATCAGCTGATGATTATCTCTACTTGTTCTAGTAGTTTTTAGTTTTATGCCTTCCATACTTAAGTCTCTAACAAGTCCAACTTAAGTTCTAGTTGGCTTACAACTTAGTTTACAACAAAAGGTTAGTATATAATAATAAGGGACCGGCTATGTGCACCCCACAAAAACTAAAGGCAAGCCACAAGATGAGTGCACCCCAAAATTATTTTTTCTTAAAATGCCCTTGTGTTTTACAAGTGCACCCCACAACTTTCAATCCAAAAAAATAGATTGTCGAAGTCATCCGTACGAACGATGGTAGTGGCCTCCAAAATGCAAATTTGCGTCGTCGGTGGTCAGAGAGGATTGTCAAAGACGAAGGGTCGATTAGTTGGGTGCACAAAGGTGAGAGAGATAGATAGGCATGTGAGTGATTGTGGGAGTTGAGAGGGGTAAAAAGATCATTTCATTTGGGTGCATTTGGGGGCAATTATGGAAAGGGAGTAAATATATATGTGGCATGTCCTTAGTGTTTTGTGGGGTGCATATAACCGAGCCCAATAATGATGATGATGTTTAGCAAAGCTAGTTAACAATCACGCTGAAAATTTAAAAGCCGTAGGTTGTAATAATATAGAAATGTTACAACCAAAATTTTAAAATTAATCATAGATTATTTTTAAACAATCTGGTTAATCTAGCTTATAATTTAATTTGAAGCTACTTCATGATCTTTGATATTATTGGGTTTGTTTGGTTCGCGGTGTTGTCAAGAGATGTTGTCAGGAGAAGTTTCATAGTCGTTAGACAAAGGAAGGCGCTTGTTGTTAAATGTCAAATGCATACATCAATTAAAATTGCAAGTGAATCCCTCATTTAATAAATGAAACAAACACTACAAATAAGAGACAATTTAATGCATCATTTAGGAGAGCAGCAAGAATACACAATACAAATAATGATGATTTTCATTGATGGTTACCATAAAACAAATACGACCTCCCTCCAAAATTATAAGTCATTTTGGCTTTAGCACACTAATTAAGGTAGCTTTAATTATTGGTTGATTTACATATCTACCCTTTGACCCCCAATGAGTTGATGAAGAGAAATATTTTAAGGGAACTACTAAACAGACCCCAATTTTTGCTTAGAGGATCCCACTCTAGTGAAATTGCCCAACTACCCCTCCATATAAAAGGGTTTTTACTTACACATACCCCACTCGCCCCACTCACCCATACCCTAGTCACTCATCTCTCAAATCGCATTCTCACCACTAACTCAAATCCAATAAAGTTCGAGCAAAACTACATCGATTCTACACCGTTGGTGAATTCCTCATCTCTTTTAGTGTCGATTTCAAAAAAATTTTGAATTTTTTTTCTTACTTTTTTGAGTCGGTATCATTTTGTTGAATCGTTGTTGGGTTTAATTAGGGCTTCGATTTGGAGGTTGAATCTTGCATTTTGGGTGCAAAGTTTCGATGGAATCGAAGATATTAAGTGATTTTGAGCAAAACACACTATTTTTTTGTCATTTCATGTATTTTTTTAGGAGTTTTGAAATTTTTTTGTTCGTTCTTGTTGCCTCGCGAGTGTCGGACACACAAAGCTGACACCTTTTTAAAGGTGTCAGACACACATGGTCGACATCTCTAAAGAAATAACGCCCGACTCCGACTGAAATTGCAAAAAGAACTAGGTTTCAGTGGGTGATGGAGGAATCCAACTGAGACCTCTTTAGATGTGTCACCCCTGTGTGTCCGACACCTCTTCAGAGGTGTTGGCACTTTGTGTCTGACACGATGACATCTCTTCAGAGGGGGTGTTGGGGTTAGGGTGAGGGTAATGGGGTGCAGTAAGGGTATTTTGGGAATTTTGAGAAAAAGTGGGGTACAGTAAGTAAAAAGTGGGGACGACGAAGTAAAAATTTAAAAATGGCCCTCTAAGCCAAAACCGAGGTTCATTTAGCTGCTCCTTATTTTAATTGTAATAAATGTTTGAGTTGTATAGGGTACAATGGGTAAAAGAGCAATAAATATTCTCTCAAATTCCTAAAACGACTTATAATTTTGAAAGGATTCTTTTTCCAAAATGACTTATAATAATGGAGGGAGGGAGTAACATTTTGGCGTAACTAGACTCCTATACCTTTCTTCTTTTATGTATACAAAAGAAGATCAAAAGATGATGAATCAAGGGTCAATTATATTTAGGCAAAACATATTTTTTGGTCCTTGAACTTTGAGGCTTTTATGCTTTTAGTCCATGAACTTTCACTAATGTACATTTGGCCCTTGAACTTTCATTGTTATACATTTGGTCCTTGAACTTTTGTAGGGAGGGAGTAACATTTTGGCTTAACTGGACTCCTATACCTTTCTTGATAGATAGTTGATCAAAAGCATGCTATTGGGATAAGTTGAAATGGATTAGACTTGTATTCTATTTCCTTGGGCTTTGTAGCTTAACTAGGTTTGAAATCCTAGAGACTTGGAATTATTGGTCTTTGAAAACTAAAGTAGGGGTTATCTAGTGTCCATTGCACAAGAGAAGCGCGGTTCACGGGGACATGGGTCTACCGGGGTTCCGACACTCGCCACTACACTTGCGCGGCACACGAGGTATGGGATTCGGGGTGGTCGGCAAAAATGAGATAGATGATGTATACTCGTAGAGCGCAGCTCCGCTATTTGTATGGAATATGTTGAGCGCGACTCTATATAGTAGTGGGAAAGGTTAGGTGATAGTTCTCACTGTCGACCGGACGTAGACCATCTTGACTTAGCCTGTGTCGGTCTATACATTTTTAACTGTGGTATTTACTTGCATTACTTGATTCGGTAACTCTTTCGCTATTTTATGCTTTTAAATACCTTTCTTATATTTTGTAAATGTGGCATATAATTATCCAGTTATTACTTAAATATCAATATAATCACTGTTTAGTTTGTAACGGTGGGTGTAGGTTCGTCGAGCAGCAGCAGATCGGGGAAGAAGAAGATCAACGCTTTTCTTTGAGCGTTTCGACGATTCTCATATCTCATTTTTGTATGACTCGACTTTTGTTGTATTATTACTGTTTATATCTTTACTGTATATTTTTAGGTTGTATAGCGGGTTGAGTGTATAGTTCTTCATTTTGAGACTCATATATCATACTGTGTTGTTACCTTTATGATATATACATGCATGTGATGTTGTATTTCCTGGTTTTCCACACTTGGGAGTTTTGAGTAGTAAGAGCTTCCGCATAATTTTTAAACTACGTGATAATATTAAAATGATAAAAATTTTAATTAACTCTGAAATTTAATAATATCTGAATACGTGTATTGAAGAATATAGGGACGAAAGACTGGCTAATATGTAATTAAGTCTTATGTGGTTAAGATTATGGCTTGATTACGAGATTAGGCCAGACGGTGCCCTGTTTAGAAGAAGGGGCCGTCACAGTTGGTATCAGAGCCCTTGTTCTCTATAAGTATATCATATATAAGAATAAAACACAAATATTAGTTGTGGAAACCAAATGACCTTTGCCTAGAAATTATTAGTTGGGAAGTGAGTGCAAGTGAGATGAGTATTGCTTATTTGTTAATTTCTATATGTGTATATATCTACTTATGCATTGTGTCACGTAGAAGCTGATTCGCGTTCGCTATCCATTGAAGACCCCGATGGCTGATATGCGAGAGGGAGGAGATGCAGAGACTAGTGGCAATCAGCCTCCTACTATTGCGGAGGATTTACAAAGGCATTTTGACCGAGTGATAGCTCAGGGCTAGTAGTTGGTCGATTTCATTGCTTTGATGACAGCCCGTTTTGCTCCATCAACATCGACACCGACTCCAACGTCTACTACACCGACAATACAGGCGTCATCACTTCCTACTACAGATTTAGTAGCGACGATGGTGCAGACTATTCCAGTCGTGACCGCACCAGTAGTAGAGACAAAGTGAGATAGTACCGTCTCCCACACTTGCATCCTCTAGCACATCAATTGAAATCCACCTGGTGAAAGACTTCATTAGACTCAAGCCAGCTTACTTCGATGGCGTACAAAATTTTCAGAAGATTGAGAAATGGATTCTTTCTCAGGAGAAGCTTCATAGGATATTGAAGATCGATGATAGACTTCGGGCTAGAGATCTCATCGTATACTCTTGAGAGATACGCCGATGTGTGGTGACGTATGACAGTAGCTACTTATGGAGAGTTTGAGACGTGAGATTCTTTCAAGCAGAAGTTCTATCAGCAGTACTTTCCGCCTTCAGTAATGAAGAGGTTGAGAAGAGAATTTATGGACTTGAGACAGGGAGCAGAGGAGCCTGTGATGCAGTACATGGACAGATATGATTATCTGAGACAGTTTACCGGAGACTTGGTGAGAGATGACTCCGATGATGTGTACCACTTCGGTGATGGACTTAGGCCAGACATTGGTTATTACGTAGTCAGTACATGCGCTAGGACACTCACTAAGATCTACGAGTGAGCCCTATCACAAGAGACATACTATTTGGGCAGAGTCGCTGATGGCAGAGCACCGGGTCCAGTGTTATCTGCAGAGCAGGTTATGAAGTATGAGAAGATAAGACAGAGGGGTAAGGGAGGAAGGGGATGGAACAGAGGTTCTCAAGGGCGGGGATAACCACTCACCCATTGGCTGTGCCTTATGTATCATACATTTCCCCGGCACAGAGCACTGTAGGCAGACTTCCCTTACCACCTCTCGTCAGGCCAGCATTACCACCTCCCATCAGGCCAGCGTTACCAACTCCCGCCGTTGTTGCACTTCCCGCCCCACATGTTCCACGGCAGCAGCTGCGGGGTGGCAGAGGCCGAGGCCGAGATACTAGACATGGACAAGGACAGTCTCAGACTCAGGGTTAGTGCAGATAGATTACATGCTACAGATGTGGACAGGTTGGACACATTGTGAAGGATTGCCCACATTCAATAGCAGTCTACGCACAGCAGGCCAAATAGGAGATTCATATGGTAGCCCAGCCAGATGCCGACGCTACGTGAGGTCTCATTGAGGGTACGACTTCCATATTTGGTAGAGATTTATATGCATTATTTGATTCTGGATCTACCATATCTTTCATTGTTGGTCGCATGGTAGACATCCTAGGGTTGAAACATGTTAGGCTTAGTGTACATTTGATTTTGAGTACTTTAGCAATTTGGGGATAAAGTTTACCCTAATAATTTTATTGAGGGATGTTTGGTCGAGATAGATGGGGTAGAGTTACCTACTGACTTTAGAGTCATCGAATCTTTAGAGTTCGACGTGATTTTAGGGATGGACTGGTTAGCAGCATACCACACTCATATCGACTGCTTTAATAAGACAATGATATTTGAGATTCGAAGGCGTCCGATGTTCACCTATAGAGGTAGTTAAGCGAGGATGGTAGGTACGAGAGGTCGACCTGCGACTAGTAAGGAGATGGAGGCATTGATCTCGCTATACACTGTACCAAAAAGTCGGGAGGCAGAGATTCCTACAGAGACTCGAGTTGAGATTTACGTTCAGATGAAAGTACAGACCGTGTCTACACAAGAGAGTTTCAGAGGGTCAGAGGATCGACAGGTTGTACTCGAGGTTTAGTGAGTTAGCGCAGAGTGTAGATTGTGTTGATTAGACGGAGATGTCTGACCAGTGTTTGAGATTCAGGGGCAGACCATGGATACCGTTATTACAGAGCTGACAGAGGGAAATTTTCAGAGTCACACCATTCCCGATTCACCATTCATCCAGGCAGGACCAAAATGTACCACGACATGAAGAGACATTTTTGGTGGCCTGATATGAAGGCGGATGTGTCTAAGTTTATCAGGAACTTTGAGATTTGTCAGCAAGTGAAGGTTGAACATCGCAGACCTGGAGGATTGCTACAACTTCTTCCCATTCCACGATGGAAGTGGGAGGACATTACTATAGATTTTATGAGGGGATTGCCAAGAATCGCCCGTAGACATGATTCCATCTAGGTTATTATTGATAGACTGACGAATTCTGCTAATTTTCTACTAATGGCCGCACATTACACGTTTGATCAGTTGAGTATACTATTCGAACGAGATATTATTAGGCTACATGGGGTGCCATTGACTATTACGTCAGATAGAGATGCTATGTATACGTCCAAGATGTGGCAGAGTATGCAGGAGCAATATGATCCACACCTACAGTTTAGTACAACTTTTCATCCTCAGTCTGACGGGCAGATTGAGAGATTGATTCAGGTTCTCGAGGATATGTTGCGCGCTTGTGTTTTAGAGTTTGGTGGATAACGGGAGGAGTACCTACCGTTGTGTGAGTTTGTATATAACAACAGTTATCAGGTCAGTATTGAGATGGCACCTTTTGAGGCTTTATATGGTAGATCGTGTTGCTCCCCATCGTGTTGGGGAGCCAGAGGACATGGAGACCGTGGGGCCTGAGATTATTGTCAATCACACGGAGAAGGTATGACTGATTCGTCAGAAACTTAAGGGAGCCCATGATAGACGACAGAGGTATGCGGACGGATATCGCGGTGATCTCACGTACACCGAGGAGCCTTTGTATATTTAAATGTTTCCCTCGGAAGGGTCTTCGAGAGGTTTGGAGTGAAAGGTAAACTTGCACCGAGGTTTATCGGACCTTTTAGGATTAAGAAACGACTCAGGAAGGTTGCGTATGAGCTTGAGCTACCTCCACAGATGTCAGGAGTTCATCCAGTCTTTCATATCTCCATGCTTCGATTAGCTGAGTCGAGTGCAGGTGATAGTTCGACTGTAGATTTAAGTCAGATAGACCTGAGTGATGATATTTCATATGCGGAGCAGTCAGTGCAGATTTTTGATCGATTGGTACAAAACTTGAGATGCAAGTCTATCCCAAAAGTGTTTGTCAAGTGGCAGTATCACGATGATACATAACTTAATTGGGAACGGAAAGTCTATATGAGAGATAGATTTTCGTACCTATTCGAGTCAGATATAAATCCTAGTTCGAATTTTAATTTCGAGGACGAAATTTTCATTAGTTGGGAAGAATTGTAACGGCCCAAAATCTCTAACTGTGTTTAATTCCTTAAACAGGATCGACGACCCATACCGTGGGACCCACACCGTGATATGTCCATTGACTAAGGCAAGGGCCGAGGTATATTTTATATTTGTTGTAATGTATGCCTAGTGTATTGTATATGTGTAGACTATTAAGTCAATTTATACTGGTATATAGGTATCAAGACGAGCGGGGACATACCTCGAGTTGCATGTCAACGTGGGACCGAGGTAGCGGCTTATGGGGTAAGCTTAATTAATTTGAGCTAAATATGGTTTTATAAGTAGCTTTAATGTGGTCATGTTGGATAAAACATTAATGTGCCTAAGTTATTGAAATAAATCAATAGTCACATGATGTGCATCGAGACAAATATTGACAAATCAAGAGGTCAATTGAGTCAACTTGTTGAGTCATTTAAGCATGACTTAGGAAATTATTAAATGAAGGTGGTCCACTAATTGAGCCTTGAGATACGTGTGCACATATGATCAATGGCCATGGTTTAAACATATCCAATTAGTCAAATAAACACATAAGTAAACAATTGATCACTTATCCTCATCACAAATCGTTGGCAATGAAGGAAATAAAGAAGAGAGTTTGTTGGAGTGATCTTGTGGAGGTGAGAAGCTCACAAATCATTGAAGGTTTGTTGAGGAAGAAGAAGTTCATCAAGCTAGGTAATCCCATAAACTTAGATATAATGAATTCATGAATTTGATGTTGTGTGATGTTGTTTTGTGTTGGGGTTGATGTTAGGGACCTCTAGTAGTGTGTATGAGGGGTCCCAAAGCATTAACAAGGCCTATGTGTAGCAAAAACTAAGAATTCGAATTACAGAATTCTGGGTTCTGCTGCACATAGCACGCTAGGTGGAAAATTTAGTGCGCGCTAAATATTTAAGATAGCGCGTTAATTTCAAAAGTAGCTCGTTAATTGCCCCTGACAGTAAATTTTTTTAGCAAATATTAAAAATGGCTTAAACACTATAAATGGTTTTAAAACTCTAAGTAGAGGCCTAAACCGACTCTAAAACTTATCAAAAACTTCAGGGAACTAACGGGATGTTTCGGGAGTTCAGGAACGCGTTTTGGAGTGTCGGGAGGCCGGATAGGCTAGGATAAGCTTTGTGAATTGTAAGTAAAGTTGTAAGAATTCTATATTTCATTTCATTGACTCTTACTGTTTTATAGTCTATTTGTAGACATTGCTACTCGTAATCTCACATCATGCTTGTTCTTGTGTCTATTCATATTTGAATATTGTTAACATGATGTCTTGCGAAATGTTTCATTGATTCCAATTTCTACTCTTGATGATATTTTTGATACACAACAAAAAATGGTTAACTAGAAACGGAATTAGCAACGGAATTTCGTTGCTACGAATAAATAATTAGAGACGGATTTGAGACGGAATCATTCAGAGACGGAATAGAGAGAGATCAGAGGCGGAAATAGACACGGAATAGAGACGGAATTAAATTCCATCTCAAAATAATGGCGCCAAGGTTCCCACCAAAAGTTAAATTTCTTGTAACCGTCCGTTACGTCTCGAGACTTGTGCGTGCTTCAATGCGAAGATTTGTAAAGAGGGGACGGATGTCTGGCCTCTCTCGCTCAACCCGCCATTCTCACCACTCTCTCCCTCCTCTCTGTCTCTCTCTCTCTCTTGCGACCGTCAACTCTCTCTCTCTCTCTCTCGACCGATTCTCCGTCAACGCTGAGTCTCTCTCTCCCCAAAATCTGCCTCCCAAACCCTGAAATCGCTGCCGTCTGCCGGAGTTGGGGCCTCTGCCGTCGCTGCGAGTGGGCGTCGCGTCAGCCGGAGGTGGTGCCAACTTCCGTCCCTGCCTGTGCAGCCCCCGCCTTTGGTCGTCGGTGTTCGTTGTCGCGTTGGAAACCAAGGTCGTCTGCCTTGGCCCTCCGCCGCCGGTGGCTGTGCAGCCCTCGCCGCAGTTCGCCGCTCTTCGTCGCTGCCGTGGAACACTCTTTGATCGTCGCTGCCTCGCCCTCTGCCCTCGCCGGCTGTGCAGCCCCCCGCGGCCGTTCGCCGCTCTTCGTCTCGTCTGCTTAGGGCGTCTGCCGCCTCTGGTTTGTCTTTGCCCCACCGCCGTTCGCCGGTCTTCGTCGCTGCCGTGGAACGCTCTTCGTCGCTGCCTCGGAAACCATCGTCATCGCCACTTTGCCGCCACAGCCCTCGCGCTGGTCGTCGCTGCCTCGAAAACCATCGCCGCTGGCTCTTACCTGAATATCAGTTTCTAGCTCTCAATCATGGTATTACTATTATATCTTTCTTCATTTTTTATTTTTTTTATTTTTTAATTTTGTAGGAAGACGATCTGATTAAAATGTATTGGTTATTCTATCGGATTCCTCAAGGCTTAGATACTATTGCAAATATATTCAAGAAGGTGGGAGCCTTTCTTCTCATGCGCTCAATATTTCACATGCACACCTTTTTGTAGCATTTAGGAAGTCGTATTATTTTTAATTTTTATGTGATGGCGCAGGTTGTTACTACTGAAGGCAAAAGTCTGGTAGAACATTCTAAAGATTCTTTAAGGAATAGAAATGTCAGATATCCCATTTGCATTTGTAAATCTTTAGTTTACAAATTATAAAGTATTTTCTATCCAAGCTTATTTGGTTGGTTCCTTTGCTTTTATACATTTTAAGTGATGATGATCGCTTACTTCTTTAGGTTTTACGGAAAAAGTGATAGGGCTTCACGACAAGCACTGGTTATGTCACCAAGTACTTCAAGAACAACATACTTTTTCGCGAGGTGCGTAGCATGCTTCTATTTGGGATTGAGGCTATGTTGTTGCTATGTAACATGCTTCTCAAGTGGCTGGAAAAGGTGTTTGCATAATTTTCATGTCTGTTATCTTATCTTTCCAGGCACTTGATGGGGCCTTTAATGTTTTTTGCAACGAAAATGTGGGTAATATCTCAAGTGCTAAGATGCTAGCTGCTTTCTGCCATGATATTCTGAAGAGGGGAAGAGAAGAATTGATCATAGAAACTGTCGAGAAAACTCTCAAGAAGGCAAGCATTTCGAAGTTGTTATAATTCCTCACCCTGAGAGAGCGTCCTTGCATCTTACCTACCTACTAATCCACTTTGCAAGTAATTGCTTATACCTTTGATCTTTCTATGCAGGAAGACGTATATCAAAAAGAGCTTGTGTTAAGTAGAGTTTTTAAAGCTTATAAAAGACAAAGAAGATGGGCGTGATCTTGCTGAACACCAACTTTCTAACCTTAATCTACTGCACATTGATGAAAAGGAAAAAAAACTCGTAATTGATATGCCTCGTGCTATTTGTTGGATGTTTCATTCTTTACTGTGCATGAACCAATCTATATGATTCAGTTTCATGTTTCATAACTAGTTAAATACCTATATTTTGTTGTTTAGGTGGCCGTGTAGATTGGGCTTTGGCCAAGGGTTGCCTATGGTAGAAAACTATAATGGAATTGTTTAACTGAGTGATGTCATTGATCATTTGTAAGCTTCACATGTCAACAACCACTCGAGTTTCTATCTAGTAACTTAATTATTTTGGACTATTTGTACTGCAATGCCTCTCTAAGGGTCACGCGGGCATTCCTCAAATCTTTATTTCTTTTTCCTTGTGCATTTATGATTTTTTTGTAAGTAATTACTTATACCTTTGATCTT
Source organism: Stephania cephalantha (assembly GCA_039657325.1). Lineage (NCBI taxonomy): Eukaryota > Viridiplantae > Streptophyta > Magnoliopsida > Ranunculales > Menispermaceae > Stephania > Stephania cephalantha. The sequence continues at coordinate 43,421,342 of CM077578.1, forward strand.
TCTATGCAGGAAGACGTATATCAAAAGTAGAGTTATTGAAATCACGAAAATGAGCAGTAAAGCTTAAGGTACCCCTACTTAAGAAAACAAATTTAATGCTACTATTATATTGTTACTATTATGTGCGTTTGTGTGTTTTTCTTTTCTTTTCAATATTGGTAGTGAATTAATGTAAAAGACAACAAATACCATCAATTCATGGTAACAATAGTGGAAAAGAAGACTTAAATAATGTGAATAGATGTAATCTAAGCTATAATGATTTGAATATTTTTTAGGGCTCGTAGATGTGCGTATGAGATAATTGTTTCAACTTGTGTAAATTGTGAAGTCTGTGGTAGCCGCCATTGTTTGATCTTACAAGCATATCATTTTAGTTGCTTATTGTTGATCCATGCAGGCTAAGCTCCAAAGGAGATGTCAGGAGCTGACCCAGACTACACCGGACCAGCTGGTGGATGATGAGGCGGTGTACTACAAGGTGGCGGGTGAGTGTCCCAAAGGACGTGTCTACGGTCTCGAGTCGTTAGGGAGAAAGAAGACAAGATACGCGGATGCTGATGCTAGCACATCCCAGGTGCTAACACAACGAGGGATGGGCAACTTTATGATACTTAGGTATTTTTATGGTTGTTGTAGAACAATGAGAATTGTAGTTTTTTGTGGATACTTTGGTATCTTAGACATATATTATACTTGACTACGTTTCGTGAATATATAAATCTTTTTTAATATCGAATTGTATGTTTTTTCTCATTTGAGTCTTTGTTGTTGATATATATTGTCGATTAGTGTATATATGTGAAATTTTGCTTTTTTGGGGATGTTAGCACCCCCAATGAGTTGTTGGAGAGGGTGCAAGCGATGGAGCAGATCCTGTTGTTATTTTTAGTTTTAGAAGTTTCAGAGAACCAATTTGATTCTTGTGAATATTTTTTTAAAAAAAAATTGGGCATAGAAACGGAATAGAGACAGATTAGCAACAGAATTTATAAATCCCGTTGCTAATCCGTCTCTAATTTGTGAAGAAATAGAATGAAAAAACTGGGTAAACAGAGTTTAGGAATGGAATAGAGACAGATTAGCAACGGAATTCGTAAAGTCCGTTGCTAATCCGTCTCTAATTAGCAACGGAATTTATGAATTTCGTTGCTAATTCGACTCTAATTTGCAACGGATTAGCAACGGGATTTATAAGTTTCGTTGCTAATCCGTCTCTAATTAGCAACGGATTAGCAACGGAATGCAAGTAAAACCATTCACTTTGGAAGAATGTGCATTTATGTTCCATTTCTAAATTCCGTCTCTAATCCGTCTCTAATCAGCAACGGAAACACATTTTCGTTGCTGACTATATTAGCGACGATAATTTTAGAGACAAAATAGATTGCGTCTCTGTTCCGTTGCAGAATTGAATTAGAGACGGAATTTATGCTAATCAGCAACGGAAATTTCCGTTTCTAATCGGCTGTTTTTTGCAATGATAGATAGTTGATCAAAAGCATGCTATTGGGATAAGTTGGAATGGATTAGACTTGTATTATATTTTCTTGGGCTTTGTAGCTTAACTAGTTTTGAAATCCTAGATACTTGAAATTATTGGTATTTGAAAACTAAAATAGGGATTATCTAGTGTCCATTACACAAGAGATGTGCGGTTCACGGGGACATGGGTCTACCGGGGTTCCAGCACTCACCACTACACTTACGCGGCACACGAGGTATGAGACTCGAGGTGGTCGGAAAGAATGAGATAGATGATGTGTACGCTTAGAGTGCAGCTCCGCTATTTGTATGGAATATGTTGAGTGCGGCTCCATATAGTAGTGGGAAAGGTTAGGTGATAGTTCTCACCGCCGATCGGACGTAAATCATCTCGACTTAGCTTTGTGTCAATCTATACATTTTTAACTGTGGTATTTACTTGCATTACTTGATTCAATAACTCTTTCGCTACTTTATGTTTTTAAATATCTTTCTTATATTTTGAAAATGTGGCATAGAATTCTCCAATTATTACTTAAATATCAATATAATCACCGTCTAGTTTGTGACGGTGGGTGTAGGTCTGTCAAGCAGCAGCAGACCGTGAAAGGAGAAGATCGACAACTTTCTTTGAGCATTTCGGCGATTCTCCTATCTAATTTTTGTATGACTCGATTTTTTTCGTATTATTATTGTTTATATCTTTCTTTGTACATTTTTGGGTTATATAGTAGGTTGAATGTATAGTTCCTCATTTTGAGACTCATATATCATACTTGTGATGTTACCTTTATGATATATACATGCATGTAATATTGTGTTTCTGATTTTCCACACTTAGGAATTTTAAGTAGTAAGAGCTTCCGCATAATTTTTAAACTACTTGATAATATTAAAATGATAAAAAGTTTTTAATTAACTCTAAAATCTAATAATATCTAAATACGTGTATTGAAGAATATATAGACGAAAGGTGACTAATAAGTAATTAAGTCTTATGTGGTTAGGATTAAAGCTTGATTACGGGATTAGGCCGGACGGTGCCTGCGTTTAGAAGAAGTTGTCGTCACAACGTGTCTCGATGCACATCATGTGGCTTTTTAAATTAAATCTACTAACTTAGATACATTGATTATATACTAACCATATCCATATATAATGCTAATATAAAACTATATTTAGCGCAAATTAAACTTACTCCATAAATCTCTACCTCGGTCCCTCGTCGACACGCAACTCGAGGTACGTCTCCGCTCATATCTCGACACCTATATACATGTAAGAATGACTTAATAGTCTACACATATACAATACACTAGGCATGCACCACAACAAATCTAACATATACATCGGCCCTCTCGCCTCAGTCAATACACATATCACGGTGTGGGTCCCACGTTACGAGTCGGTGATCCTGATACATATCATAAACGAGATGAGAAATTCGGGCCGTGACAATTCTTCCCAACTAATGGAAATCTTGTCCTAGATATTTAGATTTAGGTTAGGTTAATACCTAACTCGAAGAGGTACGAAAATCTATCCATCATATAGTCTTCCCGCTCCTAAGTGAGTTCCGTATCATCGTGGAACTGTCATTTGACGAGAACCTTCGGGATAGACTTATTCCTCAACTGCTGTACCTTTAGATCTATGATCTGAAGGGGTTTATCCTCATACGTAATATCATCACCCACGTCTATCTGACTCAAATCTACAGTCGGGCGATCAGCTCCTCTCGACTCACCTAATCGAAGCATCAAAATATGAAAGACTGGATGAACTTCTGACATCTGTTGAGGTAGCTCAAGCTCATATGTAACTTTCCTGACCCGTTTCTTAATCCTGAAAGGCCCGATGAACATCGGTGCAAGTTTACCTTTCACTCCAAACCTCTAGAAGACCCTTCAGATGGGAAACCTTTAAATATACAAAGGCTCCATCGGTGTACGTGAGATCACCGCAATTTCTTTCTACATACTTCCGATGTCTATCTTGGGCTCCATTGAGTCTCTGACGGATCAGTTTGACATTCTCCGTGTTGTGAACAACAATCTTAGGCCCCACATTCTCTCGGTCCTCTAGCTCACCTAACATGATGGCGAGCGACACAGTCTACCATACAAAGCCTCAAAAGGCGTCATCTCAATACTGGCCTGATAACTGTTGTTGTAAGCAAACTCACACAACAGTAGGTACTCCTCTCATGATCCGCCAAACTCCAAAACACAAGCCCGCAACATATCCTCGAGAACTTGAATCAATCTCTCAGTCGCCCGTCAGTCTGAGGATGAAAATCTGCGCTAAACTGTAGGCGCGTACCATACTGCTCATGCATACTCCGCCACATCCTGAACGTATACATAGCATCACGATCAGACGTAATAGTCAATGGTACTCTGTGTAGCCTAATAATCTCACTCGAATAGTATACTCAATTGATCAAACGTGTAATGCGTGGCCATTGGTAGGAAATGAACAGACTTCGTAAGTCTCATCGACGATAAACCGAGATGGAATCATATCTCCGGGCGATCCTCGATAATCCTCTCACAAAATCCTTAGAGTTGTCCTCCCACTTCCACCGTGGAATGGGTAGAGGCTGTAGCAATCCTCCAAGTCTGCGATGTTCCGCCTTCACTTGTCGACAAAACCTACGCTTCGATGAACGTAGATACATCCGCTTCATCTCAGGCCACCAAAGATGCATCTTCATGTCGTGATACATTTTGGTCCTCCTTGGATGTACAGTGAATCGGGAATGGTGTGACTCCTGAAGAATCTCATTTCTCAGCTCTGGTAATGACGGTATCCACAGTCTGTCCCTGAATCTCAGACACTGATCAAACGTCTCCGTCTGGTCAACACACTCTGTACTCTGCGTCAACTCACTAAACCTCGGGTACAACCTGTCGGTCCTTTGACCTTTAACACTCTTTGTGTGGACACGATGTGTACTCTCATCTGTGAGCAGATCCCTACATCTCTAACTAGTATCCTACTCAGCGCATCTGCGACTACGTTTGCTTTTCCTGGATGATACTCCGCAGAAAAGTCGTAATCCTTCATAAACTCCAACCACCTACGCTGTCTCATATTCAAATCCTTCTATGTGAAGAGATACTTCAGACTCTTATGATCAGTAAAGAGTGTGAATTTCTCTCCATACAAATAATGTCTCCATATCTTCAATGTAAACACTATTCTCTGCCAACTCCAAATCACGTGTAGGGTAATTCTTCTCATGTACTTTCAACTGTCTGGAGGCGTAAGCTACTGTACCACTAACCTGTATTAACACGCAATCCAGATCCATATGAGAAGCATTTATGTACACCAAGAATCCATGTCTAGAATCAATAACATCTTCAACTGAGCGAATGCATCCTCGCATTCCTCAGACCACTCAAGTCTAACATTTTTCTGGGTCAACCTAGTGCCCTGATCGTATGTCTATTTTGGAGAAAAATTATGCTCATCTCAGCTGATCAAATAAATCGTCAATCCTCGGTAGTGGATATTTGTTCCTAATTGTGACTTTGTTCAACTGTCTGTAGTCGATACAAAGTCTCAAAATGCCATCCTTCTTCTTCACAAAGGACCAGGTGCTCCCTATGATGACATAGAGGGTGTGACAAATCCCTTTTGTCCCAAATCCTGAAGCTGAGTCTTCAACTCCTCTAACTCTCATGGCGTCATGCGCACGGTGGTATATTAAGGCAATACCCGGCTTAAAACCCTAATTAAGCCCAGATTACCCTTACGAGACTTAACTAGAGCCAGCAGCCTTACCACCTACACCTGATAAGCACTATTGTATATCAATTATCAAAATAAAATAAATCATATACGCAGCAAAAATTTAAAACCTTTTTCGATAACCAAAATAAGATATACAATATTAAAAACAAACTGGAATAAACCTCGGTTATATAAATCACCCATCCCCTGTGATATTACAAATTTGTAATTCAATACAAATATATAAGACCAGAGAAAGTCATAACATCTAAGAGAAGTTCAAGACTCCTATAAATTCTCCATCCCGTAGTCGTAGCACTCGTCAGATCTACTTGTAATGTTAATTGGGGTAAGCGCTCTAACTTGCTCAGTAAGTAGGGATTCACACTATTCATCGACATTCCATATAATAAACAAGGATATCATGCAGTAACAACATGCACTAATAATATCTAACAAGAATATGAAAATCATATAAATCAATACATAAATGGATGCAAAGCAAATTTTTTGGACTATTACTTTGTGATCCCCATTTTTATAAAAACTAGGGTTGATTACCCACTGGTGCCATTAATGCGATTGCTAGACCAACACATCGCGCACATGTTCTATCTAACCCATCCATTAATGCCCACTGGTTCTATCCCAAACCCTCTAGTGTAAATGTAACCCACGCCACCTATAAACTGAGTAGGATGTTACATATAGGCTGAGAAGCTAACCCATCTCCTATATCACCTCGTCTCAATTCCAGGATCTTACTCTCGTGAATCACCTTAAACACCGTTTTTTATTCATTAGAAAAACCATCACAGTTTACATAATCCCCCGTTTCAATCCAACAACTATATGAGCTATATATACTAAATAGCCATACAATATTGATAAATAAGCGAATTCGTACTTACCTTGGTCTAAGTCCTCGCCCAATTTCCTAACTTTCCGGGTCTATAACTCTCTCCCGGTTAATCAACACCTATCATAAACCAATTGTAGTTAATATAAGTGTATTATAGTCTATTAAGACCCCTTAAAATAGTCCATAAGCATCTTAACAAACAAACCAACTCCAAATCGGTTCATAGCGATCTGGTGTGGGTAGCGAGCTACACGACATGACATTCTTAGTATAACGCGCTATGCACCCTAGCGTGCTATGCGCACCGCACCCGCAAAAACAACACCATTCTACTAATCCAAATTGATCTAAAACACCTCCAAATCATCCCAAACAGTCACAAATTCATCAAAATTGATCCATAACGACCTCTAATGAGGTGAGAAACCATAATTGATCAACAAATAGCTTAAACAACTGTAATCCTAGCATCACCAACAATTCCAACTTTGATAAACACTAAAACAAATTATACCTATACGTTGATCACAAGCTGTGTGATCGATTAAGCTCCTCAACTTGATTGAATTCGACTCGCGGAACGATCTCCCTTCAATCCGAATCGAAACCGAACCTCCCGAACTTTCGATTGATTGAAATGAATTGGATAAGAATGAATTTTTGTTTTTATATATGTATTTTCCTCGAGATATGCATCGCTCTATCTCGAGACCGATCGCATGGTTGATGGGTTAAAGTGACACTCCTTAAAGTGACACAAAATTTGTCAAATCAAGCACTTACGCTTCGTTCGAGACGATATGATAATCCATATATTTCTAATATTCTTTTATTTTATAAACATATAAATATATATATATATATATATATATATATATCGCGTATTATTTACCAATCAACTCACCGGACATGCCTACAAGTGTCCTTGAACGTGGACATTCATGCCACGACCCCTTCATCACACTTGGTGTCTCGATAAATCATAGTTTATTGGGTATTTTCCGTTTTATAGGCTTGTGTATAATTTCCTTATTATACGAAAATCTATATATAAATTAAATTAATAGTCCAAACAAACACCAAACATCATGGAAACACGCACACACGCTATTCGAGGCACGCCTAACTTAACCACGAGCATAACCTGGGTAAATTAGGATTTGGATTAGTACTAATCACCAGCTTAAGGTAACGGGTCATTACATATCTCAACCAGACATCCCTCAATAAAACTATTACGGTAAACCATATCTCCAGTTGCGATACTCAAAATCAAATGTACGCTAAGCTTAATAGGTGTCAACCCTAGGATGTCTACCATGTAACCAACAATGAATGAAACTATAGAACCAGAATCAAACAATACATAAATATTTCTATCAAAAATGGAAACCGTACCCTCAATAAGATCTCGTGTCGACTCGGGATCTGGCTATGCTACCATGTGGGCTCCCTCTCTACCCTGCTGTGGATAAACTGTCGCTGGTTGTGTGGACTCTCGAGACATGATTCCCACCTGACCGCATTTCCAACGAGTAAGGGTTCCACGCTTACTAAACTGGTGTTTATGTCTCTGTTTAAAATATCGACCACTATTTCGACCTCTACCCCCGTTGTTGCTTCGCTCTTTGTCGAGGTGTTGGTGGTCTTTGTAATGCCCGCCAGCAAGGGTAAAGGCGGTCTACCATATGTGTCATGTACGGGGCTGGTGGTGGTGCATGTGCTAATAAACGTATGTACATACATTGTTCTTCGCCACTTCTAGAATCGTCTATCTCAACTGCTCTATCTCTTACCCTACTATCATATCTGCTCATGATCATCTCCTCTCTCTGGTAACTCAGCATGTTCATCTACCTCTCTACCCAACTCATGTCTCATGGGAGAGAGCCCGATCAAACATCTCCTGAAGAAATCTGGCTCTGATGCTCATAACAAGACCGTGCGATATCTCATCTCAAACCATTACCAAAATAAAAAGCATCATCAACATCATCTGTAACTAAGTCTCCGACAAACTGTCTGAGGTAGCCATATCTATCTCTATAACTCGTCATTGTCTCACCCTCAACCTGTCTCAACGCCATAAACCTCTTCTTCATTCTCTTCAACATAGAAGCCAAAAAATACTGCTTGAAAAACTCTTTCTTGAAATCATCCCATGATGTAAAACTGTCTCTGCTCGCCACTGTGGTCCTCCACCAAACATATGCACCCTTCTTTGGGGTGTAGTAAGAGAGAATGGGCCAGTAACTTTGTCCTCAACTCCCAAAAGTAGATGTAACTTCTCCTGTGAGAGAATCCATCACTCGATCTTCTCATGATCTCGCTCTCCAGCAAAAAACACTGGTCTAAGCCTAATTAACTCCTTCACCAGCTTGGCATCATTCGATAGTGCTGATGCCTCAAAAAGCATAGGCATAGGAGTAGATGTATCCACAGCTATAGCTATCTCATGTATAGTCACTATCAGTAACTCTAGTGGATGTGATGTTGTGGGGTCTACACGTGGTTGTGGCACCGGTGGTACAGTGCTCGAGGTCCCGTCGTAGTAGTGCGGTGTGGTCTTAGTCCCGGTAGTCTAGGGCGTCACTTTAGTAGTTGTCGAGTGGCGGGAAGGGCTAGTGTGACATGACGCCATGTGCTCTCTTATGAAGGGAATGAAGTCAACCAATTTCTTACCCTTGAGCCGCTACATGGTCGACGACATTCGATAGCCATCTCGATGAAATAGTAGGAGGCCGACTCCCGCTAACTTCAGTATCTCCGCCATCACGTGTGTCTGCCATCGATGTATGTAGATAGATAACGAATGCGAATCAACTACTACGTGGCGTAATTTATAGATATATATACGTATAAAAAATATCGTACATATATAAGAAATCCCCATCTTACTTTCGCTCGCTTCCCAACTAAAAGTTTCTTAGCAAAAATCATTTGGTTTCCACATCTACAATTTGTGTTTTATTCAAGTTTTGTGCCTTATTAAAAATATGCATCTAATACCAATTGTGACGAGCCCTTCCCTAATCTAAGGCACTGCACAGCCTAATCCCGTAATTAAACTCAAATCCTAACCCCGTAGGACTTAATCACGTATTAGTCAGCCTTTCCATCTAAACCTACTCCAACTCATATTCAGAATAAGTAAAAACAAATGTCATTTTAAATTTTAAAATCTGAGTTAATTAAAACTTATTAACAATTATAAAATTTAGCGGAATACTTAATATGTTATGCATAAGTAATTATTATAAATCCTAAATGTATGGAAACTAGGAAACAACGATCACATGCATATATAATAAAGTGGCGAATATAAACAGTGTGACAATCATCATAAATCGGGGTGCTAAACACTCAACCTAATATACAATCCTAAAATGAATAAAAAAGACATAATTGTATATAATACATAGAACACTAAAACCTACAAAATGTCGATGCACAGGTACGCCGCCGGCTCAGAGGTAGTCGCCAATCTTCTCCTTCCCTAGGCCAGCTGTCTACGGCTTTGCACCCATCGTCATAAACGGACGATGAGTACAAATAGTAACAAAGAATCATCGTTGACAAATTCATTCACATTTCCAAAACAAACTAAATGGTATTTAAAAGAATAAGTAAAACAAAGAAAGACAAGTACCACACTCATGCTAAGAAATACCACGCTTAAACAAGTGAAACCGACACAAGACTAAATAGTTATGATATGATATGTTCTGCCGTGACCTACGTCAGTGAACCCTTAACCACTATAAGACGTGTGTGGTGTCGTACAATATAATCTTCACCAAGGACTCTAACCCCAATGGCATCAGGGACTCTAACCCCGAAATTATCAGGGACTTTAACCTCATATATGGGTAACCCCAGGGACTTTAACCCCGTATATGGGCAACCCAAGGGACTCTAACCCGTTGTGCCTCATCATAGTGGCGAGTGCCAACATCCCCAATGACTATAACCCTGTGTGTTGATCTACTTAAGTGCAATGGACTCTAGATTTTGTAACTATTTTATAATTTCAAGAAATTGACTCAATAAGGATTCCAAGAATTGCATATGATACAAAGCACAAATCCACCAATGAATACTAGTCCATAAAATCCTTCTCAACTCCACCATTCCTAATAGCATGCTATTTATACTACATTTACTTGTAAACTAGCAAGAAATGACATATAGCACATGGATGGATTCAAAAGAACTCAATTTATCAAAATATCATGGAAACCAAGCTCAACAAGTAAGGAATAACAATCAAGTCCATGATATGAGAGTACAATGCTAGACATAGTTAATATAGACTATAACAAACAAGCATAAACCGAAAATGAAATAAAAATAATGTGACGACCCCTTCTCAACATAGGGCCTTGCCTACCTAATCCTCGTTATTAAGCCTTAATTTCGCCATATAGGACTTAACAAGGAATTAGTCACCTTTTCAACAATCTAATTACTTACCAATTATTTAGTTTTCAAATAAATACAAATATATACCTAACCTATGTCAATTCATAAATCAGAGATAATTAAAATTTACTAACTTAAAAGTGATTCAGCGAAAGTCTTAACTAATTAATTAGCTGAAGCTTATAACATGTAGCCTAACCATTGTGGGAAAACCAAGAAAGAAAGATCACGTGCATATATATAATGAAACAATGATATATAACATCATGTGTCTAGTCAAAGTATTAATCACTCGCCTTATAATATACAAGGACCAAAAGTATATCACACACGTATAAAAGTACTACATCAAAATTAGAATTTACAATGTCTAGTGTAACATTACTCCACTTTGTCTCGAGGTAGTCGTCGATCTTCTCTTTGTCTGGCCTGCTACTCGATGGATCGCACCCACCGTCACAAACTAGACGATGAGTACTTGAAAAAAGAAAGTAATACTGAAAGACATTTGTTCACATTCATAATTATGCAACAAGTATAAAAAAGCATAATAATAATAATAATAACAACTATGCTGAAATGATATCATGCAAAGAGATACTTTAGTTAAATAAAATGAAACTAACACACGACTAAGTAGTAATGATATAGGGTCGGTCGGCCGTTATTTTCATCACATTAGCTTTTCCACTATATAAGGATAGAGTTGTGTTCTACATCTCTGTGAAGGTCGTACTTACATGGTACAATACACCTTTACAATTATCCCAAATGTTAGTTACTGGGATGTATACTTGCCAACAACCCCGAGTCTCATACCTTGTGTGTTGCACAAGATAGTGGAGAAATCCCGATCACCCTGGAAAGTCTAGTGACCCATGTATGTCCGACGGATTTCTATCATAAGATGGTCCTAAATACAAGAACTACTTTTATATTCAAAAAACAACACGGTATTGGAATCCAACAAATACAATCGCATAACTAATGCACAAAAGATATTGATTCACAACATTATGTAACACCTACCTAATAGCATGCTATTTCACTGACCACATGTATTAACAATTAATAATGACATAGCACATGAATTGGAGTCAATGAAATCATTTTATCAACAAACTATACCATGAAAGCAACTTTATGTAATGAGAATGAACAACAAATCATGACATATGGAGTACAAAGTCAATTCAGTCCAAATGACTAGAAATGAACATATGAATATGAATGAAATGTAAATAAATATTTCAATCAGTTTACTTACAATCCACGCAATTTCCTATACTACTCCAGCCTCCCAACACCTCAAAACTCGTATTTAAATCCCCTAATACTTCCCTAGGTTCCCGAGATCATATTATATGTTTTTGAGTGTGTTTGGACTCATACTTAGTGTATTAAAGTCATTTATAGTGTTTAAGCCATTTTTGAAAATTGCAGATTTTTATGTTGTCATAGCAATTTGCACGCTAATTTCGGAATCAACGCTAATGACCAACTTAACGCTACCAAGCCTTATCTAGCGCGCTAATCAATATTAGCGCTAGATGCCCAACCTAGCGCGCTATGTTCAAGAAAAACTCAAAATTCTCGCAATCTAAATTCTGAATTTTCACTACACATAGGTTATACTTTGGTGCTTTAGGAACCCTCATACACACCTCTGTAGAGTTTCAAAACATCATATACAACATAACACGGCAACCCATAGCATCAAATACATGAATTCATGAAATTGAGCTATGCTAATGAAGTAAAGAAGTTACCTAACTTGATGAAAAGTAACCAACTTGGTCTCTCCTTCACCAACTCCACTGTTTTTGCTGATCTTCTCATTCAGCAGCTCCTCCTTCTCCAGCAACCTTTCTTCTTGATGAAGAAATCGAAATGAGAGAGTGTGAGGTGCTTGAGTTGATCAAATGCTTTATATACATAAGAATTGGATATGGTTGAATGATAGCCCTTGATCATTTGTGCACACGTATGTCGAAACCTAACTAGTGAACCTCCTACTAACACATGTCTCACTAGTTCATGCCAAGTGACTCAATTGGTATTGAAACATGTCAACACGTGTCTCAAAACATATCAAGTGGCTAATGTTTTAACTTACTAATTTAGGTATATTAACACCTAATCAAGCATAGTCCATTCAATTCGGCTTATATAACCAACATAAAGCTTACACCAATTTACGTTATCACTCTCTACCTCGATCCCACGCCGGCACGCATACCGAGACGAGTCCCTATTGACATCTCGACACCTATCAACACTTAAGCGTGACTTAGTAATCTACACATATACAATACACTAAGCACACATCATGTGACGGACCCAAATTGTGAGGCAAACTGAGTACCGCCACGTCGCCGGACATATCACCAAGCCATGTCACGTCGCTTGCACACATGTCCATGACAACCCGTGAACTAACCACTTATAATTCGACTAAGTCAATTTCATCATTTAAAATATTATTTTGTCGAAATATACCAAGTCAATAAGTTTTACCTCTTAATTTGTTTATTTTGATTCTTTTTAGGTTATTTGTAATAGCGGAAGTCTAATAATATGCAAATTAATAATATAAACGAGTCTTGCATTAATTAACAACATATCCACCCAACAAAAAACACCATGTATATCGGTTAAGACGACAAAAATGTATAATAGGTGTCAATATACATGTATCAGGTGAAAAAGTCTCCAGAAATGATCCCAAAAAATATGTATATGTAAATACAAACACTTATGAGTAAGCTAGTAGAGACGCTCTAGATCAAAGGTAGTCGTCAATCACTGCTTTCCCCCGGCTCGTCGTAGGATCTGCAACTTGCCACCAACAAACAATGACAAGTTCCAGTGAGTAAATCCCAGTGAAATTCAGTTAGTATTCACAAGAAATCCAAGAAAACGGCTACAATTCATGCATATAAAGTAAATGAATAGGAATGTAAAACATGAATATATGTCGTGATATAATCAAGAATATGGAATGCGAGTGTGGTGTATAGCTGTCGAGCCCTGAGACGTAAATACTAAATCGAAAAGGCCCTGGAGGTGAGGAAATCCACACCCCCTCTTCGCGGTCGAAATGAGGAACTCGTTGGTCTAAAGTAGACTTCCGCCTTCCGCCTGCGTCTCAAAGGAGATAAAATATGTGACGGAGGTGAGCCTCACGTCAACTCGCTCTCGAAATCATCGATCCGCCGAGAGATATCTCATGCGAGTCTAAGGTATGACCAACACCGTAGCAACAATCGGATCATCATCAACAAGAAAGCCGTAAAATGGGTCACACCGTCCCTTCGACCATACACAGACACACGCGAAAATAGAATAAACATGCAAGCTGAACTGGCAAAAAGTAATGAGAAATAAATAATTTACAAGAAAAATAAGTAAATTATAAACTAACTTTCTCGTGGGTTTACTTACCTCAAACAATCGCAAATATTTCTTCAAAATGTCACGCTCACGCCTCGAGATACTCGCCTGATACTCGACTATAATCTCTTAAGTCTCTGGTATCCAATTATACCACTTTTATTATTTTAGAGTCACATTAAGTGAATTTATAATGTGTGACAAAAAATTTGAGATTTTATTTCAAAAAGTTTAATTTCGGCACACTTTTCGACTTATACCGGGGTGCCGATGCCCCAAAAAGTCCTCAAAAACTACTTTTTATTTTTTTCCCATTTTATTATATTTTTCTTGATTTTTTTATTTTTCCATAATTTTCTAACTATTTTTCCTATTTTTTATATTTATTTGATTTAAAAATGTATTTTATTTAATTTTTTAAAATTTTTAATTAATTAAAATTAATTTGGGGTGGGTTGGGCCCAAACCGGCCACCGAGAGTCGGGCCGTAGGCCCAACTCGCTAGGGGGTAGCCAGGCCCAACCGGTTACCCCCTTCTTCTTCCTCAAATCGTCTCTACTCTTAAAAAAAAAAAAAAAAAAAAAAAAAAAAAAAAAAAAAAAAAAACCACAACAACAATTACAACAACAACCACCCTACATCATTACCATTAAATTTTAAGTTTCTCCACAAAAGCTTGTAAAATAAACAAAACTCACCTCGATTTGGAGATCATCGCGAGCACCACCGAGAGGAGTGAACACCGTGAGAGATGTGAGTCCGATTCGAGAGAGTGTTAGAGAGCTTGGTGAGGGTGAGATTAATGGAGATTGAGTGATTTTGTTGGAGGAGAAAATGAAAATGAGAGGGGGAGAAGAAGAGCTCGGGTAGAGAGGGAGTAGTGAGGAGAGAGAAGAAAAATTTTTATTTGTTTGATTTTGGAGAGGAGAAAGAAAATGTGAGTGATGGGTTTAAGTATGGTGATTGGATAGGTGATGTGATGAGATGTGTGATGTGACAACTAAATCTCGGACTATCACATACACCACGTTACGTGCACACCGCGACGTCGTACACTCTCGTCACTACACGCACACAACACGACCAAGCGTAATTCTTAATTAGCGCAGCGCGAATTATTAAATAATAGTAAAATAAATAAACATTCGCCACACAAAAATAACAAATTTTACCTTGTTAGGCGTGCCCTAGACTTTTCCGCGACGTCCACGTGGGTCTGAGCTTAGGATCTTACTCTATAATTTGTCAGTTAATCGGGATTAATTAAAGCGGGTCGTTACACATCACCACAAATATAACATTTACCTCGGCCACCTAACCTCCGTAATGACAAGTATCTCGCTGCGGGTCCCACGCCACGGGTCATTTGATCCTAATTAAGAAATTAAACATAAATTAGAGATTTGGGTCATGACAAATAAACAATTAACGGTATACTCACATCAAGCAAAGTAAAGTCTTAGCTTTACCGACCTCTCGACACTCCAAATCTCGTATTCGCTCTCTCGTACCATTTTTCTAGATTCATGATATCATATAACATGTTTTTGGATGTGTTCAGACTGCAACTTAAGGTTTTAGACTCAATTATAGTGTTTTGAAAATTTTGAAAAATTGCAGATTTTTGTGATGTTAGGGCAATTAGCGCACTAATGATTGTGGTTAGCGTGATAATGACCGACTTAGCACGCTTGCTACCCTACCTAGCGCGCTATGTGCAGTAAAACTCAAAATTCTGCAACCAGAATTTTGAGCTTACACCACACATAGACCTTACCAGAGCCTTGGGGATCTCCATACACACTTCCAAAACTCCAAGACATCATAAACAACACAAAAAGAGCCATATATAACATTAAATGAATTCATCAAGTTGAACTAAATGAACTAGTGTATGCAAGTTACCTATTTGTTGAACACACCACCTAACTTGATCTTCTTCACTAAAACCTATTGTTTTCTCCTAATTTCTCTCCTTCCTCAAGCTCCAGCAAGTTCCTTTTTCTTTGCCAAATCGATCAGAAGAGAAAACTTAGCTTTCAAGTATTGATTCATAGTATATTAAACCATAGCCACACATCTATTTACACAAGTATCTCGAGACATATCCAATGGCTCTCATGATGACACATGTCCCACTACCTCTCCACTAACTAATCCTAAGTGACACTAATAGTTAACTCACTTTGTCTCTATATGTGCCAATACGTGTCTCGATGCACATCATGTGGCTATTTAAATTAAATCCACTAACTTAGTCACATTTATTATATACTAACCATAGCCATATGTAAAGCTACTATAAAACTATATTTTGCTCAAATTAACCTTACCCCATAAATATCTACCTCAGTCCCTCGTTGACACGTAACTCGAGGTACGTCTCTGCTAATATCTCAACACCTATATACACGTAGGAATGACTTAATATTCTACACATACAATACACTAGGCATACACCACAACAAATCTAACATATACCTAAGCCCTCTCGCCTCGGTCAATACACATATAACGATGTGGATCACACGTCACGGGTCGGTGATCCTGATACAGATCATAGACGAGATTAGAAATTCGAGCCGTGACAGCCCGACCCATGAACATGTGTACCTACAATAAAAAAAAACAACCTCAAATCATGAGTTTTCACACAAAAACGGTTGAAAGACATTTGTATCTACGATATGCTTGATAAAATCGAGGTCCGATCGGCGAGAAAGTACGAGGTTTCGGTTCCACGAAGTTGGGGCGATGCAGATGGGGTGCACGACAAAGATGGAAGGACGTGGACAAATGTGGGAATATGGTCATTTGAGAGGAGCAAATTCGTGATTTCATCGGGGTAGATTGAAAAAAGACATTAATTAGAAAAGTAGTTTGCTCTTATAAAAGGGTGCACTACAAAAAAAAAAAAAAAAAAAAAAAAAAAAAAAAAAAAGACCCAAATAGCGATGGGAAATAGCGGCGGGCTATTTCTCGTCTCTATTTAGCGACGGATTTGCGACGAAGCCTTTCGTTGACCTTGACCAATTTAGCGACGGGGTTAGCGACGGCCCCGTCGCTAATTATTGGGCGGGAAAAATCCCGCCCAATGAAAGATTTTTTCGTCCACGTGGCAAGTGTGGCCCACACACACTCTCTCTTACACTTAACAACAAACCCTAATCCCTCCCACTTATAAACCCCTCACCTCTCCAACCTCACTCTCCACCGCCCCTCTCTCCAACCTCACTCTCCACGGCCCTCTCTCCTGCCTCTCTCTCCACCGCCCTCTCTCTCTCTCTCTCTCTCTCTCCACCGCCTCCTCTCTCTCCGTGCCTCCTCACTCTAGTCGTTCTCTCTCTCTCTCTCTCTCTCCACCACTACCTCCCTTCGCCGCCTCCTCACTCTAGCTTGCTCTCTCTCTCTCTCCACCGCTACCTCCTCCCGCCGCCTCCTCACTCTAGCTAATTGCCTCCTCTCTCCTGGTCCGCCTCTCCAGTGCCCTCCGCTCTCCAGTAGATCTTCTCGATGCAAAGGACGCCTCATCATCCATTGTCGAGATCCACCACCGCGGGTCGACACTTTCTCTTACCTTATCTAGATGTTAGATTTTTATGTTTTTTTTTTTTGTAAATTTTGTATTTGTTGCTTTTAATTTTTTTTAAGGTTTTGATTTTTGTTTGTTATAGTCATTGTTGTTGCTATGTTGTTATTGTTGTACTCACTGTTGTTCTTGAATAAAATTATTTTATTTTTCGCTTTTGTTGTTGTTTTTTATTTATTTTGTATGATTTGTTCTTGATTTGTAAAAATAATGTTACTATTTTTTAAAAACAATTTTTTTCATTAATCGGTCGAGAAAATAGCGACGGTCCCATCGCCAAACTTGACACGTCGTTGCTAAAAAATTAGCGACGACCGAGTTAGCGACGGGGTTTCCGTCGCTAATCCGATATCCTTTTGTAGTGGTGGGGTGCCTACAACACTACTCTTTTGGGCATAGGTCTTATTAGTGGTGGGCAAACCGCGGTTTAATGGTTTTCTGCCACCAAACCGGAGCTCTACGGTTTGGTCGTTTTGCAAACCACTACCAAACCACGAACCATCAAAACCACAACCAAATCGACTGTTGTTTGCGCGGTTTGGTCAGTTTGGTTTTGCGGTTTTCCCGAGATACATTTTTTACAAAAAATATATATATCACACATTCCATGCAAGTTCATACATCTCTATCAACAAAACATACAACAAAATATATGTCCATACATGACTATCCACCAAAAACACAATGAAATACACAACTCAATTAAAATTATGAGTCTAAATTCATTTCCAAAGTTAAACAACATGAGAAGACTTCGGCTTCATTCCATCTAATTTCAAGTTTGAGGGTGGTTTTGCAATTTGGTGAATCATGTTTTGTATAAATGAAAACCACCACCAAACCACTAAATCAAGGTTTTCAAGTTTTATAAACCACCCAAAATCGCTAATTTAAAAACCGCACCCAGCACGGATGGTTTGGGCGGTTTTGCAAAAACATTGCCTACCCATAATTCTTATATTTGTACACCACGTATAGGTAGGGGTGGGAAAAAAAAAGGTACGGATGGGTACACGGTCGGACAACTCCCCCCCCCCAAATAATAATGACGTCCGGATCTATACCGGTTTTTTAAACGGACACTTCTTTTTGTCCCGACCCATATGTCTTTAAAACATATAAAACATGTTTTTTGTCCAAACCAGTTTTTAATATAATAAAATAATTTTTTTCACTTAATTATTAACAAAAATACATGATTTTATGTTGCCATGTATTCCATCACTACAAAAAAGACATGTCATATATTCAAAATTCAAGTCTTACAAGTTTTCATATAAAAATATCATCATTAGTGAAATTACAATGCAAACATCATGAAAGTTTCAAAATACTCCTATAAATAAATAAAATATTATTTAAATTAATCACTAAATGAGTACCCGATTTTAAAACAGACAAAAAATGTTTGGTCCCGTATTTATTTTGAAAAAATAATGTCCAAACCCGTTTAAATCGGTCCAGACAAATGCAACAAATGGGTTTCCCACCCCTACAGTATAGCGAACTCCAATATCAAACGAAATTACTATTTTTTTTTTAAATACCCTACTCCCACTCTAATTCGAAAATCCAATCGAATATCAAACAACTTACTATTTTTTTAATACCCTAATCCTACTCTAATTCCAAAATCATCTCCAACACCCGCATATAATACAAATACGATCGAAACTATCAATTCATACATACAATACAAGTTACTAATTCCTAATCGTCCCTACAAAGCTATAAATATTTCCTTTTAAACTATTAACTTTTCACAAACACATTATCAATCAGAATCTCAACGTCAACACGAAGAGGAAGAGAAGTCCTCATAATTTCAAAATCAACAAGAAGAGAAGGATGAGTTATACTCCTACCTTACCAGCTGACGTGATTGAACACATCTTCTCGTTCCTCAGCCCAAGAGATCTCATAATTCGAACATCACTTCTTTCCAAGAAATGGAGAGATTCCTGGGTCTCTACAAATCTATGCCACCCGCTCAGCTTCGAAATTAGCTCTCAAAACAATAGTTCCATTGCTTTCTTCCAACAGTTTATGAAACGCCGCAGGGAAGGAGGCGCCTCATCGACTGTTTTACATAGATTTAGTGTCGAATGGTGTTCCTTCGACAGAGAAGAGCTTTTAGGAAACCTGATCACTACTGCATTGAATCACCATGTCCAAGAGCTCCATATATCTCTTCCTAAAGCAAGAGCCAGATTACACATTCCACAACCAAACTCGGCCATCCCTAGTCTAGTTTTTTCAGCGCCGAAACTCAGAACTCTGGTGTTGCATAACGTTAGATTTACTCCTGGACAAAATATCATATGTCCGGATTTGGAAAGTTTAGTTCTGAAGAATAGTGGGCGTAACTCGACCATTCCTAGTCTAGTGTTTTCAGCGCCGAAACTTAGAGCTCTAGAGTTGCATAATGTTAAGCTTACTCCTGAACAAAACATCATGGCACTGAAACTAAAAACTCTGGTGTTGGATAATGTTAAGCTTACTCTTCAACAAAACATCATGAATTGTCAGGATTTGGAAACTTTAGTTTTGAAGAATAGAGAGCGTTCTTCTACTGATGAAGTTCTAAGACTGTATACTGCAAATCTAAAGAAGTTGGAGTTGGAGAATTATGATGAAGAGTTTCAATTGCACACGCCTTGAAGCTCTCTTCTTTTCGTACAAAGAATACGACACATGTTTGGAATTTTGGTTTGGGCAGATTGATGCATTGAGCAATGCCGATAGTTGGTTAGATAGCCGTCATTTGATTTCCAAAAGCCTAAAGGATTCGTTGTTGCGCCAACTACCGGTAGAAGAAGCTTTGCATGTTAGGGCTTCAGTGAAAGGGAATCCTCTGGTATGTTTTGCTTTATGTCATTAGTTTGTCTTTTGATTTGAAAGTAACTTGAATATTTGACATTAGGACTAGCTAGAGATTTTCTTTATTTATTTATTTTGGTAGAAGAGATTTTTTTTTAAGAACCAACACTCTGACTCCAACATAGGGGAATTGGGAATGGAAATCCTACAAATCCTCCTTAATATCATCCTCTTTGATATTGGCTAATCACTAAATGTATAATTGCCTGAGCACAAGAGAAATTTAGTCTAGAGATTTAATTCCTTTTGTTTTAATTGTTTGGCCTCATGATGTGATTTTAATAACTTAATAGTTTATTGTACTCGTGGAATTCTGATTATATTTATATTCATCGTATACATGCAAAGGTTCTGGAGAGGATTCTAAGTCCATTGGCAAGTCTGCTCAAGTCATATCATAACCTAAGATCATTGGAGCTCATTACAACTGTTGACGACATTGCGAGTTTAGCTCCGTTAGCATCCTCGGTGATCCGCAGGTTCTCTTATTTCACAGAATTTCTTGTGTTGAAAGTGGTTCACGAGGTAACTAGCATATAAGAACTTATGAAAGATTACTTTGTTTTAGTTTCAATTAATCTCCTCCATTGGATTTGTTGTTTTCTCTTAGCTAATACAATACTGAACTCTGCTTTGTTACTTCCAGAATACTAATGACACTGATCTTCAAATGGAGCCCTGGCCTATGTCATGCACTCTAGACAACCTCAAGTGTATTGTTATACAAGGGCTCACAATGTCTGATCATCAGGTCGACTTCCTTAGACTTTTGTTCAGCAGAGCCGTGAATGGAGAAAGAATGGTCATCGTCGAAGAAGTAAGGGAGTATGCGATTAAAGCAGACCTTTGGATGGATTTCGCTACCAGGGTTATCAATCAATGTCCTTTCCCTAATATTTCATGTCAATATATGTAAACCTAAAATTCAATCACTTCCTCACCAAGTTGTCTACCTTTGTCTCAAACATTAATTTTCCTATGGATAGCTAGACAATGATATTTTTCAGCTTCATAGTCTTTTTTTTTTCATAATGATGGGTGTATTGGGCCTTTTTCAGCTCCTCCTTACTTTGGGCTGATTAATCCAAGAATTGAACCCACGACCTCCACCTTAGTTTGAGTTATGGCGATCCTTACTATGCCACAACACCACACCCCTTGGGGCCGGTGGCTTCATAGTCAAATTAAAAAGTAGTTATCACCACATTAGTATAGCAACTATTTAGTATATATTAATCAGGCCACACCATTCCATTGCACAATAACAATATTCAATAACCTAAAAAAAATCTCATATGTTGGATCAATTTTTAATTCTTCATGAGATTAACTCATAGATTATATGTTTAATAAGCAGAATATATCTTTTCTCATCCCCTTAAGAGTTACCCTACTAAAACTATTTTATAGAATGCTGACATATAGTTACTTGTGATGAACTGCTATGCTAAAATTGTCAGATAGCTCCCTCATACATGAAAGCAAAAGTGTAAGGATAAGAGAGCTTACGTGCAGTATCTGTTTCCTCCTTAGTCATGTCTCTTATTCTTTTGAGCCTCAGTATGAATTGTCACATGGCCATTGTTGTGGGAAACAACCTATCCAGCATAGCATACAAGCCACCGCCTAATAGGAGTGCACCACTGCGAAAGCAACAAAATTAAAACATGTATCGACACACACAAGCAGCCGCCTAAATGAAGCTTCCTAAGTTAAATCAACGTGATCAATGATGTGATAAGATGAATTCATGTGATAAGATGAATTCAACAATGCAGAGTGCACCAGTTTGCAATCGTGATTAAGTAGATTGATTGATAACCTCGGGGACAAAGAAATCAAGTAAATAAACTGCTATTCTAAAAATCACAATTACAGTTTAAGTATTTAGATGAATACCTCATCGGATTGATCCAAGCAGAGAACTTCCTAAAGGAGAGTAGACTCTGTATCAAATAAGAAGGTAAGAAGTAAGAAAAACTTCACATCTTTTGTCGAATAAAATTTCTTATTAAGTTCCCTATTCCTTTACCAAAAACTATGCATCAAAACTATCTCAAAAATAGAAAGAAAAAGATCAAATATGCATTAAAACTACATAAGCAGGAGTTGACTGCAGGTTATCACTATAAGTTTTACTCTCCTATTTCTTTTTCTTTGGTAGGCTTCTACTAGGGTATCAATCAAGCGAGTTTAGCAAATAAAATACATAATACCCATATTATTATCAATCCTTTAATCTTTTTAAAGTTCTTCCAAATTGGAAATTTCAAGGAGTTATGCCCTTCCCTATTGGTTGAGGATGAAAAGTAGGCACACATTTTGTGTCCATATTTGTGAAATGTCAAAATCGACAAGAACAACTCATGCAGAATAAAAGTGTCACGTCAACATACCATTAAAATTCCTTGAAGATGAAAAGATGCACATCAAATCAACAACAAAATAGAACAATCAATGAATTGATTTGCTTGAAACAACTTAACTCTAGTCCAACTTATTTTTTGTTCTAAGTTTTGAGAAAAACACCAATGAAATTTAGCAGCTATAATGACATCATATGACCAAATTGTTCATGAAGCACAGGAGTCAAAAAGCTCTTTGGTTACACTCCACCTGTCCACTATTATTCACGCTCAAGTGACAAATATCTGTTGCGGGGAAACATTTCACCCATTGAAGAGACACAATTAAGATCCACAGAGCATTTTCGATGAGGTTCAGAATAGGCTTACTAATGAGAAAAAATCGCAACCGAATCTCTGGACCTCATGATGGAAAGTGGAAACTCAATTGATGTTTCACTCTCTCTTCTTAATAAATATCGATGCGGGCTAGTGCTTGCAAGATTTGATTGTTTCCTAATACCTAGCAAATGATGAAAACTGGACCACATTTTCCAAGGACTTGTCTAGCATATTTGGATCACTTTGTGCATTGGAGATACTAAAGAAAAGAGCTTTTCTTTTACCCAATAATGTGTGTGTATTTAATCAAACTTTCTAGTACAGATGCATACCTGCAATGCACCTGCAAATGAAGCAGCAAGAAGAAGAGGAGCAACATAGCCGGTTGTGTACGTTAGAAGTAGGCTGCCTCCAATGACTGGATCCTGCCATACCAAATCCCCAGATAAACAAATAGAAAACAATCTACACTAGATAACATGAAGACCCAAGAATCCAGTTCAACCAATCAAAAACCAGTTCATGAAGGATAAAGATGTCGCACAACATTTTAATTACCAGGTAGAAACTAAACATAACGTCAAGAACACAATGTAATGAAAATTTGTCATTACCCTGGATGCGGCCACATAACCAAGAATAGAGGCAAGCACAGGTGTACTGCAAGGTGAAGCAGCTAAAGCAAATGTAAGCCCTGCCAAATATGCTTGCACACCTTCAGGTTGTGCACCAAGAGTTAGAACCATATCAAGCTCGTAAAATATTTTAATAATACAATGGAACAGTGTAACTCGAGCAGATAAAAGGTGCACCCAATTACTTGAAGGTAAGTTAGCCGCAGCAGCACGGGGATCAAAGTTGTTGAAAAGGGAGGGGAGTTGCAATTCAACCACCTGCGGCAAATTCATTGGAAGCCGATAAAGCGTTGGAAACACGTCATAAAATCATCAAGAAAAAGAATATAAGTCCTATAATAATCGAACTATTGACAAAATTTAAGTTGAAGATGCTCAACTGGTGGCTCTGACACTGATAACGGGAAAAGAGTCACAGTTAAGAATTGTAGACTAATTGAAACATGTACAAGTTCCTCTGTCCGATTTTTGAAGTTGATTTACTGCACTTTTAGTACCACTAGTACACACTGCTCAAACTGGAAACATGACAGTGCCATGCTCAGTAGTGCATAACTCTAAAACTTACTTTTATCAAACATGCTATAATAAAAACCCCATTAATGTTTCATAATGCCTTTATAAGGTCTGAGATGAAAAAGAAAAGAGAAATTTCGTATGGATTCCAAATCGTAATGTCACCAAAGCTAAATCATAAATTGATTAGGTAATGTAGTGATTACATTTAGGCTTCTCATGATCATGATCATTTACCTCCAAGAGATTCAGTCCCATGAGTATAGCCAAACCAGAAGCAGCTAAAGGTAGGCCTTGCCCTATCTGTCCATAAGCTTTTCCAGCAAATGAAGCAGCGATTCCCAAAATTGCTAAAGTTGTCGCCAACCCAAAAGAGAATGCAACTGAGTTCCCAATAACCTATCAGGAGAAGTATGGAGAAGATTTTAACAAACTACATTGAGAGGGGAAAAAACAGAAGAATATAACGCATGCTAACAAAATTAGAATAAAGCAATGGGAAAAAAATTCTTATTCTTTTTCTTTTCTGACACAGCCAAGGAAAAGATTCAGTGACACACTTTTGATAAATAGTTTTTGTCATCTGGATTGCATCTAAATGCATGTATCAAAAGTATGTCACCCTGTTACTTTCCTAAAGCAAAATTTCAGAGCTCGTTATAGGTGCCTTTGATGTTCGACTAAGACGCAATAAATGAGGGTTAGGATCAAATGGTATCATGGAGATGGTCACCCTGCTTCTCTATATTCTTTTTTGGATTTGAAACAAAAAATAAAATAAAATAATAAAATAACAGCTTTTCTCCATTGAATGAGCATTGTCTCACAGCAGGGATTACAATCTATCTATGTTTAATCCATAAAAAATTCCATGCGGCAAATTAAACGGGAACCAAAGAAAAATGACAATCATTTTTCATGAATCATTACCTCAACTCTACTTTTCCCAGAGCCAAAAGCCCCTACATGACAAATAGGGATCAAGGACAAATTGCAATAAGAATACATGAAACATAAAATATATGGCAGCAGATTCAATTACTAGAGGCCTATACATGCTCACAGCTTACCTATGTAGCCAAGAGTCAATGGTAGGACACTTAATGTGCAAGGAGATAAACTTGTTACAAGCCCAGCTCCAAAAATAACAGCCAAACTGGGAGAAGGAACAAAAATATCTCATTACAGCAGAGTCGGCAGACATACAAATTATAATAATCAGCCCTTCAAGTAATGTTGCATAGTACCGAACCTAGTAAAACTGAGAGCCGACAGTTGGTCCTGAACAGCATCATTTGCCTGCTGTCCAGCTGAATATAAGAAGCTTCCAAACCAATCTCCAACATTTAAGTCAGCCAAACAGAAAAAAGATGCTGCCTTTCCTGACTAGAAGAAAAAAGTGCTCCTCCTAAGATACTTCAATACACACGTGAAAACTGGTTTGCAGTATACATATATAATATGGTCAGTAAATAGAGAGCAGCTAGACTTAGCATGAGAATTTTCATAGTACATACTACATATGGACAACTGTTGCAAATGAATGTTGAAAGGCGAGGTTCCTGATGCTCTCTTCACCCAAAAACAAACAGTCAAATACCTAGGGAGTGTTACACTAAAGGTTCTGTTCAATAATCATTTGTCACAGGACAGTTGGTTAACTTGCAGAGTTGTGTGGTTCAAGCATGCAAAATAACATTTAGTTTATCACTCGATTTGCAATCCTTTGGTCCATGTAGTTATATGGGAGTTGAAGGAAATCCAAAGGAAAACATATGTCAGCACTCTCAATATGGGATTCCCCTCCAACTAATACAAATAATTGGTAAGTGAACCAAAAATTACCTATAGCAATTACTCATGAGTTATCTTTTCTAAAAATGAAGAAAAAACGCTTACCGCCATAGTTTTTACTGGCAAAGCATTTGCTGCATCAGTTGCAACCAAATCCACCGCTGCAACCACAGAAATCAGAAGGCTTAGCTAACTATAGGCCTTCGTAGCAACTATGCAGAGGAAACAAATATAGTAGGCAATGTTCAGAAATTACGTCTCATACATTACAATGAGTACCATTTCCCTACAGATTTTCTTTTCAGTTTTTGTTTCGATATTACTTTTACAAGACAAAACATAGAAATCAATGCAACAATATTAATTCCTAGGGCTACTAAAAATGTATTGCCAAAAAAGAAAACCATGGCATTTGTCAAAATCTGAAGGAGAGAGTAAGAAAAACAAATTTGAGGCTTACAATGCTCTCCATTGCATAGATCTGAATTCACCATTAAGTTTTTAACCACAAAGAAAGGGCGCAAAAAGAAGTCCATTTAGGAAGAAAGAACATATTGCATACCTGCAATGGCACTAATAAGGGCTTTGGCATGCAAGTTGTCAATGTTTTTTATCATGGAAATATCTCCATATGGATTCTCGTTCATGAATGATCTCTTCAGCATCATAATAGCTGTTTTAAGTTTCCAGATGAAAAAATGTACAAGAAGGTACATTAGTATCAGATTGCACTAATCACATCTATGGCAAAAAAAAAAAAAAAAAGCAAATTACAAACTCTAAAGTATAGATACCAGCGCCAATGGCCACAAGCATCATGGAAGAAAAGTGCAGACCATATAAACCTTGCAACATAAGTTTCTTTCACCATCTTGAATTAATATAAGCGCAAGAATAACACATGAATTAAACAAAGGAATACTGTTAATACTAAAACGAATATTGCAATGACATTATACTCAAGAAATATTACATCAGCTTAGATGTTCTTCACATGGGGTATGCAAAAGGAATGGATCCTCAATTGAACTCCTTCAATTTCCTTACTTGCCTAGATCATTGAATAAAAATGAGGTGACATAAAATTAGGATCCAACCAAGATACCACTGTTAGTTTCCATCTCATTGCTGCAATATAGGTAAGTTATGAAATTTTCGGAAGATCATACCATTCATGTTGTTTGGATGTAAATAAATGCCGATAACTTCAAGAGAAAAGAAGTAATTTATCTTTGACAGGAATAACGGCTGAGTCGCAAGTCACGAGATCAAATAATTACCATAGAAAGACACAAATAACTGAAACAAATATTTTTCAACTTCGAGCGCAAGTAATGTGGATTTCCTTGCCATAAGCAATATAGATTACGATTCTTAGGCTTTTCAATTGTTAATTCTAACTCAAATATCAAACTGGAATGATGGACTTATTTTTGCTTTCATATGGTTACAGGAACAAAAATGGGGGAGGGAGGTCCCAAGCTCACTTTTCATTCTAGGGAAATAGTGGAGGGCTGCAATAGGTTGATAGCAAGAGTAAAACTTGTGTCACTCTTTTATGAATGAAATGGTTATAGGAACGAAAGAAAAAAATTTAGTACGGACACGTACGAGCGTGTACCATAGTGATGAAGAAGAAATTCTTTTGAGGGATCTTAAGGCTTACTCCACCTATGCAAAATTATATGCGCTACATAACCGGTTCTAAGTCCGAATAAAGGAGGAGGACTTCAAAGCCCATTTTCCATACTAGAAAATGAGGGAGAGAGCTCCCAAGCTCTTTTTCCATTCCTGGAAAATGAGAGAGGGTTGCGATAGGTTGATAGTTTGCGTAAAACTTTTTTCACTCTCCCATTAATTGCACTAAATCAAGCAAAATATAAGAGTTTGATCCATTTACCCGACCCCAACTAATTTGGATTAAGTCTATGTCGTCCTTCTTGTTGTTTGATCTTAAGGCTACATAAATTCGGCATATCAAACTTCAACTAGTTGACATCCTACAGGCTATATAGCTAACCCTAAAATCAAATAACTTCCTTTCTTTTTGATAAGAAACCAACTAAATTACAACGCCTCGACTCCAACATGACTCGAACCCGCCAAACTCGCCTTCCGCGACATCAAATCACTTAAATGATTAAATTAACATCAACAAAACCCTAAACATCCAACAACCCCTAGAACTCCAAATGTTGAACTCATCAATCAAAAATCTCACAAGAGATCAACAACAAACAAACTAGGTCAACTAGGCTAGAGAGTTCATAAATGAGGTTCATTTCTTCAGAAATTGAGCTCTCACCGTGACTGAATCTGTGATGATGGCGGCGCTTGAAGGTTGAGATTCTGCTAGGGCTCAGATTCAGACCTCCAAATCCGCTCACAACGATCGAACACATCTTGTCGAATTCGAAGAGCTTCCGAGTGAAGACTGAAGAGACTGGTTTGGTTTCAGCGAGAATTCTCTTCTCGGACAGTAAGTTGGTTTGTTAAGCACGTACATTTGGCACTCAGTTGTTGGTGTCCTTTAGATATACATCAAGCTATGTGTTTACAAAGATCGATGAGAAAATCAAGGGACAGAAAACTGTGTTAAAGTTTTCGAGTTCAATGTAGTCACCAATCAAGGCGCACCATCAACCTCATGACCAAATCTACGATGAAGGGTCACGGAAATAGAATTAGTATTTAGACATCATTGAATCTATTGGGCTGGGTGGGTAGAGATTCTATTCACCTTGTGTAAAGTTCTTAATTTTGAGTCTTATGAGTAAAACAAATTGAGTTCGAAGGTCATCCTTCCCACGAAACTTGACAATGACCAAACATAAATTAGTGAACACTCAAAAGGTCAAAAGCACGAAAGCTAAAATTATGAAACTAATTTATATCTATATCTATATGTATGCCTATATCTATATATCTAATAAGCTTACATCTTGAGCATGTCAAGTGGCGATTTTGAGCATTCTCATCGCGCGCGCACAAAATGCAAGCCTACATCATTGTCTAATTAATGTGTGTGCAATTGATGTAACGATTTTTCAACTCTATACTCCCGTTAACTATTAAATTAACATGAATTAATGTGAGGAAAAAAAAAAACAGATAACATAATTGTGAACGTTACAAATTTTGGACTACCCAACTTAAATTAATCAATTAAACATTTACATCTGTATTTTTTTATTATGACTTTAATTATTTGTTTTTAGTCTCTTAATCTCCCGTTTAAATATGTAACATTACATTCGTTCCATAACCATTTTGAGCATTCTCATCGCGCCATGTGGCACACACAAAATGTAAGCCTACATCACTTTGTCTAATTAACTAGCTCAAGATCCCGCACTTTCGCGCACTTGGCAAAGACTAAGTATCAAAATATTATATAAAAAAATGTTGAAAAAAATGTATAAGAATTATTATGTAATTTTTTATATGAACTCAAAGTCGCTCCTTTTAGCTCCCTCAACAATTAATAAAAAAAATACTTGCACACACTATGCATATTTTTAAATCTACACAAAACATTTAATATTTACAATATTACATATAAATAGTCGGGTTTGAACTCATGACTATTTACTCCTAAATCTAATATTATATCATTGGGTCACACAACCAATTATGATATCATCATGTCACATTGTAAGAGGTTCTCGCACGCCACATGTCGCATTGTGAGAGCTTCTCACAAAAACAATTTTGAAAAAAATTAAAAATCAAAAATCCTATTTGTATAATAATTAAAAATATAACCTAAATATATATATATATATATATATATATATATAGCTTAATTTCTTTTTAAATAATCTAATATGTCATGTATGTAGCATGTAGTATCTAATAAATAGAAATTTCTGAAAAAAAAATTAAGAAACAAAAAATTTATTTTTATAACAATTACAAAATAGCCTAAAAATGGCAAAAAAAGAAAATTAGAGAATTAAACTTTAAAAATAAAAATTATATTTTTAAGCAATTAAAAACCTAACCTAAAAAATAGCAAAAAAAGGAAAATTAGAAAATTAAAATTTAAAAACCAAAAATCATATTTGTATAGCAATTAAAAACATAACCTAAAAAATAGCCAAAAAACGAAAATTAGAAAATTTAAATTTAAAAACCAAATATTCTATTTGTACAACAATTAAAAACATAACTAAAAAATAGAAGAAAAAAAACGAAAATTAGAAAATTAAAATTTTAAAACCAAGAATCTTATTTATATAACAATTAAAAACATAACATAAAAATAGCTCAAAGAAATTTTAAAACCATCTTCAGAAACAAATTGGAACTTATGCTTGAGAATCCCAACAACATCATCCATATGTTTCACTATAGTTGTGTGTAAAAAATATATTTTGTGTTTGTTAGTGACAGGATGATATTGCCTAGTTTTTGAACTTACTTTAAAATTTTTAATGCAAAAAAATCTTCCCTTATTTAGTAATGTCTTATATTTCCGCTCTTGATTTTTACGCATGATAGCATGAATCAAAATCTCCTACAATAATACATATAATTACTACCCATATAAATATGACTAAATTCATGAAATAATATAAAAAGTGATTTAAAGCATACTGTAATTTTTTTTTCTTTTAAGAATAAAAAAGTGAGTATACATATACTTACGTCTTAGGATTCGACATACCCGTACTCGTATGTTGTAATCATCCTTGGATGGGTTGAGATCATATATTTTTGTGTAGATCTCCATCATAACTTGCTTGGGCAAACGGATGACAGAGGTTGAAATATGTGAATCGATTTCGGGAAATGATTGTGTTTGAAGTTCATTAACAACTACTATTTATAGGAATGAAGCGTGAAGTGAGATAAAAATGTTTATTGTAAAAAAATAAAAATAAAAAATAAAACATCGTTTTGTGAAGTGAGATAAAAATGTTCTTCATTGCTAAATGCACGTTTTTAAATTTGAAGTGAGATGAAAAGTTTTTTAATTTGATTCATTGCTAAATGCAAGTGTAACTACATTAGTGTAATTTGAAAAAAAAAAAAAAAAAACGTTTTATAATTTGAAGTGACCGTTTTATAAAGTTATTGCAAACGTTGAAGACTTGAAGTTACTATTTGATTCTCCAAAGACAATTAAGGGATTTTTTGCTTGATTAGTACACCTAGAAAAAATTTTATCAACCCAATATATCTTCAAAACTTATTCCCCAACTAACACATTTTTACCCGTCGCCGCCACCTCACCTGGGTGAGGTGGCCACGTTGACAAAACGTGACTGGGGTCACGTTTTACCCCCATCTCCCCCCCACACCCCTCTCCCCCCCACACCCCCGCACAAACCCTAGTCCCCCAACCCCGCTTTCGCCTGCCGCTTTGACGCGCCGCTATTCGCATCGCTGCCTTCCGCATTAAGTGGTGATCCCGCTCTCGCCGGTACTTGTCGTACCAGCTTACCTGTCTCCCCACCGCGCCCCGCCGCTGTTTAGTTCTCGCTCCTGTCGTCATGCGCCGTCGTCGCTGCCCAGCTTCCCGCTCGCTTGCTCACTTGCCAGCTGCCGTCGCTCGCTCTCGCCCGTGCCGCCCGCGATGATCGCGTCCAGCCGGTTCGGTCATCGCCTCCTTAACGGGTTGATAAAAACCGCCGCCAAGCGACCGCGTCCGCCCAAACGCGGGTAGATCTATGGAGAGCTTGCGCCGACGGAGGCGATGACCGAACCGGCGGGACGCGGTCATTCGCGCAGCGGCTGAGCTGGGCGGCAGCTGCGGCAGCGAGCGGAACGGTGGTCAAGCTGGGTGGAGCGATAGCGGCGCGGTGGCGGTGGGGGACGGTGCGAGGACGCAGTGGGTGGCGGGAGTCGGATCACCGGCGGCAGCAGAAGCACATGCAAGCCGCCGGCCAGCGGCAAGAAGCGGGGTTGGGGGACTGGGTTTGTGCAGGGGGTGTGTGGGGGTGTGGGGGGGAGGAGATGGGGGCAAACGTGACCCCAGTCACGTTTTGTCAACGTGGCCACCTCACCCGACAGGGGCAAAAAATGTGTTAGTTGGGGAATAAGTTTTGAAGATGTGTTGGGTTGATAAAAATTTTCCTAGGTGTACTAATCAAGCAAAAAACCCCACGTTATGATATAAAATTACACTTGCCGGGGCCAATTTTGTAGTTGATTTTGATTCTGTGTTGTGGGTGTAAGTTAAGGTATACGAGAGACACGTTATACGTGGTGAGTGGAAGAGGAGGTGATGAGTGGGCCCGCGTTTTTAGGGCCGCTAAGGGCACCCCATCATTTAATGAAGGCACCCGCTTAATGTGGGCACAAACCGATTTACCCGGGGCACCCAAAAATTAGACCCGAAATACCTACACTAGCCCTCGTGGAAATCCATCTCGCACCCCACCACCCCCAAAGACCATCTTCACCGCCCCGGACTCCAAGAACCCGTTTTGTGTGAACCGACCGGTGAGAGGAATCTCCGAAATCGTGTCTCCCGTGTCTCGCCTTGTGTTTCTCCTTCGGTTTACGGATTTTTTGCGTTCGTAGGGTCGTGGTGTGAGCCGATTTCGTCTCCAAGTTAGGGTTTGGTTGAACATCGTCGAACACACGTATTTTGCTCGAAATCGATCGTTTGAAGTTACGTTTATAGTATAATTAAGTTACATTTGGTAGAGTAGTTGTAATGTGTGTGTGGCGGTTTGTAGAATGGTAAAAAAATTGGGAAATCGCGGTTTTCGCCACAAAGCCGAGATCGTGATTAGACTTGTCTCGCCAAGCATGGCCGAGACGTGTTTCAAATTTTGGGAACTGCAGTCTCGCCACGGCGGCGGAAGAGTTCACAAGTGTCTCGATTACGCATGGCCGAGAATACTTCGCTTATCTCGGCGAGACATGACGAGAGCTACAATTAGTGATAGGTAATGTGGCGTCGGTGGTGTACAACCGAGAATTTTCTCCTACTCTCGGTTGTACACCGGCGAGAGGGTTAGAGTAGGCTTCATTCCTATATATGACCGAGACATTTCAATATATCTCGGTCTGCGAGGCCGAAACAATC
Organism: Stephania cephalantha; assembly: GCA_039657325.1. Taxonomy (NCBI): domain Eukaryota; kingdom Viridiplantae; phylum Streptophyta; class Magnoliopsida; order Ranunculales; family Menispermaceae; genus Stephania; species Stephania cephalantha. The sequence continues at coordinate 43,454,388 of CM077578.1, forward strand.
GCGCACATCGACGTAAACTTCGGATAACCTCATAAAAAACACAATAAATTCGCAAAATTACCTCAAGTTCAACCTCCTCTTGCACCGTAGCGACAATCCTCCATCATATAGTGGAAACAAGTTCGGATTTGAGGAAATTACCAAACCCTACGTTGACAAACAAATCATCATTTTCACAGCTTTACCCAACTAAACAAGCTTCTAAGAAACCATCATATGGTTGTCAAACATTGTTACATCGTCGTCGGATGATGTCAATCCGCAAGAATCGATAAACGCTCGTCAAACGCAATGTGGCTTTGTGGTTCAAGCTTGGTGGTGGGGTGCCCTTTTTTTTTGTCAAAATGATTTGTGAGATTTGAATCAATATATATACAAGGGCAAAATGGTCTTTTCCACTTTTGCTGAAATTTTTACAAAAACTTTGGGTGCCTTCATTAAATGGTGGGGTGCCCTTAGAGGCCCTCGCGTTTTTTATGAAGTTGGGAGTTGGATAAGGTTGGTTTGGTGTAGAGTAGGGGATTGGAGTTCTCTGATAAAATCTCTTGCGTACCGTGCCCGTACGTTGATTCATTAATTTTTTAATTTAAACGTGCCTAAACCATTTAACTTCAACTCGCTGCAAACATTTTATAATTCAATAAATCTACTCGGACTCATTAGTCCTGACTCATAGAGAGGTTTTTAAAATTTTTGTAAATATTTAAGGGGTATCAAAGGAATTTTACAAGTGATTATGATTGTTTAATTAATTGTTTGAGGATGTATTTGAAATTAAAAAAAATTTTGAGTCCAGACTCACGAGTCCAAATAACACTACCCTTTATAATTTTCTCTCACAATCTACGGCTGCAAACGTGTCTAAACCATTTAACTTCAACGTAAAACTAATTAATTAGTTATTGCAAACATTGAAGTTACTATTTCCCTATTGTTACATTTCACCTTGATCTACTTGTACATCCAATTAATAGCAATTATCATATACATAAAAGATGCCACGCATCACATACTATATATACATCTTGGGTCTGACACGTGGTACATTGGATAAAAAACACAAGGCATGGCACCCGGCGCGATGTGAAAGCTCAGATCTGTGTCACATACCATATATGTCTTAGCAAAACCTACATCTTGAACATGTCACGTGGCGCAACGTGAAGGCTTGAAGCTACCACGTGGCATATCCAAGATATAGCAATTATCATATAATAAAAATGTCACGTGTCACAGATCATATATACATCTTGGGTGTGACACGTGGTACGTCGTGATGGATAAAAAACACAAGGCATGACACGTGGCGCGATGTGAAGGCTCGAATCCGTGTCACATACCATATATGTCTTGGCGAAACCTACATCTTGGACATGCCACGAGACACAACGTGAAGGCTCAAAACCGTCGCGCAGCACACCCCAAGACGTAGCAATTATCATATACATAAAACGCCACGTGTCACATACCATATATACATCTTGGGTGTGACACGTGGTACGTCGTGCGTCGTGATGGATCAAAAACGCAAGGCATGCCACGTGGCGCATCGAGAAGACTCGAAAACTCTACATGGCACACCCAAAATGTTGGCCTACACTAGATCATTTTTGGCATTTAATAGAGGTTTTAAAACCCATATTAAATAGTGTGTTATTAAATGTCATGTGAAAATGTGTTATGTTTAATTTTTAATACATGTATTACATAGAGGTTTTTTAAAAACTCATATCAATTAGGTGTTATTTAATAACACCCCTTTTAATAGGGGTTTTAAAACCTCTATTAAGTACCGAAATTGTTCTAGTGTACATCTTGAGCGTGCCACGTGGCATTACGAGAAGCCTCGAAATCGACACTTGGCCCAGTCAAGATGTAGGCTTATTATAGATATAGATGTGTGTGTAATTGATGTAATGATTTTTCAACTCTATACTCCCCTTAACTATTAAATTTACATGAATTAATGTGACAAAAAAAAGATTACATAATTGCGAACGTTACAAATTTTGGACTGCCCAACTTAAATTAATCAATTAAACATTTACATCTGTATTTTTTATGACTTTAATTATTTGTTTTTAGTCTCTTGATCTCCCCATTTAAATCGGTAACGTAACATTCGTTCCATAACCATTTTTTCGATTATATCTTAAGTATATTTGTTTTTGGTCTCTTGACCTTCCCATTTAGATATGTAACGTAGCATTAATGCCCTAATCATTCTCTCTAATATATAAGCCAAACCATCTCAAGAATTCACTCACCTCTTGAAACTCTCTTTCAGTATATAATTTCATAACGATCCATACACGAATGTGGTAAAGTGTAGCCCTCTTTCACTCTCATTTTTTAACGATTTTATGCGTTTTTTTATCCTTTTAGTTTTAAATAAAGATATTACTCAAAGAATTGTACACACGCTAAATCGATTCTTATATATTGTTGGTTATTTTTATTTTATTTTTGAACTTATTATTATTTAGTTGCAACATATAAAACTGTCCGGCTATGCGCACTCCACAAAACACTAAGGGCAAACCACCCTTAATGTTTTGCTCCAACTAATTTGAGGTATATTGGTTTGCCCTTAGTGTTTTGGGGGTACACATAGTCGCATCCCATATAAAATTACACAATCGATTCTAATTGTTGGTTATTTTTTTATTTTATTTTTGAACTTATTATTGTTTAGTTGTAATGTATAAAATTACACCTATTATACTAGCCTAATATATTATGATAATGCATATAACACAATGTATTAGCCGACCCCAGTTAATTTGGAACTGAGGCTATGTTGTTGTTGTTGTATAACACAATGTATAATGTTATACAATTAATAACGCGATATATTAGGATAAAATCTATATATTTATATGTATCCAATGTCCTTTTAGAAAGAATAAATTTTTTTTTTTTTTTTAAATCACGGCCTTTTGTTCTGATTGTGGGAACTATGAATTGTGTTTTAATTGTTACTTTTTTTTTTGTGTTTTTCAAGGTTTTAAAAGTGATTGAAGCAATTTAGTGGTTTTGAAATAAAATTAAATTTCTCCAAACACAGGCTCAATAGGTATACGAGTAATCATCTTTGATCCTTAAAAAACCATTTTTTAGTTGTATATTCTTTCTACTATTTATTTTAAAATAATGATATTATTCGATAATTTTATACACACTTTTATAGTCAATTCCTATTAATGTTGGTTTTTTTTTTCGAAAGCTATTGTTGGTTATTTTTTGTTTTATTTTAGTAACTTATTAGGATAAAATCTATGTATTTGTATGTATTCGCCAAGACTTTGTTTTTTTTTTTTTTTTTTTTTTTTTTTTTTTTTTTTAAATCAAGACCTTTTGTTCTAATTTTGTGAACCGTGTATTGTGTTCTAATTGTTATTTTTTTGTGTTTTTTCAAAGTCTTAGAGGGTTTTGAAAGAAAAATTAAATTTCTCCAACATAGGCTCAATAGGTATACAAATAATCACCTTTTGGCATGGTCCGAAAAAAAATCATCTTTTGAGGTGTATACTATTTCTACCTTTTATTTTAAAATAATAATATTATTCAATAATTGTATACACACTTTCATAATCAATTCTTATTGTTGATTATTTTTTATTTTATTTTTGAAATAACTTATTAGTGTTTAGTTGCAACATGCACAATTACACATAATATATTAGGATAAAGATTTTTTACGTGATATATTATAATAATGCATATAACACAATATATTATGATACTTTGGCTTGCCCACCCGCGAAGCGCAATGCCGACTAGTTTAAGAAATAGTAACCTTTGGCAAATTAGTTAATAATCAAGCTAAAAGGTCAAAAGCTAATAATAATAATAATAATAATAATAATAATGATAATAATAATAATAATAATAATAATATAGAAATGTAACACAAAATTTTAGAGCTAACATAAATTATTTTTAAAATAATTTAGTAAACCTAACACAAGATAATAAGCTATAAGTTATTTTACAAAAAAAATATTTGCCAAAAAAAGTCATTTTCGAAATTCTAATTAACTTTTGTTCTCTTTACCTATTTTACTCTTAAATATTTAATTGAATAAAATAGATAATTGGTGTAGTTAATCGCGTAATTAAAGCACAAGGCAAATACATAATTAACGTTTTCCTTAATAAGTGTGTTTTGGATAAAACGACTTATATTATTGACTGGAGTGTCGGGGGAGTATGCTTCTGATAAGGTTCCAACTCTATTGATGAAAGAGAGGGAAACCAGAGCACCTTTATTGAAGAATCAACCAAAGAGAAAGGTTACAACACTGAGAGAAGGAGCTAGACCTTGAGAAAGAGACAACTCTCTTCTCACCTAAACCTTCTACTGACTACCAAAATGACTGAATGACCTCAGAGGTTGTACGGCCCTCAATTAATACTCTATAACCTCACCTAACCTTCTCTCATGCACACTTGCACATACAACTCACACACCACTTACACACCTGCCTCAAGTAAGCCCAACTGATGTGGCCCCTACAGCAGACCCATTATGAGTTGTACCTTTGGTCCCTACACCCCTGCGTTGGTACACTTTGTGGATAGGAGGTCTATCAACATCCCCCTCGAACAACCACCTTGTCCTCAATGTGGAAAAGTGGAAAAGACTTGCGAATGTGTCGAACTAGTTCCTAAGAAGCTTCAGAAGTAGGCAGTTAAAACCACTTAATCAAGCACTTGGGGCCACATGAGAGAACGTAGGTCGCATGGACTCCTGGGTTCGACATCAACCATGACCGTATCCGGGGCAAAAGGAGGTAGCTCGGTTAAGCTTGAATGGAGTTACCTACAACAGAGCAAAGCTGTGAAACGTGGAAGACAGGGTGAATGGAAGAAAAGGTCGGAAGGGTGAGACGATAGGCAACAGGGTTGATGCGCTCCAACACCGTATAGGGGCCGAAAAATCGAGGGATTAACTTCATATTAGTACGGCGTGCGACGGACAACTGCCGATAAGGACGAAACTTTAGATAAGCGAGATCCCCAACTTCAAATGATAGTTCGCGGTGATGTTTATCAGCTTGTTGTTTCATCCGATTCAGGGCAAACAATAGCTGATCCCGAAGTTCGGCCAGTGCCAAGTCACGAGAACTGAGGAAAGAGTTCACATCAAAGATAAAAGTGGGTGGCGAGGTGCCATAGCGCACCACCGGGGGAGGGTCCTTCCCATACTATCAGTCCCCTCGTCATTAAGACGACCGACCGACCTAGATTACCTTAATCCCCTGATAATCTAGTCAGCCTAATCTATTCTTTCAACTTTGACATCAAAATATTAATTATTTCAATCATTTATAAGGCTCCAAAACTAATTTTATATCCTCAATGAAACACAATCGACGATTTATTCAATTGGAGCAAATTCAGAGATAATATCTGTATTTTATAAAAATCTCGGCAGAACCTCCCCTAAAAATGGCATGCCGAAAAACTTTCACTTAATAGACAACAGAATGGGGAGATGCCTCGAAGGACTCACAACTCCCCGCAATTCATAATATATATCAAAATTTAACTTTTAAACTAACTTAGAGTCTCTGCAAACTTGATTACAACTTTATAATCGCATAGTAGACCAAAATTGAAATGTAAACCGCTCAATTCACTTAAAACTAATTTAGGAGACTCTTGTAACCATTCAACATTCACGTCCTACACTCACCCTAAGAGTCCCAAAACAATATATATAAACCATTTAAAACTAGAAAATTAAATTTATAACATGAAAATAATCACCACAATCTTCGAGTCTTATCCTTTCGTTCATTCTCTTCATATAAAAGCTGACACCATAAAAAACAACTCGAAGATGTCAGGTAAGAAAATTCCTACATTGATCCGTACTCCTGCAATTGTTAGTCTGATACATGGAGACATGTAATTCCAAATAAACAATAAAATATATGCGTCAACATGACATGCAATCCCCTCTGTCGCTGTCTCCTAACTATAATCAGACGTCGACTTCCAAAAATAGCACATAGATAGTATTAAGAGATCATGAAATGCAGAGATAACTTGTCGGCATCATACTCCGCTAGTCTCACTAGACGGTGTAGAGGCGGAACTGAAACCAAGTTTCGATCAAACCAGACTCCGAAACAAGCTTATCCCTCTCACTCACTCTATGTATGTATGACCAAGAATGATAAAATGCAATGCAGACTATGATACGATTAGATGTACATAAATATCCAATCAATAGTAAAGATCACTATAGGGTTTACTTACCACCGAACCAACTCAAAGTTGGTTACGAAGCCTCACACAATTTTTTCCGGCTTTTACATACTTCAACAAGTCCTATTTAAATCATAAAATTCATGTGTTAGAGTTACAACTCTACTTTAATATTTCAAAACCATTTTTCAAGCTACAGTGGAGTTCAAACAACTCCAAACTCCAACAACTTCATCTTAAGTCTCAAAACTTAAAACTTAATTTATGTCTTCAATTTCGTTCATAAACTACTTAATTGACTTCAAAAACAATTTACCAATCTACTATGAATCTTAAATTGGGATTCTAACTTTAGCAATTCCAAATTTCAACTTTAGAACTTTAACAAATCTCAATTTACTCATTTTATCGACTTTTAGAGCCTTTTCCTTAGCTAAAACACATAAACATTACATTGCAATGTTTCTATGAGTTTCTCATACATATTCTAAATCGAAACTACCCCGAAATAAGCCTTCAACACTTAGTCAAATTATAGGTAGTGCAGATTTTTCATTAGCGAGACCATATGTTTGACGCTAAATTTCAACCTCTAAACCAATGAATTTCACCACAAGCCTTATTGTCCATTGAAATAGGATATACCAAGATTCAAACGAACCTATTCACAAGCATTTTGGACATCCATAAAGTCTTTGAATCATTCGTCAAACATGGCTACTCGCAACTGTCAAAATTGTTTACAATTTTGACAGTGGCCCGCAGGCTACCTTTGCACCACTTTTTCACTATCAAAACAAATGATTCTAAGTCTGTACCTTGCCATTCTATAAAATATGATAGACAAGGGTTAAAATAAGCTCAACTACATGTCATTTGGATATCGTTTGATACCTCAACTTATCGACCCAACTTGCTTGCTTGCAAGCAGTTTTTTTTTATACTTTGGCCAAATTTTTAGGCATTTGAGCAGTTTGAAACTAGGTTCTACCCCCTAATTCGAATTTTCAAAACCCCAAGCACATTTTCCCATTATTAAAACCGAAAATCCCATATAAAAATAGGTAATATGGAGTACCAATTCACCAAAGATCATCACCAAATACCAAGAATTGAGGAAAATAATCATAACCGATTTTTCCTACCTCGATATAGTTTAAAATGAAGTTTCATTGATTTAATTCATGAAAACTCATTCCAATTGACTGTAAACTGATCGAAAATCAACTCAAATTGATCAAATCACTTTGAAAAGATACAACAAATCAAGATCAATATCACCAGCACCGATTCCCCTTTCCCCATCGTCATCTACTGTTTCCCGACCCCCTAAACCGTAACCAACATTTGAATAACAACACCAACAACAACCCAACTACCATAAAATCCAATGAAATAACCGTGAATCAAATTCGAATTGCTCAAAAGTCACCTTACCCAATGAGCTGGTCAACTCTTTACCTTCGTGACTAGGCTTGACTGTTCGAACGAGAGAGAGGAAGAGAGACAGTGAACTTGAGTGGAGAAGAAAACCAAAACAGAGCAGAGAGATAGAGACGAGATTGAGAAAGGTGTCGAAACCGAGAGAGAGATGTATGAGAGCATAGAGGGAGGGAGATGAAAGAGTCGCAGAGAGGTGACGAGGGAAATGGGGAATGAGACCCCCATTTCGATTTCACATTGAAACAATTAGTTTTAGGGACAAATGACAATTCTGCCCTTCCTTTATTACCCATACCTTAATATTTCATTTGCCCCTGCTGGTCATTTCACATTTTCTTTAATTTTTCATGTTTATCTATTCATATTTTTAAACTCTAATTTAAACCTAGTGAATAGCCCAATTTCGCCGCAAAAATACAAATGCTCTGCGAAACATGCCAAGACCACGTCTACACCTCAACTTAACCCTATTTCACGTCGAAATAATGTATAATATATAAAATAGGCACGCGATACACATAATAATATTTTGACTTATGATCTTCGGTCCGTGATGCGTGGGTTCCACCTCGGATACTTAAATCTCAAATTAAATCTGAAAATACTTAATTAGTCGCCTAATCAAGTTTATGAAATTCTCGGATGTCACACATACACAACTCGAAACGAGATGTACCGACTCTAAAATTTTAACCCGTGCTTAAGTGGCATCTCAGGGGATCGTGATCCGGACCTGTCGTGATGTGGCACACTCGGTCAACCTCGGACTCGACACCGAGATTAGGACCCGTAGCTCGGACCCACGTTGACACCGCCGATAAAGTTGGGGCATGCCAACCAATGTATAAATAGTTATTTTTGTGTGATGCGTGTTAAATCGTTGTATTATTAATTATTCGTGTCGCACTAGTTGATATTTTATTGGTCGCGCTGTGCGCGTGTAATAACGAGAATGTGCGACGTCGCGGGGTACACATAACGCGTGCATATGGTGTAGGAAATGGTTTAGATAACACACACCCCACCTTTCTCTCTCTTCATGGTGGCTTGACACCTCACCCACCTAACTCCCTTGAAATGAGAACAACCACTCGTCTCATCTCACACACACTCACTCTCATTTTTCCCTGTCCCCTACGTTTTCTCTTCCATCTCTTCTTCTCTAACAAAAAAAAAAGTGTGTAGTTGAAAAGTTGAGAGCAAGAGGAGGCGTTTAAGAGTTGAGAGAAAAGCAAGAGGAATCGGAGAACAACTTGCAATTTCTCAAATTAGTTGGAGCAAAGCATCAAGGAGTGCAACATAGGTAAGGTTTTGCTTGTTTTATTTTTATACAAGTTTTCATGAGAATGGCTTAATGGTGGTGGTGTTAATGTTGTTGTAAAATGGTGGTTAGGTTGTTCTTATTGTTGATATTGTTTTAGTTGTTGTTGTTAGTTGTTAATATATATATATATATATATGTTGTAAACTAAGTTGTAAGCCAACTAGAACTTAAGTTGGACTTGCTAGAGACTTAATTATAGAAGACATAAACTAAGAACTACTAGAACAAGTAGAGAAGATGAGACAAGAGAGAAGAGAGCTAGAGATGATAATGTAGAAATTTCATTCATATATTGGTGTGTTCTTTACAAGTGAAGGAACCCCCTTATATAGGCCCTTAGTCATGATGAGAATAAGTACTTGCACAAAGTGTGCAAGTTACACCAAAGTCTCATGTCATACAAGATTACAAGTTACATGACAATACATAGACAAGTGATTATATATTGGAGTTGAATACAAGTTATGTAGAGTATACAAGTTACATTCAATGTAGAAGTCATACTTGATGTTACAATTCAATGTGAGAGCCATGCTTCACAATGTGATCATTCATAAGCTTGGTTAAAGGGTCATCCAATTTACAACACTCCCCATTGGATAACACTTGCTGAGAGAATATGCCTCGTTAAAACCTGTACTTAAAAAATCATGTGGGAAAAAAATCTAGTATAGGAAAAAGAGTACAATGTTCTCGTCAATCTTGATTTGTAGTATAATATTGTTGATTGCCTCATTAAAAACTTTGCTAGAAAAACCCAGTGGGATAAAACCATAGCTAAGGAAAAGAGTGCAACACATTGATACACTTTGAGAGAATATATATATATGTCTCATTAAAACCTTTACTAGAAAAACCCCGTGGAAAAAATCTAGTATTAGGAAAAAAAAAGTACATTAATTGCTCTCATAATGTATTTTTTCTTTTATTTTTTTATATGAAGTATAGTAATGTTAGGATTGCTTCATTAAAAACCTTGCTAGGAAAACCCAGTGGGATAAAATCATAGCGAAAGGAAAAAAGTGCAATACACTAATCAATCTAGATAAAGAGTTTTAATATTGTTAGAATTGTCTCATTAAAAACCTTTGCAAAGAAAACTCAATGGGATAAAACCATAGCAAAGGAAAAAAGAGTGCAATACACTAACCAATAACTCATTTTGATTCTCCTCCTCATGTTCACATGGGTGAGACATCTTGTGCATTTTGTTGCACATGGACATCGTTTTCTATATGAACCATTTAATGTTGAAGCATATGATTGTCACTCTTATGTATATAGTACTCGCATCAAGTAATTGATTCATAACTTGTTGCTACTGAATGATCCTTTAAATTTCGAGTTCATATTAATTTATACATGGATCATAATACAACAAATTTAATGCGATTTGATGTGTTTCAAGCAATTTCACATCATTTCTTTTGAATTGACTTATATCTCCCCATAATGGTAGGAAAATTGCTTCATCAAAGTGACAATTAGCAAAACTTGCTATAAATAAATTTCCTATTAGGGATCCAAGACATCTTATAATATGATTGATGGAGAGTTAAATCAATATAAGTCTCCTATTGATTTGCCTTGAGATAATATCCAGCTGATAAAAAAGAATCCAGTTCAATAAAGGATGTCCGTGCGAATTTACGATATTTTCGCATTATTGATGATTATGGATAATCAAATAGATCTTTCCACAAAATGAATGTCATTTGATTTATGACGACATTCGTTTTAATGTGTCTTATATATTCCAGAAGTTAAAGCCGTGAATCTTATACTCAGATTAAATCATAATCATATAGAGAAATTTTTTATTATTCTGAGTAAACTTCTTCTGAACAAGGCATTAACAATATAATTGTTGTACCAAATATTGTCTGAACGTTAGTCTCAGCTAAGTTCAAATTCGAGAAATATTCTATTTTATACTATAATTTATATGCATGTAGCACAATACACAAGCAATAAACTCATCGCCTATATTTAGCTCATGATTTGAACACATCTCGATGTGCCTGTTTTATCGAGCCATTTTCAATGATAAAATTCATAATATTTTGCATTTGATTTTGAAGGCATGGTAAATGTCACAAAAATACTCGGGTGTATATATGACAATATTTAGGCAAAATAGCCTTTCATATATGACCAAATAAAGTCACAATTATGAGCGCTCATTGTCAATAATTATTTGCCCTTTGTAGTGGTGCACCACTTTTGTTCCAATTTATTGTGGAATTGTCAATATGACATTTACCTGATATTTTCACATTTTCCACGTCCATTAATTTGTTATTGCGATCATGATCATTATATGCAACATATGCTTTTTAATTTGAAGCTGAACTAATTGGACGGGAGCGATATTATATTTATAATATCTCATTATTTTACTCAGCTACCATGAGAAAAGAAATCAATCCTTAATATTTATTGGATTGACGTGCGCACTTTCGATATTTGTTGCGGCAATAAATTGAGGCGGGCCACGTGACATTCTTTTTATTGTCTCATCAGTCATATTTCCACATAGCCTCAAAGATAGAGGTAATTAAAATTGCGGAATTATAATTAATATTTGACTGATTAAATTTTGTAGCTTGAGACTCAACCGCTCATTTTGAGCTTTTGGAGCATTACCTTTTTTTGGTATTTATATATTTATAACTCCATAGGGTGAAAATATATATAAAGTGAAATATTCACTTTTCAAATCTCTAAAGAGATATTGGCAAATGATTGTGTACAACATACGAAATTTTGCATAAATGCTAGCTTTATTCATAATTTGTAATATTTAATTATCATGACAAGAATTATAATAAGGTAACAAATTCAACTATGGTTGATTAATATTTTGAAAGTAAATGTAATATAAAATAATTTTCTCTTTTCTTTTATGTAAAAAACATAACATATGATTAAGTATATGTTCACAATTTGATTCATTAATAATCAAATGTATTATTCGTATGAGTTGGTGGGACAACCTCCAGGTTGGGTGGCGAGACAAAGTCTGCTTAATATTATGCCTCCTCGAACGGGATAACCCGTCTCCCTTTCAATGTTTAGCTTTACCGGGGACAAGGCTTACCCACTATCAACCCAAATTCATAGTACTACTTACATTATAAAATCAAGAATAGAGCACAACTAATCATTTATAGTATACAGAAAAAAATTATGCATGTCATATTGACTTTTGATTTCTAATGTAGAAGATCGTCCAAGACGCAACTACAGAGCATACTTTCGCAGTCGCTGACGTTACAATGCATACTGTATGAATAAAGTATATATATATAAATAATGCATGTAACAAAAAGAAATTAACCATGATAACATAAAAAAAAAAAATCGAACTTATTTAAATTAATAAGAATTATACATTCATAGCTTTGTTTTCTTAGCAAGCCTTCTTGAACTTCAAGATCTCCTTAATGCTAGAGCAAGCTCGTGCTGATAACGTGTTGTAAACTAAGTTGTAAGCCAACTAGAACTTAAGTTGGACTTGCTAGAGACTTAAGTATAGAAGGCATAAACTAAGAACTACTAGAACAAGTAGAGAAGAAGAGACAAGAGATAAGAGAGCTAGAGATGAGAATGTAGAAATTTCAATCACACATTGGTGTGTTCTTTACAAGTGAAGGAACCCCCTTATATAGGCCCTTAGTCATGATGAAAATAAGTACTTGCACAAAATGTGCAAGTTACACTAAAGTCTCATGTCATACAAGATTACAAGTTACATGACAATACATAGACAAATGATTATATATTGGAGTTGAATACAAGTTATGTAGAATGTACAAGTTACATTCAATGTAGAAGTCATACTTGATGTTACAATTCAATGCGAGAGTCATGCTTCACAATGTAATCATTTATAAGCTTGGTTAAAGGGTCATCCAATTTACAACAATATATATATATATATAAAATGTCATAGACGAATTGGGAAGGCCAGGTCAGGCCGACTCGATTCCAGCGGTTGGGCGAAGGCAGAGTCTTGGCCTGGGCCAAACTCATAAAAAAATAATTAATTTAAAAATTAAATAAACTATTTTTAAATAAAATAAATCACAAAAAATAGATAAAAATTATGGAAAAAAACAGAAACATTCAGAAAATATGAAAAATTACAAATTTGCGGTCTCATATTATAAATTCACTTAATCTGACTCTAAAATAATTAAAATGTTATAATTGGACACCGAAACTTAGGAGACCATAGTCGTGTGTCAAGTGTGCATCTCGAGGCATGAGCGAGACGTTTGAGGCGATTTGCGATTGCTTAAGGTAAGTAAAACCATCTAGAAAATGCACAGTATTCATTTGAGCTTATATTTTATTGTTATTGTATTGTGTCTCTTTTTTGGAATTCTCACCCATCTATGAGTGTCCGAGGGCCAAGTGAGTCATGCGAGTGTCTCTGATTGGAGTGGTTATCGGCTTGCAACCGGTGCCATAAACCTCGAGTCACTGGAGTATTTAGTCGGAATGAGATGTGTTTTATCCGGGGCACCATTGATATCCATCATTCGCGACGGTCTAGGTACGGCAGGTGACGTAGAACACGAGTCTGCTTGGTGTTACCGCAGCTCTATGACCCCGACCTTATAGCACCCGCACTCGGTGGTCTTGGACTACTTAGGCACCTCTCTATTGCTTCTTTTGACATTCATTCCTCGTTGTACTTTCATTTTTACATTCTTATTTTCATGAATTCCATGTAGCTTTCTTTCTATCTGCATGGCCTTTAAACTGCTTTATTTATTTTGAATTATTGTTTAGATCCTACTGGCTTTTGCACCCTGGACTCGGCATTCTTGTGTTTGACCGAGTGCAGATCCGCAGCCGAGCAAAGGCAAGATGCCGACACTTGGCGATCTACTTCCGAGGATATCTGAGCGGCCCTCATCTACATATTTTTGTAGGTTTTGACTTTTGTATTACTTGTATATGTTGTTATCACACTTGGGATACTTGTTTGGGTTGAGATATACATATGACTTGTATATCATTGTTGCTTAGTTATAACACTTGACACAAGATACAAATGAATATACATATTTACAGGGTTCAACATTTAGGATGTCTGACTCTTTTACTTTATTGTAAGTTATTTAAAGTATTAATTGCTTTCGCTAACTTGTAAAACTTGAAAAATACAGATAATTCGACTTAAAATTATGAATTTACTTATATGAATAGATAGGGAAGGTTGATTAGGCTCACGTTGACCTTGCGAGATCGGCTCTAGCTCAGGTCCACGCGGGCTTAGGCCGCGGGGCCCGGTTTGTGGAAATTGGGGCCGTCACAGAGAGCATTGAATCGAGGAGTGAAATGAAGTATTATACCAAAACTCGGCCCAGTGTAACCATCGCGACCATTCTTTGGGATGTTAATGAATAAAGCAACGAAGGTACGATTCCACGCAACGATTCACCATTTCCGTCTGGCCATCACTTTCAGGGTGATAGGCTAAGCTACACCGCAACTGAGTGTGCTATGAACGAAACAACTCACCCCAAAAGTGGCTGAGGAAGACCTTATCGCGATCCGACACGATGCTATTGGGAAACCCATGGAGGCGTACCACCTCTTTAATGAAAATTTCAACAACTGATCTTGCAGAGAAAGGGTGGCGCAATGGTAAAGAATGTGCATATTAACTCAAACGGTCAACAACGACCAAGATCGAGTTCACGCCATTAGACAAAGGAAGGCCTTCGACAAAATCCATCGACACATCTTCCTTCACCTAAGTTGGAATCGGCAGTGGCCGGAGCAATCCAACCTAAGTGATAGCGTCTCGTATTTATTGCGTTGACACACATAACAAGAGGCTACGAAATCTTTGATATCCAACTTCTAGCCGTGCCAATAGAATTCAGCAACCAAGCATTTATATGTCTTAAGAAATGCAAATCCCGAAAATTTTAAATCGGTAATTACGGCTAATCCAGGATTAAGGGAGACTACTTATGGTTTTAGCCGCGAGTCGGGAGTTAAATACCGGTGAAAATTGAGATTTATAATTAATTTTATTATTGTGTGGTGTGTGCATAGTGTTGTGTATTATATATTATTTTATTTTGCGAAATTCAAGTCGGTTGATTAAATTCAGTGTTTCGCGGGGTTTTGTTTCGAAATACGTGTCGAGACGGGTGTCGAGTTGCGAATGGATTTAACGGGCCAACGTGGGCCCCATGACTCGATTTGCATGCGGGACAAGTTTTTTGAAGGTTTTGGAGAGCAATGGTAAATTTGCCAATTTTTGATGAAATTGAGGTATTTTTCCGGGGTTTGATCGGAACGAAAATCGAGGAGATAAACATGAAAATTAAAAGAAAATGGCAAATTACCAAAAAGGGCAATGGGATTGTATTGGAAGGGATAAAAAGTGAAGGGCAAATGGGTAATTTGGCTACCCTTTCACTCATAAAATAAAAACGAAACCTCTATGTTTCGTTCATCTTCGGTTGTTTTCTTCTTCGTTGGTTTCTCGATTCCCTCTCATCTCTCTCGTCTCTCTCTCATCTTTCTCTCTGTGAAAATTAAATCGAGGGGTTGAACTCATTGATACTTTGCATCACGTGGTTATCATGAGATCATATTGAACCAGATCATACTCCCATAGTTTAGAGGAACGAGACTCGTTTGGTTATCCTCCCCACGCATGATTCCTTATTATTGTTTACTTACCACTTTCAGAGAACGTTATCTGATTGTGGTCGGATAACAAAAACGAGATAGATTCATGGTTGTATTTAAATTACTTAGATTATATTGTTCGTTTAAATTCCTTGACTTACTATGCATTTGGTTACTACAGGTGTACTGGATAGTGTAGGATTTACTTATTCGACATTATCGAATTTTTATAATTAAGTAATGACAGGTTCTAACGGCGACATGTTTTCCGATTATTGGTGACTTGCTTAGTCTCTTTTCTCTCTATGTTTGTATTACTTTTGAATATAAAATATTGTATAAATGGGTTTTTTAGGTTCGTGTGGTTAGGATCTCTGTTGAAAGTGTTGAAATGGTTTTGAGAAGGATTGGAATAACTTTAATGGTTTTAGGATGGATTGGAATGCCGATGAGTTAAGGTATTAATGATTTAATAATTTTGAAAGTCTGAGAAAGGTTAGAATGAATATATAGTTTGATATTTCAATATATATTGATGTTATGGGTGGATTGTGAGTCATTCGACATCTCCACCAAGTTGAGCAGGTTTGTTAAAGATTTATGAAGACCGAGATTTCCGGTGTAGGCTTAGAAATAGAGGAGATGCTGGCGAAAACTTTTTACGAATTTTAAGGATTATGTAATCAATCCATTTGAACTTTAAGTACAAGATTCGTTTTAGAACCCCTTTATAGTTGTTTTAAAATCGTATTTCGTAAATACTCTGATAGATTCTTATTTATTTATTGAGATTGAGGGTAAGGCTGCTAGATTATCAGAGGTTTACGGTAATCTAGGTCAGTCAGATGCCCTAATTAAGTGGGGTCTGACAAGAGATCCGTCGTGCCCACCAACAAGAGAAGAATGGAACTTAGCTAAAAGCTTGGACTTCAAGGCTGAGGACGTAGTAAGCACCAAACGCCCTTTATGTAAGAGTAGTTCCTCCCGAAGTGACCAACCCGCCTTAATGTACCGTACTTTGTCAAATGCAAGTGACAATGGGGCCTAAAGTTGGATCAGCAAGAGCCTTCGCGGAGACAAACATTGACATCAACAACGAAGAGACCACAATTGAAAAGAGCTCCGCTCGAAATGGAAGCGAGAGAGTGCATCGAATGAACGCTTGATTAGACACCCCCGATTTGTAATGTATTTCAAATTGAAAACCCAAAGAACTTCACGAGCCAAAATTGATATTACATAGCCACTACGCGCCGCTTCAAAGAGAAACTTCAAACTACGTTGGTCGGTGCGCGCACGAGGAACTTGCGGCTTAGCAAATAATGGCGCCACTTCTGGACCGCCAACACAATAGCAATGAGTTTGCGCTCATAAGCGAACTTAGATCTAGCCCGCGGGGATAAGGCTAGACTAAATAAGGCAATGGGCCTATCCAGCTAGAAGAGAACTGCCCCAACCTCTACTCCCGAAGTGTTCGTTTCGATGACAAATAGAGCCTCAAAGTCCGGTAAGGAGAGAGTAGGCACCTCCTTAACTGTGTGTTTCAACTGCTGGACCGCAAACGATGCCTCGTCAGACCATGAAAACGAGTCTTTACGCAACAATTGTGCCAATGGTGCCGCCGTTTCGCCATAATCCTTCACGAATTGCCTATAATAGCCGGTAAGGCCCAAGAAACACTGCGGCTCCTTCAGTGAAGTAGGCATCGACCAACCCTCCATTGCTTGCACCTTCTCGGGATCAACATACACCCCATATCTCGAAATGATATGGCTCAAATACTCCAAATTAGTGCGAGCAAAACAACATTGCTTTAAATTGACAAAAAGAGAGTGAAAATGCAAGATATTTGTCAGCACTCGTACCATGAACCGGTGGTCTGACCGGTCCGAACCGTCTCCTGAGGCGTCTGGTCACACCATCGACCCTAAAAGACATTCCTGACCCGCTCGACCATTTTTTTGCCATTAAGTTAAATTTAAGTGTATGTGGAATTCGGTGAACATATAATAAAATAATGAAAAGTAAACGGGAACTTAAATGGGGAAAACACCTAGCATATCATCAATACTGTAAATCCAAGTCGAGGAACATGTCCAAAAGTATCTCATAATCCATACATAAACAAAATTAAGTTTGGTACATAAAACAAAATAGATACACAAAAGAGATCACTTTTACAATGAAGATCAGGGCAGTCTGAAATTGTCGTCTCATTGGTGCGCCTTGACCTTCCTTCGATTACTGGAGGATGGATCTAGGTTCCAAAAGGCCCCCAGTAAGTGAACAACAGGGTTTTATAAAATTTATAGCATAATGTAATTCGACAAGGAATAATATAAGTAAATTGCAGGAATTAAACATGATTCAATCATTTTCTAGTATGAACAGGCGGCTCCCATTAACTCCATATGCAAGGACCTAGCCTGAATCTCGTCAGCCCGGCGGCGTTCAACATCGATGATCGGGGGAGGTCCCGTCACGTGAATTCGTGAACTCGAGCGGCACCAACGTACTCTAACCCCGTCGTAGGAAAGGCCGGAGGGCGGAAACCTCCTCCAATTGCCATACTGGGTGGAGGGTAGAAGATCGTCGTATAGTCATCCTTCGAAGCTGCCCGACTGGCCGGAGAGGGAGACTCTTCGCCGTCGAAGCTGCCCTATCTAATTCTCGGAGACAGCTACTATAGATCATTTATGTCTATATGCATGGCCACAGAAAATCATGATGCGATGCATGAATCAATTTTGCGATCATATTATGATGCGTAATAAAGTTTATAAATTCCCATTGTTCACAAACCTCATGTGTTGCGTGTCGAAGTCCGAATGCGCGTTTGATACCTCGTAGTATGTGTCGAAAGTCCTGCTAGAGTGTCGCCGTCAAGCCCTAGTTTTTAAAGTTTGGTGTTAGACTCAAGATTGTTGACTTCATTTACTCGGTTACTCCCACCCACTTATCCAAAGGTTATTAGCCCAATTATGTAATTCTTTGAATTTATTAATATACTTTAAATTTCATATACGATGCACTGCCTTGATAGCTTAATTTGATGATCAGAATCTTTTAATTTGGCAAGTGCATGTCCACAAGGATTTAGGTCTACTTCTTATCTTTTCGAAAAGGTATGGTATGCGCAATCCCAATTAAAAACGAGGGAGATATCAAAGTTTTACGAACACTGCGCACATATGAATTTCATTTCCACCAGTAAGGTTACAATTTCGATTTATCCTAGTGTATAGCTATAAATACCATGAAATTTAATCACAAGGTTTTTAACATACCTAATTATGACATATCCAAAGCCCGCTCCAATTGGAGTTAAATTGAGTGAGTTATGCTCATCGCAATGTCGAATCTAATTCTTGATGTTCGAACATAGTTATTTTATTCTTTTTAAGTTGATTCATCTTGTTTCGACTTCGGATCTCCATGGGGTCCCTTGGGTGTTACTTGGTTCCATTTACACCAGCTTACAACAAGAATTCCACAATTTAACAACCTATAGGCAATTTCACCATTAAAGGACCTTAAAAGCTTAAATTATTCAACTTTTTGAACATACATTTGATCCACCTGAATTTCCAATCAAATTGGGCATAAAGTGAGTTGAATTTGAGTCTTAAACCATTTCATATCAGTCCATGAAACCCCAATTTCGAAATCATAGTTAAATCTCTCATTTCAAGTCAAATAATCTAATTTCAAGCCATGCAAAGTTTGAATTCTTGATTCTTAGTACATGTTTGTTTAGAGGCATCAAATTTGAGTTCAAATCTAAGCACATGCATGGTCTCATTGTTTCTAAACCACATCAGCTCACATTCATGCTTATTCCATCAAAATCCATGAAATTGAAAGGGAAAAGAGAGAGGTTACTTTAGGATTGTTGTGGAGCTAATATTTCTCCTCTTCAAGACTCTAATTGCACTTCAATTGCTCCTTGATCCTCAATCTCCAACAACTCATGTTCATCCTCTCAATTTCTGTGGTGTTTGCATTTGCAACATCAATAACTAAGTGTTCCTTATATACCTTGTATCAACTTAAGACAATGACCTTTAGATGTGCCTTAAGTTACTAGTTTTGTGGCACATCTAAGGGCCCGAAGTGGATTCTACACTTCACCATTAGCAACATAATTAGTTTAAGTTAAATACTTAATTAAGTCTCCAAATCAAGTAGCTTAATTGTTAATTTGGAGACATGAATTGATTTAGATTGACAAGTGTTGTTTATAAGTAACAAGTGTTCCATATTGCATGATTATGTCTCCAAACTAGATTTAGATCTTTGCCCTTCATCTAGATGTATTTATGAATCTCAAGATCAATCCCATGTATAAAATAAAGTCCATGCACCATAATTCCTTATTGACACATGTGTTACATTTTACATAGGCTATGGTTTTTAATTTTAAGCATAGGCTATAAGTTAAGTTTTATTATATTCCTACCACAGAAATATCAATCAAATTTTAATACACCACTTAGGCTAAATTAAATTAAGTTAGTGATAAGTCATGATACTAGCCAAAGTCACGTGTTTCTCGCCCAACGCGTATCCCGAGGTGAAGCCCACGACTCGCCTTGCCTTATGTTACGTGTGCATTTATAATTATTTATTAAATATTACACGCACACCAAAAATATTATTTTATTATTTACGGCTCATTATCGTCGAGCACAAATGCACTTCACCTCGTCGAACCGAGTTCGGCCTCCGATCCGATCGCTTTGGCCGAGTCCGGTCTGTCGGTGATGGGATGTCACAATAGTAAGGACCTCGATGGAGGCGAGCACAAGGTGATCTGCCATTGAAGAATCGTAAACTAAGATATCATCGAAGAACACAGGAACACAACACAATTAAACCCTTAAAGATGGAATTCATAAGGGACCGAAAAGTGGCTAGAGCGTTTGACAAACCGAACGTCATAACAAGGAACTCGAAATGGTCGTCATGAGTACGAAAAGCGGTCTTCTGAACATCCTAAGCCTTGACCGCATCTGATGGTAACCCGACTGTCAGTCGAACTTTGAAAAAATTAAAGCTCCATGTAGTTCATCTAACAACTCGTCAATATTAGGAATGGGAAACCTGTCCGGAATAGTGGCTTTATTTAATGCTCAGTAATTTACGCAAAAACGCCAACTCCCATTTTTTTCTTCACTAACAGAACCGGGCTCGAAAAACGACTATTACTCGGCTGGATCATCCCCAAAGACAACAAATCAACCACTAACTTCTCAATCTTCGTCTTTTGGATCTGGGGATAACGATACGACCTTACTCGAATCGGTTATGTGCCCTCCTTCAATATTATCGCATGATCACGATCCCAATAAGGGGGTAAGCCAGAAGGTAACTGAAACAGGGCACTGAATTCAGACAAAACTTGTTGTATACATAGCTCAACACCCTCACGTAACTCTACTTTGTGTCCGAAGTCACGGAGTACACATTTCCACTAGTATTCCTTCAACCATTGAATCCAATGAGTGTTTGATGGACTTACAAAACACCAACGCACAATGCAATGTAGGATCACCTTGAATGACGATGGGCTTCCTTCAAACCGAATGACAAGGTAAGTCTGCGCCAATCAATGGTTTTAACTCCAATGGTTTTCAACCATTTCACCCCTAAAATGAGATCGTGGTCGCGCATACGATCGGATGAAAATCAACTACTACCCGCAAGCCTTGGAAAGTAACCTTGACACCTTTACAAACCCCGATCCAGGAAGACGAGCGCCAACCCTAACATACACACCATAATCAAGTGTTGGGGATATCGAATGTGCAACACATTAACCAACTCCGAAGAAATAAAATTGTGGGAGGCCCTCCGTCTATGAGGATGACTACCTCCTTGTCCTGGATGGTGCCCCGCACTTTGATGGTGCGAGGTTAGAGCCACCACCGAGTGCATGGGCCGAGAGCTCCATCATGGTCAACTCCAGCTGGTCGTCGAAACTTCGGAAGGCGGATCGGCCGAACCTTCCCCCGATCATCGTTTACCGCCAGGACGTTTAGGACCTTCTTCGCACAACGATGTCCCACAAACCATTTATCATCACATCTATAACATAAACATTGCTTCCGGCGTACTTGAGCCTCTCGAATTGGTCAAACGTTTGTGCCTAGGCGATGACACATCGTGGGGTAACCGAATTTGAGGAGGCGAGGCTCGTAGAAGATGATGAAGCGAAGATGGACCGGATTTAAGGTGTTGGGCCGAGGAATCGGGGACTTGGGGCTTCGGAGTCCCGAGTGGGGCCCGTTATGGTGTGGTTTACCGAGTGTGGGCCTTTGGGCTCTCCTTTAGTCGTAGGCCCGAAAGAAGATAAGGCCAGGGCCTCGACCACTTGTGAGCCCAAGAGACAACCTCTCACCGAGTTTCTTCTCGACTTTCCCATCTCGCACCACCACCGCCTTGTAAGTCGTCTGGAGGATCCACCATCATCTCCACTGCAGTGATCTTTCAAACCATTAATAAACACTACCATCTTCTATAACTCTGTCAGCCTGATCTAGTGGAGCAACAACAGCTCGAATCGTTCACGATAGACTCACGGTGGACTCCTATTTTATTGAGAAAAATTGTTGGCACAAATTAAGAGGATCGACTTCGGTGAAACGTAGTATTAGATACGTCTTGAGTTCCGTCCAGTTCTCGAAAGGGCGAACCATCTCTTCCATTTGAAGCCAGATCTGAGTTGGTCCAATTAAGCAAATCCGAGCGACCTAAAGCTTAGAAACTTCCGACAATTCGTGCAAGGCGAAATATTGTTCTGCTTGGTTCAACCACACCAATAGATCTCTACATCATAAGTAGACATTTAAATCTTACGCACCTCTGGTCCGGATCTGTACGGCGGAAACCCCCGATCCGAGCTCTCCAATGTCAGATCTACCGCTCCTGGTCGTAGATCTGGCGCACTGCCCCACGAGTCTGGTGGATCTGGAGCCATGACACCATTTGACGTTCCGATTTGAGGAGACTTCCCTAGATCTGGTCGGGGAAGCATCAACTCTTCCATCCGACGTGCCAACGCTTTGATCTACCATTGGATCTGGGACTGGACTTGGATCTGAGACTGGAACTCTGATCTCAAGCCATGAATTGAACCTTCTAACTCCTTGACTCTGCTCCGCTCCGCTTCAACCGCCTCAAGACGAGGATCCATCTTTGGCCCCATGAAACTTGCTCCGATTTCACCGATAAGGTTCCAACTCTATTGATGAAAAGAGGGAAACCAAAGCACCTTTTTTGAAGAATCAACCAAAGAGAAAGGTTACAAAGACCGAGAGAATGACCTAGACCCCGAGAAAGAGACAACTCTCTTCTCACCTAAACCAAGTCTACTGACTACCAAAATGATCGAATGACCTCGTAGGCTGTACAAAGTGCCTCAATTAATACTCTATAACCTCACCTAACCTTCTCTCATGCACACTTGACACATACAACTCACACACCACTTACACACCTGCCTCAATTAAGCCCAGCTGATGTGGCCCCTACAGCAGACCCATTGTAAGATGTACCTTTAGTCCCCACACCCCCGTGTTGGTACACTTTGTCGATAGGAGGCCTATCAGCTTACCCTTGTTGCAAGGTGATATCCTGATGTGATGTTATCGAGAGACATCTCATAGTCCTTAGGTGAAGAAAGGCACACCACTGTTCTTGACCACCAAACTTGTCTATCAATGCAAGTGAATCCCATACTATGAAGGAATTAAACAAACACCATAGATACATAAGACGAGCGAATGCATTATTTAGGAGAACAACAAAAGTACATGATACAGAACACTAACAGGCTTTCCCTACAAATGATGGTAATTTACATTGATGGTTAACAGAAAACAAATAACATTTTAATTAGCTTAATTTGACTCCTACCCTTTTTATCTTTTCTGTACACAAAAAAGGACATTGGCTTACAAGGAAGCCGCGGAGCGGCTTTGCTAAAAAGGCACCAAGCGGCGTTAAAGGATCATGAACAATAAACTTCATTAGCCAGTCACCTATTTCAAAATGTTCCACGCCATCTGAGATTTGCGCAGCTATCCTGCTGCTGATGTAGAGGTTGATACAGACATTGATATCATCACTGGGCAATCCGCGTCAATTACTATAACATTATCGCGGTCCTGAGAACGCATGTCATGGTGGTTTTCTGCAATGGTACCTTCACATCCATTCGACTCCAACTTCTCAACTGCGGAGTCCATGTCCATACTAGCGGCTGATGTTGCAAGGTGCTTTTGAATGAGACAGGTGTTGGTGGCATCTCGAAGCAGCTTCATCATGCCGCCAGAATCCACCAACGCTGGTGGTTCATCTTCCCGCTCCGGTTGGATATTCAGGTCTATTTGACCTTTAAATGGCGAGATCTGTTTCTTCTTGCCATAATCCTCATCAAGGGGACCATTGGCCTCAGCATTTGGTGTGAGGTTATTGCAGCTTGTATTAAAACTGGATGTCGTTGGATCATAATCCTGCTCTAGCTTTTCAGGCAGCTCCAGATGCTTTTTCTGAGAGTCCTCGGCATCCATTTCTGGCTGGCGCTTCCCACGCCGTTCCATGAGGGTTCGAAATCGCCGCTTCACTGTCGAGCAAACATTGCAGGTGCATGTCTCCCTATGCTTCGGGCCCTTGCCGCTTGGAGGCTGGATGCAGACAATGCATGTGCACCCAGGTCGATGGCGAGGGTGTTTGGTTGTAGGCTGCCCTGAAGAAGAGAGACCCTTGCCATCTCCCATGATTGCAAATTCAGCAAGAGAGTCAAGACCATCTGATACTTCGAGTTCAACAAAATCCTTTACGACGGACTTCGTTTTCTTGGAAGCATCTGCATAAGCAATGAAACAATGAAGCCATAAATTGTTATCCTGCAGTATCTTAATAGATATTCTACTCTCATATCGCTTTAGCTGCCGTGCAAGTAGAATACCGCTATAACTAAAAAACAATCGAAATATGGAACGGAATAGGTTTGACGATATCATACCAATATTACTAGAGGAAAGGAGATTTTCAATTTGCTCTGTTGTCATTTCTTCTTCAGATGAGCAAGAAGACCTAAGGGTGTAAAGAAATTGAACATGTTCATAGAAACAAATGAACTAAAAATTTGATTGGAACAATTCAAGCCAATGGAACTGCAAATTGTCTAGAACTAAAATTATTTAGATGTGCAAAGATATAAAAACACCACAACATGAAAAGAAATGAAAAGATGAAATGATCAAGAAGCAGGGAAAAACTTCATAGAGAAACACTAATATTTTGATACAATTACTTCCGGTGTGCTACTAGAATTTAGGCGTTTTGAAGTTGCTCAGATTAAAACCCAGACAAATACAAGCCAACTCTGTTGGTAATCCTCATCAACTAAATTTACAAATGTCATATTCATACGAAGTAAAGATTAAACCTTTGGAAGAGAATTGGCTCTCAAGATTTTACTTGATTAGCAATTTTATTTTTTAAATTGTCAGTACGATTATCTTAAGGCAAACTTGCTCTTACCCTTCTGTGAGCAAGCGTAGATCAGAAAGACAACAGAAAAACTTCATAAGAATATATATTGGGAGAACATGGCAACTGAGTAGGAGCAAGTTTGAGAAGATAAGCAGCAGCAGCATCCGAAAAGGTACTAGAGTTATATAAAATGATAAAAATTTTATTTACAATTTAGAAACCTAGAAGATACTATTACCTCTTTGGATCCCATGTGTTGTCAGAACAGGTCCATCTAGAGGGAAGAAGAGAACCAAGAGGAAGCTTTCTCCACTTGGAACAGTCCTCACATTGAACCCATTGAATCTTCTCACTGAAACAGGCATTGAAATTATCATTCTAAATATAAAAGCATGGCTAGATCTGTGTATATACTGATTAAACAACAAACAAAACTGCTAGAACCAATTAGCAAATAATGGTTCACAAGCAAAATCCCAATGATCGATTTATAACTCAACAAAGTACTGAACTTCTCGTATATCTAAGACTTTGGGGTGACAAACTACTGACTTAATCATATAGATTCCCAATGTTTGAAGGTTTTCTAAAGCATAACAATTCCTAGATACACACAAAATTAACAATTCAAGTAAAATGAATGCAGAAACTAAAATCATAATCAGCCTAGGACTCTAGATGCAGTTCCAGATTCTCTTATTCATGGGTTTTCTTTCATCTTTGACAATTCTAACCGTCATTCAGAAAGGGTTCAACTTTTTTCCTGCAAGGACCTAGTAAATGGAGTTCTCTTTCAAATTTTACCTTCTCATATACTCTATTAAATTGAAAAAAAAAAATACAACATTAAAAAATCGCAGGCACAATTCTATGGCTCAGAAGTTACGAACACAATTTAATGTTAAAAGAAAACAAAAAACTCAAAAATCAAGGCCCTCACCATGTCTTAAGCCCTATCCTCACGGCCCTCACCATGTCTCAAGCCCTAAAGCATGCCTCAGCAATAACAAGGGTTCTATGTTACCCGGACCCGAACCCGGACCCTTCACTCTAACCCAGTAATTGCCCGTGTCGGACACTTGAAACGAGTCCGACACTTAGAAAGATATGGATACTCCATTTGTAGAGCTTTTGTATAAAAAGATTCAAAATGTAAGAGAATAAAAAAAAATTAACAAAAACTTACTAGTGTAGAATAAGAAATGAAAAATAAAAAAAAATGTAGGTATATAAATTGTTATATATATTATATTATATATATATTGGATAGATAAAGGAAGTTGCATTGATATCCAAAGTATAAAATACAAAAAAACAGTTGGAGTATACCCCCCTATTATATATGTTATTATATATACACATAAGCAAATGTGCCTCAAGTTTTAGATACTTTTTACTGAGTCCCCATGTTCTTAAATTAGAGAATAGATGGATCCGACCTTTAGACTCATACCCGCACCCGAGTCTTGGTAGCATGGCAATGGTTCACTTGGAAGCTCAAGCCATGATCCAAAATTTGACCACCACATAGTGAAGAAAAGTTTGAGGCATATGCCTTAGTGTTGTTCAATCATGTTCCAACAAATGAAACAAGAAAATCACTTGTCCAAAACACCTTTGACTAGGACCACTTAGTTGATATCATAGCTCTTATATTCATCATTTTTCAAAAGATTCTAACAAACCTTTTCAATCGGTATCTCTTATCTCTCAATTCTCAATCAAGGAAAAATAATACTCAAATTCTAGAAGGAATGCTAGCAATCTCTCAACAGGCTTTTCAAAGTAAAAACAACAACAACAACAACAACAACAACAACAACAACATAGCCTCAGTCGCAAAAAAGTTAATTTTCATTTTTAAAGAGAAGATTAATATGATGTATGCTGATGCAAAAGTTAAACTGAAATTAAATTAAAGAATTAGGGTTTACCTAAAATCATTGGCGGGCAAAATTGTAGGCCTTCCTAGTATTGGTGCTTCCTGTAATGAAAATCACATTAGAGATCCAACACCTGTAAAACAATCCACTCATCAAGGCGCACAAAGTATAATTGGCACCATCGAAGGCCTACATCTACATGCCATAATCAGATATTATGCAGAATTCTAGAAAAGACATCAAAGAGCATTAACCATTACTACTCATAAAGTTTTGCACACGCTAGAAAGTAGAAACTCTTTTTACCAATCATTTCAAAGTATGTATGATATCCTTTAGCTTAACCACGGATGACATTCGAAAACAAAACAACTGGATGATTATTTCAAAGTCAGGTTAATAGATAGCAAACAAAAAAAAAAAAAAAAAATCAATTATTCATTGTCAACTGATGAAATTATAAAGTATCGGGCATTACATTGCAGCTTTCATGTTCAGTTGGCTGGTCAGGACAAATGTTGAATTTTAAACGTTTCAGTATTGGAAATAATACTAACAACAACTATAGCTTTGACATGTAAGTTTTGAGGGCAATAGTATCCATGAAGCAACATGGTGTGATTAGTAGCAAACTGCATTATCTCAACAATGGTTTTGAACTGGAACAAAACCTTATCATATATAAAAAGATATACTTGAATAATACACCAAAACCAGGTCACTTTGACGAATGCAAAACATCAATGGGATCGTTGGCTAATAATCATCATTGTAGAAGCAGTGACTGGGACACAGAGAGCAATACTTCGAGACATCTCTTCAAAACAGAGCATCAAGAAATCCTTGCCATGCATAAGAAAATCTAGACAATAATCAGAAGGGAGGCAAACACAACAGATGCAGTCCGAGAATCAGTTTATATTATAAGATCATTCTCTTTCAAGGACGATTGTTTTGGAAAATATCGTTTGCAACTTCGCACAGCCCTTTCATCCTTTTCTGTGTTTTTCTTTTCCTTTTTGTGGGTGGCTGAAGGAAAAAGGAATGCCCTTCTTTTTTACTACTTGCTACAGCAGCTTTCGCCTCGCTCCAAATATAGACTGCAAATATAGTGTCATTCTGAGGACTCGACAGAAGAGGAAGAGAAGTCTTAGTGCTAGCCATATTTTCGGTGAGAGTTACATGTACAGTTATGAGGACTAGGAAGGTTAGCATCTACAGTGTGGTGGTCGTCAGCCTTCTAGAAACACTTCCAGACACAACTTGTTGCTTTTCCCATCTCTCTGTACCATATAGCTGTGCATGTGTTTGTGGAGCACAAGTGGGATTGGGTGTGGGTGTGGGTGTGCGCACGTCTGGGAGCTGGTCGTCATCTAATAACAGCTACAAGCACCCTCAGGATCAAAACCATCAGACGAAAAAGAGTAAAAAGTATTCACATCATCACATTGCATGATTGCATAACCACTGCGCCAAAGCAATTGTCATACCTCGTATTCTTCAAATTCATGGCCTTCAATGACCATGATGCTGGGAACATGATTAGGAGGTGGGCGGAGCAGCCCTTGAGCTTGCTCCCAAGTAAGCTTTAGTTCGATCGAGTCTTCGTTCTCGATACGTAATCGTTTACTTTTGGAACCTAGAATGTTGCTTTTTCTCTTGCTGGGGATGAGAGAAGACTTGGCCCCATGCACTTCTTTTGTCATGTAGCCTGATTTACCAACTTTAGACAATGTATCTTCTGGATCTGTTGAATTAACCTGGTGCATTGCGAAGACAAGTTGATTTTGGCTGAAAAAAAAAAAAAAAAAAAAAAAAAAAACACACACACACACACAATCACTTGGACAAGTTTCATTACTATAAACCTCTACAACAATGGTGACACCATTTCCATTCTTCAGTGTTCGATTTCCATGGTAATTAGAAACAATATTTAAATCAAGAAATTTTTTTTTTTTTTATAAATGGAGATGAATACTCCATGAAAACAATTTTCCGATTAGAATTCACTGGCATGCATGACATTTTCAGAAGCCGATGCCAACTTGAAGTTTTGTTCACTTTTCGGCTTTAGAGCCTCAGGTAGAAAGGACTAGACAGATGACAGACATTCATGTCAAGAATTGCAGCCTAGGCGACTCGGTGCCAAGACGGCGCCTAGGCAGACAAAATAATATTTATTTAGAGGTCCCTGGATATTATTTATTTATTTATAGGTCCTTAAGTAACACAAATTTTCTATTAGTCACAATGATTCCTATTCTATATATACCTCACAAATACTAATCAGTCTTTAGGTCCTTATGTAACTTTAATTGTGTCAAGATTTTGTTGCTCGGTAGTTATTCTTATAACCAAACTTAATTGTAAATAGCCCCTTCAAATTTCTACAAATTACTTAGAAGGGCACTGCCCACCTAAGCTACCACCTAGGTGGTCGTCGTACACAATACATTATGGAAAACTACAGATCATCCTCATGAACATAGCCACTCCAGCTCTAACAATGATTTTGTAGCATAATAGCATTGCCTCTTTAAAGCAGCGCTTTCACTAATTTCACAAATCCACTTGCACAGTTTCTTCTTTTATTCTTTTTCTTTTGAAAAGGTATGCTCAGAATGGTAAGTGCATATATAACCATCAGGAATAGTCATCTACTAATGCATTTAAATTTCATGAGTTTCTTTTCCAGTCCTCTCAGCATTCAAAAATACTGGTCTACAACTCTACGGAACCTCTACTGCAATGTACAACAAACTTCATATGTATATAAACTAACAAAATTAAATAACAGAGAGGAACACCAGCAAGTGCATAAGAAGTAATGTAGGGGGGAAAAAGGATTCTTATATGCTATTAACGTTAATGGAACAATAGCTGAATATGAAATAATGCAAGTGTCAAAAGTTATTATAATGAGTCTTAATATTTTTCTGGAGAAAAATAAAGTACTATAAAATAATACCCAAACTATTTTAGACATTAATGATAGCTGTTAGAGACCTCAAAACTAACAGACCACAAACGCTAAAATTCAAAACTACTTCATCTTCCTAGCATTTAAAATTATCAAAAGAAAGAGAACATGTTTGAGCGACAAGAAGTAACAAGACGAACAACTTATCACACTACACTGAGATGTAACCTGCAAACAAACATGATATTCTAAATGGGAGATGCTAGAGTAACCCACTTTGAGCACCTAGTGGGCCCATGTGGGTGTCCAGCCGTGCGATACACCTCGAGGTGTGCAGGTAACACCTCGAGATGTGCGCTCACACTCCACGAGGCGTATCAAATGGAGGGACATCCACTTGGGCCCACTAGGTGCCCAAAGCGGGTCACTAAAGCATTTTCCATGCTAAATATAAAGGCAGAATCAAATGAAAAGAGCGATGAATAAAATGAGTCACAAAAATTTCTCCTTGTTCAGTGGTGATTCTTGGACCTCCATTCTATAGGTTCCTTTTCGTACTTAAACAAAAAGCTCCTTTCCCAACAACAAGAGAGAGATAGAGAGGGAGAGAGAGAATAATCTGCTAAAAAAACACGAGTATTAAACAAATGGAACCTGATCAGATGGTTGAACATTTGAAGAAGCCTTTCTAAATCCCATCACCAACTTTCCTTCAGGATCGATGCGACTGAATGTTACTGAACAAAGAAAGCTTTGGTCTCAGATCCCAAAATAAAGAAAAAAACGAATAACAAATAATTGGAAAAATGGGAGAAATACATTCCAAGACAGTAAAAAGCATGCTTCAGAATCTCAAAAACAAAAAAAGATGAAATAGCTGAAAGAAGAAAACTGAGATTCCCCAAAAGAATCAACTTTTCGATTCACCAAATTGCCCCAACCTTAAGAGAAATGACAAATAATTGGAAGAATAAAATCTCAAAAACACTGAGGAAGATCAACACAGGCACAGACAAACACACTCAGCATGTTAATGTAAGCATTGCCTATAACACGAAGCAAACTTTTCAATTCTTATCTCTATATAATCATTGACTACAATCTTTTTATTTGTTGCCTAACAATAATTAGAAGTGCCCAGTGAAAGCTTGATTACAACTTTGAACTGAAATCGATGCCACATCGAAGCAGCAAGAGATAGGCAATTGCCAAGTGTAAAGTTTGTTTCACTCGTAAAGCGAACAGTTGACCAGACACCTTTTTTCTCAAAACATAGAGTTCAAAAATGATAAGTTAAGCTATGCATAAGCAAATTTTAAGTCAACAGGACGACTAAAATCAAAAGCACATAAAATGCTCAACATAGGAAGCTCTTAAAGAAATAATCACCACTAATGCTGGTAAATAACCTGTATCTCCTGCTTGCAGCTGCATTGATTGGATGCAAGGGGTGACGCCTTCTAAAACATACATCCTGCTATTATTATTAGGCCAGAATCGAAATTGAAACACCCACTCCTTGCCTTTAGCATCCTGGACTTTAAGCGGTAATCCTTCTGACTGAGAAATTGCAGGAAAATAAGCCTACAAAATGGCAAACACATCCAGCCCCATAATGACATCTGTAACATGTAATGTAATATCTGCAAAATACTAAATAAATTAATATTGTTGGCCAGCCTTATTGGTCAAGAAAGTGTCAAAAAGATTGCTGAGAAATACATTCTTTTTTAACCATATTTCTAAGAAAGAAAATTCTACCAAAATGAAGTGAAGAAAAAAGAATTATCTGTCAAATAATAATAAAGAAGCCCGACCTCAGCACATTTTTTTGGCAGCACTAAGCGTCCTATCCTTCCAGCATCGCTAGCACTTAACATCTTCTCAAAAAGTGGAGTTATAACTGAATTTGAACTATGATATCATTAAGGATTACAGCCAAGATTAAAAGGTAAGCCAAGACCATAAAGATAATAAACTAATCAGTAAAACATCAGCTTCATTTGTAATGCAACATGAAATAGAAAAAGGCCAAGCAGAACTGACCAGCGTTGAGGCCACAACACTTATCTTACAATATATACAGAAATTATTAAAACCAGTATCAAGCAATGTCCTAGCAAAATTAAGTTACCAAAACCATATAGAAAAATAGAGGATACTTTCCAGAGATCTGCTGCAGCTCTTGATCAGTTATTCTTGGCCAATATCGAGGAAGTAACTGAGTTTTTCCCCGAGCATCTGCACGCTGTTTTCCAGTGCGTAATTGAGTTTCACTGGAAGATTCCACTCCATTATGTGGATTACCATGATATTGTTTCACCAATTGAAGAGGTGTCTGTCCCTGTGATAGAGTCTCAGAACCTCTGCTAGCAAGATTTGCATCAGCAGATGAAGTATAAAAAACAGCAGAACCAAGACGTGGAATTGAAGAGTCATCTTTTGAAGTGGATAGCTCTCGAGAAATATGTACGCCAGAGTCTGAATGCACTTCATATGCTAACCCTGCAAGAAAAGGTTTCCCAACTCGTAAGATATCACTTCCTTTCTTATATTCATTGGATTATTTTGATCAAAAGGAGGTTTGAACCTTGCAGTCCATCGGGAGCAACTTCATCCATTTTAAAGGTGTTTGATGCAGTTATAATGTCACCAGAATTCCCGTTCGCAACTCGACTAAGAGCAGGGAGCTCAAGGTTTCCAGACTTCACTCTTTCTGGCATCTCAACTTGCTTATTTTTTCCAATGGGCGTCGAGGATAGGAGTTCAACATTTTGAGGCATCCTCCAGTGCAACTCCGAGTTAACAGCTGCTGTCATCTGCACATTGGATGGATGCCACCAGTGTCCAACAATTGTAACAGGATAATCTTTAAGACGCTCTGGAAGAGTTCTTGACATAATTGAAGAGGCTGGCGGCCAAATCTGGTTCGAAGCCTGAAAATGCTCCAAAAACAGTAAGAAAAATTGAATGAATATATTTCTTTCATAAGAATCTGAGTTTCTATATTAGTAAAAAGATTACACTAAAAAAGGACACACCAAGAGACAAAAATAGGAAACAAGATCATTCAGAAACAACTAATCAGTTTATCATCAAAAACCACGGAAACTTAAGCGAAACATGGCGATTTCTTTTATATTATTCACAGACTATAGAGAGCCTAAAGATTTATACCACTGCAAGCCAAGCCTTGGAAGCTAATAAACATTCCACTTTTTTATTGATAAGAAACCTGCTCCAACTAACAACCTGAACTCTCAACCTCATGAAGAGTGAAGGACACGCCAAACTAGTGGAGGTAACACTTATTTGGCTCCAGCCATACAAGAAAATTATGGATAAAAAGGATTCATGTGTCTGGCAGAAAAACAAAAAGCAATTGTTACCAAGTGTCCAAGACTCCAAATTGCACAAAGGAACAAAGAATTGCCCTTGATGACATACCCTCCCTTCCCCAACCCCCAAAAAAAATTCTGACACATTGTTTTTGGATTGGGCAGAGAGATTACTGTCACATCCATAAAAAGGAGGACTAGGAAATATCATAACCAAAATGTGGGAATTTTTCCATGTATCATATAAATATTAAAGTTATTTTTTAAGAAGGAATCTTTCTATTCTCCGAAAAGGCACCTGTGCAGGTAGAACCAACATTGAATTTCACTTAGCCCCTCCCTCCTGTTTCAACCAAACAAGAAACAAATACATTTTCAATCCAACCAAAATCCCAAAGACGCTGACATTAATGATCAGGTTCTTCTCAGACACTAGCATGCATCCTGAACTGCAATTTTGCATGTGATAAAAGACTTCGACAGATCAAGAAATTTCATCTGATGCATAAAAAAACCCATTTTCTTCATTCGATTTCCAAAGGTAATCAGATTCAAAGAAAGGTGCTAATAGTTCCAGGGTCAAAAGATAAAATGAACAAACAATTCCTTACCATGATCACATTTTTGTTAGCACATGCCAGGCACTCAACTCCACCAGAATCGCGTAGTACAAGTTCATGGACTGAAACAATACATCCACAGTGCAATGGCTGCAAAAAAGTTTTATGAATTAGAAACTCATCTCCTATTCAAATCACACTCGGATCTTAATTAATTTGCGATAACGAAAATTACAAGACGAAATCGATCTATTTAGTTTACCCAACTTAGCGGAAGGATGATGCATCCACTTGAAACTTAATAGTTAATAGAAGTATTAAGTACATAAAGCGTAGAAATTTGTTTCTATGCTCACCTTTCCACAAGACTCACAGATCCTCCAACCAGCAGAATCGAGATGAAATGTCTTGCAAAATCTTCCTTCCTCGTACGCAGAACTACAGGCATTAAAACCAGCATGAAACTTTAAACAGATATAAAAAGCAGGGATTCTCTTCTATTTGTGGAAAAATGCAAATGGAATACATAGCTCGCCCAAATATAATTTAATGTAATTTGTATATTCACACAAACTACAGGAAAATTAAACTGAGTCACACTATGAAACTTTTGGAGAGGATAATTGACAATAGGCTAAGGAGAGAAACAACAATATCGGAGAACCAATTTGGCTTCATGCCTGGGAGGTCAACTATGGAGGCAATTTTCCTTGTAAGACGATTGTTAGAAAAATATAGAGAAAAGAAAAAAAATCTTCATATGGTATTCTGATAAGATCAACGAAGGAGAACCAGTGCTAATCAACAACTGGGAGGGATTTCAATTTATAGAGAAAAGAAAATAACAAGAGAGAGAGCACTTCGAGCTGCCCAAAACACTCCTATTGATCATTCATACAGAACATGCCTTAACTGAATTACGTACTCCCTATTTATACTCATTGTCCTCACTCATTACATTTCCCTCCAATGCTTTTCTCATTGTCCCGCCATTTCACGCCTTGTTTTCATGTGCCTTTGAGTCCTTCGGGCCCTTCCTTGAGTATTTCAAATAGATTGAAGGCCTATCAATACCTGCCCCAGAAGACACTAATTTGTCCTCAAGTGGGAAGGAGGGAAATTGTTTCTTGATCACCTCTACCAGTTCCCAAGTAGCCTCAAAGTGTGGCAAGTCCTTCCATTGCATAAGGACTTCACGACTCGACTCGGTACGGTGGAAACCCAAGACGGCAGCCGGTTCTACCACCCATTCCAATTCAGCAGTCAATGTAGGAAGCAACGATTGCACTCGATCAACAGTACCAACCGCCTTCCGCAGTTGGGAGACATGAAAAACAGGGTGAATGGCCGAAAAATCAGGAAGTTTGAGCTTATAAGCCACGGAGCCAACCTTGTCGATCACCGAAAAAGGGCCAAAGAATCGAGGCGACAACTTCTCATTCATGCGGCGAGCAAGGGACTGTTGTCGATAAGGTAGTAGTTTTAAGTAAACTAGATCACCAACCATAAACTCGACATCACGCCTACCAATATCCGCAGCTGACTTCATCCTTGCTTGAGCTAGGGCAAGATGGGATTTTAGCTCTTCTAGGACCGCATCACGGCTCGCACCGATCCTCTAAATCCGCAATTGTCGTCGCATAGGCACCAAAACGGATGATCGGGGGTGGTTCTCTTCCATAAACCGCCTTAAACGGTGTCATCTTTGTCGAAGCATGAAAAGTCGTGTTGTACCAAAATTCAGCCCAAGCAAGACATCCACTCCACTACTTGGATTTATCAAATGCGAAGCAACGCAAGTAAGTTTCAAGACAACGATTCACTACTTCGATTGGCCATCCGTTTGGGGTTGATAAGTCGTGCTATGATGTAGTCGTGTGCCTTGTAACTTGAAAAGCTCATCCAAAAATGCTAAGGAACACCTTGTCCCTATCGAAAACAATCGACCTCTGAACCCATGCAACCAAACCACTTCCCGGATGAAAAACAAATTTCGCCACAGATTTAGCAATGAAGGGATGGGAGAGAGCGATGAAATGTCCATACTTAGTCAGACGATCCACCACGACAAGAATGACCGAGAAACCATTGGACCAAGGTAACCCCTCGATGAAATCCATAGCAACATCCTCCCAAACTTGATTCGGAATAGGAAGCGGTTGAAGTAGACCCGCGGGTGATAGAGATTGGTACTTGTGTTGTTGGCATACTGCACATTCGGCCACATAGCGTTTCACATCCTGTCGCATTCCCACCCAATATAATTCCCTTTCTATCCTTTTAAAAGTACGCAAGAACCCGGAGTGGCCGCCTAATACACCGTCATGATATTCGAATAGAATGCGCTGTAAGAGAGGAGACCCCTTGGGACTGACAAGCTTAGATTTGAATAGCAGCAGCCCATGGTGAATGCTGTAATCAGGCCAATCAATAGAGCCCCCTTCCAAGGCCAAGAAAATGTGCGAGAGGTGAGGATCATTGGCCACGGCTTGCTTGATGTCCTGCACTTCCAACACCCAATGCATTACTAAGGAGTTGAAGGAAACATCCACTGGAGAGACTCTTGATAAAGCATCGGCAGCCTTATTGGTAACCCCTGGTTTGAAATTGGTTTCAAAATCATACCCCAACAGTTTCACTATCCACTTTTGATACTCCGGCTGCACGATACACTGCTCAAGCAGATATTTCAAGCTTCTCTGGTCTGTGTGAATGACCAAGTGCCACATTTAGAGGTAATGTCGCCATTTTTGGACAGCCAACACCATCGCCATCAACTCCTTTTCATAGACGGACTTCAGCTGATTACGTGGAGAGAGAACCTAGCTGAAGTATGCGAGAGGACACCCTGATTGCATCAAAACAGCCCCCAATCCTGTCCTGGAAGCATCCAATTCCAGCACAAATGGTTGTGAAAATTTTGGTAAGGCGAGGACTGGAACGTTGGTCATTGCTTTCTTTAGGAGCTGAAAAGATGTCTCGGCCTCCGTAATCCACCCAAACGCATCTTTCTTCAGTTGTTGTGTAAGAGCCAAAGCAATTCTGCCATAATTTGCCACGAAACGACGATAGTAATCGGTGAGGCCCAAAAATCCCCGCAATTCCTTGAGGTTAGTAGGGGTCGGCCATCGTTGCATAGCCTCAATCTTCGAAGGATCGACATGAACCCCCGAGGCCGAAATCCAGTGACCCAAATACTCGATCAAAGACTGACCGATGGCACACTTTTTGGCATTAACATGTAAGTTGTTGGCTAGCATAAGTTGAAAGACCAGCTGTAAATGTTCTTGATGCGTAACGAGATCCCTGCCATACACCAAGATATCATCAAAAAACACTAGAACGAAACGACGTAAGTAGGGGCGAAATACCCGGTTCATAAAAGCTTGGAAAGTTGTCAGGGCGTTGGACAGACCGAAAGGCATCACCACAAACTCGTAGTGTCTCTCGTGAGTCCCGAAGGCAGTCTTCGAAATATCCTCGGCCTTGACCCGGATTTGATGGTAGCCAGACTTCAAGTCCAATTTGGAAAACATTGCTGCACCGTGTAATTCATCCAAAAGGCTCATCGACTACTGGAATAGGGAACCTAT
Organism: Stephania cephalantha; assembly: GCA_039657325.1. NCBI lineage: Eukaryota > Viridiplantae > Streptophyta > Magnoliopsida > Ranunculales > Menispermaceae > Stephania > Stephania cephalantha. The sequence goes on from CM077578.1 coordinate 43,491,835, forward strand.
CGGGAACGGTGACTTTGTTTAATGCCCGATAGTCGACACAAAATCGCCAATTTCCGTCCTTCTTCTTCACCAACAAGACGGGACTGGAGAAAGGACTGATGGAAGGCTAGATTACCACCGACAACAGCATGTCACGAACCAATCGTTCTATCTCTGTCTTCTGAAAATGGGGAAAACGATATGGCCACACATTCACAGTCGAGTCGTTGTAATAAAGGAATGGCGTTATCAATTTCACTGACTCACGTAGTTCAAGTTGATGGCGGCAAACACATCAAAGAACCGTGACAAAAAGGCTCAAACCAACAAGGTAATTTCAAATCGAATTCGTAGGTGGTTCCGAGGAAGACAAGGCACATAATTCGATCAAGATACCCCGGCCATCATGTAATAACTCCTTAGAGAGAGCTTTAAGGGAAATGCTAGTCTTACACAAACTAGGGTCGCCCTTCAACAAATTGTTGTCCTCGAAAGTTAAACCTCATAATGAGGGTGCGCCAATTGACCTCCATATTACCCAACTCTCGCAACCACACCATGCCCAAGATCGCATCCATGCTACCCACCAGTAGTGGGAGGAAATCTTGAAGGACCACGAGGTCTTGAATCTCAATACGTACACCTCGACATATGCCTTGCCCCTTCACTTGCCAGCGTGCCGTGCCCATAATAACTCCATAGCTGGTTGTCTCAGAGAGTGGAAGGCAAAGCTCATCGACCAACTCTTGAGAAAGGAAATTGTGTGTTGCTCCACAATCAATCGACACAGTGATCTCCTTCAATCCAAGCACACCTTTGACCTTCATAGTACTCGGCACTGTCAAGCCCATGACCGTATTCATGGAAAGCTCGATGTTGTCAACAACTGTGGTTTCCTCAGGTTCGGTCTGCTCTCCCTCGACGACGTTCGTGCTAGCAGGCGTGCTCAAATCGCTGTCTTCCACAAGCATGAGTTGGAGCACCTTCTTGCATGTGTGGCCAGGACTGAACTACTCATCACAAGAGAAGCAAAGACCCTTTGCTCACCTGGTTTGGAACTCAGCCTCCGTGAGTTGAAGTCGGCGGCGAAATGGTTTTGGAGAAGTGAGAGGAGGGTTTGCCAAAGGAGCCTGAACAGCAGACCCTAAAGTGATCGATTTAGGGTGTGGCACATTTGGGCTGGAGCCCAAAGTTTTAGTGACTAACTCTTTTGGGCTAATGACGTTGACTCCATGGCGGGCCGGCCCATGAGTAGAGAAGTTATCCTCAATTAATTGGGTTGTCTCCATCAACGCCTCCAGCCCAACAGGTTTGAACAACCGAATTTCCGTTTGAAACTTCGTCTTCAACCCCTTGACAAAGATCCCTTCCAAAATATCCTCCGAATGCTGCGGACAGAGGCCGACAGTATCTCGAACTTCTGACGATACTCAGCCACCATACTAGTATGTTTGATATCCAAGAGGCGCTCCTTCAATGTCCCCGAATGAGTTTCGTTAAACCTTTTCAACAATTGAGAACGAAGATCGGACCAACTCACAAATGGTGTGTTCGGTTCGCATGACTGCTTAAGTAATCCGTTGGTTTAGATGTAATCCGTTGTTCGGTTCGCATGATTAGATAATGCCATCGGATTAAGTTATCATACAAACTTTGGACTAAACAAAGTAGACTCTCACCTTATCACTAGCTAATCCAATCTCTCCCAATATGTGTAAGGACGAAAATGCCTTTCACTTACTCCAAACAAAACCACCGATTTCGGGGGGTTTTTATATGGGGAGGGGTAAAAAAGGCATTTTCTTTTAATCACTTAAAACCATATCATACCAACCGAATAAGTCTCCAACTTCGGATTAACTCTAATCCATAATCATGTAATCCAATGCTTGTTAATCCGACCCTATCAAGACAACCCTATCAACCCAACCGAACACACCAAAAAGGAATTCGTGAATCCACCCAACAGAACCAAGCCAACACTTCTTCGTCAAAACAAATCCCCGTCGCCATAATTCTCTCGGCATCAGAAAGTTTGTTAATCTCAAAGTACAATTCAGCAAGAAACAACCATCCTAAAGGATCGGATCCGTTGAAGATCGGTAGTTGAAGCTTTCGTCCCCCACGCCAAGTATCGAAAGAGGTAAACGAGTCGTTTCGATTCCCCATGGATGCAAAATCATAGGGTCGATACGTCGGAGGAAGACCTCCCCCTGAATCTTCTCCGATCTGTCTCCTCCCAAGGCGATCCGCTGTGCCACCCCTCAGATCTGGTTCGCCCCCGATTTGGACGCTACCGATCCGGACACCACCAGCCCCTATCGCAGAGTTTGATGTTTCATCCACCACTGCTCCCTTGCCACTCGTGAGTGACTGCACTGATCGTTGGGTTTCTCCAATTGATTGGAGTACTTGAGCAAGATTTTGCACCAGACCTTCCATGGTCTTCTCGATCGTTGGTAATCGAGTCGGTTCTCCACGAATTTGCTCCATCTCCTTCTCAATCGCTTCAAACTTAGCATCCTGTTGTTTCGGACCTCCCATGACCACGAATCGGAACGAGCTTTGATACCAATTTGATAAGATCAACGAAGGAGAACCAGTGCTAATCATCAACTGGGAAGGATTTCAATTGATAGAGAAAAGAAAATAACAAGAGAGAGAGCACTTCGAGCTGCCCAAAACACTCCTATTGATCGTTCATACAAAACATGCTTTAACTGAATTACATACTCCCTATTTATACTCATTGTCCTCACTCATTACATTTCCCTCCAATGCTTTTCTCATTCTCCAGCCACTTCACGCCTTGCTGTCACGTGCCTTTGTGTCCTTCGAGCCCTTCCTTGAGTATTTCAAATAGATTGAAGGCCTATCATGTTCGTAGATTTAGAAAAAGTATATGATAGGGTCCCTAGAAATGTTCTTTGGTGGGTTCTAGAAAGAAAAAAGTGCATGCTAGATACATAACTATTAAGGATATATATGATGAAGTAGTAACGAGTATAAAGACATTAGGAAGAGGTACAAAGAATTTCTCATTACGATAGGACTACATCAAAGATCTAGCTTTAAGCTCATATCTATTTACTTTAGTTATGGATGAACTAACTAGGCATATTCAAGAGGATATACCATGGTGTATGCTATTTGCAGATGATATTGTCTTAGTGGATGAAACAAAAGATTGAGTGAATAGGAAATTAGAACTCTGGAGGAATACATTAGAATCTAAAGACTTTAAGTTGAGTAGAAAGAAAACCGAATACATGCACTGTGAGTTTAGAAACACTAGACATCGAGATGATGGAGTGGTAAAATTAGGAGAAGTAGAAGTTCATAAGGTGAACCACTTCAGATACCTAGAATCAATCATACAAAATGATGGTAATATTGAGAATGATGTCACACATAGAATTCAAGCTGGATGGAAGAAATGGTGGAGTGCAACAGGGGTGATTTGTGATCTAAATGTTCCTACTAAGTTAAAAGAAAAATTTTATAGGACCGCAATTAGGCCAGCTATGCTCTATGGAAGTAAATGTTTGGCGGTAAAGCAACAACAATTACATAAAATAAACGTAGCAGAAATGAGGATGCTTAGGTGGATATGTGGTAAAACTCGTAAAGATAGAATAAGAAATACAGAAATTCTAAGACAAGTAGGAGTAGCATCAATTGAAACAAAGATTAGGGAATGGCGGTTGCGGTGGTTTGGTCACCTGCAAAGACGGCTTACAAATGCCCCCACTAGAAAACTTGACTCAATAGAAACTGTAGAAATTCGACGAGGTATGGGTAGACCAAAGTTAACAAGGGATGCATTAATTAGGAGGGATTTGAATGGTTTGGAAAGCTCACCATCAATTGCACTTAATCGAGCACAATGGAAAAGTTTGATCCATATAGCCGACCCCAATTAATTTGAGACTAAGGCTATGTTGTTGTTGTTGTTGTTGTTGTTGTATATTCACACAATTAATTTAGTTGAAAAACTGAAAAACAACAACCAAATGTACTTTCATTTGAGTGATAGGGACACCAAGTCTTTCCAAGTTGTTTTTCAAGTTCTTCGTGAGGTATCATGTTCAAAGGCAATATATTCTTTTTTTTTTTTTTCTTTGATAACTAAGGATATGCATGCACCTTCACCAAATTTCAACTAATACCATGGAGCTAAGCTACATGTAAACTCTTTATCCTCATGCATAAGGAATTCTACAAGCATGCAAATGAAATAATTAGCCAAATCCCAAATATTAACAAAACTTTTTAAAATTTGTATTAACTTGAACCTTAGACTACTTAGAAAACTCAACAAAATTTCAAGATCTTATCGAACTATTGTAGGATTTTATCAAAACTAATTGAAATGTTTTATTGAAATGATTTGAAAGAAATTCTAAGAAAATCACAAACCAAAATAAGAATAAAAAATTATTCAGTAGAATGTACGAGTTCAAAACTATTCAGTAGAATGTAAAATCACAGGTTTTATTTTACATGAATATTATTAGAGGGCCGCTAAGGGCACCCCACCATTTAATGAGGGCACCCAGTTAATGTGGGCACAAACTGTTTTACCTGGGGCACCCAAAAATTAGCCCTGAACTACCGAAAATACCCTCCCCGCACAAACACGAAAAAACCCGCCGCACCCCACCACCCCCTCCACCACCTTCACCGATCTTGACTCCAAGAAACAATTTGGTTTGAACCGACCAAAGGAGAGGAATCTCCGAAATCGTGTCTCACCTTGTGTTTCTCATTCGGTTTACGCTTTTTGCGTCGTAGGGTCGGGGTGTGAGCCGATTTCGTCTCCAAATTAGGGCTCTGTTGAAAATCGTCGAACACACGATTTTGCGCGAAATCGATCGTTTGAAGTTACGTTTATAGTATAATTAAGTTACATTTGGTAGAGTAGTTGTAATGTGTGTGTGGCGGTTTGTAGAATGATAAAAAATTGGGAAATCGCGGTTCTCGCCACACGGCCGAGAGATCGTGACTGCTTGTTTCGCCAAGCATGGCCGAGACGTAAGCTAAATTTTTGGGAACTGCAGCCTCGCCACGAAGGCCTAAGAGTTCACAAAGTTGTCTCTGCTACGCATGGCCGAGAATACTTCGCTTATCTCGCCGAGACATGACGAGAGCTACAATTAGTGATAGGTAATGTGGCGTCGGTGGTGTACAACCGAGAATTTTCTCCTACTCTCTGCCAGTACACTCGGCGAGAGGGTTAGAGTAGGCTCGGTCCTCTATGACCGAGACATTTCAATATATCTCTGGCCCCGCGAGGCCGAAACAATCGCGCACATCGACGTAAACTTCGGATAACCTCATAAAAAACACAATAAATTCGCAAAATTACCTCAAGTTCAACCTCCTCTTGCACCGTAGCAAGACAATCCTCCATTATATAGTGGAAACAAGTTCGATTTCGAGGAAATTACCAAACCCTACGTTGACAAACAAATCATCATTTTCACAGCTTTACCCAACTAAACAGCTTCTAAGAAACCATCATATGGTTGTCAAACATTGTTACATCATTTGTTTGATGATGTCAATCCGCAAGAATCGATAAACGCCGCCAAACGCAATGTGGCTTTGGGTTCAAGCTTGGTGGTGGGGTGCCCTTTTTCTTTGTCAAAATGATTTGTGGGGTTTGAATCATTATATATACAGGGGCAAAATGGTCTTTTCCAGTTTTGCTGGAATATTTACAAATAATTTGGGTGCCTTCATGAAAAGGTGAGGTGCCCTTAGCGGCCCTCATATTATTATTACAAATGATCAAAATTTCTACTGAGCTTTAAATGTTAAAAGAACATAGCACTACCTTTTAGTTTTTAGTGACTCTCAATGCGTTAACTTAAACTTGTACTACTATGTTGTCTAAAATTTTGCAAAACATGTCAATTTATAATATTTAAGCAAAGAATATCTAGCTTAATAAATTTCATAATAAACTCTTCACAATGACATGCACTTAGCTGAATAAGTTGTTAATTTTTAACAAGTAAAATTCTGACTGAATTCAATTTGATTCATGTGAAAAAGAGCCAAGATGTTTAAGAACAACTAGATGGATATTGTTTTGACGAATCACCGCTTTTAATACCCAAGATCGCAGCTTACACGAATACACCCAAAGATAAACAAACTACGGAGAAAAGATGAACACAAGAATTTACGTAGAAAACCCCAAGATCAAGGTCAAAAAAACCACGACAAGAAACAAAGTAATTCACTATCAATAGTATAGTACACAAAAGAAAACATCATCCTGCCTAAACCCTGGATAGATACCCCAACAAGATTTAATCTCGCAGTTGTCGCGTACTCGCTCGCAGCCCATACGCGCGACACAACTCTCTACTCACAAGCACCTCAACATTATGCTTAATCGCACACAACACTATGCTTTCCCCATTACCTCATACACCTATTTATAGGTGTTACATGCTAGTACGCATAAACCAACACAACTATTGACTCCTAATTGGAATACAACACATTAATGTAGTTTGCATTCTATTACTAATTAATCACATGTGTAATCACTGTGTGTATGCATGAATCCATGTAGGACACTAATTTGAGTCTAACTCAAATTACAAGTTTGAGCCACTTAATTCAACATATCTTCACCTTGGCAAAAACTCACTGCCTTGCTCTTGCTACCATTCTCAACATCGAGAATGAATCACGTCCAATCCAGGCTGTTTGGACTTACCAACTAACGAAACCCACTTCTTGATCAACTTTCGAGGCTCAGACCTTGCTCTATGTTTCTGCACCAAAACAAATAAGTTCTTCTTTCTCACACCTTTCATGACTAACGAAGACTTCTGAAATATTTTCAATACTCCACCTCGCCTAGAGTACCTATAACCCTCAGAATCTAATTCGGAAAGAGAAATTAGATTTTGAGTACAACTCGACACATGTCGAATATCCCAAAGCGCTATGACGCATCCATCAAACGACTTCAACTGAACTACTATCGGTCACGGAGAACCGTCGGCCATCGGCATAACTTTGTCACCCGTACAACTTGCATAATTACCGATCCATGCCCTATGTACGCACACATGTCATGTGGCCCCGCTGTCAATTACCCAATCTCTCTTCTGATCACCAATCATATTCTTTGTTGGGCACAAATTACTATCGGTCTTGAGAACTAACAAATTGTCAGCGTCATCACCTTCAACATCGAAATCCCCCTTTGTTGAATCGAAGTTTTTTGTCAAACCCGCTCCTTTAAATTTCCTATTCCTGCAGTCTCTCTTGAGAGGCTTTGGTTGACCGCATCTCCAACAGACCACTTTTTCGTACTTTTTGAAACCCTTCCCAGCAACTACCAAACCCGAGCTTTCAAATGAACCGTTGTTTTCACCTTTCATAAATTTCTTCTCAGATATTAACATGACAGTGACCTCTGCTAAACTGATGGTTTCTTTCTCGTACACCAGTGTTGGCTTCATGTGCTTAAACAAAGGCAGAAGTGACCAGATGAGTTTGAGCGCCTTATCCTCATCACTGACTCGATCTCCCAACTCCTTGAGTTCCGAGACAATCTCGTTAAGAGCACTACGATAATCAGTAATACTTGTACCTTCATCCATCTTCAGGTGATGGTACCGCTTTTTCTAGTAGAAACAATTTGACATGTTTTTGGTCATATACATAGTCTCCAATTTCTCCCAAAGACCTTTCGCCGAAAAAATATTCCTCGTGTTTGAAAGAATGTTCTTTGCCAAATTGAGTCTTATGACGCACGCCGCCCTCAAATCCAACTCTTCTCAATTCTTATCACTTTCCTTCCCACGGCGCATCAACGCTTGACCTAACACATATTGAATCAACAAATCTTTTACTTGAATTTGCCACAAGCCAAAATTTATCTTACCGTCAAACTTCTCAACATCGAACTTCGCCGCACTTGTATACTTCGACATCTCTGAAAAAACTTCACCTTAATAGTGCAACCCCCTCAGATATGAATCTTGGCTCTGATACCAATTTGTTTTGACGAATCGCCGCGAAATACCCAATATCACAGTCACACGAATACAAATTACAGAGAGAAGATGAACACAAGAATTTACGTGAAAAACCCCAAAATCAGGGTAAAAAACCACAGACAATAAACAAGGCAATCCACTATAAATAGTTTAATACACAAAGGAAAAACCTCCTCTATCTAAACTCTAGATAGATACCCCAACAAGATTTAATCTCACAATGTCGCTTACCCGCTCGCAGGCTCGTACGCTACGACACAACTCTCGACTCTCACAAGTACCTCAACACTATGTTTAATCGCACACAATACTATGCTTTCCCCATAACACCATACACCTATTTATAGGTGTTACATGCTTGTACACATAAACCAACACAAATATTAATTCCTAATTGGAATACAACACATTAATGTAGTTTGTATTCAATTACTAATTAATCTCATGTGTAATCACTATGTTTGCATGAATCCATGTATGACACTAATATAAGTCCAACACAAATAACAAGTTTGAGCTACTTAATTCAACAGATATTCAAGTTATTAGTTTGTTCTATTAATTTTCCTCCCCAAAAAAGTACACAAAGTGTGAATCCCCCAAATAGTGTCGAGGCCTTTTGAAGTAAAGTCCCGCATGGGTGAACTGGAGGTGGTTAAGTTACAAGTGAATCCACGGACCCATGAATAACGGCACAGGCAGACCCAACAACAAGTTATCCTAATTATTTTCATAATCCAGTCTCCCAGACACAAATCAACCAATCTAACCTTTGAGACAGCCTAATCAACAAACTCAATAGTACTGAGGCTTTTTGAAGTAAAATCCCACACTTGTAAATAGGAGGTGGTTAAGTTACTAGTGAGATCCACAGACCTACGGATACAGGAGCGGCCGGAGCCACATACAAGGCTTCCCTAGCATGTGATCCCCTTACATATACAAGGATCAATAGGAAAAAATAAAAAATAAAAATAAAAAAAACTTTGGCTAGCCCACCACTCAAAGTAATGCCTAGTTGCCTTTAGTCTAGCCCAGGAGTGTTTGAAATCCTGGCTCCGCAACTGGGGACCCAACAACAATAACTGGATACTCTAGTTCTTTTCATAATCCACTCTATCAGACTTGAGTCTACCAGTCTAACCTCTGAGACACCCTAATCAGCTAGCTCAATAAGCACAATATACTCACAAATTTCCCCAAAATGCCAACTCAAAAAAGCTGAACACAGTCTACCAACTGACCAAAAGAAATCCCAAACACCAACAAAACAAACACTTTTCAACTCTCACTGTCGCCGCCACCATAAAAGTCAAAAAATTCAATCTTTTTCAGTTTAACATAATGTACCTTCACATTCAACCAACTAATCAACAAAACCAAAACTAAGATCAACAAACTAATAATTAAGCACACAAAACCAATCTCAATCAAACAAATCAAACAGAGCAGAAGTTCATCAGACTAAACATGAATGATGAAAAGACTACTCACGCGCATCGGCCGCAGAGCTCGACCAGCTCTCCGCTCCGTATCCGCCATCCCTTCCTCGGCCTCTCCGATACCGAAGACGACGACGACGACTCTTTGCAGTCCGGATTGAAGCAGATCTTCGAAGAACACGACGACATCGACGAATCGGAACACTGAAATCCAGAAACCGAAACCCTAACTACCTATCTCGAAAAACGCTTCGTCGACGAAGAGAAGAACAGTTTTTTATTCTTTCGCTCTCTCTCTCAAATCACGACACAGAGAGAAATTAAGCTTTTAAAGACACACACACGAACACTCTCTAGAGACACTAAGAGCGCATCGTCGTCGTCTTCTCTCTCGCTCTACGACTCGTTGTTGAAAACAAACAAATGGTTACGTGATAAACATGTAACACTCCAAATTGGCACACAGTTGGTGTGGACGTTTTGGATTTTGCATCGAGATTCGTGGCAAGACTGACAAAGATAAAATAGAAAATACAGAGATTAAAAAAACAGGAGAAATGCTAATTGACACAAAAATTAAGAAATAGTCATTACAATAATGTAGACACTTTTAACGACCGCCTACAACTGCCCTCATCAAGAAACTCGAATTAGTAATAATTAAAAAAATTCAATCGGCTCTCTCACTCGTAGTAATAGAATGAAGCTAAAGATTATTTGAAAAGTACAATACCAATTGTATATTAAATCAAACTAAGTAGAAGAGTTTGATCTACACGCCTGACTGTAACTAAATTTGGATTGAGGTTATGTTTTTATTTAGGATTTCAAGAGGTGAGTGTGAAATGTTAGTGTGAAATGTTAGTATTGAGTTGCTCCGTTGTCGTCATTAAAACGTATAAAAGCCATTGAATTCGTTTCTTCCTTTTTCGTGTCGTTACTTTTAGTATTTGATTTGGGGGATGATCAGGTACGGCGGGGGTGGTTAAGGGTGGGGCCGAGTGATGGGGTTAGGTGATTCCGTGACTGGTGTTGCGACGTGGCGGAAGATGGGGATGGTGGAGTAGGGGGTTGTGAATCTTGGGAAAATACGGGAGTATTGTGTTATTGTTTTGTATATGGCCCATGCATGAACGTTACTCTATAACTTATTGGGGAGGGCAGCACGTAAAGTTTATAACCACGTGTGACGCTGTGCGGAGGTTTTGATGTAGATGTCGGTATCGAGTTTAAACGTATAAAGTCGGATTCCTCTTCTTTCGGGGATTCGCTTCGCATTGTAATTCATAGCATCTCTAATACAAATGTGAATTAGATGTTAATGTGTATAACTTCGAATTAAATAAATATTAAAATAAAAAAAATTTTCCAATGAAATATGCATTTTGAGTGTCAAGACGACGTTGATAAATATTATTTATTTTAAATGTCACTTATTGATATTCAAATTGATATCCACATTGAATAATAATATTTTTTAAAATAATTACTTTGTTGTAAATTGGATGACCCTTTAACCAAGCTTATGAATAATCACATTGTCAAGCATGACTCTCATATTGAATTGTAACATCAAGCATGACTTGTACATTGAATGTAACTTGTACACTCTACATAACTTGTATTCAACTCCAATGTATAATCACTTATCCATGTATTGTCATGCATGTAACTTGTAATCATCTCCAATGTACACCAACTCTTTCATGTATTGTCTATGTTGCTTGTGATGTGTTGTATGACTTGTGGTGTATGTATAACTTGTACACATTATATAAGTACAATTATCATCATCACCAAATGACCTATATAAAGGGTGTCAACCCCATTGTAATTGACACACCAATGTTGGAATGGAAATCTCTACATTTCTCAACTCTAGCTCTCTTCTCTCTTGTCTCCTCTTCTCTACTTGTTTTAGTAGTTCTTAGTTTATGTATTCTATACTTAAGTCTCTAGCAAGTCCAACTTAAGTTCTAGTTGGCTTACAACTTAGTTTACAACTCGTTATCAAGACGAGCTTGCTCTAAAGCATTAAGGGGATCTTAAAGTTCAAGAAGGCTTGTTAAGGAGACAAAGCTAAGAAGGTATAACTTTTGTTATTTAAATAAGTTCAATTTATTTATATATTATCATGGTTGCTTCCTTTTATTACATGCATCACTTCTATATGCATACTTTATTCATATACTATGTATTATAACGTCACCGATTGTTAAAGTAAGCTCAGTTGCGTCTTGTACGATATTCTACATCGAAATCAAAAGTCAATGTGTGACATATAATTTTTCTCTTAAAACTACAAACGATTAGTTATTGTTCTATTCTTGATTTTATAATACAAATAATGTTATAAGTTTGAGTTGATAGTGGGTAAGCATTGTCCCCTGAAAGCTAAACATTGAAAGGAGACGGATTATCCCGTTCGAGGAGGCATGGTATTAAGGAGACTATGTATCGCCACCCAACCTGGAGGTTGTCCCACCAACTCATACGAATAGTACATTTTGTTTATTAATGAATCAAGTTGTGAACATATATTTAATCATATGTTATGTTTTTACATAAAAAAGGGGAAAACTATTTTATATTAAATTTATTTTCAAAATATTATTCAACCATAGTTGAATTTGTCGCCTTATTATATTACCGACAAGAATTACTTGTCATGGCAATTAGATACTACAATTTGTGAATAAAGCATATATGCAAAACTGTGTGTTATACACAATCATTCGCCAATTTCTCTTTAGAGATTTGAAAAGTGAATATTTCACTTTATATATATTTTCACCTTATGGAGTTATATATATACATACAAAAAATGTAATGCTCCAAAAGCTCAAAATGAGCAGTTGAGTCTCAAGCTACAAAATTTAATCAGTCAAATATTAATTATAATTCCGCAATTTTAATTACCTTTATGTTGAGGCTATGTGGAAATATGACTGATGAGACAATAAAAATAAGGTCACGTGGCCCGCCTCGATTTATTGTTGCAACAAATATTGAGTGTGCACGTCAATCCAATAAATATTAAGGATTGATTTATAGTCTCATGGTAGCTGAGTAAAATAATGATATATTATAAATATAATATCGCTCTCGTCCAATTAGTTCAACTTCAAATTAAGAAGCATATGTTGCATATAATGATTGTAACGGCCCGAAAATTTGACTTGTGCCACGTGTCAAGTCAAAGTCGTATGTGAGACCCACTCGTCGAAATACGTATATCCAAATTCAATTTGGGATGATAATGCTAACTATGCGAGGAATTCGGTGAGCCAAAACACGAACGGGGACGCGCATCGAGTCGCGTGCCGACGAGGGATATGCCTCGTGATGCGTGTAGCGCGAGTATCAAGATGTTGAAATGAGGAGGGTTGGTGCCTCGAGATGCGCGCCACGCTGGTTGTTGAGTTGCCTCGAGATTCGTGATGCACGAATCTCGATGGCACTTTTGATTTAAAATTAAAAGAGAAAGAGAAATTATATATACATATATAAAAGATAAGGATAAGATTGAAAGAAAAGAAAAAGAGATCAGAGAGAAAGAAACAAAAGAGGAAGAGAGATCAAGAGATCGGAGACGCGAAGGTGGCAGCCAGCGGACGGCGGGTACCGACAGCTGCTCGACGACGATGGACCAGCAGAGCACGACGACTGGTGGCGTGGACTGGAGCGTGGCCGGTGGCGCAGCGGGAGCGCGGCTGGCAGCTCACGCGCGACGCGGACGACGCTGCGCGGCGGAGGTTGGCGCAGCGGCGGGCCAGCAGCAGCGAGCAGCTCGCAGATCGACGGCGGCTCGCGGCAGGCGTGGTGGCGATTCCGACGGCGGTGGCGGACGAACAGCCGGGGAGGACGACCTGCAGCGGTGAGGCTCCAGTGACGCCGGCAGTGAGGTCGCTCGGCAGCGCGGACGGCGCGTAGGGTCGGACGAGCGGGTCGGATCGGCAGCAAAGGCGCGCGAGTGCGGCGCCAGCAGGCGGCGGCGGCGGCGAGACAGCGGCGGCGGCGAGGCAGCGGCAGTGACGCGTTATCGACCGGTCGGTTGCGCGACGACGCGATGAAGGTGAGGTTTATTCACCTAATTTGAGTTATGATTTGAATGATTTTCAGTAAAATAGGCTTAAAAAGTCTAAATGGACACCAGGGACTAGGAGTCGGGTGTCGGGTGCGTAAATCGAGACGCGAGCGAGACATTTTGAGATTCGCGATTTCTCGAGGTAAGTAAACCAACCAGGGACTTATACAATATTTCATGTTTTTCCATTGGTGGTTGTTGTTACTTGTTATGTGATAAATTATTGTTGTTAACTGCAAAACTATGCCCATATATGTAAAAGATGTACCCTGCGTTTCGAGGAGTGCCCATTCCTCCTGGCGTACGGCGCCACGTGCATATATGGGGGAAACATAGAAGATGTATATGAGATGTCCTGTGTGGTGCTCATATACATCTACCTTGAAAGTACTATGCCCATATATGTGTGGCGGGCCCGATTTCGGTTGAGTTTACCTACATGCATATATGGGGGGACATAGAAGATGTATATGAGATGTCCTGTGTGGTGCTCATATACATCTACTTTGGAGGTACCGAGGCATCACTCATCGATGTATTGTTTACAGTCTTGTATATTCATGCGTTTTTATTTCTTTCGTTCTATTTGCATGAATTCGACTGCTTTGGATATCGTGAACTGTTGTTTTGGATATTGTGAAATGTTGTGTATATGTCCTACTGGATTTACTTACCTGGGCTCGTCATTTTTATTTTGACTGAGTGCAGAGCCGCAGACGCGTAGCGAGGGAAGGCTTCATAGCTAGGTGAATAGTTTGTATTTACTCTCCTCTGATGATATTTACTGGGTTCCACAATTAGGTTGCCTAACTCCTTGATTTGTTTGTTGAGTTATTGAATATGTTAGTTGCTTCCGCTAAAATTGTAAATCTCGAAAAATATTAATAGCTCAACTGTAAAATGTTAAATGTACTGATAATGATGGATTTGAAGGCTGACTAGGCTCTCGTCGACCTTGCGAGACTGGCTCGAGGGTCCACGTGGGCTTAGGCCGGGCGGGGCCCAATTTGTGGAAAATTGGGGCCGTCACAATGATCATGATCGCAATAATAAATTTATGGATGTGGAAAATGTGAAAATATCAGGTAAAGGTCGTATTGACAATTCCACAAAAAAATTGGAACAAAAGTGGTACACCACTACAAATGGAAAATAATTATTGACAATGAGCGCTCATAATTGTGACATTTTTTTGGTCATATATGAAATGCTATTTTGCTTAAATATTCTCATATATATCCGAATATTTTTGTGACCTTTACCATGCCTTCAAGATCAAAGGCAAAATATTATGAATTTTATCATTGAAAATGGCTCGATAAAATAAGCACATTGAGATGTGTTTAAATCATGACCTAAATATGGGCGATGAGTTTATATCTTGTGTATCGTGCTACATGAATGTACATTATAATGTAAAAGTGAATATTTCTCGAATTCGAACTTAGCGGAGGCTAATGTTCAGGCAATATCGGTACAACAATTTTATTGTTAATGTCTTGTTCGTAAGAAGTCTACTCGAATAATAGAAAATTTATCTATATGAATATGATTTAATCGAGTATAATATTTTCGGCTTTAACTTCGGAATATATAAGGGACATTAAAACGAATGTCGTCATAAATCAAATGACATTCATAATGTGGAAAGATCTATTTGATTATCCATAATCATCAATAATGCGAAAATATCGTAAATTCGCGCACTTGACATCCTTTATCGAATCGGATTTTTTTATCACTGGAGATTATCTCAAGGCAAATCAATAGGAGACGTATATTGATTTAACTCCTCATTAATCATATTATAAGATGCCTTGGATCCATAATAGGGAAATTATTTATAGCAAGTTTTGCTAATTGTCACTTTGATGAAGCAATTTTCCCACCATTAGGGGGAGATATAAGCCAATTCAAAAGGAATGACGTGAAATTGCTTGAAACACATCAAATTGCATTAAATTTGTTGTATAATGATCCATGTATAAATTAATATGAACTCGAAGTTCAAAGGATCATTCAAAAGAGCAACAAATTATGAATCAATTACTTGATGCAAGTATTATATACAAAAGAGTGACAATCATATGCTTCAAAGATTAAATGGTTCATATAGAAAACGATGTCCATGTGCAACAAAATGCACAAGATGTTTCACCCAATGTGAACATGAGGGGAGAATCAAAATGAGTTATTGGTTAGTGTATTGCACTCTTTTTCCCTTTGCTAAGGTTTTATCCCACTTTGGGTTTTCCTTGCAAGGTTTTTAATGAGGCAATTCTAACAATATTAAAACTCTTTATCAAGGTTGATTAGTGTATTGCACTATTTTCCTTTCGCTATGGTTTTATCCCACTCAGTTTTCCTAGCAAAGTTTTTAAAGAGGCAATCCTAACATTATTATACTCCGTATAAAATTTTTTATGAGAGCAATGTACTCTTTTTCCTATACTAGATTTTTTCCCACATGGTTTTTCTAGTAAAGGTTTTAATGAGGCATATATATTCTCTCAAAGTGTATAAATGTGTTCCACTTTTTTCCTTAGCTATAGTTTTATCCACTGAGTTTTCCTAGCAAGGTTTTTAATGAAGCAATCAATAATATTATACTACAAATTAAGATTGACGAGAACATTGTACTCTTTTTCCTATACTAGATTTTTCCCACAGGGTTTTTCTAGTATAGGTTTTAACGAAGCATATTCTCTCAGCAAGTGTCATCCAAGGGGGAGTGTTGTAAATTTGATTACCCTTTAACCAAGCTTATGAATGATCACATTGTCAAACGTGACTCTCATATTGAATTGTAACATCAAGCATGACTTCTACATTGAATGTAACTTGTACACTCTACATAACTTGTATTCAACTTCAATGTATAATCACTTATCCATGTATTGTCATGTAACTTGTAATCATCTTCAATGTACACCAACTCTTTCATGTATTGTCTATGTTGCTTGTGATGTGTTGTATGACTTGTGGTGTTTGTATAACTTGTACATATTGTATAAGTACAATTATCATCATCACCAAATGACATATATAAAGGGTGCCAACCCTATAAAGGGTGACAACCCCATTGTAATTGACACACCAATGTTGGAATGGAAATCTCTACATTTCTCAACTCTAGCTCTCTTCTCTCTTGTCTCCTCTTCTCTTCTTGTTCTAGTAGTTCTTAGTTTATGCCTTCTATACTTAAGTCTCTAGCAAGTCCAACTTAAGTTCTAGTTGGCTTACAACTTAGTTTACAACATACTTATCTTATTTACACTTTTATTTTCACATTTTAATTGATAAAATTACGAAAAGAAATGTCGCCTCATCAATTGAGCCACAAAACCACATCTATTATTGGAGACCTATTTTAAAGTTCAATGTTAATTTGAGCTGCATGAGATAGACATCATCTTCACATTGGAATATACGCCCACAATCTACATTTACCATTGTAGATGCTCTTAACATCCTTTTTTTTACACGTGGATCGAGCATGGAGCTTACATGGCACATGGATTTACAACTACTACTACTTTTTTCAGTCACTGAGAAGTGTTAGAATAGTACCTCAAATTGCACCTAGGGATGCGGTTTTACGTATCACATAGTGCAATATGCAGTAGGTAGGGAGCATTGTACATCTCATACTTAGAAATTTAAATTTCTATCTAAAAAGTTGACATTTTCTCTTGCATCCAACTATCGGCCAGTGAGATGGATTGATTGACTAACACCATACAATCAACAGAGGTCCCCCCATATCAGTGCCACGTAGGTAAGTGTTGAATCTTACTCAAAGTGAGTTAGAAAATCATTTTTCTTGTATTTTACTGAATGCATTACCAATAATTTGGACGTTAAAAGTCTCCTCAAGCAATTTGGAGTAGAGGCTAGAATAACAGCGGGAAAGTCACACGCGAAGTCACATCTAGCCCTTGTAGTTGTCCATGCACACCTCGGATATGCTAGCGAAGGGGTAGAACCGGAGGGCAAAGGGGGGCGGGCGCTCCCTCCCCCTCCCCCGCGGCTCCGGGACCCTGTTGTAATACTCCACTCCCGACCACTTCTCTTGCCCCTCGACTCTCCCATATCCCTCATTTTTCGCTCGATGCACTTTTTATATACTATAAATGTAGTCTGAATAATATAAATTTAGGTGAAATTAGCCCCCTAATTAAATTTTATGGTTCTGCCATTGGATGCAAGCATACACAAAAAATTGGTGTGTAACACGCAGGCTAAGGATGTAAAGACGCATTTTCTAGCTAGATGTGGTTTCCCTTTGTCATTTTAGCATTTTACTTTGGAGTAAATAATAGATAAAGTTTAGCTAACTAACTAGTTCAAGAAACTTTCTTAGTTAATCGATTTTATGAAAGCCGTTGATTAATTTGTACTTTGTATTCCTATATATGTAGTGAAACTTTGTATTGTACTATATATGGAGTGAAACCATAAAAGGCAATTGTAACATTGAGATCGCTAACTCACACCCCAAAGTCGCATCGCCTTAAGAGTTGCCCGTACATGCCACACTAAATGTGTGCACAAATAGGCCTTGTTTTGGTATGAGATGAAGATATCTTCAAGGAGGTAATTTATGAGGAATTGAGAATTAATCTTGTTTGATTGTCTAATCTCCTAACTTATACCTTAAAGTGATATATATCCCACCACCTCCTAAAGCGTTATCTCTCAGGATTTGTGGACGCAATTACCATTCATTAACGACCATTTTATTACTCATTTCTCTTTTGTTTGAAGGTTGTTTATGTCAAATCATATTTTTTATTGTTTAAAAAATTGAAACTTTCCTGCAAGTTTAAAGTTGAACCAAACATGAAAATATTAACTCCAAAGAGTTAACTTCGAACTAACACTGTAAGTTAATAAAAAATGTCAAAATTCAATCTCCTCTGTTAGCATGATATTGTCCTCAACTTAACCACCTTCAACTGTTATAAGAGTAAGGTTTATCTCAAAAGTCCTCAATACTATTGGGGAGAAGTTAATCAATTATATTCGAAGTTTCATTTAATAGATGTAGGATTAACTTTCGGTCCGCACATCTTCAATAAAAACGAATCAAACGACCCCATAGTTTTTAGTGCGTAGTATCTTCATACACACATGGATATCTCCCAAGGACGATCGTGCGATTGAGTTCCGTGATGTCGAGAAAATCTTCCAGGCAAAAAGACAAATTAATCTTGACTACCAACCTTCCAGCACCTTCCAGGCAAAGAAGAGGTCAAAAAGTCAACAGTCGAGAAAAGTCCCCGCGTTGACTCCTTCTTTAGCAACAAAAATTCCTAAACAAGCTTCACCGCTATAAATCTTCTCAACAACTGCTTGAGATAGAGCAACACCAATTACTCAAGTTCACCAATCACCAACAACAATGGCGAAATGCTCTAAATCAAACCTAGACTCGCCGCCGACACCAGTCCTCGTCGATCGAATCAGCGACTTGCCCAACTCAATCCTCCTCCACATCCTCTCCCTCCTCCCATTCAAATCCACAGCAACAACCAGCATTCTCTCCAAGAGATGGACAAACCTCTTCCAACACTTCTTGATCCACACACACTCTTTCGACTTCGGCCAAGACTTCGCGAAAGCTCAAACACAGCAACAATTCATCAACACAGTGAACCAATACCTCCAACTCCACAATGGCAGTAAAATTGATAAGTTCCATCTCTTGTTCCACCCAGGCATCCAAAACCAAGTCCACGCCGACAAGTGGTTAGAATTCGCGCTCGAAAGGTCGGTTAAAGAGCTCGGTTTCGACTTCTGTGGACCGATAACGGAGTCCGATGATCTACACTCGGAGCGTCTCACATTGCTCGATTCGCTATACTTGTCCAATTCTCTTACTCATTTGAAACTAGGCCAATTTGAATTCAATCCACCTATGGCATTCACTGGCTTCGCGTCTCTCGTTTCGCTCTACCTTCGACGAGTGAACATCACTGATGGGAACTTGGGGAGTGTTTTGATGAAGTGTCCCTTGCTTACTGACTTGTCTTTGTGTGAGTGCGGCGGGTTGAACTCGATTAAGATTTTCGGTCCGAAAGAGTTTTTGCTTGAGAGGTTGTTTGTGGGGAATTGTTATGAGGCTTATGAGATTGAAGTTTTGGCCCCAAATTTGAAATCTTTCCATTTCTACGGCGATCTCTTTTACGGGTATTCGTTTCGAGATATCTCGACTTTGGAGGATGTCTACTTGAACTCAAATGGGTTTGAACACACAGAGCCAGATCACAATTACATAGAAATTTTATCAAGTGTGTCTACTGTCAAAATTCTCACAGTGTGCACTGGCCCTCTATTGGTAAGCTTCAATGAATTGCTCTGCTCATTTATTTTGATTTTGATTTTATGAAGTGTTTTTTAGCACTAATAGGCAAATCCATCCTATAGTTCGAAGAATTTGACAAATCTATCATAACGTTTCAACTTTGTGTAAATAGTACGTATCCTAGTCAAGTTTCGCCCAAAAATTGATGATGCGACTGTTAATTTTTTTTTTCAATGGATGATTTGGATTAATTATATAATTCACTCAAAATTAAAATGTTAGGATAGATTTGCCAAAATCGTAGCGTTAGAATAAAATTGCTAAATCTCTCAAACATGAGGATAAATTTGCGTATTAGGCCATTTTTTGACATGCTTGAGTGAGTCATTTTTGTTTATGTTCAGTATATGACTACGGCCGAGGAGTACTTTCCCGAGGACTTGCCAGTAAATTTGCCAAATCTAGAAGAGCTGCAAATTATAGTGGGATTTCCATTAGATGAAGATCAACTCTCTTACTTCTATGGCTTCTTCAAGCACACTATCTGTCCTTGTTTGGACAAATTGTTCATTGAGGTGTGTACACACTTTATAAAACTTGAAGGGTTTTATTTTTTTTTTTTAATGAGATGAATCAATATTGGTTAAGTTTATCAAATTTTGATTTGGTCCATGTATACACAGCTATGTGCCGATCACTTTGAACTTTCATGGCAATCACAACTCAAAGAAGGAGAGGCTGAAGAGCTCGCGGCAACCTCATTCGACAACCTCAAAACTATCAAGATCACTAATTTTCGAGGGACCGAGATTGAGATGAGATTGGTGAAGTTTTTCCTAAGCAAATCTATTTCACTAGAACAACTGGTGTTAGTAGCAGCTCAAGATTCTGATTTGGAGAAACAAATCGCGGGCACGAATGATTCGAGCATGACTTCTATTACAATTGTTGATGAAGTGCTAATCATGCCAAAGGCATCTAGTAATGCTAAGGTTTTAGTTTGTGGAGATTGGGGAGCAGATGGCAAAGCCTTGCTTCACACACATACTAATACCCTTCAAAATGTTCGAACAGTCAGTGGCAGGACTTGTCTGAAGTTAGGCCTTTGATGCTATAATTGTAAGGCTTATTCAGATGAATAATATGTTGGGCAAGGATGGATGTAATGTTAGTGTCACTCAAAATGACCGCGCTGAACCTGACGCATACTTGTGTTTGTCTAATAGATGCATATAGATTGATGAATAAATCAATGGTGTCCATTTTGCGTCCAAATTTTGGTTCATCGAGATCAACGATGGCTGGGTATGTTAAGTATCAATGATATGCAAAGTCACTCAAATTGTTCAAGAACATGATTCGTAATGATGGAACCGCGCAGAGTGTTTGTACGTTGTCGGGTGCGCTGGGTGCTTGCTCTGGTCTTCAAGTTTTGAATCAAGTTTTGCCTGTGCTGGCTTGGCTTCAATTCATCAGGGAATTCAAATTCATGCCCACATCGTAAAATCCGGGTTTCATCCAGATTTAGTCCTCGGGAATGCATTGGTTGACATGTATACCATATGTGACGCTGAGCTTATATTAGATGCAATGCCTTCGGGGGACACATTCCTTTTAGGGCATGTCCTAAGAAGGGTGAGTGAGGGGATCACCCAGGTCCCCACCCCCTCACAACCCCCTTTTTTCATAATTAAAGAATTACTGCTTATTGAATAATAAAATGTTGTTTAGCAAATTATTCATATGTATTTTAAAATTAAATTTTAACTTCTACTTATATAAGCAGCTCTTACAACTTATTCTTTCTTTCTTAGTGACATTATCTTCTAATTTGCATATGTGCATTACACTTTATTTTTTTTAAGTATGATTGACATTATCTTCTTAATGTGAAAATCTTGAAGATGTTTTGATAGACTTTGATCACGGTATTATGCAGCAATTGAACAAGTTTTTTTATGAGATTTGCTTCGTCTTACGTGCATAAAAATTCATTTTTTTTTCCATAGATCAATAATTGAAGGCTCCCAAATTGTATTTCGCCCAGGTGCCCTTAATACTTTAGATCTACCCTGCACAAATTCAATAAACTCTTTCATCCCATTCTGAATGTGTTGTGCAAATTCGTACTAGTTTTCTCCCAATTTCCCAATTTGTTGAAAATAAAGTGTAGAAGAAGATGAATTGCTTCAGGAAACTAATCTGATCGTTTACGCTTGCAATTCTTAACCACGGACAGTGAAGATTATATGACAATAATTTTGCCTTATCCCTCTCCAGAGCCATGCTATTCATCTAAACATCAAAATCAACCCCCTCTACTTTAGCATTGGCTGCAAGGGCGAGCCACACACAAGGCTGGTGACCCATTATATACATAATAGATTAGTAAAAAAATACTAAAATGAAAAAAATGTTTTTACAACACTATGTTGTTAGAATTTAGAACTTATTTAATATGTAATAATATGCAACAAAATTATGTATAATTAAGAAATTAATATGTAATGATTTATACATTAAATGAAGTTCTTTGTTTTATAATATTTAGTTAATCATAAATCATTATTTTTTTTGTTTTTAACAATATTAAGTTACATGTTAATATAAAATTTAATAATTTTTAATAACATATTGTATAACAACATAATTAAGTATGGTAAAAGATCATCTTTTTGTAGGCAAAGTAATGTCTAAGTTGCGTCTAGCTTTGGGAGCTTGAAATCCCTGGGGGATCTATTGGCAAACTATCACAAAGAGTACTTCGACGACTGGAGGAGAAGTCATTTACAAAACTTTAGATGAAGGAGGGGCATCCGCCATAGTATAAGCCATTGGTCGAACTTCCGCCAGAGTATTTACATTTTTAGATCTTATTTTCATTAGATATTATATTTCCAAATAATGTTTCTGATAAGGTAAAATATTTATTATCATTATTTGTTCAACCAATACTCACATATGAAAAATGATTGATTTAAACCTTGTGAGTTGTATGCAGGGAGACTTGGTCTCGTACGGAACTCGTCCCATAATATTAACAAATATACTCGATGATTCATCTACGCAGTCGACGATTCATCTACAAATGGCCAAGATATTTTTGGCAATCCACATCCATCTAAGAGAGGATATTAGATTAACAACTCATAAGATAATCAAGGCGTGTTTCCATTCAACAACGTAGAAAGTAGGAAATTAAATATTCGCCAACTCATTTGATTGAAGATGCACAAGGAAATGTCTTCAAGCAAGACCTTGCATGATCGTCATATTTATATTTATGTAATCACAATAGCATGCTCATCTGTTGAATATAACATTTTCCAAATAACTATGAGATAGAGTTTTCGAGAGATAACTCTTTTTATTTACATACATTAGGTCAAGGGGACTTAGCCGATTCACCGAGGGTGTAACAACTCGTATCCTTAACCTGGTGATTAATGTTAATCTGATATTTAATTAACCCGAGTTAGACTCGTGATTAAGCTCGATTTGTCTCGATTAACTTGTGAGTGTGATTGCCGTGTTGTATTGTGTTTGTTTGGTGTGAAAAGAATAAATAAAATTGACGATACACTTGGGGTGACACATGTAAATCATGAGGGATCACATAGGGAAACGTGGAAGCAAGGTGTACGCTTGGATGTACTTATTGGCGTACATGGAAAGCAAAAAATTCGTAAAATATATATGTATATATATAGTTATATATGCTGGTATATAAATATATATAGAAATAAAACCTATAGTTTAGAAATTAAATAATTTGAAAATTATAGGACACCTTGTAACGACCCGTTACCTTAAGCTGGTGATTAGTACTAATCCAAATCCTAATTTACCCAGGTTAGGCTCGTGATTAAGTTCGGCGTACCTCGATTAGCGTATGCGTACGTTTGCATGATGTATGATGTTTGTTTGGATTGTTAATTCAATTTATATAGGTTGTTGTATAATAAGAAAATTATACACAAGCCTATAAAATGGAAAACACCCAATAAACTAAGGTTTACTAGGACACCAAGTGTGACGAAGGAGTCGTGGCAAGAGTGTGCACGCTCAAGGACACTCGTAGGCATGTCCGGTGAGTTTATTGGTGAATAATACGCGATATATATATATTTATATAATTTTAAATATATAAATATATATTGAAAATAAAATAATATTAGAAATATATGGATTATCATATCATTTTGAATAAAGCATAAGTGCTTGATGTGTCAAATTTTGTGTCACTTTAAGTTGTGTCATTTTAATGCATCAACCACGCGATCGGGCTCGAGATAGCGCGAGGCGTATCTCGAGGAAATCCATATATATAAACAAAATTCGATCGTTATATCCTCACAATTCGAACATTTGAAATAAAAGCCGAGGGTTCGGGAGTTGATTTCGATCGAAGGGGACGATCCGGGGAGCTAAATTAACGTGAATTGAGGAGCTTAATCGAATAAACAACATGAGATCAACGTTTAGGTATGATTTGTTCTTGTGTTTGTTGAAGTTCAATTCGATGTTGATGTTAGAATTTTAGTTAATTATGCGATTTGATGATGAAAACTGGTTTATAACCTCATTAGAGGTCCTCCCTGGTGATTTGAAAGTATAATTGTTGAGGTTGGATGTGGTTTGGGTCAAGTTTGGATCAGTCGAAGTGTGCTGGTGTTGCAGGTCTGATGCGCATAGCGCGCTACGCGTACTGGGGAAGATGACTGACATACGGATAGTGCGCTATCCATGTCAGGTAGCGCGCTATCAGACCCCAAAAGTGTGTATGAAGTTTAGTAGTGCGAATAACGCGCTAGCTCCAGGACATAGCACACTATTTACACTCGATCAGTATAAAACTGATTGGATTTGGGTGGTTTGTCGAGAGCTTTGGGTTTAGGGGTTCTAATTAGAGTATAGTAGACCTAAATTGACAACAAATGATTGGTGATAGGTTGAGGAACACCGAGGAAACGTGTGATGACAAAAGATTTAAGGAATTTGGGAAACAGAGACTTAAATCCGAGGTAAGTACGGATTCGCTTATTTATCAATATTGTCTGGCTATTTAGTATATATAGCTCATACAGTTGTTAGAATGGAATGGAACACTATTTATACTATGATTGTTTTTAATAAAAGGAAAATGATGTTTATTGTGATTCATGAGAGTAAGATCCTGGAATTGAGACGAGGTGATATAGGAGATGGGTTAGCTTCCCAGCCTATATGTAACATCCTACTCAGTTTATAGGTGGCGTAGGTTACATTTACACTAGAGGGTTTGAGATAGAATCATTGGGCATTAGTGGATGGGCTAGAGAGCATATCGGTCAATATGTTGGTCTAGCAATCGTATTAATGGCGTCAGTGAGTAATTTAGTTTTATAAAATAAACGGGGATCACAGTGTAATAGTCCAAATTACTTGCTTTGCATCTGATTATGTATTGAATCTATATGCTTTCCATATTCTTGTTAGATATCTTTGGTGCATGTTGTTATTGCATGATATCCTTGAATATTATATGAAATGTTGATGAATAGTGTGAATCCCTACTTACTGAGCAAGTTGAAGCGCTTACCTCAATTAACATTACAGGTAAATCCGACGAGCGCTACGACTACGGGATGGAGAAGTTATAGGAGTCTTGAACTTTTCTTCAATGTAATGCCTTTCTCTGGTCTTATATATTTGTATTGAATTACGCTTTTGTAATACCACATGAGATGGGTGATTATATAACGAGGTTTATTCAGGTTTATTTTTACTATTGTATATCTTATTTTGGTTGTCGAAAAAGGTTTTAAATTTTCGCTGCGTATATAATTTTTTTTTATTTCGATAATCGATATATAGTAGTGCTTATCAAGTGTAGGTGGTAGACTGCTGGCTCTAGTTAAGTCTGATAAAGGTAATCTGAGCTTAATTAGGGTTTCAAGGCTAGTATTGCCCTAATCAGGTTAGGGGATGCTACAATTTGGTACCAGAGCCATAGGTTTTAAAACCTTGGTTAACCTTAGTTTATAAAACTTGGTTTCATTATTCCGAGATTTATTAGAATCAAGGAATACCGCTGATACAAGAAAGATACTCTGATTACCCTAATAATGGAACATAAGTTTATTGACTCGAAGAGTGGTCTCGAGTTATGAATAAGCTTAAGGATCGATAAACGGTTTTTATTGTGATTTTGGGATGTAACCAAAAGGTAAAAGACTGAGATATGTTATTTGTTGTATATATTATATGTACGTGGTAAATATGAATGTATGTTTTCCTAAACGGTAATAAGATGGTTGAAGTCCATCTATTTCTCATGATATGAGAATATGTTGGAGGTAAGAGCTCCGGAGAGTCTTAACCTTGGGAATAAACACAAAGGAAAACATAAGAAAAGTTACAAAGATGAAATAAAAACTTTTCTCCAAGTAACAACTTCATGGTCTTTCTTCTTACGATATTATTAGACAAATAATAGTCAAGAAGAAGTATTATTGGATCAAGATCTTGAGGTGTGTATTAGGAGAATGGAAATTATAAAATAATGAAATACTTGAATGACTTTCGATGAAACTCAAAGATGGCGAGACCACTTTGAGAGGTGATTTAATACTAGTATGGAAGTAATGAAAGTTATTCAAGAAACAAATTAGTGGGAAATGATAAAAGCCTAATGGAGGTTAAGAAACTACTAATGCATTTATACTTCATAAGTTGTTATGAAGTTGATATATATTCCAATCATGGTGTGAATCCATATTGGAATAACAAGTGGTTTATTAATAAAAGATAGTTAAATCCAAATATAGCAAAGAGTTGGTAAGATATCATAATCTGATCTATTAGACGGTATAGTCTAAATTGGAGAGAATGAGTGATTAATGAATATGAGGATTTGGGGAATCCAAGGATTAATGTGTAGTAGTCAAAATGAGTATTCATTACTTAGAATTGACAACTCATTTTGAAAATAAGTGAAATCAACTATTCTCAAGAGGTAGTTAAGATTTGATTTTCACAAGAGATGATCAGAGCTGAAGATATATATCTTTATAAAATGATTGTAGGCGGGTGCTGGATCATTTTAAGTGGATGATGGAAACCACTAGAACTTACTAGAACTAATGCTATTTTCATAAATTAAGAATGTCAAGTGAAGGAAAACCCTATCGAATGAAGTTGTTATTGTGTTATTAATAATAACATGAAATCTTTGAAGACTTAGAAAAGGCACGACCAATTACCGTATAGAATTGTACATTGCTAACGATAAGTTGGTTTAGACCAAATTTTTGCAAATGCTAGTGCTAAGTTTCAAAGAATAATAAATGGTAAGAGTGTTGAATATTAACAAGAATCAGGGATTTGACTCATGATTGAGACAATATGAAGTTGTCATATATTCAACACAATAGTAAAAAGAGGAAAGTAAATTTGAAATAATTGAATATTATAAACGATTGATCCGGGATCTGTGATATCGTTGTGTGATTTATTCAGCTTAACTCAAGTATGTTATGGTTATAAGTTGAAATCGAATACAAGGATGCCTTGGAGGAAGGTGAAAGTATAGTTTGATTATAATGTTTGCTTAACAAAACCTAAATTGTGGAAGAAGTTAGAGGTTCATCCTAAGACTTCTGATCTAGGTAAGAATGTGTGGGTGACACAATAAAGCAAAACTTGTAACTCATATTTCTAGCTATATATAAATAGTTCCAGATTTGAGAGAAGAACTATTAGAGATTGATAATATCCTAATAACTAATTTGGTAGTTGTACCAAATATGGAAAGACATCACTTGTAAAATAAAAAGAAAGGTTGTTGAGGATCTTTTAATCATTCCTTGAGATTACTAAAAATCTTAGAGGAATCATTAAAAGCAACCTGAGAATATGACACCATTAGGACCTTGGTGTAAGAGTAAGTAATGAATTTCAAACTGTGGAAGTTTGAAAAATGAAAATTATCAAAGTGATAGAAATAGAAGGTACGAAAGTTACCTTAAAACTTTCCTAAGTATTAGGAATTTACTCCAAACAACACTCATTAAGGTGAATGTGTTGACAATGCGTTGAAAAGAAAGAGAGCAGAGGCTATAGTTATAATAAAAATGTTGCTTAGTAATATCTCTTAGGTGAGCTATTTACTAATGACTAAATGGAAGTTCTCAAGTTGGCACATCATCACCGAGTTGTTTGGATCATTAACTATAAGTCTGTTTTGGGAGCCCAGATTGGAGTCGAGTCGAGCGAATAACGATTGAAATGAGTGATGCATTATTGAAGAAGATTGATAGATATTACCAAGTAGGTCAAGGATGACTACTAATTATTGATGTTGGAAAGGATGATCCCAGATCAAAACATTGAGCATGTAAGGAAAATTTTTAGAACTTGAAACAAAGAGTGAGGCAAGAATGTTTGTGAGAATCTCATTGATTTCTTTAGTACATTTATTCAGGAAGTCTAAAATTTATTATGATGAAAATGAATAGTTGGTAACTTGAAATGAAAAAATTGAAGCGTCAATTTTATAGAGAAATATGAGATATATCACAGTGAAGTTCTAATAATTTTACCTGGAGGGTTATATTGTTCTTGCTTATATGAATGATATTTCATGCTCGAAATTCGTGATGAAAGAACCTAAGTTGTGGTGACAACTTAAGGTTATTGATATAATTGTAAAACTGACGAGTTTGAAAATTTCTTGCTAGTATTGCGGTTTAAATCCTCGTGGAAAAGTAAGCAAGATATATGTGTGTAGAAGAGTTAAGAGTTGTGGAGAACCGATTATTATTTCGGAAAGTAACCGAAAATCGCTTCTCAAGGGGAAAAGATGTTTAATAGCTATGAGGGACATTTCTCAATCTTAACACAATATATCCAAGTTCACCATGGTTTTCGAGAAAATAGTTTTCGAGCTAGTGACTTGGAAAATATGTGTTACTTGGAAGAAATATTTACTATGAGTTCTCTGGTGTTAATTTTAACAGCTATATATAGAATTAAGGTATTTACCTTGAAAATTTGTATACTTTACTTTGTCGTTAAACGATGTGAGACGAGAAGTAATGATATCAATTTATTAGAACCCGAGTAATTTAGAACTACACGAAAGGTGTGATCGATGTCGAAGATACAATTGCAACTCGTATATGAAGAAAATGTAGCTATTAATAGAGCTTCTCGCTTTAGACTTCATAAGGAAATGACAAGGATGATGATTTGTGTAAGTTTAGGTGACACGTCATCAACTCGAGAGAGCTAATTTTGGAGCTACTAATATGATCTTTTAAGTTCATATTCAAACCGAATTGGAGAAGTTTCATGGTGATTGGATGTCAAAAAGCTAATCATGATCATAGAGAACGTTAGAGGTTAACAATTAGTGTAGATTATCTTGATTGGTTAGTGTCCGATAATGTCTTTGCGTTATGGTTCGGGATAGATTATGGATTCCAGTTCAGATCGGGAGGCGGAAGTGCTACGGAAATCTCATAGATCTATTTACTACATTCATACGTAGATAGCGTAAGGAATATCATGAAATGAGGCGCCTTTATTTATTGTTAATCTGTGATGAAAAATGATGTTGTGGGAATAATAAAGAGATATGAGATATGTCAACAAGTTAGGGCTGAGCATAAAAAATCCGAAGGTTTATTGCACTCGCTGCCTACTCCTGAATGGAAATGGGAACATAGAACGGTGGATTTTGTTTCCGCTTATCTCTCGAGTTAGCGTAAGCACAATACGGTAAAATTGTAGTTAACAGTTGATGGAGTTTGCGTGTTTCTTGCCGCTTTCTATGCGAAATCCTCTTAATTGTTTATGCAAAATATACTTACATGAGGTGTTAGATTTCAGGGTGTTTCAAGAGTTGACTATTTCGGATAGGGATCCGAGATTCACATCTGATGATGGAGTGAATTGTTGCGGCACAATTGTGGAACCGATCTTAACCTTAGTATGGTATACCATCTAGAGACCGATATGTAAATGGAGTAATTGATTTTGGTGCTAGAGGATACACTTTAAGCTTGTGTCTTGAGTTTAATAATAATCGGAAGAGATACATTTCTCTCGTGAGTTCGTTTATAAAAACAACTCAAGTTAGAATGAAATTCTTCTTTGAAACTTTGTATGGTAAACCATGTCATTCACCTGAGTTAGTACCGGACAAAGTGTTGAAATGCAAGTTTGTTGGAGCGAAATTAATTTAGAACTACACAGAGGAAAGGTAGCAGATTAGCCAACGTTTGACTACAATACAACTAAAACAAAAAAGATACGTCGATAAATATCATAGGTGGTTGGAGCTTTTAAAAGACAAATATGTTTTGTTGAAAGTCTCACTTATGAGAGGAGTTGCGTAAGTTTGGATTGTGAGGTAAGCTAGCTTCAAGGTGTATTGAGTCGTTCAAAGTACAGGAACGGATTAATCCTGGTACTTACAGGTTAAAGTTGCATCTTCAGCTAGTCGGAGTTATTAATGTCTTCCATAAGTCTATGTTAGTAAAACGGAGACTCAGCTCATTCCAAAGATTAGTTGGAATGAATGTGATTTTCGAGAAGACTTATCTTACGAAAAGCAGTCAAGTGGGTTACTTGATCGTAAGATTTTAAAAAGTGAGAACCAAAGAGATTTCTTTGATTATAGTGAAATATGGATTTCACAAAGATGATGAACTAACCTCGAGAGCGGAAGTATGAGAAATAGTTCCCTTTTCTCTTCGAAAATGCAAGTAATTTTATATTACTTTAATTTCGAGACGAAATTGCTTTAAATTGGGGAAACCGTAACGACTCGTTACTTTAAGCCGGTGATTAGTACTAATCAAAATCTTAATTTACCCGGTTAGGCTCGTGGTTAAGTTCGACGTACCTCGATTAGCGTGTGTGTACGTTTGCATGATGTATGATGTTTGTTTGGATTGTTAATTAAATTTATATATAGGTTGTTGTATAATAAGAAAATTATACACAAGCCTATAAAACGAAAAACACCCAATAAACTAAGGTTTATTGGGACACCAAGTATGACGAAGGAGTCGTGGCAAGAGTGTGCACGCTCAAGGACACTCGTAGG
Source organism: Stephania cephalantha (assembly GCA_039657325.1). NCBI lineage: Eukaryota > Viridiplantae > Streptophyta > Magnoliopsida > Ranunculales > Menispermaceae > Stephania > Stephania cephalantha. The sequence goes on from CM077578.1 coordinate 43,522,775, forward strand.
CATGTCCGGTGAGTTTATTGGTGAATAATACGCGATATATATATTTATATGTTTTTAAATATATAAATATATATTGAAAATAAAATAATATTAGAAATATATGGATTATCGATCATCTTGAATAAAGCATAAGTGCTTGATGTGTCAAATTTCGTGTCACTTTAAGTTGTGTCATTTTAACGCATCAACCACGCGATCGGGCTCGAGATAGTGCGAGGCGTATCTCGAGGAAAATTCATATATATAAACAAGATTTGATCGTTATATCCTCACAATTCGAACATTTGAAAGAAAGGCTGAGGGTTCGGGAGTTGATTTGGATCGAAGGGGACGATCCGGGGAGCTAAATTAACGTGAATTGAGGAGCTTAATCGAATAAACAACATGAGATCAACGTTTAGTTGAAGTTCAATTCGATGTTGATGCTAGAATTTTAGTTAATTATGTGGTTTGATGATGAAAATCGGTTTATAACCTCATTAGAGGTCCTCCTGGTGATTTGAAAGTATAATTGTTGAGGTTGGATGTGGTTTGGGTCAAGTTTGGATCAATCGAAGTGTGCTGGTGTTGCAGGTCTGGTGCGCTAGACATTAGCCATAACGCTACGCGTACTGGGGAAGATGACTGAGATACGGATAGCGTGCTATCCATGTTAGGTAGCGCTATTGGACCCCAGAAGTGTGTATGAAGTTCAGTATTGCGAATAGCGCGCTAGCTCCGGGACGTAGCGTGCTATCCACACCCAGATCAGTATAAAACTGATTGGATTTGGGTGGTTTGTCGAAAGCTTTGGGTCCAGGGGTTCTAATTAGAGTACACTAGACCTAAATTAACAACAAATGATTGGTGATAGGTTGAGGAACACCAAGGAAACGTGAGATGACTAAAGATTTAAGGAATTTGGGAAATTGCGACTTAAACCTGAGGTAAGTACGGATTCACTTATTTATCAATATTGCCTGACTATTTAATATATATCATTGATTCCAATTCCTCTACTTTGTCATGTTGATTGTTTGTTTGGAAGTCAGTGATATAGCATGCTATTAGGTTAGTTTGTTTATTTTGACTCTAATCATTTGTGCATTAGTATGCGCTACATTTCTTGGATTCTATTCTCGAGTCATTATTGAAAGTGAAAGTGGTTCTTGTGGTTAGTGGTCATTTGATGATAGAATTTCAGCTTTCATACGGGGTCACTAGACTTTCCGGGATGTTAGGAAATTTTTCCACTACCTTGCATGACACACGGGGTAACGTGCCTCGAATGGGGTTACCTGGGACCTCTGGGTTTGTTGGCGCAAGAATAACTTGGTGAACATGACGAGTTTCAAAACTCGGGTATGTTAGCAAGTATACATTCCGTGATGACTAATTCACTTGGAATAGAAAATGCGTAATCGTAAGTACGACCTTTTGAAATTATGATATAGAGCTAAATTTGTACTGAATGCTATAGAGCATAGCTCAAATTGTAAAGTGACAAAGCTAGTGTGATGAAGATCTCTACGACCGACCCTAATCCTTTAGTACTTAGCCTTGAGTCGCTTATATTTGGTTAACTCAAGTATCTATTTGCATGACGTTTCTTTCAAAGATAGTTGCTATTTAAATTATGTCATTTGATACTTGTTGCCTATTTGGGAATGTGGATCAATGTCCTCAAAGATTACTTAAATAATTTCATGTACTCACCGTATAGTTTGTGACGGTGGGTGCAGATCAGTCGAGTAGCAGACCGGGCAAAGATAATATTGATGACTACCTCTAAGCCAGTGAAGGACTGCTACGACATATTTTTGTACGTTTTGCATTCTTTTGTATTACATTTTCTATATACATGATATTTTTACTTTTGGGTTGAGTGATAGGAACATCTGACCAGACACATTTTATATATATCACCGCTTTTGTTTATATATGCATGTGATCACTATTTCCTGATTTTTCCACAATAGGTTAGGCCTTAGGATCTAATGTCCACTAGTAACGAAATAAGACTTCCGCTGAATAACTTGTTAGATAAAAAAACAAAATTTTAACTTAACTTTGATTTATAGACAACCATAGGTTAGTCAGTAGAACTAACTTGTTAATTGTAAGTGGTATCATAATTGGTAAGTGTTTAGGTGTTTAAATAAGGCTGACTAGTTCCTTGTTAGGTCCTATAGGGGAGATTATGGCTTAATTAAGGGATTAGACCGGGCGGTGCCCTTATTTGGAGAAGGGGTCGTCACACCTTAATAAGAAGATGCATCTTCCAAAAGTGGTGGGTAAACAGTAGTTGCTTCCACTAAATTGTAAAACTCGAAAAACATATTAATAACTCAACTGTAAAATGTTGAATGTACTGATAATGATGGATTTGAAGGCTGACTAGGCCTGCGTTGACCTTGCGAGACTGGCTCGGGGGTCCACGTAGGAGTAGGCCGGGCGGGGCCCAATTCGTGAAAAATTGGGGCCGTCACACAACGTGACCTCATGATAATCACGTGATGCAAAATATCAATGACTCTAGCTCCTCAAATATAATATAGTTCTATTCTCGTACACACAAATCAAATAGACACTACCAGCTCTTACCCCGTAATACATAGTCGGGTAACTTTATATACCCCGTTTACACTCAAGCGCATTAATCGCATAGTTCTACCTTGTAATACAGTAAGGCAGACCCCTATACTGATACTCGAAACGCCTTATTCTTCCAACCATGTATGCATGTACGACCACAAATGCAATTTATACGAAAAATATAATCATACAATGTAAGGGTTACCATTAGATTTACTTAACCTTATAACCGCGATACCAACGCTCACTTGCGTTCTGAATCATTCAACTAATCCACACAAGATTCCAATTGCGGTCCTACAATTCATTCATAAATCTATTAAGATTTCCACAAGTTGTTTCCAACCAATTACACTTAAACTGTTTGAATCACGTCCTGAAACCCCAAAAATATTTCCGAAATAAATTATATGATGTCCGGATTCTATTTTCAACTCAAAATTATTGTCCGGCATCGAAAATTACGTTGTCTAGACTTAAATATCAATTTTCCAATTTATACTAAATTTATCGGTCCAATATCGGCCAGAAAACCCCGAAAATTACCTGAACCGGTTCATGGGTCGTCTTCTTGCCCCAAGAGACGAAACAGAGAAGCAAAAGCTTCTCAGTTTCGATCTCTTTTTTTTTTTTCCATATCTTCTCCCTACCCTCTCTCACAGTCCCTCACCCTCCTCGTTTTCTTCTTCTTTTTCATTTTCGTTTCTTCTTCCCTCACTGGTTTTTACAGTGACACTACCTTTTTTTTTTTTTTTCGATTTCAAACTCCCCTCTCTCTCTTTATCAATCAATAAACCCATCCAACAACAAAAATTAACTCGATCACCACAGCCGTTCCAAATAATCAAAATTAAAAATCCAAACCTTAAACTAACCTTAAATGGCACCACTGTCGATCAACCACGCCACCATCACTGTCGACACACTTCAACAACAACAACAAACAAAAAAGAGAAAAATGAGAGAGAGACAGAGATAGAGAGGTCGAGAGAGAGAGACGAGAGGAAGAGGAAGAGAGGAACGAAGAACCAGGAAGGAAGGAAAAGAAGAAGACGATCTCGTTTTTTTCGTTTGGGTTAAATTGGGAGATCAAATGACCAAAATACCCCTAAATTTCTATCCTCCTCAATACAAACCATTTGCCCTTATTAGTCATTTTCCATTTTCCTTTTTATTTTGATATTTATTTCATCGATTTTCATTCCAAGTAAACCCCGAAAAATACCCAATTTCGCCAAAAATTGGCAAATCAACCAAGGCGCTCCAAAACCCTCGAAAAACTTGTCTCACATGCAAATCGAGGTGTGGGACCACGCCAACTCATTAAGTCCATTTAAAATCCAAAAGTTTGAATTTTTAAACTTAAAACCATAATATTTCGCAAAATTCTAAATAAATGTTCAACTCAACATTTTAAGTACCTATCACCCGTCTTGACACGTATTTCGAGACAAAACCCCGCGAAACACCGAATTTAATCAACCGACTTAAATTTCGCAAAATAACATAATATATATACACAACACTAGGCAAACATCACGAAATAATAAAATTAATTATAAATCTCCAATTCACCGTATTTTGACTCCCAACTCGCGCCAAAACCATAATTAGGCTTCCATAATCCCAGCATTAACTGTAATTACACGGTTTAAAGTTTTCGGGATTTGACACGACTCTACGTGATAGTGACGAGACAAATGAAAGTGAGAATGGACATCGAAGCAACTACGTTGCTTTTACATGTGCATTATCCGAAGAAACCAATAATTCCTCTATTGTACCTACAACGTCCACTATACCTACAAAATGTGGTACCTACAACGTTTGTTGTTCCCACGGTACTCCAATACAATAAATCGTAATTTCTCCAACTTATGATTCGATTCGTATTCTACTAATTCGTTGATATTACGTGATTTAAAAGAAGCATATGCGGAGATCTATGTGAAATGGTTAGAGGAACTTGACAAAAATATCATAATGTCAAGAGAAACCACACCTTGCAACACCAACTAAACGCCAAAGAGAATGAACTATGTGCAGTCAAGAAGTCCCTTGAAAAATCTGAGTCAGACTTTCAAGCAATTAAACAAGGGAAAAATAAAACTTGATGACATCCTCAAAATGGGAAAGAATTCACATGATCACAAAGGCCTTGGCTACACAAGCAAATGATCAACCTCTTAGAAAAAAGAAGCCACTTCCTTTATTAAAAAAAATGAAGGAATTGCTGCCACTAAAATCAAAGATGTTCAATCGCGTTTCAAGCCGACTTGTTTTATCCGACCTCGATGCTACAATATGTATCGAGATCTAACTAGGCGACAAAGAGCCGTCACCAAAAAGAATGATAGGTCACGCAATGCAGCTAAACATGCTCCAAAAGAGAAACAAAAATGGGTACCCAAAAGGAGCTTGCAATGCAAAGTAGCTCATATGAGTGATGTACGTGGTCTGCCCCAATCTCAATGTAATGACACAAATGTTCCATTGAGTCCATACTTATCTTTGTCCATACATTAAGACAACACCATATGGACTACGGTTAGGTATAATGTTAAATCATAGTTACCTTTTTTTGCATTATGTTTTGTTTTGTTTTAGGCAAAATCCATCATTTGGTCCCTAAACTTTGTGTTTTTTATGCTTTTGGTCCCTAAACTTTTATTACTACACATTTGGTCCACAACTCACAAGATAATCAAGGCGTGTTTCTTTTCAACAACGTAGAAAGAAGGGAACTAAATATTCGCCAACTCATTTGATTGAAGATGCACTAGGAAACGTCTACAACCAAGACTTTGCATGATCTTCATATTTATATTTATGTAATCACAGTAACATGCTCATCTGTTGAGTATAACATTTTCAAAATAATTGTGAGATAGAGTTTTCGAGAGATAGCTCTTTTTATTTACACACACTAGGCTAAGGGACTTAGCCGATTCACCGAGGGATCTCTCGGTGCCAAGGGGACTTGGGTATTGTGTAGGATCGGTTGTAAGGGGAGTGGGTAGTGTAGCAAAGTTTGGTGGGGGATTCACTAGCTAGATGAGGGGTCACTACTCACTAGTTAGGAACTTTGCATAAATCTGTACATCACTTTCTCTTAGTGGATTCTACACTTGGGCGTGGCCCTGCAGATGTAGGACGGAGGTCCGAATCGCGATAACAATTTTGTGCGTCTTGTTACTCTATTTTACTTTGCTGTAGGTTTTGTTTATGATTGTAGTGATTTGAACTTTATCGAACTCATTAAGCTTAGGTGAGCCTAGTCGCCCTTACGAGTCTACATATTTCAAATTTCTATAATCTAAATAGTTGACTTATATGGTGCACGACTCGGGCAAATCCAGAGTAGTCGATAGTTCGGATATTGGGTTGTTTAGACCCCCAAAAGCTACCCAATCTCAGCAACAATTCTTGCATGATATCATCATTTGATGCCTTTGGAAGGGCTAATAGTTCATGAACAATTGCACAATTTTTTTACATAGTCGGACCCTCGACCTCTCTAAACCTTATTTTTTAGCAAGTGATCGATGTCTCATCCCTTTTGCGAGAGATGCTTTAGCATCAACAATTATACTATTAGTACTGCTAGTCACAATCACAGTGGCCATTTGTTTCTTCAGATCAGAATTTTAAGCAGCTACATTAATTAGCACCATAAGTTCCAATTAAATAGATTTGCTAAGAAAAAACTACACCAATCTCATTTCAGTCTTGTTCCCTCTAAAATTAATGATCTTGCCAGTTTTGAGGTTGTTGAAAAGCAAGTCGCCATGAGCTCTTTTGCTGCTCCTTCCTTGAGGCGCTATTGCCTCGTAGGGTCATAGAGACTGGCAGAGAGCTGTATAGACAGGCCAAATCAAAAGTAAAGAAATTGAACTATGATTTAACCCATAAAATGAAATCTTTTAAGTGACACTTAAACAAAAAGATAAAGACTAAAACTTCACTCTCTTCAAAATTCCAGAAGTATTTTTCATATTCATATATGGCATGTGTAGGGGATAAGCTTCTGCTGTCATCTTCCCGAGATCGACAAAGAACGATTCTGGCATCGTTGGATGCCTTCGGAAGATGTTGTCTTGCTACAGTCCTTCACACGGCTTATCTGTTTCGCTAAATCAGACCTCCGAGAGGCAACTATGACCAGAAGCTCAAGTGATGGAGATCTGCTTAGCATAAACATCACCAGTCTCATCTCACATTTTGTTCCTCTAAAGTTGGTGATTTTCACAATTTTGAGATTGTCGAACCAACAGTAATTAGATGGTTCTTCTGCTGTTTCTACGTCGCTAATTGGATCAATGCATGGGACTCATCTGCACAAGTGACCATAAACAGAAAAGAAAGAAAGGATCACTGAAATGTATAGAATACTTGTTATATTAATTAAAATTAAACAAGCGTAGAGAGTTCTCACCTCAATGAATAATTTCATCAAACAAGGAGAGATGGTACAATTGAAAAAGTTCCAGATGAAAAGAAGCCGATATTCATCAAATGGGTTGCGCAATTGAATATAAATCTCTTGGGCAAACTAATAAGCAAAATCTCAGTGTTAAACAGCTGATGCTCATCGACGTCAACCTAAACAGAAAACAAGAAGATTGAATTAAGCAAGGAACGTTTGATCCATGTAATGACCCCAACCGATTGTACCTAATCAAACACAATGGAAGAGTTTGATCCAACCGATTTTGAGATTAAGGTTATGTTGTTTTTTTTTTTTTTTTTTTTTTTTTTTTTTGTGGATAGGAAAGAGACTTTATTTAGTACAGCCCAATATGTACAAATTTGTTGTTGTTGTTGTTGTATGTCGTCTGTTTGATTTACCTTTAATAAGATCATGTTTTTGTAATATTTTGATTTTAGTAATGGTTGATACAAAGATTATGAAAGGGCGGTTGCGGTGGTTTGGTCACCTGCAAAGACGACCTACAAATGCAAACTTTACTCAATAGAAACTATGAAATTCGACGAGGTAGAGGTAGACCAAAGTTAACATGAGATGCACTAATTAGGAGGGATTTGAATGGTCTGGAAAGCTCACCATCAATTGCACTTAATCGAGCACAATGGAAAAGTTTGATCCATGTAGCCGACCCAAATTAATTTGGGATCGAGGCTATATTGTTGTTGTTGTTGATGATGATGATTTTAGAAATGGTTAAAAAAAAAAAACAATATTCCCACTACCCTATATCAACCTCTCATTTAATTTAAAATATTTTTAAACTAAAATGTCTTTAAGCAAAATTACAAAAATAACTTTACTCTAAATCGCACTTAATCGAGCACAATGGAAAAGTTTGATCCATGTAGCCGACCCCAGTTAATTTGGGACTGAGGCTATGTTGTTGTTGTAACTTTACTCTAAATCACGAATCTATTTCGTTTCTTTTTCCCCTTCTACTTTACACCCCTCTTCAACTTTACTTTTCACTCTCTACACCCCTCCATAAATGAAACTTTAATTCATCCCCAATTCTTATCTCACTCACTACGCTAACCTTCTCCTCTTCTACTTAATTTTCACTTTCTATATCCCACCCCAAATCAAACCATAGGCTCATCTCATTTTCCTTTAGGAAAGTAGCAGTGTTACACGCTTTGAAGTCATTGCAAATGCTTCATCTAACAAATTTCACTCTCAATATGCAGAAAATGGCGCCCACGACTTTCCTTTCAAACACATCAAACATTTTTACGTTCAGAATGCGGGGCCGCACTGCAGTTTAGTTTCAAAGGGCAAGCAACTCTCAGTAAATGAGTTGTTTGATCCTGTTATTTGAATAAGTAGTTATAAGATAACAAATTAATATTTCAAACAGAAGAAGAAAATCCACATAACGTAAATATAATCAACATAAATATAGAGGACGATCAACCCAGCTTTTCTTCCTAACATAAATGTAAGAAGAAGATGGGCATCAAGAACGGACATGCAAAGAGAAGATAGCCTTAGAAGGTTAAGACTTAAGAGAACATCAAATATGCAAGCCTCAAATAATACATGCGCAAGACAAAAATAAGAGACGACGATAATATCCTTTTTTAGAATGTAAGGGGTACTTAGAGCTTGCCTCTAGTTTAGATATGCATGTGATGAATTTCTTGAAACCATGGTGATAGGAATGGCATCTTTTAACTTTTAAGGAATTTATGCAGCAATTTAATCAAAGAAAGACACCAATTGCAGTGCAAATGATGAAGCAGAATGGAGAATGCGCGCAAAAGAAAACTTAACATAACATAAATGTAATAAAGACAAATATATTACGACTAACTTCATGAGTTCAAGTCTTTTGATGTAACAAAAGCTTGAAGTGCCATACATTGTGATTTCTTCATCTTAAACAAATTCCAAAGAATTCAGACAATCAAACATGACCACCAGCGTAATCTCTCAACAGCACAAAAAACACTTTCTCCTATCCAACTAATCTAACTCTTCAAGCTAAAAAATCTCAAGAAATGCATAACTAAAAAGGAAAACGCAACGAGAATCTAAATCTGCAACTAGATGGCATAAGAGTAGATCTACTAACAATTTCGGGATGCACAATATAATTCAGTGTAGAGGGGTGCATTTCTTGTGTTTATACTTCATTATAAACATTAAAAATAAAATATAACGGCAAGAACTATAAGATATTGGTTCTTAGGTTGGCACCAGTGTCTATATGCATGCATCAACATCCTTCATTTCTAAAATAACACCATTTCACTGCTCATTGGATCAAATCAACACCCTTGGACTGTGAGCAGTTGATTGAAAAAAAGCATAGTTTGTATATCAGTAAATAGGCTTAAAAAATAGAGTAGATCAGATTGGCAAAAAAAGGATCATTTGAGCATATAGATGTACTTAAGCTCTTGATTCTACTATGAATGGCTTAGAAAAAATAGGAAAGGCTGTAGATAGCATCAAGTGTGCAAAACCTCAAAAAAAAAAGGAGTGGTATTCAACAAATACCGAATTCATGCCTGAATTTTAGATGCAAGTGAATTTCTTGAAACCATGGTGAAGAGTGGTACAACGCAAATACTGAAACCAAGATATAATTAGAGTTTTTGATGGATTACTGTTTTGATCCTTTGAAAGAATATTGACTGCATGCAAAGAAGAGTTTATTTTCCTTCATTGGAATCAAACACGCCAAAAACACAGACTCGACACGGTATATATGAAGTTTTAGGAATTCATGCAGCAAATTTAATCAATGAAAGAAACCAATTGCAGTATAAATTATGTGAGTAAAATAACATTAAATGAAGCTGAATGAAGAATGCAAATGCTTGACTTGACATCATATGCAAGGGAAGAGAAATCATTTGAACTAAAGGAAGTTTTCAGAAAATATTATGTTGGAAGAAAACAAAGCTGAAGAACTGCCTTAAGCAAGAATAGGAGTATTTAGCACAACTGCCATTTTTTCATTGGAAACCCTAAGGCAGATTTCTAACATTCAGATCCATTTCAACTGTGTAATCTCTACCCTGTTTTTCTTAAAAGATTGAATACGTTTCAGCACGAATATAACATCCACAAAACCGTATAAATTGGACAAACACGAAAAAGTGAAACTGAAGGACTTAACCCAACCCGTAAAAGTGACAAGGTAAATCAAGGATCAACAATATCTAACAGCATATTCAAGCATTTTCAAATTGTTATAGCTTTTGGGGACGAGATTCATGCATGGACTTTTATACTACCGCACGCAGCTGTGCCACTCATACTTTGAACCGAACCTGGTCGACGACCTTTTTTATGGACTCGTACCCTGTAATATATATAGGACTAATCATCACTAAAACAACAATATTATCACAAGTTAAAGAATGATATTATAAAACTAAACTACATGGAAGGGATAGACTTACAATCATGTTTGGTTTGAGTAGGGAACAGATTGACTTCCCCCTCTCGGCATAGCAGTACTTTAGCATCTGCTGATTTCTTTGCAAGTTGTTGTAGCCGAACACTAAATTCAGATGAATTACCAGTAGATTGTTGCACATCGATAATATATTTCTCCACATCTGATTTTTTCGCAGCAACCACTACCATAAGTTGCAACAATGTTGCCTTCCTCAAAATAAATTTGAGCAATTTAAACTCATCCATACTCCCATGAAAGTGAGTGAACTTAACCATCCGCGTTTGAAGAGTTAGAGAACCATCCCCCTTTCTTTCTTTACTTTCTCTTCTGAGACAGCAGGATTCATACATATCACCATAATCATGATAACCTACCTGCATTTTCCGTAGCCACAATAAAGTTAAGAAAGATAGTGAATCATTAATTTTAGCTTCCTGAGAGACAACATAAAAATTAAATTTCAAAAGGCGTCTACCTCAATGAACAAATTTTCTAACTTGGGGAAGCGAACATTGTTGAAGAAGGCATACACATCAACCAGGTATTTCTTAGTCAATGTTGTACCCAAACAAATTTGCGATTCTTGCAGGTTGGGCATAGTGATTGGCAGATTGAAAAGTAACTCATCCTTACGATCATATCTCTTTCCGAGCTCAGAAACATTCTGAAAACAATAAGATAGGACATTCTATTTTGTTATAAAGAAGTAAAAAATGAATAAAATAAATGAATAAAAGATGATGTGAAGGCATTTACCGCTATTACTTCATCATATATGGTGAGTATCTTGATGTTACAAGCATCACGTAAAAGGCGCAAGTGGTCAAAGTAATCCTCGAGCACCTTATTTTACTCATCTCGCTTGTGCATAGTTGAATCTATGCAAACCTCCTCCAATGATAAATGATTTTGAAATTTATAGTTATCAAAGAGACGACCATAAAAATCAACCTTCTTCAAATTAGGGACTGCAACTTCAATTTTTCTTGCTGCATTAGGTTCATGCGAATCGGAATCACATAGATGAGAGTCGATCACAAGCAAACTCTTGAGTTGTGAATCTTCTGAAGCCAAAATCCTCATCTCATATTCACAAAAAGAATCCTGCAAAGTAAGCTCTTCCAAAAGTAGACAATTCTCCAAGGTCGCTTTAAAGGCTTTGTTTGAGGTGCAAGCTTCTTTAAGATACAAAAACCGAAGAGACTTCAAGCCACCAAAAGTTTGCTGAGGATTGAATTGGCAAGTCCTCAACTTCAAAGACGTTATGGAAGGGCAAGCAAACAATCGTTTCGGAACTACAAACAAATCATCCCAATCGTCATAAGAAGGGCAGTAAACATCAAGATCGTATACTGACTTGTTTAATGCGAATTCAATACACTCTTTTAGTTGTATCTTATGTTCTTCTAAGCTTTCGTCGCCCCAAGCAAAGAATATTTTCAAACTCCTTATCAAAGGGCTTGTATGACGATGCAAAAACTTATTTATGTTTTCGATGAACTCATCTGTTTCTTCATCAGCTCCACAGCTGAATTCTATATTCTCCACAATAGGTAAAAAATCTCCAGCTATTATTTTCCATTCCCTTAGGGGCGGATCTAGCATTTCAAGCTCCCCTAAGCTATACCAATGGTAGTTTAAACATTACTTTCATTACAAAAAAAAAAAAAAAATTATAGATCTTGGTGTTATATAACACGTTATTAAAACTTATTAAATTTTAAATTAATATGTAACTTAATATTATTAATGAAAAAAATAGTTATTAACAATTGACAAAATATTATAAAACAAAAAACTTCAATAAATTATAAATCATTACACATTAATTTCTTAGTTATAGATAGTCCTGTTGGACATTGATTATATATTAAATAAGTTTTAAAAACGTTGAATATAAGAATATATTTAGATGTTATAAAAATATTTTAAATTAATATATAACTTAATATTATTAATGAAAAAAATAGTTATTAACAATTAACTAAATATTATAAAACAAAAAACTTCAATAAATTATAAATCATTACACATTAATTTCTTAGTTATAGATAGTCATGTTGGACATTGATTACATATTAAATAAGTTTTAAAAACGTAGAATATAAGAATATATTTAGATGTTATAAAAATATTTTTTAATGTAGTGTTCAACGAGTGGGCTAGCTTACATATTTTCAATTTTTTTTGTGCCCTGGTCTATAGCCTAGGCAGCTTTGTATGTGGCTCCGTCCCTGTTGATTCCCTGGATAACATCAACATTCCCATCACAGTTTTGAAGGGGAGCCGACTTAATATGTTGAAGAGTAATTCCATTCCCATCACAGTTTTGAAGGGGAACCGACTTAATATGTTGAAGAGTAATTCCTTTGGCAGATGCATAAGCCGATCCCCGTAAACTCTTCTTCTTTTTTGATGACCATGGGTATTCCCATAAACTCTTCCGATCTTCATGTACTCCCTTGGACAATAGGTTTTTCCTTCTCAATCGATGCTCGAAACAAAACTTAATTGAACTCGAAATAGAACTCAACCAATCCTTGATCTATTTGTCAAAAAAAAGTGCCCCTGCTTCCTTGTACATTACTAATTTCCTTTCACCATCATTTTGATTATTTGTTTAAAGGCGGCGTTACCGCATTTGAAACCGAAAAGAAAGAACAACGAACAATAGAAGAGAATTCAGAGTACAAAAATCTTGAACGCATTACTAAATAATTAAAGATCCAAGAACTTCCTGTTGAACTTTGAAGTTAAAAATTTTGTATTGCAAATTAACTAAACCTTTAGTCCCATAGGAGAGAAAGGTTTGGTTTCTCACTTAATATATGGACCAACACACTTTACTATTGTTTAAGTGAGAAGTGGGTTGGAGTGAGTGGACCATGGGGTTTCACTAGTTAATCACCCTATTTAAATAATCTTTGACAATGGACCAACACACTTCACTATTGTTCAAGACTTAGCCATTCATAAATATAGTTTTTTTCTTTTTTCGTTTTTTATTTTCGTTATTAAATAAAAGAGCACCAACAGTTGCTAAGTTCGAATTAGGAGTTAATTAACTATCAACTAGTGGCACACTAATTAAGACCACTAATAAGATAGTTATTAAAAAAGAACTGTCCACTAATTGGACAGTTAGATAGTTCTCTATAATATTAGAAGAGTCTATGGACATAGAAAATACAAGTTTTTCCGAAATCAAAATTTATGTGATTTGTGTTTTTGAGAGAGAGTCGATTTTGCAGTTTGAAGGTTCTTTGATTGGTGCTTTGATCAAAGAGCAAACCAGTTGTATTATGGGGACATAACTCCTAGTTGAATTCAGCACCGAGTTGGAGGAAATTTTTTGTCTTAGGTCATTGCACTGCAAGCCTCTGGTACACTTTGTTTATTAATCTTCTTAATTGTTTAATCAGCATGTTTAGTTGCTTGTGATAACAGTGCCATGTTCAGATTTATGTTTAAATTTAGATTGCTTGGTCTAACACTTCCTACATCTAAGACATCCTATCTCGTCACAGAACCTATCTCGTCACAGAACGCCGACCGCGTCAAATTGAACACTAAACAATTTCCAAAACCCTAGGCAATTAGGCATCTCATTGAAGAAAATGTACAAGGATGTGAATGAATAATTAGGCATCTCATTGAATTCAGCTTTACCTTCACATGCAGCATTCCAAATTCAGCTAATTGTTCAGCTTTTCGCGGCGCGGCACCGCTCTCGTTCTTGACCTGAAACACAAGATTTGAAGAAACACTGAAATTGAACGATCAAGAGACAATGCGATGAATCAAACACTGAAAATTCTATGTACAGAGCCATGAATTGGCTCTAACTATTAACCTTCAAAACAAGAAGCGCTCGATGCAGGGGCGGAGCCACATACAAGGCTGCTAGGCTATAGGCCATGACACCTTGGTGTGAACCCGATTAGTGAAAAAAGAAAAAAAATTGAAAATATGTAAGCTAGCTCACTCGTCAAACACTACATTAAAAAATTATTTTTATAACATCTAAATATATTCTTATATTCTACGTTTTTAAAACTTATTTAATATGTAATCAATGTCCAACAGGACTATCTATAATTAAGAAATTAATGTGTAATGATTTATAATTTATTGAAGTTTTTTGTTTTATAATATTTAGTCAATTGTTAATAACTATTTTTTTCATTAATAATATTAAGTTATATATTAATTTAAAAATTAATAAGTTTTAATTACGTATTATATAACACCAAGATCTGTAAATTTTTTTTTTTTTTTTTTGTAATGAAAGTAATGCTTAAACTACCATTAGTATAGCTTAGGGGAGCTTGAAATGCTAGCTCCGCCCCTGGCTCGATGTCAGCTTGATCGATCGTCTTCTTCTACTCTTGAGAGAGATTCTCAGCTCTTAATTCGTTGTAACAATCTTGGAACCCTAAATTCGATCGCTCAAATCTTGGATTTGGAGACCGCGCAGCGTCTGTGTGTTCAAATTCTAAAATTCTAGAATACTCATTGTACGTAAAACACACAAGCAATGAAGCAAAGCTTAACAACATGCAAAAGGGGTCCACATGTAATATAAGATATAGTTGGCATAGTGTTTTCTTTATAATATATATTGTTTTTATTTATGAGAAATGGTAGGGTGGTCCTGGTAGGATACAAACTCATCATCTGCGCTTGATACACCTTAGAATGCATGCGCACCTCGATAATTAATTAAGGATGGCTGGATGAATGCATGTATAGTGTACTACTCGGGGCACCACAACATTTTCCTTTCCTTATTGCATGGAAAATGCTACAATGACACCCCAAAGTCACATTGGGTGACGTGCGCGTGTGAGCGCGCGTTTCCAGAAGCCGTGTGCACCTCGAGATACATACCCCATGTGTCATGCACCGAAAACTATGTGTGCACACCCATTTCATGTGAGACCCCACGCCATGTCACCCCAGTGTGACTTTGGGTGATGTTGGGGTGTTATCGTAGCATTTTTGGGTTTACTTGCGGTTTAGAGCGGTTTAAAAAACTTGAAAACTGCGATCTTGCGGTTTGTTGGTGGTTTTCATTTACAGAAAACCGCGGTTCGCCCAACCAAGAAAAACCACCCCAAACTTGAAAAGAATTGGAATAAAGTTGAAGCCTTTTCATAATGTTTTAACTTTTGAAATGAACTTAGACTCATAATTTTAATTGAGTTCATGTGTTTCATTGTGTTTTTGGTGGATGGTCATGTATGAACGTATATTTTGTTGATGGACTTGTATAGAATGTGTGATTTTTTTTTGTTAGAAAATGTGTCGCAAGAAAACCGCAAAACCAAACATACAAAATCGGGCAAATCGCGGTCGGTTTGGTTGCGCTTTTGAGGGTTCGCGGTTTGGTGATGATTTACAAAACGGCCAAACCGCGAACTCTCGATTTGGTGGCGGTTTGATGGTTTTCACCATCAAACAAATGTTTGCCCACCCGTAGTTCTCTCTATCGATTGAATTGGAAGATGCTTGAGTGACCGGGATGGGACACTCGAGATGAGACAACCGGTGGTGGTGTCCATCCATTTGCGTATCGAGATTTGTATATGCACACACATCGATACACAAATAGATATACACCATCACCAGGTGTCTATCCCGGGTAACTAGTATTTTCCATGTTTAAAAAGTGGTTATAACTTTGTGAAAAAATAAAAAAATAAAAAAATAAAAAATAAAAAACAAACAAACAAAAGAAGGTCGTTATATGTGTCCCACAAGGACTCCAAATGACTGTTGTTCTTTTAGGGTGTCTCTCACCGTATCGATTCGATTTCAATTGACTTGATTTCACCTGTTCGATCACTCAATTGAAGGTTTAATTTCGGTTAGGGCTTTTCTTACAATTGATACAATTTCATGAAATTGGTTTGGTGAGCTGTTTAGATTGACATCATTGTTTATGGTTTAGGGTTTAAATTCGATATGAACATGTATACTTGCCTTTGATGAGGGTTTATGGATTAGATTGATTAATGAGTTCCAATTTTAAGCGTACACTATTGTTTGATTGAATCCCCAAGTGGAGTCATTAACTTCATTAGAAGAAGATTGTGGTGTTTAAAATTATTCGAGGTTGTTTAAGTCTTGGCAATTTGTGACCAAAAACTCACATCCTAGATAGGTGCATGGTTTTAAGGCTCGACTACGTGCACCCCACAAAATACTAAAGACAAGCCACAAAATTTTTTGCACTCCCTTTCTATATTTGCCCCCAAATGAAATGACCTCTTTACCCCTCTAAACTGCCACAATCACTCACATGCCTCTTTATCTCTCTCACCTTTGTGCACCCCACATGAATCGACTCTTCGTCTCCAACGATCCCTCCAACCACCGGTGACGCAAAAATCCATCGGAATCAACACCTAGGGCTCGTGCTCTCGTTCATTCCGATGACTTCAAAATTTTGTTTTTTTTCGAATACAGAGTTGTGGGGTGCTCTTCTAAACATAAAGACATTTTAGGAAAAAAAAAAGATTTTTTTGGGGTGCCCTTGCAAATCTGTGGGGTGCACTCATCATGTGGCTTGCTGAGACCCAGGGTTTTACTGCCAGTTCGAAAATTCATACTATTTGGGTTCATTTCGTTTTAATGATTTTTGCTGGTTGGAGATAATGCTCACAATTTTAATGTACTCGACGTTGGGGGTAAGTGCAGTACTATATTAATCTTATGAATATTAAATAGAATGTGTTTAGTTATCTCTTAAAACTCTATTTTGTATTTGTGTATTGGGTTGATCCAAAAGAAGGCAAGTACTTTGACACTCTTTTATAGAATGACAACAATACGTCACATTAAAAGTTGCATTGGGCCTGAAATAGCCTTCAATGTATGCACCTCGAGATGGAGATACATAGATCTAATATATAACGCGCAGGGCGAGATTTAATGGACAATTCTCCTAGGACGATGTGTCTTTTGATGAGTCGAGTGACATACTTGTCATTTTCCTCTATAGAATGGGGGTTGTTTTATTAGAATGACAGCCATGCAACACAATACATTGGCCCCACATAGATTTACTTGTAAGCACAAGAGAGAAAATTAAGCTCACTTTATAAAATTTAATTTTAATTTAGTTTTTCATGTGCTTTTGGAACTAACTGTACATTCATTGTTTACTTGCAAAGCCTCTAGGAAATATCATAAATGTATTGGAGAGGCTCTTAAAGTCCTATAACAACCTAAGGTCGTTGAATCTCGGTGTGTCTCTTGGCAATATCGCAAGCTTTTCTCAGATCGCATCCTTGTTGATTAGTAGTTGTTCTGCTTCCATAGAATTCCTCATCTTGAGAGTAGTTCATGACTTATGCATCAAATGATCACTTGTTATAAATTATTACTTCGGAAGATGTTGGGTTGACTTTTTTTGGGACACATGGAATTGACATTCAGTTGTTGTTGTTCATTCAATACAAATCGATTTGTGCGCTCACAAACATTGATGCAGGAATATGGTATCCATTCGAGTGTCTCAAAATGGATCATTCTAGTATTTTCGCATTACTTATATATTAAACATGTTCTTGGGCTAAGCCTAAACAAACTTGTCCTAAAAGCCCTTGTCCAAACCTTGCCCATGGAGCTCATTATCCAAAATTATTTTTAAAATTAAAACGAGCTAGGTTGGACTTGAGCTTCACTAGTCAACCTGAGTACAATCCATGTACGCAGCAGGTCGTGTAGGTACCCAAGCCCATGAAAGTGTTTACTTCCATTTATGCTAGTTAGGTTGGTTCACTAAATCAATGTCCTTGATCACATCAATTGTTTTCTTTCCTTTCTAGCCACTCAGGGTTGCAAGTGGGGCAGGGATTCCCCATTCCCCGCGGTGCCCTGCCTTGGTGGGGCAAGGAATCCCCACTTTTTGCTCCCCGCGGGGTGGGGCATGGGGCAAAATCTTGCCCCGCCACACGGGGCAAGGCGGGGGCAGTAATTGTTCTCGCCCCGCGGAGATTCCTCGCCCCGCGTCCCTTGCATAGAATTCTCCATTTTTTATGTTTTTACAAAAAAAATTATATAACTTTTTTAATTAAAACATATGTAATATATGAAATGAAACTCATAAAATTTATTTTTACCATTAAATTAATTCTATAATATACACACACATGTATATATATATATATATATATATATATATATATATATATATATATATATATGTTATATCATAAAGATATATAAAATTATATTTAGATTATCATTGAAATATACTTACCATACTAGATTTGGAAATCTTATATATTTAATTAAGTATGATAAGTTGTAACTCAATCTACAAAACAAATCCACATTAATCCTTCAATTTGAGAAAAATAGTTTCTTAAAAAATTGGGAAAGTAGTACTTAAGTGCCAAAATGATCAAGGAATGAAGATCAAAATAAATATCTTTTTTACAAAATTGATGGGGCACTGTGGAGATTCCCCGCCCCGCGAGGATTCCTGCAAGGTGGGGTGTGAGGCGGCAAAGTTCGCCCCGCGAGGAATTTGTGGGAATAAATCCCCGCCTTGTGCCCCGCGGGGACGGGGACGGTAATTTCGATTCCCGCCCGTCCTGCCCTGCCCCACTTGCAACCCTAAGCCACTACAATTCTAATTTTAATTTGCTATGTTGCTAACAGAGTATTCCATTTACAAATAAAGAAATAGCTCCTTTGTTGTCTCCTCCATGCACTCTGGACAAACTCAAGTATATTGCTGTACAAGGGATGGAAAGATCAAATCATGAGCTTGAGTTCTTTAAACTTCTATTCAACATGGCAGTGAATTTAGAAAAACTGGTTTTTATTGTATTTGTCAAGGAGTTTAGATATGAAGAAAAGTTTTGGATGGACTTTAGAGACCAGCTTTCTCAGCATTAACTTTGTCCTTCTATTTCATTTCAGCCTTTGTAATTAAATTAACATGCATTAATTTTGTTACATATTTGGTTTTTACATTATTTAGTAAAAGAAATTGGTATTTACATTATTTACATTAACTTTGTCCTTCTATTTCATTTCAGCCTTTGATTGAGCTTACACATACAAAACTTTTTATACAAAGAATCCAAAAATTCAGAAAAACTTGTTAAACCTAAGTTGCTTAAATATCTTAAATTTAGTTAAGTTATTATTATTATTTTCTAGGCCTATATATAGTTAATGGAATTTAAAGTGAATATCGAGTAATTAGGAAGCAAAAATGCAGTAGAATATATCAACCGATTCGAACAAAACCCTGTCGAGCCTGTCTACTTGAGATAATATGCATGTTGATGATCTAAATTGCAATATATAAAGGAAGGTGATGCCAACACTGAGTTTTTTCAAAAGATTGTTAAAAATTGAATGCACTTTCTTACAATTTTCTTTCAATTACTACTAATATTGAGCAAGGTTCATCTTCCAAAACATTGATTAAAGCCAAGGAAAATTGAGATGCGAGTTCCAAGTCGAGCAAACACAATCATGACAGTAATATGCAATACTTGTCGAGATGACCACTACTAGCTTCAAACATGTCGCGAAGCAGAATTGGATAATCAAGTTTCAGCAGAAAACTTATTGTCTCTTCAAGTTTCTTGAATACAAATGAATATGTAGTAGTAAAAGTAGTTGTTTCAAATGCATAGCATTATCAAGCAAAATCATAAAATTCAAGCTCAGCTCTGCCTCGTCTTAGACTTCAAACGACGATGTACTTGAGATTTTTCAGAGAGCATTAATTGTTCGAAAACACAAATATACTTTTTGCGGATATTAAATCAGTAATGCAATGGAAGTTGAGCTTAGTATAATCACTCACATGTTCAACAACAAAGTTATCTGCAACCACTTCAAAGAATTGAAAGAGTTTCAATGGAAGAACATTTACCACGTATCAAAGCAATCTTGTTTGTAGTTGCATTAAACTTCAAACCGCACTCGCGCATATCCCAACATGTTTCCTTGTCAAAAAAAAAAAAAAACCTTCAAAACCAAATGAGGGATAAGAGATTAAAGGGTGAAGTTAGAAGAGAAGATTATAAATGCTTCTTCAAGTGATATTAAATTAGGTAACAAGTTTCTAAATCAATGCAAATAACAAATTTCCGATACAAAAGACAATACATACCAACTTCAAAACCCTTAAGAACCAAACTACTGCACTGTTAACATCTAGAATTGAACATGAAAATCATCTCTTCTTCTCTCAAATCTTGATGAGGAAGAGAGTGATCAATTGTATTTATATCTGAAAATCAGTTACAACCGTAATGTATACATGTTTCTTTACATTGGACATCTCTAACAAACTTAACAACCAGAACAGCTTTAACTAACTTAGCAAAACCTTGAATTTGATAAAGCCTTGGTAAAACAATCAGCAACTTGATCATGAGAAGGCACATGATGAACAGCTAACAATCCTTTTAAAACTTGATCACGAATGTAATGAACATCAATTTCAATGTGCTTTGTTCTTGAATGAAAAACTGGATTCCTGGCCAATGCAGTTGCACTCATATTGTCACACCAAACCACTGGAGTTTGTTGAAGAGGAAGGTGAAGTTCCGAGAGTAGAGACTTAATCCAAGTGATCTCAGATGCAACATGAGCAAGAGCTCTATACTCTGACTCTGTACTAGACCTTGCCACTACACTTTGCTTTTTAGACTGCCATGACACTAGATTGCATCCAAAATAGATAGCATAACCAGCAATTGATTTACGATCTTCAATGGAAGATGCCCAATCAACATCTGAATAACCAGTAAGCATAAATGAAGAACCTGGTTTAAAACACAAACCACACTGAATAGTCCCTTTCAAGTACCTTAAGACTCTTTTTAATGCTTGTCAATGTGAGGTGGAAGGAGATTGTTGATATTGACTGAGCTTGTTGACAATGTAAGCTATGTCAGGTCGAGTATTAACAACATATTGAAGACCTCCTAATATGCTTCGATAAAGAGAAGGATCAGTGAACAAGGTGGCAGAGACATCAGGCATCATTTTTGTAACAGCAGGGGTATCAACAGGTTTGGTATTGATCATGCCTGCCTTCTTCAGTAACTCAGACACATAGCTTGATTGTGTAAGATAGAGACCAGAGTTATCTCTATGAACTTCAAATCCGAGAAACATATTTAAATCACCAATGTCTTTCAAGGCAAATTTCTGATTCAATTGATCAATGAAAGACTGAATCAAATCATTGTTATTGCCAGCTGATGATGATATCATCCACATACACTAGAACATATAGAGTAGTGCTTTGTTGACGTAAAATGAACAATGAAGTATCAGATACTGCATTGTGGAAACCCCAAGATAGTAACTGAGACTTTAACTTGTCAAACCAAGCTCTTGGTGCCTGTCTCAAACCATACAATGCCTTATGAAGATGACAGACCATATTAGGATAATTTGGATTCACAAAACCTTCAGGTTGATTGGTGAATACTTCTTCACTGAGATGGCCATTCAAAAATGCATTATTGATATCTATTTGTCTCAGATTCCATCCAAGAGTAACAACGCAATGGAGAAAATGACTCGAAGAGTAGAGGCTTTAACCACTGGACTGTAAGTTTCCGAGAAATCAATGCCAGGGACTTGTTTGAATCCTTTAGCTACCAATCTAGCTTTGTATCTATTCACTGAACCATCTGAATTCTTCTTGATTGTAAAGATCCACTTGTTTCCTACTATATTTTGATGATTAGTAGGTTGAACAAGTGACCAAGTCCCATTCTTAACCAAAGCTTGATACTCATGTTCCATTGCTTCTTTCCAATGAGGAATAGAAATAGCATGTTTAACTGATTTAGGAACTTCTTCATCTAAAGGAGAAGAAGTAGTAGAAACAAACACCTTCTTCTGAATAATTCCAGCTTTAGCTCTTGTGACCATTGAATGCTTATTGATAGGAACATTAGTTGTGGTATGAATTGGAGCAGAGGAGATAAAGCAAGAACATCCATGGACTAGAAGTTGAATTTGATGATTGAGATGGTACATCCACGACTTTGTTGTAGACACAACAACTACGATGAAGAACATATAGGTAGAGATATTAATGGACCAAGAGAGCAAGTAGTCGAAGGTAATTGCTTAGGAGAAAACATCATCTCGATATGGAAACTCATCTTCATTGAATAGTACATGTCTCGGTAACATACATTCTACCAAATAGAATTCATACACTTATAACCCTTATGAATAGAGCTATATCCCAAGAATATACACCTCTCGATCTATATTGATATTTATGAGCATTGTATGGTCTTGTATAGGGATAGCAAGTACATCCAAACACCTTCAAAATCATGTAATCGTGAGGGACATGATAAAGTAATCGATATGGAGAAGATCCTTGCAATACTCTTGTAGGTAATCTATCGACCGTAAAAAGTAGCAGCTTCACACGCATCATACCAAAATTTATAAGGCAATCCAAATTTTGAGCAAGTAGAGTTAAACTTGTTTCAACTATATGTCTATGTTTTCTTTCAACTCTACCATTCTCGTTCTTCATGTGTATAGGGGCATGGATGTTGAAAGAAAATACCTTGTTCTTCCAAAAACAATCAAACTTCAAATTCACCACCCCAATCGATTGTAAACATTTAATCTTGCATTAAACTGATTTTCAACTCGGATTTGAACACTTTGAAAGCTTGAAGTGCATCCGATTTATTCTTTAAAGGAAAAATCCATGTAAATCTTGACCAATCATCAACAAATACAATGTAGTAATTGAAACCATCATGAGAAGTAACGGAGAAGGACCCCAAACATCTCGAATGAATGAGATCTAGTACATGTTTACATCTTGAACTTGACTTTGAGAATGGTAAAGCATGATGCTTTCCTGAATGGACAGACATGACAAAACTCAGAGATAAGCATGGTAGATGAAGACTAGATCGCATCACTTGTTGTAAAGTTTGAACAACAGATGTCCTAGCCAAAAATGCCATAGAGAAGACATTGATTTTCTCGATGCCCAAGAAGCTTGTAGAATTTGACCGTGTTTGATGTGACAAACTTGAGAATCGGCAACCGCAAATACCCATCTCGAAGAACTCCCTTAAGTAAGATCTCCTTAGTTGAAGAATCCTTCACCAAACAATTCTTATTAGTGAACTCAATAACAACATTGTTGTCCTTAACCAGTTGAGATATACTAATAAGATTCTTCCTTATGTTTGGTACACATAGAGTATTTGAAAACTTTAGTCTATGATCAGCAGATGTAACTTTTGCATTGCCTATATACTTAATAGGAATAGAATTACCATTGCCAACTATCAAAGAATCATTACCTTGATAAGGTGAAATATGATTCATTTGAGAAGTATCATTAGTAACATGAGTCGTGGCACCACTATCTCGCATACCAAGAAGTATCATTGGCAATTCGATGATTCAAAACCAACTTAACCCAACCATAAGAGTTTCCACCAAAACCGAATCCGAACTCGTGTACCCGTAAAATGTGCACTTGGTTGTACTCCATGAAACTGGCCTCCTCCTCTAAAATTCTGATTTCCCTGATAACCATTGAACTGACTTCCATTTGAATTACTAGCTTGTGTACCCATGTAATTCATATCTGCCCTGTAATAGCAGAATGCAGCAGAATGTCCAACCTTGTTGCATATTTGACATGTTGGCCTACTATTGTTTTGAAATCGAAAGCCTCCTCTTCCTCTAAATCGACCACCACGACCTCTATTGTTGTTATTGAAATTCCTTCCACCATTTCCTCCTTGTCTCTGAGAATTATTATTCCAACCATTATTTGATCATCCTTGTTTCGTTTCAACTGAATTCACTTGATTTGATCCTTGAATAGTCATAGAATTTATTCCAGAAATCATTTGTAACTCGACCAAGTTTGGCTTCAAAATCGAGTAAACATGACTCGTAATTCACCATTTCAGATCTCCTTGTCTTTCTAATACAGCTTGTAATTGGGAGATATTCTCCATCTAAACCGTAAAGTATACAAGATATGAGTTCTCAGAACCGAGAATTGTTCTCCAGATAGCTTGCTATATTATCGCAAATTCTTTCATCTTTCTAATGTAATCACTCATCTTGGTAGATCCTTTTCTTGTAAGTTCGATTGCGCTTCGTTGAACCGAATCGTGCTCGATCATGTGTGCACCACAAAATTCTTCAATGGATTTCCACAGCTTCATTAGTCAAGCAGTAGTTTCTTCCATCCTTTGCAACCACCGCTGTTGCAATGCGTGGTTCCAATGTACACAAAAGCCAGGCATATAACATTCTATCACGAGAATGCCAAACTTGATGTTCAAGATTTGGTTCTCCTTGATCATTCAACAATGAAGGAACTTCAATTGTTCCAAACAAGATTCCATTCTAACCTACATCCTTCTATTGCAGGTACAATGATGGATTTCCACAACAAAAAATTGCTATCATTCAACTTGATCGATACAATTTGGTTAAGAGAGTTACCGAATGGTGTAATCATTGTTTGATGATTTGCAGAGGAGCTAGAAACATTTGGAGAAGAAAGACTTGAAGCATCCATGGTGATGTCAGAATCTCCCGAGAATCACTAAGAACCAGTGATGATGATTCCTTAAGCACCACAGATCACTATCAATGGCAATGAGCTAACCAGCTCTGATACCATGTTAACATCTAGAATTGAACATGAAAATCATCTCTTCTTCTCTCAAATCTTGATGAGGAAGAGAGTGATCAATTGTATTTATATCTGAAAATCTGTTACAACCGTAATGTATACATGTTTCTTTACATTGGACATCTCTAACAAACTTAACAACCAGAACAGCTTTAACTAACTTCTTAACTAACTTTCCCTCCTATACATACATGTTGTCTAACATCAATGGTTTATGCTAACATGCACTGCATGATTACATACAAACCCCAAATGAGAGACGATTCGGATGCAGCGTTCCTCGATAACACAAATTTTCTTTTTGCTAGCATATTCCCAATCTCCACAAAGTTTGATCCCGGCATGCTTCGACGCCTTTGGCAAGCTCAGTAGCATTCTCGAATCAAGTGGCAATGCCGTGGCGGATGAAGTAGGCGAGATCTCCAACTACGGCCCCCGTGTCTTACAAAATCGACTGGATCAAGCAACTAAAAGCGTAAGCTCTAGTGGAGACAGATTTGCGTAGAAAAAACTTCACCAAATTCATCTCACTTCTCAATCCATTAAACATGAAAATATTAACTCTAAGAAATTACTCCCGACTAATACGATAAGTTAACAAAATCGAAACAAAGGCCTAAATGTTAATTGAAATTTGTGAAAGAACTCAAAACCTCTCTCGCTCTGTTTCAATCCACTTCAAGATGGTACGAGAGAAGCAAAGGCTAAAGAGAGGGTTAGTGTGAACATATCTTCATTCTTATCGGATGGTTTTCAAGTAATGTTTATTATTACTCTGTGAATTCGGTTTTCTAAGGTGACATTGCCAACTTACAAGGGACTTTAGTTGTTTTTGGAAGTAACTAGTTTTTAATCCTTTTTTCAAAAATAATAAAAGAACTACTCCCTTATAAGTGGTTTTAGCTAAAGTTCCACTTAAAAAAATGTAAGTCATTTTATAAATTCAAGATAGCATTTATAACTATTAAGCCAATTTTACCCCTTATTTAATCAAATATTTACACCCATTTGTATAATTAAAGCGTTTTGTGTATGTGTTGAAAGATAAAAATGTAATTTAAGCTCGTAATTGAAGTTATTTTTAAAGATACTTTAATTAGTGTGCTTTATCCAAAACGACTTATGATTTTAGATAGAGGGTGTACCTTTTAATCTTGGGCTCACATGAAGTAAATTATATAACTCTTTATTAGAAATTAGTCGGCATTGCGTGCTTCACAAAGGCAATTCAAAGTATCATAATAGATTGTGTTATATGCATTATTATAATATATCACGTTAAATATCTTTATCCTAATATATTAGGTGTAATTGTACATGTTAAAACTAAACAATAAATAAACAACAACAACAACAACATAGCCTAAGTCCCAAATTAATTGGGGTCGACTACATGGATCAAACTTTTCCATTGGTGCCTCCAACCACCGCATCACCAAAGAAGATCCCCATCTTTATGAGGGCGAGCAGGCTTGCGGGTTACAGCCTTCCGCGGCACCTCGAGGACAGGGACCGAGCCCTCACAGCAGCATAGGATCCCAATCACATTGATTGCGAATAATACGTAAGTTTGTATTTGATTAATTACCGTATTTCTAATTATCCATGTAAACTATTAAATAAGTTTTTAAGATTTTATGCATTTTAATGAAACACAGGGAATTACATCCTTCTCATTCTTGTGCGCGGAGGATGACAAAAGTTTTCAAGATATGGATGATTTTAGAAGGTGTTGTTGGAAGTCGGTACTGAATCATCATAAAGACCACTATTGGCGCCAATGACAGGTACGCAAGACTAATAAATGTCTTAGGATTTATACATGTTTTTCAATGACTCGTAACAATTGCACTCGTCATTTTATAGGTATATTTTAGATGGGATGACACGATTCACGAGGATTTCATTCGTGCGGCGTACGACACGCATGCAGGCACCAGGTACAGCGCATTGATGCATAAGTTAAAAAAGAATCGTGTGTAGCCAAACTTTGTTACAGATGAGGAGTGGAGGAGATACTTGGAGTACTGGGAGAGCGATGACTTTTTTGCTAGGTCTAGGCAAGCTTCTATGAATAGGAACACTGAGGTCGAAGGACCTGAGACTGGCCCTCGAAGCACGGTGGTGGCTCGGTGTCTTTTGTGACTACCAATGAAAGATTGGTAATTGTTTTTTACACTATTGTTTATTTTTTTCATTTCTACACTTGTTCATTATGCCTGTGTTTGCTTTTAATCTTTTTTTTTTAATTTCTTACACACTGATGCTAGTTTAACTCATTTGCATTGTATAGATTTCATTCACTTTAGTTCATTTCACTTCTATGTAATTGATTTGTGCTTGGCGAATTTAAGTACGCTGACCTACTAGTAATTGACATATTTAACATTTTTATAACTTTTGTATGCAGACTAATACATCTGAGACGTCACCTACCGTGAATGAATTGTATTTGCATCTCCACACCGTAAATCGCGACGGGTGACATTCATCGATACTAGATCGGAGCGGTTCTATGTAAGTATAGAAATACGAGCGAAATAGTAGTAAGTTTACTTTAAAGCTTATCATTTAAGTTGTTTATTGTTGATCCATGTAGGCTAAGCTCCAGATGAGACATTAGGAGCTGACCCAGGCTACACCGAACCAGCCGGTGGATGATGAGGTGGGTGTACTACAATGTGGCGGGTGAGTGTCCCAAAGAACGTGTCTACGTTCTCGGGTCGTTAGGGAGAAAGAATAGAAGATATGCAGATCATGGTGCTAGAACATCCCAGTTGCCGGAGATGGTGCCACGCTTAGAGTTCGATAGTGTTGCCGAGCAATTACAACAGGTTGTGGCGTTTATGCAGAGGCAATTCGGGATGACCATGGACGGAGCAGGCCTATCTCAGCCACAGCCACCACCACCACCACCACCTCATGAGCAGCAGCAGCTGCTGCAAACAGATCCCGCTGATCCACCACAGCAACAGGACAATGTCGATCGATCGGGAAATGCAAGATTGGCTTACGAGAGATGAGCAGCTTGGTGATACTTAGGCATTTTTCTTGTCGTTTGTGTAACTTTTGATACGGTAATTTTGCTTTTGTGGATATCTTTTATAGTTGTTTATAGAACTTTTAGATTGATAGTTCTTTTTGTGCATATTTAGATGATTGGAGTTTCTTGTGGTTGATGTTGAACAATAGGATTGGTGGTTTTTGTGGATACTTAGGTATTTGAAACATTTATTATACTTGACAAGCTTTCGTGGATATATAAATCTTTTTTAATGTCGAGTTGTACATTATTTCCCTCATTGATATATATTGTTGATGTATGTATGTATGTCAAATTCTGCTTTTTTAGGGGATGTTAGCACCCCCAAAGAGTTGTTAGAGGGGGTGCAGGTGATGGAGCATGTCCCGTAGTTGTATTTTCAGTGTTTAGAGGTTTTGAAGAACCAATTGGATTCTTCTTAGTAGTTAAAAAAACTAAGCGTACAAACGGAATTGAGACGGATTAGCAACGAAATTCATAGATTTCAATGCTATTTCGTCTCTAATTGCCGAGGAAATAGTCGACAAACCGGGTAATACTAAATTTAAACACGGAATGGAGGCGGATCGAAACTAATGCAATTAGAACCATCCAGCTTGGGAGAAATTCCATTTTTGTTCCATCTTTGTTCGGCTTCTAAATGCGTATCAAATCTGTCTCTAATCAAGAAACGAACACATTTTTGTTGTCGACTAAATTAGCGTCGACAGTTTTAGAGACGGAATTGATTCCGTCTCTGTTTCGTTGCAAAATATAGTTAGAGACGAAATTTATGCTAATCGGCAACGGAAATTTTCATTTCTGATCAGCTGTTTTTGTAGTGAAATAATCAACAATAAGAATCGATTATGAAAGTGTGTAAACAATTATCGAATAATATCATTATTTTAAAATAAAAGGTAGAAATAGTATACACCTCAAAATATGATCTTTTAGGACCCCAAAATGATTATTTGTATACCTATTGAGCCCATGTTTGGAGAAATTTAATTTTTTCTTTCAAAACCCTCTAAAACCTTGAAAAAACACAAAAAATAACAATTAGAACACAATACACGGTTCACACAATTAGAATAAAAGGTCTTGATTTAAAAAAAAAAAAAATCTTAGCAGATACATATAAATACATCGATTTTGTCCTAATAAGTTACTAAAATAAAATAAAAATAACCAACAATAGCTTTCGAAAAAAAAACCAACATTAATAGGAATCGACTATAGAAGTGTGTATACAATTATCGAATAATATCAATATTTTAAAATAAATGGTAGAAAAAATATACAACTAAAGAAATGATTTTTTAAGGACCAAAAGATGATTATTCGTGTACCTATTAAGCTTGTGTTTGGAGAAATCTAATTTTATTTCAAAACCACAAAATTGCTTCAATCACTTTTAAAACCTTGAAAAGCACAAAAAAGTAACAATTAAAACACAATCGACTGTTCCCACAATTAGAACAAAAGGCCGTAATTTAAAAAAAAAAATGTATTCTTTCTAGAATCAAAAGATTATGCTAGGTTACCCCATACAATAATTTTTAGTCCGTTGAGTCTGCGAAAAAATAATTCATTTGGTTTAAAATAACCCACAAAAAATCATATATTTACGAACCATGTATATATAAACCATCGACTTACCCATTTATAAGAACTTCAAGATTCATTTTTCGCTTATGTCCATCACTCCCCACGGCCTCAACATCTCCAACGCTCTCTCAAACCACCAATCACATCTATAAATAAAATATATATGATTAGTAAATTAACTTATTAAAAAATAAACCTGTCAAAACTTATTACAAAATTAGTAGTAAATTAACTTATTGAAACAAAATAAACCCGTCAAAAACTTGGTATTGTTGACACTTTCTTCGATTACATCTTCACCGACAAATTGAAACTTATGGATGGAGACCCCAACAAAACCATCCAATCGTTTCATTATAGTTGAGTGTAGAAAATGTATGGTGTAATCATTGGGGACAGGATGATAAAGTACAATAGTTAAGTTAACTTTAAATTTTCGTATAGAAAAACTCCTCCATCCATAAGTAATGGTTTGTACTTTCGCATCTGATTTTTGCGAATTACAACATGAATCAATGTTTCCTACGTACAATATATAACACAAACAAATAATTAGATATGAACCCAAAGAGATTAAATTGATATAAGATTATACTTATATCTTCATCAAATAATATCATGTCCAAGCTTAGAATGCTCTCATCATTCATATTAATCAACTCCCAAATACGACACACTCGAACTCGTATGTCGTAATCGTACGTTAACGTATTGAGAGCGGATATTTTTTTATATGGGTTCATGGTATAATGCTTAAGGTTAGTGGACAATTGCTCGAGGGTGAGAAGAGATGGATTGAACTCTGACAATTGATCGAGGGTACGGATTGAGGGTAGGAAGCACTATTATATATAGATACGTGGTAGAGGAAGTTGAATTATGTAACGGTTAGATAATTTTGTAACTGACAATTTTTGATATAGTAGACAATTAAGCATTTTTTTTAACCAAGAATGGGCAATCATTCTTGTGTGCCAACAATCTATATATGTGAATGATAATTTTTTGTCTTATTTCTTATTTTATATATATGTGCAATTATAGTTTGGGTGTGACACGTGACGTTGTGAGGAGGCTTGAAACTGCCATGTGGCACATCCAAGATATTACTAATTTTGTCAATAGATATAAATGGTCTTTTTTTAGAGATAAATAAAAAAGTTATTTGGGCTTATATATATGTGAAGTTGTAAAGTTATT
Source organism: Stephania cephalantha (assembly GCA_039657325.1). Lineage (NCBI taxonomy): Eukaryota > Viridiplantae > Streptophyta > Magnoliopsida > Ranunculales > Menispermaceae > Stephania > Stephania cephalantha. Next base: position 43,553,784 of record CM077578.1, read on the forward strand.
GTTTTTTTTTCATCAACATATGGGATATGAAATTTTTTTTTGGGTAAGTCCAAACGGTTTTCAAGGTGAGAAATAAATTTAAATTTATTTGGAAAGTTATTGATTACAGATAAATAGAAAGTTATTTTTGGTAAGTGATTTGAAAAATTATGGTTTGCCTTTTTGTGATGGAAAAACTATTTGTATGAAAGTTATTGATTGTGATAAAATAGAGAGTTATTGATTATGATAAATGAAAAGTTATTGGTATTTTAAAACATATGGTATATGGAAAGTTTTTGTTTTTGGTAAATCTAAACGATTTAAATGGAAAGTTTATTAATTGTGATAAAATAAAGAGTTATTGATTATGATAAATGGAAAGTTGTTGGTATTTTAAAACATATGGGATATGAAAAGTTTTTTTTTTTTTTATAAGTCCAAACTAGGGGTGGGCAAACTGCGGTTTGGTGGTGAAAACCACCAAACCGGGACCAAATCGAGGGTTTACGGTTTGGTCATTTTGTAAACCACCACCAAACCGCGAACCACCAAAAATGCAACCAAACCGAACCGAGGGTTTGCCCGGTATGGTCTGTTTGGTTTCGCGGTTTTTCTTGTTACATGTTTTCCAAAAAAAAAAAAAAAAAAAACAGTGGTGGGAGGCGGCAATGAGAGATTACTGGTAGGAGATGGCGATGGGAGGCATGGAATTGCGGGAGGCGGTGGTGGGAAGCAACTGTGAGAGGAGGTGATCAGTGGGAAGCAGTGGAGAAGGCGTAGAACCTCAGAGGAGCCTAGGAGGTGGTGGTGAGAGGAGGTGGCGGTGGGACGCAGAGGGAGGCAGCATGGGTGAGAGGAGGTGGAGGTGGTGGGAGGTGGGAGGTGGGAGGCGCGAGTGGCGCAGCGGGGAAGGAGGCAACTGGTGAGAGGCGGCGGCGACGATGGCTGGTAGGTGGCGGCGACGGCGACTGGTGGGAAGCGGCAGTGACGACGACTAGTGGAAGGCGGCAACGGATGGTCTCAACTGGTGGAGGCGAATATGTTTAGGATCTTGAGATGGAGATGAAAAAATGAAACAACTGTTGTTTATATTGGTTAAGGTTACGTTGTTTATATTGGTTAATGTTTTAAAATGTAACTTTACTAAATTACCCTCGATTTGGTTTGGTGAACCGCAGTTTTTTCAGAATTGAAAACCACCACCAAACCTCGATTTTGCGGTTTTCAAGTTCTTCAAACCGCCCCCAAACTGCGAGTTTTAAAAACCAGACCAAACCATACGGTTTGGGCGGTTTTAGGGAAACCGATGCCCACCCTTAGTCCAAACGGTTTAAACGAAAAGTTATTGATTTTTTTTACAAAGATATGTGATACTTAATTTTTTTTTTTTGGTAAGTCGAAATGGTTTTGATAATGATAATTTTTTTCAACTTGTTTTTATTGGGATAAATGTAAAGTTATTGGTTTTTTAAAAACATATAGAATATAGAAAGTTTTTTTTGGTAAGTCCAAACCATTTTTTTTAATTTATATGGGATATGGAAAGTTTTTTTTTTTTTTTTTGTAAGTCAAAATGGTTTAAACTTTAAATGGAAAGTTATTGTTTTTTTTTTTTAATATGTGAAGTTGTAGCTTGGGTGTGACACGTGGCTCTGTGAGGAGACTTGAAATTGCTACGTGGCACACCCAAGCTTCAACTTTAATAGATATATAGATTAATAGAACTAATACTTCATCATGTCAATAATATAAGTCGTTTTGACAAAAAACACAAAAATTAAAACAGCCTTAATTACGAGTGTAATTTACATATATGACATTTGACATTAAATAAATTCAAGAATTGAAGAATCATTAACGTTTGGGTTGTAATAATTAGAAGTGGTGAAAATTCGAGTGCAGACGGGTCCAAGTCTAGACAACTTATATTCATTGTCGAGACTCGACTCAGTTTTAAAATTCGGACAAAACTGGCTTGTCCATACTCATTTTGTTTAAAACTCGAGTTGTCCGATTGTCTTAATTTGTCGCAATCTTGAAAAATAAATTCTTAATTTAAAAGCCTCTTTAAATATTAAAACATGCATATATTATAATCTCGTATGATGTAATTTGAAAAAGTAATTTCAAAGTCTCAACAAATATTGCAAACTATAAATCGTTGTAACATTACTGTAAATAATTCAAGTAATTAAACATTTAATGTCAAAAAAAACATTTAATTAGAAAAAACTAAAATTTAATTAATTTTATAATCAAGAATATCTTTAGTACATTAATTTCTATCTTTATTAAAATAGATTAATGTTTATTAATCTATTTATACGTACTAAGTGTGCAATATACCTTTTTATTAAAGATATTTTAACTCTATTTAAAATTCTAACGGGTTCGTGTCGGATCGAGAGATCTCAAAATTCAGATAAGATGTGTTTGTCTAGATCCGATCTGAATTTGTTAAGACATTGTCCAAACCTTTTTTTATTCCGAATTGAACCAAATCGGATCGGCGGGTTCGAATTTAAATTGTGACCTTTATATTGTATGAATGTAAAATGGATAAAAAATAATATATACACTATCGAATTCCAAAAACCACTCATAATTTTGAAAGATGAGTTTTGGATAGAGTTGTTGTAAATTGGATGACTCTTTAACCAAGCTTATGAATGATCACATTGTCAAGCATGACTCTCACATTGAATTGTAACATCAAGCATGACTTCTACATTGAATGTAACTTATACACTCTACATAATTTGTAATCATCTCAAATGTACACCAACTCTTCCATGTATTGTCTATGTTGCTTGTGATGTGTTGTATGACTTGTGGTGTTTGTATAACTTGTACACATTGTATAAGTACAATTATCATCATCACCAAATGGCCTATATAAAGGGTGCCAACCCCATTGTAATTCACACGCCAATGTTGGAATGAAAATATCCACATTTCTTAACTCTAGCTCTCTTCTCTCTTGTCTCATCTTCTCTACTTGTTCTAGTAGTTCTTAGTCTATGCCTTCTATGTTTAAGTCTCTTGCAAGTCCAACTTAAGTTCTAGTTGGCTTAAAACTTAGTTTACAACACGTTATCAGCACGAAGTTGCTCTACAAGAGAAGGTCTTGAAGATCAAGAAGCTTTTCAAAGATATAAAACTAAGAAGGTATAATTTTTATTAATTTAAATAAGTTCAATTTATTTCCATGTTGTCATGGTTAATTTCTTTTTGTTACATGCATATTTAATTATCTAAATGTAATTTATTCATACATTATGCATTGTAACGTCACCGACTACGAAAGTATGCTATGTAGTTGCGTCTTGTACGATCTTCTACATTAGAAATAGAAAGTCAATGTGTGACATATAGTTTTTCTCTTAAAACTACAAACGATTATTTATTGTTCTATTCTTTATTTTATAATACAAATAATGCTATAAGTTTGAGTTGATAGTGTGTAAGCCTTTTCCCCGGTAAAGCTAAACATTGAAAGGGAGACGGGTTATCCCGTTCGAGGAGCCATGGTATTAAGTAGACTATGTCTCGCCACCTAGCCTGGAGGTTGTCCCACCAACTCATACGAATAGTACATTTTGTTTATTAATGAATCAAGTTGTGAACATATATTTAATCATATATTATGTTTTTACATAAAAAAGGGAAAAAATATTTTATATTAAATTTATTTTCAAAATATTATTCAACCATAGTTGAACTTGTTTTGTCTTATTATATTACCGACAAGAATTACTTGTCATGACAATTAGATACTACAATTTGTGAATAAAGCATATATGCAAAATTGTGTTATACATAATCATTCGTCAATTTCTTTTTAGAGATTTGAAAAGTGAATATTTCACTTTATATATATTTTCACCTTATGGAGTTATATATATACATATCTCGTGACGGCCCTCTCCTAATCTAGTAGGCACCGCCTCGGCTAATCCCGTAATTAAGCCCTAATCATATCCACGCAGACTTAACTACGTATTAGTCAATCTTTTCTAATTAAACCTTTTATTAAATGAATTTATTAGCGGAAGTATTATTGATTATGCGGAAGTCATTTATAATATCCTAAGTGTGGAAAACTAGGAAATGCCATCGCATAAATATATGTAGTCTTCAAATTCATTGAAACGATAAAACGGTCTAAGTCAAGTCGGGAACTAACGCTCAACCCAATATACAACCCCAAAAAATATCTCGAAAGACATATATAAACTATACAATCAAAATATCAAAAGAAGACCTACAATCGATGTAGTGACGCGCCACCAGCAGTGCTCGTGGATAATCACCGATCTTCTCTTTGCCCGGCCTGCTAGTAGACGGCTCTGTACCCACCGTCATAAAAAGGACGGTGAGTACAAGAATAAAATAGTAATCCCCGATGACAAGTTTAATTTGCATTTCCAAATATTCAAATGGTATTTAAAAGCATATGAATTGGAAAATTGAATAATAAACCATATGCGAGTAAATACCAGAGTTAAACAAGTGATACTGACACTAGGCTAAGTAGTAGTGATTTAGGTCCCATTCAAAAGTGAAACGTGTCACCCCGATCCAATAATCATATAGCACAAGGGACTCTAACCCAAGTGTTACCAGGGACTCTAACCCCGGTGTGTAGACCACCTCAGGGACTCTAACGTGTCATACAGTGTCCCAGGGACTCTAACCCCGGTGCGTAGACCACCTCAGGGACTCTAACCCCGAGTGTCATACAGTGTCAAGTAACATGTGCCGACATCCCCAGGGACTCTAACCCCGTGATTCGCGCACACCTCGATCGAGTACGGGACCTAAATGCAAAAACTACTTTTTAAATTTCAAGAAATACCAAGTATGGATTGTCAAGGCATAGGCACATCTACACACCTAAACAAATAATGAATACAAGTCCTCTTAAACATTTATAAGATATTTACTAGTCTAATAGCATGCTATTTATCATTCAATTCACATTTAAAACAACAAGAATAGACATAGCATGGAATGGAATCAATGAATTAAATCAAATGAATGGATATCATGCAAACTAGACTCATCAAATGAGCATAGACACAAAGAACACATGATATAAGAGTACAAAGACAAATAGTCAAAAGGACTATGCAAGGATAATAATTAATAGGAATGAAATGCCAAGTAAAATTGTCAATGGGTATACTCACAACAACAAAGTAAAGTCCTAGCTTTACTGGCCTCCCGATACACCAAGTCTTGTATTCGCTCTCTCGTACCATTTTTCATAGGTTCCTGAGTTTGGTGTCTCATTAGTTCAAATAGTGAATTTAAGCTCAATTTAGTGTGTTTATTGTGTACTCAAATTGGTTCAATAGACTTTAATTCAATCATCCTAAATCAGCCCCTAAAGACTAAATTAAGTTTCAATTTCAGTTCTACATCTTAATGCACTTTTAGGCATGAAATGGTCCAAATATTGAATTCCTCCATCATTACCATTATTGTTGATCTCTCTCTTAGCTTTCTAGAAAGGTTTAGTTTTCAGAATTATGATTTAAACTGAAAGAGATATCATGTTTTTACTAAACATAGGTCTGATTGAAATTTAATCCGACCAGCAGATTTAGAAAATCTATTTCTCCCAATCTATAGTTCCTAAAAATGTGATTTTTGGTCACAAGGCAGAAAATATATCCAATACAACATACTAAAATATTAGCTCTTTTGGATAAATAGTTAGAGAGTTATACCCTTAGCAAATTTAGTTTCAAAACTGTCCTTTATAATTCCAAAGACCTATTTGTAGAGCATGTTTGGAAATGAAAACATTCAAATCAGAATACCTTCAGTTAAGCAAAGTTGTTCCTTTCTATATGAACTTTCAAATGCCACTGGTGTGGTTGAATTTGGATCTAACATGTTCAAATTATGACTAAATTACCCAGGTTGATTCCTAATACAACATGCAGAATTCCAGTTTTGATGTTGCAACTTCAAAAATTCATATCTTTATGATTTCAACACCAAATTAAGATCTTCAATATAGCTGGATTATCAGCTTGAAATGAGGAATCTAAATATATAAATCAACTGCATATATTCAATGATCTACTATCTAAAATTTGCATAAAACCAGAACTTGTTCAAGTTTCAACTCAATATTTGTACCTAGTTGATGTAGCTTGAGGATTTCTCACAAACTCCCATGGATTCCTTCAAAACCTTGATGATTCATTCCCCTCCAGCAAATCTCTTCTTCTTCTCGAGCAAGAATGAATGAGTGGTTTGGTTTGCATGTTGTTGGGGGGTGTGGTGTAGGTGGGAGTGTTTGGTAGGTTTTTGTGTGCATGTAAGTGGGGTTGACACATGGCCTGAATTTTTCCAAGTGTTGCTTGAGTTGGGACAAGTGTGACTTGAGTTGGGACAAGTGTGACACCTGTTCGTGACACCGCTAGGACACTCGCCCCGTGTTTCCGGGCGTTTCGACGCCCGCCATTCGTCCGAATCGTGATATACGCGTACGCCGCGTCGCTAGTCACTCAATATATATATTCCATATTATTTACTTGACAAATTGTTATTCAATTTCATTTTAGTATTACATAAGACTTACCAAAATGCTAACTACCCGGTTTCCCGACTAGCACGCTACTCGAGGCGTGTCCCCGCTCTCGTCTCGACGCCTACAACCGTACAAAATTACTTAGTAAGTCTACACAATACATAACACTAGGCATACATCAATACAAAAATACCATATACCTCGGCCACGTGCCTCGGTCGGTGTACGTATCACAGTGTAGGTCACACGTCAAGGGTCGGTGATCATGATTAAGGAATTAAAACAGGGTTAGAGATTTGGGCCGTGACAATATCAAAAGGATAATGCTCCAAAAGCTCAAAATGAGCGGTTGAGTCTCACGCTACAAAATTTAATCACTCAAATATTTATAATTCCACAATTTTAATTACCTATATGTTGAGGTTATGTAGAAATATGACTGACGAGACAATAAAAATAAGGTCACGTGGTCCGCCTCGATTTATTGCTACATCAAATATCGAGTGCGCACGTCAATCCAATAAATATTAATGATTGATTTATTGTCTCATGGTAGCTGAGTAAAATAATGAGATATTATAAATATAATATCGCTCCCGTCCAATTAGTTCAGCTTCAAATTAAGAAGCATATGTTGCATATAATGATCATGATCGCAATAATAAATTTAGAGGACTGCTAAGGGCACCCCACCGTTTAATGAGGGCACCCAAAGTATTTGTAAAAATTCCAGCAAAACTGGAAAAGACCATTTTGCCCTTGTATATATAGTGATTCAAACCCCACAAATCATTTTGACGAAGAAAAAAAGGCACCACACCACAAGGTTGAACCACAAAGCCACATTGCGTTTGGCGAGCGTTGATCGATTCTTGCGGATTGACATCATCCGACAGCGAGGTAACAATGTTTGACAACCATATGATGGTTTTTTGAACTGTTTAGTTGTGTAAAACTCGTGAAAATGATGATTTGTTTGTCAACGTAGGGTTTGGTAATTTATTCAAATCCGAACTTGTTTCCACTATATAATGGAGGATTGTACCGCTTCAAGTTGCAAGAGAGGTCGTACTTGAGGTAATTTTGCAAATTTATTGTGTTTTTTTGCGGTTATCCGAAGTTTCTGTCTGGGTGCGCGATTGTATCGGCCTCGCAGGACCGAGATGTATGGTGATGTCTCGGTCATAGAGGACCGAGAGGTGTACTTAGGTCACGGAATGGTACAACCGAGAGTACTCTGTAACTCTCGGTCGTACGTGAGCGGTACTCCGAAGAAAGTTTCGGACCTGTACAACCGAGAACCTATTTTTTTGGGTCTTTTTGTGTTTGTCTTGTACATTTTGGTTGATTATAATGTTACACTTTTTTGTATTGCAGGTAATGCCTAAGGTTTGTACCCTATTTCCAGACTACAAGGACACGTTTACACCTTGTAGGCTCTTCCCATCTAGAGAAGCGGTTGTTTCATGGCTTCAAATGATAGGCCGCGAGAACATGTTTATGCTAGTGACAAAGCACTCTGATGTCGGGGGCATTAAGCGTAGGGGGAGGGTGAAACTTGCGTGTGAGAGGTCCGGAACATATAGGGGAATGTCTCGAGAGGGTAGGGAAGGGGAAAGCGGCCAAAATTTATTTGAAAGCAAGAAATGATGAAGAAGAGGAAAAGGCGAGGACTCAAACCGGTACGAAGAAATGCGGATGCCCTTTCCTTATCAATGTAAAGGAAAATGCCGACTCTTGTGGTATGTAATCTGTTATATGTGGGAGGCACAATCACGAGCCCGCAAAAAACTTGGACGACCATTCATTTGCCGGGAAATTGGATAAGGGGGAGCAGGAAGTTGTGGTGCAAATGACAAAGGGGAATGTGAAGCCAAGAGACATCCTAAATACGTTGAAGCAAAGAGATGTTAGAAACGTATCTACAATGAGGATAATATATAATGCAAGACAAAAAGTCCGAAATGAGGATGCGGGTGGGAGGACTCAAATGCAACAACTGTTGCACATATTGGAGAAGAATAAGTGGATGTCATGGCATAGGAAGCATCCCGTTACGAATGTTGTCACCGAGTTATTTTGGTCACATCTCGACTCAATAAAGTTGCTAAGGTGTTTCCCATCTAAGTTATTTTGATGGATTGCACGTACAAGACAAATAGGTACCGAATGCCTTTGTTGGAGATTGTTGGCATCACTTCTACGCACTTGACGTTCTCCGTTGGGTTCGCATTCTTATCATCAGAGAGTCATGAGAATTATGTTTGGGCACTTGAGAACTTGAGATCCATATTGGATGGGTGGCCTAAGCTTCGACGTGTTCGTTACCGATAGGGACTTAGCTCTTATTAGTGCCATAGAAGAAGTTTTTCCGGCCTCGTCCTCACCTCCTTTTGCTCTCGCACATCAACAAAGTAGTATTGGCCAAGACTAAGAAGATGTTTGGGGAGAACGATGGTTTTGCGCGTTTATGGATAGGTGGACGAGCGTGATGTATGCCAACTCGGATGCCTTATTCGAAGTTAGGATGAATGACTGCGTTGTGAGTTTGGGAATGTCAAGGGTCTTACGAGTACTTGGACAACACATGGTTAAAGAACTACAAAGAGAAATTTGTCTCCGCTTGACAAATAGAATTATGCACTTTGGGAAACGACAACGCAGAGGGTGGAGTCTCGCATTTCTATTCTCGAAGCTACACCTTGGGAATAGTCAGGCCAATTTTGAGACTCTGTGGAATGTGGTTGATGGCCTCCTTAGAATCCAACACAACAATATCAAGGCATCGTTTGAGCTAAGTTTTAATGTGGTCCAACATGAGTACATTGATGAGTTGTATCGACAATTGTGTGGTTATGTCTCTCAACGGGCGCTTAGGCTAATTAGAGATGAATTGACACGTGGAGAGGATGTTGGTCACGACTCCACTCGTTGTGGTTGCGAGATACGCACCACACATGGCCTTCCTTGTGCACATGAGCTAAACCATCATATATTTGCTCGGCCGCCCATCCTCTCGAGGACATTCATGTTTACCGGCGAAAGTTGAGTATGATACCCGAGAATCCGGTGGACCCGTGCTCGGTACAACGTGCACGATGAGATTGAACGGGTGTTGGAAAAGTTTCATGCTTGCACCGATGAGGACGATCGACTCAGATTATTCAAAGAGCTCGGGGAGATTAGTCGACATTCGTCTACTCCGGAGTTGTGCCGCACGGCGAAAATTAAGACAAAGGGAAGGACACCGGGTCTTCAAAGAGAAAACACGATGGTGACGATTCTTCAACGAGACGGTTGCTGAGCGGATTTGAGTACGTGCTATCGACTCGGAGGCCTCCGGCTTCTAGGCGAAAGAAAAGTAAAGTTGTTTCTAAAATGCGTCGTGGCAGTCGTCGCACGCAAAGTGCAACTAACATGGCTTACGGTCATTGCATAGAACCGGATTGGTTGCCACATGTTGAGGGCATCATCGATGTGGTTGCCGATGGAAATTGTAGATATCGGTGTGTTGCGTCTGGGCTTCGACTGCTTGATGTAGACGGGTGGAGGATTGTCCGTAGAAGGATGTATGATGAGATTATCGGGCATGAAAACCTTTGGCGGGAATTGCTAGGCTCGAGTTACGAGAGTGTCAAGATTGCGGTGCATTGCCAAGAGAATCAAGTTGGTGCATCTTTCAAAGAATGGTTGACACTTCCAGACATGTGATTGTTGGTATCCACTGCATTTAATGTCATTCTCGTCAACCTCTCGCTTGGGAGTGCTACCACATTTCTACCTCTACGTAGTGCTCCACCGTCGTCGTTGCACAACAAACTTGTCATTGCCATGGTAAATGACAGGAATATACATCAAGGTTAGGGTAAGTGCTATGAATTTTGTTGAATTGTTATTTTTTCCCCCGGAGCGGGGTTGTGACAATATGTTTATGTTATACTGTTCACTTTGACATGTGAAGTTGCGTGTGAATGCACCATTGCCATCCTTATATCCTTCGTGGGACCGGTATGTTGCGGATTGCGCGAAAGTTTGGCGTGATGGATTCGTCTTTCGAGACATCGCGCCCATTGCAACTATTGATGATGCCACCGTATCCGTTGTAGATTTAGGTACACCGTAGTGCTAAACTTGTACCTAGAATTCTTGATGCCTGTAAATTTACCAATTTTGAAAGTTAGTTGTCAAGTTGTACTGATATACAATGAGTGTAATTTCGTATCACCTTTGGGGTATTGTTGTACAGTTTGATTATTGTATAGTGATTTTATCCTAGTACATTGAAATATAATTACTTTTGTTTTCGTGGCTACTGTCGTGCTGGATTTTCATTTGTGCGAAGTTAGTTGGAAAGTTAGTTGTCGAGTTAGTGAGAAATTGTTGCTGGAACAGACGTGTCGGCCACTGAAATGACCGAGACATACGGATACAAATGTCGGCCATACACCACCGAGAACTAACGTTAAGTTTCGGTCGCGCAATACCGAAATTGTCGCTTCTCGTCGACCCATGCGCGACCTTACCCATGGCTTCTCTGCCATCAGTAACCGACACATATTTAAATACTGGAATCAGCGACATTCTCGGCGGGTAAGACCGGAATCTGTATTTGTCTCGGTTGATCGAAGACAGAAAATTGAACATGATTGTCGGCCCCCTTAGACCGAGACACCCTCATAATCGAAAAACAAGTATCCTAGAACCAAAAAATACCAAAATGGAACGATAGGCAATGTAACATTATAAATTGTCATAAAAATGTCGTCAACAGGCAACAAGTACTCATCAAACATTTTAAAATGTCGTAAATCATGTAGTCAATAAGCACCATATAAGCGCAACACAACAAGTAGTCATCAAACATTACAAACTGTCATAAAAACATCTCCGCAAACCTCATAAAACTCAAAGAATGTGATACAAATGTCTATCCCTCCGCAAAACGGTCATTGCTTGGGTTTCTTCAAATTCTTCCTTTGATACTCCTTCCCATGCATTCTCTTCGGAGGGCGAGCATCGATCAGCAGTGCGGGTCTGCTGTGGCAAGGCGGGGTGGAGTGTGTGGAAGTGCTACCATGCTTGGGACCGCCTCGGCCTGTTTCGGTAGGGCGGATGTTGCGGTTGTCTTGGTTGCTCGAGTCGTACTCGTGGGGTGGGACCTATACTCATCCCCGAAAGAAAGTTGACGATGTCACACATGATTGTCCTCGCCGACTTAATCGTACACACCTCCGGCGGGAGGTCCATCCATCGCAACGCCGCGTCCAACGCTCGCCTATTACGCTGATGAAAAATCGGTTAGTGTCAATGTAAAACATATCGAAATTAATAATAAATGCATAATACATATAACCATTTCAATACCTCAAGTAGCTCGTTGTCCATGCGATGGTTGTGGCGACCATGTAATGGTCCTCGATGGTCGGATTGGTGATAACAGGATGAGACACTTTGAGGAACCAAGGCGTAGTCCGGTGTAGCCAAAAACTCAAATTCGCCTTGTCGCCCCCGAACTTCGGAGCCAACAAATGGTTCCTCCACCGCTCCCAATTGTCTTGCTGAACCAATACTGACGGAGTACTTGTTCGCAGATGGGCCTCGGTGTGCTTCCACCGGACGATTTTGTACGGAGGATCTCGTATAGATTGCACATGCCCAAACTGTCTAAGAATCCTCTCCGGGTGGTAGGGCTCCACCACATCCATGTACTTGATCGTCCCACTGTAAAAGGCCATCGCGTGCACAACTCCATTTTCCCTCAAATCCACATATGGGTCCCAAGTGACCTAGTCAAAATGCAACAACCATTGTTAGCAAAAATAAATTCCTAAAACATCAAACATCAGAGGATATGGATAACCATCTCACCTCACTTGGACGCAACCTATCCAAGGTTCTCCTAATGGCCCCGAGCTTGTCAACATTCGCCACCGTCTCGTGCTTTTGAATCCATCTGCAGACACGAGGTTGCACGTAGTCCAGGTACTTCGCATTGGGTGTGGCCAGACCACGTTTGATATGGTCGTACACCCATCCCTGCAAATACATACAATGTTAGTTAGTCCACAATTGCAAGTAATTGAAATACAAAATGAAAATTAAGTCTATTTTATAACAAACCTCAAGCAATGTGAGGTAGCCAAGAATCGAGACACTTGCACTCTCGTGGCGACCCCAAGTGTCGATACAAGTAGGCCAACGCAGCCGCACCCCATGCGTAGTTTCCTACGTCGTCCAAGTCCTCAAGAAGCTTCAAGCGCGATCGACACCGAGACCCACTCTTATCGGCAAAAGAGTGCAGGACAACAAGTACACAGTACGCTCGGGCAAGGTGCATTCCACAGAGGATAATTTCTGGTCTCGAACCAGCCTGGGCACCATCGACTCTTCAACCAATGTTTGCGCACTTTGTGAGCCTTGCGATATTCACCTCCTCCTTCGCTCCTCGACGCTAACCCCAGTAGGTTCGAGACCATCTTGATAAGCGTCCCGAGCGAGATTCCTCCGTGTACCTCGCAAAGTTCTCCACCGCAACAACTTTGCCCGTCACAGAATCTTTAGGAGGAAGCTGAAAAATTACAACAAAAATTCCGGTACGATGTTTGTCGGGGTCTCCGGCCACCTCGCCCCACGTTAGGCCTCGGCACCTCAATACCAAATTCTCCTCCTAGTCACCCAGACTTTCAAGAGCCATACACTGAAAAATTACAACATATAAGCGCATGGAACGTAACCCAAAAAAAATTTACAAAAAAAATGTTCAAATTCATCCATTTCGATGTCTCGGTCAAGCAGTCCGTCAAACAACCCATATTTTCTGGTCACCCATGACCGACAATTCCTCCAATATATCTACAGGTACAACCGAGTCCAATGAAGAATTCTCGGTTATGCACCACCGAAATTGCTTGACCATTTCAATTTGCCTTGCTCTCGGCCAATCACGCCCGAGCCTACTCGACACTTCAGCCGTGTACAACCGAGAGTATGAGCAAATTCTCGGTTGTACACCACCGCCACCACATTACCTAGCACTAATTCTAGCTCTCGTCACATCTCTACCGAGACAACTAGAGTACTTTCGCCATGCGTAACCGAGCCACTTTGTGAGCTTTTTCCGCCTTTGTGGTCGAGACCTCCGTAACCCAAAATGTAGCTTCCTCGGCCATGCTTGGCGAGACAAGCTAGCACATTCTCTCGGCTCGTGTGGCGAGAACCGCGAATTCCCATTTTATTAACTATTGAACAAACCACCACCGCAAATCACAACTACTCTACCAAATGTAACTTAATTACACTAAAAACGTACCTTCAACCGAGCGATTTCGCAAATAATGTGTTTCGACGAACTTCAACCGAACCCTAACTTGGAGACGAAATCGGCTCACACCACGACCCTACGAACCGCAAAAAAAGCCGTAAACCGAAGGAGAAACACAAGGCGAGACACGGAGACACGATTTCTGAGATTCCTCTCACTGGTCTGCTCAAACCAAATGGGTTCTTCGATTCAAGATCGGTGAAGGTGGTGCTTTGGGGGTGGTGGGGTGCAAAATGGATTTCCACGAGGGGTATTTTCGGTATTTCTCGGTCTAATTTTTGGGTGCCCCAGGTAAATCGGTTTGTGCCCACATTAACTGGGTGCCCTCATTAAACGGTGGGGTGCCCTTAGCGGCCCTCTAAATTTATGGACGTGGAAAATGTGAAAATATCAAGTAAATGACGTATTGACAATTCCACCAAAAATTGGAACAAAAGTAGTGCACCACTACAAAGGGCGAATAATTATTGACAATGAGCGCTCATAATTGTGACATTTTTTTGGTCATATATGAAAGACTATTTTGCCTAAATATTGTCATATATATACCCGAATATTTTTATGACATTTACCATGCCTTTAAAATCAAAGGCAAAATATTATGAATTTTATCATTGAAAATGGCTCGATAAAACAAGCGCATCGAGATGTGTTTAAATCGTGACCTAAATATGGGCGATAAGTTTATATCTTGTGTATCATGCTACATGCATGTACATTATAATGTAAAAGTGAACATTTCTCGAATTCGAACTTAGGGGAGGCTAATGTTCGAACAATATACGATACAACAATTTTATTGTTAATGTCTTGTTCGTAATAGTCTACTCGTAATAATAGAAAATTTATCTATATGATTTAATCTGAGTATAATATTCATGACTTTAACTTCTGGAATATATAAGGCACATTAAAATGAATGTCGTCATAAATCTAATGACATTCATAATGTGGAAATATCTATTTGATTATTCATGATCATCAATAATGCGAAAATATCGTAAATTCGCACGGACATCTTTTATCGAACTGGAGATTTTTTTATCAGCTGGAGATTTTCTTAAGGCAAATCAATAAGAGACTTATATTGATTTAACTCTCCATCAATCATATTATAAGATGCATTGGATCCCTAATATGAAATTTATTTATAGCAAGTTTTGCTAAATTGTCACTTTTATGAAACAATTTTCCCACCATTAGGGGGAGATATAAGTCAATTCAAAAGGAATTGCGTGAAATTGCTTGAAACACATCAAATTATATTAAATTTGTTGTATTATGATCTATGTATAAATTAATATGAACTCAAAGTTCAAAGGATCATTCAGTAACAACAAGTTATGAATCAATTACTTGATGCAAGTATTATATACAAAAGAGTGGCAATCATATGCTTCAACATTAAATGATTCATATAGAAAACGATGTCCACATACAACAAAATGCACAAGATGTCTCGCCCATGTGAAGACGTGGGGGAGAATCAAAATGAGTTATTGGTTAGTGTATTGCACTCTTTTTCCCTTTGCCATGGTTTTATCCCATTGTGTTTTCTTTGCAAAGGTTTTTAATGAGACAATTCTAACAATATTAAAACTCTTTATCTAGATTGATTAGTATATTGCACTCTTTTCATTTCGCTATGATTTTATCCCACTGGGTTTTCCTAACAAGGTTTTTAATGAGGCAATTCTAACAATATTAAAACTCTCAAAGTGTATCAATGTATTGCACTCTTTTCCATAGCTTTGGTTTTATCCCACTGGGTTTTCCTAGCAATGTTTTTTTAATGAGGCAATCAATAATATTATACTACAAATCAAGATTGACGAGAACATTGTATTCTTTTTCCTATACTAGATTTTTTTTCCCACAGGGTTTTTCTAGTACAAGTTTTAACGAGGCATATTCTTTCAACAAGTGTATCCAATGCGGAGTGCTGTAAATTGGATGACTCTTTAACCAAGCTTATGAATGATCACATTGTCAAGCATGACTCTCACATTGAATTGTAACATCAAGCATGACTTCTACATTGAATGTAACTTGTACACTCTACATAACTTGTATTCAACTCCAATGTATAATCACTTATCCATGTATTGTCATGTAACTTGTAATCATCTCTAATGTACACCAACTCTTCCATGTATTGTGGGGCCTTTTTCCTTGATTATTACATTTGGTAGTAAAAATTAGCAATAAAATACACCCACCAAACTATTTCCAAAACTAACACACTTGTAGCCACGTCGCCGCCCACTCACGCGCCATGTCACGCGTTAAATTTTTTTTTTCCGTCAAAGAGAAGTCGTGACTTGTAGTCACGACTTCCATTGCAAGGAAGTCGTGGACTCGCAAGTCACGACTTCAATTAAGGAAGTCGTGACTTGCAAAACCACGACTTCCATCAAGGAAGTCGCGACTCGCAAGTCACGACTTCCTTGTGGAAATTTTTTTTTTTTTTAAAGAAGAATGAACCAACAATAGCACTTTGAAAATGTATTTTTTGTAGCAAATAATACTCAACAATAGCACTACTAGTGTGCTTGCAAACATCAACATTTGAGTGGTTCTCATACCAGCTTAATTGACATGAACCGCAAAAAATTGACATAGCACATCAAAATTGAATATATCTAATAACTATACAAAACTATACAAAACTTAGTTCAATCCAAAACCATAAAAAATGCAACAATAAACAAAAAGGGACAACAAGAAATACAAAACATCCCAAATAATGAAAAAGGAGAAAATGACTTATAACAAAGATAAAAAAGTTCTAGTCTCGACCCCAAATAATGACTTCCAAATCCCACACCGTGTTTCTCGACGACGCGGACATTACGGTTTAAAGCAAGTGGAATATCCGAATGACCCACATCACCCGATTTTGAGCATCTTCTCGGTTGAATATCATCGTTGTCCCGCATTCCGCCATCATGAGTACTTGTACTCCCGTGATAAATTCATCATTATCGGACTTGCATGAAAATGGCGCGAAGATGTAGGTGCCGTGTCAAATGGAAAGGCTTCCATAGACTCGAATGTCATGTTGGGAGGAACTCAAGGAGTATGTGGAGTCCCAAACTCGTTAAGAGGCACCGACGGAGTATACGATGGAGTGGCATGCCTCGAAGGTGTATCACCATGGGAAGAATGATGAGAAGCTTGAAATGAACTGGGGCATATTATGTATCCGATAATCTGCGTGTACTTCGATCATCAAAGTCGATGCAAATACATCTCTAATACGGCAATAGATACATCATCACCCAAAGGTCAATCGATGAATTGAAGTAATGCCATGTGCCTACATATGAAATATTGAAGAAGCTTTATGCCAAAGTACGAGGAAAACAACTATTTGGCAAGGATTCATGACCGAAAAATAATCAAATTGTACTTACCAAGGCCTCAAAGAATAGCTCCACGAGGAGACATGAATCGTCGTGTAATGCGACGATACCATAGCATATACGGGTTGTAAAAGTCCATCGGCTCCTCTAAGCTTTCATCATTTGCAATATCGAGGCACGTTCGCTCCACATGCAGACATAAACACTATGTTCTCGCGCTCCAATCCTTATCCGTCTTCCTCTCAAGTCAATCTTATGTAGCTGAATGTTTGTGCTCGTAAAGGTGGTATCATTTGCTTGAGACCGAATTGGCGCATGACTCTATCTGGATGATACATTTCAACTACACAGTAAGAAAATCAAAGGTGCCTTCGTTCTCCAAATTGCACGGTCCACCGGTACAAGACGCAGTAGTCCATTATCATCGCCTCAGATATGGTTCCCATATTACCTCGTAGTCAACCAAAATATTTTGAAATGAATAAGAAACGCATTTTAGGTAATGTTTACAAAAGCACTACGTGGAGAAGTAATTATGTATATCTCTTACTTCATCTGGTGTTTGCATGTCAATAAGTTCCCCGTACTTTGTCAAGACGTGCATTGATGTTCCCGTTGTCTCCAAAGCATGTTTCCACCTTGACAAATGAAAAAAAAATCACGCAATGCATGTATGTCGGCACATGTACGTAGATATGAAGAAATTGAAATTATAATGCGAGAAAATAGTAATTACCTATGACCAAACGGAGGAGGTGGAAATAATTCTTCGTTTTCTAATACCGGTCTCGAAGAACGTTACCCATTATTGGTGCAAGAAACGCAACCTATCCCATGCCCATAATTGCAATAAGATGACTGGACCTCGCTATCTCACTCCATCAATGTCTACCGCAAGACATAATTGTCTCGTATAGGTGAGCCGAGTTGCGCTACCCCAACCGCATCGTCCCGCCGCCTCGAAATCTTCCAAAAATTGCAAATATGTGATGTGAACGAGGTTGTTCGACTTGTCTCGCAAATAGTGTTCCCCCTAAAAGTTGCAGGATGTATGCTCTCGCATAGCGTTGCACTTCCACATCATTAGCATTGTCGTGAGATTAGGAAACCACCTTGAAAGTTGCCGAATTTGTATCCGCCCTCCGATCCCGTTATTTTCTGGGAAAGGAAATCCGAGTTGTGTCAAGCACAAGGCATCGTAATCTTGGTCGACGCGCCGAATTGGTAATCCATCGACCGCAACCCCAAGATGATTTGTACATCCCGAGAGTTATGGTCATCTCGCCGACAGGGAAATGGAATGTGTGCGTTTCTCGGCCTCCACCTCTACAAGGGCGGGCTTATGAGATGCCAATCGATTGAAATGAATCCTACTCGCGCAGATCCCGTAAAATCCAAATTTCCCGAAGATAACCAACTATGCGTGAATCCATTGGACCAACCTGAAGTGAAGTGCTGAATTCCGCCCGATAGTCAATATACCAGCTCCTATGAAGATATGAGATTTAAGTGGAATTAAGTTAAAACGTGGATATGCAACTAAAAAGTAGAGAAACATGCGAAAAGACGTATTACGGCCATTCCAAACGCGGTAGATCTATGGAGAGCTTGCATAGTCAAAACCGAGTCATCTATCTAAGCCAGGATCCATATCACAAATAAAACACAAAAATGCAATAAAACATTACCAAGGAATGAGTTGCAAATGCAAGCAATGTGAATATAATGCAATGTGACTTCATTTGTATCGAAAATCTATAAATCATCCAAAATCAACCATATAAAAACAAATAATCATTATATAAAAATTGAAAGTAAATCATATCAAATTCATAAGAAAATTGATCAAATACAAGGAAATTTGAGGATATAGGTCGCACACATAAGAATTGAAAGTGTTTTCAGATATGGATTCGACTCATCACTTTTTGACTTAGTCTCTCGTATATTGTCCATCTTACACTGTATCTACAAATGAAATTACCTATGTCGTTGCATCTTTAGAGTTTTGGCAAAAACTAACTATATAGAAAGAGAGAACGCATGCCATGACGAAACTTCAATCAATTTAGGCTCAAAATACATATACAAAGTGCATATAAAATCAGCCCCTAAATCAAATTTATACGTCATCTATAACAAATTAAAACAACCCCTAAAAACAACCCCTAAAACATATAAAATCAGCCCCCTAAAACAATTTCCCCTATAAACAAACCCCTAAAACAAATAATGAAGGCCCCGAGACAACAAAACTAACAACAAATTTAACATCCAACATAAGATAAACAACATGAAGCATAAACACATATAATCTCAAAACAAATTGATCTTACAATCCGAGCCATTGGGGTTTGGATCTAAAGTTGATGATGGAGATAAGTGAGCCAACAATGGAGCCAATCTAAGGAGTTGAGGGGATGAAGAGTGGAGCAACGTTGGGGTTGAAGGAGAGCAAGAAACCAAGAGAAGAAAAAACCAGATCTGGGATCTGTTTTTCGGGTATTAGTGGGAGTGAAGTCGTGACTTCAGGTCACGACTTCACTTTAAGTGAAGTCGTGATCCGAAGTCACGACTTCAATTTAAGTGAAGTCGTGACTTCAGGTCACGACTTCACTTCGTCACCCGAAACCACAACGGGACGTGGCGCGTGAGTGGACGTGGCGTGTGCTGACGTGGCTACAAGTGTGTTAGTTTTGGAAATAGTTTGGTGGGTGTGTTTTATTGCTAATTTTTACTCCCAAATGTAATAATCAAGGAAAAAGGCCTAGGTCTCTCCTTTCCATCCACAACAAGCTTTCCACAACCTCTATCCTTCACTGCACCAACACCAATCTCTTCTCCATCCAAATCCCCAAAAACCCTAAAAACCCTAAATTTATATCCACAATTAGATCTCTCCAATCCGCCCAACAAGCTGTTAATCCCCAAAATCAAGATATGGGTATTGCTCGAAGACCGAACGTCGTCGATATTCTCGAAGAAAGGGGCCTCCTTGAATCAATCACAAGCGATAATCTCAGGTCAGCTTGTTCAAACCCTAACCCCAATTTGGCCCCTTTGAGGGTCTACTGTGGTTTTGATCCAACAGCAGAGAGTCTACATTTAGGAAATTTACTTGGTTTGATTGTGTTGTCATGGTTTCAGCGTTGTGGTCACAAAACTGTGGCATTGATTGGTGGTGCCACTGCTAGGATTGGTGACCCATCTGGGAAAACCCTAGAAAGGCCTGAACTTGATAGTGAAACATTGGAGAAGAACACATTGGGAATTGTGGGCAGTATCAATTCAATTTTGGGTAGGTGGAGTGAGGAAAGATTTTGAATTTGAATTCAAATGTGGGTTCTGAAGAAAACCCTGTTCGGAATTCTAATTTTGTGGTTTTGAACAATTTTGATTGGTGGAAGGAGGTGAGGTTGTTGGATTTTTTGAAGAAAGTCGGTAGGTTTGCGAGGGTGGGGACGATGATGGCGAAGGAGAGTGTGAAGAAGAGATTGGAATCTGAACAAGGGATGAGTTATACAGAATTCACATATCAGTTGCTTCAGGGGTATGATTTTTTGTATTTGTTTGAAAATGAGGGAGTGAATGTTCAAATAGGGGGGAGTGATCAATGGGGGAATATAACTGCGGGAACTGAATTGATTCGGAAAATTTTGCAAGTAGAAGGAGCTTATGGATTGACATTTCCACTTTTGTTGAAGAGTGATGGCACTAAGTTTGGGAAATCTGAGGATGGCGCTATATGGTTGTCGCCTTTGATGCTTTCGCCTTATAAGTTTTATCAGTACTTCTTCTCTGTGCCCGATGCGGACGTAGTGAGGTTTCTCAAGATTCTTACGTTTTTGAGTTTGGAGGAGATTAGAGAGTTGGATAAGGAAATGAAGAGGCCGGGATATGTGCCGAATTCACTTCAAAGGAGGTTGGCAGAGGAAGTGACGCGATTTGTCCATGGTGAAGATGGTCTAGCAGAGGCTCTTAGAGCTACCGAGGCATTGAGACCTGGCGCTGAAACTAGTTTGGATTGGAAGACCATTGAGGGTATTGCTCAAGATGTCCCTTCTTGTTCTTTAGCTTATGATCAAGTCTTGGATGTTTCGGTTATCGATCTTTCAGTTTCCACTGGTTTGCTTGATAGTAAGTCTGCAGCTCGTCGACTAATCAAGCAAGGAGGGCTTTATTTCAATAACAACCGAGTGGAGAGCGAGGGAAAGAAAATTGAGAGTGGAGACATTGTTGATGGAAAAATTCTTTTGTTATCTGCAGGAAAGAAGAATAAGATGGTTGTGAGGATATCTTAATTGTTTATTTTTCCCATGAAACATATACTTTTTATTTGTTGAATTGACTCTGCATATGAAATTAATCAAAGTATCTTTTTTTTTGGGTACAACCGAAGCATCTTTAAATGTTAACAGTTGAAGATAAATTGTTGAACTTAAAATTTCAGTTTTCTCTTACTGGTTTTGGCAGTAGTGAATCTATCACAATTAGCTACTCATAGAGATTATATAAACCTTAGTTTGAACAATGTTTCAGATGTTGAGCATAAATTAATGATGCATGCAATCCAATCACCATTTACAAATACCTATATTGACATTGCAAGCAACTTAAGCTAGTTCTTGACAAATTCTTTAATCAAGAAACCTCAAAACATGCATAAATTTAAGTCCCTCCAAAGTATAATGACACATACAGAATGTAAGCATATCTAACTAAAACCCCTCAAGATCTGAAGTCCTTGCATTGCATGCACCTCTTAGAAACTTCAATGGTATGTGAAGCTTCAATTAAACACATGATCTTTATAAGCGAACAGAAATGTTTCTAAAGCTTTTACTTCGCTTTAACTAAAACATCAACATTGACTAGTGTCAAACTAGTTCCAGTAACCTCATTACCATTCTTCATCACAAAATACTGATCTATACCTGCTCATCCAACAAAACAATTTCATGTACTCCTGCGGCAAACATCACACAGAGCTGTCTAGGATTATTGAATTTCAGTAGGGCGTCTCCGGTCACTTCATGTTTCTCCTTTCCAATTTTGAAGGTCATCCTATTCAAGCGCGTAGCATATTTTAGCAGAAACCTCAGAAATTCAAGCTTAGTTTCAGTTTCGCCTTGCCTTATTCCTCTGATAGCGGCATACTTAAGGTTATGCAGAGAACACTGTTCCGACACCAACAGCTTGTCTTTCTTTTTCTGTCAATCAACCAATAGTAATATCAATGTAAGGACATATGCTGAGTATGAAAATAATATCGCATATGGTAGCAGTAAGCTTCAAAACTTTAAGGTTGGTGAATGCAAAGGCGCATCTTGCGACAACATTCTTTGTTGAAATCTTAACAAGTGCAAAGTATACAAGTTTTAAAATAGCGAAAAAAGTGTAGACATGAAAGAGTAATTATCAAAGATAACTATTTGCTCCTTGAAAAAAAAATCTAGACAAACCGGTTTCTAATTCAATCCAACTACATGCATGTCTGATAAGATCTTCAAAAAATTAGATAGATAAAATTGTTTTACTTCTGTGATCACATCCGCGACAAGAGTTTCAATGGAAGAACATATGCTGAGCATGAAAACAATCTCGTATATGGTCGCTCTAACCTTCAAAACTTTAAGGTTGGTAAATTGCACAAGTGCATCGCGCAACAACTTTCTTGGTTGAAAAATTTCAAAAGCAATCAAAGCATAAAAGATTTTAACAAAACTAGAAGTTGCAGACTAAAAAGGGTACTTGTCAAAGAAGATATTGTTTAGAGACAGGTTTCTAATTCAAAGCAACTAACAATACGTACCTTAGTCCCTCCAAGATCCAGACCACTTGTAATACGAAGGTGTCGAAAAACGTCAATTCCATATGAATCAATGTCCTCCTCTTCTGAATGGATTTGTACATCAACAAGCATTGATAGAGGTGGCCCAAAAGAGAGACAATTTGGATTAAATGACCATTTATAAACAAGGGAAGAAAGATTTGGGGAATCTAGTTTCACACTCAGTGAATGACAATATACAAGAGAGAAGGTCTTGAGCTTATCATTGATAATATGTACTCAAACATGCGGTAAAAATCCATGTGATATTCTCCGCAGGACAAATGACTCCAAAAGAAGGCAAGTAAAGACCACCACCCCTTGTGAATTTGACTTGGGGAATTCGACGCCGCACAACTCTAAAGTCGAAAGGTTGGGAGCTGAAAGTATTGCTTGAGGAAGCTTCAAAGCTTCGACATTAGGAAAGGAGTCATTTCGCAGAATAAATATGGCTATAGGTGATGCAGTGAAAATTTGGGAAGGAATATCAATATGTCTGAAAGCACCAACAAAACATGTATGAAGCTCTTTAAGATTTTGCATTATAGCAAAAGATATCCAATTGTTTAGGCTATTCTGATCAATTACCGGTATCCGGGATATCCCCATCTAATACCTCGAAACAAAATAATATCATGAATGGTGAGAGTCAATCTTTCTATAGAAGAGTTGTTGCAGCGTCGAGATAAAACTTGATCGATAAACTTTAAAGAGTGATTGACATACAATCTATTGTCGAAATTCAGACTGGGACAGAGGCCCAGAAGTTTTTCCATCTCTTGTAAAGGAGACATGTTTGAAACACCTCCTCCGTCAGGACGGAAGAGAAGATTTGGTGACGAATACAATATGGGAGATCACTAAGTCTATCTTCATTGCTCATCTTATTAGTATTATGAATGAACAACAAGAGAACAAACTCTAAGAGATGGAATTCTAGTTGCTTTCTTGGATTAGCAGATCGGTCTATTTAAAGACTGATTCTTTCCCTCCAAAACGAAAATCTACTTATGAGGGTCCAAGAACCGAAGAGACCTAAAGAGATTAGGAATGCACTTGAAGAATCCCAAAAGACTACATACAACTGGGAATTTACAGTCAGTGTTTATTAGTATTCATTAAGCAATGGTTTGAATCTATAATCAAACATTAATGATAGTCATAGAGACTGCATGCCTATTGCCTACTCTTTTGATACTGGTGCATGCATGCTTTACAAAGCCTATTAATCGATTGTGTGATGCACAGACATGATCAAGGAATTTGTTCTCCTTTTTCAAGTCAATTTGATTTGTTCGTCTCTAGACAATAGTTGCTACTAGTGTCTGAAAGAAGGGGTAAAGGCGTCAAAATTTGTGCCTGGGGGGTCGAATGCTTCAAAAATTCAGTTTAGGGACTGATCTTCTCTGCAACCTTAGTTTAGAGGCTGAAATGCCATTTAATCCCCTCAAAATGATTGGATACAAAAATGAATAACAAAAATGGATACACGGGTACATGGATGAAAATGTTCTATTCAGCTCGACTTATTGCAAATAATGATGTACTCTAATAATTTTTTAAATCATTCATAGTAAGTGCACCTCAAGTTATCGTAAGTATGATTTAAATTTCATATCGAATATATAAATTAATAGGATACCGATACATATCTACCAACAATCGGTTGGTTCTAGTGGTGAGAGACTCGGTTTCCTTTAAGCAAGGTCTCATGTATGGATTGGAAGACCATTGAAGGTATAGCTCAAGATGTTCCTCTTGTTTTTTGGTTTATGATCAAGTCTTGGACGTTTCAATAATTGATCTTTCGGTTTCCACTGTTTTGCTTGAAAGTTAGTCTGCAGCTCGTCGCCTAATCAAGCAAGGCAGGCTTTATCTGACTAACAACGGAGTAGAGAACGAGGGAAAGAAAATTGAGGATGGAGACACTGTTGATCGAAAAGTTCTTTAATCAAGAAAACTCTATAGGTGCTTAAATTAAAGTCTTCCAAAAGCATGAATTAAAGACTAGAAACTTGGGAGTACATGTTACATACAGAATGTAAGCATATAACTAAAAATTCAACTGTCTTAATTTGTAAACGCACAAATATGTTTCTAAAGCTTTTGCAGTATCAAAACAATTCCAGTATCATCAATAACGTTCTTCTTTACCTGATGCAGACACCGAAAACCGTTACTCAGACCTACAAACTTTTTGAGGGAAAAAAAAAATGACATGCCAACTTAAAATGATCATCTCTTCACAAATTAAATCCTGATCTATAGCAGCTCATCCAACAAAACATTTTCATATACTCCTAATGCAAAAAATCTTACGAAGCCGTCTCGGATTTTTTAGTTTCAGTAAGGCATCTCCGGTCACTTCATGCTTCTCCTTTGCAATAGTTAAGGTCATCCTATTCAAGAGAAGAGTTTGAATGGAAGGACATTTTATGAGCATGAAAACAATCTCATCTATGGTTGCATTAAGCTTCAAAACTTTAAGGTTGGTAAATAGCACAAGTACATCGCACATCGACGCTCTTGGTTGAAAAATGTTCAAAAGCAATTAAAGGATAAAAGCTTTTTAGATAACAAAAAATGCAGAAAAATTAGATAGACAGGTTTTTAATTCATAGCAACTAATGTATGAATGATGAGAACTTCCAAAAGAGATGCGAGAATAACAATACCTATCTTACTCCATCCAAGATCCAGACAACTTGCATTCCAAAGGTGCCGAAGAACATCGGTTGCATAAGAATATTGTTTGGACTCCTCTCTTGAACAGATTTTCACATAAGCAAGCCTCAAAAGAGGGACCCCAAAAGAGAGACAGTTTGGATAAAATGACCCTTTATACACAAGGGAAGAAAGATTTGGAGAATCTAATTTCACACTCACATCACACTTTTCAGCATAATTTTCTAGAGAGAAAGTTTTGAGCTTATTATTGGTAACGAGTAGAACCAGTGGTGATCCATGCGATGCAATACTAATTATTGCTCACTTGGTTTAGCAGATCAGTCTATTAATTTAAAGACAATGCAGTTGAAGAATCCCAAAAGACACACGTACAACTGGGAATTTATAGTCAGTTCTTATTCCTTAATTAAGCAATGCCTCCAATCTATAATCAAACATTAATGACACTCATAGAGGCTGCAAAAGCCTGCTCTATCATTTTTTAAAAACTGACAGTGGTGCATGCATTCTTTACAAAGCCTATTAATCCATTGTATGATATACAGACTACATGCATGATCAAATATGCCTTGGAACTTCCATTTTCAAAGGGTACTTTTAATTAAGTTTTAACTAGTCATGAGAACGATGAACAATAAAAAAGTATCATTTGGTCCTAGAACTATTAAGCTTTTGTTGATTTGGTCCTCAAACTTTTATCGCTTCACTTTTTGGTCCATCAACTTTCATTTATTTTACTTTTGGTCATTTTCGTAAGTTGATCAGAAAGCCACTTTATCCTCAGATTCTTCACAATATATTGAAATCCTATAATAACATAGTGAAAGCCAAGTCCATAAGTCAAAGTGAGTAAATGCTTGGAAAATAAAAATAAAAATAGTAGAATGTAGTAGTGAAATAACATGAATATTATGATGAACAAAAAATAGTAAGAACATTAGAAATATATGGTCAAAGGAAACACATGCAAAAACCAAAGTTTTTACTAGCAAGGAACAATTGTTGAGAAAGGTTGCTAGTGTGACTTCTCCGTTGTCATTCTAAAGACTTCTATTCTTTAAATCACTACTATAAGAAGTAAGCAGGTCTTCCATATAAGCATTCTTTTAACATAAAAAATAGATCAAATACGAATTACTCGCGAAAGCGACTATCCATTGAACTTTCTTAAGCACTATGCACCAAAAACCTCATCGCCCATGAGCCTCAACTTTCATCACAAATATGATGGCTACAAGATGCTCTATATAGGCTTGAGGGAGAACTATTAAGCTTCCCACATTAATACTAGCTTTCCATCAAATTAGTAACAAGTAATATAACTCAAAAGGCTTTAAGTTCATACGTTTACATAATTTATTCATTATATAAATTAAAAAGCATTATGAGATACAATTGGTCTTACGTAACAATGTATTCAAATATCTTTTAAAAAACTGGTCAAGGATAGAATGAATACTCAATTCCTAAAGTAGAAGAAACTACAACAGCACTCAAATAAAAATATCGCGCCGGCTAAAACAACAAATGAAAAATTACTTTGAAGGGGCTTTAAAGTAATTTAACCAATTAAATAAACTGAATCAAACGCATATCATAAAATCTTAAATTATTAGCTAAACTTGATCGTAAGTACACCCACTTATCCCTCACAATCATAACCTCGCGACCAAATGGACAACTGCACACATATAAATTCTCTCATTAAATACTTCACTAGTATGAATGTCTGATTGTTTCAATTTTTAATCGCATTCACAAGCCAAGCAGTTTTTTAGAACGAATAGTAGAAGTTACGAATCAATATACTTTTATCAGAACAATTGATTTAATTTCCCATCCTGTATCAAGCCATTAATGAAATTTTTATTTTTCATGGAGAAAAAAAAAAGGGCCGCTTAAGGCACCCCACCGTTTAATGAGGGCACCCAAGCAATGTGCGCACAAACCGATTTACCTGGGGCACCCAAAAATTAGACCCGAAATACCGAAAATGCCCCTTGTGGAAATCCCGTTGCACCCCACCACCCCCAGCACCACCTTCACCGATCTTGACTCGAAGAACCCATTTGGTTTGAACCGACCAAAGGAGAGGAATCTCCGAAATCGTGTCTCCGTGTCTCGCCTTGTGTTTCTCCTTCGCTTTACGCTTTTTGCGCTTTGTAGGGTCGGGGTGTGAGCCGATTTCGTCTCCAAATTAGGGCTCTGTTGAAGATCGTCGAACACACGATTTTGCGCGAAATCGATCGTTTGAAGTTACGTTTATAGTATAATTAAGTTACATTTGGTAGAGTAGTTGTAATGTGTGTGTGGCGGTTTGTAGAATGGTAAAAAAATTGGGAAATCGCGGTTTCGCCACACAAAGCCGAGATCGTGTTAATGTCTCGCCAAGCATGGCCGAGACGTAAGCTAAATTTTTTTGGGAACTCGCAGCCTCACCACGAAGGCGGAAGAGTTCACAAAGGTCTCTGCTACGCATGGCCGAGAATACTTCGCTTATCTCGCCGAGACATGACGAGAGCTACAATTAGTGATAGGTAATGTGGCGTCGGTGGTGTACAACCGAGAATTTTCTCCTACTCTCTATTGCTGTACACCGGCGAGAGGGTTAGGAGTAGGCTCGGTCCCTCTATGACCGAGACATTTCAATATATCTCGGTCCCGCGAGGCCGAAACAATCGCGCACATTGACGTAAACTTCGGATAACCTCATAAAAAACACAATAAATTCGTAAAATTACCTCAAGTTCAACCTCCTCTTGCACCGTAGCAAAGACAATCCTCCATTATATAGTGGAAACAAGTTCGGATTTCGAGGAAATTATCAAACCCTACGTTGACAAACAAATCATCATTTTCACAGCTTTTACCCAACTAAACAGTTCTAAGAAACCATCATATGGTTGTCAAACATTGTTACATCGCCGTTTCGATGATGTCAATCCGCAAGAATCGATAAACGCTCGCCAAACGCAATGTGACTTTGTGGTTCAAGCTTGGTGGTGGGGTGCCATTTTTCTTTGTCAAAATGATTTGTGGGGTTTGAATCATTATATATACAGTGGCAAAATGGTCTTTTCCAGTTTTGCTGGAATTTTTACAAATGATTTGGGTGCCTTCATGAAAAGGTGGGGTGCCCTTAGCAGCCCTAAAAAAAAAGACTTGTTTATGGATTTGGGTACCAGCCCGACCGTTCAAGCCCGTTTAAATTGGCCCAACTTAAAAACATCAATAGAGCTGAGTTCTAGCCAAACAGGCTCTCCTTCTCTATCACGTGTCTCGCGCGTAGTCTCTCTCTCTCTCTCCCTCTCTCTCCCTGGTAAGTCTCTTGATTGACCTAATTTTGTTCTAATAAAATCTATGGTTTCAGATGTTATTTTTCTTTTTGGATTTCACTCAATTTGCACTTTAAATAATTTGAGTTTCTTTGTCTCTGAATTTTGGGGGCTGATGGTTAGTTGTTCGCTAAAATTATTTGATTCTAATTCATTACATACTATCATCACTTGTATCTATGATATATTCTCTGATATATTGTTCCATTCTATCTATGGTTCCATTGAAACAAATAAAAATGGGAAAATACTAGTTTTGATGTAAGCTTTATTTTTGTGCTACCTTTTATTGGATATTGGCTAGCGCTGATGTATGATTCCAAATGCTATGTAATTTGAGATGATATCGATGTTATAGGCGGTGGCGAAGCTCTGTGAGGTTGAACTAACACGAATGCTTCACTGCATATTCCCAATCAGAAATCTAGCTAGTCAAGTTCCCCATTTATATTGTGGATTATCGTTGTTGCCATTAAGCCGGTCTTGAATTGTATTGAGAATTAAAGGAGTACGTAGTACTATTGCTTATGACATTGGTAAGTCTTTGTTTTTCATAGTAAGAATTGACAATGAATAGCTAAACCAACAGAAGTTGAGATAAGTGACTAATGTAGAAAGGTTAACAATCTGGTTGGGTTGCCAAAACGGTAAGGGCGAAGGTGGGGTTGTGTGAGTTAAACGCACGATCTCGGTTTCAATTCCCCGGCCGATTACACCAGGGCCTCTTGGGAATAGACAGGCTGGTCTAGACACCCACGGATATAAAAAAAAATATATAAAAAGGTTAACTATTATAGTTTTATATTTCCAGTGAACTGGATCTGTACTCTTATTTGTTTAATTGGGCCCGCCGTTTGAGTTGGGCGAGGAGGCGATAGTGGTTATTCAATCAAGAGATGCATAGAAAGTAAGAAAGTTCATAGCAGGGGCATTAGGGTAGGTGATGCTAATGGTTGCTACTTGCTATAGAAAGCACAATTCATGTAGGTAAAGTTCAAAAACTCATTCTAGTTGAATTTTAAAGAGAGCTTGAATTATTGATGGAATTGCTCTATGTCAATGTTTTGAAACCCCATGGAGAATCTGTAACCAATCGTTGTTTTGATTTCTTTTGTTTTGTAGTCATTGAAGTAGGAAAGGATGGCATTGAGACGCTTTTTCGGTTTTTCTGATGGGGAACTTTGTAGATCAGATGCAAAACCGTGTTCTAGACTAATGAGACACACTGCTGGACTTTTTACTGTTGGCGGGGACTGGCTTTTTGGATTCTTTGTAGACTACATTATGGTCAGTGCTCACTGCTCAGTACTTAATGCTTCTATTTATTGTTCAAGGAGTGATAATTTATTCCACAACACACACTCACATTAAATCCTATGTTTCTCGTTTCATGATTTTTCATGTAGTTCTGGTTGGTGCAAGTTCTCAATTTGTGTCATTACTCTTTTACATAACGATGCTAGGGACAGTGACAATTCGCTCTTTTTTTTTTTTTTTTTTTTTTTTTAAACATGGATTTCATAACCTTCAGCTCAACTAATCCTGTATGAGCTAGTCGGTTATCTCAACCCCATGACTTGGGAAAAACTAAGGTCAAAGTCTAGCTTCAAGGTTTGAACTTGCAACCTCTGCGCTTAGTCAAAATATTCACGCCCTCACCTTTTTTAATTGAACCAACAATTGGGGCGGAAAATGCGTTCGATGGTAAATTTTCCTTTTTGTGAACTTTAAGCTCAGCTAAAAGTAGTGACTAATGAGAAAATGCTCTCTACTATCTTTTGGTTTTGGACCTTTTTTTTTTTATGCTCTCTACAGCTTTGGATTGAACTGAAATGGAGCTAGTCTGAATTCTTGTGTGAATATGAAAAAGCAATGTTTTTGTTGAAACTGTTGTTAAAGAATGTTATTGATAACACTTAACTTTTCAAATAAACTATGTGCTGCATCTTATTAAAAGGAAATAAGGAAACTTGCCGCTGAGCAATTCGCTTCACTTTCTCATCTGATCTGGTAACCAAGGATCCTCCCAGATTGAAACACTATGCGATCTTCCTATCCTCCTCTATCTACATCCATTTTTCTGTTTTGAAGAGTTCCTGCCGCTGATGTATGATGGATTTGATCCCAACTTGGGCCTTAAAATAATTGTGTTTAATAATTGCGTTTGGATAATATCACACCTTCATAAGCTTGGACGTCAAACAGTCCTCTCTTGTTAGGAGTTTATCCCTTTTTTGCCAAAACAGCTAGATTAAAGTCTTTAATTCTTTAAGAACCCAATCCGCCCTCTTATATCTTCATTCACATTTTCCCCATCTCAAACGGTGTATATGCCCCATGACCTACCGAAGCTCCACCAATAGGAAGCAAAAAGCAAACTCGTGTATTTTGGAATTGGTTGTGAGGTTTGTTCTATTCTTGTTTAGTGAGGTTCACTTTCTCTTTAGGGAAATCCATACCGGTGATCGATTGACTATTTCACTTTCACGGTTTGGTTGTGAGCCAGCTTATTTGATGAATTGGTTTTCACTTTACCAAATTTATTCGTCCATCAGCCGTGTACTACTACACTCAATCTACAACGGTCACGCCATTGTGACACTTTCTTTAGTTTATGTATATACAACAACAACATAGCCTTAGTCCCAAATTAATTAGGGCTTTAGTTTATGTGTATCGAATAAAAAAATACTTTGGATAGATCCAAGACTTCTCTATTGACTTCCTTGATTATGTTGTGTATTGTTGGGCTGATTGTGTTGTCTGGAATGTTGAATTCCTCGCCTAGATGATGTTTTGTGCACAAAGTAGTCATTTTTGCGTTGTTCGTTATAACAACCAGATCTTGTACGCAATGCAGGCCCAAGAATTACCGTACCCAGAACTCTTCGGTGGATTGGTTGTGGAGCTTTATCAGTGAGTTCAACTTCAGCTCTGTTGGTTCGCCTCTTTAGTCCCGAGTGTGAACCCCAGAATATAGCTGCTTATGATAAACAAAAATGAGATCACAAATGCTTTTGTAGCGTCCATGTATTTGGAGTTATAGCTCGATTAGTTATCCTGCTACAGCGTGACCAGTTTTATGATGAAGTTTTCTTAGCAGTATGAATCGATTTACAGTTTTTTTTTTTTTTTTTTTTTTTTTTTTTTTTTGTTTAGTAGTCTCATTTTGCTAGCACCTGTTGCTGTGATAAATCTTAAGCTTCTGTCTGCTTTTTCGTTTTAAGAAGAAAAATGAAAGCTGGGATTAGACAGTGAAAACCAATGCTTCAGCTACTTTCATGGAACTAGTTTTTGAATTTAGCATTTATTGTATACAAGAGTCAATTCTTGTAATGTGTTGCCTTATTTCAACATTCTGGTGAGACTACTAGTACATCATTTAGAGAATTGTTTTACGGCGAGGATCTTCAAGGGCCAGTATGTATATGATGTACTTATCGGTTTGTGGAAGCTGAACCAAGAGGAGAAATCTCATATTTATGCAGAAATTCTACAAGGTCTGCAAGAGGTTGGCGTTGACAAATGTGTCTACCAAGGCCGAGAAAGAAATGAAGTGGCAAGCTATCTACTGAGATATGCTGCTGATCAGAATTTTCATATATGCAGGACTAACTCTAGTCCTATTTTTATTTCAAACCATGTGCTGAATGATCTTAAGGAAATGAAGGTGCTGGGTTCTCAAAAAAAAAAAAAAAGAACTTTTCATCAACTTCATCACTAATTTATAAACCTTTCTATGTTGAGACTTAATACCATAAACAGTGGCTCTCAAACCATTGTGGCTTTTTGCAATCTAAATGAAATGATTTATAAATAAATACTTAAAAAAATGCTTTAACTGACATACTATTTATTCAATAACAGGAGAAAAAAATATATGAAGTAATTGTTGAACACCATCTACATTTAAAATTAAACATACTGCAACACAGCCATGAAAGGAAATTGGGATTTCATTTACTAAAACATCTGCAACCATGCATCTTGTGGTTCTTAGTACCAACAACATACAAAACCATACAAGAACGCATGCTATGAGGCCTTAAATTACCATCAAGTCATTAAAAACTAATATTGAAACCATTGCAAATATTAAAACCAGATCACTAAATTATAAATCTTTCAATTTCAAACTTTGGTTTCTTTTCTCAACATGTTACAAATGGCCATTGCAACTTTTGCAATCTAACTAAAATTATGTAACCATTTAAAAAAAAAGTTTAACGGCTCTAAATGCCGCATTCTCTTTGTGTTTTTAATTGGATTTTATGCGTTTAAGAGAATAAAAAAGTCAGTAATTGTTGAACACCAGCCTGCCATGCCATTTACAATGAAAATGAAGAGAACTGCAACTCAAAACCATGATAATAAATTGGGATTTCATTTACACAAACATCTGCAACCATCTTGTTATTGAAAAGCAAAAATGAATTACAAAACGATTCAAAATTCGGACAAGAAAGAAACTCAAGGATCGTCGATAGATGTATTTTGGTGATTACATTCATTCATGTAGGTTTTTTTTTTTTTTTTTTTTTTTGATAAGACTCATGTAGTATGAACATCATAGCATGCTATATATGAGTAAATTTTGACAAAAGCACCAAAGCTAGCAGCAGAAACTGATTGAACTGATGTTTCAGTAAAACTGAAGTGACACTTGAACATTAGGAAATTGTTGAAATAAAGCCATTAGCTTATCACGAAACTCTGGAACTCTTTCTTGATTAACAGCACATCCCACAACGGCCATTCTCTCCAAATTCGGTGAATTGTTAAGCAAAGACTGCAAGAATTCAAACTCATCATTGAGTTCTTCAACTCCTGTTTCTATAGTAACATATTTGAGGTGGTTCAGAGTGTAGGGCAGAGGCAGCACAGGCTCCACTTTATCTTCTGATTCTTCAATATCAAATGTCTAGGATAAAATGGCAAGAACTTTTTTTAGATGTCACAGTTGAAATGAGGACATGCTCAACAAAAGAAGTTGAATGTAATTACTGAAAGAAGATGAATATTTCAAGAATAGAGAGTTGAGAGAAATATCCGAGTGATACCTTAAACAATTTCAAGACAAAAGACTCTAGCAACGAACAACTGCGAAGCAATGTTGTCAGCCAAAGAATGCTACAAGTATTATTGCCAAGCAACATGCTCAGCTCCAACTTCTTTAGCTTGCCATAGGAAGCAAGCAAATCTCCCAATGTATTTGGAAATCTTTCAAAACACTAGCATGCAAACAAAGAATAATCAACTCCAGCAGTAGAAGAAATTAACCAAAAGGTATCGCAAATACTGAACAATTATAGCAAAATAGATGAAGACCAAAAAAAAAAAAAAAAATCAACAGAATTGGCAAACAATAAATATTTTAAATCTCTTCATTGATACATGGATATTATTCTTTATATCCATGACTTTGTCGTGCCAGAGGAAGATTATGCAGTGCAGCAGCAACTACTAGAGTGTCCTCTATGCATGAGTGATGAAGAAACAGTCAATTATTTATTTATCCATTGTTCGATATCCTCTGCTTTGTTGTTCAAGTAGTTGTCTGCACTCTCGGATAATGCCTAGAAGTTTGTCTGCATGTCTAGCACAGGAAAACTTGCAAAGTTATTGTGGAGGATTGTTTTGCAGGCCAATATGGAGCATTTGGAGGGAAAGAAATAATCAAATGTCTTCAAGAACAATGCGACTGACTTAAAGGGAATTAATTTGAGATGACTTTAAGGGAGCCTAGCTGATTCGACCTTACAGTGGCCGGTACGTTTTCATTTCCGGAACGAGAGTATACTATCTCCTTTAATTAAGGTACTAATTAGCTTAGTAAGCCACACATATATAGTACCATCCGTGGCGTAAAAACGAAAGATTCTTGAATATACATAACCTCCATCACTGACCAAATTACTTCAAACAGAAAGTAAACATACCTGAATCTTTTCAAGGCACAAGCTTTCTACTCTTTGGAGGCCTTCAAGAATCTTCATTGCATCTAAATCTTTGATCCATTCTAACAGTTGCGAATTCAGATCTTCTGTAGCGTCTAATAACTTTTCGAACAAAAATGAGTCTTGAAACAAAACACTTGCTTTCACCAATCCAGCAAAGACTCCGAAATCACAATCCAAACTAATATTCACAGCTTGATACACAAACGACGAGAGATTCGGCGTGTTTATCTCAAATGTACATTCATCACGAAATGCATACTTTGTAGTCACAATCTCCAACTTCTTTAATCCATAAGTAGACAATTTTATAACATCAAGAGAATCATACCGACAATCCTTCAAAACCAAGGTCTCCAAAAGCGGGCAACTGATAACAATCTCGCGGCGGCTATCCTCATTCCCCGGGAAGGGAAGCACAAGATTATCCACTTCCAGAGTCCTAAGATTAGGAGCAGAAAGCATTGCATCGGGAAGGTAGTAAGGAAGACGATGGCACTTCAACCTAACCACCCGAATCGAATCACCGAAGGTCTCGTCGGGAAGCTCCAACTTAAAAAACCTTTTCGAAAGAAAATATCAATCTCCTGCAGATTTTGTTGGACTGCATTGGCCATCCAAGATTTCAAGAAACGGGCATTGCAGATACAGTGATAGCGCAAACGTAACCTGATCAAGGAAGAGGTGGTCCATCGATGCCGGCCATATATTACGTGGTCGACTGGGCTAGTGCCGTGGTGGTTGTAGTCTGGCAGTGGGGGGAATCGCGATTGCTCATGGATGTCGAAATGTAGGTAGGGAACAGTGGCCCAGAAGTATCGCCATTTCTTGGAGAGGAGACATGTCGATCGGAGGACTTCTTTCATGGGGAGATCGGAGAAGATGTGGTGGAGAATTGGTTCTGGTAGATTGCTTAATCTTTCTTCTTCTTCTTCTTCTTCGCCTCTCATCGTGATCTCTGTTCAGGCTTAATTGGAAAAATGGCACCAAAGGCTAGCTTTTGAGAGTTTCTTATAGTTGGTTGGTTGGTTATAAATGGCGGGAAAGGCATCGTTCTTGAGTGTTAACAATATTTTGTAACTCAAGTAACTAACACCTTAACTAACTAATTAACACCTACAACATAAAACACTCACTGACTTTTTACACTTACGAAGACTAAGCAATGAAGATTTAGTGAACAAATCAGCAAGTTGAAGCCGTGAAGGAACAAATTTGGGAAGAACAAATCCTTGCTTAAGCTGATCACGCACCAAATGACAATCGAAGTCCAAATGCTTTGTACGTTCATGAAAAACTGGATTAGCAGTGAGATAATGCAATGCAGGCTGACAGGGCCGGCCATGAAGGAGAGCAAATGGGAGCGCGATAGCCCCAGGCCCCACCCCCTCAAGGCCTCACCTTTTTCACATATATATTTATATTCATAATTAAAAAAAATTGTTTATTAAGTAATAAAATGTTGCTTATCAAATTATTCATGTATTTTTAGAATTAAATTTTAATTTTCTTCTTGTATAAGTAGCTCTTTCAACTTATTCTCACCTTCTTAGTGACATTATCTTCTAATTTGCATTTTGTAAGCGTTATTACATTATACTTTTTTTTTACTTAATGTGAAATATTTTAAAGATGTTTTTGAGAGGCTTTGATCATGCAATTATGCGCCAATTGAGCAAGTTTTTGTGAGATTTGCATCTCTAATGTAAGTATAAAAATTGATTTTTTTCCACACATTTATGATTGAGAACCCCAAATTATAATTTCTCCCAAGGCCTCTAAATACTTTGGACCGACCCTTCAGCTCGATTATCACACCAAAGAGGAATTGGCAAAGAAATTGGAATGTGAATATATATATTCATATTTTTCTGTTTTTGATACCAAAGAGTGGCTCTTCAAACCATTCCCACTTTTGCAATCTCAATTTAAATTATATTACTACTAAAAAGATATATTAATGGCTTTAACTGCCTCATTCTCTATATGTTGTCAATCAGATTTTTTTTTTGAACAATTTTCAATCAGATTTTACGCATTTAAAAGAATAAGAAAGTCAGTAATTTTTTATCACCGGCCATGCCATCTGCATTGAAAATATTGAATTGAACTGCAACTTAATTAAAGCCATGATAAGAAATTGAAATTTTGTTTACTCAAACATCTGCAACAATATAGTGATTGCAAACCTAAAAGGAAATAGAAGGTGCCTGAGCTTTGAAACAACAAAGGAACTCGATGATTAATCGGTCGGTGTGTGTCAGCGATGACATTCATTCGTAGTCAATCTTATCATGAACATCATAGTATACAAGGAGTAAATTTTGATAAAAGCATTACCAAAGCTAGCAGCAGAAATTGATAAAACTGATGTTTCAGTAAAGCTTCCCCACATAACACTAGATTTTTTTTTTTTTAAAGAAAACATAACACAAGATTATGAAATATTAAGTGTCAATCGAACACTATGAAATTGTTGAAATAAAGCCATTAGCTTGTCACGAAACTCTGGAACCCTTTCTGGATCAATGGCATATCTTCAACTCCTGCTTCTATAGTAACATATTTGAGGTGGTTCAGAGTGTAGAGCAGAGGCAGCACAGGCTCCACTTTATATCTTCTGATTCTTCACTATCAAATGGCTAAAATAAAAATAGCAAAAGCTTTTTTAGATGTCAGAGCTGAAATTAGGACATGCTCAACAAAATAAGTTGAATGTAATTAGTGAAAGAACATGAAATTATCGAGAATAGAGCGTAACTTAAACAATTCCAAGATAAAAGACTCTAGCGACGAACAACTGCAAAGCAATGTTGTCAGGCAAAGAATGCTACAAGTATTATTGCCAAGCCTTATGTTAAGCAAGCAAATCTCCCAATGTATTAGGAAGTCTTTCAAAACACTTGCATGCAAACAATGAATAATCAACTCCAACGGTAAGAGAAACCGAAAGGTATAGCAAATACTGAGATTAAGACAAAAAAAAATCATCGGAATTGCTATGAAGTATATATTTAAAATCTCTTCATTGATCGATGGATCAATATATTATTCTTTGCATAGTTGACTTAGTTGTGCTGGAAGAAGGCTATGCAGCGCGGCAGTTCCTTCCAACGAAGGTGATAGATACCATTTAGGACGTTAGTGATGACCATCATGTCTTGGCTTCCATTTGAATTTATTTCATGCCAATCAATCCAGAAACCTTTACACTCATTTCATTTCATTTGATTTGGTCAGCAACAGAAGTGTGCATGTTGGCTTCTAGATTGAAGTTGTTGAAGAAATTCGAATGAAGAAATTAGAAGGCCCATGGTGTTGAACGAGGATTGTTTTGCAGGCGATGTACGGCGTATTTGGAGGGAAAGAAACAATCGAATCTTCAGGAACAATTCGACCGACTTAAAAGGGATTTATTGGCATTCAACATCATTCAGCTCTTTGGTTGAGTTCGAATGAGGATTTCAAAGGTTGGTCTTACCATATGATTTAGCTTTCAATTGGAAGTCGAAAAGGCGATTATGCTAAAGTTTGCTTCTCTTAATTAGCTTAGCCACATATATAATAACAATCTCGCCGCAACCCTCATTCGGCGGCTTGGGAAGCACAAACCTCTCCAGCTCCAGAGTCCTAAGACTAGGAGCATAGAGCATTGTATTGGGAAGGTAGTAAGAATAAGTATAAGGATAGGACTTCAACCTCACCACCCGAATCGAGCCACCGAAGATGTCGTCGGGAAGCTCCAAGTTTCGAATACCATGTTCAAAGTAGATATCAATCTCTTGTAGATTATGTTTGATTCCATTGGCCATCCAAGAGTAGAGGAAAATTGAATTGTGGAAGAAATGCCAGGAGAGAGTTAGTCTTTGCAGCGGCGAGTCCCTTCGTCGGCGATATAGTACGTTGTCGATGAGATTGGTGGCGCAAACGTCGTAGCCTGGATAGTATTGTGGGTGATCCTCAATTTGGAAGTGGAGGTGGGGAAGAGAAGCCCAAAAAAGTGTCCATTTCTTGGAGAGAAGAGAAGTTGATTGAATGACTTGTTAATTTGGTGCATGGGATGAAGGAGATGTGGTGGAGAATGGGGTCTGGTAGATCACTTTCAATCTGTCTTCTTCAACTCTCATCTTCTTCTTCTTGGAGAAGGATTTTGGGGACTCCATTGCCAAATTGTTGGCAATGTTGGAAATCAAACTCCTTACCCTTTCGGTTGAGGTTTAGACATTGAGGACTTGATTTATTAATTGACTTGGGAGTAGACTTTGACTTGATTGATTCGCGTTGGAAAATACCACGTTGGCTCACCAGAGCCTTCTATACAGCCTCGACCCACCTATTATGTATGTCTACATTTTGAGGCATACATGAATAACTTCTTGGCTTGTGGAATGATGTATCTTATATGTTGTTGTTATTCTAACACTTCTCATTTGGGTTTGGGTAAGAGAGGACTATAGCTAGGAATGTAGGTGGGCCACATATATAACCATAACTACCAACCATAAACAACTCTAAAATGGTTTTCATTCCCGCCCAATTTTCACTGGAAGTGTGCTTCCACTTTCCAAATCAGTAAAAACATGAGTTTTGCTATTTACCATTTAGACACGCCAATTTAACACACACTCATTTGGAGTCACTTAGATTCAGATGGAGTTAAATGTTCTAAATTGGCGCAGCAAAAGTGGATAAAAGTAGCATTTTTCTAAAAAATATATTTTTTTCTTCTCAAATATTAAAAATATACATAAATAATCCTACATATTACAAAATTTATTGTATATAAAAAAAAGGTCGCTTTATTTGTACTCTAATTTTTCATAATGGCAAGCCAGCGATTTAAGTGAGGGCAGCCTCTTAATGAAAAATGACTTTCATGCTCATCATTGTGTTATGTGCACCCATGACCCCCTTCCTCTTGTTTCTTGCACCTCACTTTCATCTCTCATACAGACTCTTTTGTGATTTGTAAGACATCGTCGATTAATTTAGCCTAATTTTTGGGTATGCTAGGACAAAATGTCAAAGGATTTTGCAATAAAAGAAGATTTTACGAGTGGAATGTGCATTTTTCAACATTTTTGTGATTTTTTAGAGTTTAGTGAAGGTGGAAATACTCTTTTCTCAGGTAGTTCAACCTCACAAATCTAAACCTTTAGTTAGAGTATTAGCTAGAACTCATCAAATCTTTAGTTGGAGAGTCACTTGAAGTCTACTAAACCTCTAATTCGGCAGTTATCGGCTAAGCTTCAACAAAATAGGTTTGGTAGGGCAATATTGAACCTCAAACATAATACTCGGCCAAGCGACACTGAAACCTCACAAAGGACTAAAAAATGAACTAGAACCACGAGGCACAACCCATGCACTAAAAAAACCCAAGAAATGACATCAAGTCATGGGTTTGACACACTTGACTAGC